>JALAZF010000024.1:2593333-3890000 GCA_022829125.1 Lathyrus tuberosus | reverse complement strand
TTCCTTTAGGAATCATATTATCATAAGTTGCAACACTAAAACCTGCCAACACCAAGGTTTCTTGAATTCTCCTATTGAACAACTCATATCAAATCCAGATTTTCCTTTCCATTTCAACTATATAGATTTATACAATCTAAACAGATATTCAAACCAGTGGTGAGAATTGTAGTACCTGGTTGAAGAACGGCCAAGTTTCTATATTTTGAGCTCTTAATGTATCTGCATTAATTGCCTGATAGATCTTTCCATTTGGTCGCAAGAATTTCGGTCTCTAGGATAGTTTAACATCAATAAATTATCACTTTATCAAAGAAAATGAATATATAAATATAAAAATAATGCTGCAAAATCAAATATATTATAATTAAAACAACAAAATGGGATTTATTCTTGTTTGAATTGAAATCAGCTAACCAAGTAATTTAAGTCAAGCAAATTTGACTTGCTTATTAAAACTCAATCTATGTCCCAACTATTAAAACTATCTCTAAGTATGTTGGCAAGTCATCAAGATAGTTTCTTTCAAGAAAAAGAGTTGGCAAACAGACAACTTGACCCTTTAGACCACAAAAAAAAGTGGATTTATGCTCAAGTTCTTAGATAAAGCTTATAAAGGAGACAATCCTCATCTTACAAGTCTATTTTTGACGATTGTTCAATCTGCCCCCCAAAATGCAGCATTTTACTTGTGGTGTAGTTCTTCCGTTATTGTAGTTTGATATATTTAAACATATAGGGAAGCAGATTGAGAACAACAACAACCAAACTTTGTCCCATCAAGTGGGGTCGACTACATAGATCAACTTTTGCGATAATATTCTATCCAGAACCATGTTTTTATCCAAATTGTTAGTCTTGAGATGATCTTAATAACTTCTCTTATAGTTTTTCTAGGTCTTCCTCTACCTCTAGTTGTTTGACTTCTCTCCATCTGTTCAACTCTCATTACCACACAACCTACAGAGGAGTTACCTCAACACTATATCTAATATTGTCATTTCGAATCTTATAAAGTATAGTCTTACCATACATCCAACGCCATATACTGAAATCCAGAGTTGTCTAATTTTTTTCGCCTTTTCACTTGTCCACTTAGTTTCTCGTAGGGACATGAAATTGATCTTCCTCATAACCATAGTACCTACTATTTTCATAGATTTTCTAGTAAGCGTGTGTATATTCCATGATCCAAAATGAATCATATTCTCGTGAACTAACTTCTTTACCCATGCCCGTTTACAAAAATGTGGGAATCCTTTCTGATTTTTCACTTGAGCCATACAACGTGTTGCTTACGGGCAACGACCTAACATTCACATTATTTTATAGTCGATCCATGTCATAGAAATTTATGTCGGTTGTCTACTGTCTAACACAACCCTCTCTTTTATTCGGGCAACCAGCTATGCATAGGCAATTCATTAAAAAAAAGCTAACATAGGCAGTACTAGAGAAGCAGATTGAGAAACTCTCAAGTTTTTAAAAGCACAAGAGGATCGTGGGTTTGGATCATGCTCACATAAAAACATCCATGAGTTTGAGAATCATAACAATGTAAGACTTCATTATGGTAAGTACTAAGTACAACTATTTGATATTGCTACATTTTGATTAGGATGTTATTAAACTTCAAGCATAACTGTCTTTTTCATTTGTGATAAGGTGCCATCAAAATCCAGAATACATATAAAAGCTCTAGAGACAAACCTTAGTTTGCAAAATTGATTGAGATGTTGTATATAAAAGCTCCCATTTTCCATTGAGCAAACCAGAGTTGAGAGGCTCCTTAACAGAATTCATAGCTTCAAGTTTACTAGCAATCTAGATAACACCCACATAAAATCAATCACAAACCAACAAAACACAATGAAACAGAAAAACCTAAACCTAAATTATCATGCATGTAACATGTTATTAACGTTTGTACTATTGAAACTAACCTTGTCCACACGTTGTTGGTCTTCAGGAGTAGCCTCAGCGCCACGGTCAAGTGGCGCAATTGTTTCATAGAGTTCATCTTTGAGGCTCTGAATATTCCTTTCTCTGTCTCCTCCAGTGAGAAAATCTTGGAAGAATGAAACCTTGTTTCTCCATTTTTTAGAATAAGATATGGATGGTGGTGATTTGAGGTGGGTGGTGTGGAATTGTGGGTGTGGGGGTGTAAAAAGATGATTTTGTTGTAAAGGATGGGAATCAATTGTATGTTTGAATGGTAGAGTAGAAGTGGGAGCGGAGAGAACAACTGCTGAGAGATGAGTCATGCTGATGCACAAACATTTGATATAAATATGTTTAACTGCTAATTTATATATTGTTTTTTTTTCTTTATATTAGTATCCGATTTTCTGGATATGATTCGATAATCACTTTTGACTTCAAATTAGGGGTGGCAAAACGGGCCGCCCGCCCCGCCCCGCTCCGCCCCGCTAAAAAAAAGAGCGGGGCGGGCATGCCTGCCAGGTGAAATGGGCATGAAATTCATGTCCGCCCCGCCAAGGTGGCGGGTTGGCGGGCGGCGGGCCGGCCCGCCTTTTTTTTTAATAATTTTTTTATTTTTTTTAAATAAATTAAAATGCTTTGTTTTTTTTACATTTCAAAGATTAACACATCAACTCTCCTTACATATTACCAAATTAGATTAATATAACAAATTAACAAATAATGATAAAATAGCAAATTAAATTAACATAGCAAATTAGATTAATATAGCAAATTAGAAATATAGCAATAAATAACATTAATGTTCACCCTAACCACATAATTCAACACTAATTTCATTACCCTGCTATGAGTATACATGCTACCTTTTCAAAAATGCAGTAGAATAATTGGACTTGTTCCAAAGGTAAACACACCAACTCTCCATACATGTTATCAAATTATATTAAAACAATTAAAACAAATATAATAATATCATGACAAGCTAAACTAAAACTAATATAATATAAAAATTTAAACTAAAACTAAAGACTTCCATAAATAATAATAGTTTAAAACAAATATTGGGCCATATTTTTTTTTCTTTCCAAATGGACCATAGACATTTTCTAATCTATGTAGTTTTTTTTTTTTAGCGGGCTGGCGGGCCAACCCCGCCCCATTATGTATTATGCCCGTTGGGTTTGGCGGGTTGGCGGGGCAGGCAAAATGGGTTGGCAGGCCCAAAATCCATGCCCAGCCCGCCATTTTTTGGCGGGTGGCGGGCCGACCCGGCGGGCCTCGGCCCGTTTTGCCACCCCTACTTCAAATGGTGAATTTTTTTTTAATATAACTTAGTTTTTTTTAAAAAAATCAGTTTTTCAAAAAACTTTTGAAAATGGCATGGTTTGGTAGGGACCAATAAGAATGGCGTCAAATGAGATGTCGCATCAGTTAGAGGCCACAAGTCATCTCAGATGGCGCCTCAGTACAAAATAAAAACCTTATTTTTTTTTAATAAATTTTTTTGAGAGTTGCCATCCCAGATAGCGCCTGAGGCAAACCTCTTTTTTTTTTTTTTTTTTTAATATTTTGTTAAATTAAAAAAAACTTTTTTTTAAATAATTTAAAAATTCTGGATTTAATATTTAATTAGTAATATTATTCAGTTGGATTACGGTAGCGCCGTAGGCGGCAACTCCCGACTATTGGGGATAGATGCTTTAAAATTTGTTACATGCAACGAGGCCATCGTCTGATACGTCAAGGCCATATCAACAAATGCAAAGACCAGCCACACCTTAATAAACTCGTGGTGGTTGCCAGAGACGCCGTGCAAGAGCCGCTGCATGTGGAACCGGTGGTCATTTAAATAGGCATGATCATTGAATTTTTTTGTCAAAATATTGTACCCACCATTATCTATAACATTGTAATCTATTTATGACTATTCTATTTTGATTTTTATTTTCAAATTAAATAAAACATTAAAAAAAAATTAAATATATTTTTTTTAATTTCCAAAAAAAAAGAATAACACACCTTGAAGCATCTGTCCCCAATAGTCGGGGGGTTGCCGCCTACGGCGCTACCGTAATACAGCTGAATAATATTACTAATTAAATATTAAATTCAAAATTTTTAAATTATTTTTAAAAAAAAGTTTTTTTTAATTTAACAAAATATAAAAAAATAAAAAAAAAATAAAAAAAAAAAGAGGTTTGCCTGAGGCGCCATCTGGGATGGCGACTCTCCGAAAAATTTATTAAAAAAAATAAAGTTTTTATTTTGTATTGAGGCGCCATCTAGAATGGCTTGTGGCCTCTAACTGATGAGTCATCCCATTTGGCGTCATTCTTATTGGTCCCAACCAAACTATGCCATTTTTAAAAAAAATTTGAAAAATTGATTTTTTTAGTATTTAAAAAAAAAACAAATTATATTAAAAAAAAAATTTCTCAAATGGTTTTAAACTTTTCGAGTCGAACTATAGTTTTTTTATAAGGGTCTGTTTGTTTTCATAGAAAAAGAGAAGAGAGAAGTTGAAATGAGAGAAGATGAAAAGAAGTTTCTCATCAATTATGTTTGGTGAGCATAAATATAGAAAAGAGAGATTAAAATTGGCTGGAACCCACGTCAAAATTCTTTCTCTCCTCGAGACGGAATGCATTGAATAAATTGGAAGTGTTTTTTCCAATATATCCTTGCTAAAAAATGTATGTAATAAAGACCACTATATTTCTTCTAATATAAAATTTTTCCTTTTACTTATGTTCAATATTAAGTGATAAATTAATTTCACTGATAAATTAATTTCACTGCATTAAAATATTTTAATAGTTAATTAAATATTAATTTAGCTTTTATTTTATATGAAGATAATTAATTTTATTTATGAATTAGAACAATAAAAAACTAAATTAATTTATATTTAAAATTAAATTATTATGATAATATAATTGCATATTTTAATATAAGGACATTTTAGTCTTTTTAAAAATTAAACACACTTCTTTCTCTTCTATTTCTTTCTTCTTTCTTTTGTTCCAAACAATATGTTAAATCCACTTTATTTCTCATATATTTCTCTCTTTAAACACTCTTTCTTATCTATTTCTCTCTTTACACTTTCTTCTCATTGTCAAACACACCTTTAGAGTAGAAGTAGGAAAGAGAGAAATAGGTGAGAGAGAAGTTGAAGAGAGATTGATAACTTCTCTTGTTTGGAGAGAAGAGAAATTGGAAAGAGAGATTAAAAAAGAGTGGATCCACACCTTTTATATTTCTCTTCAATTATGAAGAGAAAGAGAGAAGAAACAAAATAAAATAGAAAAATGACTATTTTGCCCATTTAATAATAAATATATATATTTTAAATGTTATTTATCATAAGGACATTTAGTACTTTTAAAAATATGCAACACTTCTCTCTTCTCTATTTCTTCTCTCTTTCTCTTAAACCAAACAATATCTCAAATCTACTTTATTTCTCATCTTTTTCTCTCTTCTTACACTCTCTCTTATCTATTTCTCTCTTCACAACTTCTCATCCAATCCAAACACATCCTACCTGTCTAACATCAATCAATACTAAATTAATTAACAATTGATATATTGCTTAAAATTTGTATCAATTAAATTGAGAGAAGGAAATTAATCACTTACACTAACCACATCCATCAAAGTGTTAATCTAGATTAAAATTACTAACATTCTATATTACTACCTCCGTTTCTCTTTATATTATAAAGTTTATAAGAGATAACTTATTTTTTAAGTTCATAAAATAATTAATGTATCTAGTATATAAACTGATCAAATATATTATTTATTTAATAAATGTAAAAAATAAATTGTCTCTCATAAAAAATGAACGAAGGTAGTACAAATTTATAAATTAATTAATGAACCGATAATTTAATTTGATAACTAATTCTATTTAAACCTAAATCATAATTTTAAAAAGGAGAGACTTTGAATTTGAATGTATCCTAGTTTAAGTGTCTATCGTCCTTATATGGCACTTAATTAATCTCTAATGAATTTTATCAGAATTTCGTTTTTTTCCACTAAATTTAATGAATTGCATGTAAGGTCTTTTAGTACAAATTTGATATCCCAGAAATATGTTGAAGAAAATTTAAATCCTAACTAAATTATTCCTAAATTTTTTTATGCTCCAAATTTATACATGATTCCCTACGCCTTAAAACTAAGATCCACGTAATCTTTATCTAAAACATATTCACTTATTCAAAACTCTCGAGCTTCCTTTCAGTGTGAATTCTTCAAATTCCAATAGGAATACACTTAAATATGAATCCTTGAACAAAGATGAATCAAATAAACTCATATTCCTTAGGAAAAGAGTCTTTTTTTCCTTCTTGGACATCACTATCAGAATTTCATAATATTTTCCTCTCTAGAGAAATTCAATTAATCATTAATTAATACCTAATGAGATCCTTACAACAAACTCACAGTCTTCCTGAGTTGAGAAACTTTCATGCTCAAGATGAAATTTTAGTTGAGAAAAAAATGAATTTTTCAGATAAATTTCTCAAAATAATGATAGTTAAATATTTATATATGTGTTCGAAAAATGACACAACGTTAGTGTAAAAAGTCTCTAAGATTTGAGTCAAAAGCATAATTGATGATTCAAATCAGGCAATAAAGTGAATTGAAACCAATGAACAAAAATGGTGAAAACTTAAGAGAGTGATTTGAATCATGATATGATGAGTCATGTGATTCGAATCATACAAATATTCGTTTTAGATCATATTTCCATAACTAAATCTATTGAATAAAGCACGTTTATGATTTGAATCTCATGTATACATGATTCAAATCATGTATCCTAAATCAAAATCTTTTAAAAAAATAAAACTCATGATCCGAATCAAGATTTAAGATGATATGAATCATGTTTCTCGAACCAAATTCTTGAGAAATAATTTTTGACATGATTCGAATTAGGATATAGTATGGTCTAGAATTCTGGAACAAGTTGAATAAGTTTCTTTAATTTGAATCATACAATGTCTTTATTCGAGTCAATTGCGTTGACTTTTGTCAAAATCCATTTCATGTATGAAAAATGATATTTCAAACTCGAAAAAGTTGTGTGCAGAACTCAAATTTCATAAAATTACAAGAAATTATAGCATCAAATAACAAAATTTGATAAGGTTATCTAAGGAGCAATTTCAGTCCCTCTTTTTATTGTTTGGCGAAATTTTGTGTATTTGAGCCATTAGAGCTAAACTCCTCTGAATTCAACACTTATGTGCATAAACTTAGGGTTCAATTTCATAAAACTTTAAGACCACCATTGTTGCTACATTTTCCACTCAAAACTTCACTCCACAAATCTTTACACCTTGCTTGTAGTGTCCAGTCCAGTTTGGAAATACAGGCTTTGTTCATAATATCCAATTTCCTTAGCCCCAAGTCCACCACAGTCTTGTGGTTTTATCATGTGCTACACCTATAACACCCTAAAATTCCAACTCTTTATGTATAAAATAATTCAAATTAAATTTCTCAAATAGGGCATTACACATTCATCACCAAACATCTTACTCAAAGAACATAGCATTAAGGCAACATAATAAAACATCAAAACTTCTTGAAAAATATTTATTTGTCTCGGTGGTAATAATAAATGAAATAATTAAAAACAACTTAGAGAAATACATAAAATGTAACAAAACAACTCGTCCCCAGTTAGGGATGAAAATAGGCTAGCCAAGTTAGGCTTTGCCAAGCCTGAGTTTGACCTGCTAAAATAATAAAAGCCTAAGCATGGCCTATGGCCTATTAGAGGCTCATTTTTCGGCTTGAACCTGGCATTTTCGAAGGTCTGATTAGCCTATTAGCCTACTTAAAAAGCCTATATCATTTGAACATATGCAAATAAGAAATTTAACTAGTGTTTAAAAAATACTAGAGAATCAAAAGTAGAATGAGACTAAATGTTTATTTACAGACTTATTTTAGCTTAGTTAGAAGCATAAGTTTTTTTAGATTATTTGGTTATGAGAACTTGTGTAAATAACTTATGACATTATTCCTAACGTTTTTCAACTTATTTTCATAAGTTCTTCAAGATAACTAAACTTTCCTTTTGTATTTCAAATATAAAATACAAAATAATATATTTATTTAATTTATTAAAATAGGTCGGCATAATGGGCTTAAAAGGTTTTTTTTTATGGTCTGTGGCCTGACCTATTTAACTAAATAGGCTAATAAAAAAGCTTAGGCCTTTTCTACTTAAAAAAAAAGTCTGGTCTGACCTTGGCTTGTGTAAGCTAAGTCATAGGCCCCTATTAGTTGGACTGTCCTATTCCCACCCCTATCCCTAGTGTTACATATGAGAGCAACGTAAAAATTTAACAGACTCAAAAAGAAATAAAGTAAATGAAGAGGCATCAACGCCATACTACAACTCAACAGAAGCTAGTACTCATCTACCCGAGTATTTGTACCACGAGAGTACAAAACTCCACAAACAAAACAACCAAGGGATGAGAATATATTCAAAATGTTAGCGGTGTATAAAGCAATAAAGGATAACAGTCTCAAACATCAACGTATTCACATCATTCACAGCCTACACCAATCACTAACATATTTATTTATCATTCACAACCATCACAATATATATATATATATATATATATATATATATATATATATATATATATATATATATATATATATATATATATATATATATATATATATATATGCACTCATCACCTCATTATCAAATGGATGTGGTACCAATCTACTCACCAATTTGAATGTCAGAGTTATGTTACTGATCAATCACATCACCAATATTTGACATCAGAGTTGTGTTACTGATTTAGTATCATCACTAATAATCACCAATTATCTATCTCCGATATACATGATGCATGCAATGACGAAATAATGCAATACAATAATCATCACCAATAGTTCTTATTCGAACCACATACCTCACCATAATGCATTACACCATATAATGATAACTCACCATAACACACATAATTATATTATTATTCACTTAAGACTCACTTATAAATAATATTTCACATCAATACTCAACAGTTTCAGCTCATGACTCTTTCACTTTTATTTGGGAATTTTAGAGTTAACAAGCGTACTCTAAATCTCAGCTTGGTTACTTTTTGACTCAGCTATAAGCATGTCAGATGGCTTCATACATCACTCATTAATTCACCAAACTCACCAAAATAACAACAAAGAGTAGTAAACAATCACCGCCATCGGAATCTACTCGAAAAATCGAGTCAATCACTTTGAACCGGTCAAATTCAAGGGTTGCTGATCGTCACTCCACCCGTCACAATCCCTCTTTTACAAATCCATCACTCGGTTGACGCCTAGGAGACCAGCGTGTCTCAAGGACCATGACGGTCGCCACGTCACCACCTTGACACCCGTCAACTCTCCTATATGCATGTTGGTCGGCCCGTCACACCGGTGATGCTCGTGATCACTGTGCATATTGCAGAATTCGCGTTTTCCACCATTAGAGCACTTCCAAAGCTCTGATTTCAACCCCAACCACCCAACTCGAAGAGAAAAACATCATACATAGTATATTGGACACATAACATACCAAATCAGCACCGATTACACATCGACATTAATTTATCATGAAATTTATCATTATGTTCACCACCACCAAAACTACATAAACAAGAACAACACCAATCTGAATTTCACATATAAATTACATATGAATTCAGCATATAATCACAACATAAAAATATACTCATAACATTATAATCCATAGAGATTTGCACAACCATCTCAAGGATTAAAAAACCTCATCAATGGAGGATTTGAGAAAACAACAAGGAAGAAGGTTAGGATATCTCTCTATCCTTTATGAAAAACACACCCATAGATGAATAATCCCCCCTTACCTGAATTCTTCAGAAAAATTAAATCTTTTGCCCTGGAATCCTATGTTTTTGCCCTTGCCTCTTAAACTTATATTGCTCCAAATTCTACGTACTGTATAACCATATTTTCCTCTCTAATTTTTTTTAAATGAAAAACCTAATTTAATCTTTTATTATTTCTAATTATCCGTCTTAACTTTTGGTCTCTCACTCCTTACCATGTCAATCTTATTATTATCCTATTTTCTACCCCATATTTCAATATCTCTTATTTTCTCTACTTTCTTTTATTATTTTAATTAATAAAAAATAGGGATAAATAATATAAATTCTATCCCACCTCAATAATCCCCACAAAACACATATGGCACTCTAATAAATCACATCAACACATAAAACTCAATGAATGACAGTTGATTTATCAAAAAAATGATAATCACATTTCTTCATCGTTCTTCCAAGAAGTGGAACTCTCAAGTACTTACCAAGAGAATTAGTTTCTCTAAATCCTGACAACTAAACTAGCTGCTTATGGATGATACCGTTAACATTACTCGAGAAATAGATTCTTGTCTTATCCTTACTCACTTCTTGACCAGACATTTTTCAAAAAAAAATTCCAGAATATAAACTACACATTTTATTTGTTTTACAGTAGCTTCCCCAAAAAATAAAAAATTGTGAGTGCAACTTTCTGTTATATGTATTTTGTATGATGTCAAAACTAAGATACTTTACCGTTTATGTATATTGGACCTTATCCTCTGAGTCTTAATGTGCATCTTAGCATTAGGAAGCATAAAAAGGTTCGCGCACGTGGAAATGTTTTAGAAAAGGTGTCATGCATTAAAAACAAGTTTTTTTTTGTGAAAAACAACTTTATGTGTCGACACATACATGCCATATGTCGACACATGTGGTCCATTTTTAAAGCATGTAGCTTCTGTTTGAGGTTCTGCCTTTATGAGTCAACACATAAAGGAAAATTTTCTCTACAGTTCGACATATACGATTTTCAGGTCGGCACATGTACCTCATTTTTAAAGCATGTAGCCTCTGTTTGATGTGCTGACTGCATAGGTTGGCACATGACCTTTACAGGTCAGCTCATGCATCAAATAGGCCGACCTATGACTTACATAGGTCGACACATACATCAAAAATCTTAAAAAATTGCATTGTTTTATAAACCTATTGCATCCCTTTTTGCTTCTAACTTGTACACACACACACACACACACACACATATATATATATATATATATATATATATATATATATATATATATATATATATGTTCAATGATTTTGGGAAAATCATAAACGAAACCTGAAACATACAAAGAGTCTTCTTCATCTTCGGCCTTGATTTTATGCATACACACAAACAAAGTACACATAATCATTCATTGTTTGGGTGTCATCTGAAATCAAGTTGATAACGTCCAATTTATGTTGTTGAATTATAAATTGGGTGCCTCTTTTCTCACGTGGAAAGGCTATATCATTAAAGTCTCTAGCTTCTAACCAGGGGGTCTTACATAGAGGAATTTATAAGCCTTAGGTCTTCCCATAATATTCTATTATTCTCCATATTTGGGCTTGCATAAATAGCTGAAAAGTACCACACACTGCCTTCTTCAAATTTCACTTTCACATGCATATACTGAAACTTCATACCCTCTAAAGTAGCAACCATGTCCTCCTATTTCCATACCACTATAATCTCACCTATATACTTGTTTACTTTTGAAGCTAGAAATACACCAAAGCCAAGTTTCATAAAAGTCCTTTGGAGCTTCTGGGGGTCACATTGGGTTTCTACAATAACTAGAATGTTAGGTTTATTCATCATCACATTTTGTTTACAATATCTATAGAAAGCAGAACTAGCTTATCCTAGATAATTCCCAACAAATATATTCATTATTTTAATCATCATAATTAACAGTGAGCAAATGAATAATGCTCATTTAAGAAATAAACTCCTTATTTTCATAAGGTGTCTCTTGCATCATTTCCATAATAGAATCACAAGAATCCAACAATTCTTGATCACTTTTTTTAATGGTTTCTTCCTTGTTCAAAACATTGTTTTCTTTTCTTCCATTTTGTTTTCCTCTTGTATCTCCAACTTTAACCTTCCCATATGGCGGTCTAGGAACGTTTGGCTCTACTGCTTCTAAGTTGGTTCCATTATGAGATAATCTTCACTGTTTTTTCCCATGCAATTGCTCATTTGTTGCCCATTTTGTAAATGCATGCTTCTCATTCTATTTTGGTCCACATTAATCTCCTCAATTAACCATGTCAATATTCTCATTTATTATCTTTTTTTGTCCAACTTTTTACCCTTTAAATCTAAAGCTCTTCACACGTGTGGCCAAACAACGCTCTTTATTTAATTTCCTTGTCATTGGTTGCTTAGCAGACAGTCCACCAATAATTATGCTCTGCGCTTTATTTCTCCGTGGTCCCTCAACAATATTTTTCTTTTTTTTTTGGTTCATTCATCTTTTCCTCATGCACAAACTCCACATTGTTGTTCCTAGTATATTGGTCCTTTGGATTGGCTGCATTTAGCAAAACAAAAACTTAGAGAAGTGTCGAAGTATTTAAGATTGGTTTAGTTTGCTAAAGTTGTATGGAACTGCAAATTAGACATTTGAAAAGGAGGTTCAGCTGCTAGAGGAAGTTATTCTGAAAGACAATGAGAGTCTTGAGCGAGCTCTCATGTGTGTTGATGTTCTGTCGAACAACATGGTGGAGCATGTGGTTCATCAGATGCAGTCTAACCTTGAGTTGAGCTTGGAAGAAGATGTAAGTTGATTTCTTGTTTATCAAGTGAAGAATTACTCATAGGGTTCTCAAGGTACATATGCTGAAAGAAGTTGCACTCAACTATTTTGGAGCAACCAAATGATCAATTATGAAGATGTCAACTTGGATGAGCCAGAAAGATTGTGTGACATGTTGTTGACTAAGGAGCAAGGTGCCCTGATAAGTATGAAGTGGATAGCAAGTTTGTTTAAATAAGGGATTCCGAGGGAAATGCTGAAGTAAAGGTCTAAGACATTCTGTCCATCTTAAGGAGAAAAGTTGAAGATAAGAGATTTCATGTGGATGTCTACTCTGCTCGCATGGATAATGTGTCATTCCATCCTGAAATAATTTTTCAGTAGTGGAAATATGTTCTTCAAAGAAATATTGATGCTAAAGGGAAGCTAGGAGAAGAAGATATTGATTGGAAAGAAACCATTAAAGTTGATGTACTAATCAAAACTATTATTGATGACAGACATATCAATGACAAGTTGGTCAAGGAATTTAGAAAGGTGCATGATAGAAGAAAGTTTGTGAAACTTTCATCTGGAACTCTTAATTGATTGGGCAGAATCAAGATTTCCTTTATTGACAAAGGAAAGGGGAACTGAGGAAGAAGAAGGATCTGCAAATAAGAATGCAGGAGATTTCTTTTGAAACACTAGTGTATAATGAGCTTTTGGTAATTTGTTGAAGATATATGTTCTTTCCATTCCTTCACAAACTTATAGAAAAAAGGGGGGTGGGTAATGGGTGTTGCTTAGATAACAAGTTTTTGTTTAGTACTACCCATATGGGAAAGTGCTAATGATGCACTCCATGCTGGAGCATCGGACATGACATCTGGTCTTGGTCCTTCTATATATAAAAATAGATCTATATGTGTTAGTAGTATTCATTGCATATTCTGATATCAACTACTAATATATTGTGTGTGCATGGCTAAGTATGTGAATGATTAAATATTGGTATATGTTATTTAGTAGGATTGTTTGTGACTAACTATGTGATACTAGATTCATGCATGAATAAACATGTGAATGATTGCATGACTGTCTGTTTGGTTTAGAGCAACTGAATGGATTATGATCTTGACGGTTGATCAGAACCTGAAGTGGGCCAATAAAGACGTCTGTGATGCTAGGTGTGTGAGATGAGGAAGGGGGTGTACCTGTAAGGCACTCTGATGCTAAAGTAAGAATCGGGAGAGGAAAAAGGCAAGTACAAAAGTATGTGTTTCTTAGGATGATTAAGAATATTTGACCCTCTCAAATAAGAGGGTTTTTATAGTGCCCCCAGCGCGTGGCCAACGGTTCCTATTTTCGGGGCATAATAACCGTTTCCTGAAGAATAGGTAACTGTCAGAAACTAGCCGTTAGGACGGGCAGAGGTGCCTGAAACTAACCGTTGCCACGGGAAAAGGCGTAGTTCCGGGCACGGGTGTCGTGGTTGTTTATGGATGGTAGAGTCCTGCATGACGGGCAGGAAGAGGTGACCTTGTGGGCCCTCTGACCATATGTGCCCGGTAGAGGGGTAGAAAGGTAAATGCTGCCCTATATTGGCGATAATAGGCAATTGGGCCGTTCTGGGAGCAGAAGTGGATTGGGCCATGCCTAGTCATTGGTCTAGTCCGAAATAGGAGCCCCCCAAGTTGTTGCTTTCGAGCACGGGAGTGATGACTTAAGGATAACTCGCAGTCCCGAGAAACTTTGAAGGGGTCGTCGCTTGTCGACGAGGTGGAGTTGTCCTGTGATGCCCGGGTATTTTAGTGCTCGCGGGATGCATAACGTTGCTTGGTATGCCCAGTGTACCAGGATACCAACGATTGAGGTAGTCTGAAGAGACGGGACGCCATGTGTGCCTCGAGCCTTGTGCAGCATCAAATGTGTCATGATGGCTAGGCTAGGCTCATGATGATGCCCCTAGTCGCGCGTGCTCGTGGACATGCCTTAAGAGTGCCTATAAATAGAGGGAGAAGCTGCTCATTTGCGTTTTTCACTTCTCTCTCCTCCTCTAGTCTTCTCTCTGAGTTTCCAATTCTTTGCCGCCGTTAGGCGCCGTACCCGCCGCCGTGCAAGTTCCGAGCAGCGTCTTCGACCCCTTAAAGCTTCCTCGACCACGTAAGTTGTTCATTTTTACTTCATTTTCCAGCTTTTTGCTTTCGTTTTGTTAGAATGCATGTGGCTAGGATGACTTTAGGTAGATACCGTAGCATTTTCCAGTGACTGTTGGTGGTAGATGGTGGCTTGGCCACTCTCCGCTGCTGCCGTGGTCGCTGGAGCTTTAGGGGACTGTAGATTTAGGTTGTTTTTGACGCTGTTACGATTACGAGCGTGAGCGTACCTGGCGGAGCTCATGAGTTTTTCGGTGTTCTTATGAATTTTTTGGTGAGTTTATGAGTTTTTCGGTGAGTTTATGAGTTTTCCGGTGAAGCTTCAAGCGTAAAAATGGGTAGCGACCCAGGGAGAATCTCCTCGTACGTGCAGGAGGGGTTGCCCCGGGCATCTCCTCGCACGGTACTTTTGTGCCAATTGATTTAGGGCTTAGGTCGGGGACGTCGTCCTTAGCCCTTTGTGCGCCCTTTCACTTGACTAGCGGTGGAAGGGTGGATTTGATTTTGCAGTCGAATTCACTTTTGTCCTCTACTTTTCAGGTGAACGAGATGGCACGTAAACCTGAGAAAGAGATTCTTATAGACTCGTCCGAGGAGAGCTCCTCGGAGAGCAACGACACTCAAGCTTCAACTGCCCCTAACGATGTCAGGGAGACTCCCCCTGATAGGACCTCCACGGAGGAGTGGACAGTTGCGGAGCCTGCTAAGCATGCCTCCGTCTTCGCTTCATATACCAGGGACGTCTTCACTAACATGCGGCCAAAAGAGGAGTGGAAAGTGCACTTCCCAAGTGAGGATGACCGTATTTGTACGGATTAAGGGGAGATGTTCCCGATGTACGAGTACGCTTTTAAGGACATAGGGCTGAGGCTGCCCTTCACCGACTTTCAGCGGTCCGTCTTTGTACACTTGGACCTGGCCCCATCACAGCTGCACCCTAACTCGTTGGCGTTCATCCGTGCTTTTGAGTTGACTTGCGAGTTCCTGAAGATAAGAGTCACCCTCCCTTTGTTTTTTACGATCTTTCACCTCCAGAGGCAAGTCTCGGGGAGGAAGTATGGTTGGGTTTTGCTGAAGCAGGCAAAGAAACTGTTCAAAACATTCTCTGAGTCTATCAGGACCTTTAAAGAGAGGTACTATATCATTGAACCTGTGTCGGAGAAAGCCCAGGATACTACGTACACCTGGGAAGTGTCGACAGACGAGGACGGTAATGATCTGTATGACGAGCATGGGAAGTTAGTGGCGGACAGAGTGTTTAAGTTTCCCTTCTGTTGGAGCGGGGACCATTTTTCCTAGGGCACTGACCATTACCTTGCCCAACTGGAGATGCTGAACGAGGATGACGAAGCTGGCTATGCAGCGATGTTAAATTACATTAACAACTTTAAACTCGCGAAGTGCTGGACCAAGAAAGGGGATTCAGTCTTCGAGGAGGATGACGGGTAAAGAGTGGAACACCGTTATATCAACACGAAAGGGCTTCTTGAGTGCAAGACCCATGCTGGCGCTCTTAAGTTGCTTGGTAATCTTTAATTTTTTAGCTTGCCTGAATTATAGTTTTCTTTGTTCGCTAACATGCTCGTTATGTTTTTGAAGGTAAAATGCCTTCAACTCACGAAAGGATGGTGAAGAATGCTCTGGCGAAGGGAAAGGCGGGAGAGACTAATCCAAAGACTCAGCTTACTCATCGGGCGCCCCCTCCTCAGGTGGCGACAGGGAGTTCCTCGTCAGTTCCTTCTTCTGCCCAGGGATCTCCTGTGCCCCAGGCTTTAAGGTTTAAGCGAACTAGGCAAAACGAGCTGGTGGATCTCAGTCGGGCGGCGGAGAAGAGCAAGTGTGAGCTTCCTCCCTGCCTCCATGAAAGAAAGTTCTTCGAGGGTTCATCCTTGACGGTTCCTTGGGAAGAGTACATAATGCTTGAGGGGACGAACCACCCGAGCAAGAGGGCGATGTTGAAGCATAATGCCTCCGCGCTGATCAGGGTATTGGAGATGGCGGTGGTCTACGCCGAGGAAGACTCCTCCTCCAAATCCGAGTTAAAGAAGGCCCAGACGGTGATATCAGCCCTGGAAAAAAAGGTGAAGAAGGCCAAGGAGGAGGCCAAGACTGCTGATGACGCGAGGAGGAAGTCCCGGGAGGAGGCTGCCAAGTTAAAAGGGGAAAATGACACCTTAATTGCTGAGAAGAAAGTTGTCGAGGACTTGGTCGAGCAAATGAGGTCCGCGGCGGCTCCAGTTGAAGATGAATCTGATGAGCTGAAAGCGCTAAAGACTCGGGCTGAGCTGGTTTCCTGCATTGTGCGGGCGGAGGATGATGTTTATGCCATCAAGGAGGAATCCTTCAACAATGCTGTGGCTCAGCTCAAACTCGTGAATCCAGGGGTTCAGCTGTCCACAGAGGGGACCAGTTTTGTGAGTCATGTTAAAGATGGCAAGATTGTCAATCCCAACTTCCTCCAGATTGGCGATGAGCATGCCCGTATCCTTGACGGGGAGTCTCAGCCGAGGAAGCCTATCCCTGAGGAGGCCGAGCAGATGGAGGAATGATGTCTCCTTTTTATTGTTGTGATATTTCTGGCTTGTGTGCCATGTTTTATGTAATTTTATTATTTTGTATGGGTCGTTGCCCCTTTATCATGTAACAAGCACAATTGTGGCCCTCGTGGCCACTAATTATTTTAACATGTATGTGTCCGGCCGTCCTAGGCAGTTTTGTATGTTTTATACTCGTGCATGGTTTTGTTTGTTTTTATTTTCGTTAAGTGTAGTAATGTTGCTCGATACGTGTGTGTGCCCGTAATGAGGGTAAATTCGAATGATTTGTTGTTTCGGGGTTTGCTCGACTTAGATGTGTTCGGTAGTGAGAGGGACTGGTCGAACGGCCTGGGTAGCTTCTGGGCATGAGAGTGGAGCTCAGGTCGCGTTTGAGGCCTGAGTTCGCGGCGTGAACCTCCCATCACGAGCTGGGTGTTCTACCTATTATGGTACTTTGACGATGGCGGGCTCGGTTGAGGAACCGCCGTCGGGCAGGGGTTCTACTCGCTCTTGAGCGGGATCCTGTCTTAGTTTGTATGCGATGCTTGTACCTGAGCGTGCATCATAGTCGGGATGTTATGTTCGTCGCTTCGACGAAGCAAACCGATGATCAGGGCCTTAGCTATAATATTGTTTTAGCTTTTCGGCATTCCATGGTCGAGCAAGTTCTTCCCCGCTGAGGTATTCTAGGTAGTAGGCCCCATTCTCCATCTTTGCCCGGACGCGATAGGGTATTTCCCAGTTTGCGGCGAATTTGCCTTCTCGAAAATCCTTGTGGTTCCTTCTTAAGACAAGGCTGCCCACTTGGAATTCTCGCCGTATAACCTTGGCGGTGTGCCTGATTGCAATTTTCTGCTTTAATGAGGCTTCGCAGATAGCTGCTCCTGATCGGACCTCTTCGACGAGATCGAGCTCTTCTCTTAGTGCCTCGTCGTTTGTCTCCTCGTCCAGGGGTGATTCATTCCACCTGGACGACATGTAAATCTCAATGGGGATCACTGCCTCAGTCCCGTAAGCTAGGCGAAAAGGAGTTTCCCCGATCGAAGAGTAGGCCCAGAGTACGCTGTGCATTTCCTTGACCCAGGCTTTCTTTGTTTCGTCTAGCCTTCATTTGAGGCCTTGCAAGATTACTCTGTTTACTGCTTCGGCCTGCCCATTGGTCTGGGAATGTTCGACGGATGCGAAATGTTGTTTCCTGCCTAGCTGGGCGACGAAGTCCTGAAATTTTCTGTCTGTGAACTGTGTCCCGTTGTCGGTGACTATTGCTTGTGGGATTCCGAAGCGGGCAAGGGTGTTTTGCTTATAGAAGCGAAGTATGTTATGGGCCGTTATTTTGGCCAGAGCCTCTGCTTCTATCCACTTTGTAAAGTAGTCAACACCTACTATCAAGTATTTGATTTGGTTCGACCCTACGACAAATGGTCCCAGGATATCTAGGCCCCACCATGCGAAGGGCCACGGGGAGGAGATAACTTTAAGCTCGTTAGGTAGAGCTAAGTGCAGGCCCCAGTTCCGTTGTCATTTTTTGCACTTCTTCACGTGTTCTTTTGCATCATGTTGCATGGTTGACAAGTAGTACCCTTCTCGAAGGGCCTTCTTGGCGAGGGACCTCCCTCCGAGGTGTTGGCGTTGATTCCTTTGTGGATCATGCGCAAGACGTGGGCGACCATCTCTTCCTCGACTTACTTGAGTAAAGGGATGGAGAATCCTCGCCTGTAGAGCTTGTTTTCGACCAGGACGAAGGAGCAGGCTCTGCGCCTGACTATGCTGGCCTCTTTGGGGTCGAATGAGAGTTCATCCTTAGGGAGGTAATTATAAACAGGGTCATCCAACAGCTGTTGTCGCCGACGACCTGCACGTCGAGGACTGTGGAGGTTTTCTCGATGCTGGGTCGAGGAAGCACCTCTTAGATGACAGATTTATTTCCGCCTTTTTTCTTCGTGCTCGCCAGTTTGGACAACACGTCTGCTCTGACGTTGTGTTCGCAGGGAACATGTTTTACTTCTATTATTATGAACTTTGTCATTTTTTCTTTAATCAGGGACAAGTATCCAGACAGGTTGTCGTTCTTGGCCTAATATTCTCCTCGAACTTGAAGGGCCATGAGCTGAGAATCGGTGCATATGACGACCTCTTCGGCCCCCAGGTCCTCGGCTAGGCGTAGACCCGCGATGAAGGCTTCATACTCAGCTTTGTTGTTTGAAGTAGGGAAAGATAATGTAAGTGAGACTTCGACAATGATTCCTTCGTCGTTTTCCAAGATGATACCTGCCCCGCTTCCTGCCGAGCTGGATGCCCCATCAACGAAGATGGTCCATTTGCGCGCCCTGTAAGTGGGGGAGTCCGTGAACATCATTTCGGCGACGAAGTCGGCGAGTGCCTGGGCCTTGAGGGCCTTTCTGCCCTTATATTGAATGTTGAACTCGGATAGTCCCAACAACCACTTAAGCATTCTGCCGGCCATATCTGGTCATCCTAACAGTTGCTTTACGGGCTGATTTGTTCGGACCACGATTGTGTGGGCCAGGAAGTAGTGTCTCAGTCTTCGCGCAACATTAATGAGGACCAGAGCTACCTTCTCTATTTGCTGGTACCTTAGCTTTGATCCCTGCATTGCTTTGCTTGTGAAGTATATAGGCTTTTTCCCGTCGGGCGTTTCGCGGATGAGGGCGGCGTTAATGACCCCGGTCGCTACGGTAAGGTAAAGGTACATAGTTTCACCGTTATCCAGTCGAGAGAGAAGTGAAGGTTCTGATAGTGCTCGTTTTAGATGGAGAAGAGCCTGGTCGCATTTTTCAGTCCATTCAAATGATGCCTCCTTACAGAGGAGTTTGAAGAAGGGCAGAGCGTGCTAGGCAGACTTGGCCATGAAACGAGATAATGAGGTGAGCATCCCGTTGAGGGATTGGATGAATTTCTTTGAGCTGGGCTTTGGAAATTTGGAGAATGCCCTGCACTTGTCGGGGTTGGCTTCGATTCCTCGTTCCGTCAGATAGAAGCCGAGGAACTTACCCGCCCGTACCCCGAAAGTGCATTTCTCCGGGTTAAAACACGTCCAGTATTTCCTGGCTTGCTCGAAGACCTTTCTTAGGTGGGTCGTGTGATCGGTTTCCCCGTGGGATTTCACGATCATATCGTCCATATAGACTTCGAGCATGTCGCCGATTTCTCCCCAGAAGACCTTGTCCATCATCCTTTGGTAGGTCGCACCAGCGTTTTTCAAGTCGAAGGACATTACGTTGTAGTAATAGTTGTCCGACTCGGTCATGAAGGCCGTGTATTTTTTGTCACCTTTCGCTATTGGTATTTGATTGTAGCCTGAATAGGCATCCATGAATGATAATAATTTAAAACCGGTAGAATTATCAACAAGTTTATCAATATTGGGGAGGGGTAAGCATCTTTAGGGCATGCCCTATTGAGATAGTATAATCAACACACATACGCCACTTTTCATTAAATTTTTTGACGATTACAACATTGGACAGGCAAGTGGTGTACTTGGCTTCTGAAATAAAGTTTGCCTCGAGGAGGTATTTTACAGCTTGTTCTGCAGCCTCCGTTTTCTCCAGAGACTGTTTTCTCCTACGTTGTGCTACAACCTTGATGGCGGGGTCAATTGTGAATTGATGGCAGGCGACACAGGGTCTAAGCTGGGCATTTCCGCGGCGCTCCAGGCGAACGAGTCTTTATTTTCTTGGAGGCAAGCTTTGAGTTATTTCCTCCCTATGTCGGGGAGGCTGGTCCCTATCTTTACTCCTCGCTGAGGGTCATCACCAAGCAGGACGAGTTCGAACTCGCCATCCGAAATCGGGCGCATCGGATGGGAGTCGTTGCTGGTGCTGGTCAAAGTGGACGAGCTGCTCGGGCGATTCTGGTCGTCCTTCTGATCATCTTTGGAGAAACGACTGTCGAGGTCGATGAAGTCGACGCATGGCAGTGGCTTGGCTTCCTCGGAACTGCTGGGCAAGGCCAACTTATTTGACGTCTTTGGCTTGGCAGCGATGGTGTTGAGTCCCTTGGTGGCCGTTTCGAAGCATCTCCTTGCAACCTCGATGTCCTTATGTAGGGTGGCGACCATACCCTTAAAAGTGTAGTACTTTATTTTGAGATGAACAGTTGATGGTACGACCACCAATTAGGCCAAGGTAGGCCGCCTGAATATGCATTGATAGAGAGACGGGCAGTCGATAACCAGGAATTAGACTTTGATTGATCTGGCCGTCTCTGCAGATCCAAAAGTCACGATCAACTCGACATACCCCCAGGGTTTCGTGACCGACCCGTTAAAGCCCTGCAGGTTAGAACCCACGTAGGGAGTGAGGTACGATTCATCTAGCTGGAAGGTTGAAAACAGTTGCGAGTACATGATGTCGACCGAGTTGTCTTGGTCGACTAAGATTTGGCGAACATCAAAATTTGCCATCTGGGCTCTTACGAGCAGCGGAATGCTTGAGTTTGGAGCCCTTCCGAGGAGTTCCTCTCGGTAGAAAGAGATGGGGACCGATTCTCCCCGAATCTTGTCGAGTGTTGTATTCTTGTTGGAGCTCGTGCTGAGTAGGTGCTCGAACTTTCTTTTCATGAAGCCCACGGTGACTTTGTTGAAGCCCCCTCTGGAGATGACCATGGTGGAGGGGAAAATTTCCCACGAGCTATGGGTTACGAAGTAGGGGAGCGCTGAGCTCTTCAGGAACATAGAAGTCTTCAGGCCGCGAAATGCTCATGGAGACCCGAAGGTTTGTCTCTTCTGAGGAAGGCACCTCTTCCTCGACTTTCTTCGACTCCTGGGCGTCTTGCCGAGGAGTTTCCTTCTTCTTCGTAAACTGCTTCAGGTGACCATCCCTGATCAGTATCTTTATGGCATCCTTTAGGTGGATGAAGTCGTCAGTAGTGTGGTCGTGACTCTTGTGGAAACAACAGTATTTCAATTTATCAGTGTTCGGCTTGGCTGGTATCTGCTTAGGGAATCGAACCCCTGCTTATTTGAACTCCGAGCTGGCGCATTCGGAGAGGATTTTCTCCCTGGAGACTGTCAGGGGAGTATAATCATGGAAGCAGCTGGAGGGCCCTTTGTTGTCCCGTGATTCCCGGGGACGATCTTCACGTCTTATATCCCCCCGACAGGATGTCAAGGGTTCATCGCTTTTTGAGGCCCGGGCACTTTCTTGGTGGCGTGATACCCGGGCGGAGCTAGCCGCCTCTTTCTCCTCATACTGGATATACGCTTGCGCCTTGAGGAGGAAGGCGTCAAGAGTTATAGGAGGGGCAATGCCAACATCTTTGGCGAATTTTGTGCGGGGACGAAGCCCTCACTCGAGCAAGAACTTCTTCATGTCATCGGTGGTAGGGACTTGCACCGCTTCTTTATTGAACCTCTCGATGTATGCTCGGTGAGGCTCATCTTTCCCTTGAATTATGGCCTCAAGGGAGGCTTCGGTCTTCGGGTGGCGGTGTGATGCCGTGAAGTGCCTGGAAAACATTCTCCCCAACTGTCTCCACGAGGTGATGGAATCGTCGGGCAGTCCTTTATACCAGGTCATTGCTCCCTTCCGGAGTGTGGTAGGGAACAAACGACATTTAATGGCGCCCCGGACGCCATGATTGTCAAACAACGCATCGATATTTTTTATGTCCTCGTCAGGGTCTGTCGTACCATCGTAAGTGCCCAAAGACGATGGTTTCTCCAAGCCCTTGGGGAGGCGCATAGCCATGATCTCATGAGACAACGGGCCGTAAGGCTCGTTGTCGCTGCTGGAGCTGGTCTATGAAGGGGAGCGGGTGCTTCGGTCGGGGACAGGGCGGTGACTTCTGCGGGGAGATGGTGTTCGTGCCCGACCCTTCGATCTGACAGGTGTGAACGTTGGTCCCTCCTAGTTTTCTTGTTGCCTGGGGAGTACTGGTTTCACGGGGAAATGTGGTCACGTTTCCGGACGGCGTGAGACTCTGGCTTCTGGCGCACCCGACGATCACCTTCGCGTTGTGTAGATTCTTTCAACGCTCAAATCCTTTCGTTTTGTTAGAGGATTAAGAGGTTGGTCTTGTTGAGAGCTTCAAGAAGGTCCGCCACGGCCGGGTCGGTGTTGGGCGGAACTGGAACGGGCTAGAGGTCCAGGGAGGGCTGGTCTTCAACACGATCAATGTGAGTGGGATAGGGAGACGCGGTGGCCACATCTCTCAGATGGTGGGCGTTGCCTCCGAAGAAAGGTGCAGTCCCGTTAGTATCGGTCTTACTGATGGAGAGAAAAGCAGGGCTGCGAGCGTCACGAACGTGATGTTGGCTTGCCATGATCGGAGTCTTGGACAGAGAGTTGTTTTGGTCTTGGATATGAGGTGGATGTTAAGACGGGGATAATAGGTTTCCCACAGACGGCGCCACTGATCTTGACGGTTTATCAGAATCTGAAGTGGGCCAAGAAAGACGTCTGTGATGTTAGGTGTGTGAGATGAGGAAGTAGGTGTACCTGCAAGGTACTCCGATGCTAAAGTAAGAATCGGGAGACGAAAAATGCAAGTACAAAAGTATGTGTTTCTTAGGATGATTTAGAATACCTGACCCTCTCAAATGAGAGGGTTTTTATAGTGCCCCCAGCGTGTGGCCAACGGTTCCTATTTTCGGGGCGTAATAATCGTTTCCTGAAGGATAGGTAACTGCCAGAAACTAGCCGTTAGGACGGGTAGAGGTGCCCGAAACTAACTGTTGCCACGGGAAAAGGCGTAGTTTCGGGCACGGGTGTCATGGCTGTTTTTGGATGGTAGAGCCGTGCATGACGGGCAGGAAGAGGTGACCCTGCGGGCCCTCTGACCATATGTGCCTGGTAGAGGGGCAGAAAGGTAAATACTGCCCCATATTGGCTGGACATATGCAATTGGGGCGTTCTGGGAGCAGAAGTGGATTGGGTCATGCCTAGTCATTGGTCCAGTCCAGAACAGATTATATGTAAGCATCTGAATGTTAATGTTTCTGACTTCTACTGGTGTTGGTGCTTAACTTTGATTCTTGGAACCTGTTGCTACTTAAATGCTCTAAAGATCCGATACTTCTATTGACTGTCACTTATTCTCGTGGAAGAAGTTCTATTATCTTGAAGAGTTATTTTGCCACAATTTTTCAAAGAGGGGGATTATTGTTTCTAGTGGATTGGTCCTTTCGATTGGTTGCATTTAGCAAAACAACATCTTGGAGAAGTGTCCAAGTATTCAAGATTGGTCTAGCTTGCTAAAGTTATATGGAACTGCAAAAGGAACTCATGTTGGGTGCGATGCTCCAGCATGTTGGTACGATATCTGGGTCTTGTGCAACTGGTGCCAGATTGCTACGTTTTAACATAATCTTTTGAGAAGATTCGGCTATGTTTTATTGCTATTGGTTTAACAATATGATTATATGATTTGTTGGACAACTATGAAGATCAAATTAGATTTAAAAGAGAATTAAATTTGAATTTGTAACAAACCAAACCATATATTTTTCGTTGGAGATATTCAAGGAGCAAATCAAATATCCAACAGATTGTGCAAAGATTCTTAACAAAAATAACTGTAGATCAACAAAGAAAAAGCCTATATTTATTTTTCTATATAAGGAGCTCAAACCTACATTGGAAAGCAAGCATTCACGTTGAATATTTTAGAGTGTTAGGATTTACAAGAGTCATTGGACAATGTTAGAATTTGTTGTTGCTTGTAAGAATAATTGTACTAAACTACTTATAATGATTTTCCTTTCTTGGGTTGTGGACTCAACTCCCCCAGACGTATGTGTAGTTTCACTGAACTGGGTAAACAATTGACTATGTTGATTATTGCTTTTCTGCTCCATCATCTATAAATTGTTATTGTAGTGGTTCTGGTGTATCTTGTCGAACCTATTGTCGGAGCATCGTGTTCGACATCTGTCCCTTAAGGAGCAAAATTTGACACTTCATTTCTATTGATTTCTATTTTAGCACTAACAATATCCTCTCTATTTTTTGCAATTGTTGTACATACCAACTGTCTCCATGCACCCATTGTCTCCTCCTCAATTAATTTCTCATTATAATATTCATAATTTGGTAATAATTCTTATTCTCCTCACTTACTTCTAGGAACCTGGACCCCAACGTCTTTTGGACTGGATTAAATTTCGTCTTCATTACTCCTTTATTTACAACATCAATGTTAATGTCTATCGAAGCCATGTCTTCATCTTCTCTCACCATCAACGGCTCCCTGTCTCTTGTTTTGCTACCCCTTCTTGCTTTTTGCACCACCTTCCAAGGTCCTTCATTTCCATTTCCGCTTTTAGCCTTATTACCTCAACTTCTTCCATCATGTGAATTCTCAACTTTAGAAGCTCTATTACTATTTTTTTCTCAATTTCTTTCTTTAACACTACGACCTTCTTTGTAATGTTCAAATCTTTCACAATTCGCACGCAGAAGATGAAGACCTTCATATTCCACTCTATTTCCGCCCTTTGATAGAAAACAAAGCTAATAATAGTTTCGTCAAATCAACTTCAATAACACAGTCGTGCATATTTTCCCTTTTCCTGTATCAAGGTGTTCTTATCCACTTTGAGTGTCTTGTCGATTCTATTACCAATGAATGTTATAACTCTAGAGTCATAGTACTCTATTGGAAATCTGGCCATGCACACTCACACAACAACTTTCTCTATTGTGTCTAGGGGTGGCAAAATGGGTCGTGGCCCGCGCGGGCCGGCACGCGCACCCGCCAAAAAATGACAGGTTGGGTTGGGATTTTGGGTCCGCCGCCCACCAAAGCTCGCCCCGCCAAAGATCGCCACCCGCCAAAGTCAGCCCCGCCAAAACTCGCCACCCGCGAAAGCCCGTCGTACCTATTCGTTTAGCTTGTTCCACCTTAAACCCGCCCTTTTTTAGTTAATTCTAGTAATTTCAATTCTTGATGGTTTTATTTTATACATTTATTTGAGAATATATGCAAATATATTTTGAAGTAAAATATTTTTTAAAAGATCCTTTATAAAAATCGTTATAAAAAATTAGTGAAAAATCTAATAATTTATTAAAAATATGGAATAAATAAAAAAATAAAAAAGTAGGCGTGCAAGCCCACCGCCCACCAACCCGCCACCTTGGCGGGGCGAGCTAAATTTTTATGTCCATTGCCCCGCTTTTTTTTTGGCGAGTTTAAGGCGGAGTGGGGCGAGGCGGGGCAGACGGCCCGTTTTGCCATCCCTAATTGTGTCACTTACCTAATGAAAATTTGGACTCTCCTCCTTTACATTTAAATAGTAATCGTAAATAAACCATGGTTCATCCATGAGTGTAGCATTATGATCATCATCATGTGAGAGTATGACAATGTAATAATCATTTGCCAGATCAATGATATCAATCACTCATTTCCTCGCCTACATTTGTTTCACTCTCGTCTCTAGTGCTTTGTAGCCAATCGTTCGCCCTAGCAACTTCACAATAACTCCTATTCTCCAAGGTTTATAGATTTTATTTTCTTAAAGTTTAGGTAGACTAAACATAGTATACTCATACTTTCCGTCAGTGTGTTCTTCCACCATAATACCTTCCGGATCTATCGAATTGTCATCCATATCCTTTATATGCATAGTAAATTTAGATGATCTTTCAACCCTCTTTTCTTCCATAGCAGCAACCCCCACAACAATCATATAATCTTTGGGAAGAAATGGGTGAGGTTAAAAGATTTGCTCTCCTCCTTTGATTTTCTTTGTATTCCTAGCCTTTAAATCATCCTCATCGTTGTTGTTTTCTATGTTTTCAGATTTTTGCCCCAACAGAGCTATTGGCTCCATCATGATTTTTGTATGATTAGTTGATAGAGAGTATCAAGTTATATTTTAGTTTATTAATTTAAGGTTTTATATTAGTTGGTATTTTAGTTTAATTGTTATTGAATTGGGCTTCCACTAGTATTTGGATATTTTAGTCATGGGCCCATTAGTATTATTATATATGTAAGTGTCTTGCACACATTTTAGGTATCAATCAAGAAATCAAAATTTATCTTTATTTCTATTTTGTCTTAGTTTTTCTCTTAGATTCATAGTTGTTTCATACCTTGTTAGGGTTAGCAATTTTGCTTCCTAACAATTGGTGCTTTCATCCTTGAACACCAAAACCTCCCATGGCATACCAATATCATCCCACCATAAACACCACTCCTACCACACCTTCATTTCCATCCTTTCCATGGGAACTCTTTTCCCCTTATTACACATATCCATATGTTACAAGTCCATCACCATGTTTATATTTTAATTATGGGTATCCAGCACATCCACCCAACCCATATTCATCCTATTCTACATTCCATTATCCATACCACTACAACAATTCCTATCAATTCCAACACCCAACAAACAACTCCTCCAAAATTGATCATACAAATTAAACCCATTCTAAAGTCAGAAGAGATTTTGAGAAACATTTAAAAGTGTCTCGTTTTAAGAAATTATCTCACAAAGAAGTTAGTAAAGGTGTTGTTGACTATGGTGAAAGCTCAAGGAGAAAGTTTCATACGAAACCCAATTTTCCCCTTCCTAAACCACCGGATTCTATATCTCATCCCTCTTTTAAGAAACACTCAAAAAAATTCACTAAAAGCTTCAAAACCAGACTTCTCTCTCAACACCAAACACATATCATTTTCTCTCCCCAAATCAAAACCCTAAAACCTTTGAAGCCAGCCACACTTCAAAAAGCTCCAAAAAAATGTACAAATTGTTCCGTCAAAGACGATTCCTCCTCCGAATCCGAAGAAGAAGCGCCGCCACAGCAGTTCGAACTCGGAGATGACGACGACAATGACTCCGGTTCTGACTCTGACTTATCTTCCGACGGGGACGATCAGTTAGCCGACGATTTCCTTAAAGGAAGCGACGACAAAGGCGACTATGACGAAGAGAAAGCCTCAGGTTCGGATTCTGGTTCGGAGTTGGATTATGATTCTGTTGGTGGCAATGATGGTCTATCATCGTCACAACATAGTGGATTGCAATCTCAATGGATTGTGAGCCCAGGTCAAGTGTCCATGGATGACATTGTCAAGATGGGTAGCCCACAGGCCAAGACCTCTGCGCCTAACTCTTCTGTCCACAGTGGTAATCCTCAAAATGTTGTTACAACCCCAACAACCTCACATCACAACTTGAATGTTATGGAGACCAATAATGATCAAAGCTATGTTAATAACCCCGATGTTCAACGGAAATCCACCTTAGCACCGCTGATGCCGACAAAACCAATTACTTCCATGGTTAAATCTTCTTTCATGAATTGGGGTTTTATCTGTGACACTGATTTTGCGATTCCGCCAAAACTACCTAATCAACGTGTTTCTACAGAAATCATCGATTTCGAATCTTCAATACCTCTCAAGGGTGAGCCGCAAATCAATGACAGAGGGTTTCATAATGGTGCTGATTTTGGGATTCCACCGAAACCACCCGATAAGACTGTGATTCAAACATCATTCTTGTTCCTGCCGTGTTTTTCAAAACAATTCTTTCAACATTGTCTGGAGAAGGAAGAGGAAGAGATAGCACAGTCGGAGTTCACAGAAATGGCTTGGGAGGGTATTCTTGGTGCTGTTGATGCTGCACGAGTCAATAAACAACAAATTGTGGAGTCTGAGCATTTAATGAAAGCACTCTTGGAGCAAAAGGATGGTTTGGCCCGAAGGATATTTACTAAGGCGGGATTAGACAACACATCAGTTCTACAAGCTACTGATAATTTTATAGCTCAGCAACCTAAGGTTACAGGTGACACTTCTGGTCCTGTTGTTGGTTCGCATCTGAGCTCCGTTTTAGACAACTCTCAAAGGCATAAGAAAGAAATGGGTGATGAGTATGTGTCTGTGGAACATTTTTTACTAGCATTTCATTCGGATAAGAGGTTTGGACAGCAGTTATTTAAAAATCTTCGGCTTAGCGAGAAGGCTTTGAAGGATGCTGTACAGGCTATCCGTGGAAGTCAAAGAGTAACTGATCAAAATCCTGAAGGGAAATATGAAGCATTGGACAAGTATGGAAACGACCTGACTGAACTTGCTAGGCGCGGAAAGGTTGATCCTGTCATAGGTCGAGATGATGAAATTCGGCGCTGTATCCAGATATTGTCAAGAAGAACAAAAAACAACCCAGTTATTATTGGTGAACCTGGTGTGGGGAAAACTGCAATTGCTGAAGGATTAGCACAACGTATAGTGCGTGGAGATGTTCCAGAGCCATTGATGAACAGAAAGTTGATCTCCCTTGATATGGGTTCATTGCTTGCTGGTGCTAAGTTTTGTGGAGATTTTGAAGAAAGGCTGAAAGCTGTCCTAAAGGAAGTTACAGCATCAAATGGGCAAATAATTTTGTTTATTGATGAAATACACACTGTTGTTGGTGCAGGAGCTACAAGTGGTGAAATGGTACGACAAATGATACTTCCTGATAAGATCACAATGTTGTGTGTCATTTCTGCTTGTTCTCATGTTGATGAGTTTGTTCAAGGCAATTCAAAGATGCAGTTGCCTGTAATGAAGTTTTGTGGGCAAATTGTGTATATCATGATTTTTGATGATGTTGAGAAAGTTGTGACAACTTTCCTAAAAATTATTGAAAAGAAAAGAGAGATGATGCAAATTGCAACTGGATTTAGGATGTTGATAATCACTGCAAGTAATGACCTTGAAGAAACATTAGATGCTGTAACTAAACAGGGTCATGAGGTTGATGCATTCGGAATTGGTACATACCTAGTCACATGTTATGCTCAAGCTGCCTTAGGTGTTGTTTTCAAGCTGGTTGAGATTAATAATCAGCCTTGTATCAAGCTGTCTGAAAATGTGTCACAGGTCTCTATTTCATGTTGTTTTCAAGCTGAAGTTTTTCTCTTCATTGTTTGGGATCCAGGAAAGAGTAATGTAGCAACAACCATTTAGTATCTTAAGTTTTATTTTAGAACCTTGAGGACAAGGTTCAAGTGAACCCCGCGGCAATGATAGAGAGTATCAAGTTATATTTTAGTTTATTAATTTAAGGTTTTATATTAGTTAGTATTTTAGTTTAATTGTTATTGAATTGGGCTTCCACTAGTATTTGGATATTTTAGTCATGGGCCCATTAGTATTATTATATATGTAAGTGTCTTGCACACATTTTAGGTATCAATCAAGAAATCAAAATTTATCTTTATTTCTATTTTGTCTTAGTTTTTCTCTTAGATTCATAGTTGTTTCATACCTTGTTAGGGTTAGCAATTTTGCTTCCTAACATTAGTTCACAACATTTGCATGTGATGTTATGTTTCTTTTCACAAGAGAATCAATGAATTATATAATTATCATATTTACATCCCATTTAGGAAGCAGTTATCCGACTTATAAATTGAATGATGTAGATATAAAAAAATATTTTAATAAAAATAAACACATGAAATCAATCCCACTTTTTTCTAGTTTGAAATTGGTTTAATTTATTTTTTTTGGCTTAATAAGAGTTTTTGTTCTCTTATTTTACCTAATTTACAAAATTAATTTCCTTATTTTAAATTTTTAAATGACAGTTTATTGTGAAACATGAGAAATCATTATCATATATAAATCTATTGTACAATTTTATAGATAAAAATATAAGTTAAAAAATGAACATCTCATAAATTTTTTATGAAAATTTATGAGAGGAGGATCAAAACCATTTTAATAAATTTATGAACAAAGTAAAATTAGGAGATTAAAACTGTAATTTAACGTTAATTTTTTTTTATGCATCTAAATATTTTTTAGGTTTACTTTAAAAAACTATGTGTAAGAAAACATGTTAAAAACTGGATCTCTTTCCATATGTAATCCAAAAGAAAAATCAGTTTGATAAGGAGCAAAGGCAATTGAATTTGATTGATTTATTTTGATTTTTTGCCTTCTAAATATATTTAAAAAATATGTTTTATAGAAAAACATTAACTCTAGCAAGATATATTTTTCAATACTATAGCCGACAGAAAAGCACACTACATAATTGCATATCTTTACTTTCAAAATATTGACTCATGCTTTCTACTAAAAGAAACATTGATTCATGCTCTATTTTTGTAAGTATAAATATTGGTTATTTATTTATTTTGGTATAATGACATATCACAAATTTTATCTTTTTTTTACACAAATATCACAAATTATCTTAAGATTTGGAAATCGTTTGATTCTCATTAATCAATGAAAATGGTGTTAATTTGAAAGAGAAAAAAAAATCAAAATTAATTAAAAAAATATTTTTCCAATTATAAAATATTTTTAAGAGTTATTGTTAGATATTTAAATATTTTTGGAAGAAATATCACGTGATAAAGAATACTTATAATAGTGATAGGCCAGGATCTCATTTTTCAAATATATATATATATATATATATATATATATATATATATATATAAACCTAGCTATTGTATAGTTTTCCATTTCACTTTCTTTCACTAGTTATTATTCCTACTTTTTCTTTAGGCTTTTTTTTGTTTGAAAAAAAAAAGGTGGAGAATTTCAGAAAAAGAGAAATATAATGTGAAAAGAATTGAGAGATTTAAGGGAAAGTGTTTTGGGAATTTAATTTTATTCGCAATATAAATTTTTCTAATTTGAGAAAATTTAAAAATTATATTGAAGGAGGATTTGAAGAGTTTAGATTAATTATTTAATTATAATTTATGTTATTATAATATTTTGAAAATTAAAAATATAATAATAATATTTTTATTATTTTATGTAAACTATTCTTTTTTAAAATTTCTCTAATTTTTTTTGTAAATTTTCTTCTTCCAAAACCCTCATTTCCTTTCATCTTCTAATTCAGAAAAAAAAATAATCTTATTTTCATCCTTCTTACAAACACATAAGTGTCTCAAAACATTGTTTTTGAGATATTTTATGGTTATGGAAAAAATAAATTCTATGAGGACAATGTGTCTTCACACGCCCTAGAGAATTTATTTAAAAAAAAAATAGAGAATATTTTGATATTTTTACAAAAAATAATTTTATATAAAATAAAAATAAATATTTATTATTAACGTATTTTTAATTTTCAAAATATTATAACAATATATATTATATTTAAATAATTTATCTAAATCTTTCAAAACCCTCCAAATTTATCCTTCAATATAATTTTACTAGTTTCTTTAAGTTAGAAGAATTTTATTATACTAAATAATAATAATGTTCCCAAAATCCTCTCGACTTAAACGCTTTTATTATTTTCATCTAATATTTTATTTTTTTTCTTCAAAATTCTCTCCTCTCTACCATTTTAAACTTTCATTAAAAGCCTAATAAATTTGTGTTTTGTGTTTTAGGTTCATGATTCATGATTACAAATGCATATAACTTTTTTTTTAATAGTCAAATTATCATTAATTAGATCTTAAGTATTGACCAAATTACAAAGGGTTCCTACAATTATGCAGGAAAAACAGAAAGTTTACAAATACGACCAGATGAAAATAGTATCAGTCTGGTTTATATTTCTCCCACATTTGAGTCCTTCCTCTATGACATATATAATTCAAGGGGCATCTTATACCACTCATAATAACTTCCTATTGTTTTCTTCTTCACAGCCAACTCTCTCTATCTCCAAGTCCATAAAACAATGTCATGAAACATGTTTTTTGGGGAAACGACGAGATCATTGAAAACTACTTGATTCCTTGCTCTTCATATACATCAACAGGTCACCATCCAAAAGTAGCTAAGTGATTTTCCCCTCCCTTGATGTTGTCCCCATGTTGTAAAGTCTTCAATGCAATTAGAACCTCTAGATAAGTTAATTCCCAACCATAATTCAACTTCCCTCCACACCTGTCTGGTTTTGTCACAAGTTAAAAATTGATGTGTTGAATCTTCAATAACTTGAAAGCAGAAAACACAAGATCTTTGATGAGGATATGTTATTATGCCTCGCCTAATAAGATTCTCTAGAAGTTTATTCAAACCAGCGCCTGAACTATCCACTTCTTGCTTATGAACCATATTCACATAACATGTCTTCACACTATAATTGTTATCAGTGTCTCTAGGCCAAAGGATCTCATCTTCAATCTGTAGATCCAAGCAGGCCTCTTCTACTAACTGTCTTAGTTCAGTTTCAATTGCAGCATCCCCTCCTTCATCTGGTCTGATAATATTTTTTCCTACCAAATCCCAAGTCCACCTATCTCCACTCCAATCTCCACAATATGCAATTAAAGCATTCTGATGCAGAGAGGAATTGAACAGATTTGGGAATTGAGTTTTGAGAGCCTTTCCACCCAACCACCTTGAATTCCAGAAAAATGTCTTCCCTCTATTGCCCACTTTCCAGTTAAGTTGATTGAATATCCCTTATTCATTTGAGTGTTTGGCAAGATTCATGAGGTCATTCCACCATCTTAACCAATGTCTTAGATTAGACTCTAATTGATTGGTTAGCAGACTGTGTAGATTCTCTCCATACCTGCCTTTAAAAATTCCACTCCACAAAGCTTCTGGTTCATACAAAACCCTCCAAATCCATTTGGATACTAGTGCTCTATTGAAAATGGATACATCTTTAATTCCTAATCCGCCTAGCTTTCTTAGTTTGCAGACTTGATTCCATCTCACCCAAGCAATGGATTTCTTGTCCCAATCACTCCCCCAAAGGAATTTTCTTTGAATTGCTCTGATTGTCTTCACCACTTGGACAGGTGCTAAGTAAAAAGATAACTTTGTTTTATGTAAAATCATTCTTTTAAAAATTATTAAAAAATTCTATAATTTTATTTTATAAATTTTCTTCTTCCAAAACCCTCATTTCCCTTCATCTTCTAACTAAAAAAAACTTATTTTCATCCTTCTTACAAACACATAAGTGTCTCAAAACATTGTTTTTAGATATTTTATGGCTATGGAAAAATAAATTCTGAGGACAAACACGACGTAGAGAATTTATTTTTAAAAATATAAAGATTTTTTTTTTATATTTTAACAAAAAACTATTTTATGTAAAATGAAAAATAAATATTTATTATTAAGGTATTTTTAATTTTCAAAATATTATAATAGTGTCTATTATATTTAAATAATGAAATTCCGGTACAGATGTGTGATGTTAAGGTGTAATGTCACAACATCAAACTCTGTTGCATGAACAAGACAATAAAAACAGAATATGAACACAATCAATTGTTCACCCAGTTCAGTTCAACCAACCTACATCTGGGGGCATACCAAGCCAGGAAGAAAGTCCACTATTAGTAGTATCAAATTACAGACTCAACAGACCAGTTGACAATCTACCTAATTTAATCCCTACCCAATGACCCTTCTACCTAAGTCCTCCCTAGGTAAGAGACTCCATCTCACTTCCAATCATCTCGATGATGTCTAGCAGCCAACTACACCGTTACTGCATCAACAGCTTAATTTCCTAAACGTATTCATTCACACACATAACCTTGGAAGATACACTTCCATGACAATACCTAGACATGACCCTCATGACTAAGAACAATACTTAGAGTTGCTTAACAGCTTCCTCCAAGAACAATACATCTCTTACCTACAGGCTTCGAGATAAACACGATGACCATCCCACAAACCGGGTGGTTCATCAACCAACACAGCCCTTATAATCTACATGATGGCTGGCTTACCAAACCTAGGTTACAATGCTTCTATTTATAACCTATTTCCCAACTGGATTTGGGCCTTCAAATCATATCAAATATTCTGTTCCAAATCTCCAAAAGATTCTGCTACTAAATAGATCTTCAATTAAATCCTCAATCAAATATTCAATTAACTCTAAATATTCTCCATATCTTTATGCATTAAATTCAGCTCCACATAATATTTCCAGGATATTATGTATCTTTTAAATCTTCACTATTCAGTTGCAAGATCTTCTCCAAATATCTGATTTGATTTGAATTTAAAAACAGATTTTATCTTCAAATCTTTCAGCCCTAAAAGTAGCAACAAGATCAGCTCCACTTATGATTGCACCAGAATATATCTTTACCAAGATATTCGCCTACAATCTCTCACTCTCTTCAGTAGAATATCTCTCCAATAACAGAAACACGCGCAGTCCTAAAAACACAGCAGACTGATGTTCTGGTATAGTGATGTCAAGACATCGCATGTGACATCACTCTTCAGCACTATAACTCTTCAACACCTTAACATTCTGCAATCCACAAACCACACAGATGGTTTTCTGATGTTCTGTCATCTGATGTTATGACATCGGGTTTGACATCAGCACAAAACTGCAACCCTTAAAAACTTAACATAACCAGAATGTTAACTCAACATAACAAGGCTGTTAAAAACTCATGTTGAAACATCAACCATGACATCAACATTGTTTTACCAAAATTCTAGCCAACTACAAGAATTAACAATCTCCCCCTTTGGCTAATTTTGGCTAAAACAATTTCAGCCTACATCAGAACAACTTGCAGCAGAAACGAACACTTTCACATCAGCATAACTCTCCCCCTCAACTGCTGCACCATATCAGAAAAGGCTTCACAACCACACCTTGGCAACCACTAGGCTAACTCTCCCCCTTTTTAGCCATAATTGGACAAACTCTGAACATAGCAGCAAGCACAAAAAAAATTCCAAAGGCAAACTCTGAATCATCCAACCAATATACTCAGAACAAAACCCAGACTCAGCAGTTACTACTTTCAATGATCAGCAGAGAAAAGATCAACTCCCCCTATCTAAGATAACCAGTGCACCTTTGCAAAAAGAACACCTTAAATGAATGGAAAACATAAGACTCATCTTCATGTCTTCAAGAGCGCACTCTCTGTTCAACTCACCTGCTGAACGCATTCACTTAGTGCTTAATCACATAATTCCCTCTTAAGTGGTTATCTTCTCATGCTCCAAAACTCACATCTTGCCAAGCTGATCAACTTCTCTCAGGAATGAATTTCTTGATCATAGTCTTCATACATCCACAAATACACTGCCTTCCACTACACTTTAAGTCAAGTCTTCTTACTTTGAATTAAAACCACACACCTAGACAAGTGTGCCATCTCCCATCAACAAAGACCCTCACAAAGTAATTCCAACATCTGCACAAATAAAATCGTCCTTCAGACTCCTCCACAGAAGCATGTGCGCATGTGATTCAAACAATTGGCTCCACATGGCTAAAACCATTCATGTCCACACCAACACGTCATCCAATAGTCTGATGTCATAACATGTTAACTGACATTATCTCCTCACAAGAGGCAACCAATCTCCACAAGCTTGATCAGCATGCAAGCTTTACAATATATGCACCTTTGCTGCAGAATCCATAGACAATTACTCCCCCTGTCATGGTTAACTAAAGCTCTAGATGGAGATGAACAATTGAGCACACTTGCTGAGCACTTTCACATATTGTACTTTCACTCTTGGAGAACACATTCAATTATCCTGACTGGTATGACACTGCTCACAAACTCCACGAAATCTCAGATTACTTAAAAGCTTTACTGAGATCCAATCTCTTCAAAATTTTCTGATCCAATCACCTCATCTGACATAGTTCCTCTGCCATTACATCCACTAGTGAGGTCTTTAAAAATAGTAGACATGCTTTGCCAGAACATACTACAACAAACCAAGATTAGAATCTCCACATTCTAAACCACAACGTCAGAAACACCTCTTTTGAAATAATGATGGAGCAATCATCTCCTCAATATGACCATTCTCATCAGGCTTCCAATCAATCAATACCTGATCTACTACAGTCTTCTCTACATTCTCCATCCAAGGTAGACCCTCTACTTCATCATTCTCCCGTATGACTATGTAGACGCTCCTTAGGCATAATGTAGGCACCAAGCTCCAGAACCAGAGCATAAACATCCTTCACCAAGGATATCCAACCCAGATAATGTCCCAACACCAAGTTAGAACATCTCCCACACACCAAGACATCATCACCATGATTCTTGATATGCTCCACCAACTGGACTTACTATTGCATAGTAATCCAAAGACCTAGAGACTTAAACTCTCATCCACCTTCAAGAAGAATAATCTCCTTAAGTCTTCAACTCATCACCCTTCTTCCCAAGAGTAACTTGTTCCAAGACAATCCTCAATAATAACCAGCTGCCACACTCTGATTATCTTGATTCTTCGAATCCACTTCTGAGATCAACCAAATGCCACAGTTTGATCACCTCATTCATGAATCCTCATATGAAAAAGCCAACTGCCACAAATTGTCTTCTTCACGTTTGTCAAAACTCTCACAAAGATATCCTGATCTACCCACTGAAATTGATCTTCAAATCACATGTTCCTCTTGCTTACACTTAGAATCTCTAAGTCAGTAATATCTTCTCAAACCACAGCTCCCGCAAACTGTATGAGACAGACCTTTTTGAAGCATCCATAATTTCCATTACAGTAGTTCACTTCTATCTTAGCTGATGTGCCACATCACCAGCTGAGACTTCTGATGTTAAGCTAGATGTCAGAACGTTATGACATCCAACTGTTGAATTCAGCTCTTCCTTCTGCCACTCAAAAGAACCTCGTCCCTTTGCAGAAACAGATTTCCATGCTCTCATAGACTTGATTCAACAATCAAGTTTGAGTAGACAACCTCCATCCCGCTTAGAAACTCCAAAGACTTCAAACCTACCACATCTGAATCTTCAGAAAATAAGTAGTCCAAGACTACCCCATAGCAATACTAAAGAAAGTCACTTCCCTTAGTAGAGTTGTCAGTAGAAAGCCAGAGATAACTGCCACTTATCCTCGACCTTCACAACCAGAGAAAACACCATTCTCCAAACCACTTAGATAAACTGATCCAAGCTGAAACCCTCAAGATTATGAAGTCTTCAACAACACTAATAAAGAGCCATACAGAGAAAAGTATATTCTCAACACTTCAACAGACTTGCACTTTTACATCAGACATATACATAGTCTCCCGTCAATGTATTTTGTCATTAGTTGACAGTACATCCTCAAGAGCAGATAAATACTCAACTCCTGTCGAGGTAACCTTTTCACACAACCGCCATCTGCTGATCCAAACCATCACGAAAACCACTTATACCACAAAGCCTTCCAGGTTAGGTCAGTGTCTTGATCTTTCACTCCACCCTGAGCAAAGAACTGACTTGATGTTCCAACATCAGTTCTGACATTAGTCTTAATCACAACTCCTAATCATACATAACTCTTGCAGGGAACATAAGAGAGCATATCAGCATCTTTCAAGATTAGACCAACAAAACTGTAGTAACTTGCATAACACACTCTTCCAGAGGCTTCTTCTAATAAGCACAAGGTTCAGACCTTCTAACCAAAGAGTAATAACTGGCATCCTTCTGCAGAAACATACCATAGACAGTCTGCTACTTTGAATCCTTTAAGGCACGAAACAAAAAGAGCTCAAGCAAACACCAATTGACCACTGGATGAATTACCCTGCTACTGCACACCAACTCTTGGATGCCTTTTCCCTTCACTTCAACCAGCTCCTGCTGAACAGCATCTCAACAATTGTTCAACTTCACAGCTTCCGTGATCCTTCTAAGTAGCTACATTCTAATAGGTCTTGACTTAGCATTTACCATAAACTGCTAATGTGAAGCACGATGTCGAGACATCCGAATTGACATATTAAGCTCAACTTCCACCAATAAGCTTAAGAGATGACTGATCAAGATCTTCACTCCCGCATGAAAGATTTTACTGTGATACTCTTTTGCTTTGTCTCCACCCTATTCACCTTTTGATCACTTCTTTCCCAAAACACAGATAAGAGATAATCCCCATGCAAACTGCAACATCATAGAATATCCTGCTGAGGAGACCAAACCCTAATGTATTTCCAAGAGCATACCTTCCTAGAATCTCACCACCAGAGATACAAGAACCAATCAGGGTTACATCAGATACCATGCAGCGGAACACACAACAACTCCTCAACAACCTTCAGGCACTACTCAATAATCCTTGCATACCATCACCTTAAACAAAGTGCCAACAAATCAAACTCATAACAGCAATTCTCCTGAGATCAACAGACAGGTCCAATACATACTCTGTCCTGAATAGTCCATCCTCCACTTCAAGGGATCATTCAAACAACAATATGAACTTCTCCATGTTCAAACACCTTTTCAGTAGATACCACCTACCTTGCCCATGAACCAGAAAGTATCTTCCCTAGATCTCATCCAGAAACAGACAGGATGCCTGCTCTGATACCAATTGAAATTCTGGTACAAATGTGTGATGTTAAGGTGCAATGTCACAACATCAAACTCTGTTGCATGAACAAGACAATAAAAATAGAATATGAACATAATCAATTGTTCACCCAGTTCAGTTCAACCAACCTACATCTGGGGGCATACCAAGCCAAGAAGGAAGTCCACTATTAGTAGTATCAAATTACAGACTCAACAGACCAGTTGACAATCTACCTAATTTAATCCCTACCCAATGACCCTTCTACCTAAGTCCTCCCTAGGTAAGAGACTACATCTCACTTCCAATCATCTCGATGATGTCTAGCAGTCAACTACACCGTTACTGCATCAACAGCTTGATTTCCTAAACGTATTCATTCACACACATAACCTTGGAAGATACACTTCCATGACAATACCTAGACATGACCCTCATGACTAAGAACAATACTTAGAGTTGCTTAACAGCTTCCTCCAAGAACAATACATCTCTTACCTACAGGCTTCGAGATAAACACGATGACCATCCCACAAACCGGGTGGTTCATCAACCAACACAGCCCTTATAATCTACATGATGGCTGGCTTACCAAACCTAGGTTACAATGCTTCTATTTATAACCTATTTCCCAACTGGATTTGGGCCTTCAAATCATATCAAATCTTCTGTTCCAAATCTCCAAAAGATTCTGCTACTAAATAGATCTTCAATTAAATCCTCAATCAAATATTCAATTAACTCTAAATATTCTCCATATCTTTATGCATTAAATTCAGCTCCACATAATATTTCCAGGATATTATGTATCTTTTAAATCTTCACTATTCAATTGCAAGATCTTCTCCAAATATCTGATTTGATTTGAATTTAAAAACAGATTTTATCTTCAAATCTTTCAGCCCTAAAAGTAGCAACAAGATCAGCTCCACTTATGATTGCACCAGAATATATCTTTACCAAGATATTCGCCTACAATCTCTCACTCTCTTCAGTAGAATATCTCTCCAATAACAGAAACACGCGCAGTCCTAAAAACACAGCAGACTGATGTTCTGGTATAGTGATGTCAAGACATCGCATGTGACATCACTCTTCAGCACTATAACTCTTCAACACCTTAACATTCTGCAATCCACAAACCACACAGATGGTTTTCTGATGTTCTGTCATCTGATGTTATGACATCGGGTTTGACATCAGCACAAAACTGCAACCCTTAAAAACTTAACATAACCAGAATGTTAACTCAACATAACAAGGCTGTTAAAAACTCATGTTGAAACATCAACCATGACATCAACATTGTTTTACCAAAATTCTAGCCAACTACAAGAATTAACAAATAATTTATCTAAATCTTTCAAAATCCTTCAAATTCGTCCTTCCATATTTTTTTTATAAGCAGACTTTTATTAAAGGAGATAATAGGACTCCAATCCCAACGGTACAAATACAAATTACTTAACAATCCACGACAAAAGCTAAACACTTATAAGAAGTATAACGGGAATTTAGACCAATCATACAAACTACTTTTCCTGCGATATTTCGACAGAATTGGAATCCACCTCCAAGATAAGACAACCACAAATTGGTATATAGACTCAACTCAACAAAGCTCATCTTTGAAAAGGATGTCGTTTCTCGCAATCCATATGCTCCAACATGTTACAAACCATAATGCACTAACATTTTCTGGTTTGCATTTTCCTCTCAATCTTAAATACCAAACCATTGCATGGTTCCCACTAGTGATTTCATTAATCCTATCAGTACCAATCCAATTAAACACCTTTTGCCACACCATTTTCACTACATGGCAGTTTAAAAAGAGGTGATTTGAATCCTCAATTTCATGAAAGCACAACACACAAACCTCTTCAAATCTTGACTTGATTATCCCACAATCCATGATGTTCCTACGAGTTGGAAGTCTATTTAGGAATAATCTCCACGCGAATACTTTAACCTTTATTGGTATGGTAGATTTCCACATGATATCCAATACTGTCAATATTGAATCATCCACCAATGATTGGTCTTCACCTGCAACAAGATGATGATACAAAGATTTAACAATTTTTTTTTAATTCTCCAAGTACCAAACCCATCTATCTCCTTCATTTCTCTTCGGGTAAACCTCAGCCAACAAATATTTAAGTTCAAGAAGTTCAGCCCGAGCAACACCTGCAATGTCTGGATGAAGATCAGAAACAAGCCACTTCCACTTGCCAACATCCCAAACTCCCATGTCAGCTACACTCTAGTTTTTTGTGTTTGTCAATAGAAACAGATTTGGAAACAATGTCCTAAGTTCCAAGTTTCCTAACCATTTGCACAACCAAAACAGGATAGATGTCCTTTTACCAAGAACAACTGAAATAATGTTGAGGAAGCAGTTAGCATTGGTTGGCCTGCAAACTGAAATCACATCCCTCATCTAAGAATACTCACCCTTAGCTGGCCTTCCTTCATCTTCAATCCATAGTTTTTTTTTTTACCAAATTACCATATCTAATTTCAATAATGTTCCTCCAAATCTCATTTCCATTCTGAAGGAATTTCCACAACCATTTGGTTATTTTACTAGTTTCTTTAAGTTAAAAGAATTATATTATATTATATAATAATAATAATGTTCCCAAAATCCTCTCAACTTAAACCCTTTTATTATTTTCATCTAATATTTCTTTTCTTTTTTCAAAATTATATCCTCTCTACCATTTTAAATTTTCATTGAAAGCCTAATAAGTTTGTGTTTTGTGTTTTAGGTTCATGATTCATGATTTCAAATGTATATAACTTTGTACATGATAATAGTTTGTAAACATGTAGAGTTGAAGAGCAATATTTTTCAACAATTTCATTTTTTTGGATAAAGAATTTGTGGATGCTACAAAAGTTATTGAAGATGAGTATGACTCAATTAAAAATTTGAAAGTTGGCCAAGCTGCTCCTATGAAATGATTTGGAACATTGATATTCTACCTTCAAAGGTTTTCATTGTCTTAAGGATATTTCATAATTGTTTGTCTACTGATGATAATCTTTTATTGTGTGGTTGTCATATTCCTTTGATGTGCATCCTTTGTAATTCTCATCAGGAATCAACGAAGCACCTCTTCTTTTTCTGTCCCTTTGCTTTGCATCTTTAGCACTGGTGTTTCAATATGTTAAAGATTCCTATTGGGTCTAACATATCTTGTATTATGGATATTTGTGAGATGAATTGAAGTCCTCAAGCCAAAGTCAATATTCAAGCCTCCATTGTCCACATTATCAATGGCATTTGGATGGCCCGCAGTCATGTTCAATAATAGCTTTAGGCATTAGAAGAACACCCTCAATCAGATTCTTATTGAGGTGGCCTTCATAAGTATTGTGACTTCCAAGATGACTAGCTCCCCCATTCATGAGTTCATCATCATTAAACTTCAATGTCAAGCTTCATCCTCCCAAGGCGCCAAAAATCATTGAAGTTATTTAGAAAAACCCTACGGAAGGTTGGTTGAAATGCAATACCAACGACTCTTTTTTCGTGGATTCGACTTCTTGTGGTGGTATGTTCAGAAACTCCTTGGGAGATTTTGTTTTTGGCTTGGATGAAAAGCTAGATTGTACTTCCTTTATTCATGCTGAGTTTTTTGGGGTTATTAAAGCCATTGACTTTGCTTATCATTTCGGCTAGAATAGTCTGTGGCTAGAAATAAAATCCTCTTTTGTGTTGTTGGTAGCTCATGAGCCTAGGCTTGTTCCTTGGAATATTAGGACCATTTGGCTCAAGTGTTTAGCTAAAATTAGGCATTTTAGATTTCATTTATCTCATATTTTTCAGAGAATCTGTAACTTGTCTTTTTTTGTTGTTATGTTAGAATACATAATTTTCCTTTTGTTCTGTGAGAATCCATAACCTTTCTTTAAACTACTACTTTTCTCTATGAGAACCCAGAGTCATTTCATTTTATTACGTGAGAATCCATAACCTACCCACTTTTGTTATGCGAGAAACCATAACTCATTCATCTTTTGTTACGTGAAAACCTGTAACGTATCACCTTTGTTATGTCAAACTTTCAAAACCTACCTTTGTTGTTATAAGCCATAACTCATCCATTTTTGTTACAGAGAACTCGTAACTTACCTGGTTGTTCTATGAGAAGCCAGTGAAGGTGAGAAAAGTACACAAGAAAAGGGGGTTGAATTGTGTTTTTCGTTTTCTTAGTTTGCATCTGATCAGAATTCAGAATCTAAATTGGTGTTCAGATTCTGGATAGTTCTTAGCAACAGAATGTTAACAGAAGCAAATATATAATAGCAGAAGACACAAAGATTTATATTGGTTCCTCCCCTAACTGAGCGTAGTCTAGCCCCCTTGCTTCGCAAGAGATTTTCACTATAATCAAAACATGATTACAATCGCTTATGCATTCTGCATAAGACTTTACAAATGCCCATACCCAAGGTCCAAGACTTTTGCTCAAGCTCCTCACTTGAGACCTCCTGCTCAGGTTCCACGAACCCAAGACTTCCTTGCTCAGGCCCACAACCCAAGACTTCTGCTCCAAGTCCCATGAAACGAGCCTCTCTTCTTGCACCCCTCAGGTCAAGACTTACTGCTCCAATTCCATATACTGAGCATTCCTGCTCAAGCCCCTCAGGCACAAGACTTATGCTCAAGGTTCCATGAAATGAGCATCCGCTTGCACCTCCTCTGGCTAAGACTTATTGCTCCAAACTTCATGAACCGAGCTATCTTGATCAAGCCACACTGGCTCAAGACTTTCCTGTTCAATCAATCTACTTGATTAAGAGTTTCACTGCTCAAGCACATAGCAAGAGACTTACGTTGCTCAAGCATCTTGGCTTGAGACTTCCTTGCTTGTATCCCAATGATACAAGACTTTTACTCAATTAATCCACTTAATTAAGACTTTCACAGCTCAAGTACATAGCAAGAGACTTACGTGGCTCAAGCATCTTGGCTCGAGACTTCCTTGCTTGTATCCCAGTGACACAAGACTTTTATATAAACTGTTGAACAAGCTCAGCAAAACAAAGAACAATGTGTACATGATACAAGTATCATAGGTATGGGAAATCACCATAACAAAGACCTAAAGCTCTTAAGATTTCTAAGATATACAATGTGTAATAAATATTAAGGCTTTTACAATTACACCCTACATAAGAAAATTTTGCATATGCAATAAGTTGATAGTTGTTGATCTTGTTACTCCTTCTTCTGGTTGATCCTTGTTAAAGATTTAGTTTGAAACTTCAACCATATTTATAGCCTTTTTAGAAACTAACTGTTAAGGAGGTAACTTGATCAAGAGTCTTTGCTGTTACTTCATAGTACAAGATTCGTTGAAGATAGATACACCAGAAGATCTTAATCCAATGTGTAATATGTTTAACCTTTGAGTCTTCAAGATATTCTGTACTATTTAAGCTGTTGAGAGTAGATATCCATAAAGAATCTCTGCTTTTCTTGAGCCTTGCAATTTGTAGACTCTAGCTGACAAACTGATTTGACAATACAACTGGCTTTCTGCAGTACGGACAGCTTCAGCTTTATCACCAACTCTAAATGGTACCAAAAGCCAATTTGCATTCACTAAGTGTAGAGAGAATAATGTTGGTTCTTCTGATACTGAGACCTTCAGCTTCAGAGTCTTTGCCAGACATCATTTAGCAAGTGCTCTTCAGATTCTACCACCAGAAGCTAGCAATATAACAACTCTCAAAGTGTACTTAATGTAAAACAGATTCTGATAATAATATTTACAAGTATAAGAACCTGCACACATGTAACATATATCAGATAAACCATTGTTCTTTCAATACTTTATTATCATGAAAACCCAGGAAAATACGTCATAAACAAATCTTGTTCTAATAGCCAAAACCTTTCTTTACTCTGTGAGAACCTAGAGTCGTTTCACTGTGTTACAATTTGTAATCTTCTTTTTGATCCATGAGATTAAAGACCTTACCATTTTATTTTACATGATTTTCCAAATACCCTTTGGTTCATTTTATGAGAAGCTATGACTAACCATTTCGTCTCAGTATATCCCATGTGAGTCATTTCTGTTAGTTCTTGTGATTGGCTGAAATTTTGGTAAAACAATGTTAATGTCTTGGTTGATGTTTCAACATGAGCTTCTAACATTATTGGTATGATTGGTTAACATTCTGGTTTTGTGAAAGTAGTTAAGGTGTTGAAGAGTTAAAGTGTTGAAGAGTGATGTCACATGCGATGTCTTGACATCACTATACCAGAACATTAAAACATCAGGTTGTGATGTTTTTAGGGCTATGCGCATTATGTTGATTTAAGGAGACTGTTAGTTAGAGTGGATGCGAATTTCTTGGTGCAATCATTAATGAAGAAGATTAGTTTGTTGCTAATTTAATGCAAAAAGATATGGAGAACAATCAGAGTTAATCATGAAGATTTAATTGAAGATCTATTAAGGAGAGAATCTGTTGTAGATTTGGTGCAGAAGATTTGAAGGCCCAAATCCAGTTGGGAAAAGGTTATAAATAGATTGCTTGTAATCTAGAATAGGTACGAGTCCAAGATGTAGATCATTAGGGCTTAGTCTACGTGAACCACTCGGGTTGTGAGATGGTCACTGTGTTATTACTCAGAAACCTGTAGGTAATGAGTATTGTATTGTTCTTGGAGGAAGCTTTGAAGCAACTCCAAAGTGTGTCATGGAAGTGTGACTTCTTCTTTTCTGTGTTTGAAAAGTTATTGGTAATCAAGCTGTTGATGCAGTGGCAGAGAAGTTGACTGCTAGACATCATTGCGATGATTGGGAGTGAGATGGAGTCTCTTATCTAGGGAGGACTTAGATAGAAGGGTCATTGGGTAGTGATTAAATTAGGTAGATGTCAACTGGTTTGTTGAGTCTGTAATTTGATACTGCTAATAGTGGACTTCCTTCCTGGCTTGGTATGCCCCCAGATGTAGGTTGTTGAACCGAACTGGGTGAACAATCCTTGTGCATTTTTGTTTCTATTATTAACTTGTTCATACAACAGATATTGATGTTGTGACATTGCACTTGACATCACATGTCTGTACCAGAATTTCAATTGGTATCAGAGCAGGCATCCTGTCTGGTTCTGGATGAGATCTTGGGAAGATACTTTCTGGTTCATGAGCAAGAAAGAGAGTTGTTTGGATGATACCTTGGAGTGAAGGTTGGACTATTCATGATAAAGTATTGTTGGCACGTGGTTTATGCTGATAGTGTGCAAGGATTTTTTAGTAGTGCCTGAAGGTTGTTGAGGAGTTGTTCCGCTGCATGATATCTGTTGTAACCCTGGTTGGTTCTTGCATCTCTGGTGTTGAGATTCTAGGAAGATATTCTCTTGGAAAGACATTAGGGTTTGGTCTCCTCAGCAGGATATCCTATGATGTTGTAGTTTATGCAAGACAGCTTCAATCGGTTGGTTAGAGAGGCCAACGTTACTTGAGAATTATCTCATATCCTTGTTTAGGAGAGAAGTATTCATAAGGTGAATGGATCTTCTAAAGACTGTTTGACATGGAAGGATCAGAAGAAGAATACATTTCAAGTCAGACATTGAAGACCAATCTGTTCAGTACAGTTATTCCTTCTTTATCATCGTTCTTGATGGTGAAAGAAGAGCGTAGAACCAAAGCAAAAGAGTATCACTGTCAAATCTTTCATGCGGGAGTGAAGATCTTGATAAGTTATCTCTTAAGCTTAGTTGTGGTGACCTAAGGAGGAGGAAGTTTCATCAAGAAAGAAGCTGAGCTTAATATGTCAATGTCTCGACATCGCGCTACACATCAGCAGTTTATGGTAAATGCTAAGTCAAAGACCTATTAGATTGTAGCTGCGTTGAAGGATCACTGAAGCTATGAAGTTGAATAATTTCTGAGATGTTGTTCATAATGTCATAGCATTTCAGCTGGAGTTGGTTGAAGAAAAGGTAGTAATCTTGATAGCAGAAGAGAAGGAGATGATCCTTGGTTGAGCTAAACTGTCTGAGGACAATATTATAGGGAAAATGCATCCAAGAGTCTGTATGCAGTAGCAGTGTAAATTAGCCTGTGGTCAATTGGTGTCTGCATGAACTCTTCCAGTTTTGTGGCTTGAAGGATTGGAAGTAGCAGATTGTCTATGGTATGTTTATACTCTGGCTTTAGATGCAGAAGGAAGGCAGTTATCACTCTTAAGTTAGACAAAAGGTCTGAACCTTGTGCTTATAAGAAGAAGCTTCTGGATGAGCGTGTTATGCAAGTTACTGCAGTTTTGTTGGTTTAATCTTGGAAGTTGATAAGATGAAGATGGAAGACTATGAAGACATCATAATCTTAATGGTTACAACTTGGATTAGTTTATTTCTGATCTAAGTGGTTTGGAGCATGGTGTTTGCTCTGGTTGTGAAGGTCTAGGATAAGTGGCAGTTATCTTTGGCTTTCTACTGACGGCTCTACTAAGGGAAGTGACTTTCTTTAGTATTGCTATGGGGTAGTCTCGGACTACTTATTTTCTGAAGATTCAGATGTGGTAGGTTTGAAGTCTTTGGAGTTTCTAAGCAGGATAGAGGTTATCTACTCAAACTTGATTGTTGAATCAAGTCTATGAGAGCATGGAAATCTGTTTCTGCAAAGGGAGGAGGTTCTTCTGAGTGGCAGAAGGTAGAGCTGAATTCAACAGTTGGATGACATAATGTTCTGACATCTAGCTTAACATCAGGAGTCTCAGCTGGTGATGTGGCACATCAGCTAATGATAGGGTGATCTACAGGAATGAACAATATGATGCTTCAAAAAGAACGTTCTCTTGGCAGTTTGCGGGAGCTGCAGGAAGGAGAAGATGTGGCATGACCATGGCTTAGGGAGTCTAAGTGTGTTTGCTTTTGAGCAAGGGGAACATGTGACTTGAAGACTCAAGGAAATTATTCTTCTTGAAGGTGGATGAGAGATGTTCTAACTTGTGTTGAGGCATTATCTGGTTGTATATCCTTGGTGAAGGATGTTTATGCTCTGGTTCAGAAGCTTGGTGCCTACATTATGCATAAGGAGCGTCTACATAGTCATACGGGAGAATGATGAAGTAGAAGGTCTGCCTTGGATGTAGAATGTAGTGAAGACTGAAGTAGATCAGGGTCTTGCTAAAGGCAGAAGAAAAGTCTGTGACCTATTGTCAAGTCATGCTATATCAGCATGACAAGATGTGGAGTCTTGGAGCATGTGAAGATAGCTAACCAAGAGGGAATTATATCTGATGTTGGGACAACACTCTGAAGGTGTTAAGTTTTCAGCCAAGAAAGTTAGTTGTGCTCATTGTGGAGTATCAGGTCAAGCCACTTACCTAATCTTAAGTGATCAGCGGTGTGAATTTATAAAAGAGGGATCAACTAGTGCCACAAGTGTGCATAAAAGTATGTCAGACCAAATGTCATGCCTTGTGTGAGAAGGTAATCTTATTCTGTCTAATAGTAGATACTTTGATGGGAGACTGAGTATTTGTCTAGTGAATTATGCAAATCTGTGTCTGGATATTTATTTTTGTGGCCATGATGGAGTAGCTTGATATTTGAAGATGACAACCTGAGGTAGCCTTATCAGTTGACTGTATCAGAAGTGTGTGAATGATGGAGTGAGCATCATCTGCTGGCTGTTTGTAAAGACCTTGTTGGGAGCTTGGCAGTTGTCTGATGTGTGGATGGAATTCAGTTTTCTGAATTGTGTGAGAGCTTATTCCTCTCTGTTGTGATCAGGTGGTTGTGATGCAGAAGATGTGAGTTGTTATCTAATGCTGATGTCCTACATGATGTTACAACATCGTTGTCTAGTGTGAAGGTCTGGGACTGTGCGTATGAAGTTGGAAGAAGAAGAATTAGTGTCTGAAGAGGTATGATCTGATCAGAATGACTGTAGTTAAGGAGGGTTCTTCTAATACAAGTAAAAGGTGGTGGCAGCCCTTATCTTGTGTTGCAAGTGATCTAAAGACATTTGTTATGGAATATGTGAGAAATTCCAAATCAAGTGGGCGTTTATATTGGACTTGGCGGACCATGTATCTGAAATAAACATGATGAGATTATGCTCAACAAATACAAGTGGCAGTTCTTAATGTTGAGAATGTGGCAATTTCATTGTGCTTTTATCTGGTGTCAAGTATTCATCTTCATAAGGAGCATTGGGTGTTCATGTCAGGGGGAGTTAAGGCTGCTGTCTATGGTCTTTACTGCAAGGGTGCAGATTGTTGTGAAGATTGCGCAGAGTGGTGTCAATCAACATGATGGGACATGTACTACTAAGTATGGTTGGGTGTTCCTAAGGCTGGTATGCTAGTGCTTATGAGGAGGCTGAAGAGCAGAATTGTTGTATCTGGGAAAAGTTATTTTTCTGGAGGAATCTAGAAGGGATTGTGAGTTGTGTTGATCAATAGATGTCGTGCTTGTGTTTTGGAATCTTTCGAAGTGTCTTGGGTTGATAATATTGTGAGACAGCAGACAATGTCTGATGCGATGTCAGAACATGGTATAGGACATGTTTGTCTTGAACCAGACAAGGAATTATTCTGGACGGTGGTGTAGGGATAAGGTGGAACACGTGTCTTCGACTATGCATGGAATTGTTTTGGCACAATTTATGGTAAAGATCAGTTAGGAAACAATAAAAGTGGTCAAGACTGTTTTGGACGGTAGGCATTGAATTTGGAAGGAGTTTTTAGTACCTAAAATAGCGTTTCTGTGACCAAGAACCTTGACATATTCAAAGCTCGTTAATTCCTAAGTAACTGATCAGCTATTTATAGGGGTTATTCTGTTCTCCTTCAACCAGTTAGTGTTCCTGTTTCATAAGTCTTATGGCTTTTGTTCGTTTTTGGGTGAGCACTACTTGGGTCTGGTTCTGTGAGGGCTTTCTTTGCAAATTTGTGGCTAAAAAGGGGGAGAAAGGAAAGGGTTTTGCTAAATGGTTTGCGCAGATGCTATGTCTGGAGTGCAGTTCTAGATGTGATTCAGAGATGTCGAAGAGGATGTCCTATCCTTAAGTTGGTGTTGAGTCTTTGTGACTTGTGTCCTGAGTTATGAACACAGTTGTGACTTGTGTTCTGAGTTACCTGGGTTAGCAGAATGGCGCTTCTTAAGTTTCATCTTATGCCACAGATTAAACCCAGTGTCTGATCAATGAAGGTGTGCAGAATTATCTTATGCCACAATTGGTCTTTTATGTATAGACAAACATTTCTTTTCTGGAGGAGTCTTCTACATTTGTTATGGGTCTGTACTGGAAGGAAAAAGAAATGTGTTGTGTTGAGGGGGAGTGTCAGATATCTTCTTCCTCATGTGCACCAAATGACTTCAGGATTGTCTACTACTTAGGTCCTGATGTGCTGCCTGGAGTTGCTGTTATATGGTGATGTTATATCCAACATGATGTCCTAACATCATTCAAAATTAGCCAAGAAGATGATTCTCCATGATTGCTGTACACAGTAGCTACTGATGATTACTGTTAGGATCAGATGACTTCTAACAGTAGTATAGGGTTGTAATTGCTGATGTAATTAGAGCTAATGTTTATATATTTGTTTTAGCCAAAATTAGCCAAAGGGGGAGTTTGTTAGTTCTTGTGATTGGCTGAAATTTTGGTAAAACAATGTTAATGTCTTGGATGATGTTTCAACATGAGCTTCTAACATTATTGGTATGATTGGTTAACATTCTGGTTTTGTGAAAGTAGTTAAGGTGTTGAAGAGTTAAAGTGCTGAAGAGTGATGTCACATGCGATGTCTTGACATCATTATACCAGAACATTAAAACATCAGGTTGTGATGTTTTTAGGGCTACGCGCATTATGTTGATTTAAGGAGATCTGTTAGTTAGAGTGGATGCGAATTTCTTGGTGCAATCATTAATGAAGAAGATTAGTTTGTTGTTAATTTAATGCAAAAAGATATGGAGGACAATCAGAGTTAATCATGAAGATTTAATTGAAGATCTATTAAGGAGAGAATCTGTTGCAGATTTGGTGCAGAAGATTTGAAGGCCCAAATCCAGTTGGGAAAAGGTTATAAATAAATTGCTTGTAATCTAGAATAGGTACGAGTCCAAGATATAGATCATTAGGGCTTAGTCTACGTGAACCACTCGGGTTGTGAGATGGTCACTGTGTTATTACTCAAAAACCTGTAGGTAATGAGTATTGTATTGTTCTTGGAGGAAGCTTTGAAGCAACTCCAAAGTGTGTCAGGAAGTGTGACTTCTACTTTTCTGTGTTTGAAAAGTTGTTGGTAATCAAGCTGTTGATGCAGTGGCGGAGAAGTTGACTGCTAGACATCATTGCGATGATTGGGAGTGAGATGAAGTCTCTTATCTAGGGAGGACTTAGATAGAAGGGTCATTGGGTAGTGATTAAATTAGGTAGATGTCAACTGGTTTGTTGAGTCTGTAATTTGATACTGCTAATAGTGGACTTCCTTCCTGGCTTGGTATGCCCCTAGATGTAGGTTGTTGAACCGAACTGGGTGAACAATCCTTGTGCGTTTCTGTTTCTATTATTGACTTGTTCATACAACAGATATTGATGTTGTGACATTGCACTTGACATCACATGTCTGTACCAGAATTTCAATTTCAACCTTACATCATATTATCCCCAACAGATCTTTTTGTAACCTTACATCATATAATCCCTGTAGAATCTATTTCCCATTTCATATCCCCAACAGAAGAAAAAAAGTCCTTCAGCTCATAGTACAACATGTCATCTACATCTAGGGGCGAAATTTGGATCTTTTGTATTTAAATATCTTTTACTCAGATTATATGAGGATTACAATCACTCATGCCATCCAATAAAGATATTTAAATAGAGGCAACTGTCATACCCTAAATCCCCTCCCCCTAAATTTCATATACATTAATTCATTTTATTTATTCATTTGCGTCATGCATCTACATTTGTATCATGCTCTTATGACCATTGTATTTGATCATAAGATCCCACTAGCTTGCAAAATTCAATAATAGAAAAGTCAGTAGTTTCATTTTTTTCATTTGAACATTTGCATAATCGGATCATGCATCCACATTTAGCATCATTTGAATCTCATTAGATGTTCATGTGGGTTTTGGCTTATGAGTTTTCTCTTGAGTTTTGTTCACATTTTTGGATGGTTTGGAATCCTAGGTAATCTCATGTTTTTTAGTTCATGTATTCAAGTAAAGGCATGCCAAGTCTCAAGTTTAGGGTTTGAATTCAAATGTAACATTCACTTTCATTCATGATCAAGGATAGTATTGCATTTTATTTAAAGAAAATTTCAAGTCCTTTTATAAGTAATCACATTTTGCATCATAATAGAATTATCATTTACATGTGCATTCCAAATTACATTCATCTTGTTACATTTTGATGTTCTTGCTAATTTTGGAGCTAAAACCTAAGCATGTAGTACATTTCTTTTGTTGGGTTTATCATTCAAATTCATGTCACAAAGAAGTTAGATTCAACTAAGTTTTCTCATTCACATCCATGATTCATTTACTTTAATGCACAATTCATTCATTCATTTCCAATCACTTTTCATTCATATATTAAGTCATTCATTCATATTCAACCAAATCATGTACAATAACTTTCTCTTGCCTTTCAAATAAATCAATTGAAATTGTCATTCAAAAAAAGAAACTCCATGAAAGTTACAAAGGTTTATTCATTCACTTGGAACTTCATACAAATATTATGAAGCGTGAATACGAACATATCCTAAGGCTATTTGTTCCAAAGTTCTCTTTTGATCCCCTAGGCCATCGTCCCCAATTTCCAAGCTATACACACCATGGCACCATCCTTTCCTTCACCTTCAATAAAGAAGCACTTGGGATAAAAGTTTAAGCAAGACAGTGCCTATTCGTTTGGGCTGATCTTGCTACAAGTGGGTAGAATTTCTTTCGAATCATGCTCATATTGATTTATCTGCTTGATGTAGGACTTAAAAAACAATTTACCCACATCTTGTAACAACCCTTTATAACTGTTTAAAATCAATAAAAGAGGGGTAAGGTTTCGTGATGCTTGATTTTGATTATTTTGTGTGGTCTTGTGCGTACTTGAACTTGTTTGTTTTAGTTTAATTCATGGAATGTTTTATGAGGTGACTGTGTTTGTGCTTGAACTGAAATTTTTTGAAACCCATGCGTGATTTGATTTGTCTGTTCATGATTAATATACAATAAGGTTTTGGTTGTTGCTGCTGAAATGTTTGGTTTTAAGTGGAAAGGTTGTGTGTGTGTGTGTGTGAGAGAACACTATTATGAATGATTCGTTTTTACTCCTTGAGGGGGTGGATAATCGGTCGGGTTCGGTCGGTTTCGGACCAAAAAATTAAATTCGACGTAAACTACAGTTTTAGTTTTATGGTCCAATTTCAACCGATTAAATTTTAGTTTTCGTCGGATTCGGTTAAGTCGGTTTGTCGATTAAGTCGGGTCGGTTTAGTCAATTTAATATTTATTAGAACAATTCTATAAAAATGACTATTTTTTAAATTTATTATAAAAAATACCAAATTTTTAGAATAGAATAATATTTTTTATTATTAAAAAAAAAACAAGTGATAATATTTTTAATATTATTTGACATTAATTTTGATCATTATCATACTTTAAATCATAAATTAAATAATACTTAAAATTTTATATTGCATGTCTTGTATTTTTTAGAGTACACAATGCCATCATTAAATTATAAAAATGATAATATCCTTAAACATTATAAATTTTATTTTTATAGTGAGTCGGTCATATAGTAATAAAAATAAATAAAATATATATTAATTAAGTTCGGTTGGTTTCGGTTTTCGTCGGGTCCAAAATAAACATTCGAGCCCGATCGAAGCAACCATATATTATCCAAATTAAGCAACCGAATCAACCCGACACTCGACCCGATCTAATCCATTTGCACAAAAAAAGACAATAGATCGGTCGATTTCAATTGGTCAGTTCAAATTTGTCCGCCCCCTACTCTCCTTTATGATTTTTCTTCTCTTTTTTAATGCCTTTAAAATCATCATTATCATAATTTTTTAATTGCTCCTTGGGACTGTTGTGGACTTGCTGAACGATCATTTTCTCTGCATTCAAACGTCAGCTTTTTTAACATTATTCAAAGGTACTCAATGGTTGTTGTACATGTGTAGCAAGGAGAGAAGGAACATATGATATCATTGCTGTTAATGATTTTTGATATGTTGTCATAGTGGTCTCATCCATATATTACTTTTTCCATTTCCTAATTTTTTTTTTCTTGTTATGTTGTTAAACAAGACATGAATGTGCCTAATAAAACCAATCTTTTCAAATATGAATAGACACTTTATCAACATTAAGTTAGTTTTCAAAATATCATTCAAACTATTCTCAAAACATTTCAAATATTTTTCTTAATTTAATTCATCTCTCCGGTGTAAATCAAAAGCTTGACCCAACATCAAGCTCTTAACATAATCAAATTCAAAATGACTAATGTATACTTTGACACTTTTCATTAATGGAAAGAAAAAAGTTACCTGAGTGATAGGTCAAATCATAGTTCCGATGTATTAGACTCAAGTAGTAATTGTTTACAAGACATGAATACTTCGTCTTTCTCTAAAAAATACAAACATGTTAATTTCATAATAAAATTGGAAGAAAAATACTACCTGGGTGAAAAGTCCAGTCATAGTCTCGAACACTAAGCCCAAATAGTAATTGCTTGCAAGCTCAAATGTTAGTCTTTCATTCAAAATACTTATAACTATCAAAACATTTTTGCAAACAAATTGGAAGAAAAATATTATTCGGGTAAAAGGTCCAGTCATAGTCCTCGAATATTAGATCCAAATGGCAATTGCTTGCAAGTCATGAATGCTCGTCTTTCAAGCCTAAAATATACTCAAACCAAACCAAACTTTTTTTTTGCCTTAGTGCGATGTCGAACCCTTTTCCTAAACGAAAGGTGTTACCGTCTCGAGAAAATGCAAAACAACGTCTCATCCACATATGTGGAGTTGAGATAATTGAAGTTTTCCTGTGAATGATGATAAGTAGAAATTCATTCAATGTGATGCAACGTCCGCTCTAAATTGTTTTGGGTAAGCAATGCTTTTTTCGTGTGATTGCGACAACAACAAATTTTTCTAAAATCAACAAATAAACAAACATTTTTATCCGAACTGCGAAGCTTTGAGTTCCTCATTGTATCAGAGGATACGTAGGAGCGAGACCCGCAATCTCGTCAAGTACCCTAATAAAAACTTTTTTTGCGACCCCTTTTCTTTTTGTACCTTTGTATCATTTGAAGAAAACAAATGATGTATGCTAACATTCAATCACAAATCTAACTAAAAGGTTCCCTTTGAGCACAACAGACGTGAGAGGTGCTAAAACATTTCCCTTGCGTAATCGACTATCGAACCCGAATTTGGTTGTGACGACCATTTTCTTTTAAAACTTTTTATCGATATTTTTCTATTCCTTTATTGGAATAAATAAAGTTCTGTGATGACTTTGTTCGAACTATTTTCCACGAGTGTGCTTATACGTTTTGCGAAGGATCATGTTTTTCGAGGTACGACATTAACCAATTAAGCATTTTTCATTTGATATTATTTTCATTTTTTTAACTCTGACAACAATTGTTCGTATAAGAGAAATGCTAGTGAGTAGGGGTGGCAAAACTGGTCGCCCACCAAGTAAAAATGGGTATAAAAATCTAACTCGCGCCCGCCAAGGTGGCGAGTTGGCAGGCGGCGGGCTTGCCCGCCTACTTTTTTATTTATTTATTTTATTTTTTAATAGATTAATAGGCTTGTTTTTACATTTCAATTTGATTTTTTCACTTATTTTTTAGAATAATTTTTATCAAGCATCTTTTTAACAAATTTTACTTCAAAAAATATTGCATATATTCTCAAATAAATCTATAAAATAAAACCATCAAGAATTGGAATTACTATAATTAACTAAAAAATGGCGGGTTTAAGGTGGGACAATGTGAACGAATAAGTGCGGCGGGCTTTTGCGGGCGGCGGCTTTTGGCGGGGCGGGCTTTGACGGGTGGCGGTCTTTAGCAGGGCGGGCTTTGGTGGGTGGTGTTAAATTGTAATTCCTTGTGTCAAAGTGTCGAAGTGTCGAAGCAAGGGTGTGTCGAAACAATTGTTTCACACAGATTTGATTTAGATTTGATTTGATATAGTTCCAAAATAGGTATTTTGGGCTTTTATAGTTTTGGGCTTTGACTTGGAGAACAAGTAAACCTAAATCTATAAATAGGGAGTAACCCTTATTTTTGAAAATAATCACCACACATTGTAATTCACAGTTTGCAGTTGCAAGTGAATAGAAAGAGAAAAATCCCACAGTTTGTGGGTAACAACCTTCTTCTCCAAATTCTCTTAGAATCTTAATTTCCTTTCTTTCTCTATTTTCTTCTTTTCTTTGGTATTGTTGCGCTAAGAACCCTTCTTGTTTATCAAGATAGGGTCGAAAATCCCATAGGTTTTGGGTTAATTCCAACATCTGGTATCTAGAGCTCCGGTTGCGATTCAAGGAAGGAAAATTGTGATGGCAATGAATCATCCGAACGGGAACTTTCCGGCGAGTCTTCTGATTCTCAAGAAAGATAATTATGAGAATTGGTGCAAGCAGATGAAGGTGGTTTCCTGTTATTAAGATCTTTGGGATCTTGTGAAGGAGGGAGTAACACCGCTTGCGGAGAACGCGACGGATCAAGAAAAGGCTGCACACAAAGAGTTGAAGAAGAAAGATTATAAAGCTTTCTTTATAATCCATTAGTGTGTCAATCCAGATAACTTTGAAAAGGTTAGTGATGTAGAGTCAGTGAAGGAAACGTGGGAGATTATTGAAAAATCGTTTGGAGGCGCTGAGAAGGTGAAAGAGGTGAGATTACAAACTCACAAGAGAACCTATAAGTTGCTTCAGATGGAAGACAATGAAAGTATAAATATTTCTTCACCAGAGTTACAAAGCTGGTGAATCAAATCAAGGTATGTGGAGAAGTGTTGACATCATGATCAGTTGTTGCAAAGATCTTGAGGTCATTGGCTCCAAAGTTCGACCACGTGGCAGTAGCCATAGAAGAGTCAAAAGACTTGTCAGTATTGACGAAGGAAGAGCTTTAAGGGACGCTTGAGTCTCTGAACAAAGGATGGCTGAAAGAGCTGCAGGAAAGTTGAAGAGTGATATGGCTTTGCAGGCGCAGCCAGAAAAGGAAAGAAAGGGTAAAGGAAGCGGGAATGGCAACAAAGGTAGAGGAGGCTACAATAATTCGACTGGTCGAAATCAGCATGAAGGAAACTGGTCGAATCAGAGAAAATCCTGAATCCAAGGCAACCAAAGAGGTGGTGCTGCAGGTAGAGGAAGAGGTGGTGGTCGAAAATGAAGGTGCGAGAAAGACACAAGAAATGGGGGTTTGAATTGTGTATTTACTCTTTTAACAACTTTTCGCTTCTTGTCAATAAGACACTTTACGTTACATCAGAGTTTGTTGTGAGACTCGGACTTGCGAAGTTATATTCAAACTTGGAAATGCTTAGAGCGTGAGAACCAATAAGAGTCTGAATGCTATGTACATCATTCAGAACTTGCAGAGCGGAAGCTTATCAGAGTTGCAAGGTTCTGACTTGCTTATGTAAGGTTCTGATCCTCAATATAGAAACATAACAAAGACATTAAGCATAAGAGTAAAGAACACACGATATATCCTAGTTCACCACAAAGGTTAATCCAGTCCACCCTCCTCAGGTGATTTCGCCTTGAACACAAGGTCTTAATCCACTATAATTAATCTCGATTACAGATGCACGGGCAACAGTCGGTGACTAACCACTTGCACAACCGCACTGTGACTAACCCACAATGAACTGTTCAGGGATTCAACTTCATGAATATAACGAACATTGACCTGCAGGTTCCAATCTCGCAAGATCTACTGCTAGGATTTCACAGCTAGACGTTCAGGGATTCATCGCAATGAATATAACGCTACTGACCCTATTTCAGGCTTTTCCCACAATGACATCTCGCCATTGTCTTCTCGAGTCTCCGATCAGATGCAGAAGCGTTCTTGCTTTTTGCGACTTGTGTCACACATAGTAACTTCGCATATTATCAATTACGCACATTTGGCTGGTGCTTGTTGGATCTGATATCTTCTATGATTATGATCTGTACACAACACACGTTAGAACAAAAAATATTCCTTTCACAAATACGTATTGTTATCATCAAAACATAGATTGACTTGTAGAGACAACTCTTGCTCTCACAGAAAATATGACAAAAGTCACATTCAGTGTTTCAATTGTCAGAAATATGACCACTATTTTAGTGACTGTCCAGAAAAGAAGAAAAATCAAGAAACTGATGCAAAGCTGGCGAAACATGAAGAAGAAGAGACGTTGCTGATGGTCACAACAAGAGATGAAGAAAGATTCCAAGATCAGTGGTACTTGGACTCAGGATGCTCATCACACATGACTGGAAGGAAAGAATGGTTTGTTAACATGAAGCCCTCGTCGAAGAACACGATGAAGTTTGCAAATGACAACACTCTAGCAGCTGAAGGTGTTGGTGATGTTCTGATTATGAGGAAAGATGGCAAGAGGTCAAAATTTTCCAATGTGTTATACATACCAGGCATGAAAAGTAATTTGCTCAGTATAGGGGAGCTGGTCGAAAAGAACTACAAGGTAGTTGTCGAAGACAAGATGATGAGAGTCCTCGACGCAGGTGGTAGGTTGATCTTGAAGGCTCCAATGTCCCTGAATAGGACCTTTAAGATTGAACTCAAGGTGATGGAGCACAAGTGCCTAGCAACTGCAGCCAGCAGAGATGAGTGGTTATGGCATTTTCGAGTAGGCCATCTCAACTTCAATGACATCAGAGAGCTAAAGAGAAGAAATATGGTTTCAGGATTACCAGAAATCGACATTCCAAGTAAAGTCTGTGAAGAGTGTGTTCAGTCGAAACAGCACAAGAATAGCTTCAGCAAGGATGCAGGAAGGAAGTCGAAGGCAATTCTGGAAGTCATATACTCTAATGTATGTGGTCCAATCTAGGTGGATTTGATTGGTGGCAACAGATACTTTGTCACGTTCATAGATGATTACAGTCGAAAGTTGTGGACTTACCTCATTAAGAAGAAAAGTGATGTGATCAAGGTATTTTCCAGATTCAAATCCATGGTCGAAAGACAGAGTGGTCGAAAGTTGAAAATTCTGAGGACTGATGGTGGTGAAGAGTATGTTTCGAAGGAGTTCGATGCATTATGTGAAAAGGAAGGGATTGTGCATGAGGTGGTGCCACCCTACACTCCAAAGGAAAATGAAGTTGCAGAACGAAATAACAGAACCATCATGAACATGGTGAGAAATATGTTGTATGGAAAGCATTTACCCAAAGAATTATGGGGAGAAGTGGTTTCGACATCAACATATATTTTGAACAGATGTCCGACGAAGAAGCTTGAAGGAATCACACCAGAAGAATGTTGGTATGGTGTCAAGCCTAGCCTCAGTCACTTAAAGGTGTTTGGATCTATAACACATAGAGATGTGCCAGATCAGTTGAGAAGGAAGCTTGATGACAAGTTGAATCAGATGATCTTGATAGGATATCATTTGACTGGAGGTTACAAACTATTCGACCCAGTGAATAAGCAGGTAATGATCAGCAGGGACGTGATCATAGATGAGCTTAAAGAATGGGATTGGACTGAGAATGCCAAGAAGGATTCAGTGAGAATCTCTTGAGAAGAACCAGCCACTGAAGTCAAAAGAGAAGTTCGACAGGAACCAGTCAGAGATGAAGCCTGCCCAAGCAGACCTCGACGAACAAGACACATGCCTACAAGGTTGCAAGAATGTGTAATTACATCTGATGATGTGGTTGATGAAGAGGGTGAGCTGGTACATTATGCTTTCTACGCAGATGTCGAACCAGTCAATGCAGCTGAGGCATTAAAAAATTTGAAGTGGGTGAAAGCAATGAATGAGGAGTTAGAGTCCATCAAAGTCAACAACATCTGGTCACTTGTTGAATTGCCTCAAGGCAAGAAGGCAATTGATGTGAAGTGGGTTTACAAGGTGAAGGTGAATCCTAGAGGAGAAGTAACTCGACACAAGGTGAGACTTGTGGCAAAAGGATTTCTACAGAAGGAAGGAATCGACTTCGATGAAGTGTTCGCACCTATTGCTAGGATCGAAACAATCAGGTTGGTTGTTGGTCTAGCAAATATGAACAATTGGCACATATGTCAGATGGACGTGAAGTGCGCGTTCCTTAATGGTCCCTTAGATGAAGAAGTTTATGTCGCACAACCAGCTGGGTATGTGAAACAAGGCGAAGAAGGAAAGGTGTACAGGCTGCATAAAGCCCTGTATTGACTTAAGCAAGCTCCAAGAGCTTGGAATAAGAAAATAGACAGCTTCTTAAGGGAGAAGGAATTTTTGAAGTGTATGATTGAGCATGGAGTGTATGTAAGGAGACGCAATAATGAATTGCTTATACTATGCCTCTATGTTGATGATTTGTTGATAACAGGAAGTTGGAAGAAGAAGATCGAAGATTTCAAACATGACCTAAGTAAGGAGTTTGAAATGTCAGACTTGAGTAATCTCTAATATTTCCTTGGCATCGAATTCTACAAGACTAGTAGAGGTTTGATGATGCACCAAAGAAGATATGCAGGCGAAATACTCAAGAGATTTGAGATGCAAGATTGCAACCCTACTTCGACTCCAGCTGAGACCAGACTGCAACTGTCGAAGGACTCAGATGAAGATGATGTCGACCCAACCTAATACAGAAGACTTATTGGGTCACTTAGATACCTTTGTCACACAAGGCCTGACTTAGCATACAGTGTGGGTATGGTAAGTAGATTCATGCAGAAGCCAAAGGTATCACACCTAGCAGTAACGAAGAGGATACTGAGGTATCTGAAAGGAACTCTCGACTACGGCATTTTGTTTCCTGCAGCTGATGAAGGGAAATAATGCAAGTTAGTGGGATACACCGACTCTAGTTGGTGTTGTGATGTTGAGGATAGAAAATCCACAACTGAATATGTGTTTATGTTAGGTGGTGCACCAGTTACATGGAGTTCGAGAAAGGAGCCAGTAGTGGCATTGTCATCATGCGAAGCAGAATATATAGCTGCTTCTCTTTGTGAATGTTAAGCAACCTGGATGGTGAACTTGGTCGAAGAGATTATAAGGAAGAGTCATGGAGCAATTACCATGAAGATCAACAACATGTCAGCTATTAACTTGGCGAAGAATCCAATAGCACACGGTCGAAGCAAGCACATCGAAATGATGTTCCATTATCTTCGAGAGCAGGTAGCAGAAGGGAAGATGAACTTGGAACACTGCAGAACTGAGAATCAGATTGCAGATATCATGACTAAGGGAGTGCAGGTCGAAGTTTTCAGAAGACTAAGAGCCATGATGAATGTAGACAGCTTAGACACAATGAATTAGGTGGTGTATTAAATTGTAATTCCTTGTGTCGAAGTGTCGAAGTGTCGAAGCAAGAGTGTGTCGAAACAGTTGTTTCACACATATTTGATTTGATATAGTTCCAAAATAGGTATTTTAGGCTTTTATAGTTTTGGGCTTTGGCTTGGAGAACAAGTAAACCTAAATCTATAAATAAGGAGTAACCCTTATTTTTGAAAATAATCACAACACATTGTAATTCACGGTTTGCAGTTGCAAGTGAATAGAAAGAGAAAAATCCCACAGTTTGTGGGTAATAACCTTCTTCTCCAAATTCTCTTAGAATCCCAATTTTCTTTCTTTCTCTATTTTCTTCTATTCTTTGGTATTGCTGCGTTAAGAACCCTTCTTGTTTATCAAGATAATGTCGGAATTCCCATAGGTTTTGGGTTAATTCCAACAGGTGGCGGTCCCCAAATCCCAAACCAACCCATCATTTTTTAGCGGGTGCGCGGGGCACAACCCGTTTTGCCTCCCCTACTAGTGAGTCATTAAGAGTTTGAAAATGTATGTTTTATTTGAAATTACTTGTATTTAATACATTGAAAATTGAAACAATTAAATTTTCTAAAGAATAAAAGACATGTTTTTTTAAGATTTGTATTCAACACAATATATTTTTTTTATTTGAGATCTTTAAAAAATGCCCTTGGAAAACTCGTTAACACGATCCTTATAATATATGTTACTATTATTAATTACTAGATACGAGAAACAATGTATTAGTGATAAAAAAAATATATAAATAATATTTTTTATATATTAAAAAATGTGTGCTGCTGATTTAAATATTAGTTTTTAGTTATACGAAACAGAAAAAATAAAATTATTGATTAAAATATTGAAAAATAAAAATTTATTGATAATTTTTCTAAAACATTTGAAAAAGATTAGAGAACTTATAATTGTTGGTGTACAAGGTGAAAATAATGAAGATGAAGAAGAGAATATATTATATTGAATGACGGCTACAAAAGGATAAAAAGATACAAATGATTGGAATGACAACTACCCTATTTATAAGCTAAAATTAGGGTTACCAAAAGCAACAATAAAATACTAAAATACCCTCTAACAAACTTAATGACTAAGTTTGTGAATATAAAATAAAATATAAATTATTATTCTAATACCATCCCTTAATTTATATTTCCTCAAAACTAACAACTCCAATTCCATCCCTTAAGCGAAGGAATTGATCAGTCTTGATAGCCTTCGTCAGAACATCTGCCAACTGCTTCTGGGTGCTGCAGTGCAGAACTTCTAACACTCCATTCTGAACTTGACTTCTCAGATAGTGATACTTGGTCTCAATATGCTTGCTTCTCCCATGCAACACTGGGTTTCTGGCAAGATTGATTGCAGACTTATTATCAATCATCAGTTTCAGAGGCTTGTCAACTTTGATCTTCAGATCTTCCAGCAAGTTCAGAATCCACACAGCTTGACATGCAGTAACAGCGCCTGCAATGTATTCAGCTTCACAGGTTGATAGCGCAACAACAGGTTGTTTCTTAGAACTCCAAGAAATAGGACCTCCCAGAAACTTGAACAAGTATCCAGAAGTACTTCTTCTATCAACTCTGTCTCCACACCAATCAGAATCTGAGTAACTCAGAAGTTCTGATTCAACCTTCCTTCCAGAACTCAGAAGTTCTGATTCAATCTTTCTTCCAGAAGGGAACAACACTCCATACTTCAGAGTTCCCTTGATATACCTCAGAATCCTGACAGCAGCTTGGTAATGGGACCACTTAGGTTTACTCATGAATCGACTAACCATTCCAACTGCATAGCAAATATCAGGTCTGGTATTACACAAATACCTCAGAGAACCAACCAACTGTTTGAAGGTTGTAGCATCCACATCCTGACCATCAGAATCAGAATCTAATTTCTGATTTGTATCTGCAGGTGTGATAGCAGCCTTACAATTCTGCAGCTTAAATCTCTTCAGAAGTTCTCGTTCATACTTCAGCTGATGCAAAATGATACCTTTCTCAGAATATCTGAACTTCATCCCTAGAAAGTATGTCATTTTCCCGAGATCAGTCATTTCAAACTCATTCATCAGCACCTTCTTGAACTTCGCTAATTCTTGTTCAGAACTTCCGGTCAACAGTATGTCATCAACATACAAACACACCAGAATCATATTTCCTTCAGAAATATGCTGAACATAAACACTGTATTCCATCTCACATTTCTGAAACCCTTGCTTCTTGAAAAATGAATCGATCTTCTGATTCCAAGCTCTGGGCGCTTGCTTTAATCCATACAAAGCTTTATGTAATCTGTACACCACCCCTTCCTGATTCTCTTTCACAAATCCAGGAGGTTGTGACACATAAACTTCTTCTTCTAATGGACCGTTCAGAAATGCAGATTTCACATCTAAATGCATCAAAGGCCAATTCCTGTTAGCAGCTATTGCAATCACCAATCTGATTGTTTCATGTCTCGCTACAGGTGCAAACACTTCAGAATAATCCAGCCCAGGTTTCTGCAGAAATCCTCTTGCTACCAACCTCGCTTTGTATTTGCCAATTGATCCATCTGGCTTTAGCTTCTGCTTGAAAACCCATCTGACGCTGATGGCTTTCTTATCCTTTGGAAGTTCTGTCAGCTTCCAAGTCTTGTTTCTTTCTATGGCCTCAAGTTCTTCTTTCATGGCCTTTAGCCAGAACTTCTGCTTGAGAGCATCTTCTGTACTCACGGATTCAGAGTCTACTAACATGGCACACTGAATAATCTCTCCCTCAGAATCTACTTCAGTGTCTTGCAACATGTCAAACTCTTCAAATCTTCTTGGAATGTTTCTGATTCTCTGTGGTCTCTGACCTCGTTCAGAACTTTCTCCGGATGCTTGAACCTCAGAAGTTCTGTCCTCAGAAGTTTCTCCTTCAGAAGCTCTTGCTTCAGAAGTTGGACTTCCTCCAGAACCTTGACCACCTTCAGAGTCTGGCATATTCCCAGAGTCTGAATCACCACCAGAATCTTGATCATCATCAGAATCTGGATCATCAGAATCACCTTCATCTTCTGAGTCTTCTTCAGAGTCAGAATCACCATCAGTTTCAGAAATTCTTATTTCTGACCTTCCTTCAGAAGTTCTCACATCAGAATCAGATTGAGACTTATCCCAATTCCAAACTTCTGATTCCTTCACAATAACATCTCTGCTGAACTCAACTTTATTAGTTTCTGGACAATAAAGCTTGTATGCACCCGTACTGTGGTACCCCACCAGTAACATTACTTTGCTTCTATCATCCAACTTCTGTCTTCTAGCTTCTGGAACATGTTTGTAACAAACAGAACCAAAAACCTTCAGATGACTAACACTTTGCTTTTCTCCCGTCCACTTCTGAATAGGAACTATTTCCTTCAGCTTCTTCGTTGGACATCTATTGAGCACATATGCTGCAGTGGCAACAGCTTCTCCCCAGAAGTTCTGAGGAAGCTTCTTCTCCTTCAGCATGCTTCTCACCATATCAAGCAGAGTACGATTTCTTCTTTCAGCAAGACCATTGTGTTGAGGAGTGTAAGGAGCAGTAACCTCATGCTCAATTCCATTCTCCTCACAGAACTTCTGAAACTCTTTGGAGTTATACTCACCCCCACCATCGGTTCTGAGAATCTTCAGAGTCTGACCACTCTGATTCTGAACCTTCATTCGGAACTTCTTGAATTCACCAAACACCTCGTGTTTGAACTTAATAAGGGATACCCATATCATTCTCGTGAATTCATCAACAAATGACACGAAGTATTTATTCCCTCCGAACGATTCTACTGGAAATGGACCACACACATCAGAATGTACTACTCCCAAGGCATGTTTTGCTCTTGGAGCAACTTCTGACGCAAATGGCAATCTTGGTTGCTTTCCTTCCATGCACACTCTGCATGACTTCTCAGGCTTCTTAATTGTAGGAATTCCATGTACCAGCTTCTTCGAATTCAGATGTTCTAAGCTTCTGAAATTCAAATGACCAAATCTTCTGTGCCACAGCTCACTTTCTTTCACAACACTTGTTGCACTAAGACATTCAGAATCAGAAGTTCTGACATTCACCTTGAATGTTCTATTCCTTCCTTGTTCTGACTCCATAATCAGCTTCTGATTACAGTCATACAGCTTCAGAAGATTGTCCTTCATGGTAACTGAAAAACCTTTCTCAATTAATTGTCCCACGCTCATCAGATTGCTTTTGATGCCAGGTACATACCACACATTCTGAATCAATGCTATTTTCCCATTGTTCAGAACAACTCTGACATTTCCCATACCTTCAGCGTTAAGATATTTGTCATCAGCACATCTGATCTTTGTCCTCTTTTCAGAGTCAAAATCAACCAGCCATTTCTTATTTCCAGTAAGATGATTTGAGCAGCCAGTGTCCATATACCACCAGTCTGTCAAATTCGTATCATCAGATTCAGAAGCCATCAATAGCACAGATTCATCATTAGAACTTCTGGCTATATTTGCTTCTTCTGACTTCCTTTCCTTGTTTGACCAACAATCTCTAGCAAAGTGACCAAACTTCTTGCAACAGTACCATTGGATCTTCTTCTTGTCATACTTCTCTTTTCCCTTCTGAGCATTCTTTTGCCTATCAGAAGTTGAGGTTTCTGACTTCTGACCACCATCAGATCTTCTCCTAGCTTCTGACTGCTTCTGATGCTTCCTATCAGAAACTGCTTTCAGAGCCTGCTGCTCTACTTCCCTTTCAGAAGTTCTCTCAGTCAGACGCAACTCTTGCGCTTCTAGACTGCTTTGCAGCTCTTCAATTCTCATGGTGCTCAGATCTTTAGAATGTTCTATTGCTACCACAATGTAATCAAACTGAGGAGTAAGGGATCTCAATACCTTCTCAATGATTACTTGTTCAGAAAGAGTTTCTCCACACGCCTTCATCTCATTAGTGATCACAATCACTCTAGAGATGTACTCAGAAACTCTCATTGTTCTTCATGTTCTGATTCTCATACTGCTTACGTAGAGACTGAAGCTTCACCTTCTTCACTGATGCGTCACCACCGTAACATCTGACCAGTGTGTCCCACGCCGCCTTTGCCGTCGTTGAATCTGCAATCTTCTCAAACACATTCGCATCCACACACTGATGGATGTAAAACAATGTTTTCTGATCTTTCTTCCTTGTATCCTTCTGCGCGTTCTTCTGTTCCTCCGTCGCATCTGCTGCTACCGGAACATAACCATCGGTGACAAGATCTAGAACATCTTGAGCACCGAACAGTACACGCATCTGAATCATCCAACGATTCCAGTTTTTGCCATCAAATACTGGAAGCTTGGTGTTCATGCCGCCGCCGCCGTTCATCATCTTCAACCTTCTTGTACAGTACACTCAGAATCTCACCGCACACAGTGTTTCCCAACCCACAGAATCACAAATTTATGATTCCGATCAGAACTTCGTTCAAGATTCAACACAAATCAAGAACAAAATTCAATCACACAAGAAAAAATCCTCACGTTTTCACTCGTGTTTCCCGTTGATCCTAACCGGAGCTCTAGATACCAATTGTTGGTGTACAAGGTGAAAATAATGAAGATGAAGAAGAGAATATATTATATTGAATGACGGCTACAAAAGGATAAAAAGATACAAATGATTGGAATGACAACTACCCTATTTATAAGCTAAAATTAGGGTTACCAAAAGCAACAATAAAATACTAAAATACCCTCTAACAAACTTAATGACTAAGTTTGTGAATATAAAATAAAATATAAATTATTATTCTAATAATAATAAAAAAGTTATTTGATATTTTAAAATTGTAATATCTATTGTAAAATACTTTTTTTTATTTGTAAAAAACTAAAATAATAATTTAATTAATACAACTTTAAATAGTTTTTATTTTTAATTGCAATATTAACTTACATTATATAAATTTCATTCAACATGTTTTATTATGTATTAAGTCATCTTAAAAAAGATGGATAAATTTATCAATTCATCTTATAAATAACTCGAATATTAATATTTAAAATTTTAAAATATGATGTTTGGGTGAAGTTTTGATATCTAACTATAAAAATTAGGGTTAAATATGTTTTTGATCCCTATAAATATTTCACATTTCATTTTTAGGCATTATAAAAAAAGGACATATTTTGATCCCTTCAAAAATTTTATGTATGCAATTTTACTCCTTGCTATTTTAAAAAATTTTGAAAACTATTTTATTACCTCTAAACTTTTAAAATTTTGAATAATTTTTTTCATACGTGTTCAAATTACTATAAAATGTTTCTTTACCAAATTATATAATTTTTTAAAATCAAAAGAATTAAATATGATTTTTTTAAAAATTTCAAAAGATAATGATAAAAGTAATAAAAATCTCGACTTATAAATCAAATTTTGAGTTGTTTTTTTCGATAAACTTTTTATAACGTTCTAAATATATCTGCAAAATAATCATTCAAAAATACACATTAATTTAATAGTAAGAACTAAAACTGCGTGCATAATTATTGTGTAGAAACCAAAACACGCTATTTTTTTATAAGGACCAACAATAAAAGTTGATAGTTTTATAAAGACCAAAATCATATTTAAATATAATAAAATTTGGTATGTTGCAGTGAGTTAAATATAATAAAATTTTAATAAAATTTGTTTTTTTCTATTGTGGAAATTATATGAAACAAGAAAAAATGAAGCCATTAATTTAAATATTTAAAAATAGAAATTTATCATTTTTTTTTAAATATGTGAAAAAAGATTATGATAGTTTATAATAAAAGAGTGAGTATATGTTTTAAAACTGAATACTCTATACTCTAGTTTGGGGTTAGTTCTGGTATTAAGTGGCTTTAGTCCCCTTCTGATCGCAAATGCGGGGATTGATTGGTAATAACCACAGTACCAAGTATCAATCACCACAATACCAACTAACGATTGGTAATAATTTTTGTATTTAATACAACATTGAATAGTTTATATTTAATATGTTTTATTATGTGTTAAATATTTCTAAAATAGATGAATAAATCATCAATTTATCTTATAAATAACTCAAATATTAATATTTAAAAATTTTAAATAAATTCTAAAATTTGATACTTCTGTCAAGTTTTGTTACTTAATTATGAAAATTATAATTAATTTTGATAGTTGTAGTGAGTAATAAATAATAAATTTTAATAATTTTTTTATTGTAAAAATTATATGAAATGAAAAAAATAAAATTATTTTTTAAAATATTAAAAAAAAAATTTATTAATAATTTTTTAAAATATATGCAAAACTAGTATCCGTATGTGTCTAATAGTATCTTACTAAATATATTTTTAAAAACGACATATAACTTAAACAAGACACTATTAATTTGCAAAACACGGAGATAAGTTGATTTTATTTATGAGAAATGTTATTTTGACACCATTTCCTTACACCTACACCGTATTTTACTGTTCACCAATACGGTAAACAGTGAAATATTATAATAATATTTTTTTTAATTTAAAAAAGAAAAATTTTACAGCTAAAAATTATTTTTTACATCTGGACGTTATTAACCAAGTTCATCACTCCATTAACCAACTTTTTACATTGCATTAACCAACTTTATTTTACTACTAAAAATTATTTTTACACCTGGACATTTATTAACCAAGTTCATAACTTCATTAACCAACTTTTTACATTGTATTAACCAACTTTATTTTACTAGTAGAAATTATTTTTAATATCTGGACCTTTATTAACCAACTTCATCACTATATTAACCAAGTTTTTACATTTCATTAACCAAGTTTGATTTACTATTAAAAGACATTGTTCACAGATACTGTTCACGGCACTATTTATGTACGGTTTACTGTTCACGATCACTGTACGTGTACGGATTTACTATTCATGTACACTATTTATATACGGATGAACAGTACATACGATGTAAGTGTAGGAAAGTGGTGTCAAGGTAGCATACCTGTTTATTTATTTATGTATGGACAGATGTATGTGTCCATTATATTATGAGGCTGAGTTGGTACATTGTCGCAGTAGAGGACAATCACATATCAACCATCCAACCACCATGAAAGTTGCAATATGCACTCTATCAGATTATAGTTCTTGGTAGTTGGATATGTTCTTAAATTTATCTTTTTCCCTTGGTGTTGCACCAACCACCGATTTCTCGTATTCACTCTTAACATATGCCACACGTTTCTATGTTCTAATAACTTAGCTTGCCAAAATTTCATTACCCTAATATTTATGTGGGAAAATAACAATATCCACCTAAATAATCTTGATAATATACAACTAAACAATGACGTCATATATATGAGAATTGACTACTGATTTTTGTTATGAATAATTAAAAGCATTTGTGAAGAATTAATACGAGTTTAAATACATCAATTAAAATAGATGTGTGAGATAAAAACAATGACAATCAAAATAAATGATTTTCAACAAAAATAATTATATGTGCAATAAGGCAGTAATTTAACTTGACAGAAGAAAATAAAGTAAAGACAATAAACACAATAATTTGTTTATTGTGTTTGAGAAAACGATCTACTCCGAGGATATATTTGATTTTTGATTTGCTATATTTTCAAAAATTGTTACTAAAGATTACAATGAGTTACAAAAAAACAATCACTCAAGTTCTCAAGAATAAACCCCATTTTATATCCAAGTATTTCTCAATCTCTCTAACTATCTATATATGAATCAATAAAGCCCAAAGTGTTTAGAGGTGTTTCCCAATCACCCTTAGATATCTCCAAGAATTTCTCAAATTCCAAGAACACACTCTTAGAATTTTATCATTTAATCACTAAGATTAACACTAGGATTCTCAAACCCATTTATGTGTCTTCAGCTTTAAAGCTTCAAAGGTTGTGATAACAAGCATGCAAGAGATACATATTTATAATTGTTGAAACTCAACAGATCTATAACTAGCCAAAAATATAACCCACAAACAAATGGATCCACGAACTATAACAACGATGCCTAATACAAGTGAACCGAGAAAATTGGATCATAAGATTCGACGAACCAGACTGTCTGCCAAACCCATATCCATTGTTGTGTGGCCGCCACTGGCCTCCCGCCATGCCAGCTCCGCCGCAAGCCTCACACCTTGCTATTTTATCTTTGTTGACTTCTAGGTTGATTTCTGATTTCTACAATCTCGAAATATGTTTTGTTTCTCTTAATCACTTAAGTTTTAAGGCATACTTCAACAATTTCACCTTGACTTTAAATCGTAGTGATGCTAATTTATCTATGACCCAGATTATTGCCTTTTGTCAATTCAATATCTATTGAACATTTTTTAGAAAATTCAAGCCTCGCTTAAACCTTGATCTTTCCACTTGCATACATTTTCTCCCAACCATCTTTTTCTTCTTCAGTAGTCTAATAAGCCCATAAATATAATTCTTCAACCATCTTTGACTCTACATGCTTTCGAATACCTCATTGTAGGTCCTTATTTTTTATTTTTGCAACCCTTCAGCTACATTCAAAGCATAACACCAGAGACATGCATAACTGTCCCTTTGAGATGTTACAATCTTCATCCTTACCTTATCACTAGTCAAATGATAATAAAAGACCTTTGTAATTATTCCCCCATTGTTACTAGTATCCATAGTAGGAACCTTCACCTCAAATTCAGTATTCTCATCCATAGTTTCTAAAAGCTCCATCCTTAGGTCTTTACTCTTCTACCTCTTATGGGTGTGGATCTATGTGCTTGCATATAGGGGTGGAAAATGAGCATGCTCGCTCCGTTTATGCATGCCCCGCAAAATCCCGCAAAAAATGGGGATGGGGGTGGGACGTACATAATGAAGGGTGCAGGCCTAAAACCTAGAGCCTCCCCGCAAAAAAAAGTGAGGTTGGGGGGAGCTCGCGGGCACTACATCTTTTAAGCCTAAAAATGAAAAAATTTATGTTAATCTCCGCTCACGCAAAAGCTCTTAAAAAATGGGACGAGGAGGATACATTAGAAGGTGCAAGTCTAAGTTCTAGCCCCCTTCCTCAGTCACTAAAGTGCGGGCATGCCCATTGGATTAGGCTCATTATGCCACCCCTACTTGCAGGAATGAAAATTGGAGCTACCTATTTATTTGGTTTTTATGTTGACAACACTTATAAGAAAAGTCTTAATCAGTCTTGATGTTCAAGACTTGTTGGTTCAGATGATATCATTTGATATGTTGACCGAAGTGATAGTGGTTGACAAGTTAGTTCAAGTGATGAGGCTTGATGATCAAAATATGGATATATATGTGTTTGCAGTTGTCTTTGATGATGTTGCTCTTACTGAAGCTATCTCAAGCATCATTAGAGAGAATGTTCAAGATTCGATGAAGTGATAAAGTCAAAGATAATGCTGTCAGGATCTTGAAGCTTTAGAGTTGTGAAAGAGAGGAAGTGTGAAAGCTCGTCTAGTCAAACGTGCGCTTAGCATAGTGTTTGATAGATCATAATATTGTAAAAAAGTAGAGTGACTCATAAGTTATAAAGGAAACTCTTACACACTCACAAAATATTTATATAGACTCTCTCTTTCTCTCTCTCTTTGATAAAATCACCAAAAAATATTTTTCACATATAGTTAATTGATGACAAGTCTAAATAATCAATTATGACAGAAAATCACTTTGAAAAATTGATTATACCTCGCGCTTAATCAATCATCTCACCTCATAATGGACTATCAGAGTTTGTAGTAGTTTAGTAACGACTCAATTGAAAAATTTCCATTTTTGAACTACATAATCAACTATTTGATACGCATAATCGACTATAAGCATTAAAAATGCGACATATTATTTTCCTTTCTGAGCTACATTTTCTCCTATAAAAGGAAACTCCTCATCCATTTACCCCTTTCTCTCTCTGTCTCTCTCTCTGTCTCTCTCTCTCTCTGTCTCTCTCTCTCTCTCTCTCTCTCTCTCTCTCTCTCTCTTTCTCTCTCTCTCTCTAATCTCAAATTATAAGTTCTTAAGCATCATTCAATCTCATTTTAATCAAGGATATCTCAAGTCTTAGTAGCTTGTTTTTCAAGAAAAGTCAAAGGTTCATGTGTTTATTTCCATGCCTTCATGAACAAGTTACCTCAAGCTTTGGTCAATTTAATCAAAGGACATTCAAGGACACATTATTTTGAGTTCATATGATTATACATGTGCTTTTAAATGCAAGGAAAGTCCAAGTTTACAAGTTGATTCAAGGAAGTTTGACCTAAAATGTCAACATTTCAAGTCAAAGTTCAAAAGGTTACAACTTCTTCAATTCTCAATATTTTTGAATGCTTCTTTTTGGATATGACTCTTCTCAACATCCTCTTCAACTTCTCTTGACATGAAAAGAGTCAATTATGCTTGGAGGATCATCAAAAGTTTGAAGACATTATAGGTAATTTGTGGATTTAGTGAAATTTTGACCAATTTTCAAGTTACTTTTTTTCAACTTTCAAGAATCACAACATCTTCAATTTTCAACATAAGGAGCTCATTATTTTTGCACAATGTCATTTGTGATACTCTCTACAAGATTTATTCAAAGGTCACAGTCAAATTGTGCTTGGAAGGCCATGGAACTCATTGATACATTATAGGTCATTTTCAGCCATTTGGACTAAGAATATTTCAAGTTTGGTTTTCCAGATTTTTGTGCCAACTTCAACATGACATAACTTTTTCCTCAAGCACCCAAATGAAATATTTCTTGGCACATTGTGATCTTTACCATGATGTTAATAAATTGTAAAAAGAATGGGATCAAAAAGCCTCTTGTACAAGATACCCCATTGATGCAAACATGGTTACTTGGAACTTAAGATTTGCACCATGATCATACTTTTACCTCAACCAAAACTCAATTACAAGTCAAATTACCACGTGTTTTTGACTTAAACATGTTTAATCAAGTTTCCAGAAGTTAATTGACTCCTAAAACACATCATTTGGCTGAGTTTTGAAGCACATGGAGTCACGTTTTTCTCATTTGGAGAGTGTACACGAATTCACTCAATTCTTGATCATTTTACCCCACTCAGCATTCCACCATATTCAGCTATAAATAGAGGATCATTCCACACTAAAAACCAAGCTTTTGATATCCAAAAAACCCCTGCTCCACCTTCAAATTTCCATCATCTTCAGCTATTAATTTTTGTTTTCGTGATTTTTGTTTCAATGTGTTTTCTCTACCATTCTCTCTACTCTCTTTCAATAAATGAAAATGGAGTATGAGGTTGATTTCGCCTTGATGAGACGGTTGCAATGATGGTGGTATCATGCCCTCATGTTACCATTTAGCTATCTTCGATGACTGGTTCATAGGAGAAGATGACCGAAAAGGAGGACGATGATACTCAGAGATGAGACACGCTGGCATTTTGTTATGTTTTCATCCATTCAATTCAAATGTGATCCTGTATTATTTCTGAAGTAATTTCCACCGTGCATAGCGCTTTTGGACTATTAGATCTGCTAAGTCAGATTAATGAACTAGATCTGACGTGCCTTGTTTTTTCTATTTTATTTTCTTTTTTTATTTTCATTTTACATTGCATTTTCTTCAAAGATTCATAGAAATTTCATTTTAATTCGAAAAAATCCAAAAGTAATTTCTAAAATTCTCTTTTATTTTTCTCTTTTTGATTTTATATTTTTCATATTTTATTTTCATAATTTGCTATTTTTCGTGATTTTTCTCATTTTTGAAGCATTTTAATTAGTTTAAAAATAGTTGTATGCATTTAAAAATTGTCAAAAATTTTGCATATCATCTTTGACTTTTTTCCTGACTTGTGTGATTTTTCTTGACCTTTTGTGATTTGGTTTGATGCATCATTTGCATTTTCATCTTTATTTTCATTTTAAAAATCATTTTAGTTCATTTTAATTCATATTATTGCATTTTATATTTGTTTGACTTGTGTTAACTGCTGTTGGCCTTGGAACTTAGTTGATTTGATCATAAGTTTCATCAAACTCAGTGGATCTTGGGTGTTGATGGGGTGAAAACCCTAATCCACCAAAATGGATGATTGATTTTGATGATGACTTGATCATCACTTGGATCTAATTTGTTTTTGCTATTTTGTTTGATCCTATCTTCTTCATCCCTTTCTTTTGATCAATTGGAAGGTGTGTGGGTCATCTTGTTCATGAGATTTTAAATGGTGCTTGATGAACTTTCATCATTTCAAATCTACCATTTGATTGATCATTTGATCAATTGAGGTACTTTGGATTGATGCGTAAGTTTGTCCAAAGTACTATGAGAGGTTGATTGATGTAATGGATCCATCTTTCCTTGACTTAGGTCTTGATCAACCTTGTTTTGACTTGTGCTACATGTTTTAGGAGTCTATCTTTATATCATATCTCTAACATGTATGGTACATAAATTGTTATTGACCGACCCCCATAGTATGATCTTCCTTGTAGATTGTGCTACGATTGCTTAACATATCACCACATTTGTCCCTAATCGGGAAGTGATCATTTGGTCCAATTTTAGATATGAGTCATTTTTAGTTTAGATTTAAATCTCCTATCTCCAAAGTGTGTAGATTCTTTTCCACATTAGAGAGCTAGTGGCATACTTGTTGATTTTATCCAAGTTGGAGCCCTTCTCAAAGGATGATGCAAATTTCTCGCACTTGTTGGGTTGATTAGTTGAGTAATCTACTTTAAATGACAAAATGTATTCATTAACACTAACACTAACTTTAATTGTGTTAACTTTTACTTTATGCGTTTTACTTTATGCTATTTATTTTTATGCACTTTTATCTTTATGCTCTTTACTTTTTGCTCTTTATTTTATGCTCATCATTTCATATCATATTATCATCTTGTTTATATTTATGTCTTTTTCTCTTTGTCCACTTGGACTTTCTTTTTCTTTTTAAGACATTAATAAAGGCTAAACACCCTAAAACTCTTAATGTTTTTTGGACTATTTGGTCATTATCCCTTGCATGCATTTAGAGTTTTTGGACTTAGAATTAGGTTCCTTACCCTATGCTTTGGAGTTGTGATTTGAGCTCTTGGATCTTATTTGGTACTTAAGCCCTTGGATCTTATTTGGTACTTTGACCTTGGTTTGACCTCCTTGAGGACTTTGGTTTGGATATTTGGTTTTCACCTGATGCTTGTTTATCTCTCTGCTTGGTTATTTCTCTGCTTATTGCTTATCTTGTTGCTTAAGTCCAAAGGATGAGAGTTTTGACTTGTTTATGTCAAAGGCTTGCTATCTTGGTTAGATCTTTCCTTCCTTAGCTTCTATTTTATGCTTTAGGATAGCCTTCATATCCTCCCCTCCTTAAATTATCAAAATTTTCTCCCTTTTTCAAAACATTTTTTCTTCAAACTAGAACCTCTTTCATAATAAACCTTGACTTTGTCAAGTGCATTTTCAAACTCATTTTCTTAATAAATGCTAATCAATCTTAAGCATATTTAGACCACTTTCAAAAGACTAGAAAAATATTTAACTCATTCAAACTATTTTGTCCCTTTTGTGTACTTTTTGCTTTTAAAACTTTTCATAAAGTTTAGACATGAGTCATTTCTATAGTTGAGATGTGATCCTCCTATTCCCATAGTATTGTTTGAAATAAGTTGATTATTTTCCACCTTAGAGAGTTAGTGGCATACTTGTTGATTTTATCCAAGTTAGAGCCCTTTTCATGGTGATGCAAAGGTCCATTTTCACATACTTGTGGGTGATTAGTTGAAGTTTTCTCCTTAAAATGACAAGTTCTCTCTTCATTTAAAATGAATCATAATAAATCATTTTGTTATTTGTACCACAAACTACGAGGTTTTGATCCTCCATTGCACTTTGTGGGTACGTAGGCACGAGGCTCAGGAAGTCTTGTCAAACACAAAATTATAAAAAAAAACTTCTCTTCTCACCTCACCAATCTTTTGTAAACAACATCTTTTAAGCCAAACGCTAGATTCTCAAAGAGGTTCCTATAGAGTACTATAGACGTTTTGGGTGCTAACACATTCCCTTTACGCAACCAGCCCCCTTATCCTGTCTCTGTTTTTATTAGTTTTTATTTTAAAACTTCTTTAGGTTTTGTTTGATCTTTTCCATTTCTTTTGGAAAAATAAAAGTGCGGTGGCGGCTCTTGTTTTGTGTGTTAAGTTAATCGATAGCTTAATCTCAAATTTTCCTGCTACAGAAATAAAGTGGCGACTCTGCTGGGGAGTAGTCCCTAGTGGGTTGAGCATATCTTTGTTTATCTATGTTTGTATTATTATGTTATCTGCTATTTGTTTGTTTTATTTTGATGCTTTGTTATCTCTGAGTGGTGAGATAAGTCCTATACCCGGACTTGAGAGTACTTATGATAGGAGGGTAGTATAGCCTTGTTCAACTTATGTAGAATAGTCCTTACTAAGTTGACTGTAGATCCCCCGCTCAGTGGAGACCCCTTTAAGATTACCGATGTCATACGAGTAGTCATATATGGCATTACTTTTTCCGACCTGGGAGTCCGTGAAGCTAGGGACCTTAGAACCCTTTAACCCATCTTGGCCATTTTAGGATGTAATGCAGTGACTATTTAGGTGTAGACTTGAATTAGTTGTTACGCGATACCACACTCATACGAGTTTCTCTTGAGAATACTGTTGGCTGATGAGTAGTCGTTTAAGTCGATAATATCCAAAAGATGGAATCACGACTCTGGGAAACTTTTAGAACCTTGTTGTACAAGTGGATATTAACCTTAGTACATACCATTGTGGGTGGTTCTTACCCTTGGCTCCATGCTCGTGACTCCAAACTTTTGACCTTGTTTGTGATCTTGTTTGTGCTTGTTGCATCATACACTCATGCATTCATAGACATTCTGTTTCAATCAGTTTTCAAGGATCTTAGAGATTTTCCTTTGCAAACATCGCAGATTCTGTGATTATGGACATTGGAAGGAGAAATACTCAGACGTACAGTTTCCGAGCTCCTGATCTTAAAGATTTGAAAAGCTAGCATCATTTGTAGTTGATCTAGTGGATTTCAGATCTCGTAGTGGAAGACTCATGTCTATTCTTTCTACCAACATTAAAGACAAAATTCGGAATACTCTTGTGCAATTCTACGATCCTGTTTACTGGTGCTTTACATTTCCTGATTATCAGCTCTTGCCGACCTTGGAGGAGTACGCTTATCTCTTGGGTATACCAGTTTTTGATGAGGTTCCTTATACTGCTTTGGAGGAAGTTCCCAAGTCCCAAGTTATTGCCGTAGTCGTCCATTTGAAGAAATCTGATATAGATTCCAACCTTGTGGTTAAGGGAGGCATTAGAGGGTTGACTTCTAAGTTCTTGGTTGAGAAAGCTACTTCATTTGCTAATGTTGGTAGCACGTTGGCATTTGAGACTAGTTTTGCTTTGCTTGTCTACAGAGTTGTCTTGTTCTCTACCGTTGACAACTTTGTGGATGTTAATACTATTCGGATATTCTTGATAGGGAACCTTGTTCCGACTTTAATTGGCGATACCTACTTCTCTATCCATCATAGGACTTCTAAGAGAAATGTACCATCGTTTGCTGTGCACCTTTGCTATACAAGTGGTTTATTTCGCACTTGTCATGGTCATGTACTTTCAAGGAGAACAAGGGCTGCTTAAGATGGTCTCATAGGATCATGTCCCTTACTCAGGATGATATTACTGGGTATTCTTCAGTGTATGAGAATGTCAAGATCATTGATAGTTGGGAATTCTCCAATGTGCCTCTTCTTGGTACACAAGGTGGAAATAACTACAACCTGAGTTTAGCAAGACATCAGCTTGGTTATACTTTGAAGGATAAGCTTAATAATGTTCTGTTAGAGGGTTTATTTTTCCAAGAAGGGAAGGATTCTCTTGGTTTGAAGAGAAGAATGGCTCATGCTTGGCGCAATATTCACAGGAATGGTAAAAGAGAGCTTGGAAAGCAGATTTGCATTGCCTTGGAACCTTATATTCTTTGGGTGAATGAGAGAGCTAAGGAGCTCAAAATGCCTTATGCTTTTGAGAAACCCATGTCTATAGTGGTTGCTACACTATTCACCATTCCTTCTGAAGATGCCTTAGCCAAGTCAAAGCAAGAAAAGGATCTTTGGGAATCCAGATTTCATACTTCAAACATCGAGAAGCTAGAGTTGCAGAAATAGTTGAAGGAGAAAGATGACTTGATAGAGTTACTTGAGCAACCTGCTGTGAAGAGACATGAAGAAGATTTAATTTCCTTTACTACTTCATCATCTCATCTTCCTACTTTCGGTTCTTGGGAGGGCATTGTGGATCAACTTGTTTTAGAGAAGACCACCATAAAGGATAGCTATAAGAGAGAGATCAAGAGACTCTGAAGGAAGTATCAACTTGGATCATCCTCAGATGTGATTCCTTAGGATCCTCTGTAACTTGTACTTCCAAGTGTAACTCTTTCCAATATTAATAAAATGATTTTTGTTATCAATATTTCAAAAAGTGTTATTTCTTTACGATGTTTGAAATTGCTTTATATCTTAAAGATCCTTGAAAACTGAATGAAACACTTGCATTGCATTCGCATCATTCTGCATAGGGTCTTGCTTTGACAAGTATCTTATTGTTTTCTTCCTGGTTTTCTCAGAAGTCAAGTTGTTGAACCACTATAACACTCGTGCTAATTCTCAGAGAAATATGGTGGATCACTTAGAACAAGAGAACTGTGAACTTCTTAAAAAGGTTACAAGTCTTCGTGCTGGTATGGAGAATCTTAATGCACTGGTCGAGTCTCTGGTTGCCTTGCAGAATCAGTCTCTTCATCCACCTACTCCTCAGGCTTCTCTGCCTAAAATAATTATTATATCTGAAGTGGTTTCTGTACCCATTTCCATGGCTCGTATCAGCGCTCCTTCTCATTAGATGCCTCCTGGATTTCCTTGGGGCATGTCATTGAACTTCATGCCTGAAGGATATAGACATGCTGCTAAAATTCCCATAGTTCAGCCTGTTTTGACGATCCCTCCACCTGTGGTACTTGCTGTCCCACAGACTGATGAACCTGTTTTCCACGCTGAAGCTAGTGAAAGTCAAGGTATGTATGGCTGGATGGACGAGTTACAAGATCAGTTTGAGAAATACAAAAAGAGATTAAGGCCTTAAGGGGAAAGGAACTCTTTAGAAAGAATGCTCACGAGCTTTGTCTGGTTCCTAATGCGAAGATTAATCACAAGTTCAAAGTTCCCGACTTTGAGAAGTATAAAGGAAAATCTTGTCCTTTAAGTAATTTGGTGATGTATGCTCGTAAGATGTCCACTCAGACGGACAACCATCAGCTGCTGATTCACTATTTTCAGGATAGTTTGACTGGCGCTGCACTGAAATGGTATATGGGCCTGGACAGTACTCATACCCGCACCTTTAATGATTTGGGAGAAACTTACATTCGCTAATACAAGTATAATATTGACATGGCACAGGACAGAGATCAGCTCCGTGCTATGTCCCAGAAGGATAAAGAAACTTTTAAGGAGTATGCGCAAAGGTGGCGTGAGATTTACATACAAATTAGTCCTCCACTTGAAGAGAAAGAAATGACAAATATATTTTTGAAGACTCTAAGTCCTTTCTACTATGAGAAGATGATTGCAAGCACTCTTAGTGATTTTACACAAATGGTAAACATGGGGATGAGATTAGAAGAAGGTTCCCATGAAGGACGGCTGACTAAATAAGGAAGTTCTGCTAGAAGTTCTAAAAAGTATGGAGGGAGACTTTCTAAGAAGAAAGAGGGCAAAGCCAATGTTATTTCCCGAGACGGGCTTAGAAGGTATCATGGTAGGAATGATCAACGTCAACAACACGTAGCATCAGGTACTCCTGTTATCAATTCAACTCCCATTGTTGAGGAAGTTTTCGCCCATCAACAACAACGTACTCACCAACAAAGTAATCAACAAAACCATGTTCAAAAGAAAGTACAATTTGACCCTATTCCGATGTCTTATACATAATTATATCCAGCTTTGATCTAGAAGAATCTTGTTCAGACCCGGACTCCTCCGACTCTTCCTAAGGATATTATGTGGTGGTATAAGCCAAAAGCTCATTATGCCTTTCATCAAGGAGCCCCTGGGCATGATATTAAAAATTGTTATCCTTTGAAGTATGAAGTGCAAAAGCTATTCCGAAGTGGTATTCTTTCGTTTGAAGACTCTGGGCCGAATGTACAATCAAATCTGTTGCCTAAGCATTGCAATGCTACTGTGAATATGGTAGAGGGGTGTCCCCGAAAGTACCGAATTTTTTATAACAATTTGTGTAGAAGATCTCTAGTTGAAATGCATGCTACTCTGTGCGAGTTGAGCTACTATGAACACGATCATGCTACTTGTCCTATATGTTCAAGAAACCCTCGTGGATGTGTAGTTGTGAAAAGAGATTTGCAAGAAATGCTTGATAAGAATTTAATTCAGATTACTACAGATAGAGATGAAGATGATCATGTGAATGTTATTGTTCCACACTTCAATGTTCCGGAACCCATGGTTATTTCTTATAATAGTCAAAAGTCTGCTACTTCTCCTTTGGTTATTCGTTTGGCGGGCCCTACGCCTTATGTTTTTGACAAAGTTGTTTCGTACAAGTATAATGCTACAATGATAGAGGATGGTAAGGAAGTCCCTATTCCTTCTTTTTCTTCTGTGGTGAGCATTGCTGATGTTAGAAGGGTGACCATAAGTGGTAGAATATTTGCCTCCGAACTTCCGAAAAGAGTAGAAGACGTCTCTGTGAGAAAGCAGGTTCAAGTTGATAATACTGTTGTGCAATCTGGTGAATCCAATGGTGTGAACCAAAAGTCTGATGTTGATGAGGTGTTAAAATTGATTAAGAAGAGTGAATACAGTGTGGTTGATCAGTTGTTGCATACACCATCCAAGATATCTATTTTATCCTTGTTAGTGAGCCCTGAGGCTCATAGGGAGGCTTTGCAAAAGTTTTTGGATCAAGTTTATGTTGATCACGACGTGACGGTCGATCAGTTTGATGGCATTGTGGCCAATATTACTACATGAAACAACTTGAGCTTTTGTGATGAAGAATTGCCCGAAGAGGGGAGAAATCATAACTTAGCATTGCACATCTCCATGAATTGCCAAGAGGATGCTCTGTCTAATATGTTGGTTGACACCGGCTCATCTTTGAATGTTATTCCAAAATATACTCTGTCCAGACTCTCCTATCAAGGTGCTCCCATGAGATATATTGGAGTGTTTGTTAAAGCTTTTGACGGTTTGAGGAAGACAGTAATTAGGGAAGTTGATCTCCCAATCCAGATAGGTATGTGCTCTTTTCAGATTACTTTTCAAGTGATGGACATTCGTCTCTCCTATAGCTACCTTCTGGGTCGTCCATGGATTCACGAGGCTGGAGATGTCTCTTCGACACTCCACCAAAAGTTGAAATTTGCGAAGAATGGAAGTCTAGTTATGGTTGGTGGTGAACAAGCTATGTTGGTCAACCATCTCTCATCTTTTTCATATATTGATGTCGACGAAACTGTGGGAACTCCGTTCCAAGCTCTTTCTATCGTCGATGGTGTTGTTAAGAAGAATGAAGCCTCCAAGTCTTCTTTGAAGGATGTTCAACATATTGTGGAGAATGGACCATCTATTGATTGGGGTCAAATCTTTGAGCTTGTTGAAAACAAGAATAGGGTTGGTTTGGGTTTCTTGCCTGGTTCAACCCGAAGAGATTTGAAGCGTATCCAAGAGGTGTTTCACAGCGCCGAATTATACATGCCAAAGATTAGTTTGCTGCTGCTATCTTTGAAGATGACTCAGATGAGGATTTGTCGAACTTTGACACATGTGAAATGGTCTCCCAGAAATGGACTTCCGTTGATGTTCATACTATTGTTCATGCCTCAAAGTAATTTATTTTTGTTATTTTCAAAAAATTATTTCACTCTGCCCAAGGTGAAAGTGAATGTATGTGTGCTTTGTTTCAAACTTTATCATCATTAATAAAATGTTATTTTGTTATCTATGTGTGTTTTTATCTTTTTGCTTTTTCTGAAAAATGGTAACATAAAAAACCTGAGATAATAATCATTTTTACATCTGCATAGTACTTGCATTTTACTTGTCTTTCTAAATTCAAACATAAAATCATTGTGCAGATTTATTGTTAAACCCATTGAAAACAATGACCATATGCCCCCTTCCAACTTTGAATTCCATGTGTTTGAAGCGGAAGAAGAGGATGTAGAAGAGATTCCTGATGAGATTTCTTGGTTGCTTGAGCACAAGGAAAAAGCCATTCAGACTCATGTAGAGTTAATTGAAATGATCAACTTGGGTTCCAGAGATGATAAGAAGGAAGTCAAGATTGGGGCACTGCTCGATTCAGATGTTAAAAAAAGGTTGGTAGAGTTTCTCAGAGAATGTATGGATGTATTTGCTTGGTCCTATCAAGACATGTCAGGTCTTGATACTGATATTGTGGAACATCGATTGCCATTGAAGCCTGAATGCCCGCCAGTAAAGTAGAAGTTGAGAAAGGCTCACCCCGACATGGCTGTTAAGATCAAAGAGGAGGTTCGAAAACAAATTGACGCAGGTTTCCTTGTGACTGTTGAGTATCCTCAATGGGTGGACAATATTGTGCATGTTCTTAAGAAAAACGGAAAAGTTTGGATGTGCGTTGATTATAGAGATTTGAATAAAGCAATTCCGAAAGATGATTTCCCATTACCACACATTGATATACTGGTAGATAATACTGCTAAGTTCAATATCTTCTCCTTTATGGATGGATTTTCCGAATATAATCAAATAAAGATGGCACCCGAGGATATGGAGAAGACAATATTTATTACAACCTGGGGAAAATTCTGTTACATGATGCCCTTCGGTTTGAAGAATGCTGGTGCAACGTACTAGAGAGCTATGACCACTTTTTTCCATGACATGATGCACAAGGAAATTGAGGTATATGTTGATGATATGATCGCTAAGTTGAAGACTGAGGAAGATCATGTTGAGGATTTACTGAAGTTGTTTCAACGTTTGAGAAAGCTCAAGCTCTATTTGAATCCAAATAAATGTACTTTTGGTGTCTGCTCCGAAAAATTGTTGAGTTTCATTGTTAGCCAAAGGGGAATTAAAGTTGATCCTGATAAAATTAAATTTATTCGAGAAATGCCTTCACCCAAGACGGAAAATCAAGTAAGAGGATTCTTGGGACATTTGAATTATATCTCCAGATTTATATCCAACATGATTGCCACATGTGCGCCAATATTCAAGCTGCTTAGTAAATATCAAAATTGTGTCTGGACAGATGATTGTCATAAGGCTTTTGATTGTATAAAAGAATATATGCTTGAACCTCCTATTTTGTCTCCTTTGGTGGAAGGACGACCTTTGATTATGTAATCAAATGTGCTAAAAGAGTCTATGGGTTGTGTTCTTGGTCAATAAGATGAATCTGGTCGAAAGGAATTTGCCATTTATTACTTGAGTAAAATGTTCACTGATTGTGAGTCTCGGTACTCCATGCTTTAAAAGACTTGTTGTGCTTTAGCTTTGGCTGCTAAACGCCTCTTCCAGTATATGTTGAATCATACAAGTTGGTTGATATATAAAATGGATCCAATAAAGTATATCTTTGAGAAGCCTATTTTAACTGGTCGGATCGCCCGTTGGTAGATGTTGTTATCAAAATATGATATCGAGTACCGAACTTAGAAAGCTATAAAAGGAAGTATTTTAACTGACCATTTGGCTCATCAGCCAATTGATGATTACCAATCTATCAGTTTTGACTTTCCTGATGAGGATGTGATGTATTTGAAAGCTAAAGATTATGATGAGCCATTACCTGAAGAAGGGCCAGAGCCTGGATCCCGTTGGGGTTTGGTTTTTGATGGAGCTGTTAATGCTTATGGCAACGGTATTGGGGTAGTCATTATTACTCCTCAAGTTGTTCATATTCCTTTCACCGTAAGGTTGACGTTTAATTGTACAAATAATATGGCAGAGTATGAAGTGTGTATAATGGGTTTTGAAGAAACTATTGATTTAAGGATCAAGATTCTTGATGTGTATGGTGATTTTGCTTTGGTCATTAATCATTAAAGGAGAGTGGGAAACCCGTCAACCTGGTTTGTTCCCTTATAGAGATTATGCAAGGAGAATGTCAACTTTCTTTAATAAAGTTGAGTTTCACCACATACCTCGTGATGAGAATTAGATGGAAGATACACTGGCAACTTTGTCTTCTATGATTGAAGTAAAGTCGTTGGAATAATGTGCCGAGGATTAATGTTATGCATCTTATTAGACTTGCTCATGTGTTTGCAGCAAAAGAGGTCGAAGATGATAAGTCGTGGTATTATGTGTCGTAACCCAAAATTTGACCTCCCTTTTTGCATTTTGCATTAGCATGTGCATTCGCATCGCTGGCATACGCATTCACATTTTTTTCTCTGTGTTTTTTGGTTGCAGGAATGTTCAGGTTTTCAAGCCCGACTAATCACATCTTCAACAAAAGTCATTTCATCATCAAAACAAGCACAAAATAAGGGTTTCAATGTCTATTCATCAAAACAAGAGGTGAAAAATCGAAATCAGGGATGCAACACTTGTTCTAAGCAAATTTGGGAAAAATTGGCTAGAGTAACCGGTTACTCAATATAGGGTAACCGATTACTCTGTGTCAGTTTGCAAATTTCTGCTGTTTTTTGGGACAACAACTATGCACACTCTTTGATCTTGGATTCTACATAGTTCTAGCAGCATCTGGAATATTCTAGACTCTTCAAGTAATTCACTTACATTTTGCTACAATGTATCATTTCCACTCAAGACCACCATACACCTCATTTTCATAAATTCTAAACCTTTGGATTTAAAGCGTACATTGGGATTGCTACCGAGTTAACTTCCTAACTAACCGAGTTAAACGCTGACTCAGTGAGTCAAGAGTAACTAACTCCTAGCTTAATTCAAAACCACCCAAAGCTACCGCCTAGCCTAATTCCAAACTTCTCACACTCCAAACCAAAAGTCTATATAAACAAACCTTCAATCATTTTTTCAAGGACCTTCAAACCCTCAATCATTTCACACATTTCTCACACTTCATTCTCAATTCTCTCACATTCTCTCTGAATTTTTCTGCAACTTCTTCATCTTCATCTACATTTTCTTCCCAAACCTCACTATAGCTCTTTACCATTGAAGATTAATCACTTTCACATTGGAAGTGATTATTTCTTGAGCTTTACCTTCATCATCTTGCAATTATACTTGGTTTTCTGGAGTGTTATTAGCTTTTGGATTCATCTCAAGTGTTTGCTTCAAGATTCTACGGTTCGAATTCGTATTTCGGATTTTCGTTGCAATTTGCTCGATTTCGGTGCGATTCGACTACAATTGAAGATTCCCCAGGTTTTCTTTGATTATCTTCATCAAGATTCATTTGCAACAATCACCAAGCCAATTCTCCGGCTTGTAGGTTGGTAGCTCTCATTCATTTTACTATTTCGAACGTTTTCGTATCTTTCGCGATGTAGTTTCGATGCTTTTTGTGTGTGAATTGATTATGCCATTGCTTGATCCATGATCTTGATGTGTTAATTATTCCATTGTTGTTTATTTGCTGTTTTGAAACTTGATTTTTCGTACACAAATTCATACCCTAGCATGTGGTAGTTTAGACAAGTGATTTAGGTGTTAAAAGTACTTTTTGAAAAGCTATTTTTGCCACTGTTACAGTGGTAACCGATTATTCAAAAGAGAGTAACCGGTTACTCTGCACAAATTTTACACCAGCGCTATTTTTTTCAACTGAGTAATCGATTACTCTGCACAAATTTCACCAACAGCGCCCTTTTTCAAGTAGGTAACCGGTTACTCACTTTAGAGTAACCGATTACCACTGTACAGAAATGTGTTTTTTGCTTCTTTTCAAGTGTGTTAGCCATGCTCTCTCCTTCTAACCTCCATGGATTAATATGTTTGATTTTTATGGATGTTTTAGGTGCTGTTTCACTTCAGTTTAAAGCATGATTGTGAATTTTCAAATGCTCGTTCTTTTGATTTCATAATTATGCTCATTCTTGATATTGCATGAACATGATTATTTTTGCATAATTTTGTTCACATGATAGCTTGATTTGTGAAACATATTGAATGGTATTGGGTACTGTTTTGCATCTTCTTTCATTAAGTTTGTTCTTCAAGAATAAACTTAATCTTGTATAATCAATAATGCACCCTTTCTTTTAATAATTTTTCAATTCATTTTGGAAAATTTTTAGTATTTCCCTCCCTCTTGATTAATTAATTGAAACTTCGTTTCGATTATTAATCTTCCCGTTGGCGCTTCTCTTTAGGCTTCCTTTAGAGCTTTTTCTCTTTTCCTCCGCAGGGTCGGAGTTTCACGCGACACTGGAGCACTGTACAACTCGGAGTAGTTACACTATCTGTTTCAACTTCTACACTACACACTGTGTGTTAGAGAAGGAATGAGAATGGAGAATTCCTACTCTCATTCTGACCACTTCAGGTAGGGGATGAATGACCCTGTGACTGGCTTAGTCACCTCTATCTCCAGGCAGTAGCGTATCTCCTTCCCCAGTTGAGTCGATCCCTGATCACTCTTGCTCTTCCAATCTCTCTTTTGATCAATCACCATCCTTCTTGGTTAAGATCATTGTCTTGGGTTAACACCTGCCCCTGTTTTCCAACTTTCGTTTCTTGTGGTCAATCATTGCTTTTTGATTCCCCTGAAGAGTCTCAATTCCTTTTCTTTGGTTAAACACAGTTTTCCTGTTAAATACTAAAACTCTTGCTGAGTTCGCAACCTTCTCTTAGTTCTTCTCCCTTTGTTTGGTTAACCACTGCTTGTCAGTTAAAACACCAATTTGCACTTTTTTCTCAATTAACTACAGTCTATCTGTTAACACACTGAGTTCCCCCTGGGTTAATCACCTTCTCTTAGTTAATCATCCATTTTTCAGTTAACCACAACCAGTCTGTTAAAACACTGAGCCCCTTTCGAGTTAATCACCTTCTCTTGGTTAATCACTCGTTTCTTTTCGGCTAATCACAGTTTCTTCTGCTAACACTGAATCCTCAGTGGGTAGCAACCTCTTTTGGTTCAATCCCCTTTCATTGGTCTAGTACTGTTTGTTTAGTCAGTACCAACATCCCCAGTGGGTCACAATCTTCGCTTGGTTCTACACCCGTTCTTTCGGTTAACCACTATTTATCAGTTAACATACTGAAATTCCCTCAGAGTCAAACACCTTCTCTTGGTTCAGTGCGCTTCTTTTAGTTCATCATAGCCTTTCGGTTGACACCAACTTCTTTCTCCCCACTAGAGTCGTTATCTCTTTTTCTTCGGTTAACTACTGTCAGTCAGTTAATATATCAAATCTTCGCTCTTCTGGTTTCAACACCATACCTTTGTTTGTTCCCCAGTAGGGTCGTTAACCCTCTGATCCCCAGCACAATTCTTTGTTCTCTTACCTCCCAATGGAGTCTCTTTTATTCCTTTTTGCTCTTCTTGATTTCAACATCACTCCTGCACGTTATCCTCAGCACAATTACTATTTTTTCTTTTGCATTCCATTCTTGGTTTTGACGCCAATTCTCTCGAACCCCCATCGGAGTCTTTCTCTCCTTTTTCCTTTCTTGGTTTTGACACCATTTTCCTTTTCTTTTTCCGTCTTAGATCCCTGAACTACGGAAGCTCTGATTCTGTATTCATTCGAATGTATGATGCGTAGGCACGAGATCGCGATGATCTTGGTGAGCACCATTCCACCCTTCTTTCATTCCTCCTTTCTTTCCCCTAGTTCCTTTGAACTACGGAGCTCTGATTTCCTCATTGCACTATGAGGGTACGTAGGCACGAGGGCCCGAAACCTCCGCGAGCACTTTCTTTATTTTTCTTTTTCTCTTCTCTCTCCTCTTATTTTAGCTAGAAGCTTTTAGATAGATAACCTATCCAAGCCTAGAAGCAAGCAAAATGGTTTCCGTCGAGTACGACGGATGTGTAAGGTGCTAGTACCTTCCTTTCGCATAACCAACCCCCGTTCCCGTTTCTCTTCCCCTTGGGTTTTATCGATATTTTCCCTGTCCCTTGGGACTAAATAAAGTTTAGTGGCGACTCTGTTGTATCTTTTAGTGTGCGATTCACTTAGGTATAAACCCACCATCTTCAGCTGGCGACTCTGCTGGGGGGTCCTTATGCTTGCAAGTTGGGGTCTCGCCTAGTTTTGTTTGTTTTCTTGCTTGCTTGGGTGTTTATCTTTCGCGCTTTAACCGTTTTACTTTTATTTAGCTTTATGTTTATTTACTGCATTTCTTTACTGCTTTGAATATTCATATGCTGCATATTTTGGATATCTGCTATATTCTGCTGTTGATGGGATGGGTAGATATTATTGGAGAGAAAAGTCCTAACATCGGGCTTAGCATACACATAGGCTAGAACGTGGATAGTCGTGAGGCCTGCGTTTTGGGCGTTGGGTTACCACGAGAGCCACATCCCAGATCATGATTCGCTTGAGAATAATTCCGTCCTGCGAGAATTGACTACGGCGGGGGGTTTTCATTCTGAGTCCTATGGTTTGGACGACCTTTCTAGGGACCACCTTGTTGTGTCTAGATCACACCTATGAGGGGGATATAGGTTTTTACTGGAAACCAAGCCACTTCATACCTTTGTTCTCACACACATCAGATTTTGCACCGACACAGAATTATATGCAGATATCCAGATTGTTCAGATTTGATTGTTCAGATAGTGATGGCTTCTTGTTTCTTGTGTTGCATATTATGTCATCATGTAAATTAATTTTTGCATGTCCATTTTCCAGGTTATTCAAAGGCTTATTCTTTGTTAACATTATCATAGAGATGAGTACCGGTTGTCGAGGCATCTTTAGCTACAAGTTTGTGGAGCCTAAGATGAGTACTTTGAGAGGTTTAGCATCCAGTGTGGTTGAAGATAACAGAGGGGTTTTCAAAGAAAATTATGGTAATCTGTTGGCCATCCTCAACACTGAAGTCAACATCATTGCCATTCATACCCTGATTCAGTTCTATGATCCACCACTTAGGTGCTTCACATTTCAGGATTATCAGCTAGCACCTACACGTGAGGAGTATGCTTATATTCTGGGGATTGAGATCAAGAAGCAGGTTCCTTTTGTCTACACTAGTGGTTGTCCGAAATATCCCCTTATTGCTGATGCTCTTTGCATTAGTAAGAAGGATGTGGAAGCTAATCTCAAGACCAAAGGGAAGGGTATTCGAGGGATTGCTTCGAAGTTTCTGGTTGACAGGGCCACTTCCTTTGCTACAAATGGAAACTGGAAGGCTTTTAACACCATTCTTGCTTTGTTGATATATGGGATTGTTTTGTTTCTGAACATGGAGGATTTCGTAGATCAGGCTGCCATCAGTATCTTCTTGTCCAAAAACCTTGTTCTGACACTTCTTGCTGAAACCTATCATTATATTCATTCAAGGAATGAAGAGAAGAAGGGAACCATTGTCTGTTGTGCTCCTCTACTGTACAGATGGTTCATGTCTCACCTTCCACATAAGGGTCCTTTTGTTGAGAATAAAGGTAATCTCAAGTGGTCTCAATGAATCATGTCTCTTACTGCTGCTGACATTTCTTGGTATTCTCGAGTTTTCGACGATACTAAGATTATTCTTCATTGTGGGAAATTCTCCAATGTGCATCTCCTGGATACAGAAGGTGGAATTAACTACAATCCGAGACTTGCCTTCTGACAGTTGGGATATCCTATGGTTGCCAAGCCAGATCCTGAGGTAGTGGAAGAGTTCATCTTTCATGAAGGGGTTGATGACACGGGATTACTGAAGAGGTTTAGTGCCACTTGGACTCAGATTCACTTTGAAGGAAAAGCCGATTTGGGTAAGAAGAATTACATAGCCAAGGAAGCTTACACACTTTGGGTTAAAGAGCGCGTCAAGGAGATCTTGTTGCCATTTTCTCCCGAGCCTTCCATGAACACCAAGCCTCCTGAACTTGCCATTGTTCCTCCATCTGAAGTAGACTAACTCAAGCTGACTATTGAGATGTTGAAGAAGGAGAATATTGATCTTCATCTCAACCTTGATTGAGTCACATCCGAGAAGGAAAGCTTACAGATTGAGCTCCATCAAAAGCGTGAGCGCATGCTCAAAGAGGCAGAGGTTGAACAGAATAAGCGAAGGAAGGTGGGTGATGCTTTGAAGAGTACCGATGAGGGACTTACTTCAAAGAAGAGATAGCTCGCCGATACCCAGTATCAAGCCTACAAGGATGAGCTGAGCTATAAAAAGCAACTCGAAGAGCTTCGAGGGAAGTTATCCGAGTACAAGACAAAGTGGCAAAGTGAGCGAGACCGTGCTAATTAGTTGGCAAAGGACTTTTCTCAGTGTCGAGCTAAGCTCAACAAAGTCTTCGGTGAGATTCAAAAGCTGCAAGATTAAGCACATCAGAGCCGAGAGTAGACCAGTCAGCTCAACACAGAGAGTACTCATTGGGAGCAACAAAGTCGTCATCTGCAAAACCGCTTGGATCAGAAAGAGGCCTTTCATCAGGATATGCTTCAGGGACCTAACCATTCTTTGTTACGCAACCTCATGAAGTATGCGAAGTATTGGAGTGAGAGGCACGACCGTCTAGCCAGATTTGCTGAGCACGCACTTGAGGACTTACATGGGTTGTTGAGGGATGTTACTGCTGCTGCCACTGTTGTTACAACTGTCACCGATGCAACCATTGTCACTCCTGCTGTGACTATGCCTCCCGTTGTTACGGCTACTACGGCTGTTGTTCCTTCTCCTGCTACAGTTGAAGTTCCAGTTGAGCCTGTAATTCAGTCTATTGTTCATCCATCCATTTTTCAGTCTGGGTTGAACAAAATGTCTGCTACTTTTCCTTGGGACATGCCTCCGAATTACACTCCTCAGATTGCAAATAATGGTGCCTTCGTACCATATCAGCCTTTTGTTGTGCCTGTGCCTAATGGAAATGCTGTTGCATATCCGTGGGGTACGCCTACTCCGGTGCCACCTCCAGTGGTGAGTGACGATCATGAGAATCTTCAGGGTCAGACTCGTCAGACTCCTGTGTTGGCTGACATTGAAACTTCTGGGGACGAGGAGCATGTGTATAGGGGTCCTCCTATTCATGTTTTGGTTGTATCTCAAACTGCTCAAACTGCTGTTCAGAATGTTCATTCTGGAATGTTCTATCCTGGGGCATCCTCAGCCGCTGTGGTACCTCCTCCGAATTATCCGTTTGGTGTTCAGCTGGGTCAGAATGTTGGTCAGATGGTTAATCAGGGATTGGTATATCCTTCTCAGTTTGCTACTCCGCAAGTGCACGCTCTGGCTGCATCTCAGTTGCCAAATCCTCAGATTCTTGTCAGGCCTGCTAATCAAGATAGACCTGTTGGTTACAAGTTGTTGGAAGACCGTATCAGAGCTATCGAATGGTTTTCTGCTTTTGGCATGGAGGCCAAAGACTTATGTTTGGTTCCGAATGTTGTACTGCTGCAGAAATTCAAGATACCTGAGCTTCCAAAGTATAAAGGTTTGAGATGCCCACGTAGTCACATCACTATGTACTACAGGAAGATGGCATCCTATTTTGATAATGATGAATCGCTGGTTCATTGTTTTCAAGATAGCTTGTCCGGTGCTTCGTTGGATTGGTACAGGGGCTTAGAACACAACAAAATTCGTACTTGGAGGGATCTATCTGAAGCGTTCTTGAAGTAATACAAATACAATCTTGATCTGGTGCCTACCAGATTACAGTTGCAAAATCAGTCTCACCGCTTAGCTGAAACATTTAAAGAATATGCACAAAGATGGCGCGAGATGGCATCTCGTGTACGACCTGCTCTCTCTAACAATGAGTTGGTCGATATATTTATGGGTACATTGCAAGGATCCTACTATGAGAAGATGATGGGTAGTTCCTCATCAAACTTTGCTGACATCGTAACCATCGCTGAACGAATTGAGAATGGTTTGAAGACTGGAAAGATTTCTGGAGCTGCTTCCCAGCAGCTGGCTAACAGAAAATCTTAGAATAGTTAGTCAAAGAAAAAAGAAGGTGAAGCCAACGCTGTGACAACTCAAGTTTCTCCTCGGTATCAGGCACCCATGGCTCTCATGCCTTACTATCCATATCCGTACATTGCTATTTCACAATATCAATAACTGCCATACCAGTATCATCCACAACAACCAGGTCAGAATGCGCAGAATCAGCAACAACCGCAACGTCAGCAACAGACTCAGCAAAACAACAGAAATCAGCATAATCAAAACCGGCAAAATAACAACAATCAAGGAAATCGTAAGCGTCCGAATTTCGACAGAATTCCGGTGCCGTACACTGAATTGTTTCCTTACTTGGTTCACCAAGGGGCAATTGTTCCCAAAGAGATCACACCTGCAATTCCTCCATTCAATCCAAAGCATAATCCAAATGCATCTTGCGCTTATCACGCTGGATACATAGGACATGCGACAGAAGACTGTATCGTTTTCAAAACCAAGGTTCAAGAGCTCATTGACCGAAAGATTTTGACTTTTGCTAAGGAAGGTCCTAACATTCAGCATAATCCATTGCCCAATCACAGCAGACCTGCTGTTAACATGATTGAGGATAATCCAAGGGCTGAATTGATCATGGATGTTGACGAGGTAAAGACCCCGATGATTGTGGTTATCAAAAGATTGAATGAACACGAGATGTTGAAAGGGATGCATGGTAAGTGTCAGATTTGTGACGATATTCCCGACCAGTGCTGAAGACTGAAGGGCTGTGTCAAAATTTTAACGAACCGAGGTGAAGTTCAATTTTCCAAATTAAAATCTATTGAAGAAGTCGCTATTATCGAGCCGTTCACCATCATCTATAGGAAGGTTCCCGTTGAATCTCCTAAGAAGAAAGTGCAACCTATTGTTGCGTGCCCGCCAAAACTGTTTTCGTATCAGAATTCAAAGGAGGTACCTTGGAGGTATGGGTCTACTGTGTTTTCTGGAGGTCAAGAGATAAGGTTTACTGAGTCTGAGATCTTGAATGTTACCACCGCTGGAGGGATGACTCGTAGTGGACGGGTGTTCGCTCCAAAATTCACTACAAAGCCTGTGCAAGTTCCAACTGTTGTTCCTCCCAAGGAGAAGCCTGCATCTGTAACTCATGTTGTTCAACAAGGGGCATCTACTACTGTACCAATGCCAACTATTCCGTCTGAGGATGTTTCAAAGAACAAGGAAACAATTGATGATCAAGAGTTCCTAAGGTTGATCAAGAAAAGTGACTTTAAAATTGTGGATCAGCTGGGGCAGACTCCCTTAAGGATCTCGATTTTGTCCTTACTCATGAGCTCGCCCGCGCACAGATCAGCTTTGTTGAAGGTCTTGAACACTGCCCATGTAACACCCCGTTTTGTCTTGTTTATTTAATCGAGTCGATTTAATTATTTTTATTATTATATTATTTTATTCTTGACTTTTATTTGACAATATATTATTTTTCATCGTTATTATGTTTTATCGCGTTTTGAGAGCGTTTGCGAGATATTTGAGTGTAGGGGTAAAATAGTCTTTTAGGGGTTTAGATATTTTTATATAAATAGAGATTAGAGAGAAATAGAAAGAAAAGAAGGAAAAAGAGAAGAGAGAAAGGAAGAGAAGGGAAAGAGAGGAGAAGAGGAAAATCGACATAGCTCCGTTTCAAGCGCGATTAATCGGGTAAGGGTGAGAAGTTTCAATTATATCTTGCTTATGTATGTATATGTGTTGTTTGTGGTAATTGTTTTGGTTGTTTTACAACTTTTTCTCATTTGATAAATTGATGAACAAATGATTGGAAATCGATGTTTTCGCGGTCAGAAATTGATATAAACTGTGTTGAATGATCGTATGATATGTATGAACATTGTTGATACTTGTTTTGATGGATTGAAAATGTTTGGGTTGGAAAAAGTGGGGTTTTGGGGTGTTGGAGAGTGTAAACCCGTAACAGAATTTTCTGTTTCTGGTGTAGACCGTCGGGCGGTGGTTTGGGCGCCGGGTGACGCATGGGTTGCGTCGCTGCTCCGCCGGGCGATACCCAGGAGGCGTAGCTTGTCACGCTGCTGACTCTTTTAATTTTTGGGTATAGGAAGTTTACGCCCCTGCTTCGCCGGGCGAAGTAGAGGCGAAGGGCCACCGCTGGGCGGTCCTTGGGTAGCGCCGGGCGCTGCTGGGACTTTTCAAAAAGTTCCCTTTCCTTTTTAATTCCATAACTTGTGACTCGATGGCCCGTTTTGAACGTCCTTGGTACCGTTAGAGAGCTAATGAATTATTCTTTCGTATAAAAATGGTTTTGAGATTTGTGGCCAATTTAATTATGTCGGGAATTTGGAAATGTGTCGTTTTGTCGACTTTTACCGTTTTAATGGTGTGTATTTGATGTGTTATCATGCAATATGCTTTTGATATATATCGTATGACTTGTGTGCTGTTATATGATGTTGATGCATGTGATAGTGATGTTGTTGTGTGGAAAAAATGCATTGTTTGATTGAATATTAATGTATGTTGTTATGATGTTTTGTGGGATTGTTGTGGTTTATATGATGTTGAAGCATATGATAAGTGTTGTAATTGTTGTGGTTGATGGTGAGTAATTCTTGATGTGAATTGATATGAGTGTATATGCTCAAATGCTAATTGTTGTGGTTTGCGGATTGTGATGAAGTGCATTGTATCGTGTTTGATGGTATATGCATGATTATGGATGTGTATATGTGTGCATTTGAATGTCATGAGTCATTGTATGCCAAGCATCATGATATGCATTCTTGTGATGTCGTGTGCCCTAGTGGGTGTGAGCGATGAAACGATTCAAGAGGGAATCCGCTATAACATCGTGAGCCTTATACCGAGAGGACCTAAAGCGATGATTATAGACGATCGTGAGCCTTATACAAAGAGGACCTAAAGCGATCGGATCGTGAGCCTTATACCGAGAGGACCTAAAGCGATCCATAAACGTCGTGAGCCTTATACCAAGAGGACCTAAAGCGACGGGGAACATCGTTTGCCCGACGGGGAGTTACACTAAGTAACAAGCGATGATTCTAATAGTTCCTGAGTGAACTGATGATGAGAATGATGGATGGATTGGTACCGCATTTGCATTTGCATATAGTCGTTGTGTCGGTCTATTTGCATTTGCATAAATCATGAATGAATTGATTATGTGTGGAAAATCATGAATGGATTGATTATGTGTGGAAAATCATGAATTGATTGAGTATGTGTTGAGATTTATGTTTGAATTGGTGAATTGATGTGCATATGTGATAGATGCATTGGTTGTGGATAATATGTTTTATGCATAGACATATGCTATATGATGTGGTGGGGTGTTCCATATGTTATGACTTTGGCGTGCCTTATGTGTGAATATGTGAGTATGTTGGTGTAATTTATATATGTTATGTGTATTAGTATGTGATGCTTGTGGTGAGAATAATTATGCATGTGAATTTATATGTGTTGCATATTATTATGCAATCTTGATTTAGTTGTTATTTCTCACCCTTCTGCTGTGGTTTGTTGCTCTATGAGGCAATTGCAGATCTGTGTCTTGGAGGCTTTTGTGAAGATTAGTTCTCCATCCTTTTGTCGGTCTGTCTGCTCTGATACGTAACACAGGAGACGGAGAACGCTTTTGTTATATATGTATACATTTGTTGGATATATTTTGTATTACCTTTGTATGAATATTCTGATGTTATAAAATAATTTATTTTGTCAAAACAAGTCAGTTATGGATCTTTCCGCTTTATTCCATAATTGAACTTTCCTTTTGTATGGAAAAAGTTTCCCTTTTATGTTTATTCCATTTTGTGTTATGTATCAAATGTATTGAGCAGGGATTGTGTTTTCTTTCCTTAATTGTGGCATCCTTGTTTCTGTCGGAAAAATAAATTTTTATTTACTCTGATTTAATTATGCATTATTTATTCGCGATGGGAATTGGGGTGTTACAGCCCATGTGATGCACGATATATCTGTTGTCGAGTTCGATGATGTAGTGGCTAATATAACAACAAGCAGATACTTGGGCTTTAATGAATCATAATTGCCTCCTGAAGGAGCTGCCCACAATCGAGCGTTGCACATATCCGTAACCTGCATGGATGCCTTATTATATCATGTTCTTGTGGATACCAGATCTTCTCTCAATATGATGCCTAAGGGCACATTGAATCAATTACCGTTAGAAGGCAGCGAGATAAGGCCGAGTGCCTTAGTTGTCAGAACCTTTGATGGTTCCCGGAGGCAAGTCATTGGAGAAGTGGATCTACCCATTAAGGTTGGACCGCATTTGTTCACCATTACTTTCCAATTGATGGATATCAATTATACATACAGTTGCCTATTGGGACGCCCGTGGATTTATGCCTCAGGGGCAGTTACTTCCACTTTACATCAGAAATTAAAATTCCTGTTTGACGATCAAGAGGAACTGATTGTAAGCAAATTGTCATCTTTCCGATATGTCGAGACCGAGGAAGGCCTAGCTGAGGTGCCATTGCAGTGTCTCGAGTTCGAAGATGTCAACTCTGCTTCAACTGGTCAAAGTAGATCACCGCAACTGACTTTAGCATCAGCCAAAAGTGCTAAAGAGACCATCAAGAAAGGTGTCTTGCCTGGCTGGGGGCACGTGATAGACGTTGTTAAAAAGCATAATCGTTTTGGTTTGAGTTATTGTCCTGGTCGACAATCTAGTTCACTTGGTCAGAAGCAGTGCAACTTGATCAAGTTCAGTAGCGCGGGTTTTCAAAAAGGGGACATTGTGGCAGCCATTGATGATGCTGGTACTAGCAACCAGATTTCAAGCTTTGTGCGCAAGTTCCCGTCGGGTTTCAAGCTCAACAATTAGGCACCTACCGTAATTCCTGTGGTTTTTCCAACAAACATGTAATGCATTTTGATTTCTCATTCCCTCTTCCTCGCCCGAGACGAGTGGATAGTTTATAAAGGGCCTCACGCTTTTGAAATATTATGTGATCAATAAATAAAAGTTTTTTGCATTCAAAATCATGCTCTAGTTTCTTTCTTTATTTTACTTTTTCACAAACAAATGGAAAAAGTTTCTTTTATCTTCACCTTTTCAAAATAGCTCATTCTAAACATATTCATAACATGCAGAACAAATAAATGCATTGATAACAACATGGCAAACATTCATTGTAATTCTGGGATTCCAATAAACCAAGCCGAAGAAGATGGTGAGGAAGATTGTGAATTACCGGCTGAACTAGCAAGGCTCATTGAGCACGAGCATAAAGAGATTCATCCGCACAAAGAGGCAGTGGAAGTTGTCAATTTTGGCACTGATGAGGTCAGAAGAGAAGTCAAGGTTGGTGCATCCCTCGCTAAGCATGTACACTCCGAGTTGGTCAAGTTATTGAAAGAGTATGTTGATATCTTCGCCTGGTCCTATCAAGATATGTCTGGGTTGGATACCAACATCGTTGAGCATCACTTGCCACTCAAGCCCGGATATCCTCCTATCAAGTAGAAACTCAGGAAGACTAGACCCAACATGGCACTTAAAATCATAGAGGAGGTAAAAAAGCAGCTTGATGCTGGGTTCCTAGCCACCTCCGAAAATCCTGAATGGTTCGCCAACACCGTCTTGGTTCCAAATAAAGACGGGAAGGTCAGAATGTGTGTGGATTATCGAGATCTCAATAACGAAAGCCCGAAAGATGATTTTCCTTTGCCTCATATTGATGTCTTGGTAGATAATACAACGCAGTTCTCTGTCTTTTCCTTCATGGATGGGTTTTCAGGATATAATCAGATCAAAATGTCCCCAGCTGATATGGAAAATACTACTTTCATCACGCCATGGGGTACATATTGTTACAAAGTCATGCCATTTGGTTTGAAGAATGCAGAGGCAACATACCAGCGTGCCATGACAACCCTCTTTCACGATATGATTCATAAAGAGATTGAGGTTTACGTGGACGATATGATTGCCAAGTCCAAAACTAAAGATGGTCACCTGGTTCATCTGAAGAAGCTGTTTGACAGACTCCGGAAGTTTAAACCGCGGTTGAATCCTGCGAAGTGTACCTTTGGAGTTCGATCTGGTAAACTGTTGGGCTTTATTGTGAGTCAGAAGGGCATTCAAGTTGATCCTGACAAGGTGCGGGCAATTCAGAACATGCCGCCTCCCAAAATAGAAAAAGAAGTCCGTGGCTTTTTGGGAAAACTTAATTACATTTCAATATTCATTTCGCACTTGACGGCTACCTGTGAACCGATGTTCAAATTACTAAGAAAAAATCAATCGGTTGAATGGAATAATGATTGTCAAGAAGCATTTGACAAAATAAAACACTACTTGCAAGAACCACCGATCTTAGTACCGCCGGTTCCTGGTAGGCCTTTGATCATGTATCTCACCATTCTCGATGTATCGATGGGATGTGTATTGGGTCAACATGACGACACTGGCAGAAAAGAACATGCAATTTACTATCTGAGCAAGAAGTTCACTAATTGTGAGACCAGATACTCACTCTTGGAGAAAACTTGTTGTGCTCTGGTCTGGGCTGCTCGACGCCTAAGACAATACATGATTTATCATACTACTTTGTTGATATCCAAGATGAATCCAATAAAGTACATATTCGAAAATCCTGCTGTCTCTGGAAGGATTGCTTGGTGGCAGATGTTGTTAACTGAGTATGATATCCAACATGTTCCTCAGAAAGCAATAAAAGGGAGCGTCTTGTCTGACTACCTTGCTCATCAACCTGTAGAGGGTTATCAACAAATGAAGTTTGACTTTCCTGATGAGGATGTTCTGTTTATCAGAGACTATGAGACTCCAGACCCTGATATAGGACCCGAACCAGGGGCACGATGGATGCTCGTGTTCGATGGTGCCTCCAATACTAAAGGTCATGGAATTGGTGCTATCCTCATCTCTCCAACAGGTTTTCACCTTCCCTTCATTGCCAAATTATGCTTTGCATGCACCAACAATATGGCTGAATATGAAGCATGTATATATGGTATTGAAGCCGCAATTGACATGAGAATCAAGATTCTTGAGGTCTATGGAGATTCTGCTTTGGTTATTAGCCAAGTCAGAGGGAACTTTGTGACTCGGGATTCCAAGCTGGTTCCGTACCAAAAGTACATCGCAAAATTGATTCGTTACTTTGATGAGATCTCTTTTCATCATATCCCAGGAGAGGAAAATTAACTAGCTGATGCACTTGCCACTTTAGCATCCATGTTTAAAGTCAACTGGAAGAATGAAGCTCCTTCTATCCGTATTGATCATTTGAACGAACCAGCACACTGTTTAGCAATCGAGGATGAGTCTGATGACAAACCTTGGTTCTACGACATCAAAATATATCTGGAAAAGAAGGAATATCCCGAGGGTATTACTATCACTGACAAGAAGCCTGTTAGACGGCTCTGCACCAAATTCTTCTTAAGCGGTGGTGTACTGTACAAGAGGAATTATGATTCCGTGTTGCTCAGATGCGTGGATAGACACGAAGCAAACACGATCATAAGGTCCATACATGAGGGCTGCGAGGGTGTACATGCTAAAGGTACTGCTATGGCCAAGAAGATCCTTCGAGCTGAGTATTATTGGACAACAATGGAGGTAGATTGTTACAACTTTGCCAAAAGATGTCACAAATGCAAAATCTACAAAGACAAGATCCATGTGCCTCCAACTTCATTGAACGTTTTGACTTCACCTTGGCCATTCTCTATGTGGGGTATATATATGATTGGAATGATCGAGCCTAAGGATTCCAACGGTCATTGATTCATTCTAGTCGCTATCGACTACTTCACTAAGTGGGTTGAAGTTGCTTCTTACGCAAATGTTACACGCCAAGTGGTTGCCAGATTTATCAAGAAAGAGATAATTTGTCGCTATGGCATTCCTAGCAACATTATCACTGACAATGCAAGCAACCTAAGCAACAAGATGATGAAGGAGTTATGTCAAGAATTCAAGATCGAGCACCACAATTCTTCACCATATCGGCCCAAGATGAATGGTGTTGTCGAAGCAACAAACAAAAACATCAAGAGGATTGTCCAGAAAATGGTCAAGACATACAAAAATTGGCATGGAATTCTTCCATTTGCACTATATGGCTACATAACTTCAGTTCGTACTTCTACTGGGGCAACTCCGTATTCTCTTGTGTATGGTATGGAGGCTATTCTGCCCATTGAAGTCGAGATCCCTTCGCTCAGAGTCATCATGGAAGCAGGTCTTGATGAAGCTGAATGGGTCCAATCCAGATACGACCAATTGAATCTCATCAAAGAGAAGCGCCTTACAGCCGTTTGTCATGGTCAATTATATCAGAGACGCCTCAAGCGAGCTTTTGACAAGAAATTAATCCCACGAGCGTTCCATGAAGGCGAACTCGTGCTCAAGAGATATTCACCAGTCCACTCGGATCCACGCGGCAAGTGGAATCCCAATTACGAAGGAACCTTTTATTGTCAAGAAGGCCTTCTCAGGCGGAGACCTGATCCTCACCACTATGGATGAGGAGGATTTACCATTGCCCCTAAACTCTGATACAGTCAAAAAAATTTATGCCTGGAAAAAAATGGATAAAGAGCCCGCTAGATTGACATCCGCAAGAACAATTTAGGCAAAAATTGGAGTCCCAATGGACCAAAAAAAAGAAATGTCCATGCAAAAGTTAGGGACAATTAAAAAAAAGCAATAACAATCCGCTAAGTTGAAAACCCAAAAGGGAGACTTAGGCAAAAATGGGTATCCCGGTGGAAGAAAATAGGTATACAGAAAAATGTCCAGGAAAAATTAGGGATAAAGGCATTGACTATGGACACTCGAGCCTCTCTTCTTCATAGCTGGACCTCAGACGGTAACAGAGCAATCAAATCATCATCAACTGGTGCAAGGCATTGAAACCTAGACTTACAGTGGATGGTAGCCAATGTTGTAATCAATGCAAAACATGATTTCCCTTTGCCATTTACATTTGTTTTTCAATTTTATTGCAAACTTACTCATCAAGGAGTTTTGCATCCTTGTACACATCTTATGTATATGTTTTCACATTTCAATAAAATTGCATCCTTTGATTTCTCAATTGTTTTCTTCCCGGTATTTTGTTTGCAAAATAAATGATTATTTGTGATCACATGATACTATAAAGCGTTGAGAACAATAAAAAGCTAAATCAATAGAGAAAGCATTATACATTGCATATTTTACTGGTAATCCCTATAGGATAATCGGTTATATCCTTCAGCAAGCCTAATGCCTGGCCAACATCGTGATGGGATTCTTTGAAGAAGTTGTGGTTTCCTCAGCAGAGCCATCATTTTCCCAACAATCGCCATTATGGTTCTCCGGAAAGGTTGATTACCTTTCATTTCCCCAACAGATCCATAATGTTCCCAGTAAAGTTGTCATTATGTGCTCCGAGAAGAGACACGATTTTTCTTTTCCCCAGCAAGGGTCGTGTGTCATTCCCAACATATCGAAACCGTCATTCCCCGGCAGCAGTATGATTTGGTTTCCTATTTCCTCCCAAGCAGAGAAGATCCTCCGGAACTTGGTAATTCCCTGCAGCAGAGTCAATGGCAACTTAGAAATCAGAGTTTTTTGGTTTCATTTCCCAATCAGAGTCAGTCATGGGGAGAAGATCGGTCTGATTCCTGCATACCCGACAATGGCAATGGTGATAGTCTAGAAATTTGAGACTTCTCGATTTCTTCCCCAACGGAGTCGTCACCATTTAGGGCCCTTACCCAGCAGGATTTGTCTTCATCTGTGGGTTCTCTCCCCGACCGAGGATGTCGAGTTTGTTTGCTACAATCTCTGTCTAACCACCGCGTAATACTTCGAGCTGCACCTCTGCATAACATGATATCAAGCATCATGTAGAACAACACATACATGGCATATGCATCAAGCATACTCCCTTTCTTTTGGTCTGATTCATCTCCCCAGCATATATTCAGCCAAACTTCAAACTCTCTCGACACTTGCACCACTTCTTTTGCCGCCGTCGGCCAAATTCTCGAGCTACTTTTTTATTTAATCCCCTTTTACCTCGAATCATCGAAAAGCTAGCGCAATTCGTACATTCAGGTCCAAGAGGATTAAATAGGGGCAGCTGTCGTAACTCGAAATTTGACCTCCCTTTTTGCCTTTTGCATTAGCATGTGCATTCGCATCGCTGGCATACGCATTCACATTTTTTCTCTGTGTTTTTTGGTAGCAGGAATGTTCAGGTTTTTAAGCCCAACTAATCACATCTTCAACAAAAGTTATTTCATCATCAAAACAAGCACAAAATAAGGGTTTCCATGTCTATTCATCAAAACAAGAGGTGGAAAATCAAAACCAGGGATGCATCACTTGTTCTAAGCAAATTTGGGCAAAATTAGCTAGAGTAACCGGTTACTCAATTTAGGGTAACCGATTACTCTGTGTCAGTTTGCAAATTTCTGCTATTTTTTGGGACAACAACTATGCACACTCTTTGATCTTGGATTCTACATGGTTCTAGCAGCATGTGGAATATTCTAGACTCTTCAAGTGATTCACTTACATTTTGCTACAATGTATCATTTCCACTTAAGACCACCATACACCTCATTTTCATAAATTGTGAACCTTTGGATTTGAAGCATACATTGGGATTGCTACCGAGTTAACTTTCTAACTAACCGAGTTAACCACTAACTCAGTGAGTCAAGAGTAACTAACTCCTAGCCTAATTCCAAACCACCCAAAGCTACCTCCTAGCCTAATTCCAAACCTCTCACACTCCAAACTAAAAGTCTATATAAACAAACCTTCAATCATTTTTTCAAGGACCTTCAAACCTTCAATCATTTCACACATTTCTCACAATTCATTCTCAATTCTCTCACATTCTCTCTGAATTTTTCTGCAACTTCTTCATCTTCATCTACATTTTCTTCCCAAACCTCACTATAGCTCTTTACCATTGAAGATTAATCACTTTCACATTGGAAGTGATTATTTCTTGAGCGTTACCTTCATCATCTTGCAATTATACTTGGTTTTCTGGAGTGTTATTTGCTTTTAGATTCATCTCAAGTGTTTTCTTCAAGATTCTACGGTTCAAATTCGTATTTCGGATTTTTGTCGCAATTTGCTCGGTTTCGGTACGATTCGACTACAATTGAAGATTCCTCTAGTTTTCTTTTATTATCTTCATCAAGATTCATTTGCAAAAGTCACCAAGTCAATTCTCCGGCTTGTAGGTTGGTAGCTCTCATTCATTTTACTATTTTGAACGTTTTCGTATCTTTCGCGATATAGTTTCGATGCTTTTTGTGTGTGAATTGATTATGCCATTGCTTGATCCATGATCTTGATGTGTTAATTGATTGCATTGCTGTTTATTTACTGTTTTGAAACTTGATTTTTCGTGCACAAATTCATACCCTAGCATGTGGTAGTTTAGACAAGTGATTTAGGTGTTAAAAGTGCTTTTTGAAAAGCTATTTTTGCCATTGTTAAAGTGGTAACCGATTACTCAAAAGAGAGTAACCGGTTACTCTGCATAAATTTTACACCAGCGCAATTTTTTTCAACTGAGTAACCGATTACTCTGTACAAATTTCACCAACAGCGCCCTTTTTCAAGCAGGTAACCGGTTACTCACTTTAGAGTAACCGATTACCACTGTATAGAAATGTGTTTTTTTGCTTCTTTTCAAGTGTGTTAGCCATGCTCTCTCCTTCTAACCTCCATGGATTAATATGTTTGATTTTTATGGATGTTTTAGGTGTTGTTTCACTTCAGTTTAAAGCATGATTGTGAATTTTCCAATGCTCGATCTTTCGATTTCATAATTATGCTCATTCTTGACATTGCATGAACATGATTATTTTTGCATAATTTTGTTCACATGATAGCTTGATTTGTGAAACATATTGAATGGTATTGGGTACTATTTTGCATCTTCTTTCATTAAGTTTGTTCTTCAAGAATAAACTTAATCTTGTATAATCAATAATGCACCCTTTGTTTTAATAATTTTTCAATTCATTTTGGAAAATTGTTAGTATTTCCCTCCCTCTTGATTAATTAATTGAAACTTTGTTTCGATTATTAATCTTCCCGTTGGCGCTTCTCTTTAGGCTTCCTTTAGAGCTTTTTCTCTTTTCCCCTGCGGAGTCGAAGTTTCGCGCGACACTGGAGCACTGTACAACTCAGAGCTGTTACACTGTCTGTTTCAACTTCTGCACTACACCCTGTGTGTTAGAGAAGGAATGAGAATGAAGAATTCCTACTCTCATTCTGACCACTTCAGGTAGGGGACGAATGACCCTGTGCCTGGCTTAGTCACATTTATCTCCAGGCAGTAGTGTATATCCTTCCCAGTTGATTCGATCCCTTATCACTCTTGCTCTTCCAATCTCTCTTTTGATCAATCATTGATAACTCGATTTCGTATCGTATTGTCCGACTCATTACGCACATTTTTAGTAACGTTTTATTGATTCTTTCATACTATTTGCGTTGATTTATTATGTTTTCCTTTGTTTTTATGTCGATAGGTGTTTAATCGGCAAATATGGAAAAAAGAGCGAAAACAAAGCTGAAGAAGGAAGAAAACAGCAAAAATGCAAGTTTTGGCCTTCCCAATTGAATGGCGCTCGCCATTTTCCCCTACAAAGGAGAAAGGCATTTACCATGTCCCTAAAAAGGAGGGAAATCACCTTTTGAACTAATGGCGGTCTCCATTAGGCAGACGGCGGTCGCCGTTTGTGGCGCGAGCAGTTTTTCAGTGGCAGTTTGACGGTTTTGCTTGTTTGAATTCAAATTCGTGCCAGACCTTTTTGGAGCCAAATTTCCTCTATATATACACCCTTGTAGGTCTGCATTTGCATCCAAGTCGCGCGGAAGCGCTTCCGACATTTGTTCATAGTTTTAGGCAGAAATCACAATTGTAAAAGTGGTAGTTTCTCATATCAGGGAATTACCACACCATTAGTGTTTAGGCCTATAATTTGTGTACACTTGGATAAACAAGCTTGCCTTCATATTAATTGAAGATTATTTCAGTCCCGTTTTCTTTATTTCAATTCCCGCATTTATTTCAAGTCATTTACGGGTTCTTTGTATTTATCGCTTTATCATTACTGTTGTTCTGTTTTACAATTGTCAAGCATGTTGTTCTTTATTATGTGTATCATGTTCAGTTTGTTTATGTTTAATTCCATGTCTAGTTTATTTGTCCTGGTTTGGCGTATGAGGATCGTCGTTACCGACGGGACTCCGTAGAAAATAATAGGTATGAAATTATTATTATATGTCATTTTGGTTTTAATTTCCAAGTTTAATTTAAATAGCTTTGGCACGAGAGTGAGAGGTTATTTAACATTGTTTTGTCATGAGAGTGAGAAGCAAATTAAGGTTTAGGCCGAGATCCGTGAGATCGTGAGGAGTGAACCGGATAGTGGGAATTAGGCATCATATCTAAATACAACGAGAGCACTTTAGATAGCGATTAGGATATTATTGGCTTTCAAAGTGTGTTTCTTAGTTACCGGGAGAGCGAGAACAAAATCTTGGGATTAAGAGGTATGGCTTTAGTTAAGACCGCGAGAGCATGAGGTGGAGCCTTTAAGTTGGAATATTCTACGGAATAGGCGTATAATCACAATCAGTAACCGTTTTCTTTAAGTCCCTTAGGTGCACGGAAATCATATTTCGGGCTCGTTTTATCGTTATTTTCAAACCTTTAGTAATTAGCGTTTATATTTCTATTTGTACCATTTTAATCATAGCCTTAGCTTTATAAAGCAACGATAGATTACAGTAGGTTAACATTGGTCTCTGTGGGTTCGACAATCTTTTATATTACTTCGATAAATCCGTGCACTTGTGGAGCATCAATCACCATCCTTCTTGGTTAAGATCATTGTCTTGGGTTAACACCTGCCCCTCTTTTCCAACGTTTGATTCTTGTGGTCAATCATTTCTTTTTTATTCCCCTGAAGAGTCTCAATTCCTTTTCTTCGATTAAACATAGTTTTCCTGTTAAATACCGAAACTCTTGCAGAGTTTGCAACATTCTCTTGGTTCTTCTCCATTTGTTTGGTTAACCACTACCTGTCAGTTAAAACACCAATTTTCACTTTCTGCTCAATTAACTACAGTCTATCTATTAACACACTAAGTTCCCTCTGGGTTAATCACCTTCTCTTGCTTAATCACCCATTTTTCAGTTAACCACAACCAGTCTGTTAAAACACTGAGCCCCTTTCGAGTTAATCACCTTCTCTTGGTTAATCACTCGTCTCTTTTTGGTTAATCACAGTTTCTTCTGTTAACACCGAATCCTCAGCGGGTAGCAACTTGTAGCGAGTGATTTTTGGATGTAGTTGCGAAGCACGATCGCCCTAGTACTACAGCTCGATTCATTTTTTATCCTATTGAAGCTGATGAAGGAAGGGAAATAGTTGTCTCCAATTAACCCTGCTTGCATACTGAGTTTAAACAGTCAAAACTGTTGGTTTACAGATGCTACAAAGATTCGGGGTCTCTCCTAGGTTATTTTGTTGAAAAGGGGTGTTTATCGGTTGAGATGTTTAGGACGAATGTATGAAAGTATGGGATTTTGGGTTTTTGTTTAGTGTGCTCGCTAAGATTTTTCTTTCAATCTTATGCCTACGTATTCCCGTTTACCGAAACAGGGAAATCAGAGCGATCGTAGTTCCTCTTATTCTATGGGAGGAAATGGTTGTTTTGGTGTCTTGTTCGAAGCCCAAGACGTGAAGCTAAAGGTAGTTTGTATCTTGTTCAAAGCCCAAGATATGAAGCTAAAGAGTCTATTTGTATCTTGTTCAAAGCCCAAGATATGAAGCTAAAAGAGTTTGACTTTGGAGAGAATTTGTCATCTCTAAAGAGGGGTTTGTATGTCAAAACTGTTTATAAAGGAGAATTACTTTAACCGGGATTTGTGAATCTGGCAATGCCATAATTTCCTTTATAGGGGATTTCCAACCTGAAGGAGAAGACTTTAACTCAGTTTAGAGCAATGCTATCTTTCCTTAGGAATTTCTCATGCTAAAAGAGGGACAGTGGCGTGGATGTAAATAATCCAGAGGCTTGCCGCTTACAGCGATTAGATGAAGGGGAAGGAGTTGTTGAAGTTTGTGTACTGTGAACGAGGCACAATTTTGATGCTAAAAGGTTGATTGGATCAACCAGTGGTTTTCTTATACAAAGCCTAAGAGGAGGCTATTATATGTCTCATACAAATCCCGAGAGAAAGGCTGAAAGGTTTTGACTCAATGAGGGAGTCTTTTGGTATCTCGTATAAAGCCTGAGATGGAGGCTAAAGATGGTGACTCACCAAGAGAATCTTTTATACTCAACAAGAGAGTGATTTTGTATCTCGTACGAAGCCCAAGATGGAGGCTATTTGTTAGCTCCGCTGGGGAGAATCATTGTATAAAGCCCAAGAGAGAGGCTATGGTGCTGTTTCAGTTGAGTGACAGGTCCAATATGGTGATTTAAAGAGAAAATCAGTTCTTATATGAGTAATGTTTGCACTCATGGATTTGTTTCGAGGATCGGGGTTATTTCCTGTTCTTTAAGGAAATGGGAAATCCAAAGGGTATTGAGACTGTCCGAGTCTACGGGGTTCCTTCCTATTCTTGAAGGGTGCTTGAGAATGTCTTTGAGACTCAAGGAAATTAGACTGTCCAAGTCTAGAGTTTCATCTTTTGTACTATGCTTTGAGAAACAGTAGTAGACTCTTGGAAAGACTGTTCTATTAAGATGACTGATTTCTGTTCCTATACCTTTAGGAGGTCGTCGGGACAATTTGTACGAAGCCGAAGAGGAGGCTGGAAACTTTTAAGAAGCCGAGGGACAATTTGTACTAAGCCCAAGAGGAGGCTATCATTCCCGGAGGAAGAAATCATTTATACGAAGCCTAAGAGGAGGTTGTGAATACTTCCAAGAAGTCGACGGGTCCTTGTACAACGCCCAAGAGGAGGCAGGGATGCTTTTAGGAAGCCTGTGGGTCCCCAAACTCCGAGAAATTCAAGACAGGCTATTCATAAAGAATAGATCAAGCCAGGAAAGTTCGAGAATTTGGAAGAAACTCAAGAGATGCAATTCACGGAGAAGAGATCATCTCTGGGGAATAGAGTTTCTTGTCAAATGCTTTTAAGAAGCCTGTGGGTCCCCAAACCCCGAGAAATTCAAGACACGCTATTCACAAAGAATAGATCAAGCCAGGAAAGTTCGAAAATTTCGAAGAAACTCAAGAGATGCAATTCACGGAGAAGAGATCATCTATGGGGAATAGAGTTTCTTTGACAACTTCTACGAGTGACAATCTGAGAAAGGGTTCACCGAGAATGCTGCCTTTCATGTCTCCATATTGTTTAACCCCAAGAGGAGGGAAGACTGTGTCTGGTAATCCTATGGGGATCTAGTTTTGACTATTTAAGAGTGATCAACGGGCTTAATGCTAGACGTAGTTGTCGGGGAAACTCTAAACATCTATACTATTATTACACAGTCGATATGAGTTTATGAAAGAAGACTTACAGCGAGCAGCCCCAAAATACAGTTATATGTATATGAAAGCGGATAAAGAAAGCGGATAAACACTTACCCGGTTGTAGAGCTTCCATGCTGTTTGGTTAGTTGTTCAACAAAGAAAGATTGAAAATAATAGTATATTTCAAAATCAAAAGAGAAAGTGCTTTGAAAGAGAAAGATTTGGGGCTTACAGCTCAAGGGGAGGCCCAGGGTTTTATCAGTGATCGCATTGTTGAATTTGTACAAAAGGACTTATACAAGTGACTGAGGCCCAAAAATTGTTTGTTGTACAAAGGGATGGGTCTTACACTCTCTCAAGAGGCCCAAAAGGTTTAAAGAAAAAGAGTGGGGCTTATAACACGAGGGTAGGCCCAGTTGATTTTTAAAAGGCGACGATCGCGCCGTTCACTTGTACAGAGGGACTTATACAATAAGTGAGGCCGAAAATTGTTTGTACAAGTGGGTTTTGGGTCTTAAACTCTCTCAAGAGGCCCAAAGAGTTTTAAAGAAAAGAAATGGGTCTTACTACTCGAGGGTACGCCCAAGGTTTGTTTTTCAACGGATGATGATCGCGTCGAACTTTTTGAAATACAACGGGACTTATACAATATGTGAGGCCCAAAAATAGGTTGTATTTACAAAGGGTTGGGTCTTACATTCTATTAGAGGCCCAAAGAGTTTTGAAAATGATTTACGAGGGTTGAATTAATCCAAAAACCGTAATTTGTTTTCAAAATGTATTTTAATTGAAAAAAATTCAATTAAAAGGATCAAAATTGTTTAACATATGGAAAACAAATTGTGATCTTGGATTAATACTTCAAAAATTAAGTATTGACCTACAAAATAATTAGAAGTGATTAAAAGTTGCAAAATCAAGGTGGAAAAAATATTCAAAATGCCAAAAACAATTAAAATATTAATTCTTTGCAAAAATATCAATTATATGAAATAAATAATATTTTTGGGATTTTTTGGGAAAATAAAATATTTTAACATTTTTGTGAATTATTAAAAAAAGAATCAACTCAAAATCATTAAAACTCAGAGAGAAATTAATTTTTGAATCAATTAAACAAAATCACAAAATTCAAATATTTGAAATTGTGAAAATGGCGCCAAGAACAGCTGAAGAACACGCGCCTTTTTCAGTTTTGCCCATATTTGCATTTTCTATCCAATCTCACTGAATACTTGATCATATCATGCAATCCACATACCAATCAACTCGTTTCAACCTCACGATCATGTCTATGGCCATTAATTTCATTTAAATTAAGCATAAAACAAGAAATCACGAAAAATCCTCAAGAACCCGAAATTCTGCATGAAGGCTGGGATTTTTGATACACGATTCAAATAAAGCAATTACTTGAGGGAAACATTCCATGCATGATTATAAACATTTGGCAAAAGTATTGTGCGAGGAAATATGCATAGATTGAGAGATGAACAAGTTTAGGCTTACCTTTAGGTCCTGACAGCAAGAGCAAATTGATTTCTGATTTGGAGGTGTTACAGATGAATTGTGATGATCTGAACAGCTTCCCTACACCCTATGGAGTGTGTTTGAATGCTTGGACTTGATGGAAATTGGCTGGATCACTTCATGGCATCTCAACTGCAACTTGGTTAAAACCTTGAGCAATTGACTAGTGATTCTGAGAAATCAGTGTTCTAGATGTTGTTTGAGTGTTTGATCAGCTCACATATGATGTATATGAGGTGTGTGTGTGATTGGTTTGAGTGGAATTGCTCTCTAATGAAAAACCTGATAGTGACTTGCTAAGAAAGGCATTTTTGAGAGTGAGAAGTGGATTTTGAGAAAGGCAAGTGTTGTAGGCCTTTGGTGTACTTAAACTGATCACAATTGAGCTCTATTTATAGTAGAGCAAGTTTGTTTTGCAAGGAATAGTGAATGGCAACCGCTGAGCAGGTTTGGCCAATGTTGGCAAATGAAAATCCAAGTCTCCTCTAGCCATTGACTAGAGGTTAGGGCACATGCTGCTGGTCCCCTTGGTCTTGGATAAGTCTTGACTGAATTCAGTTGCTAATGACTCAGTCCATGCCACCTTGATGCTTCCATTGAATGCTCCAATCCAAAATTGGAGTCTTGTCCCTATTTTGGGCAATTCTAGGTTTAGCATGCTATTTCTTGTTCCAAGGACTTTGGAGGCTTGGCTCAGTGATTGTCCCCTTTAGATTTAATCCTCAGATGTGTCCAAAGTGATGACAAGGCTTGGAATTGGCTGATTTTGGCAAATCGACCAAAAGTGCAAAAATCTGCCTTGCCTTGGCAGATTTCAGCAAGGCAACTTGCCAATGTCATATCTCATGGCTCAAGTTGAATTTGGTGATGTTCTTGGCCATTTTGGAAAGCTCTTATATGATACAACAACTGTTTGATCATATTTGTTTTTGATACTTTTTGGATCCAAGTGAAAAATGCCCCTACATTTTGAAAAAAGTAAGGCAAAATCTGACTTAGTGAAATTTTCACTAAGTGTTGGAACAAAGTGACTTTTCTTGATTTTGATCACTCCATAACTCAAAATCCATGAGGAATTTGGACATAGGTCAGTATGAAGCTTTTGTAGAGGGCAATGAGATCTAAAAATCAAGCTTTGGATGAAAAAAATGGCTTTGTGGTTTAGGAGTTATGATCCTTCAAAGTTGGTACCTTTGTCACTTTTTTCATAACTTAGAAAATTTTCTAAGTTTTTATGGTTACCCCTTTTACAAGTTATCCCATTTTCTTTGATTTTTCTTGATGAATGATGATTCAAATCATACATTAACATCATTTTAGGGTTAAAAATCCATTTTGGTGAGAAATCTCAAAAAGTCAAAGTTGACTTTTATGCACAGTTGACTTTTTATCCGATGAATTCCAAACTGTGCAATTCTTCAGGAAATCATGTCCTTGACCTAAATCAAACTTGATGGACATGTTCCACGGGTGGTATAGAGTGTATTGAATCATGTCTTAGGGCTTGAGAGCATGTCCTGGTCAAAAGTCAAAGTTACAATTGACTTTTCCCGCGAAACCCTAACTGTGGTTCAGATGAAATTGAAACTTGTTGCTCAAGCTTCTTGGATCAATCTATTGTCCCAAATGGATCAATATGGTATATTAGAGACCCTCAAATCATGTCTTGAGGTCTTGGTTCATGAATTGTCCCAAAAGTCAACTTAGGGGTGAATTAGGTCAGAAAACCCTAATTCCTGATTTTTTATGAATGCATCCCCTAAGGCAAAATTGACTTAATGATTGGGTTTATGAGGTTACATGGAGCATATTAGGTTATGTTTTGTATCTTTGGCTTATGCCCAGATGAAAATTTCCATCTTTAGGCCCTGGTCGACCAAAACCCTAGTTTGGTGACACTGTCGATCTTGAAGCTTGATCCATCTAGAAGGGAGCATCCTTGTGCTTAATCCTTGAAGTGGGAGTCCTTTTGATACTTTGTGTATGTTTGAGAGGTTAGACAAGTTGAAGATCATGTCATTCCTTGATTGATTCTTTGTTTAAGAACTATGAGAGGGCTTGTCACCCATCTTTGGGGAGACTGATGAAGCATAATGACACACCCATATTGTGATGATGATTTGCACAATGATGGGAAATCTTAGTGGTCAAAATTTGGGGTATGACAGATGCCCCTATTTAATCTTCTTGGACACGAAGGTGTGAATGACGAAGATATTCGGGCATTCGGGGTGCAAGAGGATTAAATATCGGAATACCCAAAATTTTGATGGTGGTTATGAATGGCAGATCGCATTCATCTTCTTTTGCTAAGAAATGATGCTTAGAAAAGGTAAACTTCCCCTCGATCCTGGTCTTCAGCCAAGGAACTGGTCTCAGTTTTCTTTTGAGATGAACTTCCCCTCGATCCTGGTTTCCTACCAAGGAACTGGTCTAAGTTTCTGATTTAAACTTCCCCTCAATCCTGGTTTCCTACCAAGGAACTGGTCTTAGTTTCTTTTGTCAATAAACTTAATTGACAAGGGACGCTATGCGTAGCGGTTTTCCTCAAACTTCTCTCCGAATTTTCCTGGGGAGATGCCATTTGATGGAAAAAGTTTTGATGCCAGACTTGCTGGGGAACCCAGTCGTCTGAGTTGTAGAGGTGTACAAACTTCTCTGTTGGAGATGCCATTTGTTGACTCTATTTATGGAATGCGAGTCCCTTGAGAGACTGATTTCACGCTTAGGGATATTACATCATACTTTTCTCGGGATCTTCCCAGAGAAATGCCATATTATGGGATCCAATTTTGAGGTGCCGATGACCTTTTCATCAGTGGCTTTTTCGGAGAAAAACTGCCATATTGCCGAAGCTCCGATTAAGGGGCTGAAATTCTGGTATCAGACGTGTGATGTTAAGGTGTGATGTCACAACAACACACTCTGCACAATGGACAACAATAACAGTAAAATAACACCAAGAATTGTTGACCCAGTTCAGTTACAACCAACCTACTCTGGGGGCTACCAAGCCAGGGATGGAATTCACTACTTGTAGATATAATTTACAGACTCAACAACCCGTTGACAATCTCCTAAACTTATACTCTACTAATGACTTCCTACCTAAGAAACCACTTAGGTATGAGAACACCACTCAATCCCTTACAAACACTCAAAGAACCCACTTTGAGTACCCTTGATCTTACTTCACAGCTTCGATCAATCAACCACTCTCTAGTGCTTCACAGCTTCTAGAGAGGACATAAACTTAACACCTATTCAAACCCTAGAATAGTGTAAATACAACTCGTACAAAATACTCAAGACACTCAGCCTATGCTCTTGATCTTCTCTCTGTATTTCTGTACCTTTTTCCTTTGGTCTTGTGCGCTTTATATAGCTCCTTGAATTGGTCTTGGACTTGCTACAATATCTCCCAGATTTGTTATTTAAAACTGAATATTTAAAACAGATTTTCTCCTAAAATATTTTTAAATCTTCAACCTTTTAAATCTCCTACAAATCTGCAACAGATCTCCTATGAAGCAGCAAATATCTATCCCAAGATATTCGCATCCAATGAGACAGCTTGCTCTCCACAATTCCAGCTAATACGCAACCCTAACAAACTCACAACCTGCTGTTGTTAATTCTGCAGATCTGATGTTACAACATCACCTGTGTGACATCAGACATCCAACTTCAGCAATAATTACTTAACACAGACCAGTGTTAAGACTTCAATGTTGCAACATCAGCACCTTGACATCAACATTGAATATACTTTGTTTTACCAAAATTCGAGCCAATCCAGGAACTAACAATCTCCCCCTTTGGCTAATTTTGGCTAAAATAATCTCTACATCTTCAGAGACTTCAGCAGCGGAATAATCTTCAGAGAATTTGAAACTCAATCAGCAGCAGTTTGACACTTTACATAGTCTTCATCACTTGATCTGTTGCAGCACCATCTTCATTATTGACAACAGCCAATTGGTGCTCCCCCTCTAAAACATGAACCAGCATCACAACTATTCAGTAGCTCACAATGTGCAGCACTTTTCTCCCCCTTGATATCTGCTTGGCTGCACTCTTCAAATGTCATGATATCTTCACTAGTTCAGTCAAAACTCCCCCTTTATAACTGCAATACCACTTTTCAACTAAACACCTTTCAGCAGCATCAATTTATCTCTCCCTTAATATCTGCATCATATTAGCAGCATATGGCAATAATACTCTTGACTATCTTGGCTATTTTCTCCCCCTTTTTAGCCACAATTAGGCAAACTTCAGTTAAAAGCCCTATTAACTATAGTCAGTATGCCCTAGCTCTCATTGTTAGCCTTTCAGTTAGTAAGCAGGCAAAACAAATCATAGAAGGAAACTAAAAACATAACCAGTGCATAAAACAGCACAATATTCAAATTACACAACCAAGCACATTAAGTGCTAAAACAAAGACAGAAAATAAAGCTAACCCTACTAAAACAGAAGGAAAACATTAAAAGCTTGAATCTTCTGAGCTGAGATCATCATTATCGTCTTCAGCATCCTTCCTTGTGTTGACAGCTTCACCTTCCTTTGTTTCCAATCTCAGAGACATGACAAGTCTTTCAAATTTTTGTTTCCTTTCAGTACTAACTCTTATGACTTCATCTAACTCCTTGCAAGCCTCTTCTAGTTCTGTAATCAACCCAGTCTTGGCTAGTGACTGTTGTGATGTTGAAGCAGATGTCTTGACACTATAAGGAACATGTTTCAACTTGTGATGGAGTGACAAGGCAGGCTTCCTTTTGCAAGCAACATCTGAAAGCTGTAGAATTCCAGGATGTTGAGACAAGACAATCCCACAAATGAGAGAGGGAAAAGCAATGGGCATCTTTACAGCATTTGTAGCAACATGCTTAATAGTATGATCATAGATGTAGGAGCCATAGTCAATTCTTTGCTTTGTCCCAACTGCATAAATTATCTTCCCCAATTCAACAGAAATTGTGGTCTTGTGACTAGTAGGAACCCAATTCGCAATACCTATTCTGTGCAAAAAGGCATATTTGACACTCAACAAACTGGCTAACAGCTTTCCTTCTACGGGCCAAACATCTACCTGACCAGCAGTGATTTCTTTGCATATAACATTGTTGGAGGCTTCTAATTCCCCATAATCTTCCTCATTTCTTCCTAAGTAGGCATTGATCATCTCAGGAGAGAACCAGACACACTTACCCCTGATGGTAACTCTTCTGAAGGTTCGGCTCTTGTTGTCATTTATCGATTCGGGTATATTAACTATGAATTCTCTGACCAGTCTATCATAGCAATTAGTCAACCCTGACACAGTCCTTATGAGACCAACAAGTTTAATTAGGTCTATAATTTTAGTAGACTCTAAGTCTTTTGCTACTACCTCTTGTTCCAGAGCTATCTTTCTTAGGCTCACCCAACTCCCCAAGGATGCACTTCTGGCACTGTGAGATGAGATGTTATCAGGCACTTGATTTGTAGCAGGGTTGATGTCTTGAGCATCACTCTCAGAATCCGACTCTTCCCTGATTCTCCTCTTCTTGCCAGACCTGGCACCTTTTCTCCATGAAGTCCTTTTCTTATCCTTCCCTCTTCCAATTCTATCATCATCAGATGAGTCCTCAATCTCTATAACCTCAACCTGTTCCTTCCCTTTACCCCTGTGACTTTCATTCCTAGGGGACGATGTTCTAACATCCAAGCTGACATCAGTGTTATCAGGATCTTCATCTTCAGCTTCTTGACTCAGGGTCTGTCTATGAAAATTTATGTCCTCACCTTGAGAGTCGACTTGTTCAGCAGGCATTTTCCTTAAAGGGACATAAATTCCTTTCACCCGTATCCCTTTCTCAAGGATTTTGGTGGCAAGCTGTTCCAAGTGCTTGTCTACATCAAGCTTCTCCTCAACAGCTTGAGAGGATGATGACCTAGCTTCAGGTTTATTCACCATGGTCGAGGGTTTAGGGTTACCTGACTCGGGAAGAGCACTAGAAATGAGTTCTTCGGAAGAAATCCTGGTTCGTACCTGCTCAGAGTTCTTGGAAGGGACAGACATCGTTCCTTTGTGACAGACTAGGTTTGGAGAAGAACTTTCTATTCTGTTGAGATTTAGGGAGATGAAACGTTGCGATGAGAATGCTTTGGTAAGTCTCGATGTAGTATCAATATAGTAAGGCGCCTGATTTTGAATACTCTTTAAAGACCAATTACTAATTTTCTCCCTCCATACAGACTTTCCTTTTAAACAATTCACATCAGGACTCATTAACTCTGAGTCATAGTCTGATGTTATAACATCAACTTGAACATCATTAGTTGAATTTCCTTCAAGAGAAATCCACTGATAGCAGTTGTCTTTGGTTCTGGCACCCTTCATAACAATCTGATTTTGCTCATCAGAAACCACACACTCATGCTTAGTGTAGTTTACCTTGTAACCTTCATCACACAACTGGCTTATGCTGATCAAATTTGTACTTAAGCCACTGACAAACAGAACATTGTCAAGTTCAGGTCCACCATCACCTTTCACTTTCCCAATTCCTGCAACAACTCCTTTCTCTCCATTACCAAATATAACTTCAAGAGGGGGGCACATTCTAAATTCAGCAAACATGGATCTACATCCAGACATGTGTTTGGAACACCCACTGTCAAAATACCATGTTCCTTCTTCAAACTCTTTGTCAGCCAAGTGAGCCAAGAAGCACTTCACCTTCTCCTTAGGTACCCATTGTTTAACAACTTTGGGCCTGTGCTCTCTCCATCTGTTTTGAGGTTGAGGGTATCCATGCAACTTGTAGCAAGAGTACTGCATGTGTCCAAACCTTCCACAATAATAGCATCCCACCCTTTCATCTCTGAATCTTCTGCCATGATGAGATTGCTTAGGCTGCCAGCCATAATGTGGTCTCCTCCTACCATAACTGCCCTGCCATCTATTATGCTGGTATCTTCTCCCATAAGAAGGCTGAGAATGTTGTTTCCTGGATTGTCTCCCATGATGGTGTGGCTTTATTCTTCCATAGATATGAGGAACAACATTGCTGTATCCATATCCATAACCATACCAGTTGTCCTGATGTTGAGACACCTGATGAGACATGTGCTGTTTGAACTGAGCAGCTTGCATGCTCTCGTGGTATTGTGGGGGCATATACTGACTAGCTCCCTGTGGCTGATTTCTCTTCTGATAGGGACCAGTCTTCTTCTCAATCTTCTTAGGTTGTGAAACATCAGCTTTCTTAGGGGTAGAATCCTGCTTCTTTGGCTGATGTTGAGATGAAAGTTGTGACACTTCCGTCTTTGAACCTGAAGTGCTTCCTTCTGAAGTTCCCTTGTTCTCAGCCACATAACCTATCCCAGCTTTGTCTCCAGCAGCTTTTTCTGACTGAAGAATCTTGTCAAGTGTGTCTGTACCACAGCTCAGCATCCTAACAGACTTGGTCATTTGATCAAGGTGAGCTCTAACTAGCACCACTTCATTTTCCAGATCTGTCTTTTCATTCTCTAGCTGAGCAATCTGTTGCTTATGGCACTTGTTTTCTTGACAAATCTCTGCACTTTTTAAACACAGCTCTCGATAGGTAGATGCTAACTCCTCATAAGTTACTTCTCCATCACTAGAATCATCATCAGAAACCACAGCTCCTGTTAAAGCTCTCACATGCTTTGCTGACTCGCCTTCACTTTCACTATCAGAGTCAGACCAGGAAACTGTCATGCCCTTCTTCTGCTTTTTCAAGAAGGTGGGACATTCTTTCTTGACATGTCCATACCCTTCACACTCAAAGCACTGAACTCCTTTATCTTAGGTAGTTTTCTCTTCATCCTTCTTGCTGGTGTCAGAAGTCATGTTCTTGACATTAGGCCTGGAGTTATTATTCATTCTCTTGAATACTTTGGTGAACTGGCTTCCCAACATAACTATGGCCTGAGATAGATCCTCCTGCGATTCAGAACTCTTTCCTTTTTCTTCTGCATCATTTGACACCAAGGCTATACTTTTTGGCTTCTTTTCTGGTTCTTCCTCGTTCAACCCAAGCTCAAAAGTTTGAAGAGATCCAATGAGCTCATCTACTCTCATCTTGCTGATGTCTTGTGATTCTTCAATGGCAGTAAACTTCATCTTATACTTCTTAGGTAGGGACCTAAGGATCTTCCTCACAAGCGTTTCATCTGACATCTTCTCTCCAAGAGCACTAGATGCATTGGCCAGCTCAAGAACACTCATGTGGAAATCATGAATAGTCTCATCTTCCTTCATCTTCAGGCTTTCAAATTTTGATGTTAAAATCTGAAGTCTCGACATCTTAACTCTAGACGTTCCTTCATGTGTAGCCTGCAAGATATCCCACGCTTCCTTAGCAACTTCATAGGTATTGATTAACCTGAAGATATTCTTATCCACTCCATTGAAGATTGCATTCAGAGCTTTGGAATTTCCAAGGGTAAGCTCATCTTCCTCCTTGGTCCACTCTTCTTCAGGCTTTGGCTTAGAGGTACCTTCTTTATCTTTGCCAGCATCATCCTTCTCACACATGACAGGAGCTTTCCATTCTTTAATAACAGCCTTCCAAGCCCTACTGTCCAAGGATTTTAAGAAGGTGGTCATCCTTGGCTTCCAATAGTCATAATTGGATCCATCCAAAATAGGGGGTCTGTTGACGAATCCTCCAACTTCTTTGTCCATCTTTACACCAGAAAGTAACTTCCCTAGATCTCACCCAGAGACAGACAGGATGCCTGCTCTGATACCAATTGAAATTCTGGTATCAGACGTGTGATGTTAAGGTGTGATGTCACAACAACACACTCTGCACAATGGACAGCAATAACAGTAAAATAACACCAAGAATTGTTGACCCAGTTCGGTTACAACCAACCTACTCTGGGGGCTACCAAGTCAGGGATGGAATTCACTACTTGTAGATATAATTTACAGACTCAACAACCCGTTGACAATCTCCTAAACTTATACTCTACTAATGACTTCCTACCTAAGAAACCACTTAGGTATGAGAACACCACTCAATCCCTTACAAACACTCAAAGAACCCACTTTGAGTACCCTTGATCTTACTTCACAGCTTCGATCAATCAACCACTCTCTATTGCTTCACAGCTTCTAGAGAGGACAGAAACTTAACACCTATTCAAACCCTAGAATAGTGTAAATACAACTCGTACAAAATACTCAAGACACTCAGCCTATGCTCTTGATCTTCTCTCTGTCTTTCTGTACCTTTTTCCTTTGGTCTTGTGCGCTTTATATAGCTCCTTGAATTGGTCTTGGACTTGCTACAATATCTCCCAGATTTGTTATTTAAAACTGAATATTTAAAATAGATTTTCTCCTAAAATCTTTTTAAATCTTCAACCTTTTAAATCTCCTACAAATCTGCAACAGATCTCCTATGCAGCAGCAAATATCTATCCCAAGATATTCGCATCCAATGAGACAGCTTGCTCTCCACAATTCCAGCTAATACGAAACCCTAACAAACTCACAACCTGTTGTTGTTAATTCTGCAGATCTGATGTTACAACATCACCTATGTGACATCAGACATCCAACTTCAGCAATAATTACTTAACACAGCCCAGTGTTAAGACTTCAATGTTGCAACATCAGCACCTTGACATCAACATTGAATATACTTTGTTTTACCAAAATTCCAGCCAATCCAGGAACTAACAGGGGCTTTCTCTAGGGATTTTCCTTAATCCGGGAAAGCAAGGATATTATCTTCAATGGCGAAGAGTGATGTTGACTGAAGGTTCTTTGATTTTTCAGAGGTTCAAGTTATCAAAGTGGTCCAGGACCTAACTTCATTCCAGAAATAAACTGGAGGTGAGATTGTTCAGATGTAGCATTTCCGGACGAGGAAAGAACTGACAACTCGATTCAGATGACTTTTTTATCACCGGGGGATAAGAGCGACTAGAGCGATAGTGATGCAATATGAATGCGAATGCAAGTCAATAATGCATGATGTATGTATATTTATACTGACAAAACTGACGCGACATACAGACTAATAGATGAACATGACGGGATACTCGACCACAGTGGGAGATGTAAAGTATCACTTGTTCACGGTAGCAATTCTGCCTTGCTTAGGAGAGATAATCCCTACGGGGAATACTGTTAATCGGGCTTAGGAGATAAGAACTCTGCCGAGGATGTCAGATGGAATAGTTGCATCCGACACTGTTGATCCTTCATTCAGGCGCACTGGTGTAGAAGGAGTACTTTGATTCTGCACTTTGAGGTTCGCTTACTTTTGGAGAAGCGGTTGATGTTCTTTTGATGTTCAACAGTCAAAAGAAATTGCCATCTTTATTTTTAAAAGCAGAAAAAGTTTTAATCAAGTAAATTCATTTTTGTTTTATTTCAAGAATCATTGATCATATTAAAATGTCGTTCTGTAAAGCTAAAACAAATGAGAATTACAAACAAAAGCACAAGGGCTCAAACTTTATTGATAAGATGGAGATCATCCAAACGCGTGATTCCAAAGAGTATTTACGAACTTAGAAAATGGTAATTTACAGGGAAAAGGGCTACGTTGAAACATAACGACCACTATCCTTTTACCAACTTTGAATTCGGGACATCCTGAGCTTCTGTCGAAGATGACCGTGACTGGAGTTTTCCTCCGATGGATGGTGTAACTGCTGCTGAGGGACTTGCCTTTGTTGAATATAGTTACTTGCTATTATCCCTAACTTTTGCCTGGATTGTACTTTGAGATTTCCAATCCACCGGGATGATTTTTTTTTATTTTGTCTCTAACTTTTGCCTGGACCGCCCTTTCGGGTTTTCAATCCACCGAGACGTTTTTTTTAGGCGAAGTATTTCTTGACTACATCAACGTTTGTGGGGTAGGCAAATTCCTCTCCGTCCATGGTTGCAAGTCTCAAGGTGCCGCCTGAGAAAGCTTTCGTGACCACATAGGGCCCGTCATAATTCGGAGTCCACTTGTCCCGAGAATCAGTGAGAAATGATTGTATCTTCTTGAGCACAAGGTCTCCTTTCCTGAAGATGCGAGGTCGGACCTTTTTGTCGAATGCCTTCTTCATTCTCTGCTGATACAACTGACCATGGCATATTGCCGTGATTCACTTTTCTTCGATCAGATTCAGTTTGTCGTGTCGACTTTGACACCATTCAGCCTCTGTTAGCTTAGCTTCCATCAATACCCAGATTGATGGGATCTCTACTTCTATGGGAAGCACTGCCTCCATGCCATATACTAGAGAGAAAGGGGTTGCCCCTGTTGAAGTGCGGACAGAATGTGCGATAACCGTGAAGCGCAAAGGGTAGCATCTCGTGCCAATCTTTGTAGGTTACAACCATCTTCTGAACAATCTTCTTGATGTTCTTGTTAGCCGCTTCTACCGCTTCGTTCATCTTGGGTCGGTAGGGAGATGAGTTATGGTGTTCGATCTTGAACTCTGCGCACAACTCTTTCATCATCTTATTGTTCAAGTTAGATCTATTATCAGTAATGGTCTGGCTCAGAACACCATAATGGCAGATGATACTGTTTTTGATAAATCGGACCACCACTTGTCGGGTTACATTAGCGTACGACGCTGCTTCGAACCAATTGGTGAAGTAATCAATGGCTACACGGATGAACCGATGTCCGTTTGAAGCTTTGGGCTCAATCAAGCTGATCATGTCGATTCCCCATATGGAAAAAGGCCATGGGGAAGAAAGAAATTTGAGATGCGTTGGCGGTATATGAATTTTGTCTGAGTATATCTGACACTTGTGACACCTCCTCATGTACTTGTAGCAGTCGGATTCCATGGTCAACCAATAGTACCTTACTCTCAGAATTTTTCTCGCCATTATGTGTCCGTTGGCATAAGTGCCAAAGGATCCTTCATGAATTTCTTTTATCAGCATGTCTGCCTCTGGTCTGTTGATGCATCGAAGCAAAACCAAGTCAAAATTCCTCTTATAGAGGGTATCACCACTCAAGAAGAAGCTGCTTGCTAGTCTTCTGAGGGTTTTTCTGTCCTTCCTTAGTGCCCCAGGTGGGTACTCTTGTTTTTGAAGAAAGCATTTGATATCGTGATACCAAGGTTTGTCGTCTATGACTGCTTCAATCGTGAAGATGTAAGCGGACCATTCTAGGCGCATTACGTCGATCTTAGGTATGTCAGTCCATTAACCTACACTAATCATGGAAGAGAGGGTGGCTAATGCATCAGCCATGTGATTCTCATCACGAGGGATGTGATGAAACTCGATTCTGTCGAAGAAAGGTAACAACCTTCTTGCATAATCTTTGTAAGGAATCAGTCCTGATTAGTATGTGTTCCAATCTCCTTTTATCTGATTGATAACCAGGGCTGAGTCACCGTATACGTCCAAGTTTTTGATCCTTAAATCAATCGCTTCCTCGAGACCCATGATACAAGCTTCGTATTCGGCCTTGTTGTTTGTACATTTGAACGTAAGTCGAGCGGTGAAAGGAATGTGGGTACCCTGAGGGGTAACAATTATTGCCCCAATTCCGTTTCCATAATGATTAACTGCTCTGTCAAAGATAAGTCCTCATTGGGAACCTGGTTCTGGCCCTTCACTGGGTAGCGGTTCATCACAATCTTTCATTTTTAAATACATGACATCTTCGTCTGGGAAGTCGAACCCAATTGATTCTCGATCGTCAATCAGTTGATGAGCCAAATGATCGGCTAAAATACTCCCCTAATCGGCTTTCTGAGCGTGGTATTCGATGTCGTATTCTGATAACAACATCTGCCAACGGGCAATCCTTCCCGTGAGAGTAGGTTTTTCAAATACATACTTGATTGGATCCATTTCGGAGACCAACTAAGTAGTGTGACGAATCATGTACTGACGAAGACGTTTGGCTGCCCAAGCCAAAGCATAGCAAGTTTTCTCGAGCATCATGTACCGAGTTTCACAGTCGGTGAACTTCTTGCTTAGATAGTAAATGGCAGACTCTTTCCTTTTGGTTTCGTCTTGTTGGCCAAGTACATACCCCATTGAGTCTTCCAAGACTGTGAGGTAGATGATCAGTGGTCTTTCTTCCTCTCGAGGTGATAGAATCAGAGGATTCAACAAATATTCCTTAATACTGTCGAAGGCAGTTTGGCAATCTTCTGTCCAAACACAATCCTGGTTCTTTTTGAGTAATTTGAAAATCAGCGCACATGTGGCAGTCATGAGGAATATAAATATGGAGATGTAGTTCAAACGTCCCGAGAACCCTCTGACTTGTTTTTCAGTTTTCAGAGAAGGCATTTCTTGAATGGCCTTGACCTTGTCAGGATCAACCTCAATTCCTTCCTGGCTGACGATGAACCCTAAGAGTTTCCCTGAACGGACACCGAAGGTGCATTTGTTGGGATTCAAGCGGAGTTTGTATTTTCTCAGATGCTCGAATAGTTTCGACAGGTGGGTCACATGCTCCTCCTCTGTTTTAGATTTGGCAATCATGTCATCGACATATACCTCGATTTCTTTGTGTATCATGTCATGAAATAGAGTAGTCATGGCCCTTTGATAGGTTGCCCCGATGTTCTTCAAACCGAACGACATTACCTTGTAACAAAAGGTACCCCATGGGGTAATGAACGAAGTTTTCTCCATGTCTTTCGGCGCCATTTTGATCTAGTTATAGCCCGAGAATCCATCCATGAAGGAGAAAAATTTGAACTTTGTTGTACTGTCTACCAGCATGTCAATGTGTGGTAAAGGAAAGACGTCCTTTGGACTAGCCTTGTTTAGATCCCTGTATTCGACACACATTCTGACCTTTCCGTCCTTTTTCGGAACAGGTACGATGTTGGCTAACCATTGAGGATATTCAGATGTAGCGAGGAAACCCGCGTCAATCTGTTTCTGTACCTCCTCTTTGATTTTGATGGCCATGTCTGGATGAGTCCATCTCAACCTCTGTTTTACTGGCAGACATTCCGATCTCAACGGTAAGTGATGTTCCACGATGCTGGTATCCAACCCTGGCATGTCCTGATAGGACCAAGCGAATACATCGGGAAATTCTTTGAGAAGCTTTGTCAAACTCTCCTTGGTAGTTGGACTGAGCAGTGCCCCAATCCTAATTTCTTTTCTCTCTTTTTCTGAACCCAAGTTTACCGTTTCCAACGGCTCTTTGTGAGGTTCAATGGACCTTTCCTCTTTTCCGAGTAGTCGGGAGATCTCTTCTGGAATTTCGTTGTCAACTTCTTCTTCCGCCCCAAATACCGGGAATTCAAAGTTGGGAGAAGGCATCGGATCGTATGTTTCAACGGGGTTTAAAACAAGCAATCTGCATGACGTTATGATTCGTGTTTAGAAGAGATAGAGAAAATGCAAAAGTGTGCAGTGTATTTTTTTTATTACTGCTTGTTTTTGTTATTGAATTGTTTTTTAGGATTACCATTTTCTAAGAAAAGCAAAAAGAGAAAACAGCAATTAATACGGAAATTACAGAACGACGTTATTTTATTAATGAACAAGTCGATCCTTGAAACTACAGCCCTATAAAACAAAACTCTGTCGCTTTGGGCAAAGCGAAGAGGGAAATTTACAGAAAGCGAGCCCTATCAAAACATTCGTTTCACCTAGGCAGGGTGAAAGGTTAAAGATGGCAATTACTTTGACTGGCGAACGACCTTCGGAGCATCCACAACAACCCATTAGCGGCGAACTCCTCGATGAATCACAAAGTTTGACACCTTCCTTGATTTGTCTTCAGAAATAACGCTGATTTCTGGTGGAGCAGGATCATTGGAATCTGTCTCCCAAGAAGAATTGTAGTAGGAGAATTCCTCTGTTGCATTTTGCATAGCATTTGTGCTCTCAGATGTATCTCCCCATCCAGTTGGCTGGATATCTTTGAGCCTGATACGAGAGTTTTTGGGAGTCGTGTACCTGACCATGAAGTCGTATTTTCCACTCGGTTGTCCCAAGGTGTCCCACACTTCTTTGGAACTGAAGGAGTCATCCCTCTCGATGACGTTGACCTCGGGAAATGCATAGTTAATGAATTCTAGTCCTACAAACGTTGCAAATTCATCGTCATGTTGAGTAGTTTCTGAATGACCTGAGTGTTGATCCCATGATATGGTGGGGACATAAGTATTCTGTTCAATGATGCTCAACTGAGTTTCATTACTCGGCTGACTTTCTTGCCCCAAGTCTCCTGGGTAAGGCTGCCACATTGGCAGGCCATCCATCAGGCCATAGTAATTATGGTCAAAGTTGTCTTTCATCAGAGTATCCTCCTCCAATGAATTTGGCGGAGCACGACATCCTTCCGGATCATAATCTCCGTATATCATTTTGACGTCTGACCGTGGTATAAATCTCGGACTCTGTGCGGGATAGAGAAATGGCGTAGGCACCTCTTCCTGAGACATATAACCGTCCTCTTTAAGATAGGACTCCCATTCTTCATCTGTGTCGGAGGGATCCTCCTCATTAATAGCATGGATTGCCTGAGGCACTGGGTGAAGGAATCCTCCATTGTGGAAGAAGTTCTGAATGGGATGAAGACTTTCATCGCTGGCAGCTGTCTGGGTGCAGGTTGCAGAAAAACCAAGACCCTTCTTTGTTGTATTGCTAGTAGGAATGACAAGTTGTCCCCATCCTGTTGTATCGGTACCCTCAACTGCTTTAATAGCATCTTTGTATGAGGAAATCGAAGTTCCTCCTCCGGATTGTTCGTCCTTGTGTAGCGAAAGCGCTTAGAACTGGGTTCCGATTATCCCTTCTGGTTCCACATAAGTGGATGACGATAAATTGCTGACGAGCAAGGCCTGTTCCCCACAGACTGTGATGAGTTGGCCATTCTGGACGAACTTTAGCTTTTGGTGGAGGGTTGAAGTAACCGCGCCAGCCTGATGTATCCAAGGTCTTCCTAATAAATAACTGTACGTTGCCCGGATGTCCATGACCTGGAAGGTGACTTGGAAAGTGTGAGGACCAATAGTTATGGGAAGGTCAACTTCGCCGATAACCGTTTTTCTGGATCCGTCAAATACTTTGACGACGACCTCGCTGGTTCTCATCGAAGGGCCTTTGAACGATAATTGAGTCAAAGTGGACTTTGGCATAACATTCAGGGCTGACCCTGTGTCCACCAGTACGCTGGCTAAAGCATCGTCCTGGCAGTTGACTGTGATATTGAGCGCCATGTTATGACGGCAACCCTCTTCAGGTAATTCCTCGTCACTAAATCCCAAATTGTTGCAGGAGTGATGTTAGAGACAATACTATCAAACTGTCTAATGGTTACATCCTGTTCTACAAAGGCTTGCTCCAAAACTTTCTGTAGAGCCTCTTTGTGCGCTTCTGAACTTAGCAACAGTGATAACACCGAGATCTTTGAAGGAGTCTATAACAGTTGATCAACAATGTTGTATTCACTCCTTTGGATGAGCTTCAGTATCTCATCATCATTTTTCGAAAGGTCAGGATTGCTGGATTGACCGACTGGTGGATCGGGAGCTTCTGTCTGAAGGTCATTTTCTTTGTTGGACTCTCCAACTCCTCTGTTGAAGATTCTACCACTCCGTGTTACATGACTGATGTCTGCAATATTCACAACGGAGGGTAATGGAATTTCCTTTCCATTTTCAATTATCGTTGCATCGTATTTGTAAGGGATTGCCTTAGCTGATTCATATGGTAGTGGTCCCGACAGATATATGACTATGGGAACTTTCTGATTTTTTTAACTGTCGTAAGCAATTTCGATCTGCTCCTGGTTGGGAACTCTCGATTCGTCAAACAGAGGGATGATGGCACAAACATCTCTAGCCCTTTGATGATCAGAGATTACAACAACGTCCTCAATTTGACTGGCAAGGTAGTTCAGCGACCAATTGATGGGTCCGGAACCTGAATATGGGCGAATCTCTCCACGATCCACCTGCCCCTGGAGAGCTGCTCGCACAAGGTAGCACCCTTGGTTACTTTCCGAACAGACTCCACAACGTTCATAATTGTGTGGTGGCACCTGACCACGCCCACTTTGAATACAATGTAACCTCACTAGGTTAGCTTCCACGAGTCGGACATCCTGACTTTGACGCCGAGTGGGGTTTCTGTTATTGATACTAATTTGCTGAGTATCTTCATCCATGTAGATTGGCATCCACCAATGATTTAACAAGTGCTGAAGTGCTTCCTAGACAAGGGCATATCCCTGATCGTTTTCGCAACCCGCTTTACAGCTGTGATAATTATGTGATATCAGGAATCCGAGTTGGACCTGCTCAGCATGCAACTCTACCAAGTTGGTATTCATCAAGCGAATGTCGAAGATTTGAACCATGTTGATCTGATAGGGATTCATATCATGGTAGTCCTGGATCCATCCAAGATCCATCTGACGCTGGAGGGCCTCCTGTATGAAAGAGCATCCCTGTATGTTTACCGAGCAAGTCAGACAGGAACTGTAATCGTGCCGTGGCAGATTATGATACTGGCTTTGCCTTGAGTGCATTGCCACCAGGTTGACATTCATCGCACGGATGTCGTGGTTCTGAATGACGTTGGAATTCGTATAGACCATGTTAACTCCACGAACTCGGTGCTCTTGGATCCATCCGAGATCCATCTATTCCTGTAGGGCTGCTTGCAGCACAGAACATCCTTGATTGGTTTTAGAGCAGACATCACACTGGTGATAATTATGAGGTGGCACATGGCCATACCCACTCTGTCTACAATGCATCTTGACCAGATTTGTCCTTAACAAGAGTACATCATGAATTTGATAGACATTGTTAAATTCTTTCTCAATCAGGTTGACTGCAGCTTTCTCATGTTGAGGCAGCGGGTTCATAAGAACATTGGGATTCGTATCTTTGAAAGATAAGAGCCCGCTCCTAACAAGCTTTTGCACGTCGGATTTGAAATTGAGACAGTTCTCTATGTTATGCCCTGATCCTCCTTGATGATAAGGGCATGTCTGATCCGCTTTGAACCAAAAAGGCGGATTTTCCGGTACTGTAAGAGGAGACTTAGTCTGGATGTGCCCCTTGACCAATAGTAACGAAAATAGTTCTGCGTACAACATGGGTATAGGATCAAACCCTGGTGGCCGCGTTGTACGGTTGTTGTTGTATGGAGGATGAGCCTGCTGCAGAGGCTGTTGTGTCCTTTGCTGATTAGGTTGGCTTTGCGCAACCTGAGGTTGATACATAGGAATAGGCGCAGGGCTGATAGTAGGAGTTACAGCTGCTACCGGTTGATAACGTCGTCTTTGCTTTTCGAGAGAGATATTCCCAATATCTTGCTCTTTTTTCTTAGGGAGAGCACTACCGTATCGTTTTGTACTACTCGATGATCCAGCGTCTTTTATTAGATGTCCTTCTCGAACGGCTTCCTCAAGACGAACTCTCATGCCCACCATCTCGGTGAAATCACTGGGTGCACCGGAAATCATTCTATCATAGTAAAACGAGCTTAAGGTCTTTAAGAAGATCTTTGTCATCTCTTTTTCCTCGAGAGGTGGACAAATTTGAGCGACAATTTCGCACCATCTCTGAGCGTACTCCTTAAAGGTTTCCTCGTCCTTTTGTGACATTGATCTGAGTTGATCTCTGTCCGGTGCCATGTCCAAATTGTATTTGTATTGTTGGACGAAGGCAGTGCCAAGATCTCTGAATGTACTGAGCGTAGTACAGTTTAAACCCATGTACCATTTGAGTGCGGCACCGGTTAAACTATCCTGAAAGTAGTGAATCAGTAGCTCCTGATTCTCCGTCTGAGCTGACATTCGCCGAGCGTACATCACCAGATGGGTCTGAGGGCAAGAGTTACCCTTGTATTTTTCAAAGTCGGGCACTTGAAATTTGTGCGGAACTTTCACATTGGGGACCAAACAAAGGTCTGCGGCGTCCTTTCCAAATAAATCCTGACCGCGGATGGCCTGCAGTTCTTTCTGCGTTTCCAGGAACTGTTCCTGGAATTCATCCATTCTATCGAACATAATTTCCTTCTTACCATAAGGTATCGGAGGAATCTGTCCTTCCGGGATAGTATGCACCACAGGGGGTGGTACCGTGACTACGGCAGTGAATCTTGGCGTTTCTCGAAGTTTGTAACCTTCAGGAGTCTTCAGTATGCCCCTGGCACCTTCGCTTTCCCGAAGTTTGTAACCTTCAGGCCCAGCGGCTTCTGTTATGATTCCCTGATCTTCAGTGATAGGCGGAACATATCCTTCCGGGATATAGTTAACAGGCATGCCCCAAGGACGATCTTTTGGCATCTGATACCTAGGATCATACTTCTCCACTATAGGCGTTGAGGTGATCTCTGAGATCACAGTCCTTTGTAGCTGAGCTTCTGCCATGGCTTTCATGTCGTTACGAAGCTTTCTCATATCCTCTCTCAGAGCGTCGATCTCTTCTTTCAACTCTCTATTTTCTTCCTCAAGATCATCCATCTTTTTCTGACGATTGGCCCGAGTATTGTACGAATGAGACAGTTTGACTCTAGAACCGAGACACAAACGTGAGATTCGTAGGTAAGAAGAATACGCGATGTGAGAATGATGAATGCAATGATTATATTAATTTTTTTTTGGTTTAATCAAAATAAACTTCGACAATTAGATTGCAAATATCAAACAGTGGGGAAACCCCTTTTTATTGAATTCAAAGGATTACAGAAATGGAAATACAGTAGATTACAAGGTGCAGAAACAGAAACCTAAGCTAATGGGTCCCGAGTCCTCTCTGAAGAGAAATCAGGTGCTGATTCTGGTACTTTCCTTTTCTTTGACCGGGGCTCTTGGGCTGTTGTCGGGTTGTCGTTCCTTTTCCAAGTGAAAGGAGTGAGCAAATTCCTTTGGTCATCTTGATTCTCTACAGCATGTTGCTCCAAAATTTCAATCAGAGCGTCCTTATCTTTCAGTAGTTGCTGTATTTTGATGCACTCCACGTTAAGGGTGCGGTACTTGTTCTTCCAAGACCTCCTTTCCCGTTGAACTTTATTGAGAGTAACCTAAAGTTTTTAGTCTCAGTCGTGAAGTACATGACAGACTCCCTCGGTGAAAGAACTCCATGACGAGGATAAGGCATCTTTAGCTTGAGAGCTCTAGTTTGCACCCAGTGGAGATAAGGCTCAACCGAGACACAGTCCGGTTTTCCTAGAGACTCTCGTCCTTTCTTATGAACATGTTTCCAAGCGTGCACTATTTCCGTCTTTAGTGCTCTGTTACTTTTTCCTTCCTTGAAGAAAAGACCTTCCAGATGAACACCCCGTGGGACGTGTCTCATCGGGTATCCAAATTGACGATGAACGAGAACTGGATGGTAATTGATTCCTCCCTTAGTTCCTATAAGGGGTACGTTGGGGAAGTTTCCACAACGGTCAATGATCCTGATTCCGTCATAAATCCTATTACACCAATCTATATCAGAGTTGGTGAGGGACATGATTTTCTGCGACCACCGTAAGGCACTCTTGTGATCCCAAAAAGCAGCAGACTTAGACAAATGGGAGATGAACCATTTATAAAGCAGAGGTACACAACATGTGATCTCCCCTCCACTGTACAAATTCCCTAAGTGTACAGAATGATACGCATCTACGAGCAAAGTCGGCACAGGGTTTCTAATGAGAAAAACCTTAATGGAGTTGATATCGACGAAGTTATTAAGGTTGGGCAACAAAAATAACCCGTAGGTGAGTAAAACAAAGATGCTTTCAAAAGCAGTCACGTTCCCGATACTGGCGAAGTACAGGGCTTTCTTTGTCAAGAACTGTGCTGGCAAACCTTGTATGCCACCCTTAGTGGTCATGTGAGTCCTGACCTCAGACTCGTCCAAATGAGTTGCTCTTGCAATGGTCTGATTCTTTGGAATTTCTGCCAGTCCAAAAAATGAAACTTGATCAGTAATGTGTAAATCGATCAGATGAGAATATTCCTCCAGCGTTGGTGCTAGCTGGTAATCTGGGAATGTGAAACAATGATAGACCGGATCGTAGAACTGAACGAGTGCATCCATGATTCCCTTAATCACATGGACTCTTAGCAGAGATCGCAAACCTCCGTACTTGGCTCTAAAAGCCTCTTGGTTTGTGACCATTCTCGCCAAACCTCTTAAATCCTCTAATTTTGGAATCCTGAAGGTGTACTTATGAGTTCTCCTTCTACCGAAATCTATTAGCGCAATCCTTTTCTCTGATATTTGCAATCACAGTCTTAGTTTATTTTGAAAAAACAGAGAGACTAGAAGAGAATTTTTTTTTTGAATGTTTTAATGTTTCTTAAATGAATGCATGAATGCAGCACACAAAAACATAGAAAAAACATGGGGTCAAAGGGTCGTTGTCATGAAGTCAAGGCTCTACCCATCCCCAAAGGTTTATACTAGGGTGATTCTTTGTACCTGTACTCAAATCATCAGCTCCTCCCAGGATAACAAACAGCAAGCGGATCGCCAGTGAGCTGTATGAAATCTTAGAGTAAATGCTATTCACCGAGAATAGATCATTAGCCTCAAATGAGGGTAGTATCGCGTGATAACTATTTCCGATAGCTTCCGTACTACAAAAGGATTGGCTCCTCAGCTTCTCAGACATCACAATCGGCCCATTGCCTATGAGAGGGAATGGGTTGCATTGGGAAGCCTCCACTGAGGTTTATGGTCGACCTCGTCACCATCACTTATCTTAAGTGTATACTCAATCTTTCCACATGCGGCATCACACGCATTCCCATTAGCAGAAAAATAAACACAGATATCAAATAGGAAAAGCAGTATATATATTTGTCCTAATGTCCTAGACTTTAAAAAGCTAAGAATCTTAAGTTCCTGACAGAAAATGGTTTCCCGGCGGAGTCACCATCCAGTAGTTTCATTCCAAATTAACGGCGTTTTGACCTAAGATCCTAGTGACGTCAGGGAGATAAGAGGAAGAAAATGCCTTGAAAGGCGCCATTTTTGTGGTACACCCTTTCAAGATTTCCACCTAGGAGACAAGAAGAGAACAAGATCCCTAAAGACTCCCCAGCAGAGTCGCCATTCTTCTGTAGCGAGTGATTTTTGGATGTGGTTGCGAAGCACGATCGCTCTAGTACTACAGCTCGATTCATTTTTTATCCTATTGAAGCTGATGAAGGAAGGGAAATAGATGTCTCCAATTAACCCTGCTTACATACTGAGTTTAAACAGTCAAAACTGTTGGTTTAAAGATGCTATAAAGATTCGGGGTCTCTCCTAGGTTATTTTGTTGAAAATGGGTGTTTATCGGTTGAGATGTTTAGGACGGATGTATGAAAGTATGGGATTTTGGGTTTTTGTTTAGTGTGCTCGCTAAGATTTTTCTTTCAATCTTATGCCTACGTATTCCCGTTTACCGAAATAGGGAAATCAGAGCGATCGTAGTTCCTCCTATTCTATGGGAGGAAATGGTTGTTTTGGTGTCTTGTTCGAAGCCCAAGACGTGAAGCTAAAGGTAGTTTGTATCTTGTTCAAAGCCCAAGATATGAAGCTAAAGAGTCTATTTGTATCTTGTTCAAAGCCCAAGATATAAAGCTAAAAGAGTTTGACTTTGGAGAGAATTTGTCATCTCTAAAGAGGGGTTTGTATGTCACAACTGTTTATAAAGGAGAATTACTTTAACCGAGATTTGTGAATCCGGCAATGCCATAATTTCCTTTATAGGGGATTTCCAACCTGAAGGAGAAGACTTTAACTCAGTTTAGAGTAATGCCATCTTTCCTTAGGAATTTCTCATGCTAAAAGAGGGACAGTGGCGTGGATGTAAATAATCCAGAGGCTTGCCGCTTACAGCGATTAGATGAAGGGGAAGGAGTTGTTGATGTTTGTGTACTGTGAACGAGGAACAGTTTTGATGCTAAAAGGTTGATTGGATCAACCAGTGGTTTTCTTATACAAAGCCTAAGATGAGGCTATTATGTGTCTCGTACAAAGCCTGAGAGAGAGGCTGAAAGGTTTTGACTCAACGAGGGAGTCTTTTGGTATCTCGTATAAAGCCCGAGATGGAGGCTAAAGATGGTGACTCACCAAGAGAATCTTTTATACTCAACAAGAGAGTGATTTTGTATCTCGTACGAAGCCCGAGATGGAGGCTATTTGTTAGCTCCGCTGGGGAGAATCATTGTATAAAGCCCAAGAGAGAGGTTATGGTGCTGTTTCAGTTGGGTGACAGGTCCAGTATGCTGATTTAAAGAGAAAATCAGTTCTTATATGAGCAATGTTTGCACTCATGGATTTGTTTTGAGGATCGGGGTTATTTCTTGTTCTTTAAGGAAATGGGAAATCCAAAGGGTATTGAGATTGTCCGAGTCTACGGGGTTCCTTCCTATTCTTGAAGGGTGCTTGAGAATGTCTTTGAGACTCAAGGAAATTAGACTGTCCAAGTCTAGAGTTTCATCTTTTGTACTATGCTTTGAGAAACAGTAGTAGACTCTTGGAAAGACTGTTCTATTAAGATGACGGATTTCTGTTCCTATACCTTTAGGAGGTCGTCGGGACAATTTGTACGAAGCCCAATAGGAGGCTGGAAACTTTTAAGAAGCCGAGGGATAATTTGTACTAAGCCCAAGAGGAGGCTATCATTCCCGGAGGAAGAAATCATTTATACGAAGCCTAAGAGGAGGCTGTGAATACTTCTAAGAAGCCAACGGGTCCTTGTACAATGCCCAAGAGGAGGCAGGGATGCTTTTAGGAAGCTTGTGGGTCCCCAAACCCCGAGAAATTCAAGACAGTCTATTCACAAAGAATAGATCAAGCCAGGAAAGTTCGAGAATTTGGAAGAAACACAAGAGATGCAATTCACGGAGCAGAGATCATCTCTGGGGAATAGAGTTTCTTGACAAATGCTTTTAAGAAGCCTGTGGGTCCCCAAACCCCAAGAAATTCAAGACAGGTTATTCACAAAGAATATATCAAGCCAGGAAAGTTCGAGAATTTGGAAGAAACTCAAGAGATGCAATTCACGGAGAAGAGATCATCTCTGGGGAATAGAGTTTCTTTGATAACTTCTACGAGTGACAGTCTGAGAAAGGATTCACCGAGAATGCTGCTTTTCACGTCTCCATATTGTTTAACCCCAAGAGGAAGGAAGACTGTGTCTGGTAATCCTATGGGGATCTAGTTTTAACTATTTAAGAGTGATCAACGGGCTTAATGCTAGACGTAGTTGCCGGGGAAACTCTAAATATCTATACTATTATTACACAGTCGATATGAGTTTATGAAAGAAGACTTACAGCGAGCAGCCCCACAATACAGTTATATTTATATGAAAGCGGATAAAGAAAGCGGATAAACACTTACCCGGTTGTAGAGCTTCCATGCTGTTTGGTTAGTTGTTCAACAAAGAAAGATTGAAAACAACAATATATTTCAAAATCAAAGGAGAAAGTGCTTTGAAAGAGAAAGATTTGGGGCTTACAGCTCAAGGGGAGGCCCAGGGTTTTATCAGTGATCGCACTGTTGAATTTGTACAGAAGGACTTATACAAGTGACTGAGGCCCAAAAATTGTTTGCTGTACAAAGGGATGGGTCTTACACTCTCTCAAGAGGCCCAAAAGGTTTAAAGAAAAAGAGTGGGGCTTATAACACGAGGGTAGGCCCAGTTGATTTTTAAAAGGCGACGATCGCGTCGTTCACTTGTATAGAGGGACTTATACAATAAGTGAGGCCCAAAATTTTTTGTACAACTGGGTTTTGGGTCTTACACTCTCTCAAGAGGCCCAAAGAGTTTTAAAGAAAAGAAATAGGTCTTACTACTCGAGGGTAGGCCCAAGGTTTTTTTTTCAACGGATGATGATCGCGTCGAACTTTTTGAAATATAACGGGACTTATACAATAAGTGAGGCCCAAAAATAGGTTGTATTTACAAAGGGTTGGGTCTTACACTCTATTAGAGGCCCAAAGAGTTTTGAAAATGATTTATGAGGGTTGAATTAATCCAAAAACCCTAATTTGTTTTCAAAAAGTGTTTTAATTGAATAAAAATTCAATTAAAAGGATCAAAATTGTTTAACATATGGAAAACAAATTGTGATCTTGGATTAATGCTTCAAAAATTAAGTATTGACCTACAAAATAATTAGAAGTCATTAAAAGTTGCAAAATCAAGGTGGAAAAAATATTCAAAATGCCAAAAACAATTAAAATATTAATTCTTTGCAAAAATATCAATTACATGAAATAAATAATATTTTTGGGATTTTTTGGGAAAATAAAATATTTTAACATTTTTGTGAATTATTAAAAAAAGAATCAACTCAAAATCATTAAAACTCAGAGAGAAATTAATTTTTGAATGAATTAAACAAAATCACAAAATTCAAATATTTGAATTTGTGAAAATGGCGCCAAGAACAGCTGAAGAACACGCGCGTTTTTCAGTTTTGCCCAGATTTGCATTTTCTATCTAATCTCACTGAATACTTGATCATATCATGCAATCCACATACCAATCAACTCGTTTCAACCTCACGATCATGTCTATGGCCATTAATTTCATTTAAATTAAGCATAAAACAAGAAATCACGAAAAATCCTCAAGAACCCTAAATTCTGCATGAAGGCTGGGATTTTTTATACACGATTCAAACAAAGCAATTACTTGAGGGGAAACATTCCATGCATGATTATGAACATTTGGCAAAAGTATTGTGCGAGGAAATATACATAGATTGAGAGATGACCAAGTTTAGGCTTACCTCTAGGTCGTGACAGCAAGAGCAAATTGATTTCTGAGTTGGAGGTGTTACAGATGAATTGTGATGATCTGAACAGCTTCCCTACACCCTATGGAGTGTGTTTGAATGCTTGGACTTGATGGAAATTGGCTGGATCACTTCATGGCATCTCAAATGCAACTTGGTTAAAACCTTGAGCAATTGACTGGTGATTCTGAGAAATCAGTGTTCTAGATGTTGATTGAGTGTTTGATCAGCTCACATATGATGTATATGAGGTGTGTGTGTGATTGGTTTGAGTGGAATTGCTCTCTAATGAAAAACCTGATAGTGACTTGCTAAGAAAGGCATTTTTTAGAGTGAGAAGTGGATTTTGAGAAAGGCAAGTGTTGTAGGCCTTTGGTGTACTTAAAATGATCACAATTGAGCTCTATTTATAGTTGAGCAAGTTTGTTTTGCAAGGAATAGTGAATGGCAACTGCTGAGTAGGTTTGGCCAATGTTGGTAAATGAAAATCCAAGTCTCCTCTAGCCATTGCTAGAGGTTAGGGCACAAGCTGCTGGTCCCCTTGGTCTTGGATAAGTCTTGACTGAATTCAGTTGCTAATGGCCCAGTCCATGCCACCTTGATGCTTCCATTGAATGCTCCAATCCAAAATTGGAGTCTTGTCCCTATTTTGGGAAATTCTAGGTTTAACATGCTATTTCTTGTTCCAAGGACTTTGGAGGCTTGGCTCAGTGATTGTCCTCTTTAGATTCAATCCTCATATGTGTCCAAAGTGATGACAAGGCTTGGAATTGGCTGATTTTGGCAAATCGACCAAAAGTGCAAAAATCTGCCTTGCCTTGGCAGATTTCAGCAAGGCAACTTGCCAATGTCATATCTCATGGCTCAAGTTGAATTTGGTGATGTTATTGGCCATTTTGGAAAGCTCTTATATGATACAACAACTGTTTGATCATATTTGGTTTTGATACTTTTTGGATCCAAGTGAAAAATGCCCATACATTTTGAAAAAAGTAAGGCAAAATCTGACTTAGTGAAATTTTCACTAAGTGTTGGAACAAAGTGACTTTTCTTGATTTTGATCACTCCATAACTCAAAATCCATGAGGAATTTGGACATAGGTCAGTATGAAGCTTTTGTAGAGGGCAATGAGATCTACAAATCAAGCTTTGGATGGAAAAAAATGGCTTTGTGGTTTAGGAGTTATGATCCTCCAAAGTTGGTACCTTTGTCACTTTTTTCATAACTTAGAAAATTTTCTAAGTTTTTATGGTTACCCCTTTTACAAGTTATCCCATTTTCTTTGATTTTTCTTGATGAATGATGATTCAAATCATACATTAACATCACTTTAGGGTTAAAAATCCATTTTGGTGAGAAATCTCAAAAAGTCAAAGTTGACTTTTGTGCACAGTTGACTTTTTATCCGATGAATTCCAAACAGTGCAATTCTTCAGGAAATCATGTCCTTGACCTAAATCAAACTTGATGGACATGTCCCATGGGTGGTATAGAGTGTATTGAATCATGTCTTAGGGCTTGAGAGCATGTCCTGGTCAAAAGTCAAAGTTACAGTTGACTTTTCCCGCGAAACCCTAACTGTGGTTCAGATGAAATTGAAACTTGTTGCTCAAGCTTCTTGGATCAATCCATTGTCCCAAATGGATCAATATGGTACATTAGAGTCCCTCAAATCATGTCTTGAGGTCTTGGTTCATGAATTGTCCCAAAAGTCAACTTAGGGGTGAATTAGGTCAAGAAACCCTAATTCCTGATTTTTTATGAATGCATCCCCTGAGGCAAAATTGACTTAATGATTGGGTTTATGAGGTTCCATGGAGCATATTAGGTTATGTTTTGGATCTTTGGCTTATGCCCAGATGAAAATTTCCATCTAGAGGCCCTGGTCGACCAAAACCCTAATTTGGTGACACTGTCGATCTTGAAGCTTGATCCATTTAGAAGGGAGCATCCTTGTGCTTAATCCTTGAAGTGGGAGTCCTTTTGATCCTTTGTGTATGTTTGAGAGGTTAGACAAGTTAAAGATCATGTCATTCCTTGATTGATTCTTTGTCTAAGAACTCTGAGAGGGCTTGAAACCCTAATTTTGATAATAGTGAATGCTCACCCATCTTTGGGGAGACTGATGAAGCATAATGACACACCCATATTGTGATGATGACTTGCACAATGATGGGAAATCTTAGTGATCAAAATTTGGGGTATGACACAACCTCTTTTGGTTCAATCCCCTTTCGTTGGTCTAGTACTATTTGTTCAATCAGTACCAACATCCCCAATGGGTCACAACCTTCGCTTGGTTCTACACCCGTTCTTTCGGTTAACCACTGTTTATCAATTATTATACCAAAATCCCCTCAGAGTCAAACGTCTTCTCTTGGTTCAGTGCGCTCCTTTCGGTTCATCACAGCCTGTCGTTTGACACCAACTTCTTTCTCCCCACCAGAGTTGTTATCTCTTTTTCTTCGGTTAACCACTGCTAGTCAGTTAATATACTGAATCCTCGCTCTTCTGGTTTCAACACCTTACCTTTGTTTGTTCCCCAGTAGGGTCGTTAACCCTCTGATCCCCAACACAATTCTTTGTTCTCTTACCTCCCCAATGGAGTCTCTTTTATTCCTTTTTGCTCTTCTTGGTTTCAACATCACTTCTTCACGTTATCCTCAACACAATTACTATCTTTCTTTTTGCACTCCTTTCTTGGTTTTGACGCCAATTCTCTCGAACCCCCATCAAAGTTTTTCTATCCTTTTTCCTTTCTTGGTTTTGACACCATTTTCCTTTTCTTTTTCTGTCTTAGTTCCCTGAACTACGGAAGCTCTGATTCTGTATTCATTCGAATGTATGATACGTAGGCACGAGATCGCGATGATCTTGGCGAGCACCCTTCCACCCTTCTTCCATTCCTCCTTTCTTTCCCCTGGTTCCTTTGAACTACGGAGCTCTTATTTCCTCATTGCACTATGAGGGTACGTAGGCACGAGGGCCCTAAACCTCCGTGAGCACTTTCTTTCTTTTTCTTTTTCTCTTCTCTCTCCTCTTATTTTAGCTAGATGCCTTTAGATAGACAACCCATCCAAGCCTAGAAGCAAGCGAAATGGTTCCCTTCGAGTACGGCGGATGCGTAAGATGCTAGTACCTTCCTTTCGCATAACCAACCTCCGTTCCCGTTTCTCTTCCCCTTGGATTTTATCGATATTTTCCCTGTCCCTTGGGACTAAATAAAGTTCGGTGGCGACTCTATTGTATCTTTGAGTGTACGATTCACTCAGGTATAAACCCGCCATCTTCATTATGATGTCAAATGCTTCCTCCAGAGTCAGGAATATCCACTTGAGGAATCCAAGAAGGATAGAAATACCTTCAGAAGGTTGGATGGCAGTTTCTTTCTGAATGAAGATGTGCTATACAAAAGAAATTATGACATGGTCTTGCTCAGATGCGTGGATAGACACGAAGCATACATGTTAGTAAAAGAAGTTCATGAAGGATCCTTTAGTACCCATGCCAATGGACATGCAATGGCAAAGAAGTTGTTAAGAGCAGGTTACTCTTGGCTGACAATGGAATCTGACTGTTGTAAGTATGCGAAGAAGTTCCATAAATGCCAGATTTATGATGACAAAATTCATCTGCCTCAAACTCCTCTCAATGTTGTCTTATCTCCATGGCTTTTCTCCATGTGAGGAATTGACATGATTGGAATGATTAATCCTAAAGCCTCGAACGAACACCATTTCATATTGGTGGCTATTGACTATTTTACCAAGTGGGTTGAAGCGACATCATATGCCAATGTGACCAAGCAAGTGGTGGCCAGGTTTATCAAGAACCAAATTATTTGTCGATATGGTGTTTCGAGCTAGATTATCACCGATAATGGGTCAAATATGAATAACAAGATGATGAAAGAGTTATGTGATGATTTCAAGATTAAGCATCATAATTCTTCTCCCTACAGACTAAAGATGAATGTGGTTGTTGAAACTGCAGCTAAGAACATAAAGAGGATTATTCAAAAAATGGTTGCAACATACAAGGACTGGCATGAGATGCTCCCTCTTGCTTTGCATGGGTATCGTACATCCATCTGCACTTCAACAGGGGCAACCCCTTTCTCTCTCGTATATGGTATGGAAGCAATGCTCCCTGTAGAAATTGAAATTCCGTCAATGAGAGTCTTGATGGAAGCTAAGTTGACTGAGGTTAAATGGTGTAAAGCAGATATGGTCAGTTGAATTTGATTGAAGAAAATAGAATTACGGCCTTATGTCATGGCCAATTATATCAACATAGAATGAAGAAAGCTTTTGACAAGAAGGTTCGACCTCGTGTGTTCAGAGAAGGCGACCTCGTGCTCAAAAAGATCTCGACTTTTACCATTGATTCTAGGGACAAGTGAACTCATAACTATGAAGGCTCATATGTTGTTAAGAGACCCTTCTCTGGCGGTGCACTAACTCTTACAACTATGGATGGTGAAGAGTTCACTCGTCCTGTGAATGTCGATGCAGTAAAGAAATACTTCTCCTAAAAAAATAAAAGAATAGCTCGCTAAGTTGAAAACCCGAAAGGGAGGCTTAGGGAAAAATGATCGTCTCAGTGGGCTAAAAACCTGAAAGGGCGGTTTAGGATTAAATTAGAGACATAAACAGAAAATAATCACCCTGTAGGTTGAAAACCTAAAAAAGGCAATCTAGGCAAAAGTTAGGGATTATGGCAAGTAACTGCATCAGGCCAGTCTTGATCACTTGAAGCAACATTACCTTTCAACGATTCTCATTCAACCATTCTCAACAGAAGTTTTGAGCACATTGGAGTTCAGAGTTGTTAGGGAGAATAGTGGTCATTGCATTTCAATGTAACCCTTCCACGTATTTACCATTTTCCAACTTTGTAATGATCCATGGGGTCACGTCATTTGCAGACTACCATTCTATAAAAAAAAATTGGGCATTTGGCCCTTTGTTTGTAATTCTTATTTTTTTTCTGTTTGCAAGATTTCATTTATTTTTTATAATAATTTTTGAAACAAATAGATAAAAAAAAAATCATACTTTTGAAAACTATAAAAACATTTTCCTTTGATTTATGAACATTGAATGGAATGTCAACGGTTACTCCAAGAACAGTAAGATCTCGAAGTGCAGATTTCAATGTCCTCATCGATAGAGTTTGTTGGTAATCTCTCAAGCAGAGTTTAATCTTGGTGATGCATTCCTTAGCTGAGCGCTAGTTCAAGCATCCCAAACTTGGACTCCCCAGCTAAGTCTTGATTCAGATTTCCCCAGCTGAGCGTGGTTCTTCTTCCCTGGCTTGTGCCTGATCAAGCATATATAAGTGTGAATGTAATTGTTGGATCCCATCTGGTTTTGTGATAAAACTTGATAAGGGATCCCCAGTGGTTTTTTTACCTCATCTATTGTAGGTTTGATGCTTTTATGGCCAATCTGAATCATATTTTTCTCTTGAGAAATGTTGATAGCAGTCAACTGTTAGGTTTTCTCTCACCCTGTGTTGAAATTTAAAATCCCCCACAGGTTAACTTTTTGCTATGATGTTAACTTCTTAATGATCCCCGCAAGTCCAAGATGTTTTTCTCAAGGTTGTTGGTACCCGAAGAATTATCTTTGCTGATCCCTAGCGGAGGTTGTGCAATTATTAATACTAGTTGTGAAAGATAGGATATGATCCTCATCAAATCCATTTTCTTCCCCAATGAAGGCGCCAAGCAGAATTTTATATCTAGAAGGTGGACAATTGGAAGATTCATCTTTCCATCCCTTATAGTTCTTAATAGTTTCCCTCCAGATTGATATGGCGTGTTGAACTCATAAAATCCAATATTCCCCAAGTGAGTTCCAGTTCAAATGATCCCCAACTGAGCACTATAATTGAGAATTCCCCAGTCAAGTCTTGATCAAGATTTTTCTCTAGCTGAGTATGGTTTACTTCTCCAGTAAGATTGTAATCAAGGATTTGTAATTGATGAGACATGTCTCTCCTTTGATATGGAATCTTCGATAGAGTTTTTATCTTTATGTTATAATTTTATTACTTCAGTTGCTCCCCAGGTATAGAGCAATGTTGTTTCCTTCTAAGAAGTGTTGTGATAGCAGTCAACTGTTGGGTTTTCTCCCACTTTGTATTGGGTACTGATTTAAAATCCCTCACGGTTTGACCTTTTGCTATAATGTTAACTTCTTGTATGTCCCCAACAAGTCCAGGATGTTTATCCTCGAGGGTGGTTAATCTTTAGAGAATTTTCTCTAAATCCACCAGATTGGTGACTCCTTAGTGGATGATTTTCTCATCCCCGTGAAAGTTTGGCTCTGCACGTTTTCCCAATAGGCTTTCATCCATCTTCAGCAGAGTTCATTTGAATTTTCTCATCCCCAAGCAGAGTTTGTGCTGATGTGTTTCCCCAACGGATCTTTCATTCCCTTGAAGCGGAGTTCATGTTGTTATCCCCTTTGTGGATTATCGATGTTAGAAGATTGATCTTTGGGTTTATTTCCCCAAGCAGTATCTTTCCTCTCCCCGGAGAAATTTTAAGCCTTGTAGTATGATTTATTTTCCTTTGATGGCTTTTGTTTATACCCTACAGGGTTTCTTCAGTTGAATCTCGGGCAGTATCTCCATTTATATCTCCATCTTTCTGAGATTAGCCGAGTATCCGATTGTACTGTGGTAATTGGTCATCCCCAGTTTTCCTTTGTTAGTTTTGTCAGCATATTCATATGCATATTCATTGCATGCACATTCATTCTTTGTGCATATCATGTCTTTGTTGCATTGTGCATCTTGCAATGTTTTGGTGCTTCCCCGCTCTCTGGTGCAGTTTTCCCTGCAGAGCGTGTGTATTCTCTCTCTAATGGAGCATCACCTTTAAGCAGAAAGTGTTTATCCTTTCTAACCCCCCCAATGAGTTTATTCCTCTTGAAAGATGTTTATTTTAGTGTTACTTTCGAATTCATTATCTTGATGGAATTAATCCCCAATTGAGATATTTCCTCATCGGGTTGAGTCTTATTTGACCGTTTCTCTCCAGTTTTTTCTTGGATTGAACTTTGGTCTCCTGAGTTTATTACCTTCTTTTAAGCTATCACTTGTTTGGTAGTAGGTAATATATATCTTTTGCTTTTATGGTTGGTTACCATTGTTTAAGCTACCCAGTAACCGGTATTTGGTAATATCTCTCTTCCTACCTAGTAACAGGTAGTTGATATCTTTTTCCTGAGTCCATTGCCTTGTTAAAGCTACCACTTATTTGGTAGTAGGTAACGTCTCCCTTCCTTTTTCAGGTTGATTACCTTTGTTAAGCTACTCAGTAACCGGTAGTTGGTAATACTCCTCTTTCCTACCCAGTAACAGGTAATTGATATTGTTTCCTTTTGAGTTTATTACCTTCTTTTAAGCTATCACTCGTTTGGTAGTAGGTAATATACCTCTTTGCTTACCCTACCCAGTAACCAGTAGTTGGTAATTTTTCCTTCAAGTTTATTGTCTTGTTAAAGCTATCACTTGTGTGGTAGTAGGCAATATTTCTCTTCCTACCCGGTAACAGGTAGTTGGTCATTCTTTTTTTTTACTTTATTACCTTTGTTAAGCTGCCTAGTAATCGATAGTAGGTAATACATCTCTTTGCTTCCCCTACCCAGTAACAAGTAGTTGATGATCTTTTATTCCGAGTCTATTGCCTTATTAAAGCTATCACCTGTTTGGTAGTAGGTAATATTTCTCCTCCTACCCAGTAACAGGTAGTTGATTATTCTTTTTTCGAGTTTATTACCTTTGTTAAGCTTCCCAGTAACCGGTAGGAGGTAATACATCTCCTTGCTTACCCTACCCAGTAACCGGTAGTTGGTAATCTTTTTCTTCCTGGAATAGTTAACTTTGCTTAAGCTACAATATGCCTGGTAGTAAGTAATCTCTTCTCCGATTAAGTTGGATTCCTTTTTCCTTAGTGGAATTAGGTATTCCCCTTTGTTACTTCCTTTGCCCCGACAAAGTCTTGCTTTGTTTAGCAATAGCATGTCTTCCCTCGTTGGTATCTTTTGATGCTTGCGTTGGTAAGTTTCCCTCAGTGGAATCTTACTCTTTTGTTTTTCCCCAGCGGAGTCTCTTTTCCTTTCTTTTTCTCTCCAGCAATTTGTTTGTCTTCTGTGGCATCCTTTTCCCCACATAATCCTTTGCATTCATTTTCATATCATATCATGTGAATTTTGCGGTATCTTAGGGCCAAAATTGGGTTTGTTGTTGAATTTAAGCATCTCCAATCTCGTTGAGACGAAGATTTAAATCTTCATATCTCCTAATAGAAGAAACATAAATAGAGGCAGCTGTTATATCCTAATTTTTAACCCTAAGATCCCATCATTCTTTTTACATTTTTACAAACAAGATCACAAACTTGGTTCTCCTCTATCCCTTTCATCCTTGGGTTTGTCTACGTAGAGATCACCAAGCTATTTTCTTTGTATATTTTTCCTTTTTGTTTATATGCTTTATATTTCACAAACTACTAATCAAAATATCAAAAAAAAATATGCTTTGTCCCTTTTGTTTCCTTGCAAGGTAGGGTTTTGTATCAAAAGCATCAAGCATAGTTCCTCAGCTAGGGTTTTGGTCCCTCAAGTCAAAGTGTGACTAATCATTAAATTCCCAAGAGCTATTACAACAAGGCATGGCCTCTAATATCAAAGTATAAGGTTTCAAGCATCATTCAAACTCATTTTGATTAAGGATATCTCAAGTCTTAGTAGCTTGTTTCTCAAAAAAAGTCAAAGGTTTGTGTGTTTATTTCCATGTCTTCATCAATAAGTTACATCAAGCCTTGGTCAATTTAATCAAAGGAAATTCAAGGAAACATTATTTTGAGTTCACATGATTATACATGTGCTTTGAAATGCAAGGAAAGTCCAAGTTTACAAGTTAATTCAAGGAAGTTTAACCTAAAAAGTAAACATTTCAAGTCAAAGTTCAAAAAGTCACAACTCTTTCAATTCTCACTATTTTTGAATGCTTCTTTTTGCATATGACTCTTCTCAACATCCTCTTCAACTTCTCTTTACATGAAAAGAGCCAATTATGCTTGAATGTGTCGCGGTGAAAATTGGATACCAAGCTATTATGTTAACTTGAATCACATTTCTTTTATTTCACCACCGTCTTTGATTTATCCAATGGAAGGGAGAAAGATCGAATGTCCCACAGTATACAATGCAAATGCAAACTAAGAGTCTAAGGTTCGGGGGTTGGTTATACCTAGGGAAGGTGTTAGCATCCTAGATATCTGTAGTACTTTGCAGGAACCTTTTGTTTTATTATGTTATTTGTTTTTTTTGTAAGGGTTTAAGGGTAGGGAGACGTATTGGGAAGTATGAAATGCATATGCACCATGCACGATAATTAATTACCATGCATGGGGTTTTCCCTTGGATATTACGCAATTAATTGTAAGATTTAACGAGAGTGCTAGCAAAGTGGTGCTAGTCTTGTGTCTAGTGACCAAAGGTTGATGGCGATGCTCGAAAGCAATCGACTTACATGGGTAGAAAATGGCTCGACGTTGGATCGAGAGTCTTATTATTTTGAAAGGTTTAGCACGCAAAAGCAAGCATACATCACATATAATGATAAACAAAAAAACATAAACAATGCATGATATCAAACAAGACTAAACTACTCCACACAAACGTACGACTAAGCGCGAGGGATTCTAACTAGAGAACAGTTTATTAAGAAAAAGCTGGTAACTTACAGGGGTATTGATGAAAGATTACTATTATTTTTGAGAATTTTATGTTAAAGATAAATTTAAAAAAACGTTAGAGGTTTTCTTATTAATAAAGAAAGGTTTTAATTATTTTAAAAATATTATTTTTTAGTTTTAAAATTATAAAAAGAAAAGAAAAAAAAGTTATTAAAAGAGTTTTTCTTATTAACTAGAAAAGATTCTAATTTTAGTAATTTGATAAATAAAAGTTTTTTTTATTATAAAAGCTTGAAAAAGTTTAACAAAAATTTAATTTATTAATAAATTTTTTAGTAAAAAAAAATTAAATTTCATTTCAAGAGAATTATATTCTGAGGAAAGGTTACTTAAGAAAATTCTACATTTTTATTATTTTGAGTTAAAAAATAAATTTAAAATGATTATTATAAAAAAGAAAATGAGATAGAATTAAAGGGATTAATGGAAACGGAGGGATCCCACGCGCTAAAGGGAAAAGGGTCCATCGCGGACCCTCAGATCACAACCACATGATCTGGATGAAACGTGATCTGATTGAAGTGATGCAGGGTGCATGGAATGTAGCGTGTGTGTGCACGTGCAGGATCAAGCAACAAACAAAAAAGAAAAAAAAAAGAAAAGGAGCCACACACACGTGGACTCACTCCTCACACTCATCTCTCTCGTTCTCTCTACATCTCAAAATTAGGGTTCTTGAAATCCTACTTCTCGCCGCCGCTACTCTCTCGTCTTCTCCGTTCTCTCTCGATCGATTAAACAATGGCCCTATCTACCCTAAATCCCACAAAGTCCCAACCCCAATTTCATTAATATTTCACGATTTACATGTTACAGGTGCGATGATTTAAAGCAAAAACAAAAAGAAAGGATGGTCGACGATGATGGCGATGCGGTGGGAGAGACAAGGCGATTCCCGGAAATAGCATTGATTAGTGGAGAGATTTCACGACAGCGGTGCAGCGTTGACTTCGTTAGGGTGGCAACTCTGCGTCTCCTGTTCCGACGGTGTAGTGACGACACTTGGTGTGAGTTCGAAGCTGACGATGATGGCTGCACGGTGGCTTTACAATCGAAGAGGATAGGTCACGATGTCGGCGACGTCGAAGGTACAACTTCTCTTCCAATTCTATGTCATGTTGCTGTGAATTTCTGATGACGTCTGCTTGTTTTGCTGGTGTGCATTTCTGATTTATGTATGCTGTGTGAAATTGTTCATGGTGTGAATTGGTATGAACTCCTGATGTGAATACTGCTCTGTATTTTGCAAGTTTTGTGCGTGTGAATTGAGGTGAATGGTTTTGTGTTGTTTGTGGTGTAAAAGCTACCTCGTGGTGTGAATTGCTCTTCTTCTTATAGGCAGTCGTGAGTTAATTCCAATATTCATGTCTGGATGTGTTTGGAAAGAAAATGATTTTGTCCTGAACATGTTTGAAACATTGCCTTTTTCAAGTCTTCATGTCTGATTACGTTTCCTTTATGTTATGATTTTGTGTAAATGCAATTTGAAAACTTTCCGTTTCCATATCGATCTGCTCTTTATTCTTTTCTTTTTTTAGTTCAACAGGGTCGATTGTGCTTTGATGAATTTCTACTTTTGCTGATTCATGATTATGTTTCCTTGATTGTTTTGGAAAGGAAAACAAATTTGTTGTGATTTGGTTTTTATTGATGATGCCTGTCCTGAATATGTGGAAAGTTTGCTGACTCAGAGCTTGCCATGATAATTGCTTGATTGTGTTTCCAATTCTAACGTTGCCAATCTTATGCATCACCGTCATGTACATTCTTTCTCTTCTCTGTTATGAATTTGGCTTTGAAACTTTCACTGCCATGCCTTTTGATTTTTCTTTCTTTTACTTTGGCATGGTTTGAGAATTACTAAAAAAAATGACGATTCTTGTTTGCAGCAAGTCATGAACCTAGGAGAGGACATTGGAAACATGTTATTAGCACTAAATCACGACGTGATGGGGCAGGTTGAAAGGACCAACGTTGCAATGACTGAGAGATTGCCTAATGGAACATGGCTTGACTATAGGCGGTCCCACTGCAGACCCTTTATTCCGTACATAGGCTTGAAAAGCTGTGGCAAGGCTTTGTATTCAACTTGTGATGGCACGCAACACCTTGTATTTTGTATTTTTGCCATGAAAGATTGGAAAATTAAACTTGGAACTTTGAAATTTGGAATTAGTGTTGTGTCTTTTATTTTTAAAATCAAACTTCCAATACTCATAAGTGTAGAACCCTTTTTTTTTATTCACACATGATTTTAGAATAAAGTTCTTGAAGCAAAATTTGCAGTCAAGGGTAGTGTATGTACCAAGCACTGGAGTAGCATTTGTAAAACATGCTTCTTCAATTCGTAAGACCAAAAGTGGGAAATTCAGTCTGTTCCAATTACAAGACTTGACAAATAGATCATATGGAAAAGAAAAAAAATACCCTATCACCATTTTCTAGCAACATCACCTCCAACATCTATTGGAAAAAAACTTGGTCCAATTTTAATTCTCTAAATGGCTTTCATATCATTTTTCTTAGGCCATCCTTAGAATTGGTAATCTTGGCGTTAAGGATGATGTCTGAAATAATCATGGAACCTCGAACTTTGAATTTTCATGCTAAATTCTAAATAGTTGGCCTTGAGGTTCCAACTCTTCTTTATTATACCTTGGAACTTGAAAGAAACATGGAATCTCGAACTTGGATTTGAATATCATGAATCAACTTGACTTTGCAAAGAATCTTGAACCTCAATTCGAAAGTTACTTGCATAAACTTGATTCCAAGTTTTCCACCCAAATTTACCATTTCAAAGCGTATGGTTCACAAACTACCAAATCCAAACTCTCCCATTTGACAACTAATAATCCAACTCCGTGGATAAGACCAAACTATGCCATGAGAAGCCCTTTGAAAGTGAGGATACTGCTTATAATGCAACACGTCATGAGATTTCAACCAATTCCCACATGATCACAACCAACAGGACATAAACCCTAACCCATCTTGAATCTTTGAGAAATCTTGAGATGAAATGTCGTTTGTATTGACCAAAGGACTATAAGAATGATGGAATATCCTTTCTTCATCTCAACAAGAATTTACAAGGACCAGAATCATAATGAGCACACACACAGCTTTCATGGCTTATGAGCTTTCTGCAGCAGTCCTAATTCACAAAAGTAACAAACACCAAGTCTAATAAATTGGTTAGTTATGCATGAATGTTTGACCTAGGAATGATGTGATATGATATGCAGATGATGCGAAATGAAAATAAAATCTTAGGGCAAAAATTAGGGTATGACAGAATGATCATCAAAAGTTTGAAGACATTATAGGTCATTTTTGGACTTAGTGGAATTTTGACATATTTTCAAGTGACTTTTTATCAACTTTCAAGAATCACAACTTCTTCAATTTTCAACCTATGGATCTCTTTTTTTTTTTGCAAAATGTCATTTGTGATACTCTCTACAAGATTTCTTCAAAGGTCAAAGTCAAATTGTGCTTGGAAGGCCATGGAATTCATTGATACATTATAGGTCATTTTCAGCAATTTGGACTTAGAATATTTCATATTTAATTTGCCAGATTTTTGTGCCAACTTCAACATGGCATAAATTTTTGCTCAAGCATCCAAATGAAACATTTCTTTGCACATTGTGATATTTTCCATGATTTTAACAAATTGCAAAAAGAATTGGATCAAAAAGCCTCTTGTACAAGATGCCCCATTTATGCAAACAGGGTTACTCAGAACTGAAGATTTACACCATGATCATATTTTTACCTCAACCAAAACTCAATTACAAGCCAAATTACCACATGTTTTTAACTTAAACATGTTTAATCAAGTTTCCAGAAGTTAATTGACTCCTAAAACACATCATTTGGCAAAGTTTTGAAGCACATGGAGTCACACTTTTCTCACTTAAGGGTGCACACGAATTCACTCAATTCTTGATCATTTCACCCCTCTCAGCATTCCATTATCTTTGGCTATAAATAGAGGATCATGTAAGAACAAGATTTGGTTCTGCAAGATATCTCTTTGTTTTGATAATAACAAAGTTGTATTTGTGTGAGAACAATTTTGGTACTCTAACGTTTATTTTCTTAAGTATTGAAAAACAGATGCTGACGTTGATAAAGATAATTCTGACTATGATAAATCTAGCTCTGACTCTGATAGAGATCATGTGAAACATCACTCTCAAATTCTCAAAAGTCACTTCTGCGTCAAAAAAGCAAGATTGCTTCTGATCTACTGTGCTTTAGAAAGGCTCTAAGAAGACAATATGTTGCTGCTGCAATGTTCTCTTGGATTTTGGCTCTGAACTTAACTCTGATACTTATCTTCTGAAGACTAAGTGCTAACGACTCTGAAGACAAGGTACAGATGAACAGCGTTCTGAAGACTCTGAAGATTTAAGTTTCTGAAGACTCTAAAGACAAGGTTCTGCCGAACAAGTGTCGCGGTGAAAATTGGATACCGTAGTTATTGGTTAACTAGGGTCGTATTTTTAATGTCACCACCGGTCTTTGATTTTATCCAAAGGAAGGGAGAAAAACCGAATTCCCACAATGCAATGCAAATGCACTAAGATTCTAAGTTCGGGGGTTGGTTATACCTAGGGAAGGTGTTAGCATCCTAGATATCTGTAGTACTCTACAGGAACCTCTTGATTCATTTATGTTATTTGTTATCTGCCTTGCTAAGGGTTTAAAGGGTAGGTGATTTATCATTTTTTTATTCCTAAGTGTGCTCGACAAGATATCACATCTTATGCCTACATATCCTGTCAGGAGGGAATCAGAGCATTTGTAGTTCTTCATTAAAGGTGCCAAATGTTTAAAGGTTTAGGAAAAGAAGATGAGTCATCATCTTAAGAAAGACCACCACAGTTCTTGAAAATGTGTGTATGTTGTGGGGCATGGGATTGTATGTCCCCTTCTTTGAGATGATTAACATCTAATTCTCTTGTGTGGAAAATTAGGTAGGCTAAAGTTTGATTAAAGAAATAAAAGTTTGTGGGGGGACTAACCTAGAAAATCTATCCTAAGTTGCCTAATTGACTTATCTTAAGGTGACGATTATGAATGCAAATGATATGCACCATGCACAATAACATGGTTATCATGCATGGGATTTTCCTTTGGATATTAATGCGATTTAAATTATGTTGTTTAGGCAAGGGTGCTAGCAAAGTGATGCTGGACTTGTGTCTGGTGACCGAAAGGTTGAATGCGATGTCCGAAGGCAATCGACTTACATGGGTAGAAAATAGGCTCGACGTTGGATCGAGAGTTTTTTTTTATGAGTTTGAAAAGGTTTGAAATAATAACAAGCATTCATCAAGTGTGATAGTAAGGCACAGTAAGGTATGATAACAAACAGGGACAAGATGAATAAACATGCAAACGTACACTCAGGCGCGTGACGAGGGTTTAACGAGTTTTGATTTTTTGTTAGAGGTGATTACTTAATTTGAGAAAGAGTTAAAGATTTTCTAAAGATTTTAATTATTTTGAAAAAAAAGTTTTAATTATTATTTAGTTTAAAGTTATGTTAAAGGAGTTTATTAAAGTTTTCTTAATAAAGATTTTTAATTATTTTCAAAGGTTCTTATTATTCTTTTAGTTTTAAACAAAAAAAATCCTAACAACTAGAAAAAGACGTTAACATTTGAATAAATGAAAGGTTTATTTTTTTATTGATTAATTTTAATATTTTAGTAAAGAACAAGTTTTATTAACAAGAGATATTATATTTGGGATGATTTTTAATTAGAATGTCTTAAATAAAGGTTTTAAATGTTATAAGGGTTTTTTTTATTTAATTTAATTTTTAAAAAATGAATTAATGAAGTTTCAATAAAGACTTGTCATATTAAAAAAGGTTTTAATTTTATTTTTTAAACAAAAGTTTTATTTTACTAAAAGATTTTCAATTATAAAAAGAGTTATTTATTTATTTTTAGATTAGAGTAAAAAAAACGGAGGGGTTCAGTGTGTGACAGGGGGAGGCAGCCTAGGGTAGACCTTGAATCGTGACCGCATGATCCATAACTGTGGCGGATCTAGAGAACCAGACGGAGGGTGTATGATGGTGTGGTGTGTGCGCATGTATGTGATAATGCGCCCCAAACAAAAAGAAAAATGGAGAAGGAATTCTCTCATTCCTCTCAGTTTCTCCCTCTCGTCCGCCTTTCTCCTCTCATCCTCAAATTAGGGTTTGAGAAACCCTCGACGCCGTCACTCTCCATCTCTCTTCTCACTCGATCAAAGCCAAAATCAAGCAAGGTAAACCCCACCCCCAGCAAACCCTAACCCCAATTCATTAATTTGATGAGTTACAAAAAAAAAGTAAGAAAAGTAAGGGAAAGGGACGCCGGCGAGGAACGATGGAGAAACACGACCGCTACCTCAAGATCTTCTGTTCCAAGGTAAGCCTTTTCTTCCTTTGTGTGTGTGTACATGTGTTGTTGTTGGTCTACTGATAATGTGGTTCTTTGATTGTAGATGTTGTTGTTGATCTCCTTCTCCGCTTGTGCGCATGCGCGATTTCCGTTCGCGTATCTGTTGCAGCAGATGTCGTGAATTTGCAACACCAAACTTGGAGAGGTATCAAAGAGAAATTAGGGTTTTTTGCACTATTTTCTTCTTCTTCTTCTTTGATTTTTTATTTTTGGTTGGTATTAGGTTGTGAGATTGTTGATTTTGAGGGTTTGTTTATGTAGGTTGGAGAAAAGGTTCTCGGTGATAGAACGAAGGTGGGTGGTGTTGATGGTGCTTCCGGTTTGGTCAAAGAGAGTGAAGGGGGAACAAAGGGGCTATGGCCACCACCTCAAACTCGCTTGAAAGATAAGTTACCCTCAGAACTTATTCTCTTTTTGACTTTGGATGTGTATAGTTTGAATTTGATGAATGATTTTGTGGATGTGGGTGGATTTGTGATAAATTGGTGAACTGACTATGTGGGATCTGAGCTATTGGTTGTGAATTGATGCATATAAGTTCTGGTATGATGTGGTTATCATCTGGTAAATGATTTGAATTTCGATTAATAGGTAAGCATAGGGTTTGAATCGATTTGTCAATGGTTTTCTTCTGAAGGTTTTTCTTTTGATATCTGGGGTGATTGATGAATTGTTTCTGTAGTATGATGGATTGGGTTGAATTTGGTATGTGTATGAATTTTTTTAGTTGTGTGATTTTCTGGTTTGATGTTTTAAAGTGAAACTCTGGTTTGGATATATGTTGGACTTGGTTATGATTTGATCTTGAAAGGGTGAAATGGTTTTGTTTCTCATGTGAGTCCCCCCTCTTTTCTTGTGGTGATTTGTGATTTATAGGCTATGTCAATGGATGCTTTGAATGATGTCTTGGACCTAAAAGAACAACTAAATCCATGCTGATTTTGTTTAAAAAAATGTGTCACGACACTTCCCTTGATTCCTTCCCTTTTGTTTCTGACACGTCTGCTGTATTTGCAGAGTAGGTTAGGATATCTGATTTTACTTTGAGTTTTGGAAACCAATTGATTGTGTTTGATTTTGTGTTGATTCTCTTTGGACAAAACAATTTGATCTTGTTGTGTCTGAATATATTGGGAAAGTTGTTTTGGGAACAAAATGTTTTTATCGTGAATTGGTGTTTCTTGCAGTGATTGGAATGTCTGATGCGGATTTTGTGGTTGTATTTGGTTACTTGTTGACATGTGATTAACATTTGTTTGGAAACTCTCTATTTACCTGCTCATTGGTAACATCCTTTGTTGCTTTTGAGAACCTTTCAGAGCATGCGTTTGTAGATTTGTAATCTACCTGTGGGTCCTTGAAATGCATATAGCTTTTTACGCATGCTGAAGGAATATCAGGGTAATTGGATCCACTTGCGCAAAAGGATAAGGGTGACTTCCAAGCTACAGCATTGGTACCATTAGCAAAAGTCCCAAGAAACAAAGTAGCAACTATCCCTGACGTTGAAAGCTACTTCTCCCCCTTTTTCTTAATTTTCTTGAAGACATGAAAGGGAAATGTAATGTAGCCATGTGTTTTTTTTAGCCAGCTGAAAATAATACTGCAGCTTGCTTTTGGTATTACTTGCAGCCTTTGTATTTATGGATTCCGTTGGAAATATTGCCTTGTAGTATTTTGGAATTATAACTTGCCATGTAATCCATCCTTGTAGTAACCATGAGTTTGGTCACTTGTATGTGGCTTGTAATTTGAATGCGAACCAATAGTTGTATCTTTAAAACCACTTCATTGACTTAGCAAAACATAAATAGACAGTAGGGATGATAGTCTACGTGAAATGGCTTCCCACTTGATAATACCACTTGCCAAGACGTGACTCCAAAAATAACAAGGCCCATGTACTAATTGCGAATATCTTTATGACTTGGATGACCAATACGAGATACCTAATGGCCCTTTATACGTCGTGGGACGGTTCAATTATAACACAACTTGCATTATGGCTTGAAATGAAATTTCCTAACTATCTGAATTCCACTTTAAGAACATTTTACTAAATTTTGATTAAGTAAAGTTCGTCATCTCCACCCATCTTGATCATAAATTAGAAAGTCCAATCTCTCAAGATCAAAAGAAACACTTTTATGAATAAGAACGACGTCCTGCTGGATTTTCATATTTGGGAATTTTTATAAGTAATGTTGCCATCATCTTGTACATCTTTTGGAATCTTGAATGGCATCCCATCGTCTTGAGTGAAATAATGTGGACTTGAATTTGCCTCTTGGAAATCAGACTTCTAATTCCTTCCAGAGTGAATTTTCCTTGATGGACCATTATTTAAAACACAGAGCACACACATCTCTTAAGTCTTGAAAAGACTGACAGCGGGGGAATATGTTAACTTGTAACACAACCAGTGATTAAACTTTAGGGACCATTCGCCATATCAGAGGGTACTCTGTAGGGGAGAAAACTGAGGAGTTTGAGGGGATAAGAAGATTTGTGGCGGCTTAGGGACCAAAGGGATGAGGACACGATCGGACAGGAGTCCAACACATCTTGCAAAGACCAAAGAAACCTCCACAAACACGCACACGACACAACAGCCTTCAAGTCTTTGAGCCTTCTACAGCAACACCTGTACTTGCAAATGAAACGAACAAAACATAGTCTAGGTAAAGTGGTTAGTTATGCACGAATGATTGACCTAATATGCTAAAGAAACGAAGCGGGAATCTTAGGGTCAAAAATTGGGGTGCGACAACAAGTTCTGAAGACTCTAAAGACTTATGTTTCTGATAACCAAGGGTTCTGAAGAAGGAGTGCTGAAGACTCTGAAGACAAGGTTCTACTGAACAAGCTCTAAAGACTCTGAAGACTCAAGACTCTGAAGACCTAATGATTCATTCTTCTGATCATACTTCAATCATATCAATTCATAAGCCTCAGATAGATAGAAGAAGATGAAACGTTTGTGAGGGAAAATAGTACATAGTACAGATCAAACATGTTATTTTCCACTACCATTCCACTACCCTGATTTGGTGATACAAAGGACAATTTCAGTGTACGATTTTCATCCCAGCATAACGACATTATTTCAAGTCGCCAGTACTTTACTGATATTACTTATCTGCCCTTCAATGAATCTTTTTCTGGCTATATAAAGACTTGATCATTCAAAGACTCGTGTGTGACACCAAGTGTGAAAAAGAGAGATATACAAAACACTGATTCGTACGATAAAGAACTCGAGAAATAGAGAAATCCATGAGTGAACAGTAAAGCACACAATACAAATAAGAAGATTGTTCTTATTGTATAGATTCTCTCTAAGTTAGATTGAGCTAGAAATTGTGCTTATATCAGCTTATGTAAGAAGCATTTCATTGTAAACATTTTATTTGATCAAACAGTTGTTTGAATTCCTTAAGGGACCAGTTGGGTCAGAATCCTTAAGAAAAGACGGTTAGTCTGTGTATTGTTAGTCACCAGCAGTTGCTAGTGCAGTTGTAATCAGTTTGGTTATAGTGGATTAAGTCCTTGTGTATAAGGAGAAATCACCTTGGCGGGTGGACTGGATTAAATTGATAGTTTTCAAGTGAACTAGGATATATCGTGTGTCTTTCTCTATTGTTAGTCTATTTGTGATCTTTGTTTGAGTTTCACAAAAAGCTTTTATTTTGAAAACCCAATTCAAATCCCCCCTTTCTTGTGTTTTTCTCACATCTTCAATTGGCATCAGAGCTCCAGTTCTGATTGTGATAAAAATATTTATCAACGCCTCACCATGTTCAGTACCGATCCAGTAATTTGTGTGAGATATCATGGTTGCTGCAGCTAATGTTAATACTGCTGTAGAAGAGAAAGATCATTACACTGCCAAACCACCAGTCTTTGACGGTGAAAAGTTTGACTACTGGAAAGAAAGAATAGAAAGTTTCTTTCTTGGTTATGATGTAGATCTTTGAAATCTAGTAGTCGATGGCTACACTCACCCAGTTGATGCTACAGGTGCTAAAATATCCAGAAGTGATATGACCAACCAACAGAAGAAAGATTATAAGAATCATCACAAGGCAAGAACCATATTGCTAAATGCTATCTCTTATACTGAGTATGAGAAGATAACAAATAGAGATACTGCCAAATCTATTTTTGATTCTCTAAGAATAACTCATGGAGGAAATGCTCAAGTTAAGGAGACAAAGGCGTTGGCCCTAATCCAAAAATATGAGGCATTCAGAATGGAGGATGATGAGACAGTTGGGACCATGTTTTCAAGGTTTCAAATGCTAGTCGCAGGACTTAAAGTTCTGGACAAAGGTTACTCAATTGCTGATCATGTTAAAAAGATCATCAGAAGTCTTCCCAAGAAATGGAGACCTATGGTAACAACTTTAAAGCTATCCAAGGATCTTAACAGCATAAGTCTTGAAGAGCTTGTTAGTTATTTAAGAAGTCATGAGATAGAGCTAGAAGAAGATGAACCTCAAAAGAGAAGCAAATATTTAGCTCTTAAGTCTAAACCTGAAAAGGCAAAGGCTTATCAAGCTGAGGAAGAATCAGAAGATTCTGCTGAAGAATCAGAAGATGTGATGTCGCTAATCTCCAAAAGGATCAACAAACTCTGGAAGCATAGGCAAGGAAACTTCAGAGGATCTAGAAGAAACAAAGGCCGCTCTGAGTCATCATCTGGACAGAAGAAGCAGAACTCAGGAAAGGAAGTTTTCTGCTATGAGTGTAATGAGCCAGGTCATTATAAGAACGAGTGTCCAAAGATCAAGAAAGACAAGAAGCCTAAAAAGAACTTCTCCAAAGCGAAGAAAGAACTGATGGCAACTTGGGACGACTCTGATTCTAAAGAAGAAGACTCTGATGAAGAACAAGCAAATGTTGCGCTAGTGGCAACAATTGACGATGAAGTTTCTAGAGAACCAGAAGACAAAATATCATCAGAACCAGAATCAGACTCTGACTCTGACTCAGAGGTATTATCTAAACTCTCTCGTTGTGAATTAGAGTCTTGTCTTTCGGAAATGCTGAAAAAGTATTAAACACTTCAGAGTAAATACAAAGATCTTAAAAGATCACATATAATTGCTTCTGAGGAAAAAGATAAACTTGAGCAGAATAATTCTTCGCTAAATGAAAACATTATTTGCTTAAAAAATAGTAATTAAGCCTTGAAAAGCAAAGTTGCTAAATTAGAAGAAGAATTAATCTCCAATGTCTCTGACACAAGCTGTATCAACAAGTATGATAGAGCATTCCAGTATTTTCTTGCTAAAAGTATAGATAGAAGCAGAATAGCTTCCATGATCTATGGAGTAAGCATAAATTATAAGAAAGATTTGGGATGTACAGAATCATCTGAAATTGACGAAAGTCAAACTGTTAAACCAAAACCTCTCTATGACCATTTTGTGCCTTCTGGCACTGAGATTGTTTGCTCTGAGCTTGCACAAAAATCCCCACCGACACAGAAGTTTGTTTCTAAAGATAAATATCATGCACAAATTCCACATGATTATCCTGTTGCACAAAAGCCCAAAGTTGTGAAACACTCTGGGAAAGCTAACAAGAGAGGACCCAGAAAGTGGGTACCTAAGGACAAGATAATCTATGTTGCAGACATCCTTAGCAGCTCAGTTGAAACACCAGTCATGGTACCTGGACAGTGGTTGCTCGCGACACATGACGGGAAGAAGGCATATGTTCCAAAGTTTGGAACTTAAGCCCGGAGGCTTCGTCGGTTTCAGAGGAATCCAGAAAGGAAAAATCATTGGCTCTGGAACCGTTGGTAATGGTAACTTTCCCTCTGTTACTGATGTTCTTTCAGTTGATGGTTTGATGCATAACTTGTTGTCAATTAGTCAACTTAGTGACAATGGTTATGATATCATCTTTAATCAAAAGTCCTGTAAGGCTGTAAGTCAGAAAGATGATTCAATCCTATTTGTCGGAAAGAGGAAAAACAACATTTATAAGATTAGAGTTTCTGATATTCGTGAACAGAATGTCAAATGCTTAATGTCTGTTAATGAAGAGCAATGGGTATGGCATAGACGTTTAGGCCATATTAGCATGAGGAGAATTTCTCAGCTAAATAAGCTTGAACTCGTCAGAGGCTTGCCAAATTTGAAGTATTCTTCAGATGCTCTTTGTGAAGCATGCCAGAAAGGAAAGTTTTCTAAAACTTCCTTTAAAGCAAAGAATGTTGTGTCCATCTCTAGACCGTTAGAACTTCTACACATTGATTTGTTTGGACCAGTGAAAACTGCCTCAATCAGTGGAAAGAAGTATGGATTAGTAATCGTTGATGATTATAGTCATTGGACATGGGTAAAATTCTTGAAACACAGGGATGAGTCTCATTCTGTGTTCTCTACCTTTTGCTCTCAAGTGCAAACAGAGAAGGACTGTAAAATAGTCAAAGTCAGAAGTGATCATGGCAGAGAATTTGAGAACATACTTTGAGAATCTTTTTTATTCTCATGGCATTTCCCATGATTTCTCCTGTCCCACAACTCCACAGCAAAATGGAGTAGTGGAAAGGAAGAATAAGACTTTGCAAGAAATGACTTGTACCATGATCCAAGAAACTGACATGGCTAAGCACTTCTGAGGAGAGGCAGTAAATACCGCATGTTACATTCTGAATAGGACTTTAATAAGACCTATTTCGGGTAAGACTCCTTATGAATTGTGGAAGAATAGAAAACCCAACATTTCATATTTTCATCCTTTTGGATGTGTTTGTTTTATGTTGAACACTAAAGAGAATCTTGGCAAGTTTGACTCCAAAGCTCAAAAGTGTTTATTGTTAGGATATTTTGAACACTTTAAAGGCTACAGAATCTATAACACAGAAACACGAATTGTAGAGGAATCAATTCATGTCAGATTCAATGATAAGCTTGACCTTGAAAAGTCAAAGCTAGTTGAAAAGTTTGCAGATCTGAAGATCACGTTATCAGAATCTAAAGAAGTAGAAGATTTAAGAGAAGAAGACAAAGATGCAAATTCTCCAGATCCAGATACAACCTTACCAAAAGCTGAGAACAACTCATCTCATCAGAAGAATAATAAATTAAAGACTTCTCATTCTGAAGAATTCATTCTGGGAGATAAAGCTGATCCAGTCAGAACCCGTTCATCCTTCATATATTCCAAAGAAACTCTTTTGAGGTCTAGTATCTCTGATAGAGCCAACAACAATTGATGAAGCTCTCAAAGAGAATGAGTGAATTCTGTCCATGCAAGAATAACTGAATCAATTCACCATAAATGACGCCTGGGATCTTGTTCAGAAACCCAAAGGTGTCCACGTCATTGGAACTAAATGGGTGTTCAGAAATAAGTTAGATGAGAAAGGTGAGGTCGTAAGAAATAAAGCACGACTGGTTGCACAAGGTTATAGTCAACAAGAAGGGATAAACTATATAAACACCTTTGCACCAGTTTCCAGGTTAGAATCTATTCGCATTTTAATCTCATTAGCAGTAAATCATAACCTTACTTTATATCAGATGGATGTAAAGAGTTCATTCTTAAGTGGATATTGAAATTATGGTATCAGACGTGTGATGTTAAGTGCGATGTCACAACAACACACTCTACACAATGGACAAAATAAACAGTAGAATAACACACAAAATTGTTCACCCAGTTCGGAATAACTACCTACGTCTGGGGGCTACCAAGCCAGGGATGAAATTCACTACTTGTAGAATTAAATTACAGACTCAACAACCCAGTTGACAATCCCCTAATCTTAATTCCTACTAGTGACTTTCTACCTAAGAAACCACTTAGATATGAGAACACTACTCAATCCCTAAAACACTTCAAAGAACGCCCTCTTTGAGAAACCTTGATCCTGCTTCACAGCTTTGATCAAGTTATACAACTCTCTATCGCTTCACAACTTCTAAGAGAGAACAGAAAACATCTCACCAATTCAACTTAGAATGGTGTATACAAAACTCGTACAAAATACTTAAGACACTCAGTCTATGCTCTTGATCTTCTCTCTGTATTTCTGTACCTTTTCCTTTGGTCTTGTGCGCTTTATATAGCAACCTGAATTAGGCTTGGACTCCTGCAATATCTGACTTGATTTGTTATTTAAAACTGAATCTTCAAAACAGATTTTCTCCTAAAATCTTTTCAAATTTTGAACCTTTTAAATCTCCTACAAATCTGCACCAGATCTCCTATACAGCGAAGAATATCTAACCCAAGATATTCGCATCCAATGAGACTACCTGCTCTCCACAATTCCAGCTAACACGCAAACCCTAACAACATCACAAAACCTGATGTTATTAATTCTGCAGATCTAATGTCACAACATCGCTTGGGACATCAGACATCCAAACTTCAGTAACTTAAACACTTAACACAGCCCACTGTTAAGACTCAATGTTGTGACATCACCACCTTGGCATCAAACATTGAACATTCTTTGTTTTACCAAAATTCTAGCCAATCCAAGAAACTAACAATCTCCCCCTTTGGCTAATTTTGGCTAAAACAATCTCTGCACCTTCAGAGACTTCAGCAGCGGAAAAAAAAAACTTCAATAATTTTGAACCTTCAAGCAACAACATCAATAATACAAAAAGACTTCACAAAACTCTTGACAGCACCATCTTCAACAACTACAGTCTTCTCAACATTAGCAACAATGAACACTCCTCCTCAATCAAAAACCAGCATAGTAGCTATTCAGCAATTACTCCCCCTTAATATCTGCACTTCTGAACTATAAATTCAGCAATCAGCTACATCCTCAGCAACAACACCCTTCAACTCCTTTGACAACTGAGAATATTTGACAACTTTAACTCCTTTGCCTTTAACTTCTTGGCTACTTCTCCCCCTTTTTAGCCACAATTTGACAACCTCATCAAGTAAGTCTAACTACAGTTAGTACAACCCTAGCTCTCATTGTCAGTCTCACAGGCAGCAAAAAGACATAACAAATCATAGAACAAAACAGGTGCCTATACTTGCACAATATTCAAACTACAAACCAAGCACAACAGTGCAGATCCAAAAACAACATAAATAAAACTACTATCTAAGAAAAAAACATTAAAAGCTTTAATCATCTGAGCTGGAATCATCATCATCTTCTTCATCTTCTTTTGAGCAATTAGCATTGTCATTATCAGATTCATCATTCTTATCAGCATTGGCGCTTTCAACAGGAACATCATCATCATCCTTACTTGTGTTGACTGTTTCACCTTCTTTTTCTGCCAATCTCAGAGTTATGAGAAGTTTTTCAAATTTCTGCTTTCTTTCAGTACTCACTCTGATGACTTCATCCAACTCCTTGCAAGCCTCCTCCAATTCTGAAATCAACCCATTTTTGGCAGGTGGCTGTTGTGATGTTGAAGTTGATGTCTTGACAATGTCAGGGACATGCTTCCCTTCAAACAGCTTATAGTGGATTGACAGAGCAGATTCTCTCTTACACACCACATCAGATTGATGAAGAATCTCAGGATGTTGTGACAGGATGATCCCACAAATGAGAGAGGGAAATGCAATAGGCATCTTCACTGCATTTGTAGCAGCATGCTTGACAGTCTGATCATAAATATAAGCCTCATAGTCAAACAACCTCTTTGTCCCAACAGCATAAATGAATTTTCCCAATCCAGCAGAGATAGTTGTCTTGTGATTGGAAGGGACCCAATTAGCTGCTCCTATTCTGTGCAGAATAGCATATTTGACACTTAACAAACTGGCAGATAATTTTCCTTTCAGAGGCCAGACTTTCACTTGCCCTGCCGTGATTTCCTTGCACACAGCATTGTCTGTTTGTTCCAACTCTCTATGCTCCAGCTCATCCCTTCCAAGGTAAGTGTTAATAACCTCAGGAGAAAAGTTTACACATTGACCTCTCACATATACCTTTCTAAAATCCACACTTCTGTTGTCATTAATAGCCATAGGAATGTTTACTACAAATTCCTTGACTAACCCATCATAGCACTTGGACAATCCAAAAACAGTATTCATTAGCCCAACAACTTTAATCAATTCTACAACTTCCTTGATTTCCAAAGCATTAATCATTAGCCCATCAAACTCAGATTCTGAATCTTCCCTCAGCTTCCTCCTTTTGGAATTTACAGCAACTTTGCTCCAAGTCTTAGTAGGACCCACCACAGTTGACTTCTTCTTCTTGTTCTCAGGTCTCTTCTTAGGTGAAGAATCTATAGACTTCCCTCTTCTAGACCTTATTCTCTTGGCAATACCATAAACAACTTTTCCAATAACTTCATTATCTGAAAGGTCAATCACATCCACCTTATCAGCATTCTTCTTCTCTCTGGGACTAGTATCATCATCCCTAGCAGGTGATGTTCTGACATTAGGTTCAACATCAGCTTCCTCTTCTACATGAGCATCTTCAACTTCAGTTTCAACTTCTGCATCTTCAATGACTGAAACAGCCAATCTGTGAAGATTGGTTTCAGTATGCTGCATGTCATCCTTTTCAGCAGGCATTTGTCTAAGAGGTATAGATATTCCTTTCACCGACAAACCCTTATCCAAAATTTTTGTGGCAATCTGATTGAGACTTTTATCAACATCAACTCTTTCCTCAATGGCTTGAGAAGGAGGAGTGGTAGTCTCAGGAACAGAGCGGTTTCCGAACAAAATGCTAGTCACAAATGCTCTGCTATTGCTATCATTAATTTTCTTAGCAGTCGATTGATTAGAAGAAGAGTTACCAGTTGAAGCCCTCCTTGGTTGAAACTTCTCAGGTCTGCTCTCAGAAGCAGGCACTACCATAGATAGAGGAGTTATATTCAAAGCTTCATCCACAGAGACTTTGTTCGTCAAAACCCTAGATTTTTTATGAGTGGAGTTTTTGGATTTAGACTTCTTAGATGAGGAAGACACTTGTTTCGACATTGTTCCTGTATGGTAACTGATGATTAGAGGGGGGTTGAGATTTCCTTTCTTAGAGGAGAAGATGTCCAGATGAAGATAGTTGTGGCGTGTGAAATTAATAATAGGGAATGATAGTCTAAGGTATGGCGCCTGAATTTGTGTATCCCTTAAGGGCCAATCAATGATTTTCTCCCTCTAATTTAACTTTCCTTTTAAAAATTTAAAAGGATTCACATTAAGAGTACTTAAACCTAGCAGACTTTCACACTTGATGTCACAGTCTAATGTTAAAACATCAGTCTTAACATCAGTAGTTGAATTAACTTCAAGAGGAATCCACTGATAGCAGTTATCTTTGGATCTGGCACCCTTCATAACAACCTGATTATGCTCATCAGATACCACACACTCATCTTTGGTGTAGTTAACTTTGTAACCTTCATCACATAGCTGACTTATGCTAATCAGATTAGCATTCAGACCTTAGACAAGGATCACACTATCAAGAGTAAGACCATCATGATTCTTCACTCTTCCAACTCCTACTACTACTCCTTTTTCTCCATTTCCAAACACAACCTTATTTGCATGGCAAGGATTTAACTCCACCAAATGCTCCTTGGATCCAGTCATGTTCTTTGAACATCCACTGTCAAAGTACCATGCATCCATGGCAAAATGACCATCTGAGGTATGAGCCAATAGACATGTGACCTGAGCTTTAGGAACCCATTGTTTCGCAACTTTGGGTCTGACCTCCTTTAGTTTGCTTTGAGGAGCAGATTGTGGATAACCATGCAGTTTGAAGCAAGAGGACTGCATATGTCCAAACCTGCCATAATAGAAGCATCTAACTCTGTCATCTCTGAAGTGGTTAAACCTTCTGCCACCCTGATGATAATGTTGTGGCTGCCACCCATAATGTTGTCTCCTTCTTCCATAGTTGGATTGTCTTCTATGGGGTGGTTGTCTTCTTCTGTACTGAGGATGCTGTCTCCTAGGTTGTCTCCTATGGTGATGAGGCTTCCTTCTTCCATAGTAATGAGGTACAACATTGTTGTATCCATATCCATATCCATATCCATACCAGTTTCCTTGATGTTGAGACATGTTCTGTTTGAACCTGCCTGCTTGCATGCTCTTGTGATATTGGGGAGGCATATACTGACTAGCTCGTTGAGGATACACCTTCCTTTGATGAGTACTATTTTTCTTCTCAATATTCTGTGGCTGGACAACCTTCTTTGGTGTAGGATCCTGTCTCTTAGTTTGATATTGAGACAATGATTGAGACACCTCCTTCTTTGTTCTTGAAGGGCTAGCCACATATCCTATACCTGATTTATCTCCAACAGCTTTCTCTGACTGAAGAATCTTATCAAGAGTAGCTGTACCACTGTTCATCATCCTAACGGATTTTGTCATCTGATCAAGTTGTGATTTAATTAGTACAACTTCATTTTCCAGATCAGCTTTTTCATTCTCAAGCTGAGCAATCTGTTACTTGTGACACTTGTTTTCTTGACAGATTTCAGCACTTTTTAAACACAGCTCTTGATAAGTCGATGCTAACTCCTCATAAGTTATTTCTCCATCACTATCATCATCAGAAACGACAGTTCTTCTCAAAGCTCTGTAATACCCCAAATTTTGACCACTTAGATTTCCCATCATTGTGAAAATCATCATCACAATATGGATGTACCTTTATGCTTCATCAGTCTCCCCAAAGATGGGTGAGCATCCAATACAATCAAAATTAGGGTTTCAAGCCCTCTCTGAGCTTTAGACAAAGGATCAATCAAGAAATGACATGATCTTCAACTTGTCTAATCTCTCAAACATCCACAATGGATCAAAAAGGACTCCCACTTCAAGGATTAAGCACAAGGCTGCTCCCTTCTAGGTGGATCAAGTCTCAAGATCGACAGTGTCACCAAATTAGGGTTTTGGTCAACCAGGGCCTCCAGATGGAAATTTTCATCTGGGCATAAGGCAATGATCCAAAACATGACCTAATATACTTCATGGAACCTCATGGACCCATGCATCAAGTCAATTTTGCCTCAGGGGATGCATTCATCAAAAATCAGGAATTAGGGTTTCTTGACCTAATTCACCCCTAAGTTGACTTTTGGGACAAACCATGAGCCAAGACCTCAAGACATGATTTGAGGGTCTCTAATACACCATATTGATCCATTTGGAATAATGGATTGATCCAAGAAGCTTGAGCAACAAGTTTCATTTTCATCTGCACCACAATTAGGGTTTTAAGGGAAAAGTCAACTGTAACTTTGACTTTTGACCAAGACATGCTCCCAAACCCTAATACATGATTGAATATACCCTATGACACCCATGGAACATGTCCATCAAGTTTGATTTAGGTCAAGGACATGATTTCCTGAAGAATTGCACAGTTTGGAATTCATCTGATAAAAAGTCAACTGTGCACAAAAGTCAACTTTGACTTTTTGAGATTTTTCACCAAAATGGATTTTTAACCCTAAAATGATGTTAATGTATGATTTGAATCATCATTCATCAAGTTAAATCAAGAAAAGTGAGATAACTTGTAAAAGGGGTAACCATAAAACTTAGAAATTTTTCTAAGTTAAAAATAAAGTGGCAAAGGTACCAACTTTGGAGGACCATAACTCCTAAACCACAAGGCCAATTTTTTCCATCCAAATCTTGATTTGTAGATCTCACTGCCCTCTACAAAAACTTCAACTAGGCCTAACTCCAATTCCTTATGGATTTTGAGCTATGAGTGAGCCAAAGTGGCTGAAAATGTGAAAAAATACCATTTTCCAACACTTAGAAAAATTCTGCCTAAAACAGAATTTTGTTGAAACACCAAAACTTGTGGGATTTTTGCACATAGATGCAAGCTGAATCAGTCCCAAAGTTAAACATCAATGTTGTTGCATATGTTGCTAAGAATTCAAAGGGCTCAACAGCATGAATTGATTCAACTCAAGCCATGAGAAATCCATGCCCAAAGTCATGCTGCTGCAAGCTGTTTTGGAAAAATCAGTTTACATGTTTGCTTATCTCACACGATTTTGAGCCAAAGACTGAGGATCAGCATGCCACTTGTGTTCAAACCAATCACATTGCATCTAATCCAACTGATAAATCTGAGTCAAAAAGTCAAAGAACCTTCCAACTTGAAATTCATCCACTTTGGCACTTTTTGCCTTGAATTCAAAATGCATTTATGTGGAATAGTGCATTGTCAAGATTCTCACTCTCCTCAGTCAAGTTCTCTGATTAAACAACATTAAAAACATCTGAAGAATGTGATTTCAGTCAAGGCATAGCTGATCTATTTGGAGCAGCTGTTATGCCTAGTGCAAGAGGCATTTATGCCAAGCCAATCCAAGCAAATGTGATCTGATCCAGCTGCCATTCACTATTCCTCCAAGACAAGAGTTGATCACCTATAAATAGAGGTCCCAATGGATCACTCAACTCACCCCAAAGCCAGTTACAGCACTGCTTTCTCTCATTCTTTCTTGAACTTCAAGTTTTCTTGTTTTTGAGTAACCACTATCGGGTTTTGAGTTGCAGCCATAAGCAATCAATTCCAATTGCTCAAACACATCACATATGATGTATTTGAGGTGTCCAAGTGCTTAAACAACATCTGTAACACTCCCAGCTCAAAATCACTCTTCAACCAAGCCATTTTGCTTCAGTTTTGCAGGTGGAGGTCTCCAGCTTGATCCAGAGAATTTCAAAGTTTTCCAAAGCTTGCAACACACTCCATAACATCCATTGAAGCTGTAGGGATCATCAATTCATGACTGGAACACCATCTGGGCAAAGTTCCATTTCAGCTTGCATCAAGGTGAGCTTCAAACTCAAACTCCATGATCCATGCATATTTCCTCGCATGATAATTTTGCCATTTGATTACCATCATATGCTGATTGTTTTGCCTCAATAAATTTGATCATAGACCTCATAACCATGCTTGCACGATTGCTTTTGCAAATTAGGGTTCATCTGTGTTCATCATGATTATTTCACTCCACACTGAAAATGAATAAAATTGGGTATTGCCATCTTGTTCCTTGTGAAAAAACGCACGAGTTTGGTGTTTGAATCATGTCCAATGGTTGAGAGATGAGTGAGATAGGGTGCTTCATGCACGAGCTCGGGGAAGGAGATGGCCATGGCGCCATTTTCAGAAAACCAACCAAGTTCTCTATATAATTTTCACTTGCCATATATTTAATGAATTGGCATTGCGCCCCAGCGGTTCATCAGCTGGTTTTGTGAGTATTAGCAAGCGAGAGGTCTGGGGTTCGAATCCCCCTCGCCCCAGACTTCTTTTTATCACTTTTCTATTTTATTATTTTTCATACTATTATTTTTAATGATTTGAAAAATTAATAACTCCTTCAATTTTTATCATTTTTGATTGGTTCTTTTTGCAATAATTCACAAAAATGTTAAAATATTTTATTTTACCAAAAAAAATCCCAAAAATATTATTAATTTTATATAATTGATATTTTTGCAAAGAATTAATATTTTAATTGTTTTTAACATTTGAAATATTATTTCCACAATGATTTTGCAACTTTTAATGCTTTCTATTTGTTTTGTAGGTCAATACTTAATTTTTGAAGCATTAATCCAAGATCACAATTTGTTTCCCATGTGTAAAACAATTTTTGATCAATTTAATTGAATTTTTATTCAATTAAATACATTTTTTGGAAACAAATTAGGGTTTTGGATTAATTCAACCCTCATAAATCATTTTCAAACCTTTTTTGGGCCTCTTGAGAGAGTGTAAGACCCATCCCCCCTTGTACAAAAACATTTGGGCCTCATCCATTGTATAAGTCCCTCTGTACAAGTAAACGGCGCGATCGTCGCCCGTTTAAAAATAAAAACCATCTGGGCCTACCCTCGAGTAGTAAGACCCATTTCTTTTTTCTTAAACCTTTTTGGGCCTCTATTAGAGTGTAAGACCCAATCCCCTTTTAACCAAAACATTTTGGGCCTCACTTATTGTATAAGTCCCTCTGCGTTAAAAGAAAACCTCGGCGCGATCGCCATTTTTAAACGAAAAATCATTTGGGCCTACCCTCGTGTTATAAGCCCCACTCTTTTTCTTTAAACCTTTTTGGGCCTCTTGAGAGAGTGTAAGACCCATCCCTTTGTACAGAAAACCTTTTTGGGCCCCAGTCACTTGTATAAGTCCCTCTGTACAAATTCAAACAGTGCGCTCACTGATAAAACCCTGGGCCTCTCCTTGAGCTGTAAGCCCCAAATCTTTCTTTTTCAAAGCACTTTCTCCTTTGATTTTGAATATACTGTTGTTTTTAATCTTTCTTTGTTGAACAACTAACCAAACAGCATGGAAGCACTACAACCGAGTAAGTGGTTATCGCTTTCATTTACTGCTTTCATATTATAAACTGTATTGTGGGGCTGCTCACTGTAAGTCTCCTTTCATAAACTCATATCTACTGTGTAATAATAGTATAGATATTTCGAGTTTCCCCGACAACTACGTCTAGAACTAAGTGACGCCGTTTCATTTATTCGTAGAAATAGACGCCTAGATCCCCAATAGGAGCACCAGATACAGTCTTCTCTTCGGCTGTCCTCCTTAGGAATTGTCAAAGAAGCTCTACTCCCCAAGATGAATGTATTCTCCGTGAATGACATCTTTGAGTTTCTTCCAAATTCTCGAACTTTCCTGACTTGATCTATTCCTTGTGGATAGCTTGCCTTGAATGTCTCGGGGTTTGGGTACCCACTACGGTCATAATCTTGGACCTTAACTAAGGAACCCTCTTTCAAAGTTAAAAGTCGCTGGATAGTAAACCTCGCACGTTTACCAGTGGTTTTCATCTTTAAAAGAGTTATCTCTCCTAATGGAAAGGAGATGATAGACCCACAGGCTTCTTAAAAGCATCGGCCTCCTCTTGGGCATTATTCAAGGACCCTACGGCTTCTTAGAAGTATTCACAGCCTCCTCTTAGGCTTTGTATAATGATCTCTTCCTCCGGGAATGATAGCCTCCTCTTGGGCTTCGTACAAGGACCCGTCGGCTTCTTAAAAGATTCCAGCCTCCTCTTGGGCTTCGTACAAATTGTCCCGACGACCTCCTAGAGGTATAGGAACAGAACCTAGTCATCCTCATAGAACAGTCCTTTCATAGAGTCTACTATTGTTTCTCGAAGCATAGTACAAAAGATAAAACTCTAGACTTGGACAGTCTAACTTCCTTGAGTCTCAAAGACATTCTCAAGCACCCTTCGTTAAATAGGAAGAAAACCCGCAGACTCGGATAGTCTCAATACCCTTTGGATTTCCCGTTTCCTCAAAGAAAAGGAAATATCCCTGATCCTCAAATTAAATCCCTGTGTACAGTGTTACTCATATAAGAACTGATTTTCTCTTTTAAATCAGTATATTGGATCTGTCACTCAACTGAAACAGTTACAATAGCCTCCATCTCGGGCTTCGTACGAGATACCAAAATTCTCCCCAGTGGAGTCAAAACAACCTTTTAGCCTCTCTCAGGCTTTGTATGAGACACAAAAGATTCCCTCGTTGAGTCAATCACCCCTTTTTTTGCCTCCATCTCGGGCCTCGTACGAGATATAAATCCCTTAAGCAAGAGTCGAACTCTTTGCTAGCCTCCTCTTAGGCTTTGTATAACGATATGCCCCACTGGGTCAAAAACCTTTTAGCCTCTCTCTCGGGCTTTGTACGAGACACAAAATAGCCTCCTCTTAGGCTTTGTATAATGATTTTCCTAGCGGAAATTAGCCTCCTCTTAGGCTTTGTATAAGAAAACCACTGGTTGATCCAATCAACCTTTTAGCATCAAAGTTGTGCCTCGTTCACAGTACACAAACATCAACAACTCCTTTCCCTTCATCTAATCGCTGTAAGCGGCAAGCCTCTGGATCATATATATCCATGCCACTGTCCCTCTTTTAGCATGAGAAATTCCTAAGGAAAGATGGCATTGCTCTACACTGAGTTAAAGTCTTCTCCTTCAGGTTAAAACCCTTTCTTCGGAAATTATGGCATTGCTCGGATCCGCGTATCCCAGTTAAAGTAATTCTCCTTCCCCCTCTTTAGAGATGACAAATTCTCTCTAAAGTCGAGGTCCTTTCGCTTCACGTCTTGGGCTTTGAACAAGACACAAATAGACCTTTCAGCTTCACATCTTGGGCTTTGAACAAGATACAAATCACCTTTCGCTTCACGTCTTGGGCTTTGAACAAGACACCAAAAACCAATTTCCTCCCATAGAATAGGAGGAACTACGAACGCTCTGATTTCCCTGTTTCGGTAAACGGGAATACGTAGGCATAAGATCGAAAGAAAAGATCTTAGCGAGCGCAATCAACAAAAAACCCAAATCCCATATCTCCATCAATTAAAAGCAGTAATTCAAAAGCATCAGTCCTAACATCCTAATCCTTATTCCCCGCCAGAAACCCTTTGCCTAGAAAAAAGAAAGAAAGAACCGTATTGGCGAAATACGAATAACCAGTACAAAGGCCCCCCCACATTGATAGCATCCGTAACCTAACAGACCGCTGTTTAAACTCAATATGCAAGCAGGGTTAATTGGAGACATCTATTTCCCTTCCTTATTCAGCTCACAATAGGATAAAAAATGAATCGACCTGTAGTTTTAAGTTCAACCGCAGAGAGCGACCAACGCTTAAGAACCGCGTCCAAAATCGCTCGCTACAAGCTCTGACATGCTTTGCTGACTCACTTTCACTTTCACTATCAGAGTCAGACCAGGAAACTGTCATGCCCTTCTTCTGCTTCTTCAAGAAGGTGGGACACTCTTTCTTGACATGTCCATACCCTTCACATTCAAAGCACTGAACTCCTTTATCTTGGGCAGTCTTCTCTTCATCCTTCTCTTTTGACTTGCTGATGTCAGAAGAAATGTTCTTGACATTAGGCTTGTAGTTATTGTTCATCCTCTTAATCACTTTGTTGAACTGCTTTCCCAACATAACAATGGCCTGAGATAAGTCCTCCTGGGATTCAGTACTCTTCCCTTCCTCTTCTTGAGCATTTGAAGTCAAGGTTATACTTTTTGGCTTCTTTTCAGGCTCTTCTTCATTTAACCCAAGCTCAAACGTTTGAAGAGATCCAATGAGCTCATCAACCCTCATCTTGCCGATGTCTTGAGCTTCTTCAATAGCAGTCACCTTCATCTTGTACCTCTTAGGAAGGGACCTAAGGATTTTCCTTACAAGCTTTTCTTCTGACATCTTTTCTCCAAGAGCACTGGATGCATTAGCCAGCTCAAGAACACTCATGTGGAAGTCATGAATAGTCTCATCTTCCTTCATCTTCAGACTTTCAAACTTCGATGTTAGAAGCTGAAGTCTTGACATCTTAACTCTAGATGTACCTTCATGAGTAGCCTTCAAAATATCCCAAGCTTCCTTAGCAACTTCACAGGTATTGATTAACCTGAAAATATTCTTATCCACTCCATTGAAAATTGCATTTAGAGCTTTGGAATTACCAAGGGCAAGCTCGTCTTCTTCCTTGGTCCATTCTTCTTCAGGCTTTGGCTTTGAGGTTCCTTCTTTATCTTTGCCAGCATCATCTTTCTCACGCACAACAGGTGCTTTCCACTCTTTAATAATGGCCTTCCAAGCCCTGCTGTCCCAGGATTTTAAGAAAGTGATCATCCTTGGCTTCCAATAATCATAATTGGATCCATCCAAAATAGGGGGTCTGTTGACAAATCCTCCAACTTCCTTGTCCATCTTTACACCATAAAGTAACTTCCCTAGATCTCACCCAGAGACAGACAGGATGCCTGCTTTGATACCAATTGAAATTCTGGTATCAGACGTGTGATGTTAAGTGTGATGTCACAACAATACACTATGCACAATGGACAAAATAAACAGCAGAATAACACACAAAATTGTTCACCCAGTTCGGTCTAACTACCTACGTTTGGGAGCTACCAAGCCAGGGATGAAATTCACTACTTGTAGAATTAAATTACAGACTCAACAACCCAGTTGACAATCCCCTAATCTTAATTCCTACTAGTGACTTTCTACCTAAGAAACCACTTAGATATGAGAACACTACTCAATCCCTAAAACACTTCAAAGAACACCCTCTTTGAGAAACCTTGATCCTGCTTCACAGCTTTGATCAAGTTACACAACTCTCTATCGCTTCACAGCTTCTAAGAGAGGACAGAAAACATCTCACCAATTCAACCTAGAATGGTGTATACAAAACTCGTACAAAATACTTAAGACACTCAGCCTATGCTCTTGATATTCTCTCTGTATTTCTGTACCTTTTCCTTTGGTCTTGTACGCTTTATATAGCAACCTGAATTGGGCTTGGACTCCTGCAATATCTGACTTGATTTGTTATTTAAAACTGAATCTTCAAAACATATTTTCTCCTAAAATATTTTCAAATCTTCAACCTTTTAAATCTCCTACAAATCTGCACCAGATCTCCTATGCAGCGAAGAATATCTAACCCAAGATATTCGCATCCAATGAGACTACCTGCTCTCCACAATTCCAGCTAACACGCAAACCCTAACAACATCACAAAACCTAATGTTATTAATTCTGCAGATCTAATGTCACAACATCGCTTGGCACATCAGATATCCAAACTTCAATAACTTAAACACTTAACACAGTCCAGTGTTAAGACTCAATGTTGTGACATCACCACCTTGACATCAAACATTGAATATTCTTTGTTTTACCAAAATTCTAGCCAATCCAAGAAACTAACAGATATATTTCTGAAGAAGTGTATGTGCACCAACCTCCTGGTTTTGAGAGTTTTGAAAACCAAGATTTTGTTTTCAAACTCAAAAAAATTGTTATATGGTCTGAAACAGGCTCCCAGAGCTTGGTATAAAAGGCTAAGTAACTTTCTTTTGGAAAATGACTTTACCAGAGGAAAAGTGGATACAACACTCTTTTATAAAACCTTTAAGAATGACATTCTGATCGTTCAAATCTATGTTGATGATATTATATTTGGTTCTGCTAATATTTCCCTGTGCAAGGAATTTTCTAAGTTAATGCAGGCTGAATTCGAAACGAGTCTAATGGGAGAACTCAGATTCTTTCTGGGAATTCAAATTGATCAAAGATCAGAAGGAATATACATTCATCAGAGCAAGTATGCAAAAGAAATTCTGAAGAAATTCAACATATCAGAAAGTAAACCTGCTAAGACTCATATGCATCCGATATGCATTCTGGAGAAAGAAGAGGTAAGTAAAAAGGTTTGTCAGAAGCTATATCGTGGTATGATAGGATCTCTCCTGTACTTGACAGTTTCACGTACAGATATTCTGTTCAGCGTATGTCTTTTGCTCGTTAACAATCAGATCCAAGGGAAACTCACTTAACTACCGTTAAGAGAATCCTAAGGTATCTTAAAGGAACAACTAACCATGGGTTGATGTATAAGAAAACATCAGAGTACAAACTTTCTGGTTACTGTGGTGCAGATTATGCTGGAGTCAGGTTAGAAAGAAAGAGTACTTCTGGAAACTTTCAGTTTTTGGGAAGTAACCTCGTTTCATGGGCAAGCAAGACACAATCAATAATTTCTCTCTCCATTGCAGAAGCAGAATACATATCAGCATCTCTGTACAGTACTCAGATACTCTGGATGAAGAATCAACTTGAAGATTATCAGATACACGAGTGTAACATTCTGTGATAATACTTCTGCCATTTGTTTATCTAAGAATCTTATTCTACATTCTAGAGCAAAACATATTGAAATAAAACATCACTTTTTGCGTGACTATGTTCAAAAGGGTACTTTTCAGTTAAAATTTGTGGATACAGATCACCAGTGGGCTGATATTTTCACAAAACCCCTTGTTGAAGATAGATTCGTATTCATTCTGGAAAACTTATTTATCAAACCTTGTCTAGAATGAGATGATAATATTTTTAATATGTCAAGCTATCAGAACGTATGATATAAGATTCTGATGACTAAACAAAGTGTGTCATTATCTGTTTATTGATCTTCTGATTCATGATACTTCTACAAGTTAGAAAATGTCTTGATCAGAAATTAGTCCAGTCAGATACCTCTTGGTATTCTAGACGTTGGAAACATCAAAACGAGATCTCTTGAAAACAAACGGCTATGATTATTTGTGACACGTGTCCAAAATCAAATCATATCTACTGTTGAAGAGACACCTCGAGCGCTGTGATTTCGTGAGACTAGATTTCAAGTAATTTTTTTTAATCATATTTAACTCATTGGATTTGAAAATTTACTTGATAATTGTTTAAATCTTTATGTCTTCCTTCCTTATTAGGCATTCATAAAGATGCATGTAAGACAAAGATTTCTTGGAACTTATCACTTGTCTTCCTTCCTTTATTCTTTGTCAGTTTTGCCCTCTCTTTTTCAAGTATACATTTATTTGTATTTATTGACTGAAGTCATAATATGAATAACGTATACTGATCTGTGATCTTTTGAAGACTGATACACTCCTTCATTCCTTATTCTTGTTTGTATCCCCTGTATTGGAAATGATGAATTTCTTGTCTCAATTCATCTAGTCTTTATTGCTATCACTCTTTGTTGTCTTTATACACTTCACTTCTCCTCTCAACTATTCATCCATTTCTATTTGCTGCTCACTTCTATTCCTTTTTCTTTCATCGTGTCCTCTAAAACCATTAGGGGAGAGATCTCTGATTTGGATCTCTTGAAAGAATACTCCATTGATCTCAATGATCTTGTTGAAAATGGTTATACTAACATTCTCTCAGACATCATCTACCAAAATTGGGACAGATATCTTAAAATTCTAAATAGACCTATCTATCCAACTCTTGTAAAAGAATTTTGGGCCAATGCTCGCATTCTTGCATATGAGTCTGATACTTGTTACATTATGTCTTCTATTTATGGCTTTCCCATCTTGATTAACTCCTCTATCATCTCTCAAGCTATTGAATGCAAAAAAGATGGTGAATGTGTTGAATACTATAGAGGAAACAACTGGTGTGCTAAACACATTCACATTATCTATCTTCAAGAAGGACCTGCTGACAGTCCCTCTTCTCTCACTCCTGAGGCTAAAATCTGGTACCAAATCATGGGAACGAATCTTAGACCTAGGGAAAAGGGAACAGGAAGGCTCTCTGCAATGGATAAGTTCTTCATTTTCTTCTTAATCTCCAAAATTAAGATTAATCGGCCTCAATCCATATTCAACTTCTTGAAAGGAGAAATTCTTTCATCAAGAGCGGAGTTATCATTTCAAATCCCTTACAGTAGAGTTATCTCTCACATTCTTGATCTTCAAGGAGTTGTTGCACACTTAAAACAAATCGGAATGAATGAGAAACTCAATACTGAATGGTGTTCTCTGATGAACTATTCTGAAACCATCATCAGGGAATGAGATAGATGGTTGAAGTATGTTTCATCATTGTTGGTCTCTTGGGTGCTGGATGCTTGTTTTTCTTGTCCGTTGTCCTTGTTCTTGTTGTTTTTCTTTTCTGTTACGTGATTCTGTTCTTGTACTGCGCCTTCGGCATTTTGTTGTTATATCAATGAAGTTTTTCTATCCTTATTTACATTTATCTTGTCTTTCTGCATTCCATTATGATTACTATAAAAAGGAAGAAAAGGATTAGATTTAACTTATCTAAATTCATTCAAATCAAAATGATTTAGTTAAATCTTGGTTACCCTTTTTTATTATGACAAAAAGGGGGAGTAATATGAAAAAATTATTTTGATAAATATCTTGTCTCCAATCTTAGCTCTAACATTCTAACACTTTAAAAATCATTTATTTGTAGAATGTTTTTCAGGAAAAGATATTATATTGGTAAAATGACTCTGATATCAATCAGGCTCTGATGTAGTTAATCAAGCTCTGTTATCAGAATGCATCACCACTATAATCAAGCTCTGATATTTTGGATCTATCTAAGATCTCTGCAATCAGGCTCTATATCCCAAATCTCATAGGATTTTGTTAAGTCTTAGATTCAGGGGGAGCTTGACAAAGGGAAGTTTATTTTGAACTTATCTGAGTCAATTCTGATTATCTTTGTACAAAATTGTGATATCAAAATACATTATTTTGTCATTATCAAAAAGGGGGAGATTGTTAGAACAAGATTTGGTTCTGCAAGATATCTCTTTGTTTTGATAATAACAAAGTTGTATTTGTGTGAGAACAATTTTGGTACTCTAACGTGCATCTTTTTTTTTAAGAATTAAAAAACAGGTTCTGACTCTGATAGAGAAAGTTCTGACTCTGATAGAGATTGTGTGCTACGTCACTCTAATGTTCTCAATGGCCGCTTATGCGTCAAGAAGCAAGGTTGCTTCTGATCCACTGTGCATCAGAAAGACTCCAAGAAGACACTATGTTGCTGTTGCAATGTTCTCTTGGATTCTGGCTATGAATTTAACTCTGATACTCATCTTCTGAAGACTAAGTGCTGAAGACTCTGAAGACAAGGTTCTGATGAACAACGTTCTGAAGACTCTGAAGACTTAAGTTTTTGAAGACCAAGTTCTGAAGACTCTGAAGACAAGGTTCTGCTGAACAAGTTCTGAAGACTCTGAAGACTTATATTTCTGATAACCAAGGGTTCTGAAAAAGTAGTGCTGAAGACTCTGATGACAAGGTTCTGCTGAACAAGTTCTGAAGACTCTGAAGACTCAAGACTCTGAAGACCCAATGATTCATTCTTCTGATCATGCTTCAATCATTTCAACTCAGAAGCCACTGATGAACAGAAGAAGATGAAACATTTGCATGGGAAAATAGTACATAGTACAGATCAAACACGTTTCTTTCCACTACCATTCCACTACCCTGATTTGGTGGTACAAATGACAATTTCAGTGTACGATTTTCATCCCAGCACAACGACATTATTTCAAGTCTCTAGTATTTTTCTGATATTACTGATCTTTCCTTCAACGGATCTTTTTCTGGATATATAAAGACTTGATCATTCAACGAATCAAGTGTGACACAAAGTGTGAAAAAGAGAAATATTCAAAACACTGATTCATACAAAGAAAGAACTCAAGAAATTGAGAAATACATGAGTGAACAGTAAGCTCCACAATACAAAGAAGAAAATTGTTGTTACTGTGTAGATTCGCTCTAAGTTAGATTGAGCTAGAAATAGTGTTTATATCAGCTTATGTAAGAAGCATTTCATTGAAAACATTTTATTTGATCAAACAGTTGTTTGAATTCCTTAAGGGACCAGTTAGGTCAGAAGCCTTAAGAAAAGACAATTAGCTTGTGTATTGTTAGTCACCAGCAGTTGCTAGTGCAGTTGTAATCAGTTTGGTTCTAGTGGATTAAGTCCTTGTGCATAAGGCAAAATCACATTGGCGGGTGGACTGGATTAACTTGATAGTTTTCAAGTGAACCAGGATATATCGTGTGTCTTTCTCTATTGTTAGTCTATTTGTGATCTTTGTTTGAGTTTCACAAAAAGCTTTCATTTTGAAAACCCAATTCAAACCCCCCTTTCTTGTGTTTTTCTCACACCTTTAGTTGATTTTATCCAAGTTGGATCCCTTCTCAAAGGATGACGCAATGTTCTCACTTGTTGGGTTGATTAGTTGAGTAATCTACTTTAAATGACAAAATGTCTTCATTAACAGTAACACTAACTTTAATTATGCTAACTTTTACTTTATGCCTTTTACTTTATGCCATTTATTTTTATGCACTTTTATCTTTATGCTATTTACTTTTTGCTCTTTATTTTATGCTTGTCATTTTATATCATATTATCATCTTGTTTATGTTTATGCTTTTTTCTCTTTGTTCACTTGAACATTCTTTTTCTTTTTAAGACATTAATAAAGGCAAAACACCCTAAAACTCTTAATGTTTCCTGGACTATTTGGTGACTATCCCTTGCATGGATTTTGAGTTTTTGGACTTAGAATTAGGTTCCTTGCCCTATGCTTTTTGAGTTCTAGCTATACACAAAACGCTAAAATTGGATGATGAGACGTTTTAGGAAACTTTGAAGATTTGTTCCTGCTATTATGGAGAGGATTTTGCAGGTGGTTTAAAACTAACAAAATGGGAAGAGTCCAAGCCCATACTGTACGACGCTATAAAATGAGACTTACTAAACCTAAAATAGGTGTGGAATTATTGTTGAATAAACCGTGTGTGCAAATAAGGGTTTATGGTTTGAGTTTTGTTTAGTGTGTCGTTGTATTGCGTCACTCATATGTCTTTTGATACATTGAGGTAGACTGTTTATGAGCCATTCATTCATCACCTAGATGCTTGAACTGGATTGTCTCTATTGAGTTGTAAGTTTTGTCAATCACTCCTAAGCTTTTAAGCATTGAGTGATTGTGTGTCTTTTGAAGTGTATTTTCTAAAAACATTAAAAGAGTTATAATTTTGTCACGGTGGTGACTGGTAGGAAGTGAGAGGGGATTTTCATACCTAGGTGAGTCTTAGGTAGAAATTGCACTGGGTATGTATTAAGAGAGAAGTTGTAAATTAGGTTGTTTAGCTTTGAATTGATACTACTGATAGTGGATTTCCTTAGTGGCTTGGTATCTCCCTGACGTAGGTGTTGTTATACACTGAACTGGATTAACAACTCTTTGTGTTGTGTTATTTTCTATACATTTAACTTTGTTTACCTTGGTCCTTGTGTGTTAAACATATATCAGTGTCTCGACATCTCTTAGGACATCTGATATCTGCATACCAGAATTTCATTGCTTATCTTGTTGTTTGAGTCCAAAGGATGGGAGTTTTGGTCTGTTTATGTCAAAGGCTTACTATCTTGGTTAGATCTTTTCTTCCCTAGCTTTTATTTTATGCTTTAGGATAGCCTTCATATCCTCTCATTCTTAAATTTTCAAATTTTCTTCCTTTTTCAAAACCTTCTTTCTTCAAACTAGAACCTCTTTCATAATAAACCTTGACTTTGTCAAGTGCATTTTCAAACTCATTTTCTTAATAAATGCTAATCAATCTTAAGCACATTTAGACCACTTTCAAAAGACTAGAAAAATACTTAACTCATTCAAACCATTTTGTCCCTTTTGTGCACTTTTTACTTTTAAAACTTTTCATAAAGTTTAGACATGAGTCATTTCCATAGTTGAGATGTGATCCTCCTATCCCCATAGTATTGTTTGAAATAAGTTGATTCTTTTCCACCTTAGAGAGTTAGTGGCATACATGTCGATTTTATCCAAGTTAGAGCCCTTTTCATGGTGATGCAATGGTCTATTTTCACATATATGTGGGTGATTAGTTGAAGTTTTCTCCTTAAAATGACAAGTTGTCTCTTCATTTAAAATGAATCATAACAAATTATTTTGTTATTTGTACCACAAACTACGAGATTTTGATCCTCCATTGCATTTTTTGGGTACGTAGACACGAGGCTCAGGAAGTCTTGTTAAACACAAAATTATAAAAAATACTTCTCTTCTCACCTCACCAATCTTTTGCAAACAACACCTTTTAAGCCAAGCGCTAGATTTTCAAAGAGGTTCTTATAGAGTACTATTGACGTTTTGGGTGCTAACACCTTCCCTTTACGCAACCAACCCCCTTATTCTGCCTCTGTTTTTATTAGTTTTTGTTTTGAAACTTCTTTAGGTTTTGTTTGCTCTTTTCCCCTTCCTTTGGAAAAATAAAAGTTCGGTGGCGACTCTTGTTTTGTGAGTTAAGTTAATCGATAGCTTAATCTCAAATTTTCCCACTACAACATGGACAATATTCATATCTCATTGCATCGGATCTGAAGTGATCATGATGGCGAATTCCAGAATGATGAATTCGAAAGATATTGTATTGAGTATTGCTTTCATCATACTTTCTATACTCCATAAACTCCCTAAAAAAATGAGGTAGTGGAGAGGAAGAATAAATGCATGGAAGAACTAGCGAGGACGATGCTCAATGAGACTAATCTTCCTAAATACTTTTGAGTCGGTGTTATAAGCAATTTTTTCTATGTAATGAATTATGTATTAATAGGACCAATTATAAGGAAAACACTCTATGAGTTGTATAAAAGAAGGAATTATAATATCTCTCACTTACATGTCTTTAGATACAAATGTTTCGTCCATACAAATAGGAAAGATAACTTTGGGAAATTTGACGCAAAAGTTGATGAAGGAATTCCTAGGATATTCCAATTCTATAAAGAATTTTAGAGATTTTAGCATAAGAATCAGTTCATGTTACCTTTGATGAGTCTAACCCCTCTTCTATAGAGATAGATGTTGTTGACTGTGTAGGTGTTCTTGAAAAAACATACGAGGAAGATGATGATCAAAATAAAGATAAAGATCAAGGTAAAAAATAAAGTCAAAATCTAAATGAAGAGACTTAAGTTGAAGAATTCAATGCTAAAAGTCAAGGTTTTCTCAAAAAATGGAGGACCAATGAGGACGATCCAATTCAGAATGTCATATGATATATTTCTAAGGGAGTTACAACTAGACACTCCCTTAGCAAGACATGTAATCATATGGCCTTTGTTTCCTACATTGAGCTAGATGAAATTGATGAGGCCCTCATTGATGAATATTGGTATCTTGTTATGCAAGAAGATTTAAATTAATTTGACAGATACAACATTTGAGAACTTATTCCTAAAGCTTCAACTAATCAAGTGATTGGAACTCGTTGGGTCTTTAGCAACAAGGTTGACTAAAGTGGGAAAGTTTTGCAAAATAAAGCAAGACTTGTTGTGCAACAATATAATTAACATGAGGGTAGAGATTTCGATGAGGCATATGCTCTTGTAGCTCTATTAGAGGCCATAGGGATGCTTCTAGATTTTTCTTGCATCATGAACTTTAAATTCTTCAAAATGGATATAAAGAGTGTGTTCTTGAACGATTACATCCAGGAAGAAGTATTTATTGATCAACCTCTAGGTTTTATCAACCCAACCTTCCCTGATCATGTCTTCAAGCTTAAAAAGGCTTTATATGGTATGAAATAAGCTCCTAGAGTTTGATAAGATCTCCTAAGCAAGGTTTTGCTTGAGAATAAGTTTCAGATAGGACAAGTTGATAAAAATCTCTTTGTCAAAAACTCTGAGCATGAAATTTACTTGTTCAAATCTATGTGGATGATATTATATTTGACGCTACTAATGAATCCTTGTGCAAGGACTTTTCTGATATGATGCAGAACAATTTTGAGATATTCACGATGGAGGCTTCGTTACTTCCTAGGACTTCATACCCATTAGTGAAAAGAATAGAATTTCATAAATAAATCCAATAACTATTAGGAACCTCTAAAAATGTTTAACATGGAGAAATCAAAGGAAATTGGTACTCCAATGACTACTTCAAGTAATTTTGACAAAGATGAAGGAGGAAAACCAATTGAAGAAAGCAAATACAAAGGTATGATCAATTCTCTCATTTATCTTACTACTTCTTGTCCTGATATTATGTTTGTGGTCTACCTTTGTGCATGATTTCAAGCATCCCCGAAATAATCTCATATTAATGTTGTAAAACTCATTATAATATATCTCGTTGGCACTCACTATATGAGTTTATGGTACCCAAAGGGACGAATCATGTCTTAGTTGGGTATTCTGACTCTAATTTTGTTATGTGCAAATAAGATCAAAAGAGTACCGGTGGTAAGTGTTACTCACTTAGAAAATTGATTTTCTCATGACATTGAAAGAAGCAAGCAAGTGTAGCGTCATCCATAATTTCAACAAAATACATTGTTGCAGGTAGTTATTACGCACAAATTATTTGGATAAAACACACACTAAGTGATTATGGATATAATCTCAGAGTTCAAACACACCAAAAATTTTATTTGTCGGAAGAAAGAACAATGACAACCAAAATAAACGACCTTCAGCAAAAACAACTCTCTATGCAATAAGACACCAATTTAACTTGGGAAAATAAGATAAAGTAAAGAAAATAAACACATTAACTTGTTTAGCCAATTCAATCAAATGATATATTATGGGGGAAAGAGCAGTTATGCGATTCACTATACTTCTAAGAGTTGTCACAAAAGATTATAAATGAGTTATAAGAAAATAGTCACCCAACTCATTGCATCCATCACATGTGGCATCCTACGAGTAAATGCCTCGTCCAAGAGAATGATGAAACAAAATATAATTGATCTTCACTAATAATACTACTAGACGAATGAGTTTACGTAATTGTAAGATTAAATGTTGTTTCTTATTTTGTATCATTTCTAACTTATGTATTTCATAGAAATAACATGTCTTGTTAAATTTTATACTATTATCAAGTTGTTCCGGACTTGACCAATGGCTAGGCATGGCCCAATCTACTTCTGCTCCCAAAACGGCCCAATTGCCTAAGTCCAGCTGAGGTAGGGCAGCATTTACCTATTTGCCCCTCTACCGGGCACATGTGGACAGATGAATCCCAAGGTCATTTGCTCCTCCCCGACATTTCTGCCCGTTACGCACGGCTCTTTCATCCAAGAACGGTCATGACGCCTGTGCCCGGAACTACGCCCTTGCCCGTGGCAACAACTAGCTTTGTGCACCTCTGCCCGTCATAACGGCTAGTTTTTGGCAGTTACCTATTCTTCCGAAAACGGTTATTCTGCCTCGAAAATAGGGACCGTTGGCCACGCGCTGGGGGCATTATATAAACCCTCTCATTTGAGAGGGTCAGGTATCCAAAAATCGTCCTAAGAACTCGTACTTTTGTATTTGCCTTTCTCTCCCCGATTCTTACTTTAGCATCGGAGTGCCTTGTAGCTACACCCCCTCCTCATCTCACGCACCCAGCATCACAGACGTTTTTCTTGGCCCATCACAGGATCTGATCTGCCTTCACGATCTCAAGTGTTATGTCGTGGTGATGAATTTTGTTAGATATTATATGATGTGTTTCATCGAATTTAAGTGTTAGAAATAAGCATAATCGTATTGAGTTATGTTACAATTTTTTTAAATTGAAAAAAATATTAAAAGAATATTTTTTATTCGAAACACAATCCGCAAGTCGAACCCAACTCATAAATGAACTGGTCAGTTCAAGTCGGTTTTGACAAATAAATTGCGAATTGAATGACGAATCCAACCCATTAAAGTTTAAACGGATTGGATAACTGATTAAGCAAAATTCGGTCCAACCCAACTTGTGTACACCTCTAGATGAAATATTTCTTAAATTTTTTTTTTAGATTGAAGTAAGTAGTAGTCCCTCAATTCCTTTTTAAGTGTTATTTTTGACTTTTTACACATAATAAGAAAGCTAATCAATATTATTACTTTTCAAACAACAATTCTCCTTTTATTTATAATATATTTACCTTTTTTTCTCTTTCTCTATAATAAACGCATAAGAGTAATTGTGACAAAATTACAATTAATGCTAGCTTGACAACTAAAAAGAAATAAAAAGAAAATTATTAAATAAGTGAAACTTAAAAATGAAGCGTAGGAGTACTATTTTAAGTATAATACATGCTAAAGTTAAAGTGTGTAAAAAAAAAGAATGTTACAGTAACTTTAGTTTTCAATTTTTTTTAATCTTTTAATCATAATTACGCAGTAAGTACGAGTAATATTTATGAGTGATAATCATAATTGGATAAAATTATAGTATATCCTTGATGATAAGAGTAGTAATAAAAATAATATGATTATTATTCCACTAGCTTTATCCTCTTGTACTCTTCCTCTTTCTTTTTCACCTTTGCTTCTTCTCAACGTTCGGTAGCCTAAAAAGTTAAACCTAAAATTTAAAAACAAAAAAGAAAATTAGCGATAAGCGTGTACACGTAGTAATTGCCAGCGTACATCACACGAGAGGTTACTTAATTACTACACACACAGTAGTTAATACAGTAGTTAATTAGAGAGAGAGAGACTGTGTGAGAGTGGCATAGCAACCAACAGCTAGAAAGAGAGAATAAGAGAGAGAGAGATTCCAGATGCTTTGGCAATGGGGAAAATTGGAAATCAAGATGTGCAACAAGAAGAACAGAGGAAGAACGACGGTGAAGGCTGTTTACGGTGTTCGGCGGTGCTGAGATTATTCAGTTTCAAGTGTTTGTTCATTCTCTTTTTCAGTTTAGCGGCTTTTGTTTCTGGAATCTTCTGGATTCTTCCTAAACATAATTCAACCGAGTTAAGCTTTGACGCTAAACTCATTTTCAAACTCATTTTCTTAATAAATGCTAATCAATCTTAAGCACATTTAGACCACTTTCAAAAGACTAAAAAAAAATACTTAACTCATTCAAACCATTTTGTCCCTTTTGTGCACTTTTTACTTTTAAAACTTTTCATAAAGTTTAGACATGAGTCATTTCCATAGTTGAGATGTGATCCTCCTATCCCCATAGTATTGTTTGAAATAAGTTGATTCTTTTCCACCTTAGAGAGTTAGTGGCATACATGTCGATTTTATCCAAGTTAGAGCCCTTTTCATGGTGATGCAATGGTCTATTTTCACATATATGTGGGTGATTAGTTGAAGTTTTCTCCTTAAAATGACAAGTTGTCTCTTCATTTAAAATGAATCATAACAAATTATTTTGTTATTTGTACCACAAACTACGAGATTTTGATCCTCCATTGCATTTTTTGGGTACGTAGACACGAGGCTCAGGAAGTCTTGTTAAACACAAAATTATAAAAAATACTTCTCTTCTCACCTCACCAATCTTTTGCAAACAACACCTTTTAAGCCAAGCGCTAGATTTTCAAAGAGGTTCTTATAGAGTACTATTGACGTTTTGGGTGCTAACACCTTCCCTTTACGCAACCAACCCCCTTATTCTGCCTCTGTTTTTATTAGTTTTTGTTTTGAAACTTCTTTAGGTTTTGTTTGCTCTTTTCCCCTTCCTTTGGAAAAATAAAAGTTCGGTGGCGACTCTTGTTTTGTGAGTTAAGTTAATCGATAGCTTAATCTCAAATTTTCCCACTACAACATGGACAATATTCATATCTCATTGCATCGGATCTGAAGTGATCATGATGGCGAATTCCAGAATGATGAATTCGAAAGATATTGTATTGAGTATTGCTTTCATCATACTTTCTATACTCCATAAACTCCCTAAAAAAATGAGGTAGTGGAGAGGAAGAATAAATGCATGGAAGAACTAGCGAGGACGATGCTCAATGAGACTAATCTTCCTAAATACTTTTGAGTCGGTGTTATAAGCAATTTTTTCTATGTAATGAATTATGTATTAATAGGACCAATTATAAGGAAAACACTCTATGAGTTGTATAAAAGAAGGAATTATAATATCTCTCACTTACATGTCTTTAGATACAAATGTTCCGTCCATACAAATAGGAAAGATAACTTTGGGAAATTTGACGCAAAAGTTGATGAAGGAATTCCTAGGATATTCCAATTCTATAAAGAATTTTAGAGATTTTAGCATAAGAATCAGTTCATGTTACCTTTGATGAGTCTAACCCCTCTTCTATAGAGATAGATGTTGTTGACTGTGTAGGTGTTCTTGAAAAAACATACGAGGAAGATGATGATCAAAATAAAGATAAAGATCAAGGTAAAAAATAAAGTCAAAATCTAAATGAAGAGACTTAAGTTGAAGAATTCAATGCTAAAAGTCAAGGTTTTCTCAAAAAATGGAGGACCAATGAGGACGATCCAATTCAGAATGTCATATGATATATTTCTAAGGGAGTTACAACTAGACACTCCCTTAGCAAGACATGTAATCATATGGCCTTTGTTTCCTACATTGAGCTAGATGAAATTGATGAGGCCCTCATTGATGAATATTGGTATCTTGTTATGCAAGAAGATTTAAATTAATTTGACAGATACAACATTTGAGAACTTATTCCTAAAGCTTCAACTAATCAAGTGATTGGAACTCGTTGGGTCTTTAGCAACAAGGTTGACTAAAGTGGGAAAGTTTTGCAAAATAAAGCAAGACTTGTTGTGCAACAATATAATTAACATGAGGGTAGAGATTTCGATGAGGCATATGCTCTTGTAGCTCTATTAGAGGCCATAGGGATGCTTCTAGATTTTTCTTGCATCATGAACTTTAAATTCTTCAAAATGGATATAAAGAGTGTGTTCTTGAACGATTACATCCAGGAAGAAGTATTTATTGATCAACCTCTAGGTTTTATCAACCCAACCTTCCCTGATCATGTCTTCAAGCTTAAAAAGGCTTTATATGGTATGAAATAAGCTCCTAGAGTTTGATAAGATCTCCTAAGCAAGGTTTTGCTTGAGAATAAGTTTCAGATAGGACAAGTTGATAAAAATCTCTTTGTCAAAAACTCTGAGCATGAAATTTACTTGTTCAAATCTATGTGGATGATATTATATTTGACGCTACTAATGAATCCTTGTGCAAGGACTTTTCTGATATGATGCAGAACAATTTTGAGATATTCACGATGGAGGCTTCGTTACTTCCTAGGACTTCATACCCATTAGTGAAAAGAATAGAATTTCATAAATAAATCCAATAACTATTAGGAACCTCTAAAAATGTTTAACATGGAGAAATCAAAGGAAATTGGTACTCCAATGACTACTTCAAGTAATTTTGACAAAGATGAAGGAGGAAAACCAATTGAAGAAAGCAAATACAAAGGTATGATCAATTCTCTCATTTATCTTACTACTTCTTGTCCTGATATTATGTTTGTGGTCTACCTTTGTGCATGATTTCAAGCATCCCCGAAATAATCTCATATTAATGTTGTAAAACTCATTATAATATATCTCGTTGGCACTCACTATATGAGTTTATGGTACCCAAAGGGACGAATCATGTCTTAGTTGGGTATTCTGACTCTAATTTTGTTATGTGCAAATAAGATCAAAAGAGTACCGGTGGTAAGTGTTACTCACTTAGAAAATTGATTTTCTCATGACATTGAAAGAAGCAAGCAAGTGTAGCGTCATCCATAATTTCAACAAAATACATTGTTGCAGGTAGTTATTACGCACAAATTATTTGGATAAAACACACACTAAGTGATTATGGATATAATCTCAGAGTTCAAACACACCAAAAATTTTATTTGTCGGAAGAAAGAACAATGACAACCAAAATAAACGACCTTCAGCAAAAACAACTCTCTATGCAATAAGACACCAATTTAACTTGGGAAAATAAGATAAAGTAAAGAAAATAAACACATTAACTTGTTTAGCCAATTCAATCAAATGATATATTATGGGGGAAAGAGCAGTTATGCGATTCACTATACTTCTAAGAGTTGTCACAAAAGATTATAAATGAGTTATAAGAAAATAGTCACCCAACTCATTGCATCCATCACATGTGGCACCCTACGAGTAAATGCCTCATCCAAGAGAACGATGAAACAAAATATAATTGATCTCCACTAATAATACTATTGTACGAATGAGTTTACGTAATTGTAAGATTAAATGTTGTTTCTTATTTTGTATCATTTCTAACTTATATATTTCATAGAAATAACATGTCTTGTTAAATTTTATACTATTATCAAGTTGTTCCGGATTGGACAAATGGCTAGGCATGACCCAATCTACTTCTGCTCCCAAAACGGCCAAATTGCCTAAGTCCAGCTGAGGTAGGGCAGCATTTACCTATTTGCCCCTCTACCGGGCACATGTGGACAGATGAATCCCAAGGTCATTTGCTCCTCCCCGACATTTATGCCCGTTACGCACGACTCTTTCATCCAAGAACGGTCATGACGCCTGTGCCCGGAACTACGCCCTTGCCCGTGGCAACAGCTAGTTTTGGGCACCTCTGCCCGTCATAACGGCTAGTTTTTGGCAGTTACCTATTCTTCAAGAAATGGTTATTCCGCCCCGAAAATAGGGACCGTTGGCCACGCGCTGGGGGCATTATATAAACCCTCTCATTTGAGAGGGCCAGGTATCCAAAAATCGTACTAAGAACTCGTACTTTTGTATTTGCCTTTCTTTCCCCGATTCTTACTTTAGCATCGAAGTGTCTTGTAGGTACACCCCCTCCTCATCTCACGCACCCAGCATCACAGACGTTTTTCTTGGCCCATCACAGGATCTGATCTGCCTTCAAGATCTCAAGTGTTATGGCGTGGTGATGAATTTTATTAGATATTATATGATGTGTTTCATCGAATTTAAGTGTTAGAAATAAGCATAATCGTATTGAGTTGTGTTACAATTTTTTTAAATTGAAAAAAATATTAAAAGAATATTTTTTATTCGAAACACAATCCGCAAGTCGAATCCAACTTATAAATGAACTGGTCAGTTCAAGTCGGTTTTGACAAATAAATTGCGAATTGAATGACGAATCCAACCCATTAAAGTTTAAACGGATTGGATAACTGATTAAGCAAAATTCGGTCCAACCCAACTTGTGTACACCTCTAGATGAAATATTTCTTAAAATTTTTTTTTAGATTGAAGTAAGTAGTAGTCCCTCAATTCCTTTTTAAGTGTTATTTTTGACTTTTTACACATAATAAGAAAGCTAATCAATATTATTACTTTTCAAACAACAATTCTCCTTTTATTTATAATATATTTACCTTTTTTTCTCTTTCTCTATAATAAACGCATAAGAGTAATTGTGACAAAATTACAATTAATGCTAGCTTGACAACTAAAAAGAAATAAAAAGAAAATTATTAAATAAGTGAAACTTAAAAATGAAGCGTAGGAGTACTATTTTAAGTATAATACATGCTAAAGTTAAAGTGTGTAAAAAAAAAGAATGTTACAGTAACTTTAGTTTTCAATTTTTTTTAATCTTTTAATCATAATTACGCAGTAAGTACGAGTAATATTTATGAGTGATAATCATAATTGGATAAAATTATAGTATATCCTTGATGATAAGAGTAGTAATAAAAATAATATGATTATTATTCCACTAGCTTTATCCTCTTGTACTCTTCCTCTTTCTTTTTCACCTTTGCTTCTTCTCAACGTTCGGTAGCCTAAAAAGTTAAACCTAAAATTTAAAAACAAAAAAGAAAATTAGCGATAAGCGTGTACACGTAGTAATTGCCAGCGGTACATCACACGAGAGGTTACTTAATTACTACACACACAGTAGTTAATACAGTAGTTAATTAGAGAGAGAGACTGTGTGAGAGTGGCATAGCAACCAACAGCTAGAAAGAGAGAATAAGAGAGAGAAAGAAGAGAGAGAGAGATTCCAGATGCTTTGGCAATGGGGAAAATTGGAAATCAAGATGTGCAACAAGAAGAACAGAGGGAGAACGACGGTGAAGGCTGTTTACGGTGTTCGGCGGTGCTGAGATTATTCAGTTTCAAGTGTTTGTTCATTCTCTTTTTCAGTTTAGCGGCTTTTGTTTCTGGAATCTTCTGGATTCTTCCTAAACATAATTCTTCAACCGAATTCAGCTTTGATGCTAAAGATGTAATTAAGCATAGTGGTAAACGATTCTCTCTCGCTCTTTCAATTTCGCGTAGTCATTTTGTTTTTGATTTTCGTTATTTGATTTCAATTTCTAATTGTTTCAGTTATTGATTGGTTTTTGAAATATTTTTTGATTCGATTACCGGTTTTTGATTATGATGCTCTTTGTCATAATTAGGTTTTGTTGTGTTTTGAGTGAATTACTCATACTGTTAAATTAGGTCTTGTACTTCAATTTTGATATTTGTTGAATTGGTATTTGTGAACTGTGATCATTTTTTAGGTTGTTGAAGCAGGGATTCGATTTTTGTTTGTTAACTTTTAGGCATAATCTGTAAAGAGGATCTGCAAGAATATCTGTTGAAGTAGGGATTCGATTTATGCTCATTATAAAGCATTGATTTAGAGGTGAAAGTAATATGATAGGGTTGTCTTTTTGATTGGGTTTGCGATTGCTGACAATCATGGATATGATTTACCTTTGGTGTTAATGTGATATGCGTACTTACCTACAAATTGAGGTGTGTTTGGAAATCATTTACAGTAGTCTTGTGTAAAACTGAAAAAAAAAAACATTATAATGAAGATTTAAATCATCAATAATTATTGACTTGTTGTTGACTTGCACCTAAGCAATTGTGTTGACCTCATCAGCAAGATCTAACTTTGGAAGAGGGTATTATGCTTCGTAAGAGGAATGCTGCAACACCTTTTTTTTTACAACTCTTGATGACACCCTTGATGTTTGATCTATTTTTAAAACAATTGATATAACTATCTTATTGGTGTTCCCTTTTAGGAAATAAACAAATCATAGTGTTTGAGTGTGTTGTTGGCATTTCTCTTTTTGGTACTTGTAGGCAGTTTGTCATTCTTACTTTCAGGGAAATCATATCAGCAATTTGTGCTACATTTTCTAAAAAAAAAATCTTTTATACCGGTTTTGTTTATAGTAATACTTTTGGAAATTTGGAAATAGAGTAGAAGTAATGCTCACTTTCCAAGTAGTACCAGATTATTAATTGTATAAAAGTTAAATAAATTCATTATATCTTACTTTTTAGGTAACAGAATCAATCTATTTGTTCATCTTGTAAAATGTTAGTTGCATTCAGAATTTATTATCTTTGTATCTTGATTTATATAAATATATAATTCCACTGAGTCTTTTATTCACTAATATGTCCCGAAATGGGAATATGCACTGTGCCATTCATGTGATCTGTGCAACTATCACTTATAAGTTTGTTATGGTTTCTTTTTGTATTACTTTCCTGAGATCAGACTTTTGTGTCAAGATCTTATTTGAATTCTTAATGTTGATCACATTACTGAATTTATTTATTGACCATATTTGTTTTCCTTGAACAAATTTCAGCTACTGTTCAGGCATCCTTCAGGCTGGAAAAACCAGCTTCACAGCTTATTCCATACATTGAAAAATTACAAGATGATATATTTGGTGAAGTAGCTCTGCCAAATACAAAGGTCTCAGCCAAGCTTCTACTCTTAAACATTTTTCATCATGACTCTATTTATACCTAAAAAATGGCTCATAAACTATATACTCTTAACAGGTGGCTATTCTATCCATACACCAAAGTCTTGCACCTAGCTTTTCTGATGTGGTATTTGGTGTTCTCTCTGATCCAATGAACATTCCAATAAATCCAGTGTACTTGAGTGTGCTGAGATCATCACTAATTGAACTGTTTCTCCAGCAAACCAACCTGACTTTCACAACATCAGTATTTGGAAACGCGTCTTTGTTTGAGATCTTGAAGATTCCTGGTGGGTTAACTGTAAAACCAGTGCAGTCTGCTTCTATTTGGCAGATACCTGAGATTCTGTTTAATTTTACTCTTAATAATTCAATATCCGAAGTCCTGGATAAGTTTGATGACTTTGAGGAAGAATTGAAGTTTGGATTGCATCTGAGGTCTGATGAGGTGCAGTCTCATAACCTGTGTCAGTTATTATTTTGGGAATTGCAATTTTGGTTTTATAAGTTCCATTTCACTCAAAAGTCAAAATCTTATTGTTAAATATTTCCGACTTCTCACAAGATCAGATAGAATTAAATCAAAAGAAAATTGAATTGCTAATTGTTTCGTTTGCCATTGCAGAATGTGTATGTGCACATAACAAATGCACACGGCTCAACAGTATCTCGTCCTGTAGTAGTGCAGGCATCTGTCATGCGAGGGTTTGAGAGCCTCTTGCCACAAAGATTGAAACAAATAGCTCAAACAATAAAACGCTCTGCTAGAAAAAATCTTGGCCTTAATAACTTGGTTTTTGGCAGAGTCAAAGAAATCAGGTTGTCTTCTTTATTAAAGGATACATTACATGCTCACCCACCGGCTCCTGCCCCATCCCCACAGTTAGTTGATCACTCTGAGCCATTAATTCCACCATACCATGCTCCTTCTCATTCTCCAATATCCCCAACAACTTCTGAGAAACCTCCTTGTTTTGACACTGAAGTATTCTCACCTTCACCTTCCACTGTGACCGAGCATCCTGCAGATCCCTGTCCATACAATTGCTTCAAGCTCCTCCAAGACGAGGAGAAATCTAAAAAGTTGTCTCGCATACTTGCTCCGTCCTCTCATTGTAAGTTTATCTGGCATAATAAACCCTTCTTTCTTTCTTCGTTCTATGTTTTTGTTGCTGCTAGTGCTAATCTTTCTGTAATGGATAGATAGTTGGATACCCTGTTTTTAAAGTAGCTCATGTATTTTTCCAAACAAAATCTGCACAATGTTTAATACTGGAACATTTCGATATATGTCCGATCCACTTACTACTAGTTTCTCTCCCTTTTGTGCAGCTTCAGCAGGTGGAGTTTTCCACACAGAAATCTTATTAATGGGATTTTGTTTGCTATTAGTATCTTTTGTCTTTATCAACGATATTGCATTTTAATGATACGAGGATGTGCCTAATGAAGGATCAGCAAGCCATGCAAAGACTAAACAGCTTAATGATGCTTCCAAAGTTTTGCGCAGACAAAGGAAGAAACTTCCAACAAGATTTAACTGCCATCTATATTTTAATTCTGGCATGCAACCATATTGTAAAGCTTTGGTGGATTAAGGTCAAAGCCAGAAAGATGGCAGGCCTCTAATCTAGTATTTTATATCCTATATGAAGTGTGAAATTGATCCCAAAGGGGTCAACTAACAAACCAACCACATGATCCAAAGCAAAATTGGCTTTAGATGTCAAAAGAACCATTCTTTGTACTCAATTAAGTGTATAATATGCAAAGAAATTAGTGGGTTCTTTGGGCATCTGAATCTGTAAAGTATCTGCAGTAATATCCAATAGAGGACTCTGTTTTTATGATTTTGGGTATTTTGAAGTTCAATTATGTAGTAAATTCTTAAAATGGGCGTTTTCCTCCAGTTTATCTGAGGAACTTCTTGGTAACGTGGGTGATAATAATTGTAAAATTAGTTTAAGTTTGTCTTTGTTTTTGCAGTAAGGAAAAGTTTTCCTTACTTTTAATAAACTAGTGGGATATCCGTGTCTTCGCACGGGTACCTGTTGGGGACGGGCAGAGGCACGCGCATATTGTTTTAATAAAAAATCTTGTTTGAAAAAATATGCATTTTTGTAATATATAATATGAAAAATGTATTTTAAAAAAAAAGTAAAATAAAATTTTTGATTGGGTTATAATAATAATAAAAAGTGAATGAAAATCAATAATATATAAATGTAGAATAATGAGTTTTTAATGAAAAATGTAATTGTAGAATAAAAGAAAATGTAAAATTCAATTTGGGTTATAAAAGTAAAATTGAATGAAAAAAAATAATATTAAAAAATATAATAATAGTCATATAATAGAAAAAGTGGTTTTAAATAGTATAACAGCTAAAATAAATGTTGAATATAAGTTAATAAAATTAAAAATAAATAGTAATTAATGGGCCAGACATTTAGTAATAAGTATGGGCTCACGAGACATCTACCATATAAGAACATTATGTGTTATGAAAAAACTAAAAATGTCCCTGCTGGTTCCTTAGCCCACCATGTGTATGCCTTCATTGCATTTCCTTCATTTTTCTTTTCCACATCAGCATACGTTTTGGTTATGTATCCATGCACTTATCTTACATATAAGAAGTTTAATGGCTAGGGAAAATCCCAAAATATCCCTCTGACCGCTAAGCCCTCCAATATATGTCTATTTTTTCTTCCCAACAAGTGTGTTTTTGATACGTGTCTGTTATTTTGTAATTTCAGATTTTCAATGCTTCCTTTAGTTTTCCTTGAATGCTTATGTTTGTTTTTTCCTCTTCTCTCCATAAGTACAACATAAAATATCCTCACTTTTCTCTCCATTTTTCTAAAGCGGCCCAACAAATAATCAGGAAAAAATATATCCAAATGGTTAAACTCCATATTCCCTTCCACACATGACTCTTTTTTTTTCCTCTATTAAAAAATAGAAACCCATCATCTTTCTCTTCATCACAACATCACCACCATAATTGCTCTCTCCTCTCTTTATCATTTTTTTTTTTTGTTTATGGACACCCAAACCCTAAAAAGGTTATATTTTTATGCAATTTCTTCAATCTTCACTTTAATATGTACTTGATCTGATTTTTTATTGTTGTTAACTTGATCTGTTTGTTTCATGTTCTGACTTTTTTGTTGATTTTGTGGATGATTTGATTTTATGTTGCCTTTCTTGATTCTATAGAGTATAGATCCTCTTTGTTTCATGCTTTGATTAAAATTAATTTGTTGATTTTGCTTTGATTTTTGTTCAGTGAAAGAACTAAAAAATGGCTTAAGATCCAAAGGTTCACACTTTCGAAGAGGTGGCTAATCACAGCAAGACCAAAGATTGATTCTGCATATGGGTTTGTTTCATGCTCTGACCTTTTTGTTGATTTTGTGAATGATTTGATTTTATGTTGCCTTTCTTGATTCTATATAGTATAGATCCTCTTTGTTTCATGCTCCGATTAAAATTAATTTGTTGTTTTTGCTTTGATTTTTTTTCACAGTGAAAGAACTAAAGATTGATGGCTTATTCTTTCTGAAAAGGTAACTTTTTTTTTCTTGAATGGTTGATTTCTCAAAAACAAGTACAGTTGCATCTCTCTATTTCTCTCCTTATTATTTCATATATTAATTTTTTATATTTTTAATATTGAAATTAATTTACTATTATTTATTTATTTATTATTATTTGTTTTTGTTTTTGTTTTGGTTAGACATGTTTTAGCAATAAGAGGAGGTTTTGTCTCAGAGTCAAAGTTGTAATTACCAAAATCAGGTAAAAAATCAATTTATTATTAATTTATTTGTTTCTGTTATGCGATGTATGCTTTTTTATTTTATTTTGTTGTTAATGTTTCTACCAGGATGAGTTTTGAAAGATTTTGTTTTGATTTTCAGTCAGATCTGACTTCCTTTCATTAAATCAGTGTTTTGATTTTATTTATTCGGTGTTTAGATTTTATAGGTTTTGATGATTATTCTGGCATTTTGATTTTTGGTTGTTATTTTGATATTTTGTGTTATTCTGTTGGGATGATAGTGAGGGTGATAAAGCCAAGGGAAAGAGAAAATTTGGTAACCCTTTTGTAATGTCTTCTTGAATCTTGATTAGTTTTTGAAATATAGCTCTCAAATTTTATAATAATAATTAGATGTACTTATCTTTTTATTTCATGATGTATTCACTAATATTATTTAAGATTATTATTATTATTCTTCCATGACCATTATTCTCAAAATTTACCTTTGGTTTGCAGTGAGTTAGATGCAGCTTGCAGCAGGGACTGTTTGGCCTGCTTTCAAAATGGGTGATAAGGTACTCTATTTTCCTTTCTTTTTCTTGAGTTTGATGTCATTTCTTTGATATGTGTTCAGTAGCATTTGGTACTCTATTTTTCTCTCCCTTAAAAGCACATGTTCTGTTTTGAATTCATTGATTTCTTCCTTTTCTGTTGAAGTTTGTGTTGTATTTTATGTTTAAAATGACCCTTTGGTTATGTATGCAGTCATTTCTCTCCCTTATTAGCACATGTTGTATTTTTTTTGTTGATTTCTTCCTTCATCCTGCAAAATCATTTTAGATTTAGATGAGCGCTTAATGCTTATAGCATAAGTGTGTATGTTTAATTATCAATTTATAAAATTTCCTACCTGATTGACAATTCTGTGCATTTTTTTTCGGGTACTTATAAGCTATGGAAAGTTTTCAAATGCTACATTGATTCTGGACCTTGATTTCCTTGCAACTGTTATTTTTGTATAATGATTTTTTATTAGTTTTGGGAAAATATTTGTTCTGCTGTTTAACACTTAATATATGTCTAATAATAACAAATTAATCACAACCGTGAAAGGTTTATTTTTTCCTTGGTATAATTTATAATCATGTGTTTTTGAAACGAATGACACTATAACTGATATTATTTGATATAATCATGTTTCTATTTCTTTTGCAAGTCAATTGGCATTTATGATCCTAATTATGTAATTGTGTTATGTCAAGATTCTCTTTGTCGTCTTTTTTGTGTGGATATTGACAAGTTTACATTGGTTAAGCACTATATGATAACTTTTGCATTACTTTGTCTTTATTATTGGTACTATTGATCTTTGTTACTTTGAGCATGTAAATGTCCTGGGCATACTCTGTCTTAGATGCTTTCAACTGGTGAAAGATATTAATCCAATAAATTTTTATTTGACTGGTGACAAACTGTGAAAGTTGCATAAGTCTATTGTTTTATTTCTTATTTCTTATTGCACCAACTATCTCTTTATTGATAATAATGCAAATCTTTCTCACTTCTCAGGTTCGGATCCAGTTTGATGTACCTAAAATTCTCATCTTCATGTAGTTTAAATTGTTTAGACTTTGTTTAAGTAGTGAATATATGCATTGAGTTTTAATTTAGAGAATTTGAATTATTTTGTTATTATGCATTATTTTATTTTTTTGGGATTTGTAAAAATGAATAGATTTTAATATAGTAAAGCATAGAAAGTAATAGAAGACTTGTGAGGTCCTATATAGGGATGACAATGGGTAGGGTATGGGCAGGGTACTATAGTACTCATCCCCATACCCGCGATTTGAAAAAATCACCGTACCCGAGCCCATACCCGCTTGGGTGCCAAAGTTAGCACCCGTACCCGTGCCCTATGGGTATGTAAGCACCCATACCCGTACCCGTTACCCGTATCCCTATTAAAAATAAATAGATCAACTATAAAATATCAAAAATAATATACGAACACTTATGTTAAACACGTAATGATTTGACATTGATAAACTTTTTAAAATTGATAGACATACATTTTTATATAATAATATAAATTAAAATATATAAATATAAATTAAACTACATAAATATATATAGTGCGGGTATGGGGCGGGGTGGGTACCAAGGTGCCCATACCCGCGCCCATACCCGCTTACTTTTGCGGGTAATTACCTAAGCCCGTGCCCGTAACCATTTTTGCGGGTTTTTACCCTACTCTTTGTGGGTAATTTTGTGGGTGTCCATTGGGGATGGGTCAAATTGCCATCCCTAGTCCTATCAACATCTTTCAGAAAGTAATAGTCATGTCATTATCTTGCAAAAAATACCTATCAATATCAAATAGAGTGAGGTTTTGCACACAATAACAACATGAATGGGAATGGATTGGCTAACTTTACTGTTTTGTGCCTTTGTAACTTTAGGCTAAATAATGAAAGAATGAATTATTAAACTATATTATCTATAGAGAGAGAAAGCTTGGTTTAGTGTGAGATAGACACAAAGGTACCAAAGGTACCAAAATGCAAAGTTAGCTAATCCCTTCCCCATAACTTGTGTCCAGTCTGTGCAGATTTGATATAAAAAATATTGTAACCTTTATAGACTGAAATGATGATATTTCTTATGTTTACTAGATATCATTATAAGTTAAATAATATTAAAATTAAATGATAATATTTTTTGTAAATATAACTATAATAGTATTATCAATTATCTTTTCTTAAATAATTATACATAATTAATAATTAATTAATTCATTTCGAAGCTAATCAAACATAATTTATTAATTTTTTGAAAAATATTCGTTAGTTAAAAGACTTATTAAGAAATTTATTTTTAGCATTACCAATAATAAATATGCTATCTCTAAAATAATTTTTCATTAATATCCTAATAATTATTGTTATCATAATTTAATATCTAATAATATGACATTAAAAGAATGAATTATTTCTATTTACGTAAATGAAATAATTACAACTTAATCTGCTATTTATTTTGTATCACATCATGTTACATCATAGTCAAATATTTACTTTGTATATGAATATCTGAATAAATAAGTAGATTAGATTCAATTTTAGTTTATTGATTTTGAAGACCTGCAAATGTGATTGAGTTAAGCTAGAGTTTTGTTATAACAATTGGTAGAAGCATGTTTAAGTGGTATGACATTTGGTCTCTACGCATAAAAAAAACATAGAATGGATATAGGTATGTAATGTGAGTAGAAAATGAAAGAGTTTTGTTATGTATGGTAGATGTTACTTATACTGTTATGTTTGAAGCTACTGCAAAATCATGTTCTAAAAAATATTAGGATCATTAACAATTTATTTGTTAAAATGGAATTGCTCCATTTTTTTTGTTTTGAAATACTCTTATGTCATTACAAATATTTCTTCTATGATACATAATATTTTGATGAACAAATATAAATTTCTTAATAATTAGGTCTCATAACTATGAATTTTATTTTTAATGGGTATAATTACGAATTTTAATATTTTTAATGTATTAATGATGATTTATTTTTAATGTGTTAATGAATCAAAATTTGAGTAGTTTATATTTTTTTAATGTAGTTATGAATCAAAATTTGAGTAGTTATATTCTTTTAATGTAGTTAATGAAGATCAATCCATTAATTTGATCTATTTTAATATTATTCAATTACTTATAATCAAATATCAATTAATTTTGAATCTAAATTTTTAAACACAATTGAGATAATGGTCATAATGTGTACCTAAAAAATTATTATATTTTAAATGAAAATTAAGTTATATTTGTGAATATAATTAATAACATAAATAAATATAAAAATATTTTTAAATGGTCTTATTTTAATATATGGGAATAACTTTTGAAAAATAAAAATATTGATAAAACATAAATATTTACATGCAAAAGAAAAATACTATTGATTCTTTTAAAATAATAAATTCTTTTGGTTATACAATTTTATCTTTTATTTATTTTGTTTTTATTATATTTTAAAAACAAATGCGCGTAACACATAAGTACCTGTGTGAACGCACGGGTATCCTGACTTGTACGAACGCACGAATTAATACAATTATGGTATAATTAAAGAAAATAAAGGTAAATATATTCAAAATAATATATGAATCCAAACACAGGAAAAAAGTATTTATTTATCTTACTAATATTTATTTATACAATTAAAATAATATCTATAAATACTATGTTATTATTTGATATTTATAAAACTAAATTATTGCATAAATATTTTTTTATAAACCATGTCAAAATAAAATCAATATTTCCATATGGGAAAATATATCGTTGATCCAAATATTTGTTTATATGAGATAACTATAGTTATGCTCCAAATATAAATAAAATATGTTCTTTTTAAAAAATAAAATACTTTTTCTTTATATTAATTTTATCTTCTTTTTTATTTTTATTTAAAAAAATTAAATATGCATCACTAATCGTTGTTCGCAGGTATTTATTCTATCTTTTTTTTAATATAAATTATATTTTTAAAATTTATTGATTTTTATAAATTCTTTTTTTTTTTCAAATTTTAACTTATAATCAAATGCGCGTAACCGATTGGTACCCGTGCGAAGGCAAAATATATTAAAATAAATTTATTTTTTTACAATTACCATTGCCTATATAATAGAGTTAAATTAATTTAAAGTGGGAGGTTATGAGTGATTACCATTGATAAAACTTGAAACAAACGTGGTAATATGATTTCCAACCTCACACATTCACAGGAATAAAATTTAAATCCATCAAACAAATACACCCTAAGTCATTAAATTACTCTTTTATTCAGTTATTTAATCATCAGTTAAGTTTTATAAATACTGATTAATTAAATAAAAAATCATTTAAGAGTATATTATATTATTTTAATTGAAATGTCAGTAGTTCGTGTAAATAAGGGAAATATATATATCTACGGGAAAAAATATATTATTTATCAAAATACGAGAAACATGTTTTTTTTTATGAATTAATTTAAATATGTAAATACGAAAAATAATATTTTATATACGAGAAAATATGATGATGATCCAATTTTTTTATATACGAAAACAATTATAATTTGACATTTATATTTTTTTAAAATAATATTTATACACGGGAAAAAAATGTTGTACTACTTATATTTCATCTTTTACATGTATATTTTTTGAAAATAATAAAAATTTTGGGTTAAATAATTTTTTGGTTAAATAAATTTTTTTTATACTTTATAATTCATTTTTAAAAATCATCGTAATTTTTTAAATATGGGCAAAATCCATGCGAACGTAAGAGTTAATACAATTATGGAAAAATTAAAGAAAATAAAGGTAACTTATTTAAAATAATTTATGAATTCAAATATGGGCAAAATGTATTTATTTGTGTTAATAATATTTATTTATACAATTAAAATAATATTTATACGGTTGATCCAAATATTTGTATATATGAAAAATTTATATTTATCCAAATATAATAAAAAAAAATTTTAGTAAAATAATTTTGTCTTTTTTAAAATAAATACGCGTCGCCGACGGGTACCCGTGCAAAGGCACGGGTATCCCGCTAGTATTTTCATATGGTAGATACCACTACTATGCTTCACACTTTGCTATGAAATTATAATATAATATAATATTTATATGTTTCTTTTTGTTAGAATTCAATGGAAAGTGAATTCATTTTCAAGATAGTGTATGGGTACAGAGAGAAGGTAGAAGATAATGAATAGTGTGAAAATGATTCAATTGATACTCAGTAACAGAATTGGGGGCATTATATATATCAGTTGCTTAACATAATAACAACTGATATATCAGTTCCAAAAGCAAGCTACTAAACATACAAGATAGGCTTAATGATATACACATTAAGAGGGAGATATTAATGTAAAGGTACTAAACACTAATTAATATCTAATATTATTAATATCTCCAACACTTTTCCAATGCTTCATTATTCAAAACTATGCATTATGAATTGCTTCACGCCAACAAGTAATGTTTCATTATTTCTTTTTCACACATTTTTCAAAATTTGCATCACCTATTACATCACAACTTTTCACTACATCTTATCTCTCACCATCTCTTTCTAACGTTTTCACTATTTTCTTTAACCTTTTTTCTCTTTTTGCTTCTTTTCTCTCTCTTTCTTCCAACTTCTTCTTTCTTCCAACTCTCTCTCTCTCTCTCTCTCTCTCTCTCTCTCTCTCTCTCTCTCTCTCTCTATTGTCTAATACCCACCTCTTGGATTTTGGATTTACAGGTTAATGCAAGGACAATCAATGGAGAAAAAATTCAACTTTGTTGGGCTCCATTACAACCTTCTTGACCTTTAAATGGAGGTAATATATTTTCCAGATATGTTTTTACTCACAACCTTCTTTCTTCCACTCATTCATCTTCATCAAAATTTTATTCATCTTTCTCATCGTTAATATGTGATGCTTATGAGTTTTATGTTATGGTTTAATGAGGTTAAAGTAAAAAGTTTTCATTTTTATAGTTATTGTTTCAGAAAAAGTTATCATTTTTATGGTTATTGTTTCGTAAAAGTTATCATTTTTATCATCGTTAGTCTCTGTGTTGATTTTTCTGATTATGTTTCGTCTTTGTGTTAATATTTGTTATTTTTTTTACAGCGGTGCAAAGTTTTGCAGCGTGGATCTAAGGTGGTGGCAGTACGTTTCCGGCAACGAGTGTGGTTGTGGTTGGATTTGAAATGGTTGCTATGTTTTATTGACTGAAATGTGTATCATTTACACTTTTATGATTTCTTTATCGTTTTTTTCAGCTTGCAGATTACTAATACACACATGGAAACTTGCAGATCAACATACCAACTTAAGTTTTGCCTACCTCTTTATTTACAATTTTTATTTTCATTTGATATTAAGACATATTTTTTTCATTAAATTTTTCTATAGCTCCCAATATCAAGAACATAAATTAAGTATCTATTTTTTTAATTGTTTGTGTTTTGTTTATCAAAGAACACATATATTTTATATGTATTTTACTATTTTTTTCTATAAAAAAAATTCGTTAAATATTAATATTTGGTTATATTTTTAAAAAAATTCAAAAAAAGGGAAATTTTTAGTCCTAAATATAGTATCTCATATAATTTGGAATTTAACTCATATACATATCCACCAGATACTTGTGATTAAGGAGATATATAACATGTTTAATTTATTTTTGAATTTTATTAGATGGAATTATTATTCGTTTCAGTTCTGAAGAGGAAGAACTTCAACACATTGAATGCAAATGGGAGAAGGAAATTACATTTGGTTATATCAGTAGCAAAAATATTTTGGCAAGTCTATGTAACTAAAAAGTTATTTAAACATGTTTTATTCTTAATTTTATAGTGATACAGGTTAGTCACATTAGTTGTTGCTGTGTATGAATCAACACTTTTCTAGGGAAGTTACATTGAAATGTTTGCAATGGAACCAGAAGTCTATTGTGTTGGTTGATGCTGATAATGGTGACACATACGACGCCGAAATCTGTACTGCCAGGCAAAATGGTAAGTATATTTGGAAGGAAAAATTCATAGGGAAGGGCTGGTACCATTATATGCCAAGAAAAAGAAGATCCGTAGACGGGATGTGCTTGGTTTTAATATATCATGTCCGGCAGAAAAGTTGTACATTTCTTTGGTTAAGTGTAGTGTCATGGGAAGAATTGGTTGAAGATGCAGTGATGTTGATTTTAGAATCCTTTAGATCTTTTGAATGATGATTTTAGCAAGTCCTGTAAGTTGGTTAAGATGTGTTTTTGGCTGGGAGAATGAAGTTTTACAAGTTGCATTTCAGTTATTTATGAAGATGACATTTTGTTTTTAGTCTAAGTATTTTTCAGTACTGAAAGTAGTAGTGTAATGTTTAGACATGAAGTTTGTTTCGCTAGGGGTTAATTGTTTTTGTTTTCTTTCCAGCTGTATAATTTGCCATGAATTTGTTTCCCATGAGATATTTACATGAAAGATTACAAGGAAATGTCTGTAGTATGCCATGACATATTTGAAGTATGATTGGGGATGAAGGTGGAAGTAATTTTTTAAAAATAGAAGCTGTAAAAGAAGTGATGCTTTAAAGTAAAATAGACAGTTTAACAAAAAATCAAAAGATATGTTCTTATGGTGTGAATATTGTATTTAAATGTGATATGTTGTTATGTACAATTTTAACATTTTAAGATAAAAAATAATAATAAAATGAAGAATTCTTATGTGGATAATTAATATAGAAACAATGATACATTCCCAGTTAAATGTGATTAAAAGAAGAAATAAGTCATTAAGAATATACTATAGTATAATACATTGCAAAGATAAATGAGGTATATGAAACCCAATATATTTTAATTTGGTCACATTGTACGATTAAATTGTTTTAGGAAATAATAGTAGGTAAAAAATTGGATAATTTAAATAGAAGATATGTAATATATGGTAGTTGATAGGTATACTTAGCAAATATGTTATTTATGGTGACATAAGTTGTATAGGTATAAAATGTAATATGAGTTCAATTATTTATTATTTTGGCAGGGTAAAAAAGAAAAGAAGTATTAATTTTTATGTCATTTAAAGTAGTTGAAAAGAAAAAGGCTAAATTACCTACTGGGTCCTTTAAGTTTTTTAATTGTAACAATGTGGTCCTTTATGTTTTTTTTGCTACAAGTAGATCCTTTAAATTATTTTAAAATATCAAGTTAACCCCTTAAGTTGTTTTTGTAACGCTTTGGTCCCTTTTTTAAAAATCTCCGTTAAAATAAATTGCAAATTCGTGATCAGCGCGAAAAACCAGTTGAATGATATATGAATTTGCAATTTATTTTAACGGAGATTTTTAAAAAAGGGACCAAAGCGTTACAAAAACAATTTAAATGACTAACTTGATATTTTAAAATAATTTAAAGGATCTACTTGTAACAAAAAAAACATAGAGGACCACATTGTTACAATTAAAAAACTTAAAGGACCCAGTAGGTAATTTTGCCAAAAGAAAATAAAAAATAAAATATTAAGGAGACAAACTTAGTGGTGCCATGATGTACTTCCAAATACTAAAGTGTACCACATCAGAATGTCTAAAGTTTGAAGTTCCCATAAAAGGGTGTGGTACAAATTGGGGTTGTTAGGAGTATTTTGGTAAGTGAACACAATACCACATTGTTTTATATAAGCAAAATCTATAGTGTGTGAAAGCATCCAGCAAGAGTTTAGCAAATATGTCATTTACACCTCCGAGGTTTGCGTCTTTGTTTCAACATTATGAAATTTGTTTTGTGAACACCACACACAATTGAAAAAATTGTTAATATCGTTCATCTTCTCTTGTTAATATGTTAACAGGTCCATTGCAGAACTTGAAGCCGAAACTGCATGGCGAAGAATGAGGTTGCATAAGGCCTAACTTGAGTATGAGGAGGAAATGCGAAAGAGTGCAACCCGTGTCGAGAGGAAACCGGTTCTTCTTACAAAAGGGGATTCTTCATTCGGAATAGATTCGATCACTTATGAAGGAGTGCAAGATTGTAAGGGGAAATGTGTTGTCACTGAGGAAGGAGTTGTTGGTACAGAGAGGAGTATAGCGAACGTGCATGAAGAAAAGAAAACGAAAGGATCGGCAGAAGAGACTGATGAGACAAAACGGAAAATCGGATAGTGTGAGGTAAAAATTTTTTTGTTATCTATCAATGTAGGAAAATTATTTTTAGACAAAGTTTATTAGTAAGTTATTATTAAATATTTGTAGTGAAAAGTTTTATGTTACCCAGAGTTTGATGTTAATTGATTTAAACGCGTATGTATGTTGTAGGGAGAAGAAAATCAATTGTGGGAAGAGTGCTCAAAGAAATGTTCTTGTAAGTTTGGTAGTATAGAAGTAAATATTATTGATTATTTAATTAACTGATATAAAATTAAGTGATTACAAGTTTATGTGAATGTGCATCAAATCCCACAGCATGTGATTAAGACTTGTTTTGTTAGGGGACCTGGTAGAATTGAGCTGGTTGATTCAGACACGGGAGAAGTATATGATTGTGAAATCCACACTGCAGAAAGGCAATATTGTGTAGAGAAATTCATTGGGCATGGTTGGTACGAATTTACCAAGAAAAGATGTCTGAAAAGAGGGGATACGGTGGGATTCAGTGTTCGCAGGCCTCCAGCTACACGAATTCTTGTGTCCATCCTAAACCGTTAAATGTTGATTTGAAATGTTGGGCAGATGAATGATTAAAGTGGAAAAATGTGCATGTTTGTGAAAGTGTTGTTGTTGGCTGCGTAATATACGTATGGAGCAGTATTTTGTGTTAGTAGAATATAAATTATAAGTATTAGTTTGTAATAGAGATGAAACTTATTTTGGGTAAGCATCAAGATTAATGCGATACGTACAATGACATTGTTGTAGATGTGTTTGTGGAGAACACCAATGTTGTATCCATCAAAATTAATGTGATACGTACAATGGCATTAATATTCTAGGAATATGCAGTTCGATTCGTAATGTGAAATCGTATATGCTAATGAAAGATTCGTTTTGTTGGTATAAAATTGTTTTGTTTTTGTTTAGATATGTATTTGCTGTAATATGAAATTGTCTTTGGAACTAAACACATGTATTTATAAAAAGTGTATTCATATATTAAGTTTGATTTAGTTGGAAAAAAATTTGTGTAAATTAGTAAGTCTTCGGAACTTGAAATAATAGTACCATGGTACTCCCTTCATTCCTTTTTAAGTGTCACTTTTTTAATTTTTTTACACATACCAATAAAACTATTCAATATTGTTACTTTTCATACAATAATTATCCTTTTACATATAATACCCTTAATTATTTATTACATTTATTTTACTATGACAAAACTGCATTTAATACTACCTTAAACTTTACAAGTGACAATTAAAAAGAAATAAAAAATTATCTAAAAAAGTGACACTTATATAGGAACGAAGGGAGTAATATTTAAGAAAAAGTTGGGAAACGTGGTTGAAAGGGAAGTAATGGTAGTAGTTAAGAAAAAGTTGGTAAACGTAGTTGAAAGGGAAGTATGGGAGGTAATACAAGCAAGATAGGTGTACGAGTGAAATGATTGATGGTCTTTATAGACTACCAAGTTGTGAAGTGACATATAAGAAATGTAGAAAGATTTACCAATTTGTAAGCAGCAATCCGCACTGCCAAGAGAGATTTGAGTGCTAACATATATTAGAAAAAAATATTAGGATAGTTAGATTTATACATTCTTAAAAATAATGAATTTATAGAAGTAAAAAATTACGATAGTCTGATATAATAAAGAGATATAAAATTGAGTGTTAACACTTCAATGATTAACTTGTTGAATTTCTTCAATTAAGTTTATGTTATGAAATAATTTGTTTGCTCATTGTAATGTTATAGATCAAAATATTTATAGTTAAGTTTATGCAAGGAATACAAAGTTAAAAAAAAAAGTTGGAAACGTAAAATTAAAAATGAAATAATAATAATTTTTATTAAATTACAAATAAAATTAGTAAGATGTGGAGTTTAATCCATACTAAATATTAAGAGCAATTTAGATTTTTATTAAATTGGATTTACAACCAAACCTTAAGAATGTATTTGATTAATGAATAAATAACTTCATTGATTTGTGTATCACTCCATAAAGAATAAATGAAAATAATTATTGCAATCCCTCTTGATAATTCAAATTTATTGGGTCGAGTGTAATGAATGAAAATCTAAAAGCTAGATTATGAAGAGAGGTGAAAAGACAGGGCTGAAGTATGGTAGCCATTATGACGTGGGTAGTGTTGTAATCATAATTGCCAAATAGCTATCTAAGACACCTAAGCATGCTACATGAAGAGATTATAAAGATAAGTATTGAAAGTGTTGTTATCGTGTAAGTAAAACAAATCAAAAAGATTTTTCATACCATTTAGACTTCATTTGCATGCCATCAATGTCAATCAACAAAGAAAATGCTTCTTCTGGGACTTTTACGAGCAGGTATAATATTATTCAATTGCATGTTAAATCCCATTTGTATAAAATTTGATTAATGAGCGTGTTTGTGTAAAATATGATTTATTTCAGCTTCATTTCTCAAATTGAAAACGAATCTGCATGGAGAAGAAGGAGACTGAATGAGATGTTTCTCGAGTACGAGCAAGTTTGTAAGAGTGAAAGCGTGAAGGCGACGGTAGGGAGCTCATCTTAAAATATGGTGAATGCACCTATAAGTGAAATAGGTAACGATCCAAAGCTCAAAGGTGTTGTTGAAGTTGAAGTAGCAGGAGATGTTGGAGAATTTACTCCCAAGTCCAACATGCATGCAAGTGATATAGGTGAAGGAATGAAGGGGAAGGGAAAAGAATTTTTGTAGGTGCACCATCACATATATTGATTTCATCTGGTGATGAGAGGTATGTGTTGAGACCAGTTAAATAAGAATAAGGTTTAAAAAGTTTCTTCCAAATACAATTATTCGAATAAACATTGTTTGATACGTTGATATATGAGTTCGTGTTCATACATATATGTAACATATTTAGATAACATAGAATTTCGAAAAATTAATAGAAAAAAATTAATAATTAAATGTATTTATTATATTGTAAAGGTTGTTGCATACTTGGTTAAGATTAGTATACACGGGTTAAATGTATGTTCGATGACATTTCATGGTTGTATTTGCAACACAGTTCTGACGAAGAAAGCACCGGTGATGAATCAAGTGATATGGACCTTTCACACTGGGATTGAAGGTATTGTGTGTGGAGGAAGGAAATCAAGGATCCTAAGGTCGTTCAAAAAAACGTCCTTGTAAGCTTTTTAATTGAAATCATATATTGCAGTTAATTTGATATATATATATATATATATATATATATATATATATATATATATATATATATATATATATATATATATTTGTTTAAATGAATTTGTATTTGTCTGCAGCAAATCCCCCAGCGCGTGATTAAGACATGTTTATTAACTGGACTAAGTAGAATAGAGATGGTGGACGCTGATACCATAGAGAGCTATGATTGTGAAATCCACACAACTGAGATGATGTATTGCATTGAAAAGTTTATTGGTCGTGGCTGGTATGAGTTTGCAAAGAAAAAAGGGCTAAAAAGAGGAGACATTGTGGGTTTCAGTATCCGACATCCACCGATAGAAAGAATTGTTGTTAGCGTATTGACCCGGTGAAAGTTTTTTTTTCATGATGTGTGTGGTTCATGGTTGGTTGTGTATTTTGTTAATCAGATGATGAAGTATGAACACATATGTAGTAAGTATTTCGGTTATTGAACTATGAATGTTGGCATTTCTCTGTAGTTAATGTTTTGTTTGTCCCAGGAATTGTAATGGCCATGCAATTGTTGCAGTTGCATGAACATATTGTAATATATGAAATGTTTGCTTATCTTCAATAGTATTTGGTATGGATGGATTGTTATGCTTTGTATGATTTTGGGTTGTATACCTTAAGTATGAAGTAGGCAAGGGTTATGTGTTTTTAGTATTTGAAGTGTCAAAAAATTGGGTATTTTACAAATGCGCATGCATGCAGTATGTAACCCAAAAAAAGGGTGTGCTAAGAGTGCATAAATGATGATACATGAAATTGTTAAAAAAAAAGGGATAAATTAAGCCATGTTGATGATTGATGAATGATGGTTGGCGTGCCTAAATGTAAAAGCACGAAAATGACTTGGTAGTGCATAATAGGGACACTGTTCACACATAAAGATGGATTGCATTGTGTGGTAAATTAAGCCACTTTGATGATTGATGAATGATGGTTGACGTGCCTAAAAACAAAAGCATGAAAATGACTTGGTAGTGCATAATAGGGACGTTGTTCACACGTGAGGATGCATTGCATTGTGTGGTAAATTTATGTTCAACTAAAAAACAAAACTATGACAAGAAATTGATTGTGTAGATTACAATAGACAAAAGAGTGTGTTGTAAACACGTGAACAAAGTGTTTTTTGGTGTAGATCCTCAAAAATAAATATTAGTATTGGACACACAATGTCCTCATCACTTTATAATAGGCAAAACCAGGAATAATAGTAATAACCAATTTACTCATTCCTCCTCCTACCAGTTCAAAAAAATATAAATGGAAACTTCTGGAATCTTGAAGCACACATCATTGATTGAGTTTCTTGCAATTGCAAAACTATCCACACAGGTAAGTCAGCAGATTAAGCATAATATAGTTCAAAGGTTTCAAAATAAAAAATAGTTTGTAGATATAATGTATAATTATTACAACATTTGTTATTTGCAGTCATATGGAGAGACAGATCAATCGTTTGTTAATAACTATGAAGAAGAAATATCTAAGACATGTACAATATTGAACAACCAAGGTGTTCACCATGAATTAATCTATAACAAAATTCCCGATCATCCCCTTGTAATAAGTGTTTGGCCTTGTTTGGAAGCTTATTACAATTTACCAAGTGATGTTGTTGTTGAGGTTGGTTGTTATAGAAATAACAATTTTAGAATTTCTTCCTTCGAAGAAGTGTTGGAACATTAAAACCTACGACACTTTCATAGTAGATATATGTACGACAGAAGCATATATGCTTTTGACATCACTTTGAGCCCTATTACCGCATCTCTACGAAAATTAGTTAGTATTTTAAATCCCCATGATTTGAACAAATAAATTTTAATTGTTTTTTAATTGAACTTTACTAATTTTTTGATATTTGAATTATAGAAATTGCAGGTAGATTTTACAACAATATTGAAAGACAACAATATTGAATATTTAACATTGTGTGGTGATTGTGGAAAGACAAAAACCATGACAGTGTTGAACATTGAAGATGCTTATCGCACCAAATTAGCATATGGATGGGATGAATTTTGTGACGCTAATTACTTCAAATCTAGAGACATAATTCAATTTATATGGGATGTAACTTCGTATAGCAAAAAAAGTCATGTGTATAAATTTCCCTTTGTGTAATCCTAATCTGAATTGATAGTATTGAATGGGCAGTTATTGTAGTTATATATCAATGATGAAATAATCTTAAGTCAATGTACATGATACACAGGTGAAATAAGCTTAAAAGTAATATGGCCATCAACTGAAATACCTAAATGAAAATTGTCAGCCTTGCACTAAAGATATAAATCTAAACCATGTATATGGTTTTAAAGCAAAAAGGAGATGAATGAACATGCTCATAGCTTACAAAATAGCAACATCAACTCTGAAATCACATTGTTTGGATGTAGCCTGTTTCAGAAACATAGTGTAAATGATGTTATATATACTTGTATAAAAAAAGTCTAAACTCAGAATTAACGTAACATTATCGTATCGCTCAAAAATTAATAAAAGCATACCGTAAAAAGGGATCGTTCATATGTTGTTGAAAACCTATTTGTAAACAACGCTCGCTGTTGTAGATTTAAACTTCCTTTGTCATCATGTATCAATATTTTGATACCTTTCTTGGTAGTGACCCTTGATAGTGCAACATATATTTGACCATGGGTGAAAACATCTCGAGGCAAATAAAGTCCTACAGTATCCAAAGATTGACCTTGTAATTTGTTAATTGTCATTGCATAAGATACAACTATGGGGAATTGACGTCTATTAAGTTTGAATGGCCAAGGAGACTGTGAGGGAGACATATCCATTAGAGGAATGTAAACTAACTTTCTGATACATTTTCCACCCATTATTGCTGCCTCAAGCACATGGTTTGCCATTTTAGTTATCAGCAGCCTTGTGCCGTTACACAACCCCTCTGATTGATCTATGTTTCGCATAAGCATAACAGGTGTTCCGAACTTTAACTTAATGTGATGGTTAGACAAGCCAAATACCTGTAGTGAACTAAGGAACTCGGGTGTGAGGATATCAACAACATTCATGTCATGAATCTCAGACTTAGCAACTGAATTTAAGCTGTAGTAATCCCGCACGTATCCTACATAGAATAGAGTCAAATATTAGTGAAAATAGCTTAATATATATTAATAGTACTTAAGCAGGGGTTGAGTATGACAACCTGGCATCATGGCTATGACGTGATCATTTATGTCATCAAGAATTTCTAAGGTAGAAGCCAGAATTGCACGACCTTTGAGGCAATTGTTGTTTTGGTAATTATGAATGAACTTGGGGTATGTACTGTTGACAATTGTAACAATAGGGTTGCCAAAATCTGTGATTAAAAGGTCATGTGGTATGTCAATGTCGGCATAACCTTCATTAGGCTTTGACAATTTGCCTTCGCCAATTTTCAACAACCAATTTGAAAAGTTTGCAATTTCTATTTTATCCTGCTCATTTGGCCTAGCACGCAACCACATGTTTTATGTTAAAGTTAATACCTTAACCAAATGCCATATATAAGAAGCATTAATCGCAGAGTGTACGATATCAGAACGATTTCCTCTAGGAAAAACAGGTAAAATTTGTCTAAAATCACCACTGAATACAACCACCTTTACACCAAACACATCTTTCAAATTGCTGTAACTACTCATTACATCTTTCAAAGTTCTATCAAGTACTTCAAAAGCATGCTTGTGTGTCATTGGTGCTTCATCCCATATAATAAGTTTTGTCTGCCTTAGAAGCTCCGCTTCTTCATCTCCGTAGTTAATTTTGCAAGTAGAATTTTCCAAAGTTGGTACATGTATCTTGAACTTAGAATGTGTAGTTCTACCTCCTGGCAATAAAAGAGAAGCTATTCCACTTGTTGCAACTGTTAAACATATATCATGATTGTTTCAAAGATACTTTGTTCATCTAAGAAATTTTTAATAAGATACAATGTAATGTAAACCATGTTTGATAAGAAACAACAACAAAATTAGTAAGTTATCATAAACAATGGTTAGATAAAAAAAAAAGTAATATTGCAATAGAGTTACCTGTTAGAGCCTTGAAAAGGTTTGTGAATTCTAATCTCATTTTGGCTACATCATAGTTTCGTTCTTCATATATAAATCTATTTCCTAAATATTGCATAACATAACCATCTAGATATGGAATAAGTTTAAATTTCGTGAGACTGCGTCGATTTGCTTGAAGTAGTTTTTCTATCTCAGTTAAAGTAAGATTCTTTAATTCCTCATCTGTCAAAACTAATTTTGCACGAATTTTCATGACAATAGAACAATTGATCAGTGTCGAACGGTATGAAATGTTTAGTAGAAAACACAGGTATATATTATATATTTACTCTCAAGGATAGTTAGAGCATAAAGTTTAGTAAAGTGGTAGAAAATAGGATTTTTTGTTGAAATTGTTAAAATAAATAGAAAGTATTTTAATGTTATGATGTAGTCATGACAGTAGGAAAAATAAGAAACCATGATGCAATAGTATTGTTATACGTTGAACGAAACCATTATGCAGTAGTAAAAATAAGAATTAATGTATAATGTAAAAAACTATTACATGGAAGTCTTATACCTATATTTTGAGCCAACTGTCTTTGGAAATGCAACAGATCATCCGATAATAAAATCCACGACACATTCCAAACATGAGTTGGCCGATTAACAGCGCTGGTCAAAAGCGTTACAACGAAAAGTTTCCGAAGAAAATGTCCTGAACCCCATTCACTTGCCTCTTTGATTGCACCAATGTATTCTGATCGTCCTTAAGGAATTCCATTGCAAAGCAAGCATCCCTAAAAGTATCAAATTGTGTGTCCCCAATTTTGCGAATTTCCTCATATGTGGCAAGACCCTTGACGACAATCAACATCATTCGCAGGTAAAATAGTTCTCCAGTGGTTGGGGGAACCCGTATGAGACGACCAATCATGAACCCCTTTTTTATGAGGCTTCCACAATCTGTATCTTTTATCATAAACAAATTTTGAAACAAACTGAACGTATGTCAATGACCGAGCTTCTTCATATTTTCCGTTTGCAACCAGCCAAGCAGTGAACATTGATTCAGTTACACTTGCCTTTTCCAAGATATTCTCCATCGTATCAAAACCAGTATGGTAAACCGCTTTCTCACCTATTAAATGATAGAACATGCATTCCATAGCCGGTTTCCTCCCATGAATATTATAAGAGTATATTCGCCAACACACTTCACTCGGGGAGACATACCTACAATCAAGATACTGCTTGATCTCATCAATGGGCTCTTTTTCCTTTGTGGGCACTATTGTTGTTATGATTCGATCAAAGCCTTTGTGTATATACTTGAACATATATTTGATAGATGTACTTTGGTTACACCATTCCATGTTGATATGTACGTGGCATTTCAAAAGCAATCTTGTATTGTAAGGTACAACTTGGCGGTTTTCCAAAGCGATCCTAATCTTCAGAATCACGTGTGTATTGGATCTTCTTCTATACAGAGGATTACCATCCGCATCAATAATTGTCTCCTCAATGAACTTCTTGGGGTAGTATTTTGAGCATTTCTTGTTTTTCATATATTGTGACGTCATCCTTGAAAGGCCATCATGTGCCTTGACTAAGTTGTATAAAGTTGGATGAACAACTGGGTCTAAAATTTTAGCACAAATGATGTTATCTATATCGGAAGGTGTTGGATATTTGCTCTGAGGGTGTAAGAAGATTAAAATGTGAGCATGCGACAACCCTCTCTTTTGAAACTCAATTGTGTACATAATTGTAATACAAACGGTAAATCATGTTTAAAACATGTAAAAGCGACGACTATGAAATTTTGATTAATGTTGTAAGAGAAGAAATAAAACTTACATGCCAACACTTTTCCGAGGACATGATGTTTGGTTATATCAGCTATAAGTGCGTCAAATTTGATTTTGAAAACCTTGGTAATAATATATGGTCTATCATGTGGCTTTAAAGAAGTGTCCGACAAGACCCGCGTAATTTCAGGCCAAGTGGGATTGCAAGTAAATGTTACAAATAAATTAGGGAATCCCAATCTACATAAAATTTTCATACCATCAAAATACACCTGATCCATGTATCGTTTGCTTCCAACAAAAGATGATGGCAAAATTACACGTTTTCCTTGCTTTGGATGTTCGTTAATTGGACCACCGATGCATTGATCGTTGAGCTGTTTGTATTTTCCAACCTGTAACTTGGATTAATTTTTCCTCGACTAATTTAGTCGTTCCGACTCCATCATGGTGTAACCATCAACCAAGAACTGTCGAAAAAGTCATCTTGAGTATAGTAAAGTATTTGCTTTAGCTTGGCGTTGTTGTAATCGGAAAGATAGCCAATCTTTACTGGTTTGACGGGTTTTCCTGGTAACCGTATGTTCATGCTCATATTTATGATGCATATTTTTTCTATATCCATCTTTGCCATATGCAAATATGAGAGGGTACTAATACGCTAAATATGCAGGATGAAACTCATATATTCATTGCAAACTCCCTTTGCGTGCTTGAATGATGATGTCTCTTTGATATGCATAATCAATATCTCCAACAATTAGAGCAGCAACTTCCGATACCGTAGGTCTGTTGTAAACACGACCATCTTCAGGTCTATCACAAATAATTCTCAACTTCAAGTCTAAGAAAGCATTAGTTTTCAAAAGATCTTATGCCATCCTAAAAGCTCTTACATGAACATTGTGTTCATCTAACATAAGTTTCAACTTGGTGACAATGTCTTTGTTGATAAGTTTATTGTCCATGCATTAGTTGAAATATATTATATTGTTAATCAAAAGCAGTTGTGATTCAATATATAGTATGTTTATAATGCATATAAATACCTGAAACGATCCATTCTATTTTCAACTTCATTGTCAGTATAAAAAATATATAGTTGTGCATATTACGGAGGATGTCCCATTTCCGGTAGCAATGTACCTATTCGATGACAGGTTGGACCGTGTAGTCTTATTGTAGGTGGGCCTCCTCCTTTAGAATAGGTGTTGCAAATTTCATTCTAGGGGAAATGAAAGAAAACATTGCATTGTAAGTTCGAATGTTATTTTGGTAGTTCTTACTTAGTGGACAGGTTTTATTATAGAGTAGTTGTTGCAACAAAAGAGGTGGGCCTTCAAGGTAGGGGAATATAATTTTTCCACCCCTACAATAATGATGAAACATACGAACAGTAGAATGTTGTGATTTTCAGTTGCGTTCTTGATACCACATACATGCTTGACAATGTGGACTTTCCCATATAGGGTTTCCTATGTCGGAGTACTTTGTATTTAAACATACACAATGAATGAATAAGTGATAATGTAATGCTCGACCATAAATGATAATGTAATGAATAAGTAAATTTATGTTGAAGATGTGAATCAATCATCAGTTCGTGTTTAACGTCGTCGTCAGAATCCAAACTATTAGTCAAACTCATGTAACACCCCAATTCCCATCGCGAATAAATAATACATAAATAAATCAGAGTAGATAAAAATTTATTTTTTCGACAGAAACAAGGATGCCACATTTAAAGAATGAAAATACAATCCCTGCTCATAAATTTGATACATAGCATAAAATAGAATACCCTCAAAGGGGAAATTTTTTCCATATAAAGTTAAAGTTCAATTATGGAATAAAGCGGAAAGATCCATAACCGACTTGTTTTACAACATAAATGGTTTTATAACATCAAAATATACATACAAAGGTAGTACAAAATAAATCTAACAAAGGTATACATATATATCATAATCGTTCCCTGACTCCCGTGCTACGTATCAGAGCAGACACCAAGACCGACAAAAGAACGGAGGACTAATCTTCACAAAAGCCTCCAAGACTACTAATCTGCAATTGCCTCATAGAGCAACAAATCACAGCAAAAGGGTGAGAAATAACAACTAAATCAAGATTGCATAATAATATGCAAAACATAAAAATTCACATACACAGTTATTCTCACCACTAGTATCACATATTAATGCACATAACATATACCAATTATACTAACATGACCACATATTCACACATAAGGCACACCAAGTCATAACATATGGAAACACACCACCACATCACATATTTTCATACATAGCATATCGTCCATAAACAATGCATTTATCACGTATGCACATCAATTCACCAATCCAATCATAAATCTCAACACATAACAAATCAATGCACAATTTACCACACATAATCAATCCAATCATAATTTATGCAAATGCACAGAGACCAATACAACGACTCTATGCAATGCATATGCGGTACCATCCATCCATCATTTCTCAACACTAGTTCACTCAGGAACTCTGTTGGAATCATCGCTTGTTACTTAGTGTAACTCCTCGTCGGGCAAACGATGTTCCCCGTCGCTCACACCCCACACGGGCACACGACGTTTATGGATCGCTCACACCCCACACGGACACACGACCCGATAGCTCACACCCCACACGGGCACACGATCGTCTATAACCATCGCTTTCGGTCCTCTTATTTTTAAGGCGCACGATCCGATCCGATCGCTTTCAGTCCTCTTATTTTTAAGGCTCACGATGTTATAGCAGATTCCCTCTGGAATCGATTCGTTGCTCAAACCCACTAGGGCACTCAACATCACAAGATGCATATCATGATGCTTGGCATACAATGACTCATGACAATCAAATGCATCTTCACACATATATGCAGCCATAACTATACATATATTCAACTCATCAATTCCATGCATTCACAATTCAACAATATGAATTATCTCATCATCAATATTCATGCATTGGAAACCAATTCAAACAATGCATTTCATCACAAACCACAATAATCATGCAATCACAATTACTTCCACAAGGAATTCACACCACAAAGGATACCCACAACACATCATAACAACATACATTGATATTCAATCCAACAATGTATTTTACCGCACAACCACATCATTATCTTATATTGAAATCAAACCCAAAACAACACATTTATTTCTCTATAAGACCACCAACCATCATCACGTCATTCAATCACATGCATTCATATCACATATCAGCACACAAGTTATACGATGTATATCAAAAGCATATTGTACGATAACACATCAAATACACACAGTTACGATGGTAAAAGTCGACCAAACGACATATTTCCAAATTCCCGACATAATTAAATCAGCCAACAACCTCAAAAACATTTTAATAAGAGAGAACATTTTATTTGCTTTTCAACGGTACCAAGAACGCCTCGATCCGAGTTACGGATCAAAGGTTATGAATTTTCAAAGAAAATAATTTATTGAGAAACAGCCAGATTCGCCTGGCGACTTAGGATTTCGCCTGGCGAATACCCCTTCGCCAGCACTTCGCCTGGCGACCTAGTGGCGAACCACAAATTTTAGAAAACCCAAAAGTTACAGAAGTTAACACATTTCTGCCTTCCCGATTTCGCCTGGCGACTTACAATTTCACCTGACAAATCACCCTTCGCCAGCACTTCGCCTGGCGAACGAGTGGCGAGACCTAATTCGCCTGGCGAATTACCAATTTGCCTGGCGAATCGCACCAGACCCAGAATTTTCTGCTGCGGGTTACACGGTTCAAAACCCCCAAAAATCCCATTTTCACCCCAAATCAATTCCAACAGCAAAAACAAGTATCAGCAAATGTTCATACGCATAGAAGGATCATACAACGCGACTTATAACGATTTCCGACCGTGGAAACATCGATTTCTATCAATTGTTCGTCAATTTATCAAATGAGAAAAAGTTGTAAAACAACTAAAACAATTACCATAAACAACACATATACATACACAAGCAAGATATAATTGAAACTTCTCACCCTTACCCGATTAATCGCGCTCAAAACGGAGTTATGTCAATTTTTGCTCTTTCTCCCTTTTCTCTCCTCTTCCTTTCCTTCCCTTCTCTATCTTTCCTTTTTCTTTCCTTCCTCTATATTTCTCTCTAATCTCTATTTATATAAAATATCTAAACCCCTAAAAGACTATTTTACCCCTCAGCTCAAATATCTCGCAAACGCTCTCTAAATGCGATAAAACATAAACAGCGATAAAATATATTTCGAGAAATAAAAGTTGAAAAGAAATTATAATTTATTGCAAATATTTTACCTATCAGGGAAATTAACCAATTAACTCAATTAGCAGGTAAAATACAATAAATTCACACATTTCACAAAATTCACATAAATGAAATAAATAAATGCAATTAAACAAATCAGGGCGTTACAACTCTCCCCCACTTAGACATTTTCGTCCTCGAAAATCTAACTGAGACGAACGACTCCGGATACGACTCTCGCATCTGACTACCCAACCAACATGCCAACCAAAGGCACACCACGAATAACACAACTAACAAACCACCTTGCTAACAGCGCTACAAAACAACACGACAACAACGACAACTACAACACCAGATGCAAAGCCCATACAATACACTTGACGACCAACTCACGACGCAAGAATACCCAAGTTACGAACACCCAGGTTCACTCTGGAACCAAAACACAACAAGAACATAATGTTCCACGACCCAACATCGTTTCAACAACCTCTACAAAACCAGAATACCAAACACTTCGAGCCGAGAACCATAAAAATAATACCTCCAAATACTCCAACACAATACAACTGCAACCAGTTCCAAATCCAAAATAGTATAGATCCTTTTATGAATCCTCAATTGTCGTAAAACATAAGCCACGACTTTACCATCTTGCATTAACACACTGACTAAACTCATCAAAGACGCATCCCAATACCTCATAAACAGTTTATTAGGATCATATAGAATCAAAACTGAAGCCGTAGACAACTTATACTTCAGCTCACCAAAACTTACTCACAACGAACAACCAAAACAAATGACTCACCCTTAGTAAGTCCACTGAGATACCAGAAGTACAAACTTAGCAAAGTCTTCCGTAGCCTACAGTAACAACCAACTGAGTCCAAAAATTTCTAATCTCCTTAACCGACTTCGGAACTTCTCATTGTAGAACTGCATCTACTTCCGATGAATCCACAACAAATACCATCATAAAAAATAACATATCCGAGAAAAATAACCTTTTTCAATCCAAAATTCTCACTTGAATAACTTAGCATTAAACTTCGGCTCTTTTCAACACTTGTAATTCAATTCTCAAACACTCTACCTGTTCTTTCTCTGAGTTTATAACAGATCCGAATATCCTCAATCAAAACCACTACGAACTTATCCAAATAAATATGAGAGATACGATTCATCTACTCCACAAACATTACCGACGCATTACTAATACCAAATAACATCACTGCCCATTATAATGCTCAACCAAATTCCAAAAGATATAAATTCTTAAAGCTTTTGCAAAACTTTTCACTGGGTAACTAGTTACTCACATACAAGCTTAACTGAGTAAATAACAGCCTATCCCGATGACAAACATAACCAGTCACGTTACGTCGATCAAAGCCTCAACTCACACAATTCACCACTCTTATCAAACGTTCCAAACAACTGCAATTTCACTCAAACTCAACCAAACCATTCCAGTCATCTGTTCATGAAAGTGGACACTTGTTCTCAATCGTTACCTTATTCAACTGCTAGTAATCCATACCTAATTTCTTCTATTAACAGTCCAAATTCGATAAATCCCAACGTGTAGCAACAACCAACCCAAAAGAACTCCCAAATATTACATCCACACTTAAGGTTTTCTCAAAATTTCCATTAATGCTCTAAAATTCCAAAGACTCCAAACCTCACCAGAACTCTAAGTTTTGCTTTCCATAGTCTCAATACCAATACCATCATACACATCCTACTTGTTATTCCATTCAATCATCATTCCCTTTTTGCTACTAACAATACTGGAGCTTTTCAAGACGACACACTTGGTCTCACAAATTCCTTTCCCAGTAAATCTGCTCACTGATTTTTCAGTCCGGGTACTTCTAATGCTAACATCCAATATTCCATCCGAAAATACATCTGAAAATCACGCACCACTGACAGCCCCACACTGTGGCCTTTCTACCAATTTCCAGAACACTATCATCACAAACATAACAAACACCTTAGTCTCAACTCCAAAGGGTGTCCTACTCACTTGGCAGATATAACCTCGACTATTCACCTTCGTCCAATTTAAGTTCACACTCTACTCTCTGAGAACAACCCTTAGTAATACCCAATCATTCTCCCTCAGAGACATTCCAACTTGACCAATATACAAAAATCTCTAATCCGTCTCATCTTCCGATATAAGAATCTTCATCGACTCGCCAAAACAATCCGTAATCATTTTCTTAATTCCAAATAAATCATTGCACACACTATCACAGCCGGAAAGACACGTATATCCCATCCAACATAATTCCCGTCTACTATCAACAAGAGATTAAGGGTGATCAATTCCTCAATTTGTCAATAGACAGCCGACAATCATGATGGGGCTTAAACCGTCTTTACTTTACAATAATAGCATTTATTGCCTCTTGTGCACAAAACTACCTAAGGCACAAATCCTTAGTTGACATAAACCTTACTCCGCATTCCCTCTGGAATCAGGAACAACACTGTCCAAACAACACTTACACTCTTGCAACCAACGGTACACTGAGCCAATGCTCCACAACCGAAGCAACTTGGAGAAGTTCCAGTTTCTCCCCCACTTATCTCATTCTCACACCTGAAGACAAAGGATTAGGAAACCAGAAAGTACTGACAGTGTTTCACGCACATATCACATACTAAGGGATAAACAACAACGACAATATTCAACTGTCACACCAACTGACTCAACAACTTGGCTGGACAGACCGACCTGCTCTGATACCACTAATGTAACACCCCAATTCCCATCGCGAATAAATAATACATAAATAAATCAGAGTAGATAAAAATTTATTTTTTCGACAGAAACAAGGATGCCACATTTAAAGAAAGAAAATACAATCCCTGCTCATAAATTTGATACATAGCATAAAATAGAATACCCTCAAAGGGGAAACTTTTTCCATATAAAGTTAAAGTTCAATTATGGAATAAAGCGGAAAGATCCATAACCGACTTGTTTTACAACATAAATGGTTTTATAACATCAAAATATACATACAAAGGTAGTACAAAATAAATCTAACAAAGGTATACATATATATCATAATCGTTCCCCGACTCCCGTGCTACGTATCAGAGCAGACACCAAGACCGACAAAAGAACGGAGGGCTAATCTTCACAAAAGCCTCCAAGACTACTAATCTGCAATTGCTTCATAGAGCAACAAATCACAGCAGAATGGTGAGAAATAACAACTAAATCAAGATTGCATAATAATATGTAAAACATAAAAATTCACATACACAGTTATTCTCACCACTAGTATCACATATTAATACACATAGCATATACCAATTATACTAACATGACCACATATTCACACATAAGGCACACCAAGTCATAACATACAGAAACACACCACCACATCACATATTTTCATACATAGCATATCGTCCATAAACAATGCATTTATCACGTATGCACATCAATTCACCAATCCAATCATAAATCTCAACACATAACAAATCAATGCATAATTTACCACACATAATCAATCCAATCATAATTTATGCAAATGCATAGAGACCGACACAATGACTCTATGCAATGCATATGCGGTACCATTCATCCATCATTTCTCAACACTAGTTCACTCAGGAACTCTGCTGGAATCATCGCTTGTTACTTAGTGTAACTCCCCGTTGGGCAAACGATGTTCCCCGTCGCTCACACCCCACACCGACACACGACGTTTATGGATCGCTCACACCCCACACGGGCACACGACCCGATCGCTCACACCCCACACGGGCACACGATCGTCTATAACCATCACTTTCGGTCCTCTTATTTTTAAGGCGCACGATCCGATCCGATCGCTTTCAGTCCTCTTATTTTTAAGGCTCACGATGTTATAGCAGATTCCCTCTGGAATCGATTCGTTCCTCACACCCACTAGGGCACACAATATCACAAGATGCATATCATGATGCTTGGCATACAATGACTCATGACAATAAAATGCATCTTCACACATATATGCAGCCATAACTATACATATATTCAACTCATCAATTCCATGCATTCACAATTCAACAATATGAATTATCTCATCATCAATATTCATGCATTGGAAACCAATTCAAACAATGCATTTCATCACAAACCACAACAATCATGCAATCACAATTACTTCCACAAGGAATTCACACCACAAAGGATACCCACAACACATCATAACAACATACATTGATATTCAATCCAACAATGTATTTTATCGCACAACCACATCATTATCTTATATTGAAATCAAACCCAAAACAACACATTTATTTCTCTATAAGACCACCAACCATCATCACGTCATTCAATCACATGCATTCATATCACATATCAGCACACAAGTCATACGATGTATATCAAAAGCATATTGTACGATAACACATCAAATACACACAGTTACGACGGTAAAAGTCGACCAAACGACATATTTCCAAATTCCCGACATAATTAAATCGGCCAATAACCTCAAAACCATTTTAATAAGAGAGAACATTTTATTTTCTTTTCAATGGTACCAAGAACGCCTCGATCCGAGTTACAGATCAAAGGTTATGAATTTTCAAAGAAAAGAATTTATTGAGAAATAGCCAGATTCGCCTGGTGACTTAGGATTTCGCCTGGCGAATACCCCTTCGCCACCACTTCGCCTGGCGACCTAGTGGCGAACCACAAATTTTAGAAAACCCAAAAGTTACAGAAGCTAACACATTTCTGCCTTCCCGATTTCGCCTGGAGACTTACGATTTCGCCTGGCAAATCACCCTTCGCCAGCACTTCGCCTGACGAACGAGTGGCGAGACCTAATTCGCCTGGCGAATCGCACCAGACCCATAATTTTCTGCTACGGGTTACACGGTTCAAAACCCCCAAAAATCCCATTTTCACCCCAAATCAATTCCAACAGCAAAAACAAGTATCAACAAATGTTCATATGCATAGAAGGATCATACAACGCGACTTATAACGATTTCTGATCGTGGAAACATCGATTTCTATCAATTGTTCGTCAATTTATCAAATGAGAAAAAGTTGTAAAACAACCAAAACAATTACCACAAACAACACATATACATACACAAGCAAGATATAATTGAAACTTCTCACCCTTACCCGATTAATCGCGCTCAAAACGGAGTTATGTCGATTTTTGCTCTTTCTCCCTTTTCTCTCCTCTTCCTTTCCTTCCCTTCTCTATCTTTCCTTTTTCTTTCCTTCCTCTCTATTTCTCTCTAATCTCTATTTATATAAAATATCTAAACCCCTAAAAGACTATTTTACCCCTCAGCTCAAATATCTCGCAAACGCTCTCTAAATGCGATAAAACATAAACAGCGATAAAATATATTTCGGGAAATAAAAGTTGAAAAGAAATTATAATTTATTGCAAATATTTTACCTATCAGGGAAATTAACCAATTAACTCAATTAGCAGGTAAAATACAATAAATTCACACATTTCACAAAATTCACATAAATGAAATAAATAAATGCAATTAAACAAATCGGGGCGTTACAACTCACGTCATCGTCTGAATTAGATTCTGTGTCGTTTGAATTATGCCATTCTGGTGTGACAATTGAAGTTGCATTGTGACCATTTTTTGCACATGTCGAATTAGCACCGTTTAGCGAATTAGTAGATGTAGAAACAAGTGCAATAGTGGCATTAAAAGACCTGAGTAGGTTATATCCAGTAGGCGGAAATACTCTACTTCTTTTTTGAGTTTGTTGTTGTTGCAAATGGCAACGTGATGGGCCAGTGTTTACAACGTTTGATACAATAGATGATAATGGTGTTGCTATTCCAAATATTGGTGTTTGAGATGGGATTAAAACATCTTGTTGTGTCATGAAAATATTTTACTTGTTACCTTCGTCACGTGAGTTTTTCATGGCAGATAAGAATAACCTCATCCTCTTTCTTGCATTTGTAGCATCAGTAAGATTTATTGGAAGAGCATCATTGACATTATTAGAATTTATGATGTTGTTTTCAGTAATGTGGGAACGACCGAAATTCGAATAACGGTTTTGTGTAGTTGGAGTATCATGAATGGCCACCATTTTACGTAATTATTTTTGCGCGTTTAGTATTAGCCTTCTCCTCCTTCTAGCAAGTGACGCATGATTGTTGTCACTGGGTGAAAAATTTAAACTCATTGTTGTAGTAATAGTTGTAGAACCAAGTTGCATAATCAACGTGTGTGATACGAAAAAAGAATTTCTTTAGAGGTATATTTTTGCAGTGGAATGTAACTATAAGAGAAGTTGTTGTTGAATCAGAAATGTCTAATTGTGTTATGAGATATAGGAGGGAAAATAAAGGTTGAATGATTGTTTAATTTGAATGTAAAAAGAAGAAGGGTAGTATGTCTTGAATGTAAAAAGATGCCCGTGAAAATTTGAATGAACAGGATCACAACTTGTTTTCGTGGGAAATAGAAATGTGTATCTATTTCAGCCTAAACTATTAATAGAAAATATGATATTATAATAAGATAAAAGTAGTGTATATTTTCCTGGATGTGACATAGGGAAAAAAGAAGTAGGGAAATTAACATTTGGAACTGTATTGTGATGTATGATATGTATTTCAGAGTTGGATAGTGTGTAGAACAATGAATGCTAAATAAAAAAATGATATAATATTAAAGTAATGCAAAAGGAAAGTTGTGTTATGATTAGAATTTGTTGTGTTGTCATCAGTGTTTTAAAAACCGGACCGGACCGGCCGGTTGGACCGGTTGGACCGGGAACCGGCCAGGTAACCGGTCGGGTTCACTTGCTCGATCGCCCATGTCTTCAAACCGGTGGGAACCGGTGTGAACCGGGAAAACTGAGAAAACCGGCGGTTTTTGCAAATCGGTGGTTCAACTGCTTATTTTAAAAAAAAAAATTTAATTTTTTTTAATTTAATTTTATTTTTATTTTTTTTTACTCAAATACATAGGAACTTTTCTCCAAGAATAATAGTGATCACTCATTTGATTCAAGTGATACACAAATTAAGTTTCGTAATATCCACAAAACTATTTTTACTATTTTGTATTGATCGCGACTTTACGTGTTTGGTCGGATAGATACTGCAAGCATACAGGGTATCGCGTAGTTTTAAAAGATTGTCGAACCCACAGGGATTGATAGTCAAAAGACAGTGTCCTAAAATTGCGGTGTAAGGCTAAAGCAAAAGGTAGACACGATTAAAAATACTTAAAGAAAAATAACTAAAATAATAGGTTTTAGAACAAATAAGGAAACTGAGACCGTAGAATGATTTTCGGAGTTCTTAGGGACTCTATAGGTTCCGAGGCTGAAGTGAATGTCAAAGTTGTTCTGAAGGAAATACCGATCTAAAGGCCTAATCTCACACTCTCGTGCTATTGATCGAGCCACGCCAGATAACCCCAAGATTTTGCTCTCGCTTGCTCGGTAATTAAAAGGTGATTTTTGAAAACGGACAAGACCGAAAAGAATACCTAAAGCGCTCTCGCTGTGTTTAGGATCCAGTGTTTTGTGCCTACTATCTTACGAGTGCCTTAAACTCTCGCTCTGTTGGACTCGTCTTAGTGCATTCCTCACTCTCGTGACGAAATACTGTTAAGCAGCCCCTCGCCGTCGCGACTAGTCTACTTAAATTAAACTTAGACGACAAAACCAGAATTTCGATCATACAATAGTGTTGGTTATCCTACAGAGTCCCGTCGAAACGACGATCCTCAAACTACGGACTCAAACAAGTTTAGTTAATCATAGTTAAACGTATCATTGAATTATTAACAGTGCTGAATTTGAAAACATGCATATTACTTTACTTAGGGTTTCTTAATAAATTATGTTCTTTGGTTTTTAGAAAAACTTTTGAAACAACAGTAAATAAATAAATGCAGAGAATGATAATCGAAACAATAAAACGATAAAACAATAACCTGAAAATGCGATGAAATAACTGAAAGAAAATTTGTATTAATTCTGCAAATCGATCCAAGTACAGCAATAGAGTAACAAAAGAAAAGAGTACAAGAGTCGTGATAATCACTCAGTGTGAGCAATTATCACTGTGGCTACTAATTTCTAGTTCTGGAGAAAATTCGGCAGAGCTTCCGCAGGGTAGAATTGGATGATGAATGCTGGGCTGGGAAGTCCTATTTATAGGCAGGATCTGGCTCCAAAACGGTTGGAAGAATTTGAATTCAAACTGAGTCCAAAAACTGCTTCTGGAAAACTGCTCCCGCGATGCATGGCGAACGCCATATGCCAATGGTGAACACCATTTGGCTGAAATGAAAAACTGCACGTTTTGGGACAATGGCGAACGCCATTTGGTTCCCCTTAGGGAATGGCGAACGCCATTCAGCTAGAGGGATGCAGAATGCTCCAGTTCTGCTCTTTTCAACTCTTTTGCCACACTTCTCGTCCTTTTCCTCAACATGGCTGATACTGGTCCTGAAATCACAAAGTAAAAGAAAACATAAGTACACAATACAAAATACGACTAAGACTCAATAAAAATACGACTAAACATGCACGAAATGAATCGAGTTAACCTATACAAAATCGAGTCATCAAACTCCCCCACACTAAGATTTTTGCTTGTCCTCAAGCAAATTCTTAATGCGAATGAAAACAGGTAAGCACGGTATTTCGACTCGAAGACACACCGGAAACGATTAAGCATAAGGTTGCTAGGCTAAAGTAGACAGATAGGTACTGAATAGTGCAAACAAGAGTATCTTAACGACACGACTCCACAAAAACGGACAAAGAGTTCCTTCCTATGCAATACCGGTTCAAATCATGATATCATACCTTGACCTACGGACTTCGCTCTTATTCACCTCTCTTTCATTCTCGCGCAATCACATTAAGCCCGTTATCCTTTTGCTTACATGGTAATCGTACCTGTTAGTGTGATCTCTTATTCAACAGAAAAAAAATTTTTCTTTTTTTTTTCTCTCGTTTTTTTTTTTTTTTTTTTGCTTATGAATTTCAAGATTCTGATCCTTTGGGCTAAATGATCGGGTGAGGACCACCTAACTTAGTGAGAACAGGCCTTTAATTCACATTTTCTATGAAAGCACATAAGTCATAATTTGAGATCAACACATATTTACATCGGTACGTCACTTAGTTCACAAAATAGGATGGTGCTGACTGCTAAAATAAACTAATCAAGAGGCTACTTTTAAAGAAACTAAGAACAAGGTCTCGGCATGATACGTATTTAAACTAATACTGCATATTTAGGAACTCTAAGGTGCAAAAACGGTACTGATGTTAACAAAACTTTCCCAAGTCCGCCTACTTAGCCTAAATCACAATATAACAACCTATACTAAGTGTGTCCTGCCCTTGAGTCGAAAATTTTTAAAAAAAAGGGGGAAATTACAGACTATGCGAAAACATAAGGTAAATAACGACTCAAACGTGCATATGACTCAATAACGAAACAGAAGAAACAACCTAAACTAGGAAAATGGGAAATAATATAAAGCAATAAATGAAAAGCGATAAATGACTCCTCCCTCACACTTAAATCGAACATTGTCCTCAATGTTTCAATTTAAGGGGAAAAGAAAGGAGCGATAAAACCTGGAAAGAAAAATCAGTGGCGGCGGGCACGACCTCAGCGCTGATGGGAATCATCTCTGACATTTGGGTCCTCGCGCTGATGATGGCCCTGCATGCTACGCACATCCCTGCACAGACCTAGTACATCGGACGTAAGATCTCGAAGGCTAAGCTCGGTCCGGTTCATGAATTCCACTTGCCTGTTTTGGAACTCGTAGTACTCCTCTCTGCGCTGCTCATCTCACGCTCTCTGCTGCCGGAGCTCGGACAAAATCTCATCAAGTGATCCTCGTATACCTGCAAAATCATCAGATAAAGGTGCAGTGTGTGGCGCGGTACTAGGACCGGGTGTGTCAGAAACACGAGGTTGAGCAGCAGCCCCATCCTCTTGTTCAGGAACAAGTAACCAATTAGTGCGGTAGCGCACATCAATACGATCGGGGGCTGGAAGAGAAAAACTACGGTGCTCACGGTCACGAATCAAAACGCGGTACCTGTCATCGGGTAAACCTTTGACAAGACGCGTGCTCTTCCAAAAGTCTAGGTCGGCAAAAATACTGGGAAAACACTCATCTGCATCCACTATAATATCAAGATCAAGAGCATCAGCAATGGTGGTAATCATGCTGCCGATACAGATGACTCCTCCGACTCTGTTAGAGACACTCACAAGGTGGGCAAGGAAGAAAGGCACGGGGTCTACAGGGGTTTGGTTTAGAGCACAGTGAAGGAAGTATAAATCTTTTGAATTCACATTTCCTGTGTTCTTTCGACCAAAGATGGTAGAGGCTAGGATATGGTGAAGGACACGAATGGCGGGGTTTTGAATGGAGGTGGCCTTAAGGCCTTCCCAAGTGTCAGTGGTGTTACCTATAATATCTTTCCAAAACTCGAAGGAACTGCCCTGCCACTCACTCTCCAGGGGTGCAATGGTTGTGGCTCCTGCAATGGGAGCAGGGAAATCAAAGATCGCTCGAATTCTCTCGAAGGTCAGTGAAAAGTCTCGGTTCAGCAGCCTAAAGTGTAAGGTTCCGGAGGTACGAGTGGTGTCAACGACATAGCGAAGTGTACTAAGGAACTCATAGGTAGCTCTAATAGAAATTGCTTTACTAAGAGTACAAAAACGAGTCATACCTAAGTTCCGTAGCATCCAAGCAACGCTTTACATGAGACCTAAAGTGCGAAGAGCTTCCGAGTCAGGATACCTCATAGCTTCGACTTCTCTCTTAGATATGCGGTGGAAATCCTCACGCATGTTGTTTCCGTTTTCTCCCTCCGGGAACACAAAACCCATGTAGTCAAACTCTTGGTTTGCTGCCATTTTTTTTTGGTTAGAGAGAAAAGAGAGATACTTTGAGAAAAGGGTTATGAGAGGAAATGGGTTTTTTTTTTTTGATGATGAGTGGAATGGATGGTGATATGGGGTTTAAATAGATTGGAAAATGGAATGTGAGTGGTTGGAGAAATTATGAAAACGAGTGGGAAATGAGAAAAACGATGAAAAGAATACAAAAGGGCGGTCTATCTAAAAGACGCGCGCCATCTGCATTCTGGAGGTGAATGGCGAACGCCATTAGGCAATGGCGAACGCCATTGTCCTGCTGAAAAGAATTTCTTTTGTTTTTTTTTGTTTTTTTATTTTTTATTTTTTATTTTTTATTTTTTTATTTTTTTTTATTAACTGAAAGGGAAGTGAACTAAAAAGGGAAATAACATAATGTAATTTAAAACGGAAGAACTCATAGTACGGGAAAGGAAAAACAGTACAAGGAAAATGTAAACTATCCTAAGAACAACAGGGAAAAGGTTAACTAAACTAGAATCATCTGCGAAGTCGTCCGACTAAAGAGTCGACGACATTGCGGAGTGAGAACACTATCTGGTAAAGGTGATCAAACTGCTCATTTACGACATCCACAAACTGAATGTGATCTACTCGAAGTGAGGACAAATCAGTACGGAGATCATCTACTCCAACTTGCTGTGCGTAAATGGCATCGGGAATAACTATTATGGCATGGTAAGTAACAGGTCCAGCAGTGGTAGAACTATTTGTGGCTTCTTGAGGTACAATGGGATCCATGTGTTTATCAGGCTGAGGTGAATCTGGTGGAGTAAATGTTTTGTTCAGCACATCTAAGTCATACAACCAGTTATCCTTGTCATGCACACTGTTCTCTGATGATTAGGCAAGGTGAAGGCATTGACAACAGCATTATCAATTAGTAACTCAAATTCCACTGGTCCTAAATTTGCTATGATTCCACGGTTAAAACAGAAGTTGATATCCATCGGCCGAATACTACCCAAAATAACAGAACGGTTCAGATGGGATTGCAAGCCAATGGCATCAGCGATCATAGTCACTAACCCTCCAATGATAATGGGGTGAAATGAGTCACGAGCCAGCTTTATAAAAGTAGCTAACATAAACGGGGCAGCATTGACCTTCCTTCCTTGTGAGGCACAAAGCATGATATAAAACTCATCTCGGGACACAGCATAAACATTCTCTTCCATCCCGAAAAGAGTGTGAGCAAGGATCTTATGGAAATACCTAATTCCAGGATTGTGAATACTCTCAGAGGACATGGCATTCAGGTCAGGATGGTAGTTACCTGTGATAGTACCCCAAAATTGTTCAAGGTCATAACCAGTAAAAGCATCTTCAGGGGTTTTAGTGACGGCATCAGGATCATTGGGAAAACCCAACAATTCAACCATCTCATGGTGAGTGAAGCGGTATTTATTTCCAAACAAACGGAAGGTAGCCAATCCACGGCCAAATCCATACCCTCGAGTTGGTTCATAGTATAGGGAACTTAGGAACTCCAAGGTCAGGTTATGGTAGGTGCTGAAATTTTTTGTTAAAGCAGAATTAGTCCAACCAAGCTGGTTAAAGAAGTAAACAACACTGTCCCTAATACCAAGGGTAACCATAGCTGCGTCATCAGGGTAAATCGACAGAGCAAAATCTCTTTGAGAAAGAGCCTCAAAGCGACTCCTCTGAAGGTTGTTTCTGAACACAACGGCGTGGATGTCAAAAGTTTGCATGATGGATCTATCCTAAGGACTGCGAACCTGAAAAAGAACAAGAAAGAGAAAAAATATATTGTTAGGGAAAATATACTACATACTGGGGTTAGTGCTAATAATGCTCACAACAAAACATAATGTAAATGGTATGGTAATAAAGTAACGAAAACACAATTCATGAAAACATTAACTAACAAGCTAATACTAATAATGATAATACTAATAATGAAATGCAATCATAAACTAAAGAAATAACAACTATGCATGAGCGAACAAAAATAAATACTACTACTAAGATTTGTGATTTAAGCTCTCACTGAGCGCTCTGTTTAATGTCAGAAGCTCGACATTAGAAATAGAGAAGAATTTCAATCGTCTGGAGGAGCGGAAAGCTCTTCCAACTTACAACTAGAGTAGAATTCTTTATTTTCCGTCGAATGGTAATGCTTAAGTCTTTGCCCATTTACTATGAATGGCTCACATGAATTTCCCTTGATTTCAACTGCACCGCTATTTAGAACCCTAGTAACTTTGAATGGGCCAGACCATCTAGAACGTAACTTTCCTGGGAAAAGTTTAAGTCGAGAGTTGAAAAGAAGAACTGTGTCCCCCTCTCTAAACTCTTTTCTTGCTATTCTTTTGTCATGCCACTTTTTGGTTCTTTCTTTGTAAATGCGGGCATTTTCATAGGCATCAAGTCTCAGTTCTTCAAGTTCATGGATGTCTAGAATCCTTTTCTCGCCAGCTGCCATGTAATTGGTGTTTATGGTCCTTATGGTCCAATACGCCTTATGCTCAAGTTCTACGGGCAGATGACACGACTTTCCATAAACCAGTTTAAACGGGGTGGTTCCTATAGGAGTTTTGTAAGCAGTTCTATATGCCCAAAGAGCCTTATGAAGTTTAATCGATCAATCTTTCCTAGATGTTGCAATGGTTTTCTCAAGTATCTGTTTAATTTCTCTATTGGAAACTTCGACTTATCCGCTGGTTTGAGGATGGTAAGATGTCACTATTCGATGTCGGACCCCATATTTGAGCAATAATTTTTCAAATATTTTCGAAATAAAATGAGATCCTCCATCACTTATAACAACTCTTGGCACTCCAAATCTAGGAAAAATAGTGTTTTTAAATAATCTAATAACTACTCGTGCGTCATTTGTGGGAGAAGCTATGGCCTCGATCCATTTTGATACATAATCTACTGCAACGAGTATATACTTGTTTCCACATGAGGAGGGAAAAGGGCCCATGAAGTCAATACCCCACACGTCAAAAACTTCCACTTCTAGAATACCTTTTTGCGGCATCTCATTGCGTCTAGAAATGTTACCTGTGCGTTGGCACCGGTTGCAGTTTAAGACAGCGATATGGACGTCCTTCCAAAGGTTAGGCCAAAATAGCCCTGATTGCAGAATTCTTGCGCAAGTCTTAGAGGTGCTCGCATGCCCTCCGTACGGTGCGACATGGCAATGAGATATGACATTTTCTATTTCAGATTCAGGGACACATCGACGGAATATTCCATCGGCGCCTCTTCTAAAAAGTAAGGGCTCATCCCAATAGTAAATTTTTAGATCGTGAAAGAATTTCTTCTTTTGCTGGTAGGTTAAATCTGGTGGAAGCGCTCCTGCTGCTAGGTAGTTGACAAAATCAGCGTACCAAGGCAGTGGGGCTTCTACACGACATGAAACTTCGTTGGGTTCTTGAAACTCCAAAGGGTCTTCTTGGTTTTCACTTTCTTCCTCCATATGGGCTATAAGCCTATCATACAGAGAATCTTCATTGATGGGAACTGGTTCCGGTTCTTGATGTTCTATCCTAGAAAGGTGATCTGCCACTACATTTTCGGCTCCTTTTTTATCCCTTATTTCCAAATCGAACTCTTGTAGAAGCAGGATCCATCTCAAAAGTCTAGGCTTAGCATCCTTCTTATTCAATAAGTATCTAATTGCAGCGTGATCGGTGTAGACAACTATTTTTGCTCCTACCAAATAGGAACGAAATTTATCTAGTGTGAAAACAATAGCTAGAAGTTCTTTTTCTGTGGTTGCATAGTTCAGCTGTGCACTGTCCAAGGTCCTACTTGCATAGTAGATAGCATGAAGCTTCTTGTCATTTCTTTGACCTAAGACAGCGCCAACGGTAAAATCACTAGTATCGCACATTATTTCGAAAGGTTCATTCCAATCTGGTGGCTGCATAATAGGTGCGGTAATTAAGGCATTCTTGAGTAGCTCAAAGGCTTTCAAACAATCGTCATCAAATATAAATTCAGCATCTTTCATTAGCAATCCAGTCAGCGGTTTAGTGATCTTAGAGAAGTCTTTAATGAATCGTCGGTAGAAATCGGCATGTCCAAGAAAACTGCGGATTTCTCTAATGGTTTTCGGAGGCTGAAGGTTTTCTATTATTTCTATTTTGGCTTTGTCTACTTCAATCCCTCTTTTGGATACAACATGTCCTAACACAATCCCTTCTCGAACCATGAAATGGCATTTTTCCCAATTCAGCACCAGATTGACTCTGACGCATCTCTCGAGAACCAATTATAAGTTCGATAAACATCCCTCAAAACTTTGCCCACAAACAGAGAAGTCGTCCATAAACACCTCCATTATATTATCTATAAAGTCAGCAAATACGACCATCATACATCTTTAAAATGTTGCAGGTGCATTGCATAGTCCAAACGACATCCGTCTATATGCAAACGTTCCATAAGGACAAGTGAATGTAGTCTTTTCTTGATCGTTGGGATGAATAGGAATTTGAAAGAATCCTGAGTATCCATCTAAATAGCAGAAATACGAATGTTTAGCCAGTCGCTCAAGCATTTGGTCTATAAAGGGCAAAGGAAAATGATCTTTTCGAGTGGCTTTATTCAGTTTTCGGTAGTCTATGCACATCCTCCATCCAGTTTGAATACGTTTTGCTACAAACTCTCCTTTTTCATTACTGACAACCGTTACTCCTCCTTTCTTTGGTACGGCATGTACTGGACTGACCCAGCTGCTATCTGATATCGGGTATATGATACCAGCTTCTAAGAGTTTTTGTACTTCTTTCTTGACTGCATCGCCTATGATAGGGTTTATCCTTCTTTGATGTTCCCTAGAAGTCTTACTATCGTCTTCTAGCATAATGCGATGCATACAAATGGATGGGATTATCCCCTTGAGGTCAGAAATACTATATCCCAGTGCAGTCAGATACTTCCTTAGAACATGAAGTAACTTCTCAGTTTCTGTCTATCCCAAGTCAGCGTTGACTATGACTGGTTTTTCAAGCTTTGTATCTAAGAATTCGTACCTTAGATTTTTAGGTAGCGATTTTAATTCTATAGCAGGTTTCTGTTCATCGGATGATGGTTCGGGTGCTAGTGCAAGACATTTTTTTGAGTAGTCATCGATGAATGGTTCGTTACAATTATCATTTTACGCATTCGTCAATGATATCTAGCAAACAACACGAGTCATTGATAGCTGGGGCTTTCAAGAATTGAGCTAAAATGAATTCGACTTTTTCTTTTCCTACTTCGAAAGTCAGCTTTCCTTTCTTAACATCAATTATAGCTCCGACTGTTGCTAAAAATGGTCTTCCTAATATAATTGGGACATTGTAGTCCTCCTTTATGTCCATTATCACAAAATCAGTAGGAATGAAGAATTGACCAATTCGAACAGGGATGTTCTCCAACATACCTACAGGATATTTGACAGAACGGTCCGCAAGTTGAAGAGACATTTTGGTTGGTCTCAATTCTCCTAACTCAAGTCTCTTGCACGTAGATAATGGCATCAAACTAACACTGGCCCCTAAATCGCATAGACCATTATCTATAGTGTATTTTCCTATTACACAGGGTACTGAGAAACTCCCTGGATCGTTAAGCTTAGGTGGCATGTTATTTTGAAGTATAGCGCTACACTCGGCAGTGAGCATAACCGTTTCGTTATCTTCGAGCTTTTTCTTGTTAGATAGAATTTCCTTGAGGAATTTCGCATATGAAGGCATTTGGGTTATGGCTTCCGTGAATGGTATAGTAACATTTAGTTGTTTCAGAAGTTCCACGAATTTCTTAAATTGCCCTTCATTCTTGTTTTTGGCTAATCTTTGCGGATAAGGTATAGGTGGTTTATATGGTGGTGGAGGCACATAAGGTGGTTCCTTCTCCATGACTTCGTTACTCTTATCATCCGCATCATTGGTTTTCGGTTTATCTTCCTTCTCAGTTCCTTTCTTCGGACTTTGATACATGGCTGGCTTTGTAAGTCTCGGGTCAACCGGTCCATCATATTCGGTTCTGCTTCGCAAGGTTATGGCATTTGCTTGTCCTTTTGGGTTAGGTTGAGGTTGGCCAGGAAAAGTTCCAGACGGGGCTGGTATTGTTGGTTGCTGTTGGGCTACTTGAGTAATCTGGGTTTCTAACATTTTGTTATGCGTAGCCATTGCATCAAGTTTGCTAGTCATTTGCCTCATTAATTCGCTTGCATGAGCGTTTTGGTTTGCAAATTCCTTATTCTGCTGTATCTGGGCGTTCATGAAGTTTTCCATCATAATCTCCAGATTTGACTTTCTAGGTGCTTGTGGAGCGGGTGGTCCTACTTTTTGAAAACCAGGTGGTACAGCATGTGTCGAACTTGGTGGTTGCAAAGCATTATTGTTTTTGTAAGAGAAGTTCGGATGACTTCTCCAACCAGGATTATAAGTATTTGAGTATGGGTTTCCTTGGGTGTAATTCACTTGGTCGGTGGAAACACCGGTTAACACCTGACATTCGGCATTTGTATGTCCAGGGGTACCACATACTTCACAGTTAGGAGACACAACAGCCACGGTAGAGGCTGGTTGTGTTACGGCCAAACTTTCTATTTTTTGAGTTAATGCATCCATTTTAGCATTGATGCAGTCTATTGCACTAACTTCGTACATTCCGCCTTTCGAAGTTGGTTTCTCTGTAGAAGCACATTCTCCTCCCCATTGGAAGTGATTTTGAGCCATGTTCTCTATGAGTTCAACGGCTTCCTCGTACGGTTTATCCATTAAAGTGCCACCAGCAGCAGCACTTAGGTTCATTTTCGTGTTGTACAACAGACCATTGTAGAAAGTATGGATTATCAGCCATTTTTGGAGTCCGTGATGTGGGCATAGCCTCATCATGTCCTTATATCTCTCCCACGCGTCAAAAAGAGATTCATTGTCTTTTTGTTTGAAACCGTTAATTTCTGCCCTTAGCATAGCTGTCTTCGATGGAGGAAAATAGCGGGTCAAAAAGACTCTTTTTAGATCATCCCATGAAGTAACAGAATTCACAGGCAGAGACTGGAGCCAAGCTCTAGCTCTATCTCTTAAAGAAAACGAGAAAAGACGGAGTCTAATTGCTTCTTGGCTAACACCATTTGCTTTCACAGTGTCGGCGTATTGCACGAAAACAAATAAATGTAAGTTAGGATCGTCCGTAGGACTTCCTGAAAATTGGTTCTGCTAAACGGCTTGTAGTAGCGAAGGCTTCAACTCGAAATTGCCTTTCGATTTCAGGGGCAGCAATGCTGCTATGCGGCTCATCTTGCGATGGGACAGCGAAATCCTTGAGAGGACGGTTTTGAGGTGGTTGGGTCATGTTTTGTTCTGATTCGGTTTCGGTTTCGGAATCAGAATAAGGAATGATAGGATCTGGAAGGAGATATCTTAAGCAGTAATCGTTGATTCGGCGCCTCAACAAAAGAAAACGCTCGATTTTGGCAATCGGTTCCACTGGCTCTTCGCTTTGTGAGTGAGTGTTGGGCATACGATTGACAAATTACGAATAAAGAAAAATTGCCTTAGTCGTTACTGTGCAACGAAAAAGACACAACAAGACTAATTCAATCCCCGACAATTGAGCCAAAAACTTGATCGCGACTTTACGTGTTTGGTCGGATAGATACTGCAAGCATACAGGGTATCGCGTAGTTTTAAAAGATTGTCGAACCCACAGGGATTGATAGTCAAAAGACAGTGTCCTAAAATTGCGGTGTAAGGCTAAAGCAGGAGGTAGACACGATTAAAAATACTTAAAGAAAAATGACTAAAATAATAGGTTTTAGAACAAATAAGGAAACTGAGACCGTAGAATGATTTTCGGAGTTCTTAGGGACTCTATAGGTTCCGAGGCTGAAGTGAATATCGAAGTTGTTCTGAAGGAAATACCGATCTAAAGGCCTAATCTCACACTCTCGTGCTATTGATTGAGCCACGCCAGATAACCCCAAGATTTTGCTCTCGCTCGCTCGGTAATTAAAAGGCACTTTTTGAAAATGGGCAAGACTGAAAAGAATACCTAAAGCGCTCTCGCTGTGTTTAGGATCCAGTGTTTTGTGCCTACTATCTAACGAGTGCCTCAAACTCTCGCTCTGTTGGACTCGTCTTAGTGCATTCCTCACTCTCGTGACGAAATACTGTTAAGCAGCCCCTCGCCGTCGCGACTAGTCTACTTAAATTAAACTAAGACGACAAAACCAGAATTTCGATCATACAACAGTGTTGGTTATCCTACAGAGTCCCGTCGAAATGACGGTCCTCAAACTACGGACTCAAACAAGTTTAGTTAATCATAGTTAAACGTATCATTGAATTATTAACAGTGCTGAATTTGAAAACATGCATATTACTTTACTTAGGGTTTCTTAATAAATTATGTTCTTTGGTTTTTAGAAAAACTTTTGAAACAACAGTAAATAAATAAATGCAGAGAATGATAATCGAAACAATAAAACGATAAAACAATAACCTGAAAATGCGATGAAATAACTGAAAGAAAATTTGTATTAATTCTGCAAATCGATCCAAGTACAACAACGAAGTAACAAAAGAAAAGAGTACAAGAGTCGTGATAATCACTCAGTGTGAGCAATTATCACTGTGGCTACTAATTTCTAGTTCTGGAGAAAATTCGGCAGAGCTTCCGCAGGGCAGAATTGGATGATGAATGCTGGACTGGGAAGTCCTATTTATAGGTAGGATCTGGCTCCAAAACGGTTGGAAGAATTTGAATTCAAACTGAGTCCAAAAACTGCTTCTGGAAAACTGCTCCCGCGATGCATGGCGAACGCCATATGCCAATGGCGAACGCCATTTGGCTGAAATGAAAAACTGCACGTTTTGGGACAATGGCGAACGCCATTTGGTTCCCCTTAGGGAATGGCGAACGCCATTCAGCTAGAGGGATGCAGAATGCTCCAGTTCTGCTCTTTTCAACTCTTTTGCCACACTTCTCGTCCTTTTCCTCAACATGGCTGATACTGGTCCTGAAATCACAAAGTAAAAGAAAACATAAGTACACAATACAAAATACGATTAAGACTCGATAAAAATACGACTAAACATGCACGAAATGAATCGAGTTAACCTATACGAAATCGAGTCATCATGTATTTATATTGATTGAAAAACCATCATACAAATATTTGTATAGAAATTTAAGAACACATATTAAAAAACTAAATATAATATAATTTTAGACTTAACTGATTTCCATTATATATATAGACTTGGAAAATTTATTATTTAGAATAATGTTAATATTTGTATTATTTTAATTATTAACATTAAAACTGATTTTCTATTAACAAAACTATGAATTTAAATTAAACTCTGTTTAATTTAGACTCTGTTTAAAATTTACAATTAGACTTTGTTTAAAATTTGAATTTAAATTATGAACATGTGAATTTATGATATGATATTTTCAAAAAATTTAAGTGCTAGTTATATGTTTTAGAGACTGAATCATCCAGTTCGACCGGTTTTACCGGTTTTATACCTATTATAATGACAGATTTATTCAACCGAGTTATCCGGTTTGGTCATGCGGTTCGACCAATGACCCAGTGGTTCGACCGATAAACCAGTGACCCAGTACCCTCACCGGTTTGATGACCGGTCCGGTTTTTAAAACACTGCTTGTCATGTTGCAGTAGGTTTTATTAGGGTGGCTACATAGTATGTAATATATATATATATATATATATATATATATATATATATATATATATATATATATATATATATATATATATATATATATATATATATATATTGCAAGTAGTATGGGTAGTAGGGAAATGTTAGTAGAGCTATTAAAAAATTAAGGAAAAATGAAGCTGTTAGCAAATAAGCTTTCCAATGTATTTATTAAAATAAAACCAATGTATTTATAATAAGAACAAATATTGTTAACTTCCTTTATGAAGATAAGATCATGAAGAAAGGGCGTTTTGTGAAGTAGCATGCTATGTTAACAAACATTTTCGTTTAAGAGAACAAATATACGATTTGACAAAGTCGTGTTATTGGAAGATGTTTATGAATTTTGTATCACATATAATATAAATTATTGTATCGCATATAATATAAATTGTAAGGCAAGAAGAATGCAAGAGGTTTATGAATGAGAAGACACCTTAAAGATTTGAATATATATAGGTAGTAAATATAATATAACTTGGAAGATATTTAGGATTGCATAAGGGCTGAAGCCAGTATTCAAAACATTACATCATAATAGACATACAAAGAACAAAACATCCGGGGCTAAAAACATTTGATGCCATATAAGACAACAGGTAATCCAACCACAACTAATTTTTCTTCTCCAATTTGATTATCTTCTTAAGTTTTGTTGATGAGAGTTCACCATCACACAAGCATTCCAACGTTGTTGATTCACTCGAACCATCTGGAATGTGTCTTTTAGCAGTGGGCGTCACTGGATATGGGTTATATTTTAATGTAATCTCAAGATCCTGTTACCATAAAAGTGATATAGACAACTCTTAGATGTGAAATTATATATTACAAAACTAATTACATAATCAAAGAATGTGACTCTAGCTACAAAAATACCGCATTCTTCAGCAGCGTCAGATTTGACCCCGTCAACACTCTCTTTAATCTACACAACATAAGAACAATTCATTGCATTATGTAATATACATAAACATGAAAACACATAAAAGAATACAGGGATAACATTCAAAACTCATACCTACAATAGAAGTGAGTTTATAGGTGACTCGGATGTTGCACCCTTGGTGTCATAATAAGAGAAGGATTAGAAGTTATTAATGAAAACAAACACACAATTTCAATAGGAATGAGATAAATTACCTGTATATTTTCCCATGGAGCCTTCAGCTGTTTTATGAACAATTCATCCTTTAGGAGCATGACAATAGAGCAACTATCCCACCTGGGTTGCCAATAACTTTAAAAGCAAGCTCCAACTCCAATATCTCATCTAATGCTAATGGGAATTCCAATGGATCATCAATTAGAACCTATGTAATGAAGTATTATCATTATGAAACGGTGAAGTAGTTGACACCATAATAAGGTTTCCAAATCTCAAATAAGATATATACCTGAATTATGGTATCGCGCAACTGAGCAGCTGAGACACCCAAAAGCTGTGAACATTTTCGGTCCCAGAATACGAACTTACAGCTTTTCTCAAAATGAGAAACTTCTATTTCAATCTTATACCTAAGGAAGTTGAAAGCTCCAAGAGTTTGACTAAATTTTGATAAAACATAATGTTGTGAAAGATGTTCCAACATGAAGGATTCTGCCCCAGACCAAAGACGTCGAGTGAAATGTCCTAACATGACAACTCGACATCATGATCATTACAGCAGGTTTGCTTTAAATCTGTTCCTAGATTCAAGGCACGATTGGTAATGGATCAAGGAGCAAAGATATGAAGCCCAACTCAGCAGAAGGCTATAAAAGAAGACTAAGACCTAATGCAGAAGAGAGAGAGGACGACATAGACTTAGGAATCTTATTTTGTAAAGTAGGGTTTAGGGATTTAAGAGTCGTAGGTTTCTCTTGTAAGTCTCCCTCTGTATCGATTTGATACATTGTGGTAGACATAAGTACTTATACTTATTCAAAAACCCGTAGGTAATGAATCGTGTATTATTCTTGGATGAAGCTTTGAAGCAAATCCAAGTTATCTTGTTAGTCAAGGATGCTTGACTGAACTTTGTATTGGAAAGGGTGTCTTTCAATAAGGATGATACAATTATGGTGTAGTAACTGTTAGATAATCACAGGTTATGATTTAGGGAGTGAGATGGGTTTCTCTTATCATTTAGATGTGACTTCTAATGATAAAGTCTTCATTGGGTAGTGATAGGTAAACGTGGGTATTTACTGTAAACCTTAGGTTGTTTACATAAAACTAGACTACTGATAACAGATTCTTCTTCCTGTATTGGTATCCCCCAGATGTAGGTGAGTTGCACCGAACTGGGTCATCATATTTTGTGTTGTTTATCATTCTCTAATTTACAGTTCAGTATTGATTAACATGTTGGAACAGATGTCGAAACATTTGTGGTTATGCAGCTACTGATATTCTGGATATCAGTTTGCAGTTCTGTTCTTGTTTAAATGATTATGCAGAATAATGTCTTGACATGTGTTAGGACATCTGTTGTCTGCTATGCTAGAATTTCAATTGGTATCAGTGCAGGCATCCTGTCTGTTTTTGGATGAGATCTTTGGGAGATACTTTCTGGCGTTTAAACAAGGGGGAGTTTTGGAGATCAGATCATTAACTCAGACATACTCAAAGGTATTAATGGATGGGATGAATGTTTTGGATCGAATGTAACAACCCAGTGGTTGCTCATGGTTCTGAGGAGATTCTACAACAACTGCAGAAGAAGTGGCTAGTTCTCTTGTTGGGGGTGTCTTATAAGATGTTCTGACATCTTATTAGGGCAAGTTGAATTTGTTCCTTGGTGGTTACGCTGCATATGTTTCTAATGGAAGAGTTCTGGAATTTATGGGGTTCTGTAGTTGTTACTGAAGACAGATGGTGGAAGATCTCAATCGTCGGCTTTTATATTTGAAGATATCTACATCTTTTTATTCCAAAGTCAGGAGCGATGGAATGAAGAGAGTTGTTGGAAGATATCTCTTATGGTGAGTTGGTACTTGGAAGCTTGGTTCCATGGTGCAGTTGAAGTCAGTTGGTACTAGGAGTTTGATAAATTATTGATCGGCTAAGGTGTCAAAGATACTTGAGAAGTCTCTCAAGTCCACTCATAAAGGCATATCAGTCATGCATCTGGAGTCTTCTAGTTATTCTTCTGACTAGAGGGTGTTTCTGTGAAACATAAACTTGAAGAAAGTGGAGGTGATTTATTTTCACCATCCAAAACAGCAAGAAAGGATTCATCTCTTTTATTCCTAAGGGTGGATCCAATCTGAATGGAGATTTCAGAACTGTTGAGGTAAATAAGGTTCGTTCAAAGAGAATCTTAGTTACTTGAATCAAAGGTGGCAGCCTTGGTATCTCAACACTTTGTTTGTCAAAGAAGATACTTGCAAAAGATTGAATACTTGTTAAGTGTTCATGGAGGGATCTGTTGGAGTATAGTTTCAACAGTGAAGTAGGGTTATTAAACAAGGATTTAAGATCCATTGCTATTCACAAGTATTTAATTGATTATCCTTGCATGTGAAGTTCAAGATTGTTGATGTTCAACATGATGTTGGAACATCTCTTCATCTGGTTTGTGCAGAATCATGGGAGGGGTACTGCATAAACTTCTGGATCTAATTCTCTTAGGTGTTGACCTAAGAATCTGCTTCAGTGAGGTGTAGCAGAAGCATCTAATCTCTGGAGAGTTTCTTGGCAAGAAACTGGTCTAGACAATGGGGATTTGGAAGATGAAGAAGAAGACATCATAATCTTAATGAGTAGGTCTTGGATCAGTTTATTTCTGATCTAGGAGTATTGGTGTGCAGGTGTGTTCTAGCTGTTACTAGAAGCATGTGATGTTTATCTGGAAAGTGTCCTAGCAAGAGACTTGTCTAGAATATGGTGCTGGTGATGGCACAACTTGGGTCAGTTTATTTCTGACCTAGGTACTTAGGAGCATGCGATCTTTCTCATCATGGAGGTCAAGGATAGGTGGCAATATCCGTGACATCTTAAAGACTGCTCTACTAAAGGAAAAATGGCATTTTCTTGGTATAGCTATGGTGTAGTCTAGGAATACTTATTATCTGAAGAATCAGACTTGGCACGTTGAGTTCTTTGGAGTTGTGAAGTAGATATTCACCAAGGTGTGAGCTTGTATGGAATGCATGTGATAAGATTAAGCAGGATGAAGGTTGTCTACTCAAACTTGGTTGTTAAATTAAGTCTATGAGAACATAGAACTCTTGTTCTGTTAAAGGGAGGAGGTTCTTCTAAGTGGTAGAAGGAGGATCTGAATTTAGCAGCTGGATGTCGTATCAGAATGTTCTGACATCAAGCTTAACATTAGTATCTCAGCTGGTGATATGGCACATCAGCTTAAGATAAGTTGATCTACAGGAGAATGGAAGTTATGGATGCTTTAAAAAGGTCTGCCTCATAGCAGTTTGCGGGAGCTGCAAGTAGGAGAAGATGTTACATGTCCAAGGCTTGGTGTATCCAAGATGGCTTGCTATGGAGTAAGTGGATCATATGACTTGAAGATCAGATTTCATTGGTGGATCAATGTATCTTGTGGGAGTTCTGAAGAAGGGTGAGATCAATCAAAATGTGGCATTTGGTTGGTTTCATATTTGAATTCAAGAAGGATGAGGCAGTCAAAAAGTGGCATTTGGTTGTTCTCATATGTGGATTCAAGAAATCAAGATAATCAAACAGTGGCATTTGATTACTCTTGAGGAGTGTCTTGGAACAAATTACTCTTGGGCAGAAGGGTAGTTGGTTGAAGACTTGAGTAGGTGTTGATTCTTTTTTATCTTGGAGCTTGTGGCAGAAGTTCTCAGTTTATGGAAGATTACCTTATTTTGGTGGATGAGAGTTTATTTCTCTCTATGTTTATCTGGATTTCTTGTTGATCAAGCTGGTGGCACAGTGTTCTTTGAAGATCTTTAGTTGGATTACTATGCGGGTAGCAAGTCCAGTGGTGGATCATATCTAGAACTATGGTGTCTATGATATGTGAAGGATGCCCTAATTGATGTTAGAACATCTTCTGGGTTGGTTATCCTTGGACTAGAATTCTAAGTTCTAAGTGTGGAACTTGACACTCACATCTTGTTTAAGAGGTATTTATCTTGTCGTACGGGAGAATGATGGGTAAATGACTGTCTTGGAAGTCTGATGTGAATGTTACATGCTAGAAGGGGATCAGTTTGGTGCTTGTAGAGCAAATGGGATGAATATTTCAGGAGCATGTGTTTGATGTCCTTCAAGTGTGAAGAACGTATGTGTGAGCTAGCAAACTAAGGGGCCATGTGTGTCTCTTTGAGGAATGTGAAGCATTCAGATTCAATTGAGTTGTATCTCAGGGAACAAGGAGATCTATACATGAGAATTCAGGAGGAATTTGTGTGGTGTATATATGGTTTCTGGACGAGAGGGATCAATGGAGCTTTGATCTCAATCCAAGAGTGTGTTGGTTGTGGTACAAGGATGCATTCCTGGTACTCTCACTATATGATCATGAAGTTGTCATGGGATATCATGTGGTGATTTTGAGGTGTTTCTTGCTGAAGAAGCATCTGTTGAGAAAGATAGGGGGAGAACTTCTGTCTGTTAAATGTATTGGTGTGGTACATGGTTTTCTTGAGGGTCAAGCATTAGGTGAATACGTTCAGCAGGTGTGTTGAACAGAGGGTGCGCTCTTGAAGACATGAAGATACGTCTTATGTTTTCCATTCATTTAGGGTGTTCTTCTGGAAAAGGAGCACTGGTTATCTACGACAGGGGGAGTTAGACTTCTGTTTCAGATATATGGCTGCAGTGGCGCAGATTGATTATCAAGATTGTTTGTGGTTTCAAATAGTTTGTGATAGATTGCATCTGGTGAGGATGATATGTCAGACGAGATGTCGTGACATTACTCTTCTGGTATAAGTTCTGGGTGAACTTATCAGGTTATTCTAATTTTGTCATTAGTGTCAATGGATTGAATTAGAAGTGGTACAAGTATCTTGGGAATTTTTTCTGATGGAAAGGTCTATGGAAGAATTCTGTAGTAAACAAGTTTGCTAATTCTGGATTAAGGAAGTAATTCAGGATAAACGGAAGATGGGGGTAATTATAGTCCTGTCTGTGGGGACCATAAATCTGACAGTATCAGGACACTATTCAGAAGCAGTTTCAAGGACAAGTCAGAACAGGTGGAATCTTTCGAAACTAACTTGACCAGCTGTTATTGCACTCATTGGCTAGTCTTTTGTTTATGTCAAATGGATTGGCTCTACCTACTTAGTTTCTTTAGTATTTAAGGAGGGTCATGCTAGAACATCTTCCTTAAGTTGAGAACAAATGGGTTTTGTCCGTGTTTGGGTAAGCATAATCTGGGTTTGGGCTTGCATGGGTCACTTTTGCCATTTTTTGGCTAAAAAGGGGGAGAATGGCTATATTGTTACTATAAACTGTTTGCATGCTTTTGAGCTACTGATCATCTGGAAAAACATCTCAAAGGATGTTATGACGTTCTAGGTGCTAACATCTTGGGTAAATTGTGTTTTGTGATCAGAGTTAGAGAGCAAGTTGTGTTTTGTGATCTGAGTTACATTCTCTATGTACTCAGTAGCACAAGGTGAATGAGGAGGGGATCTTGAAATCATCTTCTCTCTTTCTGGCCACTTGCTGCAGGTTTTCTCACTGCATGCACTATCAATCTGAAGAATGTTTTAGCCATAATTTGTCAAAAGGGGGAGATTGAAAGCTCCAAGAGTTTGACTAAATTTTGGTAAAACATAATGTTGTGAAAGATGTTCCAACATGAAGGATTCTGCCCCAGACCAAAGATGTCGAGTGAAATGTCCTAACATGACAACTCGACATCATGATCATTACAACAGGTTTGCTTTAAATCTGTTCCAAGATTCAAGGTGCGATTGATAATGGATCAAGGAGCAAAGATATGAAGCCCAACTCAACAGAAGGCTATAAAAGAATACTAAGACCTAATGCAGAAGAGAGAGAGGACGACATAGACTTAGGAATCCTATTTTGTAAAGTATGGTTTAGGGTTTTGAGAGTCGTAGGTTTCTCTTGTAAGTTTTCCTCTGTATCGATTTGATACATTGTGGTAGACATAAGTACTTGCACTGATTCAGAAACCCGTAGGTAATGAATCGTGTATTATTCTTGGATGAAGCTTTAAAGCAAATTGAAGTTAACTTGTTAGTCAAGGATGCTTGACTGAACTTTGTATTGGAAGGGGTGTCTTTCAACAGGGATGGTACAGTTATGGTGTAGTAACTGTTAGATAATCACAGGTTGTGATTTAGGGAGTGAGATGTGTTTCTCTTATCATTTAGATGTGACTTCTAATGATAAAATCTTCATTGGGTAGTGATAGGTAAACGTGGGTGTTTACTGTAAACCTTAGGTTGTTTACATAAAACTATACTAATGATAGTGGATTCTTCTTCCTGGATTGGTATCCCCCAGATGTAGGTGAGTTGCACCGAACTGGGTCATCATATTCCGTGTTGTTTATCATTATGCAATTTACAGTTCAGTATTGATTAATATGTTGGAACAGATGTCGAAACATCTGTGGTTCTGCAGCTACTGATATTCTGGATATCACTTTGCAGTTCTGTTCTTATTTAAATGATTATGCAGAACAATGTCTTGACATGTGTTAGGACATCTGCCGTCTGCTATGCCAGAATTTCAGAAACAACATAATTAATGGGTTAACGAAAAGGATGTTCAACATTAAAGTAGCAAACCAATGTTTGATATCGTAGTGATTATTATAGCAGTAAAACAGTATATGATACGATAAATAATCACACCTAAAGATGTTCAACATTAAATTAGCAAATTAATGTTTGATATCACAATGTTTATAGTAGTAAAATAATATATGATACGACAAACAATCACACCTAAATATTTCCGCTTCTGTGGAATGTCCGACTTCACACAAAAATGGTGCTTTGTCTCCGCGGGAAACCTTGGGACATAAATAGTAGGTCTGGTAGTACCAGCCATACTGAGATGCAATAAGCTTTGTGGTTGTCGCAACAGTGGCTTAAAATGTAATCTGCTTCAACAGGAAACCAGAAAAAAATATAAAGGTGTATAATCCAAAATTATAAGTATTGTTTTAAGGAGGAGTGATGCATACATTGTGAAGTTTTTTAATCTCACTGAGAGGCAGAACAACAGCCTTAGAAAGTAGTTTATGAGCAGGAGTTTGTTGATAGTTTTCAGAGTTCTGTGAGTAGATTTGCGAATGAAAGCTGAGCTGACCATAAACATTAACCACAAAATCCTTAGGGATGCTGTATGGAAAAAAATGTTAAAAAAAAACCTTCGTCTATATTAAAAAAACACTATCATGCAGGAATGAGACAAAACATTTTTATAGAAAAACCTGTCAATAAATTGTTTTATAAGAGGCAAATCAGCGTTGATGTACATCTTGGTCATGTTGTATGTATTTGTAATTGAGAGTGCATATTTTCCTACATTCCGGCCGTGTGGCTGTGCAACAAGTGCCACAGCACAAAGCCTCAAATGTGTGGGACCTCAAAATAGAAATATATATATATATATATATATATATATATATATATATATATATATATATATATATATATATATATATATTCACATAGTATAAAATAATTAGATTTTGTATGATATCTGTCTAAATAAAACAATACAATTTATTAGTGACTATTATTTTAAGACAAACTCATCATTTGAAAACATTGCCAATTCATTATATGTTCCAATTGTTTTATTCTCCCACAAAGCTATAAGGCCTTTAAAACTATTCTCAATTACCACCATTTTTTTTCATAACATATCATGAAAAGATTTAATATATATATATATATATATATATATATATATATATATATATATATATATATATATATATATATATATATATATATATATCAATTTACTTAATTTTGTAAATCATTTTTTTTAATGAAATATCATACATTATTATTTTATACACAACATCGATTTATCTGATTTTATTTTACTTAACACATCAATACATTATTATTTTACTTAATTATTTTTGTGTAATAGATTGGTTTTTAAATTTTTTTTAACAATTTCATCATTTAGGTTGACTTCTACCTTATTTTTCTCACATTTTAAATATTTAGAAATTTATGACTGTACTTTATCATTTTCATACCCCTCAAAATAATTATTACATTCACAATTAGTATCTTCACTTTGTTAAAAATGATAACTTTGATAACTTAAATGACTAAGGTGTTACAAAAATTACTTAAAGGACCAATTTGTTACACAAAAATAATTTAAAGAACCTCTAGTATAATTTTGTCTTTTATTTTATAGTGATTTGGTATTTTTTTAATGTATTCTTTAACTTTTATTTATGATAATATATTAAAAAATTAGTATATATATACATACATACATATATATATATATATATATATATATATATATATATATATACACACTTTAGCGGTCTATTATAAAGTTAGAACAGGGCCTCCAATTTATTTGGGTCGACCCTGCCTACATTATAAACTCCACATATCAGTTTGAAAATATATTAATTTCACACATAGTGAAGACAACGATAAATATAAATAAATAATATGCTAACCCTCTTCCTTGACTTTTGCATATTGAAGCATCACGACAGTGGGATCAGACGTATTAACTTGGTATTGGTTGTACTTTATGAACTGGGTTGCATACGACTCCCAAAGAGTACAGTTCATGGTGTTGTTGCTAAAAAAAGGGTAAGAATGCTTATTATGGACTTACAAAAATAGGAATGAAAAAAGGTATAAGATGAGTGTGTTATGGGAAACAATATACACACCTGTTGTCCCTCATGATAAAATTTACTTGTTTTTTCTCTCCCGACTGTGCTTGAGCGAAACCAATACTATCTACCATCGCTATAATGTCTGTAAAAAAACAGCAGGTAGTTAAAAGTAGAACACAACATCTCAATTTACTTTAAGATAAAAAAGGAAACATCAATGACAACCTATGAGTACATCTTTTTGAAACCGGCTCGTCATGATATCAGTAAAACTTGTAAAGTTAAGTTCTTTGGCCGGTATAGCATGTTTATCTGCATCATTAATGGATGTTCTTCCTGTAAATCTAATCATATACTTGTGCCTTGAAGGTTTAAAAACCAAATCATTTGAATGAACATTAAAGTTTGAAACGGTGTAAGTGTGATCCACAGTTAACTTGTCTTTGAATGTAGCCATATACGCCGCATATACAACTACGTGAATATCAGATCCCTGATAAATAATGAAAACAAATACGCCATTAAAAAACCATTTTAATACAAATCATGTAAAAGGAGAGCGTGAAGAATGTACAAAAGAAAAATAAAAGACATGCAGAAACTTACATCTTTGTCTATGAAGATCATTTCAACGTGTTCTTTGTTGTTGGTAAGAACTAACCATTTACGGTGCACCCGGACTGCAACCTTCCAAAGTTCTTTCGTATTGTTCAGATCGCTGATCTTCTCCAATGGTCTCGCCATTTTCGAAACAACAAAAGACAGGTAATGGAAGAAGAAGATGAAAGTTGAATAACAAAATGTTGAAGATGAAAGTTAGAAAGTTAGAAAGAAAATGTGAAAGAATAAAGTTATAAAGAGAATGTTAAAGAAGAAAGTTAAAAAGTTAGAAAGACAATGTGAAAGATGAAATGTAGTGATTTGAAAGGTAACGCAAGTTTTAAAAAAGGAAGGAAAAAGAAGAAATGAAGCAAAGGTGGAGGTGTGGCAAATCTACTATACAATGCAAGCAAATGAAGTTATCTACGTGGCGTTGTGTGAAGGCAGAAGGGCAGAAATAGTATTTGAACAACACATAGTTTTCTTATATGGTAGATTAATTCTCTAAAATTGATTATGTGACTTTATGTGAGTTAAGAAAAGTGATTTATATTTGAATACAATTATATTGAAGTGAGTTGTCAAACTTCTACGCAAAAAGCAAAAATTATGTTTACACTTTAAAAGATACAAATCTTTGTCTCAAATATAATCAATTTTGAAATCAAAATCAATTATATTGTAGAGGAATCAAATATATCAATTAATTCTACGTCTCTACAATCAAATATTATGTGTTTGGTTTTGTGGTGATGTAAATTGATATTATAAATGAATTGATTTTGTAAAAATATAAATTGAGATTATAAATGAATTGATTTTGTAAAATTGATTAAATAAAAGTGGTTTATGTTTGTATAAATTGAGATTATCAATGAATTGAGTTTGTAAAATTGATTAAGTAAAAGTAATATATATATATATATATATATATATATATATATATATATATATATATATATATATATATATATATATATTGTGAATGTGAACGTGCAACTTGAAATGTACAACTTTTAGCTTCAAGTAGAATTTATTGCGAATGTGTGATCATTTTAATTTCATAAAAATCAATTGTTAACCAAAAGAAGTACTTTTATTTATTTATTTATTTATGACAATTTAGAATTACTTTTATATATTTCAAAATAGAAATCAAATATACGCTTAATAAAGTATGGCATTGCCATTAACATTTAATCATGATTTGATATCATATTTGCACGTTTGTTTTATTTTTAAAATATATATTTTTATTTTATTTTTAAAAATGGATTTTATAAAACTGTTTTTTAAAAATATTATAAGTTTTTTAATATTCGTTTTTTATAAATTAAAATACTATTTTTTATATCTTATAACATAAACATATATTATTAAAGATTAAAATTTAGCTAAAATCACATTTTTTTTCAAAAAATTATTTTTTAAAAATTATTTTTATAAAAAACTATTTAAAATAGCTTCAAAATTAAGTGATTTTTTTATTTATTTTTTATATTAAAAAAAGTTAGACTAAATTACAATTTTGGTCCCCTATTTTGGTTTACTCACGGTTTTAATCCCCATTTTCTTTTTAAACAGTTTTGGTCCCCCATCTTAATTTTGATCCAACTGTTCATGCACTGTTCATTTACGGTCATGCACTATTCATGTACGGTCATACACTGTTCATGTACGGTATATGTACAGTCAGCGTTTTTTTTTTATCAAAATTAGGAAGGAGGACCAAAACTGTTTAAAAAGAAAATAGAGGGACTAAAACCGTGAGTAAACCAAAACAGAAGGACCAAAATTATAATTTAGCCAAAAAATTACGATAAAATAATAAAATATTGAAAATAATATTCAAACTAAATTTTCATTTAAAATTTTTATAAAAAATTTCCTTGTAAATTTTATTTACTCAAAATTATGCCATATTAAAAAAATTATTTAAAAAAAAAAAGATAAAACAAACTGACCTTGATATTAGATACCTTGAGCAAAATGTGTACCGGTGGCAAGATTATGTGACACATGAATGTAGAGACGGCTTATTAGTAATGTACGAAATTCAAATTAGATTCTTTAAAAATGACAATTGGAGATCGGAAAATTTTTCTATTCAATTTGGTTCAAGTTCAAGCATGTAAAAACAAAAATCGACCCCTTTAAAATTTAGGAGAAAACCGTCTTTTGGAGACATTTTTAATGCAATTTTCTGCTTATCATTTTGTAAGTATTTTGTACATGTTTGGTCATTTGCCCATTACACCCACAATGTTAGTTTATTAAATTTTGGCTTCAACAAGAATGTAATTAAAGTATTTCAAATATCGTCCATATTAGAAGATCATGTAATTCATAGTTTTATTAGTTTGTGTTCGACAAGGTTGTGCAATCTAGTAGAATTAGTTGTATTTAACATAATAGACTACAACATATAATTGTTTAGTTAAAGTCTAAGAGTAACTTTGTATGTATTGGGGTTGAGTCTTGGTTGCATATAAATAGGCAAGTTATTGTAAACAGATTATGTAGTTGTACAATTTAACAACTTCTCTCAATAAATCTTTTTTTAATCTTAATATAGTTTTATCTCCTTTCTCTCCCTTATCTCTCATTCTTCTCCATTCTTATTGAAATCCTAATTGTTCCACCAGTTCTAACAAATTGGTATCAACAAGTCCAGTTGCGATTCATAGAGAATCTTTAATGGAAAACGGTAATACAACATCAGCGAAATTTCATGTGAATCAATTGGTTTTCAAAAGGGAGAAACACGATAGGTGAGTGTAGCGAGCGATTTTTGTCGGTGACGCGACCACTTTATCACTGGGGTTTTCCTCCTCGAGGAGGAAGGGGGTGCTACTTTCTGATTTCTTATTTATCCCATGAAGCTGGAAGGGAAAGGGAATGTATCTAAAATTAACCTTGCACGCGAATGTTTAACTGAGCAAACGCTTAGAGAGATTGGGGAGTCCAGGGTCAGGTTATACAATGGGGAGTTGTCAGTTACCCATCCTATATGTGGTTATCCACAGGATGTTAGCTTTAGGATCTGCTTTGTAATTGATGGTGTTTATCTATTAATGGGTTGGGGAAAGTTTCTTGGGAAATGAGTGAGTTGATGTTGATGTTTTTGGGAAGGTGCTGGACCTAAGTTTTGATTGATGTATGAAGGTATTGGACCTAGAGTTTTTGATTAGTATGCTCGCTAAGATTTTGCAATCTTATGCCTACATATTCCCGTTTAATTGAAACAGGGAAATCAGAGCAATCCTAGTTCCTCATATTCTAAGGGAGGAAAAAGATATTTTGGTGTCTCGTTCAAAGCCCAAGACAGAGGCTAAAAGGGATATTTGGGTCTTGTTCAAAGCCCAAGATTGAAGCTAAAAGGTTGACTGAAAGAGAATTTGTCATCTCTAAAGATGGATTATTGATTTTTGTGTGCCTTGATCAAAGCCCAAGGTTGAATCTAAGAGGTTGATTGACTCCACTGGGGAAGTCCTTATACAAAGTCTAAGAGGAGGCTGGAAATGACCGACTCAACAAGAGAGTGGATATGTTGGTGTCTTGTACAAAGCCCAAGACGGAGGCTAAAAAATACTGACTCTTTGAGGATATCATTATATGAAGCCTAAGAGGAGACTAACAGTTTGACTTTTCCGAGGAAAGTGTTCTTTCTGTCTTGTATAAAGCCCAAGATTGATGCTAAAAGGGATTTTTGACTCCGTTGGGGAGATTTATATGTGTCTTATACAAAGCCCAAGACGGAGGCTAAAATGAGTTTGTCTCAACAAGAGAGTCTTTTATACTCAACAAGAGAGTGACTTGTTGTCTCGTACAAAGCCCGAGATGGAGGCTAAAGGAGTTGACTCAACAAGAGAGTCTTTTATACTCAACAAGAGAGTGATTTGCTGTCTCGAACAAAGCCCGAGATGGAGGCTAAAGGAGTTGACTCAACAAGAGAGTCTTTTATACTCAACAAGAGAGTGATTTGCTGTCTCGTACGAAGCCCGAGATGGAGGCTAAAGGAGTTGACTCAATAAGAGAGTCTTTTATACTCAACAAGAGAGTGATTTTTTGTCTCGTACAAAGCCTGAGATGGAGGCTAAAGGAGTTGACTCAACAAGAGAGTCTTTGGAAAGTGATGGACTCAACAAGAGAGTTTGAAGAGTGAATGACTCAACAAGAGAGTCTAAAAAGGTTAGTTTCGCTAGGGGAGGATCATTGTACAAAGCCCAAGAGGAGGCTGACTGTGCTGAGGAAAGAATCATTATACAAAGCCTAAGAGAAGGCTATCTTACTGCTGAAGATTAGATCCATAGGCAGGCCCAAGGGTGGGGAACTCTCATGAGAGAGACCCGATTTCTGTTGGAGATTGATCCAGAGTGATCGGTGTTTTTCCTATGTTTGAAAGGAACTTGAGAATGTCTTTAAGACTCAAGGGGTTTAAACTGTCCAAGTCTACGGGTGTTGAAGAGTTTTATCTTTTGTAGGATGCCCAAAGGAGGGCAAGGGCCTTAAGGGATGAGAATCAACCCTAAAGTGGCCAGAGGTTTGACACTGGTGTGAATGCTTTAGCAAAGGATGACTAAGTTCTGTCTTATACCTTTAAGAGGCCGTTAGGGTCCTTGTATTAAGCCAAAGAGAAGGCATGAGAACTTCTAAGAAGCCGAAGAGTCCTTGTACAAAGCCCAAGAGGAGGCGGGGATGCTTTTAGGAAGCCTGTGGGTCCCCAAACCAAGAGAAGTTCAAGAAATGCAATTCACAGAGAAGAGATCGTTCTAGGAAAGTTCGAGTATTTAGAAGAAACTCAAGAGATGCTATTCACGGAGAATAGATCAACTCTGGGGAGTAGAATTTCTTTGAAAATTTCTAAGGGTGACAGTCTGAGAAAAGGTTCACCGAGAATACTGCCTTTCTCTTTGTTCCATATTGATTAACCCCAAGAGAAGGGAAGATTGTATTTGGAAATCCTATGAGGATCTAGTTTTGTTTGTATTTAAAGAGTGACCAACAAGGCTTTACCTAGTTCTAGACGTAGTTGTCGGGGAAAACTCTAAATAACTATACTAGTACATATACAGTTGATATATGACGAGTATTTAAAAGAGTATGAAAGAAGACTAACCATGCGCAGCTTCCCACAATACAGTTATGTATATGAAAGCATATAAAAGAAAACGGATAAACACTTACCCGTTGTAGAGCTTCCATGCTGTTTTGTTAGTTGCTCAACAAAGAAATTAAAGAAAGTTTTGATAGCAACTATACATTTGGATTCAAAATCAAAGGAGAAAGTATTTGAACAAAGATCGGGGCTTACATATCAGGGAGAGGCCCAAATTTTAACAGTGATGGCACGGTTGTTTTGTATAGGGACTTATACAACGACTGAGGCCCAAAAGTTTTATTTAAAAGGGGATTGAGTCTTACACTCTACTAGAGGCTCAAAGATTCATTTTTGTAAAAGTGATGGGGCTTACAACTCAAAAAGAGACCCAGTTGATTTTGTTACAAAGGCGACGATCGCGCCGAACTTTTGAAAATATACAGAGGGACTTATACAATGTGTGAGACCCAAAAATTGTTTATTTACAAAGGGGTTAGGTCTTACACTCTATTAGAGGCCCACAGATTATTTTTTTGAAAAATGGCGATCGTGCAGAGATTTTTTATCGTGTCAGGACTTATACAATAGCTGAGGCCCAAAATGGTTTTTGTACAACAAGGGTTGGGTCTTACACTCTATTAGAGGCCCATGGGTGTTTGAAAAAGATTGATGAGGGTTGAACTAATCAAAACCCTAATTTTGTTAAAAATGTAATTAATTTTGTTAAAAATTAATAAAAATTAATGAAAACATGTGAAAAAATGGGTGGTGATCTTGGATCAATGTCTCAAAAATCATGTTTTTATCCACAAAATGATTTGAAACCAATTGATCTTGGAAAGTCAAGAAGGAAAAAATATTTCAATTGTTAAAAAACAAATAAACATTAATTCTTTGCAAAAATATCAAATATATGAAATAAATAATATTTTTGGGAAATTTTGGTAAAATAAAATATTTTAACATTTTTTTTTAATTATTAAAAAAAGAATCAACTGAAAATCATTAAAATTCTGAGAGAAATTAATTTTTGAATCAATTAAATAAAACCACAAAATTCAAATATTCAAATTTGTGAAAAAGGCGCCAAGAACATAGGCCAAGAACACGCGCGAAGGGAGTTTTGCTCAGATTTGCATTTTCTATCCAATCTCACTGAATACTTGATGAAATCGTGCAATCCACATATCAATCTACTCGTTTTCACTTCACGATCATGTCTATGGTCTTTAATTTCATTTATTTTAAGCAAGGAATAAGAAATCAAGACAAAACCTCAAGAACCCTAGATTCTGCATGAAGGCTGGGAATTTTGATACACGATTCATACAAAGCAAGTAATTGAGGGGAAACATTCTATGCATGATTATGAACATTTGCCAATAGTATTGTGCGAGGAAATATGCATAGATTAAGAGATGACCAAGTTTAGGCTTACTTGAAGGTCGTGGCAGCAAGAGCAAATTGATTTTTGAGTTGGAGGTATTACAGATGAGTTGTGATGATCTGAACAGCTTCCCTACACCATATGGAATGTGTTTGAATGCTTGGAGTGATTTGAAAAAGACTGGAACAGATTATGGCACCTCAGCTGCAACTTGGTTGAAAACTTGAGTAATTGGCTGGTGATTTTGTGAAATTGGTGTTCCAAATGTTGTTTAAGTGTTTGGATCACTTCTATATGATGTTTATGAGGTGTGTGTATGATTGGTTTGGTTGGAATTGCTCTCAAACTCAAAACCCGATAGTGACTTGCTTTAGAAGGTAATTTTGGAAGTGAGAAAGTGATTTTGAGGAAAGCATCAGTTGTAGTGCTTTGGTGTGGTTTGAATGATCAGTGAGGACCTCTATTTATAGTGGATCAATTCTTGTCTTGGAGGAATAGTGAATGGCTGCTGGATCAGATCACATTCAATGGCTTTGGCTTGGTTGCATTTCTTCTCATGCAAGGCAAACTAGCCTCTCCGAAGAGCAGGGCTATGTCTTGACCAAATCCACATTCTTCATATGTTTTAATTGTTTTTTAAGTGAGCATCTTGACTGAGTAGAGTGGCTTTGTTGAAAGTGCCCTATTTCACATAAATGCCTTTGAATTCAAGGCATATATGCCAAAATGCATTAATCTTAAGTTGGAAGATCCCTTGGCTTTTTTACTCAGCTGTACAAGTTAGATCAGTTGGATTAGGATCAGATTAGATGAATTTGGCATAGGGATCATTGGTCTTTGGTTCAAAATCATGTGAAGCAAGAAATCCTACAAACTGATTTGTTATTTCCTTGGTTTTATGGTTGGCATTATTTTGCTAAAACTCATGTAGCAGCAGATGTTGAATGAAGATGTCTAATAATATGTTTCATTACTCCTTGTTCAACATGTCGTATGAAGATGTTCCATGGCAGCTCATAGGACATCGCGTTGTGAAGTCAGTTTTAATGCAGGTTCTGTTACTATGATTTGTAACTGAATATTCTGTGAATATTTGGTTATCCTATGTGGCATCTAAAGCATTTTTGGATTAGGGTTATTTGTTGGTTTTCGGATTTGCTGCTGTTTCTAATTATGGAGACATAATAGGAAACTTTGGATTGAAGACCTATTTTATTGGAGTTAATTTTGCAGATTTGTGAGCAGCCTAATTGCTGCGTTTTTGAAGCCCAATTCAGTCCAGATTACAAGCTATAAATAGACTGATGTAAACCTAGTTTTAGGTGTCGAACTTACATGTATTTTTAGGGTTGTGTGCTTGTGTTTTGTGAGCCTAACTGGTATCTTATGATAACAGTATAAGGACTGTAGTGTAAGCTGTGTAAGGTTGCTCATAAGCTTTTAAGCATTGAGTAGCTGTGTGTTAATTCTCATAAGCTGTGAAGTATTGAGAATTTGTGTTTCGACCATTGTTACTTGTTTTGTAAGGAACCAGTCACGGGTTGTGATTGAAGAGGGATTTGAGGAGGGCCTCATACCTAGGGGAGTCTTAGGTAGAAGTCATAGGAAGGGTAGTGATTAAGTGAGCTGATTGAACCGGGTGTAGTTATCAGTGAATTGATACTATCGAATATTGATTTCATCCCTGGCTTGGTAGCCCCCAGATGTAGGATAGTTAGATCCGAATTGGGTTAACAATTTCTGGTGTTCTTTACATTTTCTGCACACTTTTATTTTGAACTTGTTCATTGTTGTTGTATATCAGTGTCTCGACATCTCGATAGGACATCTGATATATAGGCCAGAATTTCAATTGGCATCAAGAGCAGGCACCCTTTGTTGTTTCTGGGTGAGATTCAGGGAAGGTACTTTCTGGTACAATGGACAAGGATGGAGGAGCTCTGAATAAACCACCTCTGCTGGATGGTTCTAACTATGAGTATTGGAAACCTAGGATGATAGCTTTCATCAAGTCCATGGATGATCAAGCATGGAAAGCTGTTCTCAAAGGTTGGGAGCCTCCAAAGGTAAGAGATGGAGAAGGAAATCTTACTGATGTTCTGAAGGAAGAAGAGGACTGGGATGATGCTGACTACAAAGGATCTGTTAGAAATTCTAAAGCCATGAATGCATTGTTCAATGGTGTCAACAGAAATATCTTCAGACTGATTGAGCATTGTACTATTGCCAAAGAGGCTTGGCAGGTCTTGAAAGTTGCTCATGAAGGGACCTCAAAGGTGAAAATATCAAAGCTTCAGCTTCTCACTAGCAAGTTTGAGAGTTTGAAGATGAAAGAGGATGAGAGCATTCATGATTTTCATATGAACATTATTGAGATAGCTAATGCCTCTAGTGCCTTAGGAGAAAAGATGTCTGACAGCAAGCTGGTCAGGAAGATTCTCAGGTCTCTTCCTAGGAGATTTGATATGAAGGTTACTGCTATAGAGGAAGCTCAGGACATTGACAAGATGAAGGTGGATGAGCTTATGGGATCACTCTAAACTTTTGAGCTAGGATTCAGTGAAAAAGCTGAAAAGAAGAAGAGTATAGCATTTGTGTCGAATGCTGATGACTCAGATGATGAAGGAGAACTGGTCAAAGATGAAGATGTGTCTAAAGATCTGGTATTACTTGGTAAACAATTTAACAAAGTGTTGAAAAGGATTGACTGGAAGTCGAGAGCAAATGCTCAGAACAAGTCACTCGACATCAGAAAGAACCAGGATGGAGGCAGAAGATCCAGAACTGAAGAAGACTCTAATCAAGGGAAGAGAGTTCAATGCTATGAATGTGAGGGATATGGGCACATAAAGACTGAGTGTCCCACGTATCTTAAAAGGCAGAAGAATGGCCTATCCATGTCTTGGTCAGAAGGAGAGTCTGAGAGTGATATTGAAGAAGAATCAGCAAAATTGGTGACAGCTTTGACTGGAGTCTGTAAGGATGATGGAGAAACTTCTTGTGAATCTGACTCTGACAAAGAATCTTATGTTGGAGAACTCACTAAGGAAGAAGTATTCTCAGGGTTTTCAGAATTGTGTATCAAGAATGAAGAAAGGTGCCAGATTATATTGGAGCAGAAGATCTTGATAGCTCAACTGGAAGCTGAGAAGGAAGAACATCTATCAACCATTGCTGATCTGAAGGAGGAGGTTGAATGGCAAAAGTCAAAACTTGACAATTTGACCAAATCTATAAGAATGCTGAACAATGGTACCACGCAGCTGGATGAGATCCTTCAGAATGGGAAAGAAGCTAGAAATGTGCAAGGCCTTGGTTTTAACGATCAAACAGAGACTTCCAAGAAGACTGTATTGAAGTTTGTTCCTAAAAAAATAAAGCAAGAAGTGGAGATGTCAAATCACATGTTTCAACATCAGATGAAGCATCAGAAAAGAGTTTGTAGATCAAAGTATAAACCATGGAGATGCCATTATTGTGGCAAGATTGGTCACTTAAAATCCTTTTACTACAAGCTGCACGGCTATCCCAAAACTGCTCAGCAACAAAATAAAGAATAGAGTTGGGGTAAAGTGAAGAGAAGATGGATTCCTAGACAAATGATGGCTGGCCTCATAGCACATACTTCTCTTAGAGCATCTGCAAGAGAAGATTGGTACTTTGACAGTGGTTGTTCAAGACACGTGACTGGTGTGAAGAAGTTCCTGTCTGACATTAAGCCTCACTCCACCAATTATGTCACCTTTGGGGGGATCAAAGGGTGAGATAAAAGGTGTTGGAAAGATGGAATACACAGGACAACCAAATCTGGATCGTGTTCTCTTTGTCAAAGGACTGGCCGCAAACTTAATCAGTATAAGCCAATTGTGTGATGTAGGGCTCAAGGTAAATTTCACCAAATCTGAATGTCTGGTAACCAATGAGAAAGATAAAGTTGTTATGAAGGGTACCAGGTCTAAGGATAACTGCTATCTGTGGAATCCTCAAGAACCTGAAAATCTGTCTACATGTTTGATGTCAAAGGAAGATGAAACCAAACTGTGGCATCAGAAATTGGGTCACTTACACGTGAAAGGGATGAAGAAGGTTATGTCAAGTGAAGCTGTTAGAGGTATTCCCAAGCTGAAGATTGATGAGGAAAAAATATGTGGTGAATGTCAAGTTGGGAAGCAAACAAGGGTGTCACACAAGAAGCTTCAACATCTTACCACAACTTCTAGAGTTCTGGAACTTCTTCACATGGACTTAATGGGACCTATGCAGGTTGAAAGTCTTGGTGGGAAGAAGTATGCCTATGTTGTCGTAGATGACTACTCTAGATTCACTTGGATAAGTTTTATCAGAGAAAATTCTGAAGTGTTTGCAGCCTTTAAAGAATTGTGTCAAAGAATTCAACGGGAAAAGGATTGTGGTGTTGTTCGAATCAGAAGTGACCATGGGAAAGAATTCGAAAATAGCAGGTTTGAAGAGTTTTTCCTATCTGAGGGAATCACTCATGAATTCTCATCACCAATCACTCCTCAGCAGAATGGTGTGGTGGAACGCAAGAACAGGACCATACAAGAATGTGCAAGAGTTATGATTCATGCCAAAAAGCTTCCATATCATTTTTGGGCTGAAGCCATGAATACTGCTTGCTATATACACAATAGGGTAACTATCAGATCAGGTACCTCTGTCACTCTTTATGAGCTATGGAAAGGTAGAAAGCCAAATGTGAAGTATTTCCATGTGTTTGGTAGTAAGTGCTATATCTTAGCGGATCGTGAGCAAAGGCGAAAGATGGATCCTAAGAGTGAGGAAGGAATATTTTTGGGTTACTCTACAAACAGCAAAGCATATAGGGTGTTCAATTCCAGAACTCAGGTGATGATGGAATCCATAAATGTGGTGGTTGATGATTCTGGCAACGATGAAGATGTCTCAGATGATGTTGGAGCATGTCTTTCCATGAACAATGAAAACTCTCCAGACATTGAGTCTGTGGAAGATAGTGCTCAAGAAATCAACACCAGACATGAGAATGAAGAGGTAGAGGATGCTACCAGGGGACCCTCTATAAGGATCCAGAAGGATCACCCTAGGGAATTAATTATTGGAGATCTGAATGAAGGTGTGAGAACCAGAAGAAGGGAGACTGTGTCAAATGCTTGCTTTGTGTCAAAGATCGAGCCAAAGAATGTCAAGGAAGCTCTGACAGATGAGTTTTGGATAAATGCTATGCAAGATGAACTGGAGCAGTTCAGAAGAAATGATGTCTGGGATCTTGTACCAAGACCAGAAGGGGTGAATGTTATTGGAACAAAGTGGATCTACAAAAACAAGTCTGACGAGCTTGGAGTGGTTACAAGAAACAAAGCGAGACTTGTTGCACAAGGTTATACTCAAGTTGAGGGAGTTGACTTTGATGAGACTTTTGCTCCAGTGGCTAGATTAGAATCCATCAGACTACTCTTGGGGATGGCTTGTAATCTAAAAGTCAAGCTGTTCCAAATGGATGTGAATAGTGCTTTTCTGAATGGCTATCTGAATGAAGAAGTCTATGTAGATCAACCTAAAGGATTCACTGATCCAAACTTCCCCAATCATGTGTACAAACTGAGGAAAGCGCTGTATGGCTTGAAACAAGCTCCAAGGGCCTGGTATGAGAGGCTGACAGAATTCTTAGTAGCAAATGGTTATAGAAAAGGAGGGATTGACAAAACTTTGTTTGTCAAGGAAGAAGGCGAAAAATTAATGGTAGCCCAAATTTATGTGGATGACATTGTATTTGGGGGAATGACAGAAGCTATGGTGAAACAGTTTGTTCAACAAATGCAATCAGAATTTGAAATGAGTTTGGTTGGAGAACTTAGCTACTTTCTTGGATTACAAGTCAGACAAATGGAGGATTCTATCTTTATTTCTCAAAGCAAATATGGTAAGAGCATAGTAAAGAAATTTGGCCTGGATAATGCCAATCACAAAAGGACACCTGCTCCCACCCATTTGAAGTTATCCAAGGATGAGAATGGAGTAAGTGTGGACCACAACTTATACAGAAGTATGATTGGAAGTCTACTGTATCTCACAGCAAGCAGACCTGACATTTCCTTTGCTGTTGGAGTGTGTGCCAGATATCAATCTGATCCTAAGGTGAGTCACTTGAATCATGTGAAGAGGATTCTGAAATATGTGAATGGCACAAGTGACTATGGGATGCTATATAGCCATGATTCTGGGACTGATTTAAGAGGATACTGTGATACTGATTGGGTTGGAAGTGCAGATGATAGGAAAAGCACTTCAGGTGGATGCTTCTTTCTAGGAAATAATCTTATTTCATGGTTTAGTAAGAAGCAGAATTCAGTATCCCTCTCTACTGCTGAAGCTGAGTACATATCAGCTGGTAGTAGTTGTGCGCAACTGGTATGGATGAAGCACATGTTGTCAGAGTATAATGTCACACAAGATGTCATGATACTATTTTGTGACAACCTGAGTGCTATTAATATTTCCAAAAATCCCATCCAACATAGCAGGACAAAGCACATTGACATCAGACATCACTTCATCAGAGAACTTGTGGAGGACAAAGTCATGACACTTGAGCATGTGAGCACAGAAAATCAGCTTGCTGACATATTTACCAAGGCTCTGGATGCAGTTCAGTTTGAAAACCTGAGGAGCAGACTTGGGGTGTGCATTCATGAAGACCTATAGCAATCAATGTGCTTTCTGGCTGCCAGACTGAAAAGACTAAAGGAGGTTCTGGTAGTGCAGTGTGAAAGTGATGAGGTGGCTGAAGAGGACAGTGCTGAATAGCTAGAGGCTATCTGCAAGTTTACTTTCTGGTTTTTGTTTGTTTTTTTTTGGACAACTTAATTCTGTTTTGTTTTTGAACAATATACTGCTATGTGATTTAGTTACATTTGTCTATGACCTCTCTTTGTCATATTTGTGGCTAAAAAGGGGGAGTAGTAAGTGTTAGTAAGTGTGAGGGGGAGCAGCATTAGTAAGTGCTTGTGCTATTGAGGGGGAATATGTGTGCTACAGGTAGATTCAGGTGGATGGTGTGTTGCTGCTGTTGAGGGGGAGTTTTGCCAGTTTACTATGATGAGTGTTCTTGTGGTACTGTGTGTTTTTATGCAGCTGAAGGGGAGTGCTGCTATGCTGGATTTGTTTGTGTTTTTTTTTATACTGATGGTGTTTGAGTGTTTTTTCCACTGCTGATACTGATGGTGTTTAAGTGTGTGTGGAGTTTTAGCCAAAAATAAGCCAAAGGGGGAGATTGTTATTTCCTTGGTTTTATGGTTGGCATTATTTTGCTAAAACTCATGTAGCAGCAGATGTTGAATGAAGATGTCTAATAATATGTTTCATTACTCCTTGTTTAACATGTCGTATGAAGATGTTCCATGGAAGCTCATAGGACATCGCGTTGTGAAGTCAGTTTTAATGCAGATTCTGTTACTATGATTTGTAACTGAATATTCTGTGAATATTTGGTTATCCTATGTGGCATCCAAAGCATTTTTGGATTAGGGTTATTTGTTGGTTTTCGGATTTGCTGCTGTTTCTAATTATGGAGACATAATAGGAAACTTTGGATTGAAGACCTATTTTATTGGAGTTAATTTTGCAGATTTGTGAGCAGCCTAATTGCTGCGTTTTTGAAGCCTAATTCAGTCCAGATTACAAGCTATAAATAGACTGATGTAAACCTAGTTTTAGGTGTCGAACTTACATGTATTTTTAGGGTTGTGTGCTTGTGTTTTGTGAGCCTAACTGGTATCTTATGATAACAGTATAAGGACTGTAGTGTAAGTTGTGTAAGGTTGCTCATAAGCTTTTAAGCATTGAGTAGCTGTGTGTTAATTCTCATAAGCTGTGAAGTATTGAGAATTTGTGTTTCGACCATTGTTACTTGTTTTGTAAGGAACCAGTCACGGGTTGTGATTGAAGAGGGATTTGAGGAGGGCCTCATACCTAGGGGAGTCTTAGGTAGAAGTCATAGGAAGGGTAGTGATTAAGTGAGCTGATTGAACCGGGTGTGGTTATCAGTGAATTGATACTATCGAATATTGATTTCATCCCTGGCTTGGTAGCCCCCAGATGTAGGATAGTTAGATCTGAACTGGGTTAACAATTTCTGGTGTTCTTTACATTTTCTGCACACTTTTATTTTGAACTTGTTCATTGTTGTTGTATATCAGTGTCTCGACATCTCGATAGGACATCTGATATATAGGCCAGAATTTCATGATTTTTCATGACAGCCTTGCCATGGTGTGTTGTATCAGCCATAATTCTTGGCTCAAGTTGATTTGTTTCATGCCAATAAGTTCTTTGGATTCTCAGCAACATTTGCAACAACATTGATGTTTATATCTTGAATTGATTCTGCTTGCAACTGTGTGAAAAAACCTCACAAGTTTTGGTGTTTTCAACAAAATCTATCTTGGACATAATTTTGTCTAAGTGTTGGAAAATATGCGTTTTCATGTTTTTAGTGATTTTGGTCCAACCATAACTTAAAATCCTTGAGGAATTGGAATGAGGTGTAGTTAACACTTTTAAAGTATTTCATGAGAGCTACAAATCCATCTTTGGACCATCCAAAATGGTTGCTTGGATCTCAAGTTATGATCCTTGGAAGTTGGTACCCTAGCCACTTTGTTTCTTAACTTAGAAAAATTCTAAGTTTTTATGGTTACCCCTTTTACAAATTATCCCACTTTATTTGATTTTTCTTGATGAATGATGATTCCAATCACAAATTAACATCATTTTAGGGTTAAGGAACCATAATTGTGAAAAATCTCAAAAAGTCAAACTTTGACTTTTGTGCATAGTTGACTTTTTATCAGATGAATTCCAAACTGTGCGATCCTCTATGAAATCAAGTCCTTGACCTAAATTAAACTTAATAGATGGATTCCATAGGTGATATAGGGTGTATTGAATCATGTCCCAAGGTTTGGGAGCATGTCCTGGTCAAAATTCAAAGATACAGTTGACTTTTTCCTCAAAACTCTAATTGTGGCCCAGATGAAAATGAAACTTGTAGACCAAGCTTCTTGGATCAATCCATTGTTGCAAATGGATAAATGTAGTGCATTGGGGTCCCTTAAATCATGTCTTGAGGTCTTGGCTCATGTTGTGTCCCAAAAGTCAACTTAGGGGTGAATTAGGTCAAGAAACCCTAATTCCTGATTTTTGGTAAATGCATCCCCTGAGGCTAAATTGACTTAATGATTGGGTCCATGAGGTCCCTTGGAGTATCTTGGTTGTGCTTTGAAGCATTGGCTCATGCGCAGAGGAAAATTTCCATCTGGAGGTCCTGGTCGACCAAAACCCTAATTTGGTGACACTGACGATCTTGAGGCTTAATCCACTTGGAAGGTAGCAACTTTGTGCTTGGTTCTTGATATGGGAGTCCTCTTGATCCTTTATGGGTGTTTGAGAGTTTAGACAAGTTGAAGATCATGTCATTCCTTGATTGATCCTTTGTCTAAATGCTCTGAGAGGGTTTAAAACCCTAATTCTGATTGTAGTGAATGCTTAACCCTCTTTGGGGAGACTGATGAGGCATAATGATACATCCATATTGTGTTGATGATTTGCACAATGATGGGAAATCTTAGTGGTCAAAATTTGGGGTATGACAGATGCCCCAATTTAATCTTCTTGGACCCGAAGGTGTGAATGGCAAAGGTATTCGGGTATTCAGGGTGCAAGATGATTAAATATCGGAATACCCAAAATTTTGATGATGGTTATGAATGGCAATTTGCTCACCCATCTTCTTTTACTAAGAAATTATGCTTAGAAAAGGTAAAAACTTCCCCTCGATCCTAGTTTCCTACCAAGGAACTGGTCTCAGTTTCTGATATAAACTTCCCCTCGATCATGGTTTCCTACTGAGGAACTGGTCTAAGTTTCTGAAATAAACTTCCCTTCGATCCTGGTTTCCTACCAAGGAACTGGTCTCAGTTTCTGATATAAACTTCCCCTCGATCCTGGTTTCCTACCAAGGAACTGGTCTCAGTTTCTGATATAAACTTCCCCTCGATCCCGGTTTCCTACCAAGGAACTGGTCTAAGTTTCTGAAATAAACTTCCCCTCGATCCTAGTTTCCTACCAAGGAACTGGTCTAAGTTTCTTTTGTCAATAAACTTTCTTGACAAGCGACGCTATTCGTAGCGGTTTTCCTCAAACTTCTCGCCGAATTTTCCTGGGGAGATGTCGTTTGATGGAAAAAGTTTGATGTCAGACTTGCCGGGGAACCCATATGTCTGAGCTGTAGAGGTGTTCAAACTTCTCTGCTTGGAGATGCCATTTGTTGACTCTATTGGGGAAAATGAGTCTCTTGAGAGACTGCTTTCGGCCTGGGGATATTACACCATATTTTTCTTCGAGATCTTCTCGGAGAAATGCCATACAATATACCCTAATTTTGAGGTGTTGATGACTTCATTAACATTGACTCTCTTGGAGAGACAACTGAATGTGTTGCTGAGAGTCTTTGGTTGTGTGGCTTTCTCTGGGGATTTTCCTTAATTCGGGAAAGCGAAGATATCATCTTCAATGGCGAAGGGTGACATTCATCGAAGGTTTTCTTGCCTTTCAGAGGTTCAAGTTATCAAAGTGGTCGAGGACCAACTTCATCCCAGAAATAAACTGGAGGAGAGAGATTGTTCAGACGCAACATTTCCTAACGAGGAAAGAACTGACAACTCGATTGAGAGGACTTCTATCACTAGGGGATAAGACCGACTAGAGAGATAGTGATGCAATATGAATATGAATGTAAATTAATAATGCATGATGTATGTATGTTTATGCTGACAAAATTGATGCGACATACAAACTAATAGATGAACACGACTGGATTCTCAGCCACTGCAGGGGATGAAGAAGTATCACTAGTTCAAGATAGCAATTATGCCTTGCTTAGGAGAGAGATGGTCTCTGCGGGGAACACCGTTGATCAGGCTTAGGAGATAAGAACTCGTCTGGGGGTGTCAGATGAAACACGATCTCTGACATAGTTGACCCCTCGTTCAGGCGTACTGATTTAGAAAGAGTACTTTGATTCCGCACTTTGAAGCTCAAGCTCCTTTGGAGTAACGATCGATGTTGTTTCAATGTTCAACAATCAAAAGAAATTGCCATCTTTATTTTAAAAGCAGAAAAATTTGACAAGTAAATTCATTTTTGTTTTATTTCAAGAATCGTTAATCATGTTAAAATGTCGTTTTGTAAAGCTAAAACAAATGAGAATTGCAAACAAAAGCACTAGGGCTCAAATTTTATTGATAGGATGGAGATCAGCCAAGCGCGTGATTCCATAGAGTATTTACAAAGTTAGAAAATGGTAATTTTAAGGGAAAAAGGCTACATTGAAACATAACGACCACTATCCTTCTACTAACTTTGAATTCTGGACATCCTGAGCTTCCGTCGAAGATGACCTTGACTGGAATTTTCGGATGGATGACATGACTGCTACTGGGGGATTTGCCCCTATTGGACGTAGTTACTTGCCATAATCCATAACTTTTTCCTGGATTATACTTTGAGATTTCCAATCCACCGGGATGATTTTTTATTATGTCTCTAATTTTTGCCTGGATCGCCCTTTCGGGTTTTCAATCCACCGAGACATTTTTTTTCTTCTTTTTTATTTATTTAGGTGAAGTATTTCTTGACTACGTCAACATTTGTGGGGTAGGAAAATTCTTCTCCATCCATAGTTGCGAGTCTCAAGGCGCCGCCTGAGAAAGCTTTCTTGATCACATAGGGGCCGTCATAATTCGGAGTCCATTTTCCCTGGGAATCAGTGAGAAATGATTGTATCTTTTTGAGCACAAGGTCTCCTTTCCTGAAGACGTGAGGTCGGACCATTTTGTCAAACGCCTTCTTCATCCTTTGTTGATATAACTGACCATGACTTAGAGCCTTTATTCGCTTTTCTTCGATCAGATTCAGTTCATCGTGTCGACTTTGACACCATTCAGCTTTTGTTAGCTTAGCTTCCATCAATACCCAGATTGATGGGATCTCTACTTCGATGGGGAGCACTGCTTCCATGCCATATACTAGAGAGAAAGGGGTTGCCCCTGTTGAAGTGCGGATAGATGTGAGATAGGCGTGAAGAGCAAAGGGTAGCATCTCATGCCAGTCTTTGTAGGTTACAACCATCTTTTGAATGATCCTCTTGATGTTCTTGTTAGCCCCTTCTACCGCTCCGTTCATCTTAGGCCAGTAGGGAGATGAGTTATGATGTTCGATCTTGAACTCAGCGCACAACTCTTTCATCATCTTATTGTTCAAGTTGGATCCATTATCCGTAATGATCTGGCTTGGAACACCATAACGGCAAATGATATTATTTTGGATAAATCGGACCACAACTTGTCGGGTTACATTGGTGTATAACACCGCTTCGACCCACTTGGTGAAGTAATCAATGGCTACCAGAATGAACCGATGTCTGTTTAAAGCTTTGGGTTCGATCCTACCAATCATGTCGATTCCCCTTATGGAAAAAGGCCATGGGGAAGAGAGAACTTTGAGATGCGTTGGCGGTACATGGATTTTGTCAAAGTATATCTGACACTTGTGACACCTCCTCATGTACTTGTAGCAGTCGGATTCCATTGTTAACCAATAGTACCCTGCTCTCAGAATATTTCTCACCATCGTGTGTCCATTGGCATGAGTGCCAAAGGATCCTTCGTGAATTTCTTTTATCAGCCTGTTTACCTCTGGTCTGTCCATGCATCGGAGCAAGACCATGTCAAAATTTCTCTTATACAGTGTATCATCACTCAGGAAGAAACTACCTGCCAGCCTTCCGAGGGTCTTTCTGTCTTTTTTGGATGCCCTAAGCGGGTACCCTTATTTCCAAAGGAAGCATTTGATATCGTGATACCAAGGTTTATCGTCTATGATTGCTTCGATCGTGAAGATGTAAACGGGCCGTTCAAGTTGCGTTATGTCGATCTTAGGTACATCGTTCCATTGACCTACACTAATCATAGGAGAGAGAGAGAGTGGCTAATGCATCAGCCATGTGATTCTCTTCACGAGGGATGTGGTGAAACTCGATTCTATTGAAGAATGGCGACAACCTTCTTGCATAATCTTTGTAAGGAATCAATCCTAATTGGTATGTATTCCAATCTCCTTTGATCTGATTGATAACCAGGGCTGAGTCACCATATACATCCAAGTTCTTGATCCTTAAATCGATCGCTTCTTCGAGACCCATGATACAAGCTTCGTATTCGGCCTCGTTGTTTGTACACTTGAATGTCAGTCGGGCAGTGAAAGGAATATGGGCACCCTGAGGTGTTATTATGATTGCCCCAATTCCATTTCCGTAATGATTGACAGCTCTATCAAAGATTAGTCCCCATTGGGAACCTGGTTCTGGCCCTTCACTGGGTAGCGGTTCATCGCAAACTTTCATTTTCATATACATGACATCTTTATCTGGGAAGTCAAACCCGATTCATTCCTGATCGTCAATCAGTTGATGAGCCAAATGATCGACTAAAATACTTCCCTTAACGGCTTTTTGAGCGTGGTATTCTATGTTATATTCTGATAACAACATCTGCCAACGGACAATCCTTCCCGTGAGAGCAGGCTTTTCAAAGACATACTTGATTGGATCCATTTCTAAGATTAACCAAGTAGTGTGACGAATCATATATTGGCGAAGACGTTTGGCTGCCCAAGCCAGAGCACAACAAGTTTTCTCGAGCATAGTGTACCGAGTCTCACAGTCGGTGAATTTCTTGCTTAAATAGTAAATGGCAGACTCTTTCCGGTTTGTTTTGTCTTGTTGGCCGAGTACACAACCCATGGAGTCTTCCAAGACTGTTAAGTAGATGATCAGTGGTCTTTCTTCCACTGGAGGTGATAGAATCGGTGGGTTCAACAGGTATTCCTTAATATTGTCGAAGGCGGTTTGGCAGTCTTCTGTCCAAATGCAGTCCTGATTCTTTTTTAGTAATTTGAAAATCGGCGCACATGTCGCGGTCATAAGGAATATAAATCTAGAAATGTAATTCAAACATCCCAGGAATCCCCTGACTTGTTTTTCAGTCTTTGGAGAAGGCATTTCTTGAATGGCCTTGACCTTGTCAGGATCAACCTCAATTCCTTTCTGGCTGACGATGAACCCTAAAAGTTTCCCTGAACGGACACTGAAAGTGCATTTACTGGGATTCAAGCGGAGTTTGTACTTTCTCAGACGCTCGAATAGTTTTGACAGGTGGGTCACATGCTCCTTTTCTGTCTTAGATTTGGCAATCATGTCATCGACATATACTTCGATTTCTTTGTGTATCATGTCATGAAACAGAGTTGTCATGGCCCTTTGATAGGTTGCCCCGACATTCTTCAAACTGAACGGCATTACCTTGTAACAAAAAGTGCCCTATGGGGTGATGAATGAAGTTTTCTCCATGTCTTTCGGCGCCATTTTGATCTGGTTATATAGCCCGAGAATCCATCCACGAAGGAGAAAACTTTGAACTTCGCTGTACTGTCTACCAGCATATCAATGTGTGGTAAGGGAAAGTCATCCTTTGGACTGGCCTTGTTCAGATCCCTGTAGTCCACACACATTCTGACCTTTTCGTCCTTTTTTGGAACTTGTAGGATGTTGGCTAGCCATTGAGGATATTCTGACGTGGCGAGGAAACCCGCGTCAATCTGTTTCTGTACTTCCTCTTTAATTTTGATGGCCATGTCTGGGTGAGTTTTTCTCAACCTCTGCTTTACTGGCGGACATTCTGATCTCAACGGTAAGTGATGTTCCACGATGCTGGTATCCAACCCTGGCATGTTCTGATAGGACCAAGTAAACACATCAGGAAATTTTTTGAGAAGCTTTATCAAGCTTTTTTTGACAGTCGGACTGAGCAGTGCCCCAATCTTGACTTCTTTTCTCTCTTCTTCGGAACCCAAGTTAACCGTTTCCAACAACTCTTTGTGTGGTTCAATGGATCTTTCCTCTTGTCTGAGTAATCGGGAGATCTCTTCTGGAATTTCTTCGTCATTTTCTTCTTCAACCTCAAATACCGGGAATTCAAAGTTGGGAGAAGGCATTTGATCGCGTGTTTCAACAGGGTTTAAAACAAGCAATATGCATGACGTGATGATTGTTTTTAGAAGAGATAGAGAGAATGCAAGAGTGTGTGCAGTGTATTTTCAGAAAAACTGCTTGTTTTTATTATTTGAGTTATTTTTTAGGATTACCATTTTCTGAAAAAAGCGAAAATAGAAAACAGAAATAAATGCGAAAATTACAGAACGACGTTATTTTATTTATGATCTTGTCGATTCTTGAAACTACAGCCCTATAAAACAAAACTCAGTCACTTTGGGCGAAGCGAAGAGAGACATTTACAGAAAGTAAGCCCTATCAAAACATCTGTTTCACCTGGGCAAGGTGAAAGGTTAAAACAAAGATGACAATTACTTAAACTTATGAACAACTTTCGGAACGTTGACAGCAACCCATTGGCGGCGAACTCCTCGGTGAATCACAAAGTCTAGTACCTTCCTTCTTGATTTGTCTTCAGAAATAACGCTGATTTCTGGTGGAGCAAGATTGTTGGAATCTGTCTCCCAGGCAGAGTTGTCGTAGGGGGGTTCTCATGTTGTATCTTGCATAGTATTTTTACTCTTAGGTAAATCTCCCCATCCAGTTGGCTGGATGTCTTCGAGCCTAATACGAGAGCTTTCGGGAGCGGTGTATTTGACCAAGTAGTCGAACTTGCCACTTGGTTGTCCTAAGGTGTCCCACACTTCTGTGGAACTGGAGGAGTCATCTCTTTCGATGACGTTGACCTCGGGAAAAGTATAGTTGATGAATTCTAGTATTGTAAGCTTTGCAAATTCATCGTCATGCTGGATAGGTTTTGAATACACTGAGTGTTGATCCCATGATTCTGTGGGGACACATATATTCTTTTCAATGATGCTCAGCTAATATGCATCGTTCGGCTGACTCTCTTGCCCTGAGTCTCCCGGGTACGGCTGCCAGATAGGCAGGCCATCCATTGGGCCATAATAGTCGTGGTCAAAGTTGTCCTTCATTAGAGTGTCTTCCTCTAATGAGTTTGGTGGAGCACGACATCCTTCCGGATCACAATCTCCATATATCATCCTGACGTCTGACCTTGGTATAAATCTCGGACTCTGTGCGGGATAGCAAAATGGCGTAGGCACCTCTTCCTGAGGCATATAACCATCCTCGTTAAGATAGGACTTCCATTCTTCATCTGTATCGGAAGAATCACCCTCGTTGATGGATGCACTTTCTAAGGCACTGGGTGAAGGAAACCTCCATTGTGGAAGAAGTCCTGAATGGGATGAAGACTTTCATTGTTAGTAGCAGTTGGGTACAGGTTGAGGAAAAACCAAGACCTTTCTTTGTCTTGTTATCCGTAGGAATGACAAGTTGTCCCCATACTTTTACATTGTTACTTTTGATCACTTTGAGAGCATCTTTGTATGAGGAAATTGATGTTCCCTTTCCTAATTGGTTATCATGGCTCACCAAAAGTGCTTGGAACTGGGTTCCAACAACCTCCTCTGGTTCTACACAAGTGGACGACGATAAGTTACTCACGATCAAGGCTTGCTCTTCGCAGATTGTGACTAATTGGTCATTCTTGACAAACTTCAGTTTCTGGTGCAGTGTTGAAGTGACTGCCCCAGCCTGGTGTATCCAAGGTCTTCCTAATAAGCAGCTGTGCCCTGCCCGGACGTCCATGACCTGGAAAGTGACTAGGAAAGTGTGAGGTCCGATAGTTATGGGAAGGTCAACTTTGCCAATAACTGCCTTCCGAGATCCGTCAAATGCTTTGATGATAACCTCACTGCCTCTCATCGGGGATCCTTTGAATGATAGCCACATTAAAGTGGACTTCGGAATAACATTCAGAGTCAATCCGGTGTCTACCAGTACGCTGGCTAAAGCATCGTCCTGGCAGTTGACTGTAATATTAAGCGCCATGTTGTGACTTTTGCCTTCTTCTGGCAATTCCTCGTCACTAAACCCTAAATTGTTGCAGGAAGTGATGTTGGAAATGATGCTATCGAATTGTCTTATCGTTACATCCTGTTCCACAAAGGCTTGCTCTAAGACTTTCTATAGAGCCTCTCTGTGAGCTTCTGAACTGAGTAATAGAGATAACACAGAGATTTTTGAAGGAGTTTGCAACAGCTGATCAATAATGTTGTATTCACTCTTTTGGATGAGCTTCTGCATCTCTTCGTTGTTTATTGAAAGGTCGGGACCACTGGACTGACTGACTGATTTATCGGGAACTTCCGTTTGAAGTTCCTTTTCTCTGATAGGTTCTCCAACTCCTCAGTTGAATATTCGACCGCTCCGTGTTACTCGACTAATGTCTGCAATATTCATGACGGAGGGTAATGGAGTTTCCTTTCCATTCTCAATTGTTGTTACACCGTACTTGTAAGGGATATCTTTATCGGATTTGTACGGTATTGGTCCCAGCAGATAGATAACTACAGGAGCCTTCTGATTTTTCTGACCATCATAACTAGCCTTAATCAGTTTGAGATTGAGAACCTTTCCACCATCAACAGGGACTCTTGATTCATGGAGTAAAGGGATTATGGTGCACACATCTCTGGCCACTTCTCGCTTAGGGATCCAGATAACATCCATGCTTTGGTCAGGATGATAGTTTGACATTGAATCAGGGCTTGACCATGGTTGAATTTCCTTATGGTCCAACTGACTTTGGAGGGCTGCTCGCACGAGGTAACATATGTGGTTATTCTCTGAGCACACTCTACAACGCTCATAGTTGTGTAGTGGCACCCGGCCACGTCCGCTATGTATGCAGTGTAACCTCACTAGGTCTGTTTCCATGGATCGCACGTCCTGACTTTGATGCCTAGTAGGGTTCCCGTTAATCATACTGACTTATTGTGTGTCTTCATCTAGATAGATCGGAAGCCACCAGTGGTTTAACAAGTGTTGAAGTGTCCTTTGAACGAGTTCACAACCTTGGTTACTCTTACGACACACTTTACAGTTCTGATACTCATGCGAAGTTAGAAAACCAAGTTGGACTTGCTTAGCGTGTAACTCCACCAAGCTGGTATTCATCAAGCGAATATCGAAGATTTGAATCATGTTGACCTGATAGGGATTCTTATCACGGTAATCCTGGATCCATCCAAGATCCATCTGACGCTGGAGGGCCTCTTGTACAAAAGAGCATCCCTGATTATTTACTGAGCAAATCAGACAGGAATCATAATCGTGTTGTGGCGGATCATGATGTTGGCTTTGCCTTGAGTGCATTGCCACCAAGTTGACATCCATCGCACGGATGTCGTGGTTTTGAATGATGTTGGAATCTGTATAAGTCATGTTGACTTCACGAATTCGGTGCTCTTGGATCCATCCGAGATCCAACTGTTCCTATAGAGCTGATTGCACCACAGAACATCCTTGATTGTTTTTTGAGCAGATATCACACTGGTGATAGTTATGAGGTGGTACATGCTTGTACCTGCTCTGTCTGCAATGCTTCTTGACCAGGTTAGCCCTTAATAAGAGTACATCATGAATTTGATAGTTGTGGTTAAAGTCTCCCTTTAACAAATTGACTGCAGCTTTCTCGTGTTGTGGCAACGGGTTTGTCTGAACATTTGGATTTGTATACTTAAAGGATAAGACCCCACTCCTAACAAGCTTTTGCACATCGGATTTGAAACTGAGACAGTTTTCTATGTTATGCCCTGGTCCTCCTTGATGGTAAGGACAGGTCTGATCCGCTTTGAACCAAAAAGGAAGATTTTACGATACTGTAAGAGGAGACCTAGTTTGGACATGCCCCTTAACCAGTAGTAGTGGAAACAGTTCTGCGTACGACATCGGTATAGGGTCGAACCCTGGTGGTTGCATTGTACGGTTGTTGTTGTACGGAGGACGAGCCTACTGAAGAGGCTGTTGGGTCCTTTGCTGATATTGTTGTTGATTCGGTTGGCTCTGAGCAACCTGAGGTTGATACGTCGAGATGGGCGAGGGTTGATAGGAGGAGTTACAGCTGTTACTGGTTGGTAACGTCGCCTTTACTTTCCGAGAGAAATATTGCCAATATCTTGCTCTTTTTTCTTAGGGAAAACACTACCGTATCTTTTGGTACTGCTTGATGGTCCAGCATCTTTAGCTAAACGTCCTTTCCGGACAGCTTCCTCAAGATGAACTCCCATGCCCACCATCTCGGTGAAGTCACTGGGCGCACTGGTGACCATTCTGTCGTAGTAAAATGAACTTAAGGTTTTCAAGAAGATCTTTGTCATCTCTTTTTCCTCAAGAGGTGGACAAATCTAGGCGGCAATTTCACGCCATCTCTGAGTATACTCCTTGAAGGTTTCCTTATCCTTCTGCGACATGGCTCTGAGTTGATCTCTGTCCGGTGCCATGTCCAGGTTATACTTAGTGCGGTTTAAACCCATGTACCATTTGAGTGCGGCACCGGTTAAATTATCCTGGAAGTAGTGGATCAGTAGCTGTTGGTTCTCTGTTTGAGTTGACATCCTCCGAGCGTACATCACCAAGTGACTTTGAGGGCAAGAGTTACCCTTGTACTTTTCAAATTCGGGCACCTTGAATTTGTGCGGAACTTTCACATTGGGGACCAAACAAAGGTCTGCGGCGTCCTTTCCAAATAGATCCTGATCGCGAATAACCTGCAGTTCATTCTGCATCTCCAGGAATTGCTCATGGAATTCCTTTATTTTATCGTTCATACTCTCATTTCCACAAGAAGGTATCTGTGGAATCTGTCCTTCTAGGACAGTGTGTACCACGGGCAGTGGTACAGTCATTAAGGCAGTGACTCTTGGTGCCTCCCAAAGTTTGTAACCTTCAGAAGTTGCTGTCATGCCCCTGGCATCTTCGCTTTCCTGAAGTTTGTAACCTTCACGCCCAACGGCTCCTGCTGCAGTTTTCGGATCTTCCATGATCAGCAGAATATATCCTTCTGGGATATAGTTTATTGGCATGTCCCAGGGACGATCTTTAGGCATGGTATATCGAGGATCATACTTTTCCACTATGGGCATAGATGTGATCTCTGAGATCACAGTCCGTTGTTGTTGCATCTGAGCTGCTGCTAGAGCCTACATATCGTTGTGAAGTTTCCCCAGATCTTTTTTCAGAGAGTTGATTTCTTCTATCAACCCTCTGTTCTCTTCCTCGAGATCATCCATTTTCTTTTGTCGATTGGCCCGAGTATTATACCAATGAGACAGTTTGACTCTAGAATCGAGACACAAACGTGAGATTCGTAGGGAAGAAGATTGCGTTGCGTGAGAATGATGAATGATATGCAATGATTAATTAATTATTTTTGTTTAATCAAAATAAACTTTGACAATTGGATTGGAAATATCATACAGTGGGGAAACCCCATTTTATTGAATTCAAAGATTGCGGAAATGGATATACAGTAATTTACAAAGTGCTGCAAAAGGAAATGTCTAAGCTAATGGATCCAGAGTCATCTCTGAGGAGGGCTCAGGTGCTGGTTCTGGTATTTTCCTCTTCTTTGACTGGGGCTCTTGAGCCGTGTCGGGTTGTCATTCCTTTGCCAAGTGAAAGAAGCGAGCAAATTCCTTTGGTCTCCTTGATTCTCTACAACGTGTTGCTCTAAAATCTCAATCAGAGCATCTTTTTCTTTTAACAGTTGCTGTATTTTCTTGCACTCCACATTAAGAATGCGGTACTTGTTCTTCCAAGACCTCTTCTCCAGTTGAACTTTGTTGAGAGCAACCTGAAGTTTTTCCGTATCAGACATAAAATAAAGGACAGATTCCCTTAACGGAAAAACTTCTTGACGAGGGTAAGGCATCCTCAGCTTGAGAGCTCTAGTTTGTACCCAGTGGAGATAAGGCTCCACAGAGATACAATCCGATTTTCCTAGAGACTCTCTTCCTTTCCTGTGAACATGTTTCCAAGCCTGCACTATTTCTGCCTTTAGTGCCCTGTCATTTTCTCCTTCCTTGAAGAAAAGACCTTCCAGATGAGCATTACGCGGGACATGCCTCATCGGGTATCCGAATTGACGACGAACTAAAATCGGATGATAATTGATTCCTCCTTTAATTCCTATGAGGGGTACATTAGGGAAGTTTCCACAACGGTCAATGATCCTGATCCCGTCATAGATTCGATTGTACCAATCGATGTCAGAGTTGGTAAGAGACTTGATTCTCTGCGACCAACGTAAAGTATTCTTTTGATCCCAAAATGCAGCAGACTTGGGTAAATGGGAAGTGAACCATTTGTATAGCAAGGGTACACAACATGTGATCATTCCTCCGCTGTACAAATTCCTTAAGTGTACATAATGATACGCATCTGCGAGCAAGGTCGGTACACGGTTTCCAATCAGAAAAATCTTTATGGCATTGATGTCAACGAAATTATCAATGTTAGGAAACAGAAATAACCCGTAAGTGAGTAAAGCAAAGATGCTTTCGAAAACAGGCACATTCCCTATACTAGCAGAGTACAGGGCTTTCTTTATCAAAAACTGGGCTGGCAAACCTTGAATTCCACCCTTAGTGATCATGTGAGTCCTGACTTCTGACTCGTCCAAATAAATTGCTCTTGCAATGGTTTGATCTTTTGGAATTTCTTCCAGTCCAAAAAAGGGAGCTTGGTCAGTGATAGGTAAATCAGTCAAGTGAGAGTACTCCTCCAGTGTTGGTGCTAGCTGATAATCCGGGAATGTGAAGCAGTGATAGACCGGATCGTAGAACTGGATGAGTGTGGACAGGATTCCTTCAATTACATGGACCCTTAACAGAGACAGCAGTCCACCATACTTAGCTCTGAAACATCAGGGTTGGTGATCATCCTCGCCAATCCTCTAGTTTTGGAACCATGAAGGTATACTTGTGAGTCTTTATTCTACCGAAATCTTTAACGCAATCTTTCTCTCTGACATTTGTAATCATTGTCTCAGTTAAATTTGAAAAAGAGAGACTAGAAGAGAAAATTATCTTTGTTTTAATGTTTTTTTAATGAAATGAATGCATGAATGCAGCACACAAAAACATAGAAAAAACATGGGGTCAAAGGGTCGGTGTCATGAAGTCAAGGCTCAACCCATCCCCAAAGGTTTTACTGGTATTTTTTTTGTACCTGTCCGAAAAATCATTGACCCCTCTTGGGATAACAACAGCAGGCTGGAATTACCCAAGCAAGCTGATGTATCTTAGAGTGATCTCAAATGAGGCTAGTATCGCATGAAAACTATTTACGATAGCTTCTGCACTATAAAATAGTAACTTGGTTTCAGTCTACTAAAATCCTCAGCTTCTCAGATAACCCAATCGAACAATCTGCTTTCAACAATTGAAGCCGTATAGGCTTGAATCTGCAAAGGGCATCTCCATTGATTCGATGGTCTACCGGGACCCCTTATTTGGGATTCACTCCCAATAAGATTACCCATCTCGTGCCATAACCTATATTAGGTGTATACTCAATCTTTCCAGATGCGGCATCACACGCATTCCCATTAGCAGAAAAATAAACACGAATATCAATTAGGAAAAATAGTATATATATTTGTCTTAACATCCTAGACCTCTAGTCCTATGATCCTAACAGTCAAGGACATCCCCAGTGAAGTCGCCATTTTTCTGTAGTGAGCGATTTTTGTCGGTGACGCGACCACCTTATCGGTGGGGTTTTCCTCCTCGAGGAGGAAGGGGGTGCTACTTTCTGATTTCTTATTTATCCCATGAAGCTGGAAGGGAAAGGGAAGGTATCTAAAACTAACCTTGCACGCGAATGTTTAACTAAACAAACACTTAGAGAGATTGGGGAGTCCGGGGTCAGGTTATACAATGGGGAGTTGTCAGTTACCCATCCTATATATGGTTATCCACAAGATGTTAGCTTTAGGTTCTGCTTTGTAATTGATGGTGTTTATCTGTTAATGGGTTGGGGAAAGTTTCTTGGGAAATGAGTGAGTTGATGTTGATGTTTTTGGGAAGGTGCTGGACCTAAGTTTTGATTGATGTATGAAGGTATTGGACCTAGAGTTTTTGATTAGTATGCTCGCTAAGATTTCGAAATCTTATGCCTACGTATTCTCGTTTAATTGAAATAGGGAAATCAGAGCAATCATAGTTCCTCCTATTCTAAGGGAGGAAAAAGATATTTTGGTGTCTCGTTCAAAGCCCAGGACAGAGGCAAAAAGGGATATTTGGGTCTTGTTCAAAGCCCAAGATTGAAGCTAAAAGGTTGACTGAAAGAGAATTTGTCCTCTCTAAAGAGGGATTATTGATTTTTTCGTGCCTTGATCAAAGCCCAAGGTTGAAGCTAAGAGGTTGATTGATTCCACTGGGGAAGTCCTTATACAAAGCCTAAGAGGAGGCTGGAAATGACCGACTCAACAAGAGAGTGGATAAGTTGGTGTCTTTTACAAAGCCCAAGACGGAGGCTAAAAGAGACTGACTCTTTGGGGATATCATTATATGAAGCCTAAGAGGAGACTAACAGTTTGACTTTTCTGAGGAAAATGTTCTTTCTGTCTTGTATAAAGCCCAAGATTGAGGCAAAAATGGATTTTTGACTCCGTTGGGGAGATTTATATGTGTCTGGTACAAAGCCCAAGACGGAGGCTAAAATGAGTTTGTCTCAACAAGAGAGTCTTTTATACTCAACAAGAGAGTGACTTGCTGTCTCGTACAAAGCCCGAGATGGAGGCTAAAGGAATTGACTCAACAAGAGAGTCTTTTATACTCAACAAGAGAGTGATTTGCTGTCTTGTACGAAGCCCGAGATGGAGGCTAAAGGAGTTGACTCAACAAGAGAGTCTTTGGAAAATGATGGACTCAACAAGAGACTCTGAAGAGTGATTGACTCAACAAGAGTTTCTAAAAAGGTTAGTTTCGCTAGGGGATGATCATTGTACAAAGCCCAAGAGGAGGCTGACTGTGCTGAGGAAAGAATCATTATACAAAGCCTAAGAGGAGCATATCTTACTGCTGAGGATTAGATCCATAGGCAGGCCCAAGGGTGGGGAACTCTCATGAGAGAGACCGGATTTCTGTTGGAGATTGATCCAGAGTGATCGGTGTTTTTCCTATGTTTGAAAGGAACTTGAGAATGTCTTTGAGGCTCAAGGGGTTTAGATTGTCCAAGTTTATGGGTGTTGGAGAGTTTTATCTTTTGTAGGATGCCCAAAGGAGGGCAAGGGCCTTAAGGGATGAGAATCAACCCTAAAGTGGAAAGATGTTTGACACTGGTGTGACTGCTTTAGCAAAGGATGACTAAGTTCTGTCTTATACCTTTAAGAGATTGTTAGGGTTCTTGTATTAAGCCCAAGAGAAGGCATGAGAACTTCTAAGAAGCCGAAGGGTCCTTGTACAAAGCCCAATAGGAGGCAGGGATGCTTTTAGGAAGACTGTGGGTCCCCAAACCAAGAGAAGTTCAAGAAATACAATTCACAGAGAAGAGATCATTCCAGGAAAGTTCGAGTATTTGGAAGAAACTCAAGAGATACTATTCACGGAGAATAGATCAACTCTGGGGAGTAGAATTTCTTTGATAATTTCTAAGGGTGACAGTCTGAGAAAAGGTTCACCGAGAATAATGCCTTTCTCTTTGTTCCATATTGATTAACCACAAGAGAAGGGAAGACTGTATCTGGAAATCCTATGGGGATCTAGTTTTGTTTGTATTTAAAGAGTGACCAACAGGGCTTTACCTAGTTCTAGACGTAGTTGCCGGGGAAAACACTAAATAACTATACTAGTATATATGCAGTTGATATATGACGAGTATTTAAAAGAGTATGAAAAAAGACCAACCATGCGCAGCTTCCCACAATACAGTTATGTATATGAAAGCATATAAAAGAAAACGGATAAACACTTACCCATTGTAGAGCTTCCATGCTGTTTTGTTAGTTGTTCCAGAAATAAATTAAAGAAAGTCTTGATAGCAATTATACATTTGGATTCAAAATCAAAGGAGAAAGTATTTTGAACAAAGATCGGGGCTTACATCTCAGGGAGAGGCCCAAATTTTAACAGTGATGGCACTGTTGTTTTGTATCGGGACTTATACAATGACTGAGGCCCAAAAGTTTTGGTTAAAAGGGGATTGGGTCTTACACTCTACTAGAGGCCCAAAGATTAATTTTTGTACAAGTGATGGGGCTTACAACTCAAGGAGAAGCCCAGTTGATTTTGTTACAAAGGCGACGATCACGCCGAACTTTTAAAAATATACAGAGGGACTTATACAATGTGTGAGACCCAAAAATTGTTTATTTACAAAGGGGTTGGGTCTTACACTCTATTAGAGGCCCAAAGATTATTTTTTGAAAAATGGCGATCGTGCCTAGATTTTTTATCGTGTCGGGACTTATACAATATCTGAGGCCCAAAATGGTTTTTGTACAACAAGGGTTGGGTCTTACACTCTATTAGAGGCCCATGAGTGTTTGAAAAAGATTGATAAGGGTTGAATTAATAAAAACCCTAATTTTGTTAAAAATGTAATTAATTTTGTTAAAAATTAATAAAAATTAATGAAAACATGTGAAAAAATGGGTGGTGATCTTGGATCAATGTCTCAAAAATCATGTTTTTATCCACAAAATGATTGGAAACTAATTAATCTTGGAAAGTCAAGAAGGAAAAAATATTTCAATTGTTAAAAAACAAATAAACATGAATTCTTTGCAAAAATATCAAATATATGAAATAAATAATATTTTTGGGAAATTTTGGTAAAATAAAATATTTTAACATTTTTGTGAATTATTAAAAAAAGAATCAACTCAAAATCATTAAAATTCAGAGAGAAATTAATTTTTGAATCAATTAAATAAAACCACAAAATTCAAATATTCAAATTTGTGAAAAAGGCACCAAGAACATGGGCCAAGAACACGCGCGAAGGGAGTTTTGCTCAGATTTTCATTTTCTATCCAATCTCACTGAATACTTGATGAAATCGTGCAATCCACATATCAATCTACTTGTTTTCACCTCATGATCATGTCTATGGTCTTTAATTTCATATATTTTAAGCAAGGAATAAGAAATCAAGACAAAACCTCAAGAACCCTAGATTTTGCACGAAGGCTGGGAATTTTGATACACGATTCATTAAAAGCAAGTAATTGAAGGGAAACATTCTATGCATGATTATGAACATTTGGCAAAAGTATTGTGCGAGGAAATATGCATAGATTAAGAGATGACCAAGTTTAGGCTTACTTGAAGGTCGTGGCAGCAAGAGCAAATTGATTTTTGAGTTGGAGGTGTTACAGATGAGTTGTGATGATCTGAACAGCTTCCCTACACCATATGGAATGTGTTTGAATGCTTGGAGTGATTTGAAATGGACTGGAACAGATTATGGCACCTCAGCTGCAACTTGGTTGAAAACTTGAGCAATTGGCTGGTGATTTTGTGAAATTGGTGTTACAGATGTTGTTTAAGTGTTTGGATCACTTCTATATGATGTTTATGAGGTGTGTGTATGATTGGTTTGGTTGGAATTGCTCTCAAACTCAAAACCCGATAGTGACTTGCTTTAAAAGGTAATTTTGGAAGTGAGAAGGTGATTTTGAGGAAAGCATCAGTTGTAGTGCTTTGGTGTGGTTTGAATGATCAGTGAGGACCAATATTTATAGTGGATCAATTCTTATCTTGGAGGAATAGTGAATGGCTGCTGGATCAGATCACATTCAATGGCTTTGGCTTGGTGGCATTTCTTCTCATGCAAGGCAAACTAGCCTCTCCCAAGAGCAGAGCTATGTCTTGACCAAATCTACATTATTCAAATGTTTTAATTGTTTTTTAAGTGAGCATCTTGACTGAGTAGAGTGGATTTGTTGAAAGTGCCCTATTTCACATAAATGCCTTTGAATTCAAGGCATATATGCCAAAATGCATTAATCTTATGTTGGAAGATCTCTTAGCTTTTTTACTCAGCTGTACAAGTTGGATCAGTAGGATTAGGATTAGATTAGATGAATTTGGCATAGGGATCATTGGCCTTTGGTTCAAAATCGTGTGAATCAAGAAATCCTACAAGCTGATTTTTCATGACAGCCTTGCCATGGTGTGTTGTAGCAGCCATAATTTTTGGCTCAAGTTGATTTGTTTCATGCCAATAAGTTCTTTGGATTCTCAGCAACATTTGCAACAACATTGATGTTTATGTCTTGAATTGATTCAGCTTGCAACTGTGTGAAAAAACCTCACAAGTTTTGGTGTTTTCAACAAAATCTGTCTTGGACAGAATTTTGTCTAAGTGTTGGAAAAGGTGCATTTTCATGTTTTTAGTGATTTTGGTCCAACCATAACTTAAAATCCTTGAGGAATTGGAATGAGGTGTAGTTAACACTTTTAAAATATGCCATCAGAGCTACAAATCCATCTTTGGACCATCCAAAATGGTTGCTTGGATCTCAAGTTATGATCCTTGGAAGTTGGTACCCTAGCCACTTTGTTTCATAACTTAGAAAAATTCTAAGTTTTTATGGTTACCCCTTTTACAAGTTATCCCATTTTATTTGATTTTTCTTGATGAATGATAATTCCAATCACACATTAACATCATTTTAGGGTTAAGGAACCATAATTATGAAAAATCTCAAAAAGTCAAACTTTGACTTTTGTGCATAGTTGACTTTTTATCAGATGAATTCCAAACTGCGCAATCCTCTATGAAATTAAGTCCTTGACCTAAATCAAACTTAATAGATTGATTCCATAGGTGATATAGGGTGTATTGAATCATGTCCCAAGGTTTGGGAGCATGTCCTGGTCAAAAGTCAAAGATACAGTTTACTTTTTCCTCAAAACCCTAATTGTGGTCCAGATGAAAATGAAACTTGTAGACCAAGCTTCTTGGATCAATCCATTATTGCAAATGGATAAATGTAGTGCATTGGGGTCCCTCAAATCATGTCTTGAGGTCTTGGCTCATGTTGTGTCCCAAAAGTCAACTTAGGGGTGAATTAGGTCAAGAAGCCCTAATTCCTGATTTTTGGTAAATGCATCCCCTGAGGCTAAATTGACTTAATGATTGGGTCCATGAGGTCCCTTGGAGTATCTTGGTTGTTCTTTGAAGCATTAGCTCATGCCCAGAGGAAAATTTCCATCTGGAGGCCCTGGTCGACCAAAACCCTAATTTGGTGACACTGGCGATCTTGAGGCTTAATCCACTTGGAAGGTAGCAACTTTGTGCTTGGTTCTTGATGTGGGAGTCCTCTTGATCCTTTATGGGTGTTTGAGAGTTTAGACAAGTTGAAGATCATATCATTCCTTGATTGATCCTTTGTCTAAATGCTCTGAGAGGGTTTAAAACCCTAATTCTGATTGTAGTGAATATGCTAAACCCTCTTTGGGGAGACTGAAGAGGCATAATGATACATCTATATTGTGGTGATGATTTGCACAATGATGGGAAATCTTAGTGGTCAAAATTTGGGGTATGACAGTGAGTTGCGCAGATGAAGTTCATCCTCAAATTTTAAGATGTGGTTGAAATTGTGAACGATGGAGTACCTGCATTGGAAGCGAATGCGAACGATGTTCAGCAAGATGTGCACAAGGAACGAAGAAAGAAAGATGGAAAAGCTATGTTTTTTATCCATCAATGCGTGGATACTAACGTGTTTGAGAGTATCATTGAAGAAAAAGCAACAAAAGCAGCGCGAGACACGTTAAAGAACTTGTATGGCAAAGATGAAAAGTTGAAGAGGGTGAAGTTGCAGACTTTGAGAAAGCAATTTGAGATGACTTAAAGGAAATAAGATGAGACAATTTCATAATTCTTTACACGTGTGGCATCGCTAATAAACCAGATGAAGGCGAATGGTGAATCAATCACTGATCTGTAGAATTGACAAAATATTGAGATTTTTTACTATTAATTTTGATTACTTTGTCATGTCCATTAAAGAGTTCAAGAACCGAGTTGATATGGAGGTGGAAGAACTTCAAACTTCATTGGAGGCACATGAGATAAGACTGAAGCAGAGGAACTCAGAGAGGGAGAAATTGGCTAAATAGGAAATGCAAGCAAGATTCACCAAGAAATATGGGAAAGAAATGGTGAAGCATAGAAATAATCTTACTAATGATGAGAAGTCAAGAAAGAATACAAAAAATCACTCTGATTCAATCAAGAAAGTCATGGGCAACAAGTATTCGGAGAAGAAAGTTAACATGAAGGTGGTGCAGTGTTACAATTGCCAAGGATTTGGTCATTATGCTAGAGATTGACGAAGAAAGAAGGAATCTAGAGCAAAGGATGATGAAGAAGTGCAATATGCACATGCTGGAGAAAATGACTCTGATGATATGCTGCTCATGGAAAATACTCAGTCGAACAATGAGCAACCACATGCGGTATATGAATTCTGGATGCATCAACCACGTGACTGGTAATAAAATCTGGTTTACCAAGTTGGATGAATCAGTCAAGAAAGTGATCAAGTTTGCAGATGTCAACTGTGTTACATCATAGGGAAGAGGAAACATAGTTGTGGAGAAGAGAAAGGGTCAGAGGACCAACATTACCGATGTCTTGTATGTACCTTCAATGATAAGTAACTTGATAAGCATAGGTTAATTACTTGCCAAAAGATATAACATGAAGTTGGAAGAAAATTTGATGAAGGTGTATAATGGTGAAGAAAGGATGATCCTGAAGGTACCATTGGCAGATAATGAATTCTTCAAGATTGAGATAAACATGGTTGATCATTAGTGTCTTGCTTCGACTACTGTCAAAGATAAGAACTGGTTATGGCATCACATATTTGGACACCTAAACTTCATATGCATAAGTATGCTTAACTAGAAGAAGATGGTGTATGGCTTACCTCAAGTGAAAGAACCAAGTCAAGTGTGTGAGGAATGCTGAAAAGTAAAGAAGGCTAAGAAAGCATTCAAACATGACTTGTCCATGAAGTCGAGAGAAAAGCTGGAGCTTGTTCACTCTGACGTGTGTTGACCTTTTGAAGTAAGGTCGAATGGAGGCAACTAGTATTTTCTAACCTACATAGATGAATTCACTAGATATATGTGGATTTCCCTTATTGAAAAAAAAGTGAGGTATTCACATAATTCAAGAAGTTTACATTGCACGTCGAAAAGAAAAGTGGATGCAAGTTAAAAAAAACTAAGAACTAATGGTGATGGTGAATACACCTCTAGAGATTTTGTAAGATTTTGCACTGATGAATGTATAGAGCATGAGTTCATTACACCATATACACCTCAGCATAATGCTATAGTTGAGAGGAGCAATAGAAGTATATTGAACATCACTAGGAGCATGTTGAAGGAAAAAGATATGTGTCATACCCTAAATTTTACCCCTAGATTCCATCATCATTTGCATAGCATACAACACAATTTATGTGTGTCATCCATGCATAGATAACCCTCAAAATTATCAAGATATTGTCTTGCTTTGTTTTGTTTGTGAATTAGGGTTTGCATCAAGGAGATTATTGGTTGATCAGTCAAAGTCTTGGATTGATCATCAATATATCAAGTTCTCATGATCAAGAGTTTCCCTACATCAACAATCAAGTTTATTGTGGCCTCATTACAAGTTCATCAAGTTTCAAATTCATCTGGTCCACAAATTAGGGTTTCTGAGCCAAAGTCAACCGCACCTTTGACTTTTGACCAAGACATGATCTCAAACCTTGGAGCATGATTCATGACACTCAAAGACACCTTTGGAGTCCATTCATGTGTTCAAATAGCTCAAGAGTTTGATTTCATTGAAGTATGCAACTTGGATTTTATTTGATACAAAAGTCAACCATTGATTAAAGTCAAGTTTGACTTTTGACTTTTTGGTCAAACATGAGCTTCTCAAGTCAAAGATCATGAAAATGTGTGATTTGGACCATGATCAATCAAGAAAATCAAGGAAAACATCAAAGAATCAAGATTTGTGAAAATTAGGGTTTCATGATTTTTTCTAAGTTATGAAATTCTATGATTTTTACTCAACTTGCCAAGCTCATAACTTCCTCATCAAACATCCATTTTCTTTGCTCCAAAGACCAAATTGAAGAGCTTGTTCCATACTACAACTTTGTCCCAGAGGATGATTTTCCAAAAAATGCATGGATTGAGAGATATGAGGCCATGAAGTGGATGATTCAATACTTTTGGAACCAAAACACTTAGAAATTTTTTCAACAAAATATGCCTTGTCTTAAAGCCAACTTGTTGGACATTTTTCACCATGATCCCTTTTTATTCAAGAAAAGTTGTCAACATGAAATTTGTGTAGGGTGTTTTAAGCTTTCCAAAAAGTCCAAGAACACAATTTTATCATATTTGAGCTAGGAGTTTCGAAGAAGAGAAGTTGGCCTTGAAAACTTGAATGTTGGTTCATGTTCATGTCAAACTCTTGTTGCAAAACCTAGCCAAACCTACATAATCTTGCTTTGCAGGTCATGTTACTTGTAAATCTCCCTCTAATTAGAAGTTTACACAAGTTTATGATGCATTGACCAACGATTTGAGCCATTAACCAAGTTGTAATGCCATTTATGGATTGTTTTGCAAGAAAGTTCACAATGCCATTTGCATAAAGTGACTTTAATAAAAAAGTTAACTTGTCTTGAGCCCATACCTTGTTCCTTCTGCACACAAACTCTTCTTGGCACAGAAGCAACACCTCTAAACTTTCCAACCACTCTAGAAAGGCATGGTACTATGTCTTGAAACCACACAAATCCATGAAACTACCACTTGGAATCCAACCAAGTCATTTTGCACCAAGCTTGCATTATGCATAACCTGAATTCCTCAACCTTTCCCTATAGATAGAGGGCATTTCCTTGCTCTAAAACACACAACAAACACACAGAAAAAACACCTCCACACATCATAACTTGCATTAAACCTCATTTGGCCAAAAAAACTCCATTTTCCACAAATTTGTCCAAAACCTTCTCTATTCATAAAATCATCAAACCACCCATCCACACACATCACAAAACACCTAACAAAGGTGGTCAGATCATCATCTTCACCAAAAACCCTCAGTTTCTAAAAGTCAACCCTCAAAACCTCATTCTATTAACTTTTTGTATAAAACTTCATAAATCTTCATCCAAGCCAGTTTTAATCCATCTAAGGCTTCAAAAACCCTACATAATCATCCCACAAACTGTCCATAAAATCATTTTGCAACTGTAACTTCATTTCCATCAAGATCAAATTCCCATTTTTCACATTTGCAAGAGGGATCATGTAAGGAAGTAGAAGTTGTTTCAGTGCAAACTAAGCATCCTAAAAGCATCTTGGAGGTTCATATAAGCTTTTTATATCATCAATCACCTTCTGGCAGTGAGATTGAAGAGGCATTGGACCTACTCCAATATGTAAGTCCATAACCTCTGCAACTATGTGATTTTGTTGTCATACTCATTCATGTGGATTACCAACTTATTTTCCAAGATATAGAGGTCATTTACCCTTTGCCAATTGATTTGAATTTGTTATGTATGTGATTTCATTGTAGACTTTCATTTTAGGGTTTATTCTGGTTTCAATCTAATTATTTAGTATGGTATGGAAATTAGTGTGATTAATTGATACCATCATGTTCCTTGTGAAAATCCAAGCAAGTTTCATGTTTACAATTTTGCATTTCATTGAGAATTGAGTGAGATACAATTTTCAGAAAATCAAAATTGGAGGTTGAAGATGATGAAGAAGATGGCACGAATTCTGGATTTTAAACTTGTTTTAATATTTGTTTTTATGTTTCCACATACTTACTGACTTAGGCATTGCGCCATGGTGGTTGTGTGATGTGTTTGCGAGGCTTTGCATGCTTGAGGGTTGGGGTTCGAATCCCCTTCACCCAAGCCCTTTCGTGCTTTTTTTTTTCTTCTAATTTTCAACTTGTTCTCACATATAATACACTGCATGTGCATTTTGTCAAGGCCAAGCAACTGGCCCAGTGGTATTGTTTTAGGATGCATCCAAGGGTGTGTGGGTTCAAACCACACATGTGGAATTGCCTATTTTTTTTACCACTTGTAGCTTTCATGTTTTTTTTCAATTTTGTTTCAATCATATATCACTATTTATTCATTATTTTTGGCTGATTTTTTGCACACCTATTATTTGTTATGCTTATTTTATGAACATGTGAAAAAATTCCAAAAAAATATTATTTATTTCACCTATTTTTATTATGTTGAAAACATGTCCCATTTATGTAGTTTCTTAGAACTTTTTCATGCTTGTTTTGAGTTGTTCCTCAACCCAATGACCCATAAATGTTTGTGTGACTTTTGTTATGTCTTAGACCATGTAAAATGTTGTACCTTTGTTACCTACCTTAATTAAATATGCCACTTTGTCACCATATTTAAGTATTTTCTTTCATGAATTTATTTGTCAAAGTATGATTATGTCTTCTAGGTTTAGGATTGACTTTGTGTTTGCCATGACTTTGTTTTCTCATCTTATATGCATGTTGTTTCCCATTAGGGTTAAGTGTTGTATCCACTAATGTAATTATGATCTTTGTGATTGTTGCTTATGTTTGTATACCATGACTTATGTTTTGTGATGTTCTTTGCTTCCAACATCTCCTTCATAAACTTCCACCTTGTTAAACATGCTTCTTGCCTTGCATTTATCAATGAACCTTGATATGAACCCTTAGTTGTCACCCTTATGCCTTGAGCCGTGTCTAGCTTGTTTTTATTATTAAGTGGTATCTTAAACTTGTCCATTATTATTTGAAATCTTAACTTGTTTTCATGATTAAGTGGTGTTAGTATCAACCCTAAACCATGTCATAATATTGAACTTAGTTAATGCTTACTCTAACTTGAAATTTTCATCCATATTCTTTGTCCATATGATGATAGATATACCTTTTGAATTTACTCATGCATGTGTGATATTGTTATATCCATGACCTATATGTTTGATATTGTTATATCCTTGATTTACATGTTGATATTTGTTTCCATGACCATGATATTGTTATATCCTCCCTTTATGATTGATATTGTTATATCCTTCATGTCCATGATGATGTTGTTGATGTTGTTACATTTATGCCCATGCTCATATGTTGTTACTTAAGTGTTTATACTCCATGCCCACATGTTATTGTTATGAACATGCTATGATATGCCACTTGTGTTCTTACTTTGGTCTTGTTAGAACCATGTCTCATATATGCTTTGACTATGCATCATCCCTGTTTAGGTGTTCATCCTTGGTTGTTACCATGATAATTTATGACTTTATTAAGATGTTGTCACATCTACCTTTATGTGTTGGTTGTTACCATGATAATTTATGACTTTATTAAGATGTTGTCACATTTACCTTTATGTGTTGGTTGTTACCATGTTCATTTGACTTTGTTATATCTCATTTCATCTCATGTGATCCTTTAGTTGATATCATGTTTGAATGTCATCTTTGCCATAAGTTGTGTGTCTTTTTTTGATGTCATGTTTGAACATCATCTTTATCATTTATTATTTGCCTTGATTGATGTCATGTTTGAACATCATCTTTATCACTCTTTATCAACTTTAGTTGGTATCATGTTTGAATGTCATCCTTTGTCATGTGTTGTTTACTTTGATATCATGTTTGAATATCATTCATGTTTATCTCATCCATTATCACCCATATACTCATGTTTATTTTGACTTTGTCAAGTCATCCCCAAGTGATGTTAGCTTGTTAGATCTCTTTCTTCTCTTTTCTTTTGTTGCCTAAATCCAAAGGAAAGATTTCTTGTGTTGACTTTATGTCATAGGTAGTATAACATTCCCTCAACTACCCCTTTTGACTTTGTTAAGTCATTAACCTTTCAACATAGTCTTAGGTTAGAGATTGTAAACTCTTTGACTTTGTTAAGTCATGTAAGTGTTATTGTTATAAACACTTACTCCCCCCTTTGGAACCTTGATCACTATCAAGTGTTCTTCACCTATAGTAAGGTGAACTACGATTGCTCTGATTCCATCCTTGTTAGGATATGTAGGCATAAGACTGTGAAGTCTTGGCGAGCATACTAGCAATAAACATCCTTAGGTTCCCTATCTCATAAAACCCAATAAAACATTTCTAAACATTATCAAGCAAATTACCATAACACAAATACTTTCAAGGGGTTCATATAGGATACTTTAGATACTTAGGGTGCTAGAACCTTCCCTTAGTATAACCAACCCCGAACCTTTAGATATCTTTGCATTGTTGTTACATTTCACAATTAGGGTTTTACTCGATCTTTTCCCTTTCCTTTGGATAAATTAAAGTTAGGTGGTGAACATTCACTGTTTTGTTATTCAAGTTAATATAATAGCTTGATTTCCGATTCTCACCGTGACAATATGCCAAGATATTTTAGGGTGAAACAACTTTGACAGTAGTATACATTCTAAACAGATGTCCAATGAAGAAGATAGTCGAGAAGACACCTTATGAGCCTTGGACAGGATAGAAGCCAAACGTTAGTCATCTTAGAGTTTTTGGATCAATGTGTTTCAAGCATGTACCTAGCTAAACAATTGAGGAAGAAACTAGATGATCAAAGTCAGACTATGATTCTCATAAGTTATCATTCAAATGATGCATACAAACTGTATTCACCAAATGATGATAAACTTGTGATCAATTGAGATGTTCTAGTGGATGAAAGCAAATGGTGGGATTGGAGTCAGGAGTTAGTTCTAAAGGAGAAAGAAACAGTCACAATTATGCTTGACGAAGACAAACAGACTGAAGTCACAACCAATCAAAATGAAGATCCACCTTAGCAGAATGTTAGGAGATTAACTAGAACAAGAACTGAGTCGACAAAGCTAGATGGATATGAGAGATATCCAGATCAAGCAATCGATGCATATGGTGACTTAATAAAAGAAGTGAAGATGTTAGTTAAATCAGAACCAAACAATTTGGATCAATCCATGAATGGTTCGAATTGGTTAGCATCCATGCAAGAAGAACTCGGGGAAATCGAGAAGAATAAGACCTAGAAACTTGTCGAGAAATAAATCAAGAAGTCAATTGATGTGAAATGGGTCTACAAGTTGAAGATAATTCCAAATGGTGAGATTGCTAAGCACAAGGCAATACTAGTGGCAAAAGGTTTTTTGCAAAAACCTGGTATTGATTTCGACGAAGTTTATGCACCTATGGTAAGGCAAGAAACCATCAGATTTTTTATGTCAGCTGCAACATACAAAGGAAGGAAGATACATCAACTAGATGTAAATTCAGCATTTCAAAATGGACTTTTGGAAGAAGAATTCTATGTAAGTGAGCCACCAGGATTTGAAATCAAAGGGCAGGAGTCAAAGGTATACAGATTAATGAAAGCTCTCGATGGTTTGAAGCAAGCCCCAAGAGCTTAGAACAAGATAATAGATAACTTTCTAATCGATTTTGGTTTCTCAAAATGTGTCTTAGAACATGAAGTGTATGTCAACAATGCAAGCAAGATTAGTCGAGTCATCATATACTTATATATGGATGATTTGCTGATTACAGGTGTAGAAGAGGAAGAAATCAAAGGTGTTAAGTCGAAACTGATGCAGGAGTTTGAAATGTACAACCTAGGGAATTTGCAATATTTCTTAGGGGTGAAATTTAAAGAAACAAGTGAAGGAGTGTTTATGCAACAGACGGAGTATGCTTGAGACATCCTGAAGAGGTTTAAGATGAGCAACTATAATGTAATTGTCACACCATTGGATAATGGAGAAAAGTTGAAAAAGGAAACAAATGATAAGTTTGTAAATGAACATTGTACAAACAAATCATCAGATCCTTGAGGTATCTTTGCAATACTAGGTCAGATATTTGTCAAAGTGTAGGATTGCTAAGTAGATTCATGGATAAACCTCAAGAGTGTCATCTCATTGCAATCAAGAGAGTGCTAAGATACAACAATGGTACGATTGATCATGATATTTTCACCAAAACAAATTGAGTTTTTTCACAAGATCACCCAAACAACACTACTGTAAAATATATCTTTGGTAACACCATATTACTACGGCCATTTTGTCAACTGTAGTAATATCTCATATTTATGCGCCTAATTTTTATTTTATTTTATTAAAAGACTTTTCATCACGGTTCAAAATAACAACTGGGGTGATAGATTAAGGGTTACAAGCTTCAAATCCCAACAACAACATTTTTCCATTTTTCCTATTAAAAAAAGTGTGTGTCCTTTAACTTATATTGTTAAATAAAAGTTGGAAAATAATTAACTACAATTATTTTTTCAACCGTGGTTATATGTGCCTCATTTCACTACGGTTGATATTTGAAACCGTGGTGATATTCTTTCCTGCAAAATTAAAACATAACATGTTCTTTTATTTCCTTCAAAACACATGCCCTAGCAAACTAGACGACATCGATAGCAAAATTTCATCTTCACCATCTTCATTCATTTATTGGAACGTCAAATCTTCACCATATTCATTCATTTGGAATGTCTAATCTTCACCTTCTTTATTCATTTCTTGGAACATAAATTATTTCTTGGTCTCTTCCTTCTCTTTGAAGTACAGTACGTTACCTTTCCGTGTTCATTCTTCATTGTTCATCTCTCTCTCTCTCTCTCTCTCTCTCTCTCTCTCGTTCATTGTGGTGAGGTTTTTCTTTATGCGATGTGAATTTGATGCTGAAAATTATCGATGAATTTGTGTTTTGGATTATTCATATTTTGTGATGTTTTTGTTGTTATAAGGCTATGTGATGTGTCATGTTCATGTTGCAAACTCTAGTGGTGTTTTTGTTGGTTTTATTGAGATTTTGAGGTGTTCATGTGATCACTTTGTTGTTATAAGGCTTTGTTTTTGTGGTCTTAAACTTTATTATCTTAATATCAAATAAAGAAATAAATGTGTAGTTGCAAATAGAATTGTTTGGGTTGTTGATTGATGTCATAAATTTAGAGGATTTCTTTATACACCACCCAAGTTTCTTAGGCACCATGTGAAATTTCATTTTTGCCCCCAGATTTCGGATTTGCACATCCGGACGCACCAAATTTTTAAAAAACGCTGATATGTTCCGAATGTGCACATCCGGAAGAATTCCTTATTTGCAAATCCCAAAAAAATCAAAAGCATTCCATAAAATCATTTACTTCTAAATATAATTAAATCCAATATCATTAAAATCCAACATAATTAAACTTAATATGATTTTTCAATATAATTAAATCCAATTTAATTAAATCCAATATAATTAAAATTAATATGATTAAAATTAATATGATTTTTTTAATATAATTAAATTCAATATAATTAAATTAATTTTAGAAGTAAATACCATATAATTTTAATTATAATTTAGAAGTAAATACCATATAATTTAGAAGTAAATACCATATAATTTTAAATACCAATATAATTAAATCCAATTTTAGAAGTAAATACCATATAATTTTAAATCAAATATAATTAAATTAATTTTTTCAATATAAAAAAATCATTTAAAATTAAATACCATATTAATCATATTAATTATATTGAAAAAAATTAATCATATTAAATATCATATTAATTTTAATTAATATAGATTTTAATTATATTGGATTTAATTATATTGAAAAAATGATATTAATTTTAATTATATTGGATTTAATTATATTTAGAAGTAAATGATTTTATGGAATTCATTTTATTTTTTCTGGATTTGCAGATCAGGAATTCTTCCGGATGTGCACATCCGGAACATATCAGCGTTTTTTAAAAATTTGGTGCGTCCGGATGTGCAAATCCGGAATCTGGGGGCAAAAATAAAATTTCACATAGTGCCTAAGAAACTTGGGTGGTGTATAAATAAATCCTCTAAATTTATTGTTGATAAACTTAATTAATGTATCGGAGATATGCCCACTTATTCATGACCTCTAGTTCAACAACTACGTCCAATTCTGATTCCGGGATAGAACAAAAAGTAATATAGTTTAATTTGGCATATAACACCAAACTATTTGCATTAAAGTGTGCATTATATAAAAAAAATCTCATATAATTACTAAGGAGATTACACGTTAGAAAATAAAATAACTCAGAGAAGTAAATGGAAAACAAAAATCATCTTACATTTTAGAATTCAAAATTCAATAGAGCACTCACAAAACACCAACCAAAAAGACATCCATAATGCGAGAAATTTTCTCATTTTGTCCCTGAACTTTTTGTTACTGAACTTTTTGCAAAGTGAAGCAGACGTCTTTCTCAATGATGGTCTTGAAAATATTATTTTGTCAACAATATTAGAAATTAATTAACAATAATACATCAAATTGATCTCTCTAAGCTGCATGCAATTTTTTACCACATGCTTAATTCCCTCCTTTGTAACATCATCGTAACTTTGTAGTACAAAGTGCAAAAGTCTAGAACAACTCTTTGTGATCACATTAAGTGTTTCATTAACAAATTAACACCTTTAATTCAAAAACTTCAAAATTCATTTCATGCACCTTCACTCGTGAATGACCATTTCCAAATATGTTATAGCAACCGCTCAAACCAAACACCTCAAAATTGGGGAAAACGGATGCAAACATTTTATTGCTTTCATCTCTTAGCTAACTGTAGACTAAATGGAGAGACTTTAATCGAGGGCTTACAACAAAATCCTCGAAAGAATTAGAATTTACTACATCCTCTCTCCTAGTACTCGTGTATTCCATTTTAACCTCGCTGAGTAAAGGATTGATCCTAACAAGTGAACATAAGGCTGATTTTGCTAGCATCATACAATCGCTAAGGTTTACAGACACTAAATTACCAAAAACACATGCAACTTCATAACATCTTGGTCATTGAAAAAACAACATTTTTTGAAAATTCAAATATTGTATAGATTCACATTTGAATAACAAACAAAAGATTCTAGCATAACTATATCCGCGAAACTATTTGAGGAGAAACTTTCTCAAAGGAAGACCTCTTGTTGCAATAAAGGAAAGCAATTCATCCGAGATACGCAAATATGACAAATCAAGACAAGTTAGGTCCTTCAAACTTACCGTTGAGTCAATACTGTATGCACTACGGGAAAAGAGGGAAAAGATTGCGCTTTTTTTGACCTATAAAAGTGCTTAAAAGCGCTGTCTAAGCCTGCGCTGTCGTAGGTAAAGACGGCGCTTTTTTATTTATGAAAAATCGCTCTCTAAAAGGGGACTTTAGACAGCGCTTTTAAAAGCGCTGTCTAAAGTATACGTTTAAAATTAAAAAAAAAATTTATATACTTTAGAAAGCGCTTTTTCCTTCAAAAGCGCTCTCTAAAGGTGCTTTTAGACTGCGCTTTTGAAAGCGCTGTCTAATGTATACGGAAAATGATTTTTTATATACCTTTAGAAGCGCTCTCTAAAGGGGACTTTAGAGAGCGCTTTTTCCTTAAAAGCGCTCTCTAAAGTATACCTATAATTTTATTGATTTTTTCTACGTATAAAAAATCCCATTTTAGCCATTTTTTTATACAGAAACCTGCATAGTTTCAAACCTGCATTTCTTATAGAATTTCTTGCAACAACAGAATTCTTATACATTTCAATAAATAGAATTCTTGCAACAACATAATTCATATACATTTCAATAAACACAGAATTTCCTTCTATTCACAAAACTAGAATTTACAACAGAATTCTTACAACAGAATTCTTGCAACAGAATTTACAACAGAATTTCCTTCTATTCATAAAACTAGAATTTACAACAGAATTCTTCTTGCAACAGAATTTCCTTATATTCACAAAACTAAAATTTACATTCACAAAACTATACATTCAAAGAATTCTTCTTAGAAGAAAGAATTCGCACAATTCTTCCGTAATATAATTCAATTGTTTCCTTGTGTAACAAGAACACGCCATATCTTCGAAATACTACGTAACAAAACAAAATACGCATTATTTAGTTAAAAATAATAAATTATATGACATATCCAATAAATATTAAAATAAATCCTAAGTTATAAATCCATACATACCATGATAGGAATCTCCAATTGGTCCATTTGAATGATTTCTCTCATGAACCTCAAAACGAAGTACCCGCAGTCTATGCCATTACCCTGACGAGGGCACTACACATAGACAAACAAATTAAATAAGAAATAATATATAGATGTTTTGTGTTATCAAGTAGCATCACTAATAAGCAACATTGTGAAAATTAATATACCTCCACTTTGACCCATGTAACATTGGTTGCTCTAGCCCGTGCTACTCGAATCTCTCTTTGTGCACGGTACACTAGTATAGCTCTATAAAAGAAAAACGTAAACTTAGAACAATGTCACAGAAATAATTAAATATACAAATACACACGAATATTTCAAACAATCTCACTTATGTGTCAACCACATCCTTCATATTTTGATACGTGGACCAATCGGTATCCAATGAATTAAGATAATATACCACTTCTCTTACAGGATTAATGGCAACCAACAGCCAGTGTCCACTGTAAAATATAACAAAAGTTTAGATGGATAATTTCTATGCAAAAGATACAAATTAAAGATTAGAATGAAATTAGAATGAAAATCTTACCCGTTTCCAGTATTATACGGTAAAAGAAACAGACTTTCTGTGTTGCTGGCCATAAATCTGTCAAGTAAGTGGCCTCTTACTTCTGCTGCATTCATATAAATTCTGGGTGCATTAACAATGTTGCAACAAAAGAAACGGAATTTGTTTGACAAATCCGTCCCCCGCATGAATTTTTCATACACGCACCTTAAATAAAAACATAATAAACATTAGACTATTATCATTGAAATGTGTAAATAAATTGTTCAACTAAATAAATAATAGATTGATTGGAGTACCAGATGTATGAATGCATAACACCGATGCCTAATTCAGTATGATTGAAAACCTGCTCCATGTCCTCTTTTCCGATTATCTCGGAATGAGGAAAACCAAAAACACCTTCGTCCATGTTGATTTGATGAATAACACCTTGCATCAAATCTGACATTGACATAAGTGTTTTTAGACACGTCTGAAAGTGAGGTCTTTTTTCCTTCACGGTCCTTGTAGGAGCTTTTTTCTTGCCGGTCTGTTGTGAAGGTTGAGCAGGAACCTAACAATCATATAAGTTAGGTAAAGTAGAAAATCATGAAACTTTTGAATTCGGATAATAGAATAACACTTAAAAGCTACCTCTCTGTGTGATTCAACAGACTCGTTTTTCCGCAAAACCCCTTTATTCTTTGCTGCGGGTTTTGTAGGAGTCTAACATTACCATGTAAAAAAATGTAAGTAATGGTTCAGAATGATTTTCATAATCGTTCAGAATTGACATTTGAATACTAAGAGATTCGTAATGGTTTTCAACATACCTCATCACCTATGAAAATGAGGTCTAACGGCCATGCAACAAACGAACCTATTGCATCCCGCAGCAATGTAACCTCTGAAACCGAGTCTGGTATCGGTAGTAACGCATCCGTATCTAAAGCGATATCAACTGACACTTTCAGATAACCTTGTGGGAGCGGATGATGGTGAAGTAACGCTCCCACAAAGTTATGCACTTTTCCCTTGCCAACCATGCGATAAGTCGGAAACGACAAATACAGCTGGCAAGATGAAATGCCCTGAAGCAATAATAAATATGTAACTGTTAATATGTATAAAGGTCAATTAAAATAAATGTGTTAATTTAATTAAAATAAATATGTGCTAATTACCTCGGGAATTTTATTTGGAGAATTGATACTAGCTTTGTCACTAGCATCTTTCAAACCGGAACCGCGCCTTTCCGCCTCATATCTCTCTTTATCCTGCTGCAATGCTTGGACTTGCGCTTGTAGTGCCATCACAGTTTGCATGATTTCTTGGGTGGTGGGATTTTTTTTCTTTGATTGCTTATACAAGGATGATGGAGTCACACCAAATCTTTTACCTCTCACCCGACCGAGATACTCAGGAACATTTAGTACTCGACTAAGAATGCCCCTGCAATCATCCTCATCTGCGGGTATGGATTTAGATAGATTCTCCTGAAATTCATTGACATATCGAAAATTATTAGTGGAGATTAAAAATTAATTATAATTTAATAAAATTTCAATTAACTTTGTGACATAATGTTATACTTACACATTCTTCATAAACATGCTGAACATCTTCTGTAACAGCTCCACCCTTACCCACGCGAGCTTCCTTCCACAAAACATGGTCCCGAAGTGATGATTCTTCACTTTTAGACTCTTCTAACTACACATTTAGTTAAATAATAAGTTCATCAATTATAACACAATAATACAATTAATAAAATCATAGCATTAATATATACTTACCAATTTTTGTTGTAACCGTGCATATCCCAAACGCCCTTTTCTGCATGGATACACGGGTTTTGACGCTCTTTCGCGATTAATGGCACTCAATTTCTGGATAAAATTTTTTAAGTCATATCAAAACAAACTAATGAAACAAATATATAATACAATCAATAGACATGACAAGATAACATTACATTGAATTCTTCGGTTTTCCGTTTGTCTACAAAAATGCCTCATTCTTCCGGTGTAATCACATCCGCATACAATGGTGGAAGTTCTGCTTCAACAAAAATTTTGTCCCCATCCCTAAGATATTTGTTTGATAATAAGGCTCTAAACCCTCTGTGTCTCTTTCCGGCCAATTGAAGACAATACTTTTTCTGGCTTTCTTCAATATTAAAGGACCTCTACGAAAAAACATACACATATAAACATAAAATGTGTTAGTATAAGTAAATTAAAGACTTAATCGTCAACAAAAATCTAATAACATTAATCATATTTGGTAAGTACCTCTATCTCGGTCCATATCTTTTCTTTACCGGCATCCAACGATTTACTCCTCCAATTATCACTAGTGATTGGAATGTGCTGACGGACAAGTGAACCAATGTATAAAGACAGCATTGAACCGTTAGGCTCAATGAGTTGGTTCTGGTCACTCCAATGTACATCAAATCTCATCCCTTTATCTCTAGCACGGATGATTCTCTTCATAATGGTTTTTCCTCTTTTTATTTCATGTTCTACATTCGAAGCTTCATTCTGAGCTTCCTGTGTATCATGTGTCTCGTGGGTGTCTTCCTGGTTATTAGACATTTTACCTGTAAGAAAGAAAAAACAAAAATTAAATGACAAATATAAAAATCCATAATCCGTAATCCATAATCCATAAGTTATATATAATTACAGTGGCGAGAGAGAACAACTAATTACCTTTAGAGATGTAAATTACATTCTAACAAATGTTTGAATCACATTCTAACCAAAAAAGGAATAACAGACAAATACCAACATTTAAAAGTAACAAAAGAATTAATCAAATTGACTCAGCTATCATCATTCATCTATGAAGAATCTATTTCAAAAATAAGCAGTATCACTTGTATAAGTGGTAACCAAATGTTTGAATCACATTCTAACCAAAAAAGGAATAACAGTCAAATACCAACATTTAAAAGCAAGAAAAGAATTAGTCACATTGACTCAGCAACACTGCAGCCAACGAATCACACTGGAAAAATATGCAACCACAACAAATGCAACATAATTGTTATCAAAGAATAGTGACTCATTCTTGATTAAAAACTAGACATTGGTTACATTCTTAAAACTCTATTCATATCACAGTAAATACCCTAAGAATTCCCCTAATTTTCTCTGATTCTATAATTTAAACAAAACAAGGTTGCATATTATGGAAAAATAGAATGAAAAATACTATTAATATATATGACTGATTACAAAACAAGTCATTCTCTGTGTGGCATTACATCAAACATGTGATATGCTTATCGTCCAAGTTACTGAGAAGCAACAGCAGTATCTTGAACATTTTTCACTACAAAATATGTTGTCTTTTACTGAGAAGCAACAACAATATCTACGAAGGAAGTAATGCAAACTGAATATTGAGAACAAACAGAACATTTTTCGACAATATTATTATTATTTTTCTAACAATGACATTCAATAAGCTAGAGTTGTTAAATATTGCTCACAAAGAAGAACGAAGGACGATAATGGGAGCTGAAGAATACCTGAACTGGAGAACAAAGGAGAGTTTCGAACGCTTCCTGAATGCAAGAACGACGATAATGGCAACAGTGACGGTAACGGCAACGGCAACAGCAAAGAACGACGGCAATAACGGCATTCAAGAACGACGACAAGGGTTTAGAGAAACGGTCGAGAAAGAAAATGAATAGAAATGTCTCTGAAAATATTTAGAATTGTTTTATATTTTAATTAGTAAAGGACTTTAGAGGGCGCTTTTCCTTAGAAAGCGCTTTCTAAAGTGAAAATAATTAGAGCCCTATAAGAGCGCTTTCTGAAAGCGCTTTCTAAGGTGGCCTTTAGACAGCGCTTTTTAAAAGCGCTCTCTAAAGTAATACCTATAGCAGCACTTTTTGGAAAGCGCTTTCTAAGGTGGTCTAAGGTGGCAGTCTTTTACAGCGCTTTTGAAAAGCGTTTTCTAAAGCCTTTCTTTTAAGGCGCTTTTTTCTAGCGAAATTTTTTTATTCTTTTTAGCAGCGCTTTTGTATAAAAGCGCTGTCTTTTAGATGCCGTCTAAACATATTTTTGGCGTAGTGATGAATTAAAGGTCATTGTTTTTCTCATGCCTCTCATCATTCAAACTCATTCATTGTTAAATGATCTTCAAAATGAATGGAAAGGGTCTCAAAAGCACGTAAAAGATATACTAATTAATCTGCATTTGTATTAGTTATACTATTGATTTAATGTCTAAGTTTTTTTCTAAGGAAAGCAAAAGCAACACATTTTGTTAAAGATAATATCATGACTATAGTGTAAAACAGTGTCAAAAAATTTAGGATTAGTCATATTTGTAGCTACTCGAGCTAGGGGGTCGAAAATGGGTTTTACTCCAAATTCAAATTTTCAAACAATCTTTGATCCTCAACGATAAGGATGGATCCAAACATTGTGGCTAAACATGAAAGAAATTATGAATTAGGTTATATTGAAAATAAGAAATAATATTATTTAAACTAATATATTTAAAATGAAAATCGTCTAGCAAATATGAGGGATGGGCTAATATAAAAGTGAGAAAGAAACTTGAGAGATGGTAACAGTGTTTCAAAAACTAGACTAGACCGGCCAATCGAACCAAGAACAAGAAGGATCATTGGTCTGATTTAATTGCTGGATTTCATAAGCTATTAAACCAGTGAGAGCCGACCAAAACCGACTAATACAAATAAAAACCGGCGAACAAACAATTTTTGAAAACCAACAGATTAAATGCGTGTTTTTTTTCTTCTTAAAAAAACGACGTTGTTTTTATATATATTTTAAAAGTAAAATAAAATATAAGTATATTTTGTTCAGAATTTATTTGGAACAACTTTCTCTCTTTAGAATTAAATTTATTAGATATTACAATTATTTGTTATTTAGTTTATGTTGCAATTAGATTTTTGTTCAAAATTTATGTAGATTTGTATTTTGTACTATCTTTAATGTATGAGATGATTATGTTTAAAATGTGAGTTCAAAAAATGAAAATGTAAAATTATGATATTTTAAAATTTTGAAATTTGGAAGACATCATAGTTTTCTAGAGATAGGGTCATCTAATTCGACCAATTTAATAACTATTAGTTTTGTTATAAAGACAAATTTATTCAATTGAATTACATAATTTATTCAACATGATTATCTAATTTAATTCAGTTTAGTAACGTGGTTCGACCAGTAACCCTATAATTCGATGAATAAACTAATGATTCACCTTCACCAATTTGATGATCGTATCTATTTTTAAAATATTAGGAGAAAAAAATGATATATATATATATATATATATATATATATATATATATATATAATAAAATAAAATAATCTATTTAAATATTAAATACAAATTAAAATATAAAACATTGATATATATTTAATATTCTAAATTATCATAATAAATAATAAAATAAACGGGACGTATTTGAGACGTTTCAATTAGGGGTGTACATGGGTTGGTTTGGGTTAAATTTAGTCAAAATCATGACCCAACCCATATAGGGTACACTAATTTGGGTGAGGTAAAATAACCACCCACAACATCATTGGGTCGGGTTGGGTAAAACCATAAATTTGTGGATTGGGTTGGGTAGTGGGTTACCCAATTTTTTTTTCTTTTTTTTTTCTTCCTTATATAATTATAAATGATTTGTCACATTTTTTCTTAATAAATAATTTAACTTATTATCGTTATTTTTTAAAACATCAAATGTCTAAATGCACAATAAAATTCATCATAAGCATATTTACAAAAACCAAAGTTACATTACAGTAATACATAAAATTTATAAAATACTTATAACTTACAAGAATTAGCATCAAAATAATAAAAGTGTGACATCCTAAATAAGTTAAAACCATTACTTATAAAATAAAATATGTTCAAAAGGTTGTAATTGAAGCAACCAAAATTAAATACATCAACGTCATCACTCATCATATTGTAAAAATAATTAAAAAATAGTCACTCAATAACCCATTAGTTTTGTGGGTTGGGTGTGGGTTTACCCAAAATCCAATTATTTTGAATGGTTTTTCATTTTTAAAAACCATGTTCACCCAATGACCCGACCAAACCCATTTTTTTGGGTCGATTTAGGTGGGTTTTACTGGGTTTGTTGGGTTTACCCAACCCATGTACACCCCTAGTTTCAATTATTCGACTCATCCCCATATTTTGTAAAATGTGAAAATTAAAACCCAAATCTAAATTCAATCAAAGTGGCTTTTTCCGTCAAATTCGAAACGGAGTCGAGTAGATACCCACGAGTACGAGTTATATTATCACAGTGACTCGTGCCAAATTGTGAACCTTAGTTTACCTCCGAGAAAACTTCCAAGCCCAAAATAACTTCGGTAACAATTCATTGAATGGCAATGCATAGAGACCATAAGCTTCACACTCAGCCACAATTTTAGCAAAGATGAATTGGCCATTTTCATCGCAAAGACACATGCAAATACCAAAACCTTCGTTAATTAAAAATTGAATCAGTGTTACACTTCAACATACCCGGAAGCTCTGTGACTAACAGCCACACCAGTTTCATAAATTACGTCCCACAGATGCAAGTTCTTACTGCCCAAGCAAGTCCGTAACAGCATGCATCAGTTACACTCTGTGAATTTTGAATTCCCGAGATCGCACAAACCATAATCCTTCCATATTGAAACCGAGTGTGGTCTGTCATAAACACAGGCCAAAAAGACTTGTCTTGACTATCACAGCAAAGGAAATTCAACGAACATTACACCTCCTTTTGCCGCAAACGTACATGTATAAGTAGGCAATTTTGAAGCATGCACGAAACAAATTTTGATTGATTTCCATTGACTTTAAACTTAGAAGAAGAATCTATTAAATACTACAAAATGGACTTTTGAATCAAGCATGTAACATGCCAAACTCCAATGAGCTAATAGTGTTGCGTTTCTTTCTAGCAGTGGCAGCCATGGAAGAATTTTGTGTTGAGATCACAATCCTTGAGCCAATAGCCTTCCTAGTTTCTTCTTCGCATGAAATATATAGCCGCGTTCCTATCCTAGACTGAAGTGTTGGTGTCTATATCTATATAACGTTTACACACTTAATCATATTCAATTATTTTTATGTCTTAGTGTCAGTTATATGTGTGCAATCTTTATGTCTGTATATGTAAATAACAGGAACAACGAGAAACAAAATAGATGCTATATGACAAAATTTGTAGTTTCAATCACCCATTCTCTCCAATGTGTGTTTATAATTAATCCACAAATCTTCCTCCTTTAGTGACTAACTATAATGTTATAATATAATCTGTCTTTGCACCTTAATTTCTCATGTGAATCAATTCTCTTCTGCAAATAAAGTGCAGCAGAAGCATTGGGATTCTGTGACTTTCGTTTTCCAAAGTTGAGTATAGTTATTTTAAGGTATAAACCACAAGATCTTTAACCAAATAACAATCACTAACTTGAAGTATGTTAGCCGTAGTTTAAATCACATAACTAACAGAAAAGTGAACATCATAACTTGTATTTGAATAGCATTAATTATATTATAAAGGATGAACAGTGCATAACCTTGTTTTAAGGCCAATCTTTTTTTTTTAATGGAAACATGGATATTTCATTAACTGAGACAAAAAACTGAGTACAAGTGGAGGAAATTAAGGTGGGTATATCTCCAAACCAGGTTCTAGAACCTCTGGCTTTTCCTAGATCAACCATTTGGTGAGCTTCCTCATTACAACCTCTAGGAATAAACATAACAACAATAGTATCAAACTTATCCAACAAAGAAATACAATCAGCTACAATATGAGTAATGTTCGCAATATCAAGGCAGCAATTAATGCAATCCACCGCTTGTTTCGCATCCGACTGTAAAACCACACGCTTAATCTTTAACTCAGCAGCTAAGCTCAGCGCTCTTCGAATGCCCATGATTTCTGCCGTAAGAGGATCAGCCACACTTAAAAGCCTTTGGCAAGCTGCCATGAAGATGTTCTTGGTAGGGTCCCTGATAATGCATCCAAGCGAAACCGTATCATCATCAAAACAGCCCGCGTCCGATTGAATAAGCTAGAAGTTTTTTGGCACTGTCACACCCGAAACCGCAGCAGTCCCATTATGCTCATCAATGTTCTTCTTGGAATTTTTCTCAAAGGCCTCAAAAATTTCCTGCGCTACGAGAGCCGGAACAGGCTTGGAATTGTTAAAAACCACAGAGTTACGGATTTGCCAGATTTTCCAGAAGGAGATACCAAGCAATTGACCGTACTTAGTATCCTTTTGCTCAAAAACAGAACTAAACCAGTCCATTATAGAGCCAGCAGCAGGAATGCAGATTCATAACGGTGACGAAAAGAAAATTCGCTTCACAAAATCACAGTGAAGGAAAAGGTGGTGGGAAGTTTCAGGATGTTCAAAGCAAAAAGGACAAGAGTCATCAATGTCCATACCTTTGCACCGCAAATTGGCTTTTAATGGGAGAATATTTTTTGAAAGACGCCAAAGGAAGTTCCGGACTCGAGGGTTAACTTCAACCTTCCACAATTGCTTCCAAATGTCCAAATCTCTAATCGAAGAAGGGCCAGGTTATTTGCACGATGACTCTCAGCAATGCAGTGATAAGCTGACTTCACCGAAAACTCTCAATCCTTTGCAAAGTGCCAGATCAGTTTGTCGTCAGGCAGCTGGAATGATAAAGGTATGCTACTAATTCGAAGAACATCCGTAGCCTCAAAATTCTCTTCCAGAACCGCAGTGTTCCAACACGTGCTGTCAATATCTATCAGCTGGCTAACAGTAGCCTCAGGGCCAAGAAGACGAGGTGGTATGGACACCTTAAAACCTGGAGCCAAAGGAATCCACCTATCATTCATAACAGAGATATTCCTACCGTTACTGACCCTCCACCGAGCACCACTCAAAACCACCTCCTCGGAACTCATGATGCTATGCCAAGCATAGCTTGGTTTGAAACCTAACTTCGCTTCTTCAATATTGCATCTCAGAAAATACCGGCCCTTAAAGAATCTTGCCAAAAGAGATTCATCCCTACTCATGAGACGCCAGAATTGCTTCCCAAGGAGGCTGGAGTTAAAATCGTGAATTCCTCGAATACCCAGACCACCCACACCTTTCCTTTGAGAGAGTTTTTCCCAACTTAACCAATGGACTTTCCTATCGCCCTCCTTTGATCCCCACTAGAATTTGGACAACATGGCTTCAATGTCCTTGCAAACACTCTCCGGGATACGATAATAACTCATAATATACGTAGGAATCCCCTTAGCCACAGCCTTTATCAAAACCTCTTTACCCGCTCGAGACAAAAAGGATTATTTCCAACCTTTTACTTTTTTCCAAACTCTCTCAGTTACTAACTTGAAAACATCTTTCTTTGATCGCCTAAACACCACTGGTAGTCCAAGATACCGAGAGTGACTTAGAACTCCTCTGCACCTGAGAGTAGCCTTGACTTTTCCTTGAGTATCCAAGCTCACATTGCCACTAAAAGCAACCTCATATTTTCCAGCATTAACAAGTTGACTAGAAGCTTGTTGATAGGAATCAAGAATACCTCTAATTCTAAGGGCCTCTTCTTCGTTCGATCTCGCAAATAGTAGGTTGTCATCCGCAAAGAAGAGATGAGAAATTGTTGGAGATTTTCTAGCCATTTTTATTCCATGAATTCTCTTATCATTCACCTCCGTCTTGAGCATCCCGGACAAGATATCTGCACAAATAACAAACAAATAAAGTGAGAGGGGGTCTCCTTGTCGGAGACCCCATTCTGGAGAAAAGCGGGTGCTAGGCTGCCCATTGATGAGGATCTGGTAAGAAACCGAAGAAATACACTTTGCAATCACTTGAATCATGGACTCGGGAAACTCCATCTTCCGTAAAACTTCAACAACAAACTCCCATTCAAGTCTATCGTAAGCTTTCGGCATGTCCAGCTTTAGAGCCATTGTTCCTTTTTTCCCTCGCTTCTTATGCTTCATCCAGTGAAAACATTCCATGGCGATAAGTGCGTTATCCGTGATTAGCCTACCACGAATGAAGGCATTTTTCTCTTCGCTCACGACATCCGGTAGCAAAACCTTCATACGATTAGCAATAGCTTTGGTTACCACTTTCATACTGACATTGCACAGGTTTATCGGACGGAAATCAATTAGAGTTGACGGATTCTTCTTCTTTGGGATAAGAGAAATGAAAGTGCTATTTATAACAGATGGATCCCTTCCCTTATTAAGAATATCCAATGTGAAGTCCACAACATCACCTCCAACAATGGACCAATACTTCTGATAGAAGAGAGCATGGAGACCATCTAGTCCAGGGGCCTTTGTCGGGTGCATTTGGAAAATTGCCGTACGAACCTCCTCTGCTGTATACGGCCTGTCACAGAAAATTTTATGCTCTGCAGAGAGTCTGCCAGGAGTGTGCAAACAAACCTGCCCAATATTAACAGGATGGCTGGTAGAAAACAAATCCTTGAAATAATTAATCAGAATGGTCTCACAGTTATGGCGACCACGTTTCCACGAACCGTTATCATCCTTAAGTCTCTTAATAGTATTGGTACGCCTTCGTTGATATGCATTGGAGTGAAAAAATTTAGTGTTTTTGTCACCGTCCTTGAGCCACACCGCACGACTTCTTTGCCTCCACAAAGTCTCTTCGGTTTTGAGAAGCTTGTTACGTTGAATTTCAAGAGCTTTGAACTGCTGCAATTCCAGAGGATCACTAGATCATCTTCTATCTTCTTTCATCAAACCATCGATCCGCTGGATTTCCTTGGAGACTCTACTGGTTCTGAGGTCACTAAAGGTATGTTGGATAGATTGGATTGAACGCAATTTCTGACAGAAGGAATTACCATTTGTACTCCAAAGATTACGCACCAAATCCTTACAATTTCCTTCTTTAGACCAAGCCTCTTCAAACCTGAAAAATATACTTCCTCCGTTCGTTCTCGACCTCCCTTTGAATGAGAATTCGGAGAGGAGCATGGTCGGATCTGTGTCGTTCCAAATGGACTACCTTGGTGAGAGGGGAGATCCTTTGGAAAGTCATGGAATACAACACTCTATCCAATCTACACTGCACATTATTTTCTCCTTGCCTTCCATTAGTCCAAGTAAAGGGATATCCTTCAAAACCCACTTCTTTGAGGCCACGGTTATCAAGGACATTTCTGCTCCATGACTATTGAGCATTAGATCTACCAATACCTCCCTTCTTATCTGAATCCTTTGTAATGTCGTTAAAATCACCAAACAGCAGCATTTGACTCCTACCATCTTCCTTTAAAGTTTGAACCAAGCTCCAGGTCTCTCTTTTTCTAGGCTCATCCGAAAAACTGTAGACACCTGCAAAGGACCATGCATCACCGTCTTCTTCCCGATTGCACAAACCAGCAATATAATTTGAGGAGAAAGAAGATATTTGAAGCTCCAGATCTTCATTCCACCATAAACTAATGCCTCCTGCCCTGTCTTTACCCGACCCTCTACAATCCACCGTTTTTACTAGATTAAATCTGAACCTTCTTTTTACACTAATCACCTCATCTTCCTTCAGTCTAGTTTCCATTAAGAATACCACTTGGGGGGTTTTTAGCACGAATGAGCCTAGCCAAGGCTCGAACCGCTCGAGGACTCCCCAATCCCCGGCAGTTCCAAGATAAGATTTTCATTGTGATAGGCTGTGTTGGTTAACCAACACCACCTCTGGTTGAGTTGAAAGCCTGATACCCTCCTCATTTGTATGTTTTCTTTTCTTCTCCTCAAAACCCTAAACATCCACAGGCCCCTCAGTAATCATAACATCAATCAGATTCCTTTTTACCAGCATAGGCTTCGGTTTGGCCGCTTTACTCGTCTTTGATGGTTTACTATTCTTCCTTCTTATCCATTTTTTCTTTGGCACACCTTCTGGGGGAGCTTGGATTTGAGAAGCCTCCTTGCCAGTAGATAAAGCAACTGCCCTTAACGATTCCACGACTTTCTCCACATCAACAATAGGGGTTTGAACAGCTGAGCCTTCTACAAGACTTTTCTCTTTCAGAACCATCGTCGCATCAATGTTTTGAACTTCAGGATCTTCTTCCTTTTCTTTTCCTTTCGATCCACATCTGCTATGGCTGAAGGAAACCATAAATAATTCTCTGCTACACTTACTGGAACTAGATTCCTTTGATTTACCTTTATCTAACACTTTTGGGAGAGGGAATGCCCGAAGCCATTGCCCAAAAGAAAGATCCTGCTCTTCGATATCATTGTATCCATCTTCATTCAACTCTTCCACCACCTCACAATCTTTGATTTGATGTCCCATATGACCACAAACGAAACAAAAGTAGGTAACCGCTCATACTTGAAGTGGACTCTAAGGGTTTTCTCTTTGTATTTCACAACAGTTCCTCGTTTCAGAGGTTCCTTCAGGTTAACAATCACCTTGATTCGTAAGAATATTCCATTCCTATGTGCCTCCTTAACGTCCATTTCCTCAAATACCCCAATGATATTACCAATCTTCTTCGCCATTGTTTCGGATCTAAGGATGAGAGGAAGCTCGTAAATTCTTACCCAGAAAGAAGCATAGTGCAAATCCATGTCAGCTGGTTGTTCCTCGCCAGAAATTCGGTTCAGAACTAGCAAGGATCTGTCAAAACTCCAAGGACCTGTTTTTAGAATATATTCCAAGTCTCTTTTGGAACTGAACTTGAAAAGAAACAGGTTCTTCCCCAGATCTTGAATCTCCACTGGGTGTTTAAGCCTCCACGCGTTGATCATGGGGCTCTTGAAGGCTCACATGTTAAAGTTACTATCTGTCCAGAGCTTTTCGGCAAGAGTCCGGTAAAAAGATTCGTCTTCGCATATTTCATTTTCAGCTACAGTCACTCTTTCTTCTTCTTCCTTGGACAGCTCCACCGATCTCCATTTCACCATAGAAACCAAGCAAGGATGATGCACAGACCAACACTACAGGAGCAAAACCAAGCAGAAAAACCGACGCTCACGGGAACAACAGAGAGCGAAGGAGACAGAGGCTACACCAGAAAAAACAACTGAAAAAGACCAAGGGACCAGTAACGGAACACTCACAAAGGATGAGAAAAAAAAGAAACCAATGAATGGTTGAGAAACAGATTATGCTATCCGAAAAAGAATTCTCAAACCCTAGAGGGAAGATGGTATTGACACGATAAGTTATATAGAGAGGGAGGAGCATCTCTCTCTAAGGCTAATCTTATGAACTATATAATGCTAGTTAAAATGCCTTACTGTTTACTAAACAATAAATACATAACTTCTATAAAATCTTTGGCCAACAAAACACAATCAAGGATGGAGCTTATTCGTGGATTAATATGATTATACCATTCAAAGGAGTTGGTTTATATGGAATGCATATAGTTTAATTTTGAATCCAAGAGTATTAATAGATGATACAAAGTGAATAGTTCGTTGGATAATTAGTTATGTTTGTTACACTAAGATCAAGTTAGTTACATTAATTTGTTTACTTGCACCTTAAGCAACTAGTTTGTATCTTCACATGTATATATACTTCATCAACTAACTATCAATGATATGAGAATAATTCCAAGTATGAATGATCTTAATCGTTCTGCATGGGAATGATGCAACTGCTTAGTACATTCATTGATTCTGAATCCAGTTATTCCTCCAATTGCTTAAACCATTATGTTCTTGGAAAATGCTCTTAATGTATGGAACAATCTCAAAGAACGTTTTACAAGAGCTAATTGTATATGTGTTTCTAACTTGCGTGTTGAGATCAACACTCTCAAACAAGGTTATAAATCCGTTCTTGATTACTTCACTGAATTATGTGGATTGTGGGAAGAATTAAATTCTCACATACCAATTCCAAGCTACACTTGTACTCAGCAATGTCAGTGTGAAGCTATACGGAGTGCACATGATTTTCGTCTTGAAAATAAAATCATTCAATTCCTAACAGGTTTGAATGATAAGTTTTCAGTCATAAAAACTCAAGTTTTTTAATGGATCCTCTCCCATCCATAAACAAAGTATATTCTATGGTAATCCAAAAAGAAATTAATAATGTTTCTTTACTTTCTAAAGTTTATTCAAATACCAATCGTGATGAAGCTAACACTTTAATTAATGCTTATGATTCAACAAAATACACTGATCATGGTAAACCTCCTAATTCCTATGGTGGTTCTTCTAATCCTAAGAAGGATAGTAGACTGTGTATTTTTTGCCACAGGTCAGGCCATACAGTTGATGTATGTTATCGTAAGTGTCGCACCTCAAAAATTCATCGAGAAAATATGACCCTCGCGCAAAAGGCGCGGATAACGGTTCGACAGAGTCGCCACCGAACTTTATTTATCCCAAAAAGAGGGAAAGGAAAATATCGAGAAAACCTTTAAGGAGGGAGATAAGAACATGGTCGTCGCAACCACATTCTGGGTTCGGGAGTCGGTTACGTGAGGGGAAGGTACGCGCACCCCCTCGCGTCCGTTGTACTCAACGGGAACCTCTTAGTTCGAATTGTGAGGAATGTTATCTAAGCTTGTTTGTTTTCTTCTCTAAAATAAATGCGGAAAGGTGAAGATAAAAGGAAAAGATACTAAGGGGAAATGGGGTGGTTTTAGGATAGAGTGCTCGGCAAGATCATCACGACCTCGGGCCTACGTATGCTCATTCGGACGAGAATGAGAAATCAGAGCAATCGTAGTTCGACTACGGGGTTTGACGGAAAAAGATGGTAGTGTGCTCGCCAAGATCATCGTAATCTTGTGCCTACGTATCTTTACTCGGACGAGAATAAAGAATCAGAGCAGTCGTAGTTCGTGGTACGCCCACGAAAAGAGGGGTAGGGTTTGAATTTTAGGAGACGAAAGATTGAATGACATACAACCCAAGGGCGTGCCTCGAGAGCATTCACTCAAGAATCCAAGGAATGTGTGACTCCAAGAACTCAGTTCTTTCGTGAGTTGATTGCGAAAATGTTTAATAATGATTAAGTGTTTTAAGACGAAAGGGTGAATGAATAACAACCCAAGGGCGCGCCTCGAGAGCCATTCATTCGAAGATCCAAGGAATGCTAGATTCCAAGAATCTCCTCCTTTCGTAAGTTGATTAAGAAAACGTTTGAAAAAGATCGAATCGGATTGGTTGCGAAAGAGGTGAGGATCGCTACTAGTCCCTAGGGGTGCTCCTAGTAACAAAACCTACGAAATGTGCAAGTGTGCATTTGATGACGAGGCAAAAGGCACTCGACTTACGAGAATTTTTTGAAGAGTGGCTCGACGACGAGTTGAGGATTGGTTTGAAAATGATTCGGTTTGTTAAATGTTTTGGGGAGAATGACGATTATTCGATAAACGAGACGTCGGCCTCGCAACCAAATAATCGGGGCATTATTGGGATGCAAGATCCCAACGACACCTTTTTCATTCGATTGACTTATGAAATGTCGTTTGATGAACAACAAAAGTACCACATGGAATGCTAGACTCCAATGGCATTCCTTTGTCCAAATAGTTAAGACGAGTGTTTTAGGAGCGAAAGGTCGAATGATCACCACCTAAGACGTGCGCCTCAATAGCGATCACCCAAGAACCCAAGAAGTGCTAGACCTCAAGAATTCAATTCTTTCGCGATTTAATTAAGAAAAATGGTTTGAATATGTGTGTTAAGTGGTTTTAATCGGGAAATAAGCGTTTAAACAAATAAAAAATGATTAGATAAACATGGATGTGAATATGATATGGATATGAATAAGAATGAACGATAATATAATCGAGATAATATTCAACAGAAAATAAACAAGATAATATTGACAAGAGATTAAAGTTGACATAAAATAAAAATTGGTCTCGTCTTAATCGGATTTAATCGAGAAATCGATAATCGACGACTTTTGACTTTCATTGACCAAAAGTGAATAAAAGAAATATAAAGTGACAAATAAGAAATTAAATCGAAAATATGAATACAAAGGATAAAGGTCTCACCTTTATCAAGATTTAATCGATAAATCGATCGATATTTGGTTTTCATCGACCTAAAATAAATGTAAATGAAACAAAAATGATAGAAATAAAATAAAATTGAAAATGACATGAAAAATAGTAAAGGTCTCACCTTTATCGAGATTAATTCGAGAAATCGACAAATCGTCGATGTTTGGTTTTCAGTGACCCAAAATAAATGTAAAAAAAATGTAATGATATAAATTGAAATAAAAATAAATAATAAATATGTAAATAGGCCTCATATTGATCACAATTTAATGGTTTGAAAAAACCAATTATATTATGAGTGTTGTTAGGTCATTGGCGCTAAAATAAAAATAAAATTGAATTTAAAATCGAAAAGAGAAATATTTAAACAAAATATTAAAGATGCATTCAAGATATTTTGTATCAAAATCTAAAACTAATAAATTTTAACAAGACAAATAAATGAATAAATAAAATAAAAAAAATTAAAATTAAAAAAAAAAGAAAGAGGAAGGGTGGCGTAATGAATTAGGAGTGGCTAAGAGTCCCTCATCTTTCAAAACGGGTTTCAAAAATAATGGTGCAATGATCACGCCGTATGGGTTGGGCCCATATCTCATTAGCCGTCCGATAAGAACCAACAAATAAAGGCATGGAAAAACAAATTAATGCTTAGCCTCCAAAATAAAACTCACGATGAAACCCCAACCTTCACTTTCAATCATGAACAAGTCAAAGGCGGTTAAGCGAATAAGTGAAAATCAAGCATCCATGAGAGTGTCGATCGATCCTTCATCCTTTCGTCGAAAGAAACAAGATCAAAGACGTTTCGATCGTTTCAAAACTTCCCCTGCGACAATCTTTTCTTCTCCGATTCATATTTGTTCAGGTTTGTTTGAGTTTGTGTCCGTTAATCAATCTCTCTGGTTTTGGTTGGATTTCGAATCTCATTTCTCTCTTCGTCTTACTCTGTTTCTGAGTGGGTTTAGGTTTTGAAAAATGGTTGAAGGTGGGTTAGTTGACGAAGGAGGAAGAAAGGTTGGATGACGTGTTGTTGTTCAGCGGGTGAAGGAGGATTTTGTGGAGGACAATGGTTGAAGCAGATATTGAAAACAAGTTTATTTCTCCCTCAAACTCTCTGGTTTCCGCTTCGTTCATTATTCTGTGATGGGTTTTGGTTGGTATTACTGGGTTTGTTTTGGGGGTGTAAGGGTTGAAGTTTTTGATTTGAGAAAGTTTGAAAGGAATTTTTTGAAGTTTGTTGTTGTGATTCGGATTGGAAATGGAGAAGAGATAGCTTGGGTGTTGAAGAATGTGGTTATCGTTTAGGAGAAGATTGAAGGTTTAATGGTTGGTTGAAGGTTATGGTGATGTGTTGTTCGGTTGAGTGTGCAGAAGGAAATGAAGGTTGAAGTTGTTGAAGGTTAATTTGGGGGAGAAAAAAAAAGGTTGACGAAGAGGTTGAAGGTTTTAGGTGAAAAATTTATTGTTGATGTTTGGAAGGCTGAAGCCCCCCGTCTCACCATTAGATCAAGGGTGCGGTTTTTATTGGGAGCCGGTCGTCCCTGAAGGTTAGAGGTTTAAAAGAATTCATCAGTGACTGTGTTTGGTTCCTTTCAATTGCAGCAGGTTATGTTGAGTCTTTTTCAGTGCAAGATGGTTTTGGTTTATGAAACGTCGCAAGTTGTGGAGTTGTGATGTCGTTGTCAGTGGTTTGCAGCAAGTTGGCGTATTGCTATTGTTATTTTGTGTTTATGAGCAAGTTCTGTGGTGGCAAGTGAGTTTTGGAGGAGCAGAGCTTTTGTCTTGTTGTGTTGTTCAAAGTGTGAAGTCACTTTCAAGTTGGAAACATGGAAGAGCCGTATGGCTTGTAACTTGCTGTACATTTTTTTTTTCTTTTTTGTGTGAAGCACTTGTAATGGGCTTCTATTGTTTTTTTTACAAATTATTGGTAGAACTTTGTAAAAAAGAACAAAGTTTGTTTGTTGAATTTTGGATATGGGATTTAAAAACAATGGGAATGATCAAAGGTTTTAAAGAATAAGTGAAATGGATAATTGATAAGTGGGTATGAATTGGATTGGTTATCCAAATGGACATTGAAATGATCAAACAAAAATGACATGGATAATTAAGTGAATTAAAAATATAAAATTGAAAATAGATGTAAAGAAAAGTGGACATGGATAATGGTTTATGGTAAAAAATAAAATGGTTTTGAAATGGATACTAAAATGGATAGAAAAAATGGATAACTTAAAATAAGGAAATTGGATAATGGAATTGGGTAATTGAAAAATGGATATGGAAAAAAAATTGGAAATGATATTTGGATATTAAATGAATATAACAATGGTTTAAATGGATACTTAATTGGATGAAGGATAGAAATTAAAAGAGGGATGAAGTTGAAGACAACATATTCTTTTGAATTTTTCAGAATATGGTTAGTGGATGGATGTACAGATGAAAAATATACAGGTAGGACAAATTTGGGGTATAACAGATGCCCCTATCTGATTGGCTTAAACTGAGTTAAATGAACTGCTACGGCGTTCGGTCTTTCGAGGTAGAAGACAATTAGATATGAAAAGGACCACGAATTTGTCCGACGAGAAAGAGAATGCTTGAGAGGTGGAATAACTGATCAATGTTAACCCTCGAGTAGACACTGAGAACTGGCAAAGATCGTTATCGCCAAAAGGATGGTAACAGGAGTATCTGACACCAAAAGGATGACAAGCCTATCACCAAAAGGATGACAGGAAACTCACGCACACAGACCCTTCCACCAAAAGGATGGAAATGAGGTCAAAGCCTGCTATTACCAAAAGGATAGTAGGGCACACACACACAGCCTGCTATTACCGACGAGATAATAGGGCACACACGCACAGCCTGCTATTACCGACGAGATAATAGGGCACACAACACAGCCTGCTATTACCGACGAGATAATAGGGCACACACGCACAACCTGCTATTACCGACGGGATAATAGGGCATACACACACACAGACACTTCCACCAAAAGGATGGAAATGAGGTCAAAGCCTGCTATTACCGACGAGATAATAGAGCACACAACACAACCTGCTATTACCGACGAGATAATAGGGCACACAACACAGCCTGTAATTATCGACGAGATAATAGGGCACACAACACAGCCTGCTACTATCGACGAGATAATAGGGCACACAACACAGCCTGCTACTATCGACGAGATAATAGGGCACACAACACAGCCTGCTATTATCGACGAGATAATAGGGCACACAACATAGGCTGCTACTACCGACGAGATAATAGGGCACACACACACAGTCTGCTATTACCGACGAGATAATAGGGCACACATACCCAGCCTGCTATTACCAACGAGATAATAGGGCACACAACACAGCCTGCTATTACCGACGAGATAATAGGGCACACAACACAACCTGCTATTACCGACGAGATAATAGGGCACACAACACAGCTTGCTATTATTGACGATATAATAGGGCACACACGCACAACCTGCTATTACCGACGAGATAATAGGGCACACACACACAGCCTGCTATTACCGACGAGATAATAGGGCAAACACATGCACACAGACCCTTCCACCAAAAGGATGGACAATGAGGTCAACGCCTGCTATTACCGACGAGATAATAGGGCACACACGTAACGCCTGCTATTACCGACGAGATAATAAGGCACACACACAACCTGCTATTATCGACGAGATAATAGGGCACACAATACAGCCTGCTATTATCGACGAGATAATAGGGCACACACACAGCCTGCCATTATCGACGATATAATAGGGCACACAACACAGCCTACTATTACCGACGAGATAACAGGGCACACAACACAGGCTGTTATTATCGACGAGATAATACGGCACACAACACAACCTGCTATTATCGACGAGATAATAGGGCACACAACACACAGCCTGCTATTACCGACGAGATAATAGGGCACACAACCCAGCCTGTTATTATCGACGAGATAATAGGGCACACACACACAGCCCGCTATTACCGACGAGATAATAGGGCACACAACACAGCCTGCTATTACCGACGAGATAATAGGGCACACAACACAACCTGCTATTACCGACGAGATAATAGGGCACACAACACAGCCTGCTATTACCGACGAGATAATAGGGCACACACACAGTCTGCTATTACCGACAAGATAATAGGGCACACACACAGCCCGCTATTACCGACGAGATAATAGGGCACACACACACAGCCTGCTGTTACCGACGAGATAATAGGGCACACACACCCAGCCTGCTATTATCGACGAGATAATAGGGCACACACACACACACATAACCCGCTATTACCGACGAGATAATAGGGCACACAACAGAGCCTGCTATTACCGACGAGATAATAGGGCACACAACACAGCCTGCTATTACCGACGAGATAATAGGGCACACAACACAGAGGTTGAAGTAAAGAAATCAATGAGGAGAGCCCACGAAAAGGAAAGAGAAACGGTGAAAAATGGAGAAGGTAAACAGCAAAAAAGGAAAAGGTAACCCGCCAAGATCTACGCAATCTTGTGCCTACGTATCTTTACTCGGACGAGAATAAAGAATCAGGGCAGTCGTAGTTTGACTTGAAGAAAAGATTCAATGATGAACGCCCACTGACTCGGAGGAAATGCCCCTGACTGGGCTGAAGATCACCTTGGAGTCTTGAGATTGATCCTGGATCTTGACATGCACATGTAAGAATGCTTTTATTTTGTAATGATGTGCAATGCAAATGCTGACGCGCGGAGATGCAAGTGCTGGGGAAGTATGATTTGGTTTTTTTTGGGGTATGCATATGATGCACATGATGTATATGATGTCGAATGCGATGCATATGATGCATATGATTGCAGACAGGTGATTGGATAAGTTTGGAGGTGCCAGCGTGGTGGACTTTTGGTAGTTGCCAATGAGGATTGGACTTTTGGGCGGTGGGAGGGATTTGATTTCCTCGACACTCAGTTTGTTGAAGATTCCATGATTGAAGCAGATGAAGATGCTCTCGAACTCTGAGTTTGACCGCTTATTGATGAATTGTGGGTTCACTTCTGAGAGATCCACAACTCTGTGCTTAATGGCCAGGATTGCTTGCTGCAACGGGTCTTGCCCCAGTCTGAACATGGTAATGGTCTGCCCCTGATTAACCAGTTCTGAAGTGGTCTGATCTTTGGAAGATGAACTTTGATGTGCTTTGAGGTAGCTTGCCCCTGATTGAGCTGTTGAAGGGTAGCTCCAGCCAGAGGGTTTTGAGGGAGTCTTGCTTTAGGTCGACACCACTGACAATTTAAATTCCTCTTCGATTGCCCCTTGTTGGAATCTTTTTGATGTCTGGCACTGATTCGCAGTTAAAATTGCACCTTCACAAATGGTAATCTTAATACAATGCTCATGCAAGTTTTGAAAAAGAGTCGTTTATTGGAGTGTCGTGATAGTGAGACGAATGGGCCGTTAGCCCAAACGTGTGCTGATTTTGATGGTGTGAAAGATATAGCAAGGAGAATGACACCAATGCTGAAGGTTAGCAAATATGGGGAGTCAGGTTACGCAACCTTGCAACAATATGCTTTCAGAATAAACCTCGCCTCAATTAGGTCTTTCGAGGGTTGTAACGTGGTCTAGTTTACGGTTTATGAAACAAAGGATATTAGGCTCAAAATTTGATTTGTACCCACCCCTTCTTCGTGATGAACTTCCAGTCCTACGTTCAGTTAATTCTGCACATGTTTGTCTTCCAAAAGGGTTAACGGCGTAAGAGTGATGGCTCAAGGTTTTCTCCAACTGGCAGTCACCTTATTTTGTTTTTGGTGGATGCCAGTGACCCTTTGATTTTGATTTAGTGGTCACTGAGTCTTATTTTGTTTTTGTTGAGGATTCGAGGGCCTCTTTTGTTTTTATTTTTGATCCCTATCTTTTGCATGGACTGATTTTGCTTGTCGAGTCCATCAGGGTTGCTTTGATTTTTGCCTAAGTCTCCTTTGAGGTGCTGACTTAGCAGGCTTTTGGTTTTTTGCTTTTTTTTTTGTTTTTGTTGGATGATTGTGACTGCCAAGTCATGGGTTATCGATGGACAACCGTCATGTCTTTTGAATTTTACTTTGTGATTTGAGTGCGAAGTTGAATTAACTGAACACTACCCTGCCCCAGGTTGAGTGTAAGGTTTTGTATATCCGAAGGAAACTGCTACTTCTAGGCTCGAAGTGGTTTACTAGGGATTAACTCCTTGTCTCTCCAGTGTTTGGGGAATTTGAAACAATGCATGTACATCCTTGGCGAGATTTTATCCGAAAGCATACGATTTGCAATTATGGGTATTTCGTTGTCATCATCCTCCCTCAAATCATTGCTAACAACAGTTGATAAAGAGAGTGAAGTGGAAATAAATGTGTCGGTGTTTTGCAGTACATGAAAAAAAATGAGTGAATACGACATAATTGATTCAAAACATGCTTAATCACTACATTAAGAAAACCAAATACATACGGCAATGTTCAAAGCATACAGTACTTAAACAAACATAAACAAAATGCAAGAATATAAATGATGGGCTGGCAACATGACTGCCTTCTTCGGGGAAACTTGAACTTAAACTTGACTTGAGTTGACTTGATTTTGATGCTGACACTACTTTGGTGGCGGCTGAGGGTTGTTGATGAGGCTTGGAGCTTTCCCATTGAACGTGAGAAACTTTGAGTCGATCATGTCTTGAACCTTGTGTTTGAAAGCTCTGCAGTCCTCGATCGTATGCCCTGGAGCACCCTTATGAAACTCGCAATGAGCATTAACATCATAATCTGGGGGGATGACACTTGGAGGAGCTAGGTCCCTGGGAGTAATTGCCCTCTTCTTTATCAATTGAGCAAAGATCTGAGCATAGGTCATCGGTAGACGATCAAAGTCTCTATCAGACCTCCTTGTCCTCTGTTGGTTAGGCTGGCATTGTTGAGCAGCTCTCTGTTGTTGATGTTGAGGAGGATACTGATACCCTTGCTGGTTGTATGATTGTTGCTGAGGAATCTGTTGCTGAGGCGTTGGAGTTTGAACAGCATGAACAGTTGGCTGATAAGGCATTGGAGCGTATTGCGCAGTAGCAACATATGGATACTGGAAGTATGGCATTTGATAAGGCATTGGAGCTAGAGCTTGTGGAGCTTGCCCCTTCTGAGCATAGACAACATTTGTTTCGCCCTCTTTCTTTTTGAATCCATTGTTGAAAGGTTTCTTGGCTTGAGACTGGCTGCTAGAACCTCCTTGGATCTTTCCGCTCTTCAGACCCTCTTCGATTCTCTCACCGACAATCACCAAATCAGAGAATCCGGCAGAAACATTACCAATCAACTTCTCATAGTATTGGCCTTGCAAAGTACCCATGAAGATGTCAATCAGTTCACGGTCAACAAGAGGTGGATGCACTCTTGCAGCTAGCTCTCTCCAGCGTTGCGCGTACTCCTTAAAGGATTCGTTGTCCTTTTGAGCCATACTCTGAAGTTGAGTACGGTTCGGAGCAAGGTCAGTGTTGTACTTGTATTGCTTGACAAATGCATCGGCTAAATCATCCCAAGTACGCACATTGCTACGCTTCAGCTGCATGTACCATTCGAGTGATGCCCCAGACAAGCTGTCTTGGAAGCAATGGATCATCAACTTTTTATCTTTGGCATGGGCAGCCATCTTGCGGCAGTACATCCTTAGATGCATGTGGGGACAACTAAGGCCTTTGTACTTTGGGAATTCCTGTACCTTGAACTTGGGATGAATGACAACATCTGGCACCAAGCACATATCCAAAGCATTCAGAGAGGTTGAGTTGCGTCCCTCAATGACTCGGAGTTTCTCAGCTAAATCACGACACATTTTCATGGCTTCAGAATCCTGAGCACTAGTAGGATTGACAATTGGGACAGCAGCATGGTAGTTCTGTACCTCATCATACTGATCTACCAGGTTTTCTTCAGCATGAGGAATTTGAGTGACAACAGGTTGGGCTTGCGGAATAGCTCCGACAGTAACTCCAGGGGTTGGAAGTGGTTGAGTTGTGGCTCCTTCAGCGGCAGTAGTGAAGTTCATTGGTATCCCATAAGTGATGGGGTTGGGAACAGGAGCTGAGAGCCTTGAGGGTGACCCTTGAACCTGTGCATTGTTGTTGGCGGCAGCGGCTTCACGCAATTCTTCTTCTCTTCTGGCCGCCATGATGGCTTCAAGAATCTGATCAATCTTTCCCTTCTTAGAGTCCATTTCTTCTCTGAAGACAGCTTGCTCTTGCTGAATCTGCTCCATCATTCTTCTTATGTTGGCTCGAGTTACGTACTGGTGTCGAGGAATCAGCTTGATTTACTGGAGAAGGAAGGAAGTTGAAGTGAGATTATGAGGTCGAAAATGCAATGCAAGATGCATAACTGATGCAATGTAATGCAATGACATGAGATGCAATGCAAGATGCAAGATCCAGGATCGCAGATCACAGGTTCAAATAGTTCTGAGGTTGGCCATTCACGGGTAAAGTCTCTGATCAAAGAAACCATATAGGTAGGCTCTATGAGGAAAGTTCTAGGTTCTTTACCCACAAACCCACTCACGAGATGGTTTCTATGTTGACGGATAAGGTTCCCAGGATTACGGACACAAATCGCATCAATGTCACATAACAGGCTAGCTGTATTACGACGATAATGACAATAATGTCTCCTTTGAGCGGGGTCTTCATGCTAGGCGCACAAGGAGCGAGTCCTTGGAGACTAACACTACACGACTACCAATATAGAACTTGGTTCTAAGAGTGGTTCACAGTGTCACGGACCCTTCATAAATCAAGTCGTGCAACAGGCTAGCTGTGTTACAACAAGATCTACAAAAAGGTCTACTCGAGGGGAGCTTTCATGCTAGGCACGCAAGGAGCGAGTCCTTGGGGGCTAACACTACTCGACATCCAATTCTAAACTATGTGTTCTCTCTGCTTTTACCAAAGCTCGGGTGTAGAGCTTTACTCATGCTATCATCCCAAGATCCAACAACCAAGAACAATAGTAGAAAGCAATAAGAGACCAAATACGTAAACGAGAAGAAAAAAAACAAACAAAGATAACGCTCCTCACAAATCTCTCTAAGTTAGGCTCGACTCTCTCTTGCATGGAGCAATTGGTCCCCAGCAGAGTCGCCATCTGTCGCACCTCAAAAATTCATCGAGAAAATACAACCCTCGCGCAAAAGGCGCGGATAACGGTTCGACAGAGTCACCACCAAACTTTATTTATCCCAAAAAGATGGAAAGGAAAATATCGAGAAAACCTTTAAGGAGGGAGATAAGAACATGGTCGTCGCAACCACATTCTGGGTTTGGGAGTCGGTTACGTGAGGGGAAGGTACGCACACCCCCTCGCGTCCGTTGTATTCAACGGGAACCTCTTAGTTCGAATTGTGAGGAATATTATCTAAGCTTGTTTGTTTTCTTCTCTAAAATAAATGCGGAAAGGTGAAGATAAAAGGAAAAGATACTAAGGGGAAATGGGGTGGTTTTAGGATAGAGTGCTCGGCAAGATCATCGCGACCTCGGGCCTACGTATGCTCATTCGGATGAGAATGAGAAATCAGAGCAATCGTAGTTCGACTACGGGGTTTGACGGAAAAAGATGGTAGTGTGCTCGCCAAGATCATCGCAATCTTGTACCTACGTATCTTTCCTCGGACGAGAATAAAGAATCAGAGCAGTCGTAGTTCGTGGTACGCCCACGAAAAGAGGGGTAGGGTTTGAATTTTAGGAGACGAAAGATTGAATGACATACAACCCAAGGGCGTGCCTCGAGAGCATTCACTCAAGAATCCAAGGAATGTGTGACTCCAAGAACTCAGTTCTTTCGTGAGTTGATTGCAAAAATGTTTAATAATGATTAAGTGTTTTAAGACGAAAGGGTGAATGAATAATAACCCAAGGGTGCGCCTCGAGAGCCATTCATTCGAAGATCCAAGGAATGCTAGATTCCAAGAATCTCCTCCTTTCGTAAGTTGATTAAGAAAACGTTTGAAAAATATCGAATCGGATTGGTTGCGAAAGAGGCGAGGATCGCTACTAGTCCCTAGGGGTGCTCCTAGTAACAAAACCTACGAAATGTGCAAGTGTACATTTGATGACGAGGCAAAAGGCACTCGACTTACGAGAATATTTTGAAGAGTGGCTCGACGACGAGTCGAGGATTGGTTTGAAAATGATTCGGTTTGTTAAATGTTTTGGGGAGAATGACGATTATTCGATAAACGAGACGTCGGCCTCGCAACCAAATAATCGGGGCACTATTGGGATGCTAGATCCCAACGACACCTTTTTCATTCGATTGACTTATGAAATGTCGTTTGATGAACAACGAAAGTACCACATGGAATGCTAGACTCCAATGGCATTTCTTTGTCCAAATAGTTAAGACGAGTGTTTTAGGAGCGAAAGGTCGAATGATCACCACCTAAGGCATGCGCCTCAATAGCGATCACCCAAGAACCCAAGAAGTGCTAGACCTCAAGAATTCAGTTCTTTCGCAATTTAATTAAGAAAAATGGTTTGAATATGTGTGTTAAGTGGTTTTAATCGGGAAATAAGCGTTTGAACAAATAAAAAATGATTAGATAAACATGGATGTGAATATGATATGGATATGAATAAGAATGAACGATAATATAATCGAGATAATATTCGACGGAAAATAAACAAGATAATATTGACAAGAGATTAAAGTTGACATAAAATAAAAATTGGTCTCGTCTTAATCGGATTTAATCGAGAAATCGATAATCGACGACTTTTGACTTTCATTGACCAAAAGTGAATAAAAGAAATATAAAGTGACAAATAAGAAATTAAATCGAAAATATGAATACAAATAATAAAGGTCTCACCTTTATCGAGATTTAATCGAGAAATCGATAAATCGATCGATATTTGGTTTTCATCGACCCAAAATGAATAAGAACAACAATAAAAATGAAATAAAATCGAGAAAATGAATACAAAGGATAAAGGTCTCACCTTTATCGAGATTTAATCGAGAAATCGATAAATCGATCGATATTTGGTTTTCATCGACCTAAAATAAATGTAAATGAAACAAAAATGATAGAAATAAAATAAAATTGAAAATGACATGAAAAATAGTAAAGGTCTCACCTTTATCGAGACTAAGTCGAGAAATCGACAAATCGTCGATGTTTGGTTTTCATTGACCCAAAATAAATGTAAAAAAAATGTAATGATATAAATTGAAATAAAAATAAATAATAAATATGTAAATAGGACTCATATTGATCACAATTTAATGGTTTGAAAAAACCAATTATATTATGAGTGTTGTTAGGTCATTGGCCCTAAAATAAAAATAAAATTGAATTTAAAATCGAAAAGAGAAATATTTAAACAAAATATTAAAGACGCATTCAAGATATTTTGTATCAAAATCTAAAACTAATAAATTTTAACAAGACAAATAAATGAATAAAAAAAATAAAAAAAATTAAAATTAATAAAAAAGAAAGAGGAGGGGTGGCGTAATGAATTAGGAGTGGCTAAGAGTCCCTCATCTTTCAAAACGGGTTTAAAAAATAATGGTGCAATGATCACACCGTATGGGTTGGGCCCATATCTCATTAGCCGTCCGATATGAACCAACAAATAAAGGCATGGAAAAACAAATTAATGCTTAGCCTCCAAAATAAAACTCACGATGAAACCCCAACCTTCACTTTCAATCATGAACAAGTCAAAGGCAGTTAAGCGAATAAGTGAAAATCAAGCATCCATGAGAGTGTCGATCGATCCCTCATCCTTTCGTCGAAAGAAACAAGATCAAAGACGTTCCGATCGTTTCAAAACTTCCCCTGCGACAATCTTTTCTTCTCCGATTCATATTTGTTCAGGTTTGTTTGAGTTTGTGTCCGTTAATCAATCTCTCTGGTTTTGGTTGGATTTCGAATCTCATTTCTCTCTTCGTCTTACTCTGTTTCTGAGTGGGTTTAGGTTTTGAAAAATGGTTGAAGGTGGGTTAGTTGACGAAGGAGGAAGAAAGGTTGGATGACGTGTTGTTGTTCAGCGGGTGAAGGAGGATTTTTTGGAGGACAATGGTTGAAGCAGATATTGAAAACAAGTTTATTTCTCCCTCAAACTCTCTGGTTTCTGCTTCGTTCATTATTCTGTGATGGGTTTTGGTTGGTATTACTGGGTTTGTTTTGGGGGTGTAAGGGTTAAAGTTTTTTATTTGAGAAAGTTTGAAAGGAATTTTTTGAAGTTTGTTGTTGTGATTCGGATTGGAAATGGAGAAGAGATAGCTTGGGTGTTGAAGAATGTGGTTATCGTTTAGGAGAAGATTGAAGGTTTAATGGTTGGTTGAAGGTTATGGTGATGTGTTGTTCGGTTGAGTGTGCAGAAGGAAACGAAGGTTGAAGTTGTTGAAGGTTAATTTGGGGGAGAAAAAAAAAGGTTGACGAAGAGGTTGAAGGTTTTAGGTGAAAAATTTGTTATTGATGATTGGAAGGCTGAAGCCCCCCGTCTCACCTTTAGATCAAGGGTGCGGTTTTTATTGGGAGCCGGTCGTCCCTGAAGGTTAGAGGTTTAAAAGAATTCATCAGTGACTGTGTTTGGTTCCTTTCAATTGCAGCAGGTTATGTTGAGTCTTTTTCAGTGCAAGATGGTTTTGGTTTATGAAACGTCGCAAGTTGTGGAGTTGTGATGTCGTTGTCGGTGGTTTGCAGCAAGTTGGCGTATTGCTATTGTTATTTTGTGTTTATGAGCAAGTTCTGTGGTGGCAAGTGAGTTTTGGAGGAGCAGAGCTTTTGTCTTGTTGTGTTGTTCAAAGTGTGAAGTCACTTTCAAGTTGGAAACATGGAAGAGCCGTATGGCTTGTAACTTGCTGTACATTTTTTTTTCTTTTTTGTGTGAAGCACTTGTAATGGGCTTCTATTGCTTTTTTTTACAAATTATTGGTAGAACTTTGTAAAAAAGAACAAAGTTTGTTTGTTGAATTTTGGATATGGGATTTAAAAACAATGGGAATGATCAAAGGTTTTAAAGAATAAGTGAAATGGATAATTGATAAGTGGGTATGAATTGGATTGGTTATCCAAATGGACATTGAAATGATCAAACAAAAATGACATGGATAATTAAGTGAATTAAAAATATAAAATTGAAAATAGATGTAAAGAAAAGTGGACATGGATAATGGTTTATGGTAAAAAATAAAATGGTTTTGAAATGGATACTAAAATGGATAGAAAAAATGGATAACTTAAAATAAGGAAATTGGATAATGGAATTGGGTAATTGAAAAATGGATATGGAAAAAAAATTGGAAATGATATTTGGATATTAAATGAATATAACAATGGTTTAAATGGATACTTAATTGGATGAAGGATAGAAATTAAAAGAGGGATGAAGTTGAAGACAACATATTTTTTTGAATTTTTCAGAATATGGTTAGTGGATGGATGTACAGATGAAAAATATACAGGTAGGACAAATTTGGGGTATGACAGTAAGCATGGTTTCCCTCCTACTTTTGCCAAAAAGCAAGCTTCTGCAAATACATCTAGTGCATCTCATAGACAATTTCTTCCTTCCTGTTATACTCCTATTGCTCTTTCAATACACCAGGTAATTCTAAATGGTATTTTGATTCTGCCTGTTGTAAATAACCAGCTTTATCTTTTAATAAAAGTACTTCTATTTCAGCTGCACCATTTGATCTCGCGCATTCTGATATTTGGGGACCTGCTCCCACACCTACTATAGGAGGTTCTCGATATTATGTGTTATTTATTGATGATTATTCTCGGTTTACTTGGATATACATGATGAAAAATTGGAATGAGCTTCCTCAAATTTACATTAACTGCCAAAATGATTCAAACTCAATTTTCTAAAGCTATTAAAAATTTTCGACGAGATAATGCCATGGAATATCATGACCATGATGCAAATAAAAAATTATAAGCAAATAAAATAAATAAAGTGCAATTACACGAAGATAAAAGAGAATGAAATAATCATACAAATTACGATGATCTAATACTAAACTTGTTGCACAAGTAAAGTTAGAAAATAAAAAAACTAATATGGAAAAAGCATAATACGATCAAAAATATGATTGGGTACATCTTCCTTGGCTTGTCTTGAGAATCCATAAAGATTCCAAGACACTCCTGCACAAAATATCAATAGATAGAGCTAGATACCCAATTTTGTTAGGTCCTGGAGGGTTAGTTGAAGGACACTTAGGTATCCATGTCATTTTATCATTAGGAACTTGGACATTCCTAATATGATAAAGAGGCCTAATGTGACCTTTATCACCACAATAATGATATATAACTTTAGATGAAATACTCTTTCTATTTATTCTAGCAAAATGAGGGTTTATCTTAAAAATGACTCCTCCATCACTTGAAGAAGTAATAGATAATGAAATAGCATGAGTTAATTGTCCATTGATATTTTCAATTTCAAGTTTTAAAGTTGGACAAGTATCACATTCTAATTTTTCTACCTTTCAACTAAAGTGTCAAAGACATTAAAACGCCCATCAACTAGAGATTTATGCACTTCTCTTAAGGAATTCAAGGCACTATTACGTTTATTAATCTCCTTTCAAGTTTTAAAATGATTTTCTTTTGGAGATAAATTTTCTTAAAAAGTTTAACGAATTTGTATACATTTCATTAAAAGCTTTCGTCAATTAGGATCATAAGTATATACCTTTTAGTCTTCATTGTCCTTTGTATCATTAAACATAGGTTATCACTTTCATCATCCGAGCATGAGCAAGAATCTAAGGTGGAGCTCTCATCCTCTTCTTCCCACGTGATATAGGCTCTATGGCCTTTTGCGCTTTTGTCTTTCGTCTTGTAGAATTCTTAATATTTATTTTTATGATGCTTAGTGTGACTTGGGCAAGTAGTTCTATAATGTCCTGATTTTTCGCACTCATAACACGTGATATCTTTATCATTTTTCTTATGTTCTCTTTTTTGGTGGATGAGACTTATTGAAATTTATCAAACATTTGTCGGTATGCTTGAGCTTGTTTCTTTTCAAGTATCGATTGTAGCGTCTAACGAATAACCTCATCTCCTATTCTTTGCCAGAATCATCACTTTCTTCCTTTAATTTCTTCACCTTAAATGAAGACGCATTAAAAGAAAGATCTATTTTCTCTTATTTACCTTTCTCATTCTTTTTCGACTTCACTTCGTTATTCGCGAGTTGTTTCAACTCATTTTCATCTTCAATAAGCTTCCCAAATAGCTTTGTGATGTCCAGAGTATTAAGATCGTTAGACTCTTTTATGGCGGTAAACTTTGGTTGCCATTCCACACACATTGACCTCAATATTTTGTTGGCACAATCTTTGTTAGAAACAAATTTTCCTAAGTTGTTTAGTTTGTTGATTAAGTGGAGGAAACGAGTCTGCATGGATTCCACAGATTTTATGGGTTCCATACGGAAAATTTTGAACTCCTCTACTAACTTGTTGATCTTATATTCCTTTGTGTATTTAATTCCCTCATAAAGGGTTTGAAGAGCGTTCCACATAGCTTGTGCACTCTTATGTTGTGAAATAGAGTAGAATGCTTTCACGCTTAAAGTTGAGATAAGTATGTTACTCACTTTCAATTCATATGAAGCCTCTTTGGTTTCATCATCTGTTTAATCTTTTGGGAGTTTAATATATTTATCGACTTTGTTTCAAGGGATGAAAGGCCCGTCGATAACTGCTACCCGTGGATTTTTGTCAACTGATAGTAAATGTACATACTAAAGGTGAGAAAAATACACAATAAGGGGGGTTGAATTGTGTATGCCCAAAAATCTCTTTTCACTTAGGATTTTTAAACATCAAATTCTAAATCACGTTTAAAGTCTGATATCAGAGGGAGTAACAATAGTGAAAAGTTCACTTCCTTTTCTTGGCCCCGTTTCAGAACCTAAGATGCCAAGCTTAGATTCTGATCTAATTAAGAGGTTGAATTAGATCGGAGTCTGACTTCAAAGTTTGTTGCACAACAGAATGTAATTGGAGAAGTAAATAAAGAGACACACAATATATCATGGTTCTTCTCAACTTGAGAGTAGTCCAGTTCCCTTGCAACACAAGAGCTTTTAACTATAATCAATCAGATTACAATTGCTTAAGCTAGCAGCTCAACACTTTCTTCTCAATCAAACTAGAATGAGACTTCCTTTCTTAAACCCTCGGTTCAAGACTTCGCACTCAATCTATCCAGAATGGGACTTTGTTGCTTAAACCCTAGGTTCAAGACTTCCTGCTCAATCACACAGATCGAGACTTCCAGCTCTGCCCTCAAGCATGAGACTTCAATGCGCAATCACAGTGATTGGGACTTCCTGTTTTGCCCTCAAGCATGAGACTTCAATGCTCAATCTTTCCAGAATAAGACTTACTCTGAGCATAGAGGCTAGAGTCTTCAGATTCTATTAACAAAGAGTCTGGTATTAACCTTGTGTTTATATGAGTGCTTTTTAGTTAAGCAAATACACAAAGGTTTACACTCTTGAGCAGAATATAAGTTGTTTGTTCCTGAGTGTAGAAGAATGAAGTTATCATTCTTCTTCTCTCCCTGCACAAATTTTCTTCTTGTTGTGCCTTTCTGTTGATCTTCTTGATCATATTTATATATTCTTTCTTCAAATCATATGTGAATATGTTTCACTCTACTCTTACACACTTAACCCTTTTAGTTATATTTTCTTTTGAGTGTGTTTCTCTCATCTGTGTTTTTTGTAACACGGTTTCTCTCAACCCATTTATGTGAATTGGTATCACACCCTTGTGAACATAGTCACACATTCTTTAACTCCCATTCATTCTCTCTCTTATTTATAGAGATATCCATTTGAATGTTTTCAATCTTCTTCTTAAAATAGATGTTGAGAATAGATCCGTTGAAGATTGAAACCACCCATCATACAAGTAGTCGTTGAAAGTCTTTAGCTAGAGTACAATAAGGTGAGCTAAAAAATCAGCTAGCATAAAGACGTTGAGAGGAGCAGAGAAGAGGTCAGAACAGTTGGAGAGATAAGATCCTGACAGCATTACTTTATACTGATTAGACATAAAGTAATGTACCTTTGTCACGTGATCTTCTTTAGATAACTTCTGGCTGGAGGCTTCTTGAAGACGTTTATTGAAGCTTGTTCAGATTCATTGTTATCTTTATACTTAGCTTTCTAAATCAGAGGCTTTTTATAGAATTAGTTAAAGCATGATCAAAAGCTAAAGTATGTCTTCATAACCGGGTTGGAATGAGACTTCAGAGTCTTGAGATCACAGGTTCTGAGCTTGTCTATATCAAAGTCTTTATCAGAACTAATATGGATGAACACTTTTGGAGTTGTTGACTTGATATAGAAAAAATCCCTTTGAAGAAGAATTTTCACAACTGCTGATGATGTATGTTCAGAATATGCAGAGTCATTCCTTATAACAGAACTTGCTTGCTTCAAACAAATTCAGTCTTCAGAGCTTTGTTGATCTTTGTATTTCAAGTAAGCTTAGGTTCAACATCTGAAAGACTTGAATTGAATCTTCAGAGTCTGAAAGCTTGATTCTGATCCTTCAGATTTAGAATAGCTTTGCTTCACTTTAAGGATTCTTATAAGTGATTAACTTGATTTTCATCAAGGTTAATTTCTTTTAATCCTGCACACTTGAACAACCATTAGCAAACTCTATTGTTCTTTAAATACTTTTTTATCATCCAAAACCTTTTAATAGTATAAACAAATCTTGTTCCAACACATGCACGTTCTCTTTCCAATAAGCATAATTTTGACCTTTAAAAATAAGTGCTCTATTATACACTACATTTGGATCAAAAAACCAACTATGAGGCCAATTGTTATGTGAGAATATGGGGTAGAGAAACGGTCTAGAGGGTGTGCGAATAGACCCTTAAAAAATTTAACCAATTTTCAAAATAAAATATCAAAGTCTGCGTTGCGGAAACCGATTTGCAAAAATAGAGGCGTTATGCTCATTTTGGAAGGAATCACTAATGCAAATATACTAGAATTCACAACTATCTTTAGATTATTAAAAAACAATAACAAAAAGTTACAAACTATATTTAATTGATAAATTTTAAATTACGTGTGTCATACCCTAATTTTTAGCCCTAAGATCCCACTTATCATTTGCATCTTTACACAAACAAGATCAAATATTGGTTCTCCCCCCCCCCCCCCCCCCCCCTCTCTCTCTCTCATCCTTTGGGGTTTAGCTTTTAAGATCACCAAGCACCCTTTTGTGTGTATTCATCTTTATGATTATATGCTTATTGTTTAACTAACCACTAATCAAAATGTAAATGTATGTCTTGTTTCTTTAAGCTCATTGTGCAAAGTAGAGCATTTCATCAAGAGCACCATGCTTGGTTCCTCAGCTAGGGTTTTGATCCCTCAAGTCAAAATGTGAACATCCATTGAATCCCAAGGACTTATTTATTAATATATGGCTTCTAATATCAAGGTTTATATTCTCAAGCACCATCCTATATCGTTTTGAGCAAGAGTACCTCAAGGTTGTATAACTTGTTTCTAAAGAAAGTCAAAGGTTCATGTGTTTATTTCCATCCTTTATTCAACAATTTATCTCAAGACTTGGTAAATTTAATCAAAGGACATTCAATTTCATCTTATTTTGGGTTCATATGATCATCCATGTACCTTGAAGTGCAAGAAAATTTCAAGTATACAAGTTGGTTCAAGAAGGTTTGACCAAAAAGTCAACATTTTCAAATCAAAGTTCCAAGGACTACAACTCCTTCAATTCTCCATATTGTTGAGTGCTTCTTTTTGCATATGACTCTTCTCAATATCCTCCAAAACTTATCTTTACATGACAAGAGCCAATTATGCTTGGAGGATCACCAAAAGTTTGAAGACATTATAGGTCATTTGTGGACTTAGTGAAATTTGACCTATTTTCAAGTGACTTTTTCTCAACTTTCAAGGATCACAAGTTATTCAATTTTTATCCTTTGAGGCTGATTATTTTTTCACAATATCATTTACAATGCCTTCTACAAGTTTGATTCAAGGATCAAGATTAAATTATGATTGGAAGGCCTTGGGATTTGTTGAAACATTATAGGTCATTTTCTACCTCAAAGACTTAGAATTTTTCTAAGTATGATGACCAGTTTTTCATGCCAACTTCAACACCTCATAAATTTCTCCTCAGATGTCCAAATGAAACCTTTCTTGGCACATTATAAACTAGGCCATGGGGACTACACAATGCAAGAAGATGTGAGAGCAAGAATTGTCTCTACAAGTCAATCTATGTTTTGATGATAACAATAAGTATTTGTGAAAGAACCATTTTATGGCCTAACGTGTGTTGTGTGCAGATCATAAGAAATAAAGACATCAGAACCAACATACACCAGCTAGATGTACTATGATTGAATATATATACATATGCGAAGTTACTATGTGTGACTAAAGTCGCAAGAAGCAAGAACGCTTCTTTATCTAGTCATGATCAGCCAGATCCAAGGATGCCAAGATTGCTGCTGCAATGCTCTTGTGGACTCTCTCTGAAAGTGATTGAGATTCTGAAGATAGCATAGTTTCAGAAGAAGTACACTCTGAAAGAACCAAAGTGCGGAATACTCCTATGACTTGAAGTTCTGATGGCTGAAGGCGCTGAAGACCAAGTGCAGAAAGAATCTGAAGACTTATGAGTTCTGAAGATTAAGGTTTCAAATATCAAAGTTCTGAAGACTCTGAAGACAGGTTCTGAAGATTCGGAAGACTTGAAGCAGAAAAGGATAACGCTCTTAAGGACCAAGTGCTGAAGTTATGAAGACTGATTCCTAATGGACTTCTTCAATCGACTGAAGACTTGAAGCATCATATATTCTTCTAAGAAGACTCTACTCATGCTTCATCAAATTAACATCAGAAGCCACTGAAGTTTTAAAGTCTAAATATTACCGTTGTGAGTTAAATGTACACACTTCCCAAGAAAAGATGTCCGGTCACTTCTCCCTCTGCAAAAAGGAGATGTGTCAGTACAACTCATTATATCACAACGTCTCTTTTCCAAACACCAACAGTATTCTCAAACGGCTATATTTCTACTGGCTATATAATGGAAAGAGTTTTTGCTTCTGATGTGTCGATCACTTGTAGAATCACGAACTAAATGTTCATCTACAAAATTGACCAAGTCATTGTGAAGATAGCAACAACGATGAGTTCTCTTTGTAACACTTAACATATTTAAAGCTATCGATATTTCACTAATGGCAATTGTTGTTGAAACTCAAGAAGACAAATCAACACAACAACAACAATCAAGAACAGAAGTTGTTGATGAAGAAGACACCATTGAAGATTTGTCAAGTCATCAACTTACCTTCTCGTCAGGACTACATTGAAGATCTGAAGCAAGGAGTTGCTGCTCAAAGCTTGCTCAACCAAGAAGACGAAGAAGAAGAAGATCTACAAAATGTCAACAATTGTAATATCTAAATACATCCTTGTAGTTTCTTAGGAAAGCAAGGAGCTGTTGCTCAAATCTTGCTTGAACACTTATATGTTCTCTATACTTGAACTTAGGAGAAACTTGCTTATTAAGAAGCACAATCTGTAATCTCCAGTTTGCCAATTCGACTAAATGAATTGAGACTCCTCAAGTGAATGTTATATCCTGAAGGGATCCCTGAACGGTTCAGCTGTGAGTTGAGGCCCTTGAGTAGATCACGTGGTGATCAAATACTTGAGATGACAATGGTTGAGTGTCATTGTGGAAAATCCTGAATATGGTCAGTAGCGTTATATTCATTAAATTGAATCCCTGAACGTCTAGCTGTGAAATCATAGCAGTAGATCTTGCGAGATTGGAACCTGCAGTTCAATGTTCGTTATATTCATTAAGTTGAATCCCTGAACGGTTCATTACGTGTTAGTCACAGCTGCGGTTGTGCAAGTGGTTAGTCACCGGCTGTTGCCCGTGCAAGTGTAATCATGATTTGGTTATAGTGGATTAAGTCCTTGTGTTCAAGGCGAAATCACCTGAGGAGGGTGGACTGGATTAGCCCGCGTGGTGAACCAGGATATATCGTGTGTCCTTTACTCTCTTGCTTAGTATCTCTATTTATCTTTATGCATTGAATATCAGAACCTCATATTAAGCAAAGTCAGAACCTTGCAGCCTATCTCTGATAAGCTTCCGCACTGCAAGTTCTGAGTATCGTATCTTATGATCAGAACCTATATGGTTCTCATGCTCCATAGTTAAGAGATCAGAATCTCTCGACGAACATTGAAGGTTCTTAAGTGTCTCTTTAACAAGATTGGAAAAATTACAAAAGAGTAAATACATAATTCAAACCCCCCTTTCTTGTGTCTTTCTCGCACCTTCAGAAGAATGGTAGCAAAAAGCCTCTTGAGTAGGATGCCCCATTAAGGTGAACATGGTAACTTGAAACTGAAGAAAGCTCCATGATCAGATTTTTGATTCATTCCAAGTCCAATTAGAGGACAAATTAAAGTTCAATTTCATGCCTAATCAAGTTTAGCAAGTATCTAGAAGTGGTTTAGCACTTGAAACACAAGTTTTGGTTGAGTTTTGATGATTTGAGAGTCACACTTTTGGCATGATAAGGGTGTGCACAAATTCTCCAATTCTTTGATCATTCCCCCCTCTCAGCATCCCATTATCTTCATCTATAAATAGAGGTTCTCCCTCCATTCATTCATAAGCTTTTGAGAGCCATTGAACCCCTACTTGAACTTCAAATTTTCTCTAGAATTTTCACTATCGGGTTTTGAATTCTAGCCATTTTTAATCTGATTTCTTTGTTCTAATACCTTCGTCGGCCTCCTATGAAGCTTTTGCATCAAGTCTCAAGCTCCCAAACCCTCTGAAGTGCTCTGACCATATCAAGCTTCTTCAACATCCGACTACCATCTCAACAAGGTAGTTAGAAGCTTCAATTTGCTTCAAACAAGTTACCAAGATGTAGTTCATCACTCTCTGATCCTTTCCCCTCAATCATCTTACATTGATTCATATTGTTCATCATTTAATTTTAAATTTCATGAGTTGCTTATTTCTGCGTATTTTGCAAAACTCACCATGCTCACTTTCAATAAATGAAAGTGAAGCATATGGTTGAGTTCGCCTCAATGAGACAGTCAGAATGGCATATGTCTCATGACCTGAAGTAACTGTTTGCCAAAGCTCCGGTGAAAGCTCACTGGAGAAGATAACCAGAGAGGTTTGTTTTCAAATTAAATCTGGTGCGTTATTTCATAAGTGGACCAAAATGCTCCTTCCATCTGATCCCGTGGATGCACATACATTGACTTTTTCATTTAAATCTAATTGTTGATGGTTTATTGTATCTGGTGCTTTTATTTCATTAAATTCTATGATATGCTTTCTCTCCTAACCTTGGATCTGACTACTTTAATTAGTCTGACTCCATCCAACGCATCAAATATTTTCCCTTTTCTTTTTATTTTCTTTATTGCATTATTTTCAAAAATTCATAAATAATTCATTTTTTACCCAATAAATGGCAAACCAATTTCTAAAATTTTCTTATTTTCTCCTCTTTCTGATTATCTTTTCTTTACATTTTTTTCCATCATAAAATATTTTTCATGATTTTATTCTTTTTTCATGTGTTTTAATTAGTTTAAAAATATTTTTATGCATTTAAAAATTCTCAATTTTTTTTGCATAGTATTCTTGAGTTGTTTCTAACTTTATGGATTTTTCTTGGTCATTTGTGACCTTGTTTGATGCATCTTTTGCATTTTCATGTTTATTTTCATTTTAAAATTCATTTTAAAAATCATTTTGATGCATATTAATTAATATTATTGCATTTTTGTGATTGTTGACCTTTGTTCACTTCTGTTTGACTTGGATCTTGGTTGATTTGGTTAAGTTTCATCAAGCTCAATGGATATTGGGTGTTGATGGGGTAAAAACCCTAATCCATCAAAATGGATGATTGATCTTCATGATAGCTTGATCAATCCTTAGATTCATTTTGTTTCCTTGCTGCCTCTTCTTCATCTCCCTTCTTTTTTTTTCTTTTGGTTGATGAAAATATTTAACATCATGGATTGTTGATGATCAAAGATGTTTGAACCTTCATTATTTCAAACATGTTGTTGAATTGATCATTTGGATCACTCACTTCACTTTGGAGTAGTGATAGGTTGCCTTTTATCATTGACGGAAGTTCTTGATTAAGATGAGACCACACCTTTTTTCGTTTTGTGTGGCATGCTTTAGGAGAATGATCTACATATCATTTCTCTAGCATGTATTAACACATAAATTGTTATTGATCGGCCTTAGATAGTTGTGACTTTTATATAAGTCCAATTACGATTGCTTAACATAGCGCTAAATTTGTCCCGAATCGGAAACTAAGTCATTTTTGTAAGTGAGATTGTCAGCCTCCTATTCTCCATGGTATTGTGTGAAATATATTGGATCTTTTGTTACCTAAGAGAGCTAGTGGCATACTTGTTGATTTTATCCAAGTTGGAGCCATTCTCTTGGTAATGTATAAGACAATGTTTTCATGCTTATGGATGTTTAGTTGAGTGTTCTCCAGAAAATGACAAATTGGCCTCTCTTTTCTAATCACTAACTTACTAACATTTTGTTGATTTAATCTTTAAAGTCATTTATATTATGCTTTTTACTTATTGCAATTTACTTTATGCTTTTACTTTAGCATTTCATATCATATTATCATATTGCTTTTCTTTGTCTACTTGGACTTGTGTTTATACTTATGCTCTTTTTATTTTGTCCATTTGGACTTTCTCTTAAAACATTAATAAATATCAAAACTCCTAAAAAATTTGGTTACTTTCATGGACTTGATGCTACTACCCTATGCATTATTGAAGAGTTGTGAACTTAGAATTAAGACATTGACCTTTGTATGAAAGTACATCTTAAGACCTATTTGGATTCATCCGATACCCTTGGCTTAAGGATTCTCTTGAAGACTCGTCCTGTTTATTATTGATATCATCTGATGCTTGGATTGTTATTGCTTATTTGGCTTGCTTGAGGCTTAATTCAAAGTAGGTAATTCTTTATTGACTTATGTCACGGGGCTTGCTATCTTCTCTTGGTTAGATCTTTCTATGTCCTATCTTTCATTTTATGTTTTAGGATAGTCTTTTCATCTCTTCCCCATTCTTAAATTTTCAAAATTTATTTCAAAAATCTTCTTCTTTCAAACTAGAACCTCTTTCCTAATAAACCTTGACTTTGTTAAGTGCATTTTCAAAATATTTTTCTTTAATAAATGCTAAGACATCTTAAGCATATTAAACAATTTCAAAAGACTTAAAAAATACATAAACTCATTCAATCATTTTGTGCCTTTGTGCACTTTTCCTTTTAAATCTTTTCATAAAGTGTAGACATGAGTCATTTCCATAATTGAGATGTAATTCTCTTATCCCCATAGTATTGATAATAATTATTTTCCACTTGTGAGAGTTAGTGGAATGCTTGTTGATCTTTATCCAAGTTGGAGCCCTTCTCCTTGTGATGTAAAGTTCTCATTACTTGTGGGTGATTAGTTGTAGTACTCTCCTTAAAATGACAACTTGTTTTTTCATTTAAAATTAATCATAACACATCATTTTTGTTATTTTTACCATAAACTACGAGGTTTTGATCCCCATTGCACTTTGTGGGTACATAGGCACGAGGCTCAGGAAGTCTTGTCAAACACAAAATTATAAAAAAAATTACTTCTTTTCTCACCTCCCCAATCTTTTACAAGCAAACCATTTTCAAACCAAAAAGTGTAGATATTTCAAGAGGTTCTTATAGAGTACTATAGACGTTTTGGGTGCTAACACCTTCCCTTTACGTAACCAACCCCCTTACCCTCTCTGTTTGATTTATTATTTTTGCTTTAAAACTTCTTAGGGTTTTGTTCGTTCTTTTTCCCTTTCCTTTGGAAATAATAAAAATGTGGTGGTGACTCTTGCTTTATGAGTTAAATTAATCAATAGCTTATACTCACAATTTTTACCGTTACAACGTGAGATATATTCTTCACAAAATTAAATTACTATAGGTTTCTAACACTACTACTTTGCAGATTTTAATCAACACTCAAACACAAATAGGTGGCTATTCTACCAAAACCTAAACTTGTGTAATTAATCGCTACCAACAAGAATTAATGAAAAACTAAACTAAGAAACAATTACCTAAAGTCAAAATCACCTACGAAAATTAAAATGCAAGAGAGAGAGAGAGAGAGAGAGAGAGAGAGAGAGAGAGTACATCAGGATGCATAATGGTTCAAATCTATCGTCCTCACAGAAGCCTAATCCATTCTCAAATGGTTTCCCTTTGAAAATTGTTCTTCCATTATATGTTGACAAATATTAAACGAGTTCATACATTTACAGTATTGTAAGTTCTGAGTTGGCAGCATTTTTTTGCAAAACATGTTGCTCAGGAAAGTGTTATGAAGAATGTCTTGACATAAGAGTAGAACATCACTGCAGGATGTGTTAATGTCAGAACAGATGATGATCTATAGCAAGTGGTACAAGATGTCAGATCAGAAGTCCTGACATGGTTGCTCAGACATCACTACAGATGCTGAACCTGATGTTGAAACATCTTCAACTGTCATGACAGCATTGCTGTCATGTGTTACAACAGATGTCATGACATCTGGGTCCAGTACAGCAGGTTATGGAAATGTCAAGTGAGATGTCTTGACATGTTGTGCTACACCTAACTAGTATGAGTGCATGGCTGTAATGGTGTGACAGATGTTCTTAGTCATGAGGGTCATGTCTAGGTATTGTCATGGAAGTGTGTCTTCTACTTTTCTGTGATTGAAGAGTTGTTGGAAATCAAGTTGTTGATGCAGTGGCTGAGATGTTGACTGCTAGACATCATTGCGATGATTGGAAGTGAGATGGAGTCTCTTATCTAGGGTGGACTTAGATAGAAGGGTCATTGGGTAGTGATTAAGTTAGTGGATTGTCAACTGGTTTGTTGAGTCTGTAATTTGATACTGCTAATAGTGGACTTCCTTCCTGGCTTGGTATGCCCCCAGATGTAGGTTGTTAGACCGAACTGGGTGAACAAATTTTGTGTGCATTTTCTGATTACTATTATTACCTTGTTCATACAATAGATATTGATGTTGTGACATCGCACTTGACATCACATATCTGATACCAAAATTTCAATTAGTATCAAAGCAGGCATCTTGTCTGTTTCTGGATGAGATATAGGGAAGATACTTTCTGGTTCATGAGCAAGGAAGATAGTTTTGCTGAGTTATGGACTTGGTCAGTTCATATAGTTGTTTGTATGATCCCTTGAAGTGAAGGATGGACTATTCATGACAGGGTATGTATTGGACCTGTCTGTTGTTATCAGGAGAACTGCTGTTATGAGTTTGATTTGTTGGCACTTGGTTTATGGTGATGGTGTACAAGGATTATTAAGTAGTGCCTGAAGGTTGTTGAGGACTTGTTTCTAGAAGAGTGTGTTATGCAATTTACTGCAGTTTTGTTGGTCTGATCTTGGAAGTTGATCAGATATTGATATGTTCTCGTGTGTTCGCTGCAAGAGTTATGTGTGGATTACTATGTTCTTTGCTCAGGGTGGAGTAAAAGATCAAGACACTGACCTAACCTGGAAGGCTTTTGTGGTATGAATGGTTGTCATAATGGTCTGTCATGAAGAAGATGAAGATGGAAGACTATGAAGACATCATAATCTTGATGGTTACAGCTTGGATCAGTTTATTTCTGATCTAAGTGGTTTGGAGCATGGTGTTTGCTCTGGTTGTGAAGGTCGAGGATAAGTGGCAGTTATCTCTGGCTTTCTACTTACGGTTCTACTAAGGGAAGTGACTTTCTTTAGTATTGCTATGGGGTAGTCTTGGACTACTTATTTTCTGAAGATTCAGATGTGGTAGGTTTAAAGTCTTTGGAGTTTCTAAGCAGGATGGAGGTTGTCTACTCAAACTTGATTGTTAAATCAAGTCTATGAGAGCATGGAAATATTTTTCTGCAAAGGGAGGAGGTTCTTCTGAGTGGCAGAAGGTAGAGCTGAATTCAACAGTTGGATGACATAATGTTCTGACATCTAGCTTAACATCAGGAGTCTCAGCTGGTGATGTGGCACATCAGCTAATGGTAGGGTGATCTACAGGAATGAACAATAGGATGCTTCAAAAAGATCATTCTCATAGCAGTTTGCGGGAGCTGCAGGAAGGAGAAGATGTTACATGACCATGGCTTAGGAAGTCTAAGTGTGTTTGCTTTTGAGCAAGTGGAACATGTGACTTGAAGATCAAGTTTCCTTGGTGGATCAAGATATCTTTGTAAGAGTTCTGACAAACGTCAAAAAGGTCAAAATGTGGCATTTGGTTGTTTTCATATGAGGATTCATGAATGAGGTGATCAAATTGTGGCATTTGGTTGATCTCAGAAGTGGATTCGAAGAATCAAGATAATTAGAGTGTGGCAGCTGGTTATTATTGAGGATTGGCTTGGAACAAGTTACTCTTGGGCAGAAGGGTGATGAGTTGAAGACTCAAGGAGATTATTCTTCTTGAAGGTGGATGAGAGTTTAATTCTCTAGTTCTTTGGATTACTATGCAATAGTAAGTCTAGTTGGTGGAGCATATCAAGAATCATGGTGATGATATCTTGGTGTGTGGCAAATGTTCTAACTTGTGTTGGGACATTATCTGGTTGAATATCCTTGGTGAAGGATGATTTTGTTCTGGTTCTGAAGCTTGGTGCATACATTATGCCTAAGGAGCGTCTACTTAGTCATACGGGAGAATGATGAAGTAGAAGGTCTGCCTTGGATGGAGAATGTAGAGAAGACTGAAGTAGATCATGTATTGATTAATTGGAAGTCTGAAGATGAAGAGTATGATAGGGAATGACTGCCTTTGGAGAAAGGAACAATGGTACCAAAATTCATCTGCTCAGCAAGTGTGCTCAAATGTTCATCTTCATCTAGAGCATTAGTTAACCATGACTGGGGGAGTACTTGTCTATGGATTTTGCTGCAAAGGTACATATATTGTGAAGATTGCATGCTGATCAAGATTGTGAAGATTGGTTGAATCTTATGAGGATATAATGTCAGATAACATGTTATGACATTATGCTGTTGGATGACATGTTGGTGTGGACATGAATGGTTCTAGCCATGTGAAGCTAATTGTTTGAATCATATGCGCGCATGCTTCTGAGGAGAAGCCTGAAGGACAACTTTGGTTGTGTCTGGGAGAATTTATTTTTCTCTGCAGATTTTGGAAGAGCTTTGTGAGGGTCCTTGTTGATGGGAGATGTCACACTTGTCGTGGTGTGTGTAAGAGGAGTTTATTTAGAGTTCAGTGAAAGGCATTGTGTGTGTGCTTCAGAACTTGTGGATGATTGTGTGAAGCATTCCTGATTGGATGAATGAAGATTATGTCTGGATTTTCCAAATGTTATGATATACTGGTCAAGGAGCACCATTTGTGAAATATAATGGGAGAACTTCTGTCTGTACTAGTGTGGTACTTGGATTGTTTGAGGATTAAGCATTATGTGAATGCGTTCAGCAGGTGTGTTGAACAGAGGGTGCGCTCTTGAAGACATGAAGATGAGTCTTATTTTTTCCATTCATTTAAGGTTTTCTTCTTGCAAAGAAGCACATGTTATCCTTGATAGGGGGAGAGTGTTACAATTTTGTGCAGCTGGACTTGTGGTGTTAAGGGGGAGCAGTGTTCTTATTGGTGTTCTAGCTGGTGCATGTCGTTTGTTTGGTTTGCTCCTATTATGGCTAAAAAGGGGGAGAATTGAGAAACATCAGGTGTCCCTTGGTTGAGGAGGAGCTGGATGGGTGTTCAAAGAAGAAGGTTTTAGCCAAAAAATGCCAAAGCGAGAGATTGATAGTTCTGCAACTTTTGGTGTTGGCATTAATTTTGGTAAAACTGATTGTGATTAATATATGCCTAAAAAGATGTTCTGACTTCTGTTTTCTGCTGCTGCATTTTCCTTTAATATGATGTGTATGATCAAATTATGTTTTGGCCAAAAATTTGCCAAAGGGGGAGATTGTAAGTTCTGAGTTGGCAGCATTTTTTGCAAAACATGTTGCTCATGAAAATGTTATGAAGAATGTCTTGACATAAGAGTAGAACATCACTGCAGGATGTGTTAATGTCAGAACAGATGATGATCTATAGCGAGTGGTACAAGATGTCAGATCAGAAGTCCTGACATGGTTGCTCATACATCACTACAGATGCTGAACCTGATGTTGAAACATCTTCAACTGTCATGACAGTATTGCTGTCATGTGTTACAACAGATGTCATGACATCTGGGTCCAGTACAGCAGGTTGTGGAAATGTCAAGTGAGATGTCTTGACATGTTGTGCTGCACCTAACTAGTATGAGTGCATGGCTGTAATGGTGTGACAGATGTTGAAGGAGATGTCATGACATCTTAGTCTGGTATAGCAGGTGTTGCTGTTTTGCTGTCATGTGATTTTTAATCAAGATGTCATATGTCTGATGTCATAACATTGGTTCTTATCATTAGCTGTTGCAGGGTTGGAAGTTTTGTATGCTGATGTTATAAGTGATGTCTTGACATCACTATACCAGAACATCAGAACATCAGTCTGATGTGTTTTCTAGGGCTGCAGTTGTTTAAGTGTGTTTTGAGTAGATCTGGTGGAGACATTTCAGGCGAATATCATGGGACAAATATATTCTGTTGCAATCTTATATTGAGCAGATATTGTTACTATTTTCATGCAAAAAGATATGGAGAATAATTAGATTTAATTGAAGATTTAATTGAAGATTTAATTGAAGAATTAATTGAAGATTTGATTGAAGATCTATTTAGTAGCAGAATCTTTTGCAGATTTGGAGCAGCTGTTTTGTTGTGATTTGAAGGCCCAAATCTAGTTGGGAAATAGGTTATAAATAGAAGCATTGTAACCTAGTTTTAAGAGAGCCAGCCATCATGTAGATTATAAGGGTTGCGTTGGTTGATGAACCACCCGGTTTGTGGGATGGTCATCGTGTTTATCTCGAAGCCTGTAGGTAAGAGATGTATTGTTCTTGGAGGAAGCTGTTAAGAAACTCTAAGTATTGTTCTTAGTCATGAGGGTCATGTCTAGGTATTGTCATGGAAGTGTGTCTTCTACTTTTCTGTGATTGAAGAGTTATTGGAAATCAAGCTGTTGATGCAGTGGCTGAGATGTTGACTGCTAGACATCATTGCGATGATTGGAAGTGAGATGGAGTCTCTTATCTAGGGTGGACTTAGATAGAAGGGTCATTGGGTAGTGATTAAGTTAGTGGATTGTCAACTGGTTTGTTGAGTCTGTAATTTGATACTGCTAATAGTGGACTTCCTTCCTGGCTTGGTATGCCCCCAGATGTAGGTTGTTAGACCGAACTGGGTGAACAAATTTTGTGTGCATTTTCTGATTACTATTATTGCCTTGTTCATACAACAGATATTGATGTTGTGACATCGCACTTGACATCACATATCTGATACCATAATTTCAAGTATCCACAATAATGCCGAGAAAATAAATCTCTTATTTGGATCTTGAATTGTATACAACCTTGATGGCAAACTTTTCAAAATCTTTAGTCGATTCTTGTTTCTTGAATCTTCCAGCCTCACCAATCTGCTCTAAGTCTTCGTATGTTGCAATCCCTCTTAATCCCACCGATTTCTTCAGTGATGAACTATCTGAAGATTGAGAAGAACTCCTAATTTGTTTGTAAGCTTCCATACAACTCTACCAATGTCATTCTGGAGAGAAGAACTTCATTCTTTTCACTGGAATTTGTCAATATCAGTCACAACATCCATAATCTTGCAAGCTTCTTGAAAATCTTTACACATCCTTCAAAGAAAAGTTAGTTGCAAGACAAGACTTCCTTAACAATTACACATCTTCTCAATCAAGAACTGAATTTTAAATATTTGGTTGAAAATGAAAAAAATTCGTTGTAAGAGATTTAAGTTGTCAAAATAATGAAAGTTGGTGGTTGTTATTGTTATGTTGTTAAAGATATGAGATGACAAAAGTATTTATACACGATGGAGATTAAGCAAAAAAAATAGGTGAAAAAGGTTGTTAGATTCAATTCAAGAACATTTGTTGATTTAAGTCAAATGGGCAAGTATAGTGGAACAAAATCAACATAAAGGAAGTGATTTAGTTTCTTGTGATTCAAATCAAGTTTAAAGTGTGACTCGAGTCAAAAAAGGTCATGACTTGAGTCATGTAGAAATTGTGACTTGAGTCAAATTGGACAGTGCCAAATAGGAAAATGTGAAAAATTGTACGATCTAGGCTATGTGTAAGTGGTGACACGAGTCAAACTGGGCAGGGGCTAACAGGAATTTGAGTGACTCGAGTCATGTGAAACTTGTGACTCGAGTCATATTGTATGATTCGAGTCAGATTAAAAGTGTAATCAGAGTCAAAGATGTAAAAAATTTCTTGTTTTGGTTTGCGAGTGATCCAAGTCACACATAATAAAGCTCAAATTTTCAAGTTTTTTCATAATGCTTTGAGATTTCACTTCTCACATAACTTGAACTAACATCAAATATAATTCTTATTCCATTAACTCAACCATTTTTTTTTATAAGCAAAAAGGATTATAAAAAAAACACTAGGGGTGTTTAACCCAAGGATACAACGCAGAAAAAAAAAACGGGACATCCCCCATCAAAACTATTAACTCACCAACTGAAATTCACATAAAACAAAACCTTGGATCGTTACACTAATCCGACCAAGATACACTAGTCCCAACTCTAAAAAACACAAGAAACCATTCCCACGAAAGCTTCTTAATTAACCCCACTCCATCGAACTTCAATAGAATGAGGCCTTTAAAAAGAATTTCATTCATACAATTCCAAATAACCCAACAAATAGTCAAACTAAAAACCCAACTCGTATCCAATGCCCAACCCGACTTACAAGACTTATCCAACAAGTGAAGACGCTCCAAAATAGAACAAGCCGAAAAAGCTTCGTCCACTCGAAGCCAAAGACAAATCTTGCTCCACATTAGAAATTGGACAACCAAAGAAAAGGTGATCCAAATCCTCTTCAACCCCGAAACACAATGGACAAACCAATAGTGAGGCCCCATCAAAATACCACGTTTCAACAAATCCCTCTTTGTAGGAAGCCTATTCCAAATCAATCTCCAACAACCAATTGACTTAAAACACAATGATCATACTCAAATGCAAACAATTGAATTATGCATGCTAAAATGGATGAATTCAAGACTTGATCCAAATATATACAATTGAAGAGAAGACTCAATAAATAGTAAAAATGAAACAAAAGCTTAAGAGACAAGTAACAAAACCCTATTGGGGTTCTCCCCCTCAATGTATTAGCGACACGCAACTTCACTAGAAATTCCAATTTAATCTTGGAGAAAAATCATATTTAATCCTTTACATAATTCAATTGGGTTATGTTATTCAATTCAATTATATATTATATTTAATCGCTTACAAAAATTCATTCGGATTATGCTAATTCCTTACATAATTAAATTGTTGTATATTTTTCTTACCTTTAGGTGTTAAAGTTTTCTTAAAAAATAGTTGGTATGTCTTGTTTAAGAGTACATTTGAAATTATTTAACAAAATATTTTGTACATGATTCTTTGTATCGTCAAATACATGTGTGTGTGTCATCATGAAAAAAAAATGAAGAAGGTAGTTGAAACTAAATTGGTTAAAAAAGAATGACCCATAACTAATTATTAGATGATAACACATTATATAAGTCCTTGTTTCAGAGTTTAAAAAAAGGAAGACCGAAAGAGGTTTTATATTATTAAAAATATGAGAAAATAATGAAAGATAATATAGTCTATTTAATAAAGTACTTTATATTATATTCGTTGTATAAAAAATGTGAGATGGTAAAAATAGTTAATTTGTTTTTTTTCAAACTTCTTACGGATGATTGGATTTCCTTCCATATATTTGTTCAATTTTTTTCATTTTATAAATATATTTTCAAAAACTTTTTCACATATTTATAATTTTCTTTAATATTTTAAAATTACATCAATTACTTTCCATCTATTATATTTTTACAATTATATAACTAATTAATAAAAAAATATATTAAACAAAGTTTAAAAAATAATTATCATATATTCAACAAAAATAACTTTTAAAAAGGTGAATGTGAGTAAAAACATAAACAAGAGTTTTTACTTTTAAAATAAAATAAAAAACACAAAAAAAAAAAATTAAAGGAGATAAATGGGGTAAGAAAAGCTAATAAACAAATTAAAAAAAGCAATATGTGTAAGAAAGGAATATTTGTCTTGAGTGTCCTCTTTATACTTATTAATAAAAAATAATTTTGAATGTTTAATTTAAAGGTTTTAAAAAAATAGAGATTTTTTTCATAGTGATCCTATTTGAACTGCACAATTAGTTTAAAATAGAAATATGCTAATAATTTTGTTTAGTTCGCTAATATAAAATTATTTTGAAACACACTAATATCACAAATATTTCTCTAATTTAAATCACTCATAATGTTAGCGGGATGGTCTTGACTTGACAACTGATGAATCAGGTTCACACTATGCAAGATCCCTTCGTTATAAAAATATAATAGTTGAGGGTACCTTAGATATTGTTGCCCTGAAGTTTGAAAGGCTTATTGCTAATTATGGTTAAAAGGTTATAAAAATATAATAGTTGAGGGTACTTCAAGTCTTGTTGTCCTCAAGTATAAAGAAGTTTCGATGGATTGTGGTGAAGAAGTTTTAGCCTTGCATGCTGATTTGGTTGAAACTAATGAGTTGGTTTCATGTGATCCAATATAATATGGTTCTTTTTTACTTGTTGGTGAAGTCACGATAGAAGAAACTCGGATTGCCTTATATCATAATGAATTTTTTTTTGAAAATTTAATTTATAATTAAAACTATATTGAATATATTGTTTAATTTTGTTATTTATTTATTTCTATTATTTATTTTCCATAAGATTTGATTAAAAAAATATATATTCACCTGTCAAGATATAAAGTACTATCAAATAATAGTGAAATTAAAATTGAATGAGATTGTTGCTTAAAAAAAAGCTAATAAAAAATATTAAAGGAGGAAAAGTAATACAGATAAGATGGTAAACATAAATTGTCTGTTGAATTAATTTAAAATTTAATAAATCAATTAACAAATTTAGTTTCAAATACAATAAATAGAAATGATTTGGAAACACGTCAAACATGAAAGAGAAAAAAATTAACTTCAAAATAACAATTATTTCTCAAAATTTGCTTAACGACACACTTTTAACTTATATAGAATGATGACATGTTTGTGTTTTTTCGACCTTTGTATTAATGTGCAACACCTCATATAATATACATCTAGAAAATACCTTATACGCATATTAATTAGGTACTTATATAACACAAGTGCTTAATGGCGTCATTATTGTCACACCCTAATTTTTAACCCTAAGATTCCACCTCATTTGCATCATCTTGGCATGAAATCAATCATCTCATGTGTCTGTGTTTTATGTATCACTATCCCCTTTGAGTTTACAAGAGTATGTACTTTAGTTCACTTTAACTAAAAGCTAGGGTTTTGGCACCAAGAAGCTGGAAATGTTTGTCAATAAAGGACTTGTCTGATCCTCAACTCTCCACTATGATCAAAGGTCTCCTTACATCAATAATCAAGTGCAAGATTCCATCAATATCATTTCATCAAGCCCCAAGTCATCTGATGCACCAAATTAGGGTTTTGACCTAATTCAGTCTTGGGTTGACTTTTTGAGCAAGACATGATGCTACACCTCAAGACATGATTCAAAGACCTCAAGTACATCATATTAGTTCATTCATATGTTTGGATTGGCTCGAGAGGCTTAACTCATTAACAATTGAAAGATTTGAGTTCATTTGGAAAAAGTCAATTGTTCATCAAAGTCAAAGTTTGACTTTTGAGATTTATGGTCAAACATGGACTCCACAAGTCAAGGATCATGAAAATAGGTGAATTTGATCATCTCTAATCAAGAAAATCAAAGAAAACATCCAAAGATTCAAAGTTGTGAAAATTAGGGTTTGTGAAAATTTTCTAAGTTATGAAATTTTGTGATCAAATGCCATACTTTCCAAGACTATAACTTCCTCCTCTAGCATCCAATGAAAACACTTGAGGACTCATTTTAAAAGTGGTATTACATACTTCAAATTGGTGAAAGAATGGACCCAAAAGCATTTACCAATTGAAAGTTAGGGTGGATCAAAGTTGAGGTTTTCAAAGATGTGAAAATATTAAATAGTTAGAATTTTTTCTTAGTATAAATCAGTTAAAAGTCCAATTTTAGTGGCCAATTATCTCAATGATCCAAGGTGATTCTTTCCAAGTGATCAACATCAAAGTTGTAGTATGTGATCTCATCTTTCCAATGGTACAAAGAACATGAAATTATCTTGCTTGAGCATGAAGTTATGAATTTGTAAAGTAACCATGGTGAGGCAATTTGAACCAAGCCAGATTTACACTAAGTCCACAATCTGATTTTTCACATGATTTGGATGATGCTTTTGGCCAAGTTGCAAGAATTTTCAGAGCATGTGATCTACTAGGAACTTGTTCCTCTCCATGAAATCATCACAATGAAACCAAAGTTTTGCAGAATTGGTCCTCATTCATTGAAGAAAAACATCATCCAATGTGCTATGTTGCATTGCATTTTGGGCAAAGGTTGGAAAAATGTTTTTGACTTTTGCTTGTTCCTTAAGTTAGGGAACATGCACATCACCAACAACTTGTACAAGCTAAAGACCACTCAAAGATAAGTCAACTTGCAGGCACACTAGAAAGCAAAGGCTAGTTGTACTTGTATCAACTTTATGCAAAAGTTGAAATATCCATTGGTCCATGATCCAACTTTGTCGAAAACCATTGCCACTTAATCAGATCATATTCCCTATAAATACCACTCCATATCAGATGCAATACACATAATTTTGAGCCAAGAAATCTCTCTCAACCTCAGCATCTTGCAACCAAAATTTCCAAGTTTCTTCATTTTGCATCAAAAGCCAAGACCTTCCAAAATCCATTACGTTCACAAAACTCTCAAACCATTCACTCTAACGCACCATAAATCTTCCATATAACCTGTACAAACTCATCAAAACACCAAAAATCATAAATAAAAAAGCCATCCCTCTGTTGGTCACATTGTTGACCAAGGAGCCAAAACTCCATAACTTTCTGTTCTGGCCATTTCCAATTATCCTAACACTTCAAACACCATCTACAAACATCACACAAACTATCCAAACCATCACACATCATCTGTAACACCTCCATCAACAGAATCAAATTTTCACTTTTGACCATTTGCAAAAGGATTTTAGCTAAGAAATTGGAGGAGTTTTGAAGCAAGCTATCCATTCATACATACTTCTGGGGACCTAATGGAGCTAAAAAGATCATTACTAAAAGCACCTATGGTTTGACAGAATTTTGGTAAAATGTTTTTAATGATAACGATGAAGAAATTTGGCCATGAACAAAGCACCTATGGTTTGACAGAATTTTGGTAAAACGTTTTTAATGATAAAGATGAAGAAATCTGGCCATGAACAAAGATGTCGAAGAAGATGTCCTAACCTGAAGACATGACATCCTGAAGTACTGCACTGATTTAGCAGGTTTTAAATCTGTAACAAATCTGCCCAAGATTTGATGCACTTTCTAGGAATGGATCAAAGACCAGAGACATGAAGCCCAAGACTGCTGAAGACTATATAAGTAGATTTAGAACTAGGGTTTTATATACTTTTTGTAACTTATATAGAATATAAGGATTTAGGGTTGTGAGAGTCGTTGGCTCTCTAGGGTTGTAAGTCTCCCTCTATATTAGTTTGATACAGTGTGGAAGATATATGTATCACACATATCCATAAGCCTTGAGGTATTGGATTGTGTATTATTCTTGGATAAAGCTTTTAAGCAAATCCAAGTTGGCGTGTTGGTCAAGAAAGCTTGACAGAATTCTGTATTGACATGGATGATGTAAATATCACAGTTTGTGATTAAGGGAAGTGAGTGGGGTATCTCGTATCAAAGAGAGTGTTCTTTGATAAAGTCTTCATTGGGTAGAGATTAGGATATAAAGTTGTAAACGAGGGAGTTTAGCTTTGTAATAATTCTACAGATAGTGGAGTCTTCTTCCTGGATTGGTATCCCCCAGATGTAGGTGAATTGCACCGAACTGGGTTAATAATTACTGTGTTTTTTATCATTCTGCAGATTTAATTATTATGTTAGTGTTCATGATAAACATGTTGGAACAGATGTCGTAACACCTGTGTTTCTGCAGTTCTGATATTTAAGGTATCAGTCTGCTGGTCTGTTCCTTGTTTAAATGCTATGCAAAACAATGTCTTGACATGTGTTAGGACATCTGCTGTCTGCTATGCCAGAATTTCAATTGGTATCAGCGCAGGCATCCTGTCTGTTTCTGGATGAGATCTTTGGGAGATAATTTCAGGCGTTTAAATAAGGAGGAGTTTTGAAGATCAGATCAATTAACTCAGACACACTCAAGGGTATTAATGGATGGGATGGATGTTCTGGATCTAAGGTAATAACCCGGTGGTTGTTCATGTTGTTGAGGAGGTTCTACAACAACTGCAGGAGAAGTGGCTAGTTCTCTTGTTGGGGTGTCTTATAAGATGTTCTGACATCTTATTAGGGCAAGCAGAATTTGTTCCTTGTGGTTTCGGTGCATATATTTCTGATGGAAGAGCTCTAGAATTATGGGATTCTGGAGTTGTTACTGAAGACAGATGGTGGAAGATCTCAATCATCGGCCTCTATAGGTGAAGATATCTACATCTTTTTATTCTAAAGTCGAGAGCGATGAAATGAAGGGAGTTGTTGGAAGATGTCTGTTATGGTGACTTGGTACTTGGAAGCTTGGTTCCATGGTGCATTTTGAAGTCAGTTGAAGAGGAGAGGAGTTGAGTTTAGGTTTATCAAGTTCTTACTCTGGGAGTCTGATAAATTATTGATCGGATAGGTTGTCAAAGATACTTGAGAATTCTCTCAAGTCCACTCACAAAGGCGTCTCAGTCGTGCATCTAGAGTCTTCTAGTTATTCTTTTGACTATAAGGTGTTTCTATGAAACACAACCTGAAGAAAGTGGAGGTGATTTATTTTCCCCATCCAAAACAGCAAGGAAGGATTCATCTCTCTTAACCCTAAGGGTGGATCCAATCTGATTGGAGTTCTCAAAACTGCTGAGGTAAATAAGGTTCGTTCAGAGAGAATCTTAGTTACTTGTGTCAAGGGTGGCAGCCTTGGTATCTCAACACTGTTTGTCAAAGAAGATACTTGCAAAAGATTGAATACTTGATAAGTGTTCATGAAGTGATCTGGTGGAGCATAGCTACAACAGTGAAGAAAGGTTATTGGACAAGGATTTAAGATTAATTGTTATTTGTAGAATTCACAAGTATTTAATTGATTATCCTTGAAAGTCAAGATTGTTGATGTTCAACAAGTTATTGGAACATATTATCATCAGAGTTTGTGTAGAATCATGGGAAGGGTACTGCATACACTTGAGCATATGTTTTGGTCTTGGGTACTGGCCTAAGAATCTGCTTCAGTCTGGTATGACAGAAGCATGTAATCTCTGGAGAGTTTCCTAGCAAGAAACTGGTATGGACAATGGTGTTGTTGAAGATGAAGATGAAGATATCATAATCTTGATGGTTATTTCTTGGATCAGTTTATTTCTGATCTAGGAGGAATGGAGTGCTGACAGCACAGCTTGGATCAATTTATTTCTGATCTAGGTACTGAGGAGCATGAGATCTTGCTTATTTTGAAGGTCAAGGCTAAGTGGCAGCTATCTCTGACTTTCTACAGACTGCTCTACTCAAGGAAAGTGGCATTCTTTGGTATGGCTATGGTGTAGTCTAGGACTACTTTATCTTCTAAAGATTCAGACATGGCAGGTATGAATTCTTTGGAGGTTCAAAGCAGTTATCCATCAAGGTGTGAGCTTGAAGGGAATATCTGTGATAAGTCTAAATAGGATGGAGGTTGTCTACTCAAACTTGGTTGTTGAATCAAGTCTATGAGAACATGGAACTCTTGTTCTGTTAAAGGGAGGAGGTTCTTCTAAGTGGCAGAATGAGGAGTTGAATTCAGCAGCTGGATGTCGTATCAGAATGTTCTGACATCTAGCTTAACATCAGAGTCTCAACTGATGGTGTGCACATTAGCTTAAGATAAGGTGATCTACAGGAGAATGAAAGTTATGGATGCTTCAAAAAGGTTTATCTCATGCAGTTTGTGGGAGCTGTGGTTTAAGAAGATGTTACATGTGTAGAGGCTTGGTGCATCCAAGATGTCTTGCTATGGAGCAAGTAGTTCATGTAACTTGAAGATCAGATTTCATTGGTGGATCAGTGTATCTTATGGGAGTTTTGAAGAAGAGTGAGATCAATCAAAAGGTGGCATTTGGTTGGTTTCATAGTGTGCATTCAAGCAGGGTGCTTGGAACGAATTACTCTTCGGCAGAAGGGTAGTTGGTTGAAAATGTAAGGAGGTGATGATTCTTGGAGCTTGTGGCATAAGTTCTTAGTTTATGAAAGATACCTTCTTTTGGTGGATTAGAGTTTATTTCTCTCTGGGTTTCTGGAGTTCTCTTTGTTTAAGCTGGTGGCGCAGTGTTGTTTGAAGATCTTCAGTTGGATTACTATGCAGATAGTAAGTCCAGTGGTGGAGCATATCTAGAACTATGTTGATTGCTGTCAATGATATGTGAAGTATGTCCTAACTGATGTTAGAACATCTTCTGGGTTAGTTATCCTTGGAGAAGGATTCTAAGTTCTGTGAGGAACTGGTTACTTACATTATGTCTAAGAAGTATCTACCTTGTCATACGGGAGAATGATGGAGTAGAAGAGCTGTCTTAGAAGTCTAATGTGAGGGTTTTGGTAAGACTGTAGTGGATCACAGGTTGATTGCATGAAGGTATGGATTCTGATGTGTTCAGAATATGGATGTGGATATTCACTAGGAGAATCAGAAGTATTCACAGGTTATGATGAAGGAATGATTGTCTTGGATTATGGGGTGTCTATCTAATTTATTGTCCTTGCTAAGGTCAGTGGAAAAGCTTGAGAAGGGGATATTGCCCCTTGCTACAAGTCATGCTAGAGTTAAGTGAATCAGTTTGGCAAGATGAGAAGTTCTGGAGCATGTATATGATATTTGACATCGTTGAGAAGACAACAAACTTAGAGGTATGGTATCTCTTTAAGGAATGTGGAGCATTCCAGATCAATTTGATTTTATCTCAAGGAACATGGAGGTCTATACATGAGAATTCAAGAGGAATTCGTATGGTGTATAGATAGGTTCAAGAAGAGGGGGATCAATGGAGCTTTGATCTTAATTCAAGAGTTTGTTAATTTAGGATGTTGATCCTAATGTGACCTCACGGGAAGCATGATAGTGTTCATGTGTGAGTGATTATTGGTTCTTGTCAGAAGAAGCAATAAGAGCAGTTGATGATTGTGTTCAGCAAGTAGGTTTGACAAAGGGTGCGCTCTTGAAGACATAAAGATGCGTCTTATATTTTCCATTCATCTACATAAGTGTTCATTGGAAGAGCACTGATTATCTTAGATAGGGGGAGTTGCTCCTTGATTTAAGATGGATTACTGTAGGGGTACAGTTCAAGCAAACTGTGATTATTTTGATGATAAGATGTCAAGAAGGATGCCTTGACATTGCTCTGCTGTTGTAGACTGTAAGGGTATTGATCAATACAGAAGTCCCTGGTAGACAATGTCTAACATGATGTCAGGACATTGTTAAGAACATGCTTTTAAAAGTAACTGGTCTTTTGGTCGGTGTGCCTTGAATAGTGGAGAGCATGCGCGTGCAAAACATGTTCATCGTTACTTGCATTATTGTTGGACGGTTTCCTTGAAGAAGAAAACAGTCAAAGCATTCTTCGCAGTGCGCATTGGTTTTTGGTGAAGTTACATCCTTGGATTAATGACCTCATTGAATTGACCTTCGTTTTCTTTTTGGGTCGTTACATTCGAAGGGAATTTCTTGGGTATTTAAGAGAGTCCTTGGATCAGTTTGTCTCAGACTGTGTTTTCTTGGTGGTGTGTTCAAAATGTCTTTTGTTCGAGTCTGGATCAGTATTGGTTGGGTATGGGAATGTCTTGGCTACCTTTGCCAATTTTTGGCTAAAAAGGGGGAGTGTGAGTCTCAGGTACAAGGGATGTGTGTGTCGTTCTTGCAGTTGTTTTGCAAGAACATTGAACAAGGCGTTGGCTTTATCATCTTGTCTATATTTCTCTTGTGACTTGAGTTAAAGATCAAGTTGTGTCTTGTGACCTGAGTTACATGTTTTATGTACTCAGATTCACGAAGTCTACAACTGATCTCTGGAGGGGAAGTGTGTTTGAAAGGAGTATCCAGTGTTCTGGTGTTTCAGACTTTCGTCTTGCTATTTAGGAGTCTCAACTTCTGGACCTTTCTCAACTTCACTCACCCTGGGAAGAGGAAGGTTGTGTTATCTTCCTCCTCGTGTACACCAACATGAATCCGGTGTGCTCAGTATTCCAATCATAACCGCCATTCATACTAAAAGGAGTTTTAGCCAAAATTTGTCAAAAGGGGGAGATTGAAAGCACCTATGGTTTGACAGAATTTTGGTAAAACGTTTTTAATGATAAAGATGAAGAAATATGGCCATGAACAAAGCACCTATGGTTTGATAGAATTTTGGTAAAACGTTTTTAATGATAAAGATGAAGAAACCTGGCCATGAACAAAGATCTCGAAGAAGATGTCCTAACCTGAAGACATGACATCCTGAAGTACTGCACTGATTAAGCAAGTTTTAAATTTGTAACAAATATACCCAAGATATGATGCACTTTCTAGGAATGGATCAAAGACCATAGACATGAAGCCCAAGACTGCTAAAGACTATATAAGTAGATTTAGAACTCGGGTTTTATATACCTTTTGTAACTTATATAGAATATAAGGATTTAGGGTTGTGAGAATCATTGGCTCTCTAGGGTTGTAAGTCTCCCTCTGTATCACTTTGATACAGTGTGGAAAACATAGGTATCACACATATCCATAAGCCTTGAGGTATTGGATTGTGTATTGTCCTTGGATGAAGCTTTTAAGCAAATCCAAGTTGGTGTGTTGGTCAAGAAAGCCTGACAGAATTCTGTATTGACAGGGATGATGTAAATATCACAGTTTGTGATTAAGGGAAGTGAGTGGGGTATCTCGTATCAAAGAGAGTGTTCTTTGATGAAAGCTCAAAACTTTTGGACAAAATTTTGGTAAAACTCAGTGCTGAAGAATATGTTTTAACATGAAGACCAAAGCTGAAGATTTATGCCAAAGAACAAAGATGTCGAAGTAGATGTCTCAACTTGAAGACTCGACATCCTGTACTGTTATAACAAATTAGTTTATATCTGTTGCAAGATTCAAGGAGCAATCGCAGGAGTGGATCAATGACCAAAGATAGAAAGCCCAAGACTGCAGAAGCCTATAAAAGAAGACTTAGACCTAGGATTTGGCATGCCTTTTTGTAACCTAGTTCTCTTGCGTAAGAAACAAGGGTTTAGGGTTTTGAGAGTCATTGGCTCTCTAGGTTGAAAGTCTCCCTTTGTATTAGTTGATGCATTGTGGCAGATATAGGTGTCGCACAGACCCATAAGCCTTGAAGTATTGGATTGTGTATTGTCCTTGGATGAAGCTTTTAAGCAAATCTGAGTTAGCTTGTTTGTCAAGTATGCTTGGCAGAATTTTGTATTGACAGGGATGATGTAGAAATCACAGTTGGTGATTAAGGGAAGTGAGTGGGGTATCTCGTATCAAAGAGGTTGTTCTTTGATAAAGTCTTCAATGGGTAGATATTAGGATATAATGTTGTAAACGGGGGAGTTTAGCTTTGTAACTGTTCTACAGATAGTGGAGTCTTCTTCCTGGATTGGTATCACCCAGATGTAGGTGAATTGCACCGAACTGGGTTAACAATTGTTGTGTTCTTTATCATTCTGCAGATTTACTTTTCTGTTAGGGTTCATGATAAACATGTTGGATCAGATGTTGTAACATCTGTGATTATGCAGTTCTGATATTCAAGGTATTAGTCTGCTGTTGTGCCTCTGTGTCTAAATGTTTATGCAGAACAACGTCGTGACATGTGTTAGGACATCTGCTGTCTGCACTGCCAGAATTTTAATTGGTATCAGAGCAGGCATCCTGTCTGTTTCTGGATGAGATCTTTGGGAGATACTTTGGCGTTTAAACAAGGAGGAGTTTTAAGGATTAGATCAATCAGCTTAGACATACTCAAGGGTATTAATGGATGGGATGGATGTTCTGGATCGAAGGTAACAACCTGGTGGTTGTTCATGTTGCTGAGGAGGTTCTACAACAACTGCTGGAGAAGTGGCTAGTTCTCTTGTTGGGGTGTCTTATAAGATGTTTTGACATCTTATTAGGGCAGGCAGAATTTGTTCCTTGGTTGTTCTGCTGCATGTGTTTTTGATGGAAGAGCTATAGAATTATGGGATTCTGGAGTTGTTGCTGAAGACAGATGGTGGAAAATCTTAATCGTCGGCCTCTATATGTGAAAATATTTGCATTCTTTTATTCCAAAGTCGGGAGTGATGGAATGAAGGGAGTTGTTGGAAGATGAGTGTTATGGTGACTTGGTACTTGGAAGCTTGGTTCCTTGGTACAGTGTGAAGTCAGTTGAAGAGGAGAGGAGTTGAGTTTAAGTTTATCAAGTTCTTGCTTTGGGAGTTTGATAAATTATTGATCGGCTAGGTTGTCAAAGATACTTGAGAATTCTCTCAAGTCCACTCATAAAGGAGTCTCAGTCGTGCATCTGGAGTCTTCTAGTTATTCTTCTGACTAAAAGGTGTTTCTATGAAACACAACCTGAAGAAAGTGGAGGTGATTTATTTTCACCATCCAAAACAACAAGGAAGGATTCATCTCTCTTAACCCTAAGGGTGGATCCAATCTGATTGAAGTTCTCAGAATCGTTGAGGTAAATAGGATTCGTTCAGAGAGAATCTTAGTTACTTGAGTCAAGGGTGACAGCCTTGGTAGCTCAACATTGTGTGTCAAAGAAGATACTTGCAAAAGATTGAATACTTGATAAGTGTTCATGAAGTGATCCGGTGGAGCTTAGCTACAACAGTGAAGAAGGGTTATTGGACAAAGATTTAAGATCAATTGCTATTTGTGGAATTCACAAGTATTTAATTGATTATCCTTGAAAGTCAAGATTACTGATGTTCAACAAGATGTTGGAACATCTCATCATCAGAGTTTGTGCAGAATCATGGGAGGGGTACTGCATACACTTTAGCATCTGTTTTAGTCTTGGGAATTGACCTAAGAATTGGCTTCAATCTGGTGTGACAGAAGCATGTGATCTCTGGAGAGTTTCCTGGAAAGAAATTGGTCTGGACTTTGATGTTGTTGAAGATGAAGATGAAGACATCATAATCTTGATGGTTACTTCTTGGATCAGTTTATTTCTGATCTAGGAGAAATGGAGTGTTGGTGATGGCACAACTTGGATCAGTTTATTTCAGATCTAGGTACTTGGGAGCATGGGATCTTGCTCAGTTTGAAGGTCAAGGTTAAGTCGCAGTTACCTCTGACTTTCTACAGACGGCTCTTCTAAGGAAAGTGGCATTCTTTGGTATGGCTATGGTATAGTCTAGGACTACTTTATCCTCTGAAGATTCAGACGTGGCAGGTGTGAAGTCTTTGGAATTTCAAAGCAGATAGTTATTCATCAAGGTGTGAGCTTGAAGGGAATATCTGTGATATGTTTAAACAGGATAGAGGTTGTCTACTCAAACTTGGTTGTTGAATCAAGTCTATGAGATCATGGAACTCTTGTTCTGTTAAAGAGAGGAGGTTCTTCTAAGTGGCAGAAGGAGGAGCTGAATTCAGCAGCTGGATGTCGTATCAGAATATTCTGACATCTAGCTTAACATCAGGATCTCAGCTGGTGATGTGGTACATCAACTTAAGATAAGGTGATCTATAGGAGAATGGAAGTTATGGATGCTTCAAAAAGGTCTATCTCATACAGTTTGCGGGAGCTGTGGTTTGAGAAGATGTTACATGTCTAGAGGCTTGGTGAATCCAAGATGCCTTGCTATGTAGCAAGTAGTTCATGTGACTTGAAGATCAGATTTCATTGGTGGATCAATGTATCTTATGGGAGTTCTGAAGAAGAATGAGATCAGTCAAACAGTGGCATTTGGTTGATCTTTACTGTGCATTTAAGCAGGATGCTTGAAATTGATTGCTCTTGTGCAGAAGGGTGGTTGGTTGAAAATATAAGGAGGATCTAGTTCATTTTGGAGCTTATGGCAGAAGTTCTCAGTTTATGAAAGATTGCCTTCTTTTGGTGGATGAGAGGTTATTTCTCTCTGGGTTTATGAAGTTCTCTTTGTTCAAGCTGGTAGTGCAGTGTTGTGTGAAGATCTTCAGTTGGATTACTATGCAGATAGTAAGTCCAGTGGTGGAGCATATCAAGAGCCATGGTGTGTGGTGTCTATGATGTGTGAAGAATGTCCTAACTGATGTTAGAACATTATCTGGGTTGGTTATCCTTGGAGGAGGATTCTTAAGTTCTGGTCTAGGAACTTGTTGGCTACATCGTGTCTAAGGAGTATCTATCTTGTCATACGGGAGAATGATGGAGCAGAAGAACTGCCTTGGAAGGATGGTGTAGAGAAGGCTGAAGTGGATCATGTGTTGATTGCATGGAAGTCTGAATATGGATATTCACCAGTTGATCAGAAGTATTCCAGGTTATCATATGGGAGAATGATGAAGGAATGGTTATCTTGGATTATTGGGTGTCTATCTATTGATTGACCTTGCTAAGGTCAGATGAAAACCTTGTGGAGGGGATAACGCCCCTATTGGCAAGTCATGCTAAAGGGAAGTGGATCAGTTTGGTAGCTGTGAAGTTCTGAAGCATGTATATGGTATCTGACACCATTGGAAGAAAAAAAACTAAGAGGTATGGTATCTCTTTGAGGAATGTGGATCATTCCAGATTAATTGGATTTTATCTCAGGGAACAAAGAGATCTTTACATGAGAATTCAAGAGGAATTTGTTTGGTGTATGGATAGTTTCTGGAAGAGGGGGATCAATGGAGCTTTGATCTTAATCCAAGAGTTTGTTAATTTAGGATGGTGATCCTAATGAGTCCTCACGGGAAGCATAATAGTGTTCATGTGTGAGTGATTATTGGTTCTTGTCAGAAGAAGCAATAAGTGGAGTTGATGATTATGTTAGCAGGTAGGTTGAACAGAGGGTGCGCTCTTGAAGATATGAAGATGGGTCTTATGTTTTCCATTCATCTACATAAGTGTTCATTGGAGGAGCACTTGTTATCTTAGATAGGGGGAGTTGCTCCTTGATCTAAGATGTATTACTGCAGGGGTGCAGTTCTGGATTCAGTTTGTTTGGAGAACAATCATTCTGTGATTATTTTGAAGATGAGATGTCAAGAAGGATGCCTTGACATTGCTCTGCTGCTACAGACTGTGGGGGGTATTGATCAATACAGAAGTTTTTATAAACAATGTCTGACCTGATGTCAGGACATTGTTAAGGACATGTTTTTTATTGGGTCATTATGGACGGTGTACTTTGGACAGTGAAAACATGCGCGTGTAAAACATGTTTTTCGGGTTCTACAAAGTCTTTGGACGGTGCTCTGTATAGGAGAAATAGTCAGAGCAGTCTTGGTCGGTGCACTCTCGTTGTTTGAGAAGTCTTATTGGCTATTAATGACCTTTTTGAATTGACCCTTGGCTCGTTGATTCCTATGAAGGCCACTTGGGTATTTAAAGAAAAGCCTTGGTCACTTTTGGCTCAAGATGTGTGCTCTCATGGCATTATTCAGAATTGTTCCTTGGCTGTGGTGCATCTGGGCTGGCTTGGTACATTATTTTTTTGTCAATTTTTGGTAAAAAAGGGGGAGAAAGGTTTCGTACCTCAGATTCTTTTGTTCGTACCTCAGCTTCTTTTGTGTCTTGTGTCCTGAGTTCAGAATTATACCCAAGAATTTCAGGAGTCTCCAATCTCTTAAGTGTGTGTATATGGATGTGTACTTCTAGATACCTCATTGCTTCAGGGGGAGTCACATCAATATTCTAATCATAGCCGACACTCAGGGTAAAGAGACGTTAGGAACATCCTGGTCTTATGGTACAAAGAGTTTTAGCCAAAATTTTCCAAAAAGGGGGAGATTGAAAGCTCAAAAGTTTTGGACAAAATTTTGGTAAAACTCAGCGCTGAAGAAGATGTTTTAACATGAAGACCAAAGCTGATGATTTATGCCAAAGAACAAAGATGTCAAAGTATATGTCTCAACTTGAATACTCGACATCCTGGACTGTTATAACATATTGGTTTATATTTGTTGCAAGATTCAAAGAACAATTGCAGGAGTGGATCAAGGACCAAAGATAGAAAGCCCAAGACTGCAGAAGCCTATAAAAGAAGACTTAGACCTAGGATTTGACATGCCTTTTTGTAACCTAGTTCTCTTGCGTAAGAAACAAGGGTTTAAGGTTTTGAGAGTCGTTAGCTCTCTAGGTTGTAAGTCTCCCTTTGTATCAGTTGATGCATTGTGGCAGATATAGGTGTCGCACGGATCCATAAGCCTTGAGGTATTGGATTATGTATTGTCCTTGGATGAAGCTTTTAAGAAATTCCGAGTTAGCTTGTTTGTCAAGTATGCTTGACAGAATTCTATATTGACAGGGATGATGTAGAAATCACAGTTGGTGATTAAGAGAAGTGAGTGGGGTATCTCGTATCAAAGAGGTTGTTCTTTGATAAAGTCTTCATTGGGTAGATATCAGGATATAAAGTTGTAAATAGGGGAGTTTAGCTTTGTAACAGTTCTACAGATAGTGGAGTCTTCTTCCTAGATTGGTATCCCCCAGATGTAGGTGAATTGCACCGAACTGGGTTAATAATTGTTGTGTTCTTTATCATTCTGCAGATTTACTTTTCTATTAGGGTTCATGATAAACATGTTAGATCAGATGTCTTAACATCTGTGATTATGCAGTTCTGATATTCAAGGTATCAGTCTGCTATTGTGCCTCTGTGTTTAAATGTTTATACAGAACAATGTCGTGACATGTGTTAGGACATCTGCTGTCTGCACTGCCAGAATTTCATTTGATAAAGTCTTCATTGGGTAGATATTAGGATATAAAGTTGTAAACGGGGGAGTTTAGCTTTGTAATAATTCTACAGATAATGGAGTCTTCTTCCTGGATTGGTATCCCCCAGATGTAGGTGAATTGCACCAAACTGGGTTAACAATTATTGTGTTTTTTTATCATTCTGCATATTTAATTATTCTGTTAGTGTTCATGATAAACATGTTGGAACAGATGTCGTAACATATGTGTTTCTGCAGTTCTAATATTCAAGGTATCAGTCTGCTGGTATGTTCCTTGTTTAAATGTTATACAGAACAATGTCTTGACATGTGTTAGGACATCTGCTATCTGCTATGCCAGAATTTCAATTACCTTGTTTTTGAAGCAACATTTGAAGGTGCATTGGACACAATCCAATAGGTAAGTTTTCCATTTCTGGTTCTCACCCTTAGAAGCATCGTTTTAAGTCATTCAAGTTACCGTTATATTTGCCATAATGTGAGGAATAATAACCTAAGTTAGTTGACATTGATTGATCATGTTTGAAATTTAATTTTTTTTATTTTCTAGGGTTTTCTGGTTTTGTTAGAAATTCTTGAGCTAGGATAAAAATAAATAAATTTGGTTGGCATGGTTGAATTCCTTGTGAAAATCTGAGTGAAATGCTATATTGGATTGTCATGTTTGGTCCCTAAATCAGAAAATTGGAATTTCAAATTTTTGTGTTCCAAGGTTGAAGATGGCACGGGTTTCGCGCGTTATCCTTTTTTAAATGTTTGTTTTTTATATATTTTATTTGAAGCGAAAACATAACAGACCAACTGGCCTGGCCTGATGGCAAGCACGTTTTGTGAATTAGACCAAGGGTGTGGGTTCGAATCTGACTCCCCGCCCCTTTCTTTTTAATGCTTTGTTTCCTTTTTCTTTTCTTTTTCATATTTTTATTTCATATTATTTTTAATTAATCTTTTATTTTATTTTATTTATTCCCATTTCTTTTTTTTTAATTTCTCAGAATATCAAAATCTTTTATTAATTTATTTTCACTTATTATTTTATTTATATTAACTTATTAATTAATATTACTGAATATTAATTATTTCTTTTGTTTTTCTATTTAAAACCTTCAAAAATCACAAAAATATTTTATTTTTCTAATTTTTATTCTTTCGTTTTAATACCTAAAAAATGTTTTCTTTTATTTATTTATTAAATTTCATGATCACATATTTCTCTTTGTAGTTAAAGGGTGATATTCTTGTTTTGACTAACCTTTAGGGTTTTTAATTGTTCATTGATAATCCATGCCTTTGATCTTTGTTCATGTAAATGTTGTCTTGTGTGATTATTTGTCCTTGATGACATATTGATTTCTATTATCTTGAATACTTTAGATGGTTGGTATTTGTTCATGTTTATTCCAAAGGTTACTCATGTGTTTAGAACTTGCTTTCTTGACCTAAATAAATGATGAAAATGCATACCTTGATCTCTTGCTCTTGTGTTGATGTTGGTCTTTGTGTATACTTGTTGTAAATAATGATGATGTGCCATGTTCACCCTAGATAATCCATGTTGAAACTTGTTCTTGTAAACCACGTTCTATGTGTGCTTTTCTTCATATCTTGATTAGCATCTTGTTGAAACTTGTCTAATGATTTTAGAATCCATGTTTTGTTCATATTGAGAATGTTAAACTTGTATCCAAGAATGCCTTAATCAAATGTACACCTTGAACATGTTTGTTGATCCATACTTACCCTACTTATACTATGTATCTCATGTCCATTTCTTTCGTTGAATTTTTGTGTACATTTGTATATACATGTTGCCTAAATCCAAGGGAGGGACTCATTTGTTGACACTATTGTCATATGCATCTTTGCATCTTCTTGTACATATTTCACATGTTGTAATCCTTAACTTGCTATCCCTTAAGAAGTTTCTCTTTAGGATGAATCAACTTAGATAAATCAATTAGGGTTTACCCTCTTTCTCAAAATTCAAAACCACTTTCAATAGGAACCTTGACCTTAGGTCATTGACTTTTTCAACTCTTTTCCTTAACAAATGCTTCAAGACATCTTAAGCATATTAAAACTCTTTCACAAAGACTAAAAGACATAAACTTCAATTCAAACCTTTTGCCACTTTGGTTTTTCAATTTAATATCTTTTCAAATAGATTAGACTTTAGTCATCCTTAGTTGAGATATAATTCTCCTACCCCCATGACATTGTTGAGAAAGATGTTAATTCTTTTCCACTTGAGAGAGGTATGTGGCATACTTGTTGATTATACATCCAAGTTGGAGTCCTTCTCTCAATGTGAAGCAAAAATCCCTCTTCCACATGTTTGTGATGGATAAGTTGAGTATTCTCCTTAATATGACAACTTGTCTCTTCTTCATTAAAATCCACCGTAACAAATCCCTTTCAATTTATACCCGGAACTACGAGGTTTTGATCCTTCATTGGTACGTAGGCACAAGACTTTGTGTCTTGCCAAACACAAAAAAAAAAAAAAACATTTCTCTTCTCATCTCACCAATCAATCCTAAATAGCAAACAATTTAACAAATAACACAAATTCAACAAGAGGTTCCTATAGAATACTATAGATACTTAGGGTGCTAGTACCTTCCCTCAGTATAACCAACCTCGAACCTTAGATCTCTTTATTGCTTTATTTTGCATTGCATGCTTATGGGTTATTCTTTCTTTACCACTTCCCTTGGATAAATTAAAGATCGGTGGTGATATCTTAAGATTTGTGAAGCCTAGCTAACTCAATTGCTATGGTCTCCGATTCTCACTACGACAGAAATGGTGAATTCACTGGGGACATCTCCCAAGAGGGTTACACCTATCTTGTTATTATTTGCGTTGTTATTATTTGTTTGCTCTTCTGTGGTTGCTTTGGGGTGACCCATATGTGGTGAGGTAAGTGTCATATGTAACACCCCAGTTTTAGTTAGTTTTATTTAATCGAGTCGATTTGATTATTTCTATTATTATATTATTTTATTTTCGACTTTTATTTGATAATATATTATTTTTCGTCGTGAATATGTTTTATCGCGTTTTGAGAGCGTTTGCGAGATATTTGAGTGTAGGGGTATTTTGGTAATTTCACTTTATTTTTCTTAAGTTAGTAAGAATAGAAATAGAAAGAGAGAAAATAGAGAGAAAGAAAAAGAGAAGAAGGAAAAGGGAAAGAAAAGAGAAGAGAAAGAAGAAAAGAGAGAAAAAACTTGGAAAAGAGGAAAATCGATCAACCGACTTTTCAAACACGATTAAATCGGGTAAGGGTGCGAAACTCGATTATGTTATACTTGTGTATGATTATGTATGTTTGTACTTGGTTGTTTTTGAGTTGAAATTGAATGTAGAACAAAAAACCATATTATGTTGAAATTGTTAGAATCCGATTAAATTGTGTCGGGAATCATGTTTTCAGGTCCCTTATTGTTGATACATGTTAGATATATGTTGTTGTGCTATCTATTGGCAATTTTCTGGTGTTTAGGTGAAAAATGGGAGTGGGTTTTGGATGGTTTCCCAGAAAAATTCTGCAGAAAAAATTTTGGGTTTCCACTGTCGTTACGCGTATCAGGCATGTCCATACGCGTATTGGCTTAGGCAATACGCGTATGGGAGGTGCATTTGAGGGCAATACGCGTAATGAATTTCATTTTTCTCGGCCATCTGCTGAAACGCGTAATGGTACGTGTAAGATTTTGGGCAATACGCGTATGGCTCAGGGCAATACACGTATGGCCAGCAGGAGTGCAAAATGTTGTTTTTTCTCGATGTCTTTTCCGTTTAAGTCCATAACTTGTGTTCCGATTATCCATTTTGATCATTCTTGGTATCGTTGGAAAGATAATAAAATGTACTTTCTTATTAAAATGGTTTTGAGATTGTTGGCCGATTTAATTATGTCAAGAATTTGGAATAGTGTCGTTTCGTCGACTTTTGTCGTTGTAATTGTGTGTAATTGAGGTGTATCATGCAATGTGCTGTTGATATGGATATTGTATGACTTGTGGGCTATTCTGTGATGAAAATGTATGTGATAAAATGTTGCGATGATGAATTGTGGCCTAAGGGAAAGAAATACAATGTGTTGTATTTGATGATATATGCATGATTATGGATGTGTATATGTGTGCATTTGAATGTCACGAGTCATTGTATGCCAAGCATCATGATATGCATTCTTGTGCTGTCGGGTGCCCTTGTGGGGTGTGAGCGACGAATCGATTCCAGAGGGAATCTGCTATAACATCGTGAGCCTTATACCGAGAGGACCTAAAGCGATGATTATAGACGATCGTGAGCCTTATACAAAGAGGACCTAAAGCGATCGGATCGTGAGCCTTATACCGAGAGGACCTAAAGCGATCCATAAACGTCGTGAGCCTTATACCAAGAGGACCTAAAGCGACGGGGAACATCGTTTTCCCGACGGGGAGTTACACTAAGTAACAAGCGATGGTTCCAATAGTTCCTGAGTGAACTAATGTTGAGATTGACGGATGGATGGTACCGCATTTGCATAGAGTCATTGTGTCGGTCTCTTTGCATTTATATAAATCACGAATGGATTGATTTTGTGTGGAATTGCGAATGGAATTGATGAGTTGAGATATATATATATATATATATATATATATATATATATATGTTGTTGATAAATGCATTTATTTGATTATATATGCCTTGGTGATGGATATATGATGATATGCATTGTGTTGTTTTGTGTTTGAATTCTGGTATAAGTTGTGGTGAGAATATTACATGTGTATTTTGGTGTTATTATATAATTGTATGCAATTATATTATGATTGTGTTTCTCACCCTTCTGTTGTTTTGAATGCTCTATGAGGCATTGCAGATTAGATGCTGGAGGTTTTTTTGTGAAGCTTAGGTCTTCATTCTTTTGTCGGCCGGCTCTGATATGTAGCACCGGGTAGTCGGGGAGATCGTTGTGATTTATGTGTATATGTATAGATATATTTTGGATTGTATATGTATGGATCTGTGTATGACAGACAGACTTTTTATGTGATATATATATGAGATTCAGTTGTAGATTTTCCACTTTTATTCTGTATCTGATTTGTGTGTAGTAGGAACTAAGTTCCTCTATTATTTGCTACCTGATTGTTGCATATCTTTATGAGCAGGTTTATTGTGTTTTGTCTCAATTGATGTGACGCCTCCGTCTATGCCATGAATGTTTAATTATACTCTGATGAAATTTTTACCGCTTTCTTTAATTGGGGGTGTTACATTAAGTGGTATCAGAGCCAGTCCGTGTCAGTTTGTGTCAGTCCTTGTTGGTCGTTGTGTTTGGGTGAGCTGTTTGTTTAACCATAGTTGCTGTTATTGGAAATGAACAGAATTTGGCTGGTAGGAATGATGCTGCTTTGGCAGCTGCTATGCAAGCTATGGCTCAGGCTGTGCAGGGTGCACCTAATGCTGGTGAGAATGATGAGTTCAGGAAGAACAAACCGCCTGTCTTCAAAGGGAGACATGATCCTGATGGTGCACAGATTTGGCTTAAGAAGATTGAAATAATCTTTTGAGTAATGGACTGTGCCGAGGAAAATAAGGTGAGACTGGGTACTCACATGTTGCAGGAGGAAGCTGATGATTGGTGGGTTAGTACTCGTCATGTGTTGGAAGCTGCAGAGGAAGAAGTTACTTGGGCTGTGTTTAGCATTGAGTTTCTGAGGAAGTATTTTCCTGAAGACGTAAGAGGAAAGAAGGAAATAGAGTTCTTGGAGTTGAAACAAGGTAATATGTCTGTTGTTGATTATACTACTAAGTTTGTGGAACTTGTGCAGTTTTATCCACATTATGCCGAAGCGACTGCGGAGTTTTCTAAGTGTGTGAAGTTTGAGAACGGATTGCGTCCTGAGATTAAGCAGGCAATCAGTTATCAAAGGATTCGAAGGTTTTCAGACTTGGTGGATTGTTGTAGGATTTATGAAGAAGATAGCAAAGCCGTTCTACTCACTATAAGAGTGTGAACGAAAGGAAAGGGAAGCAACCGTTCCGTGGTGGTCCTTAAGTGACACCAGCTGATAAGGGTAAACAAAGGGGTAGTTTTGAGAAACGGCCAAGTGGGGGAGGAATGCCTAATTCTACGAGATGTTTTAGGTGTGGTGACTTCGGACATCGTCAGTTTGAGTGTAGGAAAGATATGAGGAAGTGCTCTAATTGTGGAGGTATAGGACATGAAACAGCTGAGTGCAAGAGGAAGAATGTGGTGAAGTGTTTCAACTGTGGTGAACCTGGCCATATTAGTAGGGAGTGTCCGAAACCAAAGCAAGCTCCAACTGGTGGGAAAGTTTTTGCATTGGCAGGGACTCAAACTACAAGTGCAGACCGTCTGATCAGAGGTACTTATTTTATTAATAGTACGCCTTTAGTTGCTATTATTGATACTGGAGTGACTCATTCGTTTATTTCGTCTGAGTGCGCGAAGCGTTTGAATCTTGTGTTGTCTTCAATGGGTGGAGAGATGGTTATTGATACTCCAGCAATGAAGTCAGTAACTACTTCTTTGGTTTGTTTAAGTTGTCCTTTGACCATTTATGGTAAAGATTTTGAGATGGATTTGGTGTGTTTGCCGTTGGAGGGTTTAGATGTGGTTATGGGTATGAATTGGTTGCAGTTCAATCGGGTTCATATTGATTGTTATCATAAGCTGGTAAGATTTCCTTCTCTTGAAGAAGACGAAGAGTCGAGTTTCTTATCTACCAAAGAGTTGAAGAAACTTTTGGCGGATGAAGCTTAATTGTTTGGGTTGTTTGCATTGTTGACAGTGGATAGTCAAGTTGTACTTGATGTTTTTCCTGTTGTGTGTGAATTTCCTGAGGTGTTTCCTGAGGATATTTCAGATGTACCGCTAGAGAGAGAGGTGGAGTTTTCTATAGATCTAATTCCTGGTACTAGACCTGTATCTATGGCACCTTATCGTATGTCGGCATCTGAGTTGGTTGAGTTAAAGAAGCAGTTAAATGAATTGTTAGAAAGGAGGTTTGTGAGGCCAAGTGTGTCGCCTTGGGGTGCTCCAGTTTTATTTGTGAAGAAGAAGGATGGAAGTATGCGATTGTGTATTAATTATCGCCAGTTGAATAAGGTGACGATTAAGAATAAGTATCCTCTTCCGAGAATTGATGATTTGATGAACCAGTTGGTAGGTGCTTGTGTGTTTTGTAAGATTGATTTGAGATCAGGTTACCATCAGATTAGAGTGAAAGAGGAAGATATTCAGAAGACGGCTTTTAGGACACGATACGGTCATTACGAATATTCTGTGATGCCGTTCGGGGTTTCTAATGCGCCGGGTGTGTTTATGGAGTATATGAATCGTATTTTCCATGAGCATTTAGATCGATTTATTATTGTGTTTATTGATGACATTTTGATTTATTCTAAGTCCCAGGAGGAACATGCGGAGCATTTTCATGTTGTGCTGCAAATTTTAAAGGAAAGGAAACTTTTTGCCAAGTTGTCCAAGTGTGAGTTCTGGTTGTCAGAAGTGAGTTTTCTTGGGTATGTGATTTCAGGTAATGGTATTGTGGTGGATCCATCTAAAGTAGATGCCGTTCTACAATGGGAGGCTCCTAGATCTGTTACTGAAATTAGAAGCTTTTTGGGTTTAGCTGGATATTATCGGAGGTTCGTTGAAGGCTTTTCTAAGTTAGCACTTCCTTTGACCCAGTTGACTTGTAAAGGTAAAGCGTTCATTTGGGATATTCAGTGTGAGGAAAGTTTTAATGAGTTGAAGAGAAGATTGAGTACAGCTCCGATTTTGATCTTACCGAATCCTAGTGAACCGTTTGTGGTGTATTGTGATGCGTCTTTGATTAGTTTAGGAGGAGTGTTGATGCAAGAAGGTAAGGTTGTGGCTTATGCTTCGAGGCAATTGAGGATTCATGAGAAAAATTATCCTACTCGTGATTTGGAATTAGCAGCCGTGGTTTTTGTGTTGAAAATTTGGATACATTATCTCTATGGTGCAAGATTCGAAGTCTTTAGTGATCATAAAAGTTTGAAATACTTGTGTAATCAGAAAGAGTTGAATATGAGGCAACGGAGATGGTTGGAATTTTTGAAGGACTACGACTTTAGCTTGAATTACCATCCTGGTAAAGCTAATGTGGTAGCTGATGCATTAAGCCGGAAATCTTTGCATATGTCCGCTTTGATGGTTAAAGAGTGGGAAATTTTGGAAGCATTTAGAGATTTGAGTTTGGTGTGTGAATTGACATCTGGCAGTGTGAGGCTTGGAATTTTAAAGGTTACTAATGATTTTCTATTGACCGTTAGCGAGAAACAGAAGTTGGATGTGAAATTTGTGGATTTGATGACGGTTGGTGATCAAAGTGTGAATGGTGACTTTAAAGTGGATGATAAAGGTGTTTTGAGATTTCGTGGTAGGATTTGTATTCCTGATGATTCAGACTTGAAAAAGATGATTTTGGAGGAAGGACACCGGAGTAATTTGAGTATACATCCGGGAGCTAATAAGATGTATCAAGATTTGAAGCAGATCTTTTGGTGGTCTGGATTGAAGAGATATGTGGCTCAGTTTGTGTATGCGTGTTTGACGTGTCAGAAGTCGAAGGTAGAACATCAGAAGCCTAGTGGATTGTTGCAACCGTAGGATATTCCCGAGTGGAAATGGGACAACATTTCTATGGATTTTGTGACAGGGTTGCCGAATACACTGAGGGGACATAATGCCATTTGGGTGATTGTGGATAGGCTGACTAAATCGGCGCATTTCATTCCGATTGACATCAATTTTTCTTTGGAGAGGTTGGCTGAGATTTATATCAGTGTGATTGTGAAGTTGCATGGTGTTCCGTTGAGTATTGTTTCAGATCGAGATCCGAGGTTTACCTCCAGATTTTGGGAAAGTTTGCAAAAGGCGTTAGGTTCCAAGTTGAGATTAAGTTCTGCTTATCATCCGCAGACGGATGGTCAGACCGAGAGAACCATTCAGTCGTTGGAAGATTTGTTGCGAGCTTGTGTTCTTGAACAAGGTGGTGCTTGGGATAGTTATCTTGCATTGGTTGAATTCACGTATAATAACAGTTTCCATTCGAGTATTGGAATGACACATTTTGAAGCGTTGTATGGAAGAAGATGTCGAACACCTTTGTGTTGGCATGAATCTGGTGAGAGTTCGGTGGTTGGACCGGAGTTGGTGCAACAGACTACGGAAAAAGTGAAACTTATTCGTGAGAAAATGAAGGCTTTTCAGAGTAGGCAAAAGAGTTATCATGATCGAAGGAGGAAAGATCTTGAGTTTCAGGAGGGCGATCATGTATTTTTTAGAGTTACACCGGTGACGGGTGTTGGTCGTGCGTTGAAGTCGAAGAAGCTTACTTCTCGATTTATTGGTCCTTATCAGATATCCGCGAGAGTGGGTGCTGTGGCTTATTGGGTGGCGTTGCCGCCGAGTCTTTCGAATTTGCACGATGTGTTTCATGTTTCACAACTTCGGAAGTATGTTCCGGATCCGTTGCATGTGATTCCGATGGATGAGGTTGAGGTAAGGGAGAACCTTACGGTTGAGGCATTACTAGTGAGGATTTTGGATCGCGAGTTGAAGCGGTTAAGGGGCAAGGATATTGCGCTTGTGAAAGTATCGTGGGGAGGCGCTGCTGAGGGCAATTTGACTTGGGAGTTGGAGAGTCGGATGCGGGAGTCGTATCCGGAGTTGTTCGTCTCAGGTAATATTTTCGAGGACGAAAATTTCTAAGTGGGGGAGAGTTGTAACGCCCCAGTTTTAGTTAGTTTTATTTAATCGAGTCGATTTGATTATTTCTATTATTATATTATTTTATTTTCGACTTTTATTTGATAATATATTATTTTTCGTCGTGAATATGTTTTATCGCGTTTTGAGAGCATTTGCGAGATATTTGAGTGTAGGGGTATTTTGGTCATTTCACTTTATTTTTCTTAAGTTAGTAAGAATAGAAATAGAAAGAGAGAAAAATAGAGAGAAAGAAAAAAGAAGAAGGAAAAGGGAAAGAAAAGAGAAGAGAAAGAAGAAAAGAGAGAAAAAACTTGGAAAAGAGGAAAATCGATCAACCGACTTTTCAAACACGATTAAATCGGGTAAGGGTGCGAAACTCGATTATGTTATACTTGTGTATGATTATGTATGTTTGTATTTGGTTGTTTTTGAGTTGAAATTGAATGTAGAACAAAAAACCATATTATGTTGAAATTGTTAGAATCCGATTAAATTGTGTCGGGAATCATGTTTTCAGGTCCCTTATTGTTGATACATGTTAGATATATGTTGTTGTGCTATCTATTGGCAATTTTCTGGTGTTTAGGTGAAAAATGGGAGTGGGTTTTGGATGGTTTCGCAAAAAAATTCTGCAGAAAAAATTCTGGGTTTCCACTGTCGTTACGCGTATCAGGCATTTCCATACGCGTAATGGCTTGGGCAATACGCGTATGGGAGGTGTATTTGAGGGCAATACGCGTAATGAATTTCATTTTCTTGGCCATCTGCTGAAACGCGTAATGGTACGCGTAAGATTTTGGGCAATACGCGTATGGCTCAGGGCAATACGCGTATGACCAGCAGGAGTGCAAAATGTTGTTTGTTCTCGATGTCTTTTCCGTTTAAGTCCATAACTTGTGTTCCGATTATCCGTTTTGAACATTCTTGGTATCGTTGGAAAGCTAATAAAACGTACTTTCTTATTAAAATGGTTTTCATATTGTTGGCCAATTTAATTATGTCAAGAATTTGGAATAGTGTCGTTTTGTCGACTTTTGTCGTTGTAATTGTGTGTAATTGAGGTGTATCATGCAATGTGCTGTTGATATGGATATTGTATGACTTGTGGGCTGTTGTGTGATGAAAATGTATGTGATAAAATGTTGCGATGATGAATTGTGGCCTAAGGGAAAGAAATACAATGTGTTGTATTTGATGATATATGCATGATTAGGATGTGTATATGTGTGCATTTGAATGTCATGAGTCATTGTATGCCAAGCATCATGATATGCATTCTTGTGATGTCGTGTGCCCATGTGGGGTGTGAGCGACGAATCGATTCCAGAGGGAATCCGCTATAACATCGTGAGCCTTATACTGAGAGGGCCTAAAGCGATGATTATAGACGATCGTGAGCCTTATACAAAGAGGACCTAAAGCGATAGGATCGTGAGCCTTATATCGAGAGGACCTAAAGCGATCCATAAACATCGTGAGCCTTATACCAAGAGGACCTAAAGCGACGGGGAACATCGTTTTCCCGACGGGGAGTTACACTAAGTAACAACCGATGGTTCCAATAGTTCCTTAGTGAACTAATATTGAGATTGACGGATGGATGGTACCGTATTTGCATAGAGTCGTTGTGTCTGTCTCTTTGCATTTGCATAAATCATAAATGGATTAATTTTGTGTGGAATTGCGAATGGAATTGATGAGTTGAGATATATATATATATATATATATATATATATATGTTGTTGATAAATGCATTTATTTGATTATATATGCCTTGGTGATGGATATATGATGATATGCATTGTGTTGTTTTGTGTTTGAATTCTGGTATAAGTTGTGGTGAGAATATTACATGTGTATTTTGGTGTTATTATATAATTGTATGCAATTATATTATGATTGTGTTTCTCACCCTTCTGCTGTTTTGAATGCTCTATGAGGCATTGCAGATTAGATGCTGGAGGTTTTTTTGTGAAGCTTAGGTCTTCATTCTTTTGTCGGTCGACTCTGATATGTAGCACCGGGTAATCGGGGAGATCGTTGTGATTTATGTGTATATATATAGATATATTTTGGATTGTATATGTATGGATCTGTGTATGACAGACAGACTTTTTATGTGATATATATATATATATATATATATATATATATATATATATATATGAGATTCAGTTGCAGATTTTCCGCTTTTATTCTGTATCTGATTTGTGGGTAGTAGGAACTAAGTTCCTCTGTTATTTGCTACCTGATTGTTGCATATCTTTATGAGCGGGTTTATTGTGTTTTGTCTCAATTGATGTGACGCCTTCGTCTATGCCATGAATGTTTAATTATACTCTGATGAAATTTTTACCGCTTTCTTTAATTGGGGGTATAGATTGGGGGTGTTACATCATACCCCAAATTTTGACCACCAAGATTTCCCATCATTGTGCAAATCATCATCATAATATAGATGAACCATCATGCCTCTTCAATCTCCTCAAAGATGGTTGAGCATTCACTACAATCAAAGATTAGGGTGGTTTTGAGCCCTCTCAGAGCATGTAGACAAAGTATCAATCAAGAAATGACATGATCTTCAACTTGTCTAGTCTCTCAAACACCCACAAAGGATCAAGAGGACTCCCACATCAAGAATCAAGCACAAAGTTACAACATTCCAAGTGGATCAAGCCTCGAGATCGCCAGTGTCACCAAATTAGGGTTTTGGTCGACCAAGGCCTCCAGATGGAAATTTTCATCTGGGCATGAGCCAATACTTCAAAAAATGATGCAAAGTGCTCAAAGGGACCTCATGGATCCACTCATCAAGTCAAATTAGCATCAGGGGAAGCATTCATCAAAAATCAGGAATTAGGGTTTCTTGACCTCAAGACATGGGCCAAGACCTCAAGACATGATTTGAGGGCCTCAAATACACCACATTGATCCATTTACAACAATGGATTGATTCAAGAAGCTTGATTCACAAATTTCAATTTCATCTGGACCACAACTGGGTTTTGAGGAAAAAGTCAACTGTGCCTTTGAATTTTGACTAAGACATGCGCCCATACCTTGGGACATGATTCAATACACCCTATAACACCTATGGAATCCATCCATTAGGTTTGATTTAGGTCAAGGACTTGATTTCATAAAGGATCGCACAGTTTGGATTTCATCCGATAAAAAGTCAACTGTACAAAAATCCAAAGTTTGACTTTTTGGATTTTTGGTCAAACAAGGTTCCTTAACCCTAAAACAATGTTAATATGTGATTTGAATCATCATTCATCAAGAAAAATCAAAGAAAGTGAGTTAACTTGTAAAAGGGGTAACCATAAAAAAACTTAGAATTTTTCTAAGTTATGGAACAAAGTGGCTAGGGTACCAACTTCCAAGGACCATAACTTGAGATCCAAACAACCATTTTGGGTGATCCAAAGCTGGATTTGTAGATCTTGCTACACTCAACAAAAGCTTCAACTACATCAAACTCCAATTTCTCATGGATTTTAAGTTATGGAGTGATCAAAATGGCTGAAAACATGAAAATGATATTTTCCAACACTTAGTGAAATTTTCACTAAAGTCAGAATCTGCCTTACTTTTTCCAAAATGTAGGGACATTTTTCACCTTGATCCAAGTCAAACCAGGTCTAGGGGTGGACATCAAAGTTGAAGTATGCCATGAGGGCTTTCTAACAAGTACCAGATCATCTCCAAATTCCATTTGAGCAAGGAGATACAACCCTTGGAACATGGCATCATGAACTGGTTTTTACAAGGCAGAATTTGTGCATTTTGATCGATTTGTCCAAATCTGATAAATCCAAGCCTTGTCATCAATTTGGACACATCAGAGGATCAAATCCAAGGGGGATGATCTGATCTCCAAGCCTCCCAAGTCCAAGGATCTACATATAGCCATGCCAAACCTAAAGGAGCTAAAAAGTGCCAAGACTCCAATTTTCTTTCCAAGCCTTTAATGAATGCATCAAGGTGGCATGAACTGAGCCTATTCCAACTGAATTCAGTCAAGGCTTATCTCTGAACCAAAGCTACAAAGTCTATGCTCTAATCTCAAGTCAATGGCTAGAGGAGACTTAAGATTCCATTTGATCACAATTGGCCAAAGGCCTGCTGCAGTTGCCATTCCCTATCGCTTGCAAAAAAAACTTGCTCTACTATAAATAGAGCTTATTTGTGATCAATTTGAGTACCCCAAAGCACCCAAATTGATGCTTTCCTCAAAATCACCACTTTCACTCCAATTTTGCCTTCTAACTCAAGTCACCGTCGAATTTTGAGTTTGAGAGCAATTCCAACCAAACCAATCACATACACACACCTCACATATAACATATAGAAGTGATCCATAACACAAAATCACATATGGAACATCAGATTCTCAAAATCACTAGCCAACTGCTCAAGCTCTTGACGGATTTGCAGTTGGGGTACCATCTCAAGTTCCAGATCATTTCCATTCATTCCAAGCATTCAAACACAATCCTTGGCACCTAAGGAAGCTGTTCAGATCATTGGAACCAACTTACAACACCTCCATCACCAAACTCGATCACCAGCTGCAAGAGGTGAGCATGAACTCTTCAAACTCCATGATGCATGCATATTTTACTGCACAATAATTTTGCCATATGTTCCTAATCATGTATGGAGTGGTAACCCTCAATCAATTGCCATGAATCAATCGTGTATGGAATTTCATTGTGGTCATGTTGAAATTAGGGTTCTTGAGGTTTTCTTTTGATTTGTCACTCAATACTTAATATAAATGCAATTAGTCTATATGGTTGTGATCCTTGTTCAAAAGCGAACAAGATTGGTGTTTGAATCATGCAAAACCATTGAGAAATCATGGAGAAAAGTGAGAAAATGCAAATCTGCATAAACAGGGCACGCGGGCAAGAACTTGGTGTTCTTGGCTCCCTTTTTCAAATTTTCAAATATTTGAATATTTTGTTATTTTTGTTAATTGATTCAAAAATTAATTTCTCTCTGAATATTTATGTTATTGAATTGATTCTTTTTCTCAAAATTCACTAAAATGTTTAAATATTTTATTTTACAAAAAAATCCAATTTATATTATTTATTTAATATAGTTAGAATTTTTGTAATTAATTTCATTTTTATTGTTTCTAAACATTTTTAAATGGAATTTCCACTTTGATCTTTCAAAACCAATTGAATTTCAAACTCTCATGTAATTAAACATGATTTTTCAAAATATTTTTCAAGGTGTACAACTTATTTTTGAACATATTTGGTATTTTATATCATTTTTTTCATTTAATTTCCTTTGAAAAATAACATTTTATTTAAAATTAGGGTTTTCTCTTGATTTTAAATTATAAACACCTTTGGGCCTCTAATAGAGTGTAAGACCCAACCCCCTTTTTAACCAAAACCATTTTGGGCCTCAGATATTGTATAAGTCCCTCTGCGTTAAAAAAATCTCAACGCGATCGCCATTTCAAAACGAAATCATCTGGGCCTTCCCTCGTGTTGTAAGTCTCATCTTTCTTTTTCAAAACACTTTTTGGGTCTCTAATAGAGTGTAAGACCCAACCCTTGTACATAAACCATTTGTGGGCCTCAAATTTTGTATAAGTCCCGATACGATGAAAAATCTCGGTGTGATCGCCATTTTCAAACAGAGATCAAATAGGCCTCTCCTTGAGTTGTAAGCCCCATCTTTTTGTACAAAAAAATACATTTTGGGTCTCTCCTTGAGTTGTAAGATCCATCCCTTTATATAGAAAACCTTTGTGGGCCTCAGTCGTTGTATAAGTCCCGATGCGATCTTTAAAACAACGGTGCAATCACTGTTAAACCTTGGGCCTCTCCTTGAGTATAAGCCCCAACAATCTTTTCAAAAACAACTTCCCTTTGGATTTAGATTCAAATATACATGTTGTTATCAAAACTTTCTTTAATTTCTTTGAACAACTAATAATACAGCATGGAAGCTTGCTCGCTTGTAAGTTTTTATCAGCTTTCATTTACTCGCTTTCATATATATATATATATATATGTATTGTGGGAAGCTGCGCACTGTAAGTCCTTCTTTCATATCCTTTTAAATACTTGTCATATATCAACTGTATATATACTAGTATAATTATTTAGAGTTTTCCCCGGTAACTAGGTCTAGAACTAGGTAAAGCGAGTTGGTCACTCTTTAATACAGTCAAAAATAGATCCCCATAGGACTTCCAGATACAGTCTTGCCTTCTCTTGGGCTTAAACAATATGGAACAAAGAGAAAGGCAGTATTCTTCGTGAACCTTTTCTCAGACTGTCACCTTAGAAATTGTCAAAGAAATTCTACTCCCCAGAGTTGATCTATTTTCGGTGAATAGCATCTCTTGAATTTCTTCAAACCTCAGAACTTTCACTAAATGATCTATTCTCGGTGAATAGTATTTTTGAACTTTTCTGTAGTATGGGACCCACAGGCTTCCTAAAAGCATCCCAGCCTCCTCTTGGGCTTTGTACAAGGACCCTCCGGCTTCTTAGAAGTTCTCATGCCTTCTCTTGGGCTTAATACAAGGACCCTGAAGACCTCTTAAAGGTATAAGACAGAACTTAGTCATCCTTTGCTAGAGCAGTCTTTCCAATGTCAAATCTCAGACCAGTTTAGGGTTGATTCTCATCCCTTAAAACACCTACCTCCTCTTGAGGCATCGTACAAAAGATCAAACTCTTCCACACCAGTAGACTTGGGCAGTCTAATCTCATCTTAAGTCTCAAATACATTCTCAAGTTCCCCACAAACATAGGAGAAACCCCGGTTCTTCTGGATCAATCTCTAGTAGAGTTCTTAAACCCAGTCTCTCTCCTAAAATCCCCAGGCCAGGATCAGTTTATTCTCAGTATAACACTATCCCAAATTGGAACCTCAAGGCATCTGATATCTCAACTCTTCTGGAACCCTCAGCAAGAGTTGATTCCCCACTTGGACCTGCCTAGGGATCTCAATAATCCCCAGCAGAAAGTTAGCCTCCTCTTAGGCTTTGTATAATGATCCTTCCTCAGCACAGTTAGTCTCCTCTTGGGCTTTGTACAATGATTCTCCCCAGCGGAGCTAACCTTTTCAGACCCTCTTGTTGATTCAATCACTTTTCAGACTCTCTTGTTGAGTCAACCACTTTTCAGACTCTCTTGTTGAGTCAATCACCTTTCAACACTCTCTTGTTGAGTCAACCCCCTTAGCCTCAATCTCGAGCTTTGTACGAGACAGATAAGAACACTCTATTGTTAAGTCAATCTTTTTCAGCCTCCTCTTAGGCTTTGTATAATGATTTCCCCTAGTAGGAGTTAGCCTCCTCTCAAGCTGTGTATAATGATTTCTCCAGCTTGTTCAGCCACAATCCTGGGCTTTATACAGGACAGATAAAAACATTCTCTTGTTGAGTCAAACCCTTTTAGCCTCAATCTTGGGCTTTGTACGAGACATAAATTTTCATAACCTTCTCTTAAGCCCGGGACAAACATCTTCCCCAGCGGAGTCAATTCCTCCGAGCCTTCATTTAGGTTTTGAGAAATAAATTCCTAAGCAGAGTCAAACTCTTTTCTGCCTCCATCTTGGGCTTTGTACAAGAGAGATAATACTCTCCAGCAGAGTCAAAATCCTTTTAGCCTCCGTCTTGGGCTTTATACGAGACACCTAAAATATCCGCAGTCAAGTCAGTAAAGTCTCTTTTAGCCTCAATCTTGGGCTTTGTACAAGACAGATAAAGATTTCTTTCCCACAGAGTCAAATCCTTTTAGCCTCAATCTTGGGCTTTGTACAAGACAGATAGAACATTTTCCCTGAAAAAGTCAAACTTTTAGCCTCCTCTTAGGCTTTGTATAATGATATCCCCAAAGAGTCAGTCTCTTTTTAGCCTCAATCTTGAGCTTTGTACAAGACAGATATAAACACTCTCTTGTTGAGTCGGTCATTCCCAGCCTCCTCTTAGGCTTTGTATAAGGACTTCCCCAGTGGAGTCAATCAACCTCTTAGCTTCAACCTTGGGCTTTAATCAAGGCACACAAAAATCAATATCTCCCTTTAGAGATGACAAGTTCTCTCTCAGTCAAACCTTTTAGCTTCAATCTTGGGCTTTGAATAAGACAGAAATAAATCTTTTAGCTTTAATCTTGGGCTTTGAACAAGACACCAAAAATATCTTTTTCCTCCCTTAGAATAGGAGGAACTACAATTGCTCTGATTTCCCTGTTTCGTTTAAACGGGAATACGTAGGCATAAGATTGCGAAATCTTAGCAAGCATACCAATCAAAAACTCTAGGTCAAGTACCTTCATACATCAATCAAAACTTAGGTCCAGTACCTTACCAAAAAACATCGGAAAAACCCGAACATCAACAAAAACTCACTCTCCCACTCATATTTCCCAAGAGACTTTCCCAACCCATTAACGGATAAACACCATCAAGTACAAAGCGAAACCTAAAGCTAATATCCTGTGGATAACCACATATAGGATGAGTAATTGACAACTCCCCGTTGTATAACCTGACCCTGGACCCCCCAATCTCTTTAAGCGTTTGTTCAGTTAAACATCCGCGTGCAAGGTTAGTTTTAGATAGCTTACCTTTCCCTTCCAGCTTCACGGGATAAATACGAAATCAGAAAGTAGCACCCCCTCCTCATTGTGAGGAGAAAACCCCAAAACCAGCGATAAGGTGGTCGCGTCACTGAAAAAAATCGCTCACTACAGTAAGTCCTAACCCGGACTTGAGAACATAAATAAGATAGGAAGGTGGTATAGTCAAGGAGGCTTTGAGGGAGTTATCCCGAATAAGCTGACTTGAGAATCCCCGGCTCAGTGGAGGCCCTTTTGAGGGTAGTATTTTTTAAACAAGCAATCGTGAAAACATTTGCTACTTTCGACCTAGGAGCCCGAGATGCAGAGGACCTTAGTATCCCCTTTACCCCACTTGGCCTTTTAGGACATAGTACAGTGGCTATGAAGGTGTAAACCTGAAATAGTTGATACGCGATACTACACTCAGATGAGATTTTCTTGAGAATATTATTGATTCCTGATGCGCCCGTAAGTGCACGGAAATATCGAAGTAATATAAAAGATTTTCGAACCCACAGAGACCACTGAAGAAACGAAAAAACACAAGAAGGGGGTTGAATTAGGGTTTTTAAAAAATAAAGCAAAAAGAGACACGTTGGTTATCCTGGTTCGTTTGAACTCAAACTACTCCAGTCCACCCGCCAAGGTGATTTCGCCTCTCTCTCTCTTGAGGACTTAATCCACTAATCAATTAAGATTACACAGACACAGGGACAACCGTCACTGTCTTCTTGAGTTTTAACCACAACTCGGTTTTCTCAAGGAATTTCAACTAAATTAATATGCTTCTAATAAGCTTTATCACAACCGTGAGTTTTTACAATATTTTTTATCAAATAATGAAAACAGATGAGGAACTTGATGAATTGTGAAAAGTATGTGCGCAAGTATGTTTTGGTCATTTGCAGGTACACCCTTAAATAGATGAAAACAATTGATCCGTTGGAGTCGTGAGAGTTATTTTTGGAGATTGACAATAATGCCTTTGAATGCTCCTTCCAAAAATACAGATTTTGTCTGTTTCAATCCGTTGCTTTGTGATACTCATAAATGTGGAGGATAGCATATCAGAGTCCACGTTGATATGATGCATTATCAGAGTTTATGGCTTGATGCAGCTTTGGTGCTGAAGCGTCAGACATCCTTCATCATAACTTGGCTAGTTTAGGTCTGTGATTCTTCCATATCAGAGCTTCGCTTGATTAGAACTTCGCTTTGAACTCGCTTTGCTTAGATCTTGTGAGCTTCGCTTGATTAGAACTTCGCTTTGAACTCGCTTTGCTTAGATCTTGTGAGCTTCGCTTGATTAGAACTTCGCTTTGCTTGGATCTTGTGATACTTCTATATCAGAACTTCTTTACATTAGAACTTCTCTACATATCACAAAAGATGAATTAAGAAGCATCAAGTTCTAAATAATATAGTGTTTGTTATCATCAAAACTATTAGGAATGTAGAATCAATTCTTGTTCTAACAATCTCCCCCTTTTTGATGATGACAAAAACTTATATTTTGATAATTAATTAATAGAGTATGGAGTAGAGAATACTCCCCCTGATTTGAAGATTTCCTTGAAGATGTTGTGATTTAAGACTTAAGACTTCCAAGAAGTTCTGATTGCCATTTTCCTGCTTTCTTAACAAAAATATGGAAGCAGAGGCTAAAATGTTCGAGACATGGTCATGGTGCACTGTTATATTTCAAAATATTCTACATTCTCCCCCTTTGTCATTAATCAAAAAGTGAAAAGATACATGAGAACTTAATCAAAAAGAGCAAGATAAAACACAAATTAAGCAAGGCAAAAGAAACACACTAGAAACACACTAGAAACATAAAAAGAATCTAAGGTTGAGGAGCAGGTGGAAGTCTTGTGAACAATGCTTCCAGAATGCCTTTGATCTGATTAGCGAATTCTTCTTGCTTGCTAAGCATCCCTTTAATTTCTGCGTTTGTTTCATCCTGTTTGTCCAGTCTCTTTCTAACTGCCTCATTCTCTTTCTTCAACTCATCCTGAGTTTTCAGCACTAGAACAGATGAAGTAGGTTCTTCAGAAGATACCAAATCCTCAGAGCTTTTTGTAGACACTTCCTTTGGAGAGGCTTCAGGTGATTTATCTTCCACTTCAGCGATAACCAGAGTTTGATGCTCAGAGTTTTGTGCAAGAGGTTCTGAAACCATAGGAGCTTTCCAGCCTAGAGGAAGAATGGGTTTCTTTTCCCAGAATCTTAGAACTTGCTCATTGAAGATCTTCATATGGTCACAGAAGTTCTGTTGGGCTATGTCATAGCTTAGTTCCTTCAATTTCTGAGATTCAGAATTAAACCACTTTCTGAATTTGGTCCAAAGATAGTCAGAAGCAGCTGGATTCAGATTCTCCAAACATCCCTGCTTCAGAAAGTTAATCCATTCCTGCATTTTTACCTCGAAAGCCACTAAAGAGTTACCAACATCTGATTTGGATACAAATGGTTTTGGTTTGGGAATGGCTATTTTGTGAGAGATTGAGGTAAGCTTGTCTAAAGCTTCTAGGTCAATTATAGTCCTGAGGGGATCATCTGAGAGATGTGTTGGAGGGGAGTCAGAAATGAGAATAGGAGAGGTAGGTGATGTAATTTCTGAAGAGATTTAAGGGTGACTGGTGAAATTAGGTGAAGGTTGCAAGAAGTTGAGAGGACAGTTGATACCAGGTATAGAAGTGTCAGGGTTTTGAGTTTGATGTTCTGGATCTGGTTGGGAAGATGTGAAGAGAGGTTCATGAACAATGTCCGACAGAACTTGTGCAAGTTCTGGTTGTGGTTCAATGAAATCAGAAGGAGTGGGGTCAATTACAATGTCAAAATCATCAAGAGTTTGTGGTGAAGGTGGTGGATTTTCAGAAGGTTTAGGAGAAGATGGGGTTTCATATGTTGATACCATTATGGATTCGACGATAGAAATGAAAGAAGAGTTACCTTTCTTCTTGGCAGCTTTAGCAAGCTTTGGAGTTTTCTGAGGAGTTCCTTCAGATGCTTTTCTTTTTCTTGAAATTCTGGGGGCAACTTCTAGAGGTGCTTGCCTGAGCTGTTGCAAAGAAACTTCTGGAAGGGTTCCATCAGCTTTACATGCATCCAAATATCTGAGGACAATTTCTGGATGAGTATCTGATGAGAAGAGAGGAAAATCTTTCAGAGGAATTTTCCTGGTGGTGATAACTTCCTTAGAGATAAGGGTTGGATCCTTCTTGATGGTCTCAATGATTTTCATCTTCTTGAGGTTCTTTGCATTGAGAGGTCTTCCAGCAATAGTTTCTAGATCAGAGATTTCCTGAGCTTCAGTTAGGTGTTCTATCAGCTTATTCTCTGTAAGAATATCTGATATTAGTCTACCTAGAGGAATCCAATCTCTCTTAGTTCTTTCGTCTTCTCTTGTTTCCTTCACACTGTTCTTCAGATGATTAAATAGATAGTGAGGAAGATTCGCTTTGGTAAAGGTGGAGATGAGGTACAGAAGATACTGTTGATCGTTGTTAATGTAGTCAGACGAGCTTGAAGGTTTCCTGTGATAGATACACCCAAGAATGATTCTGGCCCAAATTTTGTGACGATCCTTTAGGTCTTTGATTTTGTTGGAGTGTTGTCCGGTGGTGAAGATTTCCTTTGAGATAGTATTTAGATCAGTGCCCTTTTCCATTTCACTGCATCTAATTACTGATCCATCATGAACAATCAGCTTACCAATAAGATCTTCAGTGATGATAACCTTCTTTCCCATAACATACGAAGTTACTTGATGTTTTGAGACTGATACAAAAATCCAGAATTCCTTAACGAGTTGGGGAAAAACTGGACCCATTAAGCGATTAAAGTATTTGCTCCATCCTTGAAACTCAACCTCAGGAGTAAGGTCATACCCATTGTCTTTCATGCTTTCAAAATCAATAATGAGTTCACAGAGAACTTCAAGAGAGGCAAAGGGGGTGAGGAGAGTTCTTGAGGGCTCAATGTACCTTTCTTCAATGACTTGGTCAGCTGATTCTTGCGACATTGCTTATTGAGAGCTGGAGGCCATTGTTCACAGACTTAGGGTTTTGGGAACTTAGGGTTTTGGGAACACACAGAGAAACAAGAAATGTAGGCAGCAAAACAAGAAATGCAAATAATACGGAGAAGGCGATAGAGAGCTAAGTGGGTGAAAGTGAACGTGTGAGGGTGTTAGAAGTGACATTTATATAAGAGTGACCAAGAATTAAATAGCAATTAAAAATAATAAACATAATGATTAATAGCCGTAATGATTTCTGACAAGGGAGATAGCGTGAGAAATTTTGGGAACAGTTACCGATGTGACTTGGCGCCTCGATATGTCAGCACAGACGTTTCAATTTTCCAGAGTTTGACACACGTTCATCATCAGAGAAAATCTGGAGCGTAGGTTGACAAGTGTTTGCTAGAGTGAACTAAATGATCTATCCTTGAAATGAAAAGTTCAGATCTTCTGAATAGATTCTGATGCAATCTTTCTTCTTACTTCTGAAGAATTATTGGTCAGATGTTCACAAAAAAAAAATTCTGAGAGTTAAAAATATAGAAATTACATTTTTCATTCTGGACAAACTTTCATACTGAGATTTTTCAGAATGAAATTAAATCTATCTTCAGCAAGGGGTTTGGTGAAAACATCAGCCCATAGATGGTTCGTGTCTATAAATTTTAAACAAAGAATTCCCTTCTGAGTATAGTCCCTAATGAAATGATGTTTAATTTCTATATGTTTAGCCCTAGAATGCAGAATAGGATTTTTAGAAAGACAGATGGCAGAAGTATTGTCACAGAGGATAGGGATGTTACTCTCGTAAATGTGAAAGTCTTCAAGCTGATTCTTCATCCAGAGCATCTGAGTACTGCATCCAGCTGTAGCTATGTATTCAGCTTCAGCAGTTGATAGCGCAATGGTGGATTGTCTTTTGCTGGACCAAGAGATTAAGTTGTCTCCCAGAAACTGGCAGCTTCCAGAGGTACTTTTTCTTTCTATTCTGTCTCCAGCAAAGTCAGCGTCACAGTATCCTACCAATTTGTATTCTCTGGACTTTCTATAGCAAATACCAAGATTAGTAGTACCTTTCAGATATCTGAAAATCCGCTTAACAGCTATTAAGTGGGATTCTCTAGGATCTGATTGAAATCTAGCACAAAGACAAACGCTATAGAGAATATCAGGTCATTAAGTAGTTAAATAAAGGAAGGAACCAATCATACCTCTGTAGAGCTTCTGTTCTACTTTCTTACTTACCTCATCTTTTTCCAGAATGCATGTGGGATGCATAGGAGTTTTGGAAGGCTTACTTTCTGACATTTCAAATTTCTTCAGAAGATCTCTGACATACTTGCTTTGATGTATGTAAGTTCCTTCTGGAGTTTGATTGATTTGAATTCCCAAGAAAACTTGAGTTCTCCCATTAAGCTCATTTCAAACTCTGCCTGCATAGTCTTAGCAAATTCTTTGCCCAAAGAGCTTTTAGTGGATCCAAAAATTATATCATCTACGTAAATTTGACAGATCAGAATGTGATTTTTAAATGACTTACAGAATAAAGTTGTGTCCACCTTCCCTATGGTAAAATCATTGTTTAAGAGAAAGTTACTTAGTCTCTCATACCAAGCTCTGGGAGCTTGTTTTAGACCATATAACAATTTCTTAAGTTTATAAACATATTCTGGATGTTTTGTATTTTCAAAACCAGGTGGTTGATGCACATAAACTTCTTCATCAATGTAACCATTTAAAAACGCACTCTTGACATCCATCTGATAAAGAGTGATGTCATTATTTACAGCATATGAAATTAAAAGTCTGATAGACTCTAACCTTGCGACTGGAGCAAAGGTTTCTGTATAGTCTATCCCTTCTTGCTGACTATAACCTTGTGCAACCAGTCATGCTTTGTTTCTGACAACCTCTCCCTGTTCATTTAGTTTGTTTCTGAAGACCCATTTGGTTCCAATGATGTTGAAGCCTTTGGGTTTAGGAACTAGATCCCATACGTCATTTCTGGTGAACTGATTCAATTCTTCCTGCATTGCAAGGATCCAATCATTGTTTGAGAGTGCTTCGTCAATAGTAGTGGGTTCGACCAGAGAGACTAATCCCACTAGAGATTCTTCAATCTTTTTGAATGAGGATCTTGTTCTGATTGGGTCATCCTTCTTTCCCAGAATTTTGTCTTCAGGATGTATTAGAGAACTTCTGGATTGTCTTTTCTGGATGGGTTCTTCAGAATTAGAGTTTCCTTCTATTGTGTTCGCCTGTTTTTCTGATGATCTGGTTTCAGTGCCTGTTATTTGAACTTCTATTTCTGCAAGAGATTCATCATGCTTTGGCTTTTGAAGGCCAAGCTTATCATCAAATCTGACACAAATGGATTCTACCACACATCGTGTTTCTGTGTTATATACTCTGTATCCTTTTGAACGTTCAGAGTATCCTAAGATGAAACATTTTTGTGCCTTAGAATCAAACTTGTTCAGAGGATCATTAGTGTTTAAGATAAAGCATGTACATCCAAAAGGATGAAAGTAGGAAATGTTGGGCTTTTTGTTCTTCCACAATTCATATGGAGTCTTTTCCAGAATAGGTCTTATAAAGATTCTATTCTGAATGTAACACGCTGTATTAACTGCTTCTGCCCAGAAGTGTTTAGCAATGTTAGTCTCATTGATCATGGTTCTGGCCATTTCTTGTAGAGTTCTATTCTTGCGCTCTACAACTCCATTTTGTTGTGGAGTTCTAGGACAAGAGAAATCATGAGAAATGCCATTTTCATTAAAAAATGTTTCTAGATTTTTGTTTTCAAATTCCCCACCATGATCACTTCTGACTTTTACAATTCTAAACTCTTTTTCGTTCTGAATTTGGTTACAGAAAGTAGAGAATACAGAGAGTGACTCGTCCTTGTGTTTTAAGAACTTTACCCATGTCCATCTGCTATAGTCATCTACGATCACTAATCCATACTTCTTGCCACTGATGGATGCAGTTTTCACTGGTCCAAACAGATCTATATGAAGAAGTTCTAATGGTCTGGAGGTAGAAACAACATTTTTTGGTTTAAAAGAGGGTTTGGAAAACTTACCTTTTTGACATGCTTCACACAAAACATCTGAGCTGAACTTCAGATTAGGAAGTCCTCTGACCAGATTGAGTTTGTTAATCTGAGATATTCTTCTCATACTAACATGCCCCAATCTTCTGTGCCAGACCCATTGCTCGTCGTCAGCAGACAAAAGACATTTTACATTCTGACTTTTTAGTTCAGAAAGTTTTATTTTGTAAATGTTGTTCTTTCTCTTTCCATTAAAGAGGATTGTTCCATCTTTCTGACTAACTGCCTTACAGGACTTTTGATTGAAGATTATATCATAACCGTTATCACTTAATTGACTTATGGATAACAAGTTATGCATTAATCCTTCTACTAATAAGACATTAGATATAGAGGGTAGAGTACCGTTACCTATGGTTCCAGAGCCAATGATTTTACCTTTCTGATTGCCTCCGAAACCTACATACCCTCCAGCTTTAAGTTCCAGAATTTGGAACATATACTTTCTTCCCGTCATGTGTCGCGAGCATCCAGAGTCCAGGTACCATGATTGGTGTTTCAATCTTGCTGTTAAAGACATCTGCAACATATAGGATTTTATCCTTAGGTACCCACAATTCTTTGGGTCCTTGTTTGTTAGTGTTCACAGAATTCTGATTGAGTTTTGGTTTCTCAATAGAATTTGAAGAGTAAGATTCACTGGTATATTTTATGTCATGTTTGTGGCCATAAGTGAAGTGAGAGTTTAAAGGAGAGTATTTTATGATCATATCATCAACTTGTTTTGGTTTATATGGAGCTTCACCTTTAGGATTAACATAACCTATGCCTTTTCTCCCATTTCTACTAACTCCATAGATCATTGAAGCCATTTTGCTTCTGTCTATGTTTTTAGCTAGAAATTTTTGAAAATTATAGTCGTAATGTTTTAAAATGTTATCAGAACTAGTGGAAACTACTGAGTCAGAATGTTTCTGAGATTTTTGAGATTCAAAAGAGTTGAGTTTTGAAATGTTTTCTTTTAACTCATAATTTTCTGCTTTCAGCTTTCTGTTCTCTTCAGACTCAGATACCAGATCGTGTTTCAGATTCTTATATTTGAGCTGAAGTTTCTGATAGTTTTCAAGAATTTCTGACAGACTTTCTTCTAATTGAGATCTAGAAAATTTAGAGAATACCTCTTTAGTTTCTGAGTCAGAGTCTGATTCTGATGAGTTTGAATCATCTGATATGTTGGCCATTAGGGCAATGTTGGCGTGTTCATTTTCTGATTCGGATTCTGCTTCAGAAGATTCTGAGTCATCCCAGGTAGCCATAAGACTTTTCTTTCTTTCCTTGTTAAACTTCTTCTTATTTGGCTTTTCTTTCTGCAGCTTAGGACAATCACTTTTGTAGTGTCCTTGCATTCTTAACACACCACTTCTTTGTTCTTCGACTTTCTGTGTCCAGAAGATGGTTCAGAATGACTGCTTGATCTTCGAGAGTTTCTGAATTTTCTTTGCCTATTTTTCCATAGTTGTTGGATTCTTCTGGAAAGGAGTGATAGTTCATCTTCTTCTGAGGAGCCGCCAGAGCTTTCTTCTTCTGCCTGAAAAGCTTTAGTTTCATATTTATATTTAGATTTAAGAGCAACAGACTTACCTTTCTTCTGAGGCTCATCTTCGTCTAGTTCTATTTTGTGACTTCTCAGAGAGCTGATCAGTTCTTCAAAAGATATTTCGTTGAGGTTCTTGGAGAGCTTTAGTGTTGTGACCATGGGTCTCCATACTTTAGGTAAGCTTCTGATGATCTTCTTGACATGATCTGATATGGAGTACCCTTTATTCAGAACCTTCAGTCCAGCAACCAGAATTTGAAACATTGAGAACATTTTCTCAATTGTTTCATCATCTTCCATTTTGAAGGCTTCATACTTCTGGATAAGTGCCAGAGCTTTAGTCTCTTTTACTTGAGTGTTTCCTTCATGCGTCATTCTCAGCGAATCAAATATGTGTTTGGCTGATTCTCTGTTAGTGATCTTTTCGTATTCTGTGTGGGAGATTGCACTAAGGAGAATAGTTATGGCCTTGTGATGATTTCTGAACTCTTTCTTCTGTTGATCAGTCATATTTTTCCTTTCAATCTTCTGACCGTCTTTTCCAACAGGGTGAGTGTAACCATCAGTCACCATATCCCAGAGATAGCCGTCGTGAGCCAGAAAGAAACTTTCGATTAGGTCTTTCCAGTAATCAAAGTTTTCTCCGTCAAACACTGGTGGTTTGCCACTGATTTTGTCATTGTAGTTCTGAACGGGTTCCGCCATAGTGTTTTTCGTGAAGGATCTTTTATCTGACACGGTTAAGTGTTAGTACCCAGAACCAGGCGCTCTGATGCCAATTGAAGAAACGAAAAAACACAAGGGGGTTGAATTGGGGTTTTTAAAAAATAAAGCAAAAAGAGACACGTTGGTTATCCTGGTTCGTTTGAACTCAAACTACTCCAGTCCACCCACCAAGGTGATTTCGCCTCTCTCTCTTGAGGACTTAATCCACTAATCAATTAAGATTACACAGACACAGGGACAACCGTCACTGTCTTCTTGAGTTTTAACCACAACTCGGTTTTCTCAAGGAATTTCAACTAAATTAATATGCTTCTAATAAGCTTTATCACAACCGTGAGTTTTTACAATATTTTTTATCAAATAATGAAAACAGATGAGGAACTTGATGAATTGTGAAAAGTATGCGCGCAAGTATGTTTTGGTCATCTGCAGGTGCTCCCTTAAATAGATGAAAACAATTGATCCGTTGGAGTCGTGAGAGTTATTTTTGGAGATTGACAATAATGCCTTTGAATGCTCTTTCCAAAAATACAGATTTTGTCTGTTTCAATCCATTGCTTTGTGATACTCATAAATGTGGAGGATAGCGTATCAGAGTCCACGTTGATATGATGCATTATCAGAGTTTCTGGCTTGATGCAGCTTTGGTGCTGAAGCGTGAGACATCCTTCATCAGAACTTGGCTAGTTTAGGTCTGTGATTCTTCCATATCAGAGCTTCGCTTGATTAGAACTTCGCTTTGAACTCGCTTTGCTTAGATCTTGTGAGCTTCGCTTGATTAGAACTTCGCTTTGAACTCGCTTTGCTTAGATCTTGTGAGCTTCGCTTGATTAGAACTTCGCTTTGCTTGGATCTTGTGATACTTCTATATTAGAACTTCTTTACATTAGAACTTCTCTACATATCACAAAAGATGAATTAAGAAGCATCAAGTTCTAAATAATATAGTGTTTGTTATCATCAAAACTATTAGGAATGTAGAATCAATTCTTGTTCTAACAACCACTGTCAACCTACTGTAGTCTATTGTGGCTTTGTAAATCTAAGGCTATTTCAGAAAGGTTTTGAAATATGAACATGGTAAAATAATAAAGTTTTAAGTAAATTTAAAGATGTAATACTGGAATGTAATTCACATCAATCAAACAATACTCCTATTGTTTCTAAATATAATCGCTTACTAGGAAATATTCTCTTCCTTGAAAAAGGGTTAATTAAAAATGAATCGTCGCGTTAGCGTAATTGGAACCAGATTTGACCTCTAATCTATAACAGCCGCTCACGCTGCACTGGGCGCGTCTTGCGTTAAAGTAGTAAATCCTTTTTTATGTAATCACCTCTTTAGCATAGTTGAAAAGTGATTTTGATTGGAAAATTTAATTTCTAGAAATATTAAACTCTCCTAATTAATTAACAAAGTGCTTTCGGTGTTTTTATTAACCAAGAAATAATCAATTTTAATCTTAAGTGTCGGACGACTTTCGATCTTACCCGACATGGTCACGGTCCTACTTTCGTAGTAACCGATCAAGTTAAACACTGAAAAATTATATTAAAATTAAAAAAAAACCCAATAGCAATCCTAAAGAAACAACTTATGGAGTACCCTCGAATTGACGGTCCTCACATTCTAGCACTAATGATTCAGCTGGACATGGTTATGGTAAACATTTTGATTTTTGTAAAAAAGTAATTAAACATAATAAGTGGTTTTAAAATAAAATGGTTGCAATGAAAGTAAATAATGTAAGGCACGACGATAAAGTAAGCGATGCAATGAAAGTAAACAAAATAAAGTAGTGCGATGGAAATAAATCAAAGTAAGGCAAGGCAATGAAATAAATAAAGTAAAGCAGTGTGAGAAAATAAATAAAGTAAGGCAGTGCGATGAAATAAAGTAAACAATGCGGAATATATTAAGAACCTGCTCCAATTGGAGGCTTGAATGTGATACAGGAAATAAACTTTGACAGAAAGTAAATGGCGACAGGATTAAAAGCTATATAATAAACTGATCCAAACTCAATACAAGAACAATGCTATAACTCCCCGATGTGAAGAGTTAACGGTTTCGAAATGTAAATTTATGGCCTAAGTTGTACTAAGCTTGGATGCTTAAAATTAAAGATCTAAGTCCTATTTATAGTGTAGCAATGCCTTGGAAATCACGTAGCGCCTTCAGAGTTCATGTGGAGGAAATATCTCTAGTCCTGGGCAACTTCTCCAACCGTCCTTAACTGGTCCACATTTTATGAAGATAGCGCCCGCTATCTAGACATGGCGTCCGCCATGTGTACAAGAGGTGGTGGACGTGGTCTTGTGACCGTTGGAACGTGGGAGAAACCCTACACGTCATGGCTACCCCCATGGCCAACACCATGTGTGTAATTGGCACCAAAAGCTCTGTTTTCTGCTTTTTTCGCTCCATTTCTCCGTGAAAGGCTCTTATTAGGCAATGCACCTGAAAACAAACATAATACAGCATAATACTACCAAAATATAATAAAAAGACACTAAATAGCATGTGAATCGGGTCGGAATATACGATACATTTTCGCGTTATCAAACTCCCCCACACTTAAACCTTTGCTTGTCCTCAAGCAAACTGCTACACATATGAAAAATCTTTGTAAAACTTTTTAGTAGGTAATATAAAGACTCATAAAAAAAATGCATATGTATACTCATTCTAGGCTACAAACTCCACTTTGGCTAAGATTGTTTCAATGGGTACTCGCTTACACACTAATGATATAGTAGGAACACAATTTCGCGGTTGTGCATTCCTAAGCCTCCCTCCTATACAAACCAATCCAAATAATGTCATTATACTTAAGCCAAACTCACTCATCCCTCTTTTGTCCCTTTTCATTCTGACACAATCACATTAAGCTCGTTATCCTTACACACTCATGGTAGGATAGCCTGTTAGTGATTATGATCTCATTTTTTTTCTTTTTTCTTGCACATTGGCATAAGTATCAATTGATAAAAGAATTTGCATCGTTGGGCTAAGTGATTGGGTAAGAATCACCTAACTTATAAGGAACACTACTTTTTATTCATTTTTTTCTCCTTAACTTTCTTTTTAAGCTTGAGATCATACACTTATTTGCATCAGCTTCCTACTTAGTGTGTGCTTATGATGGTGTTGACTGCTAAATAAACTACTTAGGGACTAATAAAGAGTGAGAACTTAATTCTATGGCATAACATGTACTTAAATTGATCTCCATAATCGAGAGACTTAAGGTGTTAAAATGATATCGATTTTGTGGATTTTTCCCAAGTCTCCACAATCTATCCTAAACTTCATCTATAGCCTAAAATTTTCAAAATATGCACTGAATTTCCGAGTAAATTTTTTTTTATTATAGCTCAAGAAAAAGGAAAATTTAATAAACAACTGAAAACCACGCATAAAGACTCGACATCACATGCAAATGACTCTACAAAACACTAAAAACAAATAAAATTCTAAAAACATGAAATAAACTAAAAAATGATAAACCTAACTAGAAAGCGGTAAGATGAAAGCGGTAAAGTTCCTCCCCCACACTTAAACCAAACATTGTCCTCAATGTTTTGATAAAAGGTGGAAAAAAGAATAAAGAACCTGATATGAAGGCTACTGCACGCCTCCACTGCCAACTCCGCTCTGATCTGTCCTTGTTGTTCCTGTTTCACCTGACCACTTATGGTTCGATTTTGAGATACCGGAATCTGCTGGAGCTGCTCTTGCATGGCGCACATGTTTGCTTTTGTTTTTTGCATTACTTGCATATGAATGTTTGTTTGAGCTTATGATGCTTGCATATGTTGCATGTAGCCCATTATCTCTTACTGTTGTTGATACACGGCGTAAAATAGACTACCGCCCTCGTTATTATGAGCTCTTCGACTATGCAATTCTTGAAACAAATCATCATATTGCCCGCTTCCATAGGAAGTACCTGCAAAAGTGTTAGAAAAAAGAAGGTGTGGTGTGTGCATGTGGAACCTGACCATGTGAAGTACGAAGAGGAGGTGAGTTACGTGCAGGAGAGAGATGCTTTCTCCTATCATACTCATCATTAGTGTCACCACCAGCAACGACATTCACAGGAATGTCCGTGGGCACCAGCTCAACACTAGGATTGTCATCTAGAGATTTTTCGCCTAGGTGTAGTTGAGACGTGACAAGCGATCCATCTCTTTATTTTCTGCAAAAATAAAAAATAAAAGGAAAACATTAAATTAAAAACTTGTGGGTTGCCTCCCACACAGCGCTTTGTTTAACGTCGATAGCTCGACGGCTCAGGAGTATAAGCACTCATGGTGGTTCTCTCGAGAATGTCTCCTCGATCAAATTTTCAATAATCTTTGGTTTCCATGGCCACTTATCAAGCCATATCTCATATCCCTCACCTTTTCTTTTCTTTCTTCTGTGGGGTGGTTCATTCTTCTGAACTTGTGGTGGTGGTTCTGGCTCTATCCTGAGTATCAGCTTTTCAAGTTTAGGCTTAGTTATTTCATCCACCACCTCAAAGGCTAATCTTCCCCTTTTAACACTAATGATTTCCCTAGTTTCATGGTCTTCTAATTTTCTATTTTTATGCATAACCTCTTAAAAAGGTGCATTGGTGCGGATATTTTCCAATACCTTTACATACCTTTTGGACTGTGGGTCTACCGTTACTTCCACAAACTTTTGCGGAAAGGAATCGGTGGGTTATAGGGAGGAGGAACAACATAAAGTGTTTCCTTCTCTACCTCTTCGACAACCTCCCTTTCGGGTGGTGTCGGTGGATTTTTCTCAATCTTACTCTTTTCTCACCAGAACTCTACTCAACCTCATTATCACTCTCGTTAGGATTTTCGATTTGTTTTTCACTGGTGGTTGTTACAACATCCACATATCTCTCAGGGGAGGGTCCTAGAGGTGTCTGTGCAAGCATGGAGATTTGAGTTTCCAATGCTTTGTTGTGAGTCACAAGGGACTCGACCACAGTGTTCAGCTTCCCAAGGATTTTATTAGTATGGAGACTTTGTTTTCTAAATTCTTCATTTTGGAGAATTTGTGTTGCCATAAAGCGCTTCATCATAGATTCTAACCTATAGTGAGTTTGCGTCTCAAGGAAATTCTCCATTAATATTTAGAGGTTGGATTTATGGGAATCTTGTGGTTCCTCAAAATATTAGGAGTGGTAATCATAAAGAAAAATTGGGTGATACATAGTAATAGATACAAGAGTGCCTTAGTCTATACGGTGCAACAACAGAAATACAATATTGGCCGTTGGTCCCCGGCAACGGCGCCAAAAACTTGATGCGTTCGCAAGGGCATGGAAATATCAAAGTAATATAAAAGATTGTCGAATCCATAGAGACCAATGTTAACCTACTGTAGCCTATTGTCGCTTTGTCGATCTAAGGCTATTTCAGAAAGGTTTTGAAATATGAACAGAGTAAAATAATAAAGTTTTAAGTAAATTCAAAGATGTAATACTGGAATGTAATTCACATCGATCAAACAGTACTCCTATTGTTTCTAAATAGAATCACTTACAGGGAAATATTTTCTTCCTTGAAAAAGAGTTAATTAAAAAGGAACGTCGCGTTAGCGTAATCGGAACCAGATTTGACCTCTAATCTATACCAGCCGCTCACACTGCACTGGTCGCGTCCTGCGTTAAAGTAGTAAATCCTTTTTTATGTAATCACCTCTTTAGCTTAGTTGAAAAGTGCTCTTGATTGGAAACTTTAATTTCTATAAATATTAAACTCTCCTAATTAATTAATAAAGTACTTTTGCTGTTTTTATTAACCAAAAAATAATCAATTTTAATCTTAAGTGTCAGACGACTTTCGATCTTACCCGACATGGTCACGGTCCTACTTTCGTAGTAACCGATCAAGTTAAACACAGAAAAATAGTATTAAAATCAAAACAGCCCCAATAGCAATCTTAAAGAAACAACTTATGGAGTACCGTAGAATTGACGGTCCACACATTCCAGCACTAATGATTTAGCTAGACATGGTTATGGTAAACATTTTGATTTTTGTAAAAAGTAATTAAACATAATAAGTGGTTTTAAAATAAAATGGTTGCAATGAAAGTAAATAATGTAAGGCAAGGCGATAAAGTAAGCGGTGCAATGAAAGTAAACAAAATAAAGCAGTGTGATGGAAATAAAACAAAGTAAGGCAAGGTAATGAAATAAGTAAAGTAAAGCAGTGTGAGAAAATAAATAAAGTAAGGCAGTGCGATGAAATAAAGTAAACAATGCGGAATATATTAAAAACCTGCTCAAATCGGAGACTTGAATCTGATACAAGAAATAAACTTTGACGGAAAGTAAATGGCGGCAGGATTAAAAGCTATAAAATAAACTGATCCAAACTCAATACAAGAACAATGCAATAACTCCCCAATGTGAAGAGTAACAGTTTCGAAATGTAAATTTATGGCCTAAGTTGTACTAAGCTTGGATGCCTAAAACTAAATATCTAAGTCCTATTTATAGTGTAGAAATGCCTTGGAAATCACGTAGCACCTTCAAAGTTTGTGTGGAGGAAATATCTCTGGTCATGGGCAACTTCTCTAACCGTCCTTGAATGGTCCACAATTTATGAAGATGGCGCCCGCCATCTAGACATGGCATCCGCCATGTGTACAAGAGGTAGTGGACATGGTCTTGTGACCGTTGGAATGTGGGAGAAACCCTACACGTCATGGCTACCCCCATGGCCAACGCCGTGTGTGTAATTGGCACCAAAAGCTCTGTTTTATGTTCTTTTCGCTCCATTTCTTCATGAAAGGCTCTTATTAGGTAATGCACCTAAAAACAAACATAATACGACATAATACTACGAAAACATAATAAAAAGACACTAAATAGCATGTGAATCGGGTCGGAATATATGATACATTTTTGCGTTATCAATTCCTGAGTAATCGGTGTGCTAGTAATATCTGAAAGATGGATCAATGTCTTTGGGAACTAGTTAAAACCCTGTCTTGCAGTTACATAAAACCCTAGTACATACCTTTTTGGGATGGTTAGACTCATGGCTCCATGCTCGTGACGTCGAAACCTTGAACCCTTATGTGTTTGCATTCTTGTTTGTGTTTATGCATTCATACATTCATGCATTCATAAGCATAATTTCTAACTAGATTTTCAAGGAACTTAGGGTTATTCTCTGCAAACATCATAGGTGTTTTTCACCATGGATTTTAGAAGGAGAAGAACACAAAAGTACACTTTCAAAAGTCCTAAATTGGAAGATCTGAGAAAGCTAGGAAGTTTGGTTGTTGATCTTGAGACTTTCAGAAACAAGTATGGTAGACTTCTATCTCTCTTGAAGCTCAACATGGTGGATGAGATTCTTGCCACATTGGTTCAGTTTTACGATCTGGTGTATCATTGCTTAACATTCCTAGACTATTACCTCATGCCTACATTGGAGGAATATTCTTGCTTGCTTGGACTGCCTATCTCTAATCAAGACCCATTTTCTGGTTTGGAGGAGACCGCAGAAGCTACCCATTTGAGGATGTCAGAGATCAAAGCTTACATGACTACCAAGGGAGGAATTCTTGGGTTGCCCGCTAAGTTTTTTATAGATAGAGCTCAGTATTTTGCTGACATGAAGAGTATGGATACTTTTGAGGCTATTATTGCCTTGCACATATATGGATTGTTTCTCTTTCCTAATGTTGACAACTTTGTTAACATTAATGCCATCAAAATCTTCTTGATTAGAAATCCAGTTCCTACCTTGCTCGCAGAAGCCTACCATTTAGTTCATATTAGGAATTCTCATGGTGGAGGAATGATTACCTGTTGTGTGTCGTTGCTTTACATGTGGTTTATTTCTCACTTGCCTCGATCTGCTGCCTTTTGAGATCTTAAGGACGGTTTGTTGTGGCCATAGAAGATTATGTCTCTCACTCATTCTGACATTGAGTGTTATAATCATGCTTATGATGGACTGGCGATTATAGATAGTTGTGGAGACTTTTCTAATTTACCTCTTCTTGGTACAAAAGGAGGCATTAGTTACAATCTAGTCTTAGCCCGTCGTCAGCTCGGTAATCCCATGAAGGACAAACCAAATAACATCCATTTGGAGGGTCTTTTCTTCAAGGAAGGTGAGGACAACAAAGTGCTTAAGGAGAAGATCATGCACACTTGGCGTCATGTTCACAGTAAAGGAAGAGTGGTGTTAGGGAAGTATGATTGTGTCTCTTTGGAACCTTATCTCCAATGGGTGCAAGATAGGGCCATCAGGATAAAGATGCCTTATCCTCATCAAGAACCTCAACCTATAGCTGCTAGAGAGCCTACTTTGATCTTTATGAGTGACACAGAGAAGATTTATATTGCCTTGACTAAAGTGCAGCGAGAAAGAGACGCTTGGAAAAACAAATACCAAGTTGTCAACAATGAGAATACAAAACTTCAGAAGCTTTTGAAGCAGAAGGATGAAGAAGAACTTGCTACTAAGAAGAGGAAGGTGCAAGAGTTCAGACACTCCTCTGTCATCAGTTGCATGGAAGTTGGTCGTCGACAAGATCATACTTGAGAAGGCTGAGATGAAGGAGCAGATCAAGAAGCTTACTAGGAAGCTGCAATGAGGGGTTGGATATTCCCATGGGATTTCTTAGGGTTTCTAGTTTCCAATTTCTTGTATTTTCCACTTTGTTAGGACTTTTGAAGCTGTACTTCATTTGTAATCCTTCAAAATTTATTAATAAAATGAGATTTTTCAGTTATTTAAAAATGTTATCCATTTTATGATGTTTGTGATATAATTGTAAAGTTCCTTGAAAATCCATTTGCATTTGTATAACAAGCATCATTTAGCATTGTATTTTCTTGCATTCCAGGTCCTTACTCTTGTCTGTTCTCTCCAATAGGCAAGCTGAATCATCACTACAACACCCGAGTAGGTCAGAAAAGAAGGATGGAACATCTTGAGCAGGAAAACAAAGAACTGAGGGAAGAGGTCACTACTCCGAAAGATAGCTTGGAAAGACTCACCAACATGATGGAAGCTATGGCAGCTGCTCATAATCAGTCGCCGAATTCTCAAGAAACTGCTCAAAGGACCGTGATTTCTAAAATTGTCTCCACTCCCATTTTTGTGGCGCCAGTCAATGATCCTCAGTATACCATGCCTCTGGTTTCCCTAGGGACATGCCTCCTCATTTTATGCCAGCAGGGTATCGCCCCTAATCTATTGAAGCTCTAGTTATTACCGGTGTGATGTTTGTGCTGCCTCCCGTGGTACATGTTACACCTTTTAATGAAGAGCCTGTGTTCCATACCGCTCCGAGTAAAAGTGTAAGAGTGGATGAATGACTAGATGAGTTTCAAGATCAATTTCTAGAAATGCAGAAGGAGATCAAGGCCCTTCGAGGGAAGGACTTGTTTGGTCAGAACGCTTCAGATCTTTGTTTGGTTCCTAATGTTAAAATTCCACATAAGTTCAAAGTACCAGATTTCGAGAAATATAAGAGCAATTCTTGTCCCCAAAGACATCTTGTGATGTATACAAGGAAGATGTCTACTCAGATAGACAACCACCAATTGTTAATCACCTATTTTCTAGACAGTATAACCGGTGTCGCCCTTAACTGGTACATGGGTTTAGATAGTGCGAAGATCTATACTTTCAATGACCTTGGTGAAGCTTTTATCAGGCAGTATAAGTACAATGTTGATATGGCTCCAGATAGAGATTAGTTGAGAGTTATGGCTCAAAAAAACAAATAAAGTTTCAAAGAGTATGCGCAACGGTGGCGCAAGGTGGTTGCCCAAATCTACCCACCTTTGGAGGAGAAAGAAATGACCAAGATTTTCTTGAAGACTTTGGGTTTGTTTTATTACGAAAGGATGATTGCTAGTGCTCCCAGTGATTTTACTGAAATGGTAAACATGGGGATGTGCCTAGAAGAAGGGGTCCGTGAAGGCAGATTGCCCAAAGAAAGGGGTGCTTCTAGTAGCTTGAAGAAGCATGGAAGTAGTTTTACAAAGAAGAAAGAACGGGAGGTGAGTGTCGTGCACCATGACAGGTCAAAAAGAAGATACCAACAATAGCATGTTGCAGTTGTTTCACCGGTAATCAATACTCTAGCCTATCAGTCGCAGTTCACACAACTGCATGTTCATCCACAACAATATCAACCACAACAACAGGTTCAACCAGTTCAACAACAACAACATCAACCTTTTAAGCAGGCTCGACCACCGTACAACAACTTGAATCACATTCAAAGGAAGCCAAATTTTGATCTGATTCCCATGACCTATGCAGAATTGTTCCCAGCCTTATTACAGAAAGGTCGCATTCAAACAAAGTTTCTTCCAATAATTCCCAAAGAGATCCCTTGTTGGTACAAAGCAGACCAGTTATGTATGTATCATCAAGGAGCTCCAGGCCAAAACATTGAGAATTGCTATGGGCTGAAGGCGGGTGTCCAAAGACTAATCAAGTGTTGGATTTTGTCATTCAAGGACACTAACCCAAATGTTCAAGTGAATCCTCTACCTCAACATGGAATAGCCAATGTAAATATGGTGTATGGCTATCCTGGTGAATTCAAAATTTATGATGTACCGTTATTAAATGATAATTTGGTTCGAATGCATGAAGGGATGGTCAGACATGGTGGTTTGAAACCACGTGACTACGCCGCTTGTAGGGTATGTTCCAGAAATCTACGACGAGGGTGTCAATTGGTGATAAATAGTATTCAAGATCTAATGGATAGATGAATCATCAAGTGCTACAGAAATAGTGATTATCCTCAGAACTTCCCTCAGATCAACATGGTCCATGGGTGCCCATGGAAATACGATGTCTTCGATGTCAGGTTTATCCAAGAGTCGTTCGTGAGTATGCATGGCAGCCTGACAAGACTTTCCTTCTTCAACCATGAATGCCACAACTATTTTGCATGTCGAATATGTTCTGTGAACCCCCGTGGTTGTCCTCTTGTGAGGCGTGATATCCAAGATCTGTTGGATCAAAGAGCTATTACTATCACTTATGATAGAAACCCTGATGATATGGATGAGGATGAGGTATTTGTTATAGTACCACATTACAATGAACTGAAACATGTGGAGATTACCTATGATAGTAGAAGATCTTTGATGGCTCCTCTGATTATCAATATACCAGGCCTAACTCCCTACATTTCTGATAGGGCAGTTCTGTACAAGTATAATGCAACTATGCTGGAAGATGGAAATGAGGTACCCTTACATGTTTTGCCTTTTGTTGTCAACATAGCTGATGTAAGCAGGGTTACTAGAAGTGGTTGTGTATTCTCCACAACACCTCCAAAGAGGGCTGAGATTTCCTTTGAACAACCATATGTGAATGATTCTACCGTGGGGCAGTCCAATAAGACTGGTCTCACTTATGATTCTGATGAGGTATTAAAGCTGATTAAAAAGAGTGAGTACAAAATCATTGACCAACTTTTACAGACGCCATCCAAGATCTCCGTGCTACAGTTATTGATGAGTTTTGAAGCGCATAGAAAGGCTTTGCAAAAAGTTCTCGAGCAAGCTTACGTTGATTATGACGTGACTATTGACCAATTCGGTGGAATTATGGGTAACATTACTTCTTGCAAAAATTTGGGATTCTGTGAAGAGGTGCTCTTAGAGGAGGGGAGGAATCACAAGTTGGCTTTGTATATTTCGATGAATTGTATGAATGATGCACTATCCAGCATGCTAGTTGACACTTGATCGTCATTGAATCTGATGCCCAAAGTAACTTTATCCAGATTGTCGTATCAGGGGGGTTTCCATGAGGCCAAGTGGAATTATCATCAAAGCCTTTGATGGATCAAGAAAGACCGTTATTGGAGAGGTAAATTTGCCTATGACTACTAGGCCTCACACTTTTCAAATTACCTTCCAAGTAATTGATATCCGTGCGGCTTATAGTTGTCTGCTAGGTCGGCCATGGATTCATGAAGTTGTGGCAGTCACGTCAACACTCCATTAGAAGCTCAAGTTTGTCCGAGAAGGAAAACTGGTAATGGTGTGTGGGGAGCAATCCTTGGTTGTGAGCCACCTCTCTTATTTATCCTATATAGATGCAGATGAAGCAACTGGAACCCAGTTCCAACCTCTTTCAATTGTTGGTAGTAGCGCCAAGAATAACGGGATTTCCATTTCATCTCTAATAGATGTTCAACGTACTGTGGAGAGTGGCTCCAATGATGGATGGGGGAAAGTTTTAACATTTCCAAAAAACAAGAATAAAGAAGGTCTTGGTTTCTCTGTTGTTTCTACCAAGGCTGCTGCTAAAGATGTGATCATTCCTCCAATTCAAGAAACTTTTCGTAGTGGAGGGTTCATTAATCCGCCTGAAGTCGACGCCATTATTAAAGATGAATCTGAAGAAGATTTGCCAGACTTTATTACGCATGGAGCAGTATGCCAAAATTGGAGTGTTGTTAATGTCCCTACCATTGTCCATTTATCTAAGTAATTTTTCTTTGTTATGTTTAAAAATCCTCGCTATGCCCAAGGCGAAGGAGTAGTTGTGTGGGCTTTATTTTAATAATTCCCTTTGCTCTGCCCAAGGTAAAGGTGTACTTGTGTTAGGGATTTTGTCGCAAAATATGCTATCATCAATAAAATTGCCATTTTGTGTTCCATTTTATTATTTTTTACTTTTTTTCCTTTTCTAGAAAATGGTAATCTAAAAAACCAAAAAATATATCACATAATCGCTTTCACTTTTGTACACACTCACCTTTCATTGATTCTAAAATAAAGCATAAATTGCACGTGCAAATTAATGCACAAACAAACCATTGAAAACAATGACCTAATGCCATCTCCAAATTTTGAGTTCCCTGTGTTTGAGGTCGAAGAGGAAGATGAAGAAGAGATTCCTGATGAGATATCTAGAATACTTGAGCATGAGGAAAAGGCCATTCAGTCTCACAAAGAGCCGGTAGAGGTAATCAACTTGGGTACAGAATAAGACTGAAAAGAGGTGAAGATTGGGGCACTGCATGTTCCAACCATCAAAGAGAGAATGATTGAGCTACTTAAAGAGTATGTTGATGTGTTTGCTTGGTCTTACCAAGACATGCCTGGTCTTAATACTGACATTGTGGAGCATCGATTGCCTTTGAAGCCAGAGTGTTTGCCGGTCAAGCAAAAGCTAAGAATGACTCATCCAGACATGGCCCTTAAGATCAAAGAAGAGGTGCAGAAATATATTGATGCAGGGTTTCTTGTCACATCAAAGTATCCTGAATGGTTCTCCAATATTGTGCCTGTTCCGAAGAAGAATGGAAAAGTTTGTATGTGTGTTGATTACAGAGATTTAAACAAGGCCAGTCCGAAAGACAATTTCCATTTTCCACATATTGATATGTTGGTCGATAGCACTGCTAAATTCAAGGTATTTTCTTTCATGGATGGTTTCTCAAGTTACAACCAAATCAGGATGGCACCTGAAGATATGGAGAAGACATCGTTTATCACACCTTGGGGCAAGTTTTGCTACAGAGTGATGCCTTTTGGTTTGGAAAATGTTGGCGCAACATACCAAAGGGTTGTGACTACTTTTTTCCATGATATGATGCATAAATAAATCGAAGTTTATGTGGACGACGTGATTTCTAAGTCCAAGACTGAAGAGGACCACGTGGAATATTTATTGAAGTTGTTTCTGCGGTTGAGGAAATACCAACTCTATTTGAACCTGAACAAGTGTACATTTGGTGTCCGCTCAGGAAAGAATTTAGGTTTCATTGTTAGAGAAAGAGGAATTGAGGTCGGTCGTGACAAAGTTAAAGCCATTCAAGAAATGCCACCTCCAACAACTGAAAAACAAGTCAGGGGATTTCTTGGACACCTGAATTATATCTCACGATTCATATCACATATGACTGCCACTTGTGGGCCAATCTTCAAACTCCTCAGAAAAGACCAAGGTTGTGCTTGGACAGAGGAATGTCAAAAGGCGTTTGACAGCATCAAAGAATATTTCCTCGAGCCTCCAATCTTGATCCCTCCCATTGAAGGAAGACCCTTAATCATGTATTTGACTATCTTGGAAGATTCCATGGGTTGTGTACTTGGTCAGCAAGACGAGACAGGAAAGAAAGAGCACGCAATTTACTATTTGAGTAAGAAATTCACAGACTGTGAGTCTCGATACTCTATGCTTGAGAAAACATGTTGTGTTTTAGCTTGGGCTACTCGACGTTTTCGTCAGTACATGCGGAACCATACTACTTGGTTGATTTCTAAGATGGACCCGATCAAGTATATCTTTGAGAAGCCTGCTTTGACTGGAAGGATTTCCAGATGGAAGATGTTATTTTCAGAGTACGCTATTGATGCGTTGTATTCGCAAGTGTACGAATCGCGTCAGAGTAATATAAAAAGTTATCGTATCCACAGAGACCAAATGTCGATCTAACGAATTCTGTTTGTTACAGTGCTTATCTAAGGCAGTTCAATTCAGGGTTTACTAATGCAGAGGAAAATAAATAAAAGTAAATGACGAGGTAATAAAATTCAGACAAAACAATAGGCTTGAATGTAATTCTCATAACCGATAATATTTCTATATTCATCAACAAAACTACTTACGGGAAATATCTTCTATTTTAAGAAAAGAATTCAATTTAACAGGAACTATCGCTTTCGCGTAGTCATAACCAAGTTTACCCTCTAAACTAACCCCTTTATTGTCACTTATAAAAAGGCGCGCATTGCGTTAGAGTCATGGAAAACTTACTTTTAAGAAATGCAAATTCTAAACTAAACAGAAAAGTATTTTGACCTGAAATCTCTAAACTAAAGAGGTTCAAAATGAACCAGATTCTAATCCCACTAACGCGTTCGAAAATAGTTTTAAAATCTATTTTCTAAAGTGTTAAAAATCCCTACTCAACTGAGCAAAGCGCTTTCGCTGTATTTGATCAGTTGAGAACTAAACAAGTTCACAAATGGTTGGACGGCTTTCGATCTTACCCAACATTGCTTTTAAGTACAGAAAACTTGTGTTAAAGATTAAAACAGCCCTTAAGTATTTCTATTAACATATAGACGTATTACGGTGATTATGGTCTTTACATTCTTACCTATCTAAAACTTAGCCAGCCATGGTAGTTATAACAGTCATATTAATTCTTATCATGTATGGAATTAAGTCTTTTGAAAAGTAAAGTTTTGAAAAGAAAGGCAAGACAATAAATAAATAAAATAAAGCAAGTGCAAGAAATAAATGAAAGTAAATGCGATTAAAATAAAACCTGCTCCAAAGCGGAGTCTTTAAATCTGGTACAATGTACGAAAAATAAAATGCTGGCAGGATTACTTCTACCAAAGTGCTCCAACTTGATTACAGACACTCCAAGACTTGATTACAAACTCGATCACACACAGTGCAATAACTCCTCGATGTGAGAAGATTACCGCTTTACAAGAGTGAAATTTATGCCTAGGATGAAGTAAACTAAGATTGGATGATCCTAAAATTCGAGTTCTGAGAGTATTTATAGGCAAAGTTGGCATGGTGCAAAGACAAAAGTGACCTTGGCTTGAAAAATGGGCGGGAACAAATTTTGCCTTGTCGCGCCCGCGACAAGCCTACCGCGCCCGCGACAAGAAGAAAACGGCAAAGGTGAGTGCTTGTCGTGGGAACGTGGTAGTTGAGTTGTGGAGATCATGGGACACGTCGTCGCCTACCCTGGGGCGCCCGCGACAAGAGAAGCGACCAGAGTAAATTGCTGCCAAACTTGAATTCTAGCTCATTTTGCATCCTTTTTCGTCTGGGACCTCGATTTATTGAAAACCTGAAAACAAAGGAAAACATAACAATAACAAAGCATAAAAAATAGAAAAAAAAAACTAATATGCATGTGAAATCAGAGTCGAAAATACAGTATAATTTAGTGTCATCAAATTCTCCCACACTTAGACCTTTGCTTGTCCTCAAGCAAAACATTTAAAGCTCATAGAAAAATCAGTGTCGATCGATGATTTTTGGGCGAAAAGGGCTTCTAAGTCCGAGTCTGGATGCAGTGGTCGGTACTAACTAAGTGAACCAAGGGCATCATGATGACACTAATCCGCAAATACGGACATAAACTTCGCTCCTATACTAATCAACCCATTATATGCCACAATACTTAGGCCTTCCTTTTCCATCTCTTTTGAGTCCTTTTCATTCAAGCGCAATCACATTAAGCCCGTTTTCCGCACATGCTTCATGGTAGAGCGACCTGTTAGTGATTCTGATCTTTTCATACCGGATTTCTGGCACAAGGAACTGTGTAAAATCCTTTTATTCCTCTCAAGTGCAGTTGTGGGGGATCGGATCGTAATCCGCCCTACCGAGTTCAGCGCCAGATACCTCTGAACCAACTGAAATGAGCAAGCTAAACATCTTATTACCCTTTTTTTTTTCTTTTTTTTCTTTTGTAGCAACGGTGCAGATAAAAAAAAATTTCTCTTTGCTTTTTTTTCTTGCACTCAGACCAGTCACTTATATTCGTCGGTCTCCTACTTAGAACATGTTTAGGCCGGAGCTGATTGTTGAAATAAACTACTAAGGATGATTTTGAAATGAAATTAGGGCCATGGTACATGGGGTTTCAGGTGTGATTCTTATATTTACGAAGTTCATGGTGTAAGGACGATACTGATGTTTCGAAGGTTCTCCCAAGTCACCGCGTCCTAACCCGAACCTGTCTTAAAGTCCAGAAATTTTTCAGAACAACACTTTTTTTCTAAAAAAAAAAAAAATTTATTTATTTATTTTATTTTTGGGGTTAAAATATGTGGGAAAAAAATGAAGGTGAACCAAAAAAATATACTTATACTAATGACTCTTCAAACACGTGCATTTTCTAAAACAGAAACAAAAGTAAATAACTGAAGGGAAATAAAAATAAACTACTAAAATGACGGAAATAAAAACGATAAAATCTCCTCCCACACTTAAATCAAACATTGTCCCCAATGTTTCGAAGTAAGCTAAGGAGAAAGGAACCTGGCAAAACTAGTGAGGACCGCTGGTGCCCTCGCCGCCCTGTGCTGAACGCTCAGAACGACGGGATCTGCTACGGTGATGGTCTCGCTGGTCCATCCTAGCCTGCAATTCTATCTGAGCAGCTTTCACCTCACGAAGGTTACCTAAGATGGAACCCTGAGTGGCCTCCATAAGATGAAAGTGCTGATGGTTATATTGCTGTTGATGGGACTGCTCAGTGGTGATCGCAAGCAGAGTACGGGAGATGGTCTCGTAAGATTGGTCCGCTCTCCGCTGCGACTCTTGCATAAAGCTCATCTGGCCCGCCATCTGTTGCTGAATGGAAGAGAGCAGGTCTTCATGCCATGCTTCTCTAGCCATATGGTCTCGCCACATCTCCTCCGTAATATAAAATCCGGGAGCAGCTCCTGCAAAAGTGTTAGAAGATGGTGCGGTGTGTGATTGTGCAGGACGAGGGGGGACACACGCTCTCTATGGTCATACTCATCATCTGTTTCGGGCCCCTCATTGTCATGGACATTAGGAGGAATTGGACCTAGAAAAGGTGGGGCAGTAAGGTCATAGATCCAGTTTCTCTCGAATCGTACATCTGTACGTCTACTGCACGACATAACAATTGATTCGACGGCTACCCCGTGAATCATCAACTCATAACCACCAGCCCTCCTCGATCGGCACAATTTCATTTCTTCAGAAATTTTAAATTAATTGTGCGAGGGGGCAGTGGTTCTAAAGTAGCTATCTCATCATTCAAATTTAGTGCCCGAGCAATAGACGTAATCAATCCGCCAAAAACTATCGGTCCACCCTTATTTACCGTTAAGCACATGTGGGCGATTATAAATGGAACCGGATTGATTCTTACATTTATGAGGCATCCTTGCAAGAACAAAAGTTCTTTGCTATTAACTTTGTTTTGATTCTCCCGGCCAAAAATAGAGCATGCCAAAAGATATCTGAAAATTCTTATGGCCGGGTTATGAATGGTCGAGGCGAGTATTCCCTTAAAGGAATCAACAATAGTATCTGACAACCTGCGCCAGAAGGCGAATATCTCGACTGACCATTCAGCATCTGAAGGAGCCTCACAAACAGCCCCCTCCCTATGAGGGAATCCCAATAGACCTGCTAGTTCATCGGTACTGAACTGATACTCAACAGCAAACAGTCTAAAATGCACGGTACCGACTGTGCTAGCAGTGTCGGGACGAACGGTATAAACCAATGAACTCAAAAACTCAACCGTCATCCTCTCATAGGTGGGTTCTTTTGTGGTGAAAACAGTGCCTAAACCTACAAAGTCTAACATATGGAAAATGCTATGATGAACCCCTAAAGCGTGCAAGCAAGTATCGTCGACATACCTCGTCGAGAGAATTTCTCAATCCTGAAGCTTTTGAAGTTGCCGCCTCTGCCTATTCCCGGATTGTCCTTCATTTGGCCTTGGGGGGTCTTTTTAGCATTCCATATGTCCTAAAAATGTAGTTTTGCACAAAATTTTCACAAGCATATATATTTTTTATAATAAAATTTTTTTTATATATTTTGTCAAAGAAAAAATAAAATAAGAGAAAATATTAGCATATAAACATAAAAAACTCAAACCTTAATATAAATCGAAAATATATCAAATGCAAATAGTAGGAAATATGTCTGGGTGATACTGGAAGTAAATTAATGCATAAGAAATATAGTAAATAATACGAAAATGGAAATCAAGATGTCTGGTCATCTCCACGGAGTCTTGCTATCTCACGACGGAGCTCCGCCATGTCTTCATATAGCACATCGTACTCAGTAGCGTGGGTCAGCTCTGACACTTCCATCCCCAGGTGTAGGTCAGCAAGAGTCTGTCGGAGATCTGCTATCTCTTGGCGCATCATCGCCATCTGGGTCTGCATATCTGGAGTACCTAATGAATGATTATTTAACCACACCGTGGTCCTGTCAGGTGGTGGAGCTGGAACTTACTCTGGCTCTTGGCAGGGTCGTGGTACGTCCACCGTCTCACCGTGTCCTTCTAAGGCATATGTCCAGTTTGCTGGGTCATGGACACTGGTCATAACAGGATCTGGCAAAGTGAAATGATGTATGGTCTCACCGTCGATCAGGAGTCTGAACTGAGAGGGATTAAAGGAGTTCCTTCTCATCAGCCCCCGATCTAAACAAAAATCAATATCCATGGTGGTATGGCTGCAGTCGGGAGTCAAATGAAATAGCTTTCGGCCAAGGCCTAGAGCAGCAGCAATCTCAGTCACATTACCTCCTACATGTATAGGTCCTCCTGCCCAGGTGGCAACACCACTAAAAGAATACAGCATAAAGTTACCACAAGCTAAACGACGCGACTGATTCGCACAAAACATGAAAAATATGTCCTCCTCAGTAACGTGGTCATCAGCATCTGCTCTCCCAAAGAATGTATGGGCAATGATCATCTGAAAGTATCGGAGAGCTGGGTTATGGATAACCTGCGAAATGTGAGTATCAGGGTCAGGGCCTCCACCTCCAGAGATGTCACTCCAAAATTTCTCCACGTCTCTACTCATGAAGTAACCCATGGGCAGCTCAGGGATAGCGCCAACTCTAGTCTCAAATCCAAGAAGATCACCGAACTCAGTATGGGTGAACGAATACTCTGTGCCAAATAACCTGAAGCTGGTGTGGCCAACTGGTCCCAAGTACGGATCATAGGAGAAAGAGCTGAGGAACTCCAGAGTGAGGTTCCTATAGGTGGGATGCAAATCATCAGCGTACTGGTCCCATTTGAGCTGGTGGGTCAAGTATCGGACACTGGGCTCTATGCCCAAAGCTTCCATGCAATCACTATCTGGGTAGCAAGTGGGTGCCATAGGTCTGAGTGAAAGCATCGCATAACGCTCTCTCTGGGCGTCGTCTCTAAAGGTCACGTGCATGTCGTCGACTGGTGGCATCCTGAAAGAAAAGGTTAGGAAAAATAGGCCTTGAAATCAAACACACCAAACAAGTTAGACATATATGTACAAATAAACAAACAAACGTAAATCAAAATAAACGGAAAGAAAATAAATACGAAAAGGAAAAGAACCATGGGTTGCCTCCCATGTAGCGCTTGCTTAACGTCGTTAGCTCGACGAGTTCAAGTCATGTATCTGGTTCGAGGATAGGTGGGTCTGTTAACGTGAACCTGGAGTAGTATGCTGGAATGTCACCTCCTTCATAATGCTTAAGCCTTTGTCCATTTACAACGAACGGACTGCAAGATTTGTTCTTAATTTCCACTGCCCCAGATTTTAGGACTTTGGAAACTTCGAACGGGCCCGTCCATCTAGATCGAAGCTTACCTAGAAAAAGTTGCAGTCTTGAATTGTATAGAATAACAGGGTCACCTATGTTGAAGTCTTTCTTGACGATCTTCTTGTCATGCCATGCTTTGGTTCTCTCTTTATATATGATGGCATTTTCATAGGCTGATTGTCGGAGCTCTTCTAGCTTATGTATGTCTAAGATGCGTTTCTCACCAGCTGCTAGGTAATCAAAATTTAAGGTTCGAATGAACCAATATGCTTTGTGTTCCAATTCAAAGGGTAAGTGACATGATTTTCCATAAACTAGTTGGTAAGGGGTTGTTCCAATGGGAGTCTTATAGGCTGTCCTGTAGGCCCACAGTGCTTCTGAAAGCTTCTGTGACCAATCCTTTCTGGATATCGAGACAGTTTTTTCTAAGATATACTTGATCTCTCTATTGGATACTTCTACTTGCCCACTGGTTTGCGGGTGGTAAGGTGTGGCTACTCTATGTTTAACTCCATACTTCCTCAACAGTTTGTCAAAAATCCTAGATATAAAATGTGATCCTCCATCACTTATGACTAGCCTGGGAACTCCGAATCTAGGGAATATATTCTGCTTGAACATCTTAATCACTACTCGGGTGTCGTTTGTGGGTGCAGCTATAGCTTCAATCCATTTGGACACGTAATCGACAGCGACTAAAATATATTTGTTTCCTAAGGATGATGGAAAAGGTCCCATAAAGTCGATTCCCTAAACATAAAAAAGTTCTACTTCTTGAATGTTTCTTAATGGCATTTCATTTCTCCTCGAGATGTTTCCGGAGCGTTGACACGGGTCACACTTGGTTATATATGTATGAACATCATGCCATATAGTTGGCCAATAAAGACCAGCTTGTAAGATTTTAGCGTGAGTCTTAGATGTGCTTGCGTGTCCTCCGTAGGGTGCTGAGTGACAATGTTTTATGATATGGTGCACTTCTTCTTCTGGAACACACCGGCGAAAGATTCCGTCAGTGCCTCTCTTAAAAAGGAGTGGTTCATCCCAATAGAAATGTTTAACGTCATTGAAGAACTTCTTTTTCTGCTGATAGCTGAGGTCAGGAGGTATTATATCTGCAGCAAGATAGTTAACAAAATCTGCATACCAAGGTACATTATTTACCGCTAAGGATATTTCAGAATCTTCTAAGGTTTCTAAACTTACATCTCCAATGGCATCTAGCTTAGCGATTAACCTGTCATAAGCAAAGTCATCATTTATGGGTACTACATCAGGTTTCAAGAACTCAAACCTGGAGAGGTGATCGGCAACTACATTCTCGGTGCCTTTCTTATCTCTGATATCAAGGTCAAATTCTTGCAATAAAAGTATCCACCGGAGTAATCTAGGTTTAGCATCCTTTTTATTCAAAAGGTATCGGATGGCGGCATGATCAGTGTAAACAATTATTTTGGCTCCCACCAAATAGGATCTAAATTTGTCTATGGCGAAAACTACGGCTAGGAGTTCTTTTTCTGTGGTTGCATAGTTTAGCTGAGCGGCATATAGAGTTCTACTGGCGTAGTAAATCACATGTAACTTCTTATCAGATCTTTGCCATAGCACTGCTCCTACAGCGTAATCACTAGCATCACACATGATTTCAAAAGGTTTTGTCCAATCTGGTGGTTGCATAATGGGTGCTGAGATTAAAGCTTGTTTTAAAAGGTTGAATGCTTCGTTGCATTTTTCATCAAAAATGAACTCGGCATCTTTCATTAGAAGACCTGTCAAAGGTTTAGTGATCTTAGAGAAGTTTTTAATGAAACGCCGGTAAAATCCAGCATGTCCAAGAAAACTTTAAACTTCTCTATTTGTTTTGGGTGGTTTAAGATTCTCTATCACCTCGATCTTAGCTTTATCAACTTCAATGCCTTTTTCAGAAACGATATGTCCTAGAACTATACCTTCAGTGACCATGAAGTGACATTTCTCCCAATTTAATACCAGGTTTACTTCGACACATCTCTTCAAGATCTTTTCAAGGTTGACTAGACAGTTATTGAAATCAAATCCGCAGACTGAGAAATCGTCCATGAATACTTCCATAATTCCATCAAGATAATCAGCGAAGATTGACATCATGCAACTCTGGAAAGTTGCTGGGGCATTACAGAGTCTGAAAGGCACACGTCTATAGGCAAAAGTTCCATATGGGCATGTGAAGGTTGTTTTCTCTTGGTCATCAGGGTGTATAGGAATTTGGAAAAAAACCTGAATATCCGTCGAGGTAACAGAAGTAGGAATGTCTAGCTAGACGTTCCAACATCTGATCTATAAAAGGTAATGGGAAATGGTCTTTCCTAGTGGCTTTGTTTAATTTTCTGTAATCTATGCACATACGCCAACCTCCTTCTATCCGTTTTGTAACGTGCTCACCTTTTTCGTTTTGAACCACGGTGATGCCTCCCTTTTTAGGTACTACATGCACAGGGCTTACCCATTTACTGTCTGAGATCTGATATATTATCCCTGCTTCCAACAACTTAAGAACTTCCTTCTTAACTACCTCACTCATTATAGGGTTAATCCTTCTTTGGTGTTCTCTCGAAGGTTTAGCATCTTCTTCAAGTGAAATCCGGTGCATGCACACGGATGGACTTATTCCTTTAAGATCTGAGATGTCGTACCCTAGTGCTGAGGGATATCTTTGCAAGACATCTAAGAGTTGGTTTGTTTCATTTTGGTTCAGAATGGCACTGACTATAACTGGTCTGTCCATTTCTTTGTCTAAAAACTCATATCTTAGATTCTTGGGTAATTCTTTTAATTCTAAGGTTGGTTTGCTGAGGTTTTGTATAGGATCTGGAGTTAAGGATAAACATTCAAAAAGGCTATCATCTATGTAGGGTTCCATACTGTCATCATCTTTCTCAATGGGCGTTGAAGGTAGTTTTATTCTTTCTATTGGCTCTTCCCGGTTAAGTTCACGGACACATTCATCAATGACATCAACTGCATAACATGCATCTCCTATTACTGGTGCCGTGAGAAACTTTGCTAGGACAAACTCTATTTTTTTGTTACTTACCTCAAAAGTCAATTTTCCTTTCTTGACATCTATTATGGCTCCCGCAGTTGATAGGAAGGGTCTACCTAGGAGGATTGGGATATCTTTATCTTCTTTGATGTCCATTACGACGAAGTCGGTGGGAATGAACAACTTGCCTATTCTAACTGGGATGTCTTCTAATACGCCTACAGGGTATTTTATAGATTTGTCAGCTAATTAGAGAGACATCTTAGTAGGTTGCAAATCTCCTAGTTTCAATCGTTCACAAACTGCGAGGGGCATTAGGCTTACACTGGCTCCTAAGTCCAGAAAGGCTTTATCTATGACATGATTCCCCAAAATACAAGGTATGGAGAAATTCCCCGGATCTTTGTCTTTTTTGGCAAGTTTGTTCTCGGAAATGGAATTACACTCCACTGGTTTTGGATCGTCAAGTCTACGTTTATTGGTGAGGATGTCCTTCAGGAATTTAGTATAAGATGGTATTTGGGTGATGGCTTCTGTAAAAGGAATCTCTACATGGAGTTTTTCTATAACTTTAACAAACTTTTGGAATTGGTCATTGATCTTAGTTTGTTTAAGTCTTTGTGGATAGGGAATTGGTGGTTTGTATGGCTGAGGGGGTGTTGAAGCTTTGTCCGTAACTTCTCCTTTATCTTTGTCTTTTGGTTTCTCAATTTCTACGGGTTCCTCACATTCGGGGGTAGCATCTTTTTTGGAAATTTAGGAGTCACTCAATGTCGGGTTTTTAGGCCCTTCATAAGTGGTTCCACTTCGTAAGGTAACAGCGTTAGCCTGCCCTCGAGGGTTCTGTTGAGGTTGTCCAGGAAATTGTCCTCCAGGAGTAGTTTGGGGTGCTTGCTTTAAGGCTACCTGAGAGATCTGGGTTTCAAGCATCTTGCTGTGGGTCGCCATTTGATCCATTTTGGTTCCTAGTTGGGTAAGCAGCTCATTCACATGAATATTCTGATTTAGGAACTCTTTCTTTTGCTGGGCTTGTGCTGTCATAAAATCATTTAGCACTTTCTCAATATTTGGCTTAGGTGGCACTGCTTGCATAGGTTGGTTTTGTCTAGGTGCTTGATTGTTGGTTGATCTCGGAGGTGCTTAGTTTTGGATAGGGTTATTGTTTTTGTAGGAAAAATTAGGGTGGTTCCTCCATCCAGGGTTGTAAGTATTTGAGAACGGGTTTCCTTGGGCATAGTTGACTGGGTCTGGGTTAGTCTCGTTTAACAGATGGCAGTCAGATGATTGATGACCTTTAGTACCACAAAGTTCGCAATCCGATACTACTGCTGCTGCAGCGGTTAGTTGTGCGTACATTTGATCAATCTTGAGGGCCATAGCATCCATTTTGGCTTGCATCATGTCTATAGAGCTTACCTCATGTTTACCTCCTTGGGCTTCTTTCTTTTCCACTGTTGCTCTTTCGTTTCCCCATTGATTATGGTTTTGAGCCATATCTTCAATGAGACCACAAGCGACAGGATAGGGTTTGTTCATCAGGGCACCGCCAGCGGCAGCGTCGATGGACATCTTTGTGTTATAATGAAGTTCGTGGTAAAAGGTATGTATAATCAACCATTTCTCCAAACCGTGGTGTGGACAAGCCCTTAGAAGGTCTTTATACCTCTCCCAAGCTTCAAATAGTGATTCTCCTTGGTTTTGGGTAAATCTTGTTATTTGGTTTCGGAGAACGGCTGTTTTGCTTGGGGGAAAGTATCTAGCAAGGAATGTTCTCCTAAGGTCTTCCCATGTTGTTATAGAATTGGCTGGAAGGGAATCTAACCAAGTTAGGGCTTTGTCTCTAAGGGAAAAGGGAAATAGTCTTAAACGAATCGCCTCAGGACTAGCACCATTGGTCTTAAAGGTGTTTGACAACTGGATAAAGACTTTTAGATATTGGTTTGGGTTTTCAGATGGTAGTCCTGCGAATTGGTTTTGTTGAACTAGTTGTAATAGGGACGGTTTTAGTTCAAAATTATTGGCAGGTATGGTAGGGTTAACTATACTAGAGCTCGATTCTTCGTCAGCAGGCTGAGCGAATTCCTTAAGGGGTCTTTGGTTACGATCTTCGACCATAACTTGCTTAATTCGACGAAGCCAAAGTCGTGCGCGAGCGTAACGTTCTGGTTCCACTAAAGGATCTATTACACTACTGGAGCTGCGAGATCTTCGCATCGACCAGTTCGTGCGGCCCTAGTCTAAACTGTGATAACAAACGAAATTCGTAATTCGGCGAAATTGATCCCCGACAACGGCGCCAAAAACTTGATGCGTTGTATTCGCAAGTGTACGAATCGCGTCAGAGTAATATAAAAAGTTATCGTATCCACAGAGACCAAATGTCGATCTAACGAATTCTGTTTGTTACAGTGCTTATCTAAGGTAGTTCAATTTAGGGTTTACTAATGCAGAGGAAAATAAATAAAAGTAAATGACGAGGTAATAAAATTCAGACAAAACAATAGGCTTGAATGTAATTCTCATAACCGATAATATTTCTATATTCATCAACAGAACTACTTACGGGCAATATCTTCTATTTTAAGAAAAGAATTCAATTTTACAGGAACTGTCATTTTCGCGTAGTCAGAACCAAGTTTACTCTCTAAACTAACCCCCTTTATTGTCACTTATAAAAAGGTGTGCATTGCGTTAGAGACATGGAAAACTTACTTTTAAGAAATGCAAATTCTAAACTAAACAGAAAAGTATTTTGACCTGAAATCTCTAAACTAAAGAGGCTCAAAATGAACCAGATTCTAATCCCACTAACACGTCTGAAAATAGTTTTAAAATCTCTTTTCTAAAGTGTTAAAAATCCCTACTCAACTGAGCAAAGCACTTTCGCTGTATTTGATCAGTTGAGAACTAAACAAGTTCACAAATGGTTGGACGGCTTTCGATCTTACCCAACATTGCTTTTAAGTACAGAAAACTTGTGTTAAAGATTAAAACAACCCTTAAGTATTTCTATTAACATATAGACGTATTACGGTGATTATGATCTTTACATTCTTACCTATCTAAAACTTAGCCAGCCATGGTAGTTATAACAGTCATATTAATTCTTATCATGTATGGAATTAAGTCTTTTGAAAAGTAAAGTTTTGAAAAGTAAGGCAAGACAATAAATAAATAAAATAAAGCAAGTGCAAGTGCAAGAAATAAATGAAAGTAAATGCGATTAAAATAAAACCTGCTCCAAAGCGGAGTCTTTAAATCTGGTACAATGTACGGAAAATAAAATGCTGGCAGGATTACTTCTACCAAAGTGCTCCAACTTGATTACAGACACTTCAAGACTTGATTACAAACTCGATCACACACAGTGCAATAACTCCTCGATGTGAGAAGATTACCGCTTTACAAGAGTGAAATTTATGCCTAGGATGAAGTAAACTAAGATTGGATGATCCTAAAATTCGAGTTTTGAGAGTATTTATAGGCAAAGTTGGCATGGTGCAAAGACAAAAGTGACCTTGGCTTGAAAAATGGGCGGGAACAAATTTTGCCTTGTCGCGCCCGCGACAGGCCTACCGCGCCCGCGACAAGAAGAAAACGGCAAAGGTGAGTGCTTGTCGTGGGAACGTGGCAGTTGAATTGTGGAGATCATGGGACATGTCGTCGCCTACCCTGGGGCACCCGCGACAAGAGAAGCGACCAGAGTAAATTGCTGCCAAACTTGAATTCTAGCTCCTTTTGTATCCTTTTTCGTCTGGGACCTCGATTTATTGAAAACCTGAAAACAAAGGAAAACATAACAATAACAAAGCATAAAAAATAGAAAAAAAAACTAATATGCATGTGAAATCAGAGTCGAAAATACAGTATAATTTAGTGTCATCAGCTATTGAATATCACACTCAGAAGGTCATAAAGGGGAGTGTCTTAGCTAACCATTTGGCTCATCATCCAATTGAAGATCATCAATATGTCCAAGATGACTTTCCTGATGAAGACGTGATGTAGCTAAAAATGAAAGATTGTGAAGAGTCGTTACCAGATGAGGGGCCTGAGCCAGGATCCCAATAGGGTTTAATCTTCAATGAAGCTATCAATGCCTATGGCAAAGGGATTGGGGCAATCATTGTAACTCCTCATGGATCCCATATCCCATTCACTACAAGATTGACCTTCATGTGTACAAATAACATGGCTGAATACGAAGCGTGCATCATGGGCCTAGAAGAGGCAATTGATCTGAGAATCAAGAATTTGGTTGTGTATGGAGATTCTGCCTTGGTGATCAACCAAATCAAGGGAAAATGGGAAACTCGTCAAGATGGGTTGATTCCTTAAAAAGATTATGCAAGAAGATTACTCCCTTTCTTCAACAGAGTTGAGTTTCATCATGTTCCTCGTAATGAAAACTGAATGGCGGATGCTCTGGCAACATTGGCTTCTATGATTGTGGTGAACCGTTGGAAAGATATTCCCAAGATTGATGTTATACATATCGATAGACCCACATATGTGTTTGCAATAGAAGAGGTCAGTGATGATAAGCCTTGGTACTATGATATTGAATGCTTTCTCCGAAGCAGTGCTCCCTGTTGATAGCTCGAAAATGTACCGTATATTCGACTTAACTTGCATGAATTTTAGTTGCGATTTTTATTAATTTCTTTGATTTATGTTTTATTATGCAAGTATTTAAGCTTATTTCCAGGCATTTCATCTAGACCAACTTGTATGAGAAAAGAAGAGAAAAGAAGAAAGAATAGGAAAGAAAGAGAAGAAAAGAAGACAGTTGACAGCAAAATGAAAATTCTGCACTCAAAATGTGTGGCGACCGTCACAGAGCGTGTGGCGACCGTAACGCCTTTTAAAGTGTGACCCTCGTCACACAGCGCATGGCGACCGACACAGTTAGTTTTCTCAGTTAAGTTCAACGACTCAACCCATGATCCAACGTTCAAACCAGTAGTCCGGAATTCCCTCATATTCAAGGAAGTGACTCAAATATTTTCGGCCATTAACCTCCACCTTCAGATTTTTTCTCTTCCACTACAACTGCTGAGCACTATAAGTAGAAGGTAGTTGGGAACATGCAGGGGGTCGAAGTTTTGTGCGCGAAAGCGCTGTTCATAGTTTTAGGCAGAAATTACATTGTAAAAGTGGTAGTTTTCTCACATTGAGGAACTACTACATAATTAGTATTAGGCCTATAATTTGTGTAACGCTTGGACCAAAGCTTGCCGCCATTAATAAAAGTTATTTCAGTTCTGCATTTATTCCAAGACCCGTAATTTATTTCTGGCTTTTATAGGTTTTTATCGCATTATTTATTATTATCATTTTTGTACTCTTTAATTAATTATCATGTTGTTTTCAATTGAAATTATCATGTTTAGTTTGTTTATGTTTAATTCCATATCTTACTAAATTGTTTAGAGTCCGGTATGTGAGGATCGTCGTTCCGACGGGACTCGGTAACTAATTTAGCGTTAACTTATAATAAATTATGTTTTGGCCTCTGTTTCCAAGTTTAATTTAAATAACTTTGTCACGAGAGTGAGAGGTTATTTAACACTGTTCCGTCACGAGAGTGAGAATCAAGTAAAGGTTAGAGTCGGTACTGCGAGAGCGTGGGGATCGAACCAGATAGTGGGAACGGGGCATTGATTCTAAAAACAATGAGAGCGCTTTAGGTATCGATTGGGATCTAAATGATTTTCAAAATACGTTTTCTAATTAAAACGGCCGAGCGAGAGCAAAATCCTGTGGTTATGAGATGTAGCTTTAGTCAATAACGCGAGAGTGTGAGGCGGAGTCTTTAGATCAATATTTTCTACGGAACATAAGTAAATTAACGCCAACCAATTACAGAGTGCCTGAGGTACATGGAATCCACATTCCGGTCTCTCTTTTCTATTATATTTTCTTAGTTTTATCTTAGTGCTAGTTTTAGTTTCCCTTTTTCCAAGTATCATTAGCCTTAGCTTTACATCGCAGCAATAGATAACGGTAGGTTGACATTGGTCTCTGTGGGTTCGACAATCTTTTATATTACTTTGATATTTCCGTGCACTTGCGGACGCATCAATTTTTTGGCGTCGTTGCCGGGGACCAACAGTCAATATTTTTATTCCATTGTTGCACCGTATAGACTAAGGCACTCATTACTATGTATCACCCAAATTTTTCCTACAATCACCACTCCCAGTATTTCGAGGAATCGCAAGAATCCCATAATTCCAACCTCGAAATACAAATGGAGAATTTCAATGCATCACTAACTCATTCTCACCCAAATTGCCTCTGCAACTACCAATCCCAACATTTTGAGGAGTCGCAAGAATCTCATAAATCAAACCTAGAAATATTAATGCAGGATTTCAATGCGACACTGACTCACTCTCACTATCTCGAGGAACCGCACCCAAATTTCCTCTACGATCACCATTCCCAATATTTCGAGGAACCACAAGAATCCGTTAATTCCAACCTCGAAACATTAATGGAGGATTTCATTGAAACAACAACTAATTCTAGGCTAGAATCCATGATGGAGCACTTTGTGGAGACACAAAATCTCCAGAATGAAGTGCTTAGAAGACAACATCTCGATACACTAGGGAGAATACCACTGAGGAGTAATATTGCTGTAGTTGAAAATTCGTTGAAGTAATCAAATTCTTGCAAAAAGGATTCTCAAATAAAGAGAAACACCTGGAAGGTCTTCAATAACTTTCTCTGGAGAATAAGCTGATAATGTTGACAACTTCACCGGGGATAGACAAACTGTCTTGGGGAGACTGCCATTTGTCATCCGGATAGAAAACTGAGCTCAAATAAAGAGCTATCACTCATTGTCTGGGTGTAAATCCCTTGAAAATGTTGTAATGATACCGCTGGAGAAATAATTTATGTCTTCCATAGAGATCTTCAAATAAAATCTTCTTGGGGAGATAAAGTGAAAAATAAATGCACGTTCAGTCCGGGTTTAAAAGCCTAGAGATATCCAAAATTGCGATTGTCAGGGACCAAAGTTCGATCCAGGGAATAACTGGAAAGAAACGGTCAAACAAGACTCCATCCATTGAGGATTGAACTCAACGGGTTTATCTTCGTCCAAAAATGGAAAAGAAAACTAAAGCAACCATCTTCCATGAGGATCGAGCTCAGTGGGGAATTAGAAAGTATGTGTTTTTTCTGCCTAGGGCTGACGACTCTACTTGGAGGGAGCAGACAAACCCAGATCACTTGGGGATAAACACGACCAAAGTGACAGAACAAAACAAACAACACAAAATGCAAGATGCAAAATGCGTACATGCCATGAATCTATATGAAAGAATGCCATGCTATGCTATGGTTATGCTGACAAAAACAACAAAGAGCAAACTGGAGATAAAAACAAGTATCTCGATACGGGTATTCGGCCAATCTTCGCAAGGTTGAAGCATCACTGGGGATGAAAGGAGAGCCATATATGGAAACAAATCCCGCTTAAAGGCTTCAATCTTCCTCTGGGGAAAAGGGAGTACTCCACTTGGGGATGAACTTAGGATTGTCAGGATGAACCTTGTGATCCCGTTGGGGATGAGGAAGATTCACTGGGAACGAATCAAACTCAATGGTCGGAAAGACTTCATGGAGGATAGAATAAATATCCACTTCATCGGGGAAGCTTGAATCAATAGTAGTTGAAAATGTCGAAGATAAAACTTCGAGGGGATGAAATAAACACCCGCCTTCACTGGAGAAGATTGAGAAAATCCAATGAGGAGTGAAATAAACACTCGCTTCGCTGGGGAAGATTGAAATTCAGGAAATTCATTGAGGATTCTTAGGTTGGCGACTGGGGAAATCTTGCGTCAAATGTGTCATACCTCATTGAAGCGGAGATTTGTCGGGGAATGGTCGTGACTACCTGAAGAAAAGACTTACTGGGGAATCATCACACCACTTGAGATAAAAACTCTTTGGGACACGGGTAAAGAATGTTGTGAGAATAATATAGTTTTGCATTGATGCATTGCTTGGTAGTCGCCATTTTGAACAGCAGTTATTGTAAATGGGGAAAATAATCTTCAATTCTCAAATGCCCTAGAGTACATGGTTTATGAGAATAAGTCGTCTCAAAAGGATTTTACAGAAAACATGGTATCCAATTGTCCCAACGTCTTCCAACTCTTGGAGAGATTTTCCAAATCTCGACATAACTGGCTCGAATTGACGGTATTCTGAGTCTTCAAACTTTGAGAGATTTATCAAATCTCGACATAACTGTCCCAGATTGACGGTGTTCTGTATAACCGAGTCTTCAGACTGTGGAGAGATTTACCAAATCTCGACGTAACTGCCCCAGATTGACGGTGTTCTATATAACCAGTATAACCGAGTCTTCAGACTTGCCCCTTGGTGTCAGACTATCAAAGAAACAACTGGGAAACAACTTGCCCCTGCTTAGTAGAGTCTTCAGGTAGCATGCCCCTGGATACTATCATCTCCTTGAAACAGTACTGAATTTTAGCTCATCATTGCCATACGTATGTTAATTTCTATGATGTCAAGCAGTGTTAGCAAGTAGAAAATGTTAATTCTGAAATTACTAATGCAGCACCATGTTTGTCTTGAAAATTTATTTAAAATATTTTTGTGATTGAATTACCGATTTTATAATGCCAAGACAAATTTGAGCATAGCTCATAGGAGTCAGGAAACGATATCTCAATGAGTATGCTATTGGAATAAACTTTGCTTCAATTAGGACTTTTAAGGGTTGTATCTTGGTTTGGTTCATGGTTTAAGAAGCAAAGAATATAAGGCTCAAAATTTGTTTATGCCCACCCAATCTTCGTGATATTTTACTCCACTATTTTTGAAAATTACCCTGCCCCGGATTAAGAATGAGGGTTTTTGATTTGGAGAAGAAAACTCCTACTTCAAAGGCTCAAAAGGGTTAACGAGGGTCTATCTCCCTTATATCTATGGTGTTTGGGAATTTGAAACAATGCCTTGCATCAACAGCAGAGTTTTATTCAAAAGCATACAACAAGAGATCTTGCGTTTGATTTCATCATCCTCCATTCAATTCTCTGCCAAGGCAAGAGATTGGGCAACATTGGCATTATAAAATATTTTAAAAAAAGTGAAACAAATGGATTTCTTCATGACAAACATATTTATTAGATTAATTATTCAAAATAACAAATTCTTACATGTAAAACATGCTCATAATCAAAGAAATAACAACAAGATGCAAGCAAATGAATAAACAGCTTAATGATCCTGAGAGTGAGCTCTGCTTTTGGTTCCATTGACTTGGAAGGAACTTCTCAAGTCTTCACGTCCGTCAGCACAAAGGTGCTCCATTTACAACTGGGCTTCCTCTCTTGAAGGTCAGCACTTCATAGTCAATCATTTCTTGGACCTTTTCTTGGAAAACCTTATAATCTTCAATCGAATGCCCCAACACTCCGTCATGAAATTAACAACTGGTATCTGGATTGAACCAAGGAGGGCGAGATTTCATGGCCCTGGTCTTTCTGGGTACCATCACTGAGTTTCAGGAAAAGTAAAACCACAATTGACTGTAAGTCATTGGGATTAGGTCAAACCAACGAGTCTTTTCTTCTGGACTAATCAGAGGTCTCTGCTGATCCTGACGCTGATTCTGGTGATTCATGTTCTGAATTCATGGATTTTGACATTGATTATGAGGAGTCAACCTTCGTCGTTTGTACGGACGTCCATGCGGTAGTGATTGCTGGCGCTGAACAGGCGCTGCAAACCGATGTTTGTGATAAGGCACCGGAACTGGAGCTTGCAAAGTCTGAGGAGAGCCCAAATTTGCATTAAATTTAACACTCCTTTCTTCTTGGGAAACACTAACAGACTTTTCTTCATTAGCTTGTCTATTCGAGACATCTTTAATTTTCCCACTTTTGAATGCGTTCTCGATGTTTACTCCGACTTCCACAATTTTAGGGAACTCTAATGGCACAACGCCTATCATTCTGACATAATAAGAGTCTGACAGTGTTTTTAGGAACATCTTGGCCAGCTCCTTCTCTTGGAGTGGTGGCCGAACTTGGGCTGCCAATTCTTTTCATCGCTGTGCATATTCCCTGAAGGATTCGTTGTTTCTCTGACTCATGTTCATCAGTTGATCACTCTCTGGAGCCATGTCCACATTGTAATCGTATTGTTTCATAAAAGCGTTAGCTAAGTCTTCCCAAAACTGAATACGGTTCCTTTCTAGCTTCATATACCACATCAAGGATGCCCCGCTTAAACTTTCTTGAAAGCAGTGAATCATCAGCTTGTCATCGTCGGCATAAGTAGTCATTTTTTGACAAAATATTGTCAAATGGTACCTTGGACAACTGACACCCTTGTATACTTCGAAGGCAGGCATTTTGAACTTCGGAGGAAAAACCACGCCCAGAACTAGACACAAGTCAGGAGCCTTAAGATCGGATGCATTAAGTGCTTTCAACATCTTCAATTGCTATTGGAGGTCACAAAATCCTTTTTCAATTTCTCCCAATCTAGGATCATCCACAGTTGTCACATGACGGGCGTTCTGAGAATTTGGCATATACCTCAGAAAATAGGAATCTCTTTCATTAACTTGACCAACCAGGTTATTTTGCACAGGCTGAGATCGGGTAGGGACATCCACTTGTGGAGCATTGTTGTCAAGAGAAAAACCAAACATCGGATTAGTCATCACTCTGAAGCCTGACATGGGATCCATATTCTCTGTTCCATCCATTATCCCCAGTAACTGCTTCAAGTTCGGTACGAATACTAAAAGATCAGCTGAGCGACACAAAGATAGGACTGAATAAGTTGCGGTAGAGAAAATACGTATGCAAAAAGATGCAAATGCAAATGCAGCAAGTTTCATGGAACTCAGCTATTTATAATCATCAAGGAATATCAAAAGACTCGTTTTTTTTATTAAAACGGTTACAACTATTAGTATTGGAAGACTAAAATATTGATTTATTACAAAATTGTTTACAACGCGTCAGTACACTCTCCAAGAGTCGTAACGGAAAAGCTAAATAAAAACTAATAATGATGGATCTAAGGAGACTCTTCCAACGGTCTCCGTTTGACTTCTTCCAATTAAGCTTTCAAGGTATTGATTAGGGACTAGAGTAATTTCTTTCCAAAATTTCTCCTTTTGTAGTCATATTAGCTCGGACATTTACCGAAGATAGTAAATGGATTCTTGTCTTGAATAAGTAACTCAATTAGCTGAGAATATTCTTCAAGAGTTGTCACCAATAGTGATGGACTGGAGTAGAGTAGATAGTATTTCCTTATCAATAAGGGCTTCCCCATATAAGGTCTTGAACCATTCTTTATCTGCCAACAAAGTTTCCAGTCTCCTTAGATCGTCCAGATCATGACTCTTGTAAGTGTACTTCAATGTTTTTTTTTTTTTTTTTTTTAGAGTCCATGATATCCTTATGATATTTATAAACAAGACTAAGTTCCATGAATCTTTATGATATGATGTTTATGAATGCAGGGATGCAAACACACAAAGCACAAAGCACAAAGCACACACAAGCAAGCAAACAGACAAAAATTCCTAAGTTTGAAAGGTCACAGCATGGAGCCAAGGTCTAACCATCCCAATAGGTGTGTACTATGGTTTCAAATGTACCTGCCGAATGGGTTCTACAAAATTTCCAGAGTCCACAATCCATCTTTCGGATATTATCAATTTCCCATTTACTTGGTAGTCAACAATATTCTCAAGAGAATCTCGTCTGAGTGTAGTATCGCGTATCAACCATTTTGGAATTACTCCCTCATAGTCATCGCACTACATCCTAAAAGGCCAAGTTGGGTTAAAGGTAACTACGGTTCTCAATATCCCAGGCTCCTAGGTCGAAAGTAGTAATGTATTCACGATAGCTCGTTCAACAAATACCACATTCGAGAGGGCCTCAACTGAGTGTGGAATCAAATCGACTTATTTGGAATTACTTCCTCGAAATCTCCTCGATTATATCCACGATCCTATCTTATATGTGCTCTCAAGTCCGGGTTAGGACTTATCTCACCACTCAAGTGTAACAACCCTGCCAAACAGAAAATCCAGGCAAACAGATAAACAAGTATACAGATATATACAAGTATAAACAAATAACATAAAAAACAAGTTAGGGGGAACCCTCTTATGAGATCCCCAATGAAGTCGCCATTTCTGTCGCGGTGAGAATTGGATACCATAGTTATTGGTTAACTAGGATCACATTTCTTTTATTTCGCCACCGACTTTGATTTGTCCAAAGGAAAGGTTCAAGGTCGAAAAAAAACCTAAAGGGGGAGATCTAAGGTTCGGGGGTTGGTTACGTCTAGGGAAGGTATTAGCATCTTAAACGTTTGTAGTACTCTATAGGAACCTCTTGTTATTGTTTATGTCATTTATTGCTCGCTTGCTAAGGGTATTATGCTAAAGGTTGCTATTCTGAGGGAGAGACCCTAGGGGTTAGTATCTAAGTATACTCGATAAGGTATCGCACCTTGTGCCTACGTATCCTGACAGGAGTGGAATCAGAGTATTCGTAGTTCCCCTCAAAGAGGGTGAGGAACTCTTGACTATGGTCAAGGTTCCAGGTGGGAAGTAAGCATCCGTGGCAAGGTGCTCACATGGAGTACGGTGACTCCGAAGTTAATGTTAAGATAAGAGGGAAGGGAAGGTCCTAAATTCCTATGTATGACACGACGTCAATGGAGGGAAACTTTTCATTTGGAAGTGAATTAGACAGACAGATCAAAAGCCGCAAGAGAATAGATATCAGTAACGAGACTTAATTAGATTTAAGATGATCATTAGGGATAAACTAAAAATCTGAATTAACTTAAGAAATAAGTAAAAGCTGTTTAAACCGAAATTTAAATTAAAACTAGCTAATTAACTTCGGTTTGTTTGGAAACTAAATGAACTGAATTCTACTAAAAATTTATAATAAAATCTAATTAAAATCAAATGAGTAAATTCTTAGAAACCAGACTAAATAATTAAAACTTATTTAAAAAATTTAATTCTAATTAATTAATTAATTAAAACTAACAAAATCTACTTGAAAGCTAAAAAATCTAATTAAAATTAAATATTTAAATCTAGATTAAAATTTATTAAATTGAAACAAAATGTTTAATAATAAGAAAACAAACTAAAATGGAAATTAAAAAAAAAAACAAAACGTGAATAAAATAAAGAGGAAACAAGGGTCAGGCTGGTGGAGAATCCAGTGTGACGCAGGTCCGTGGGACTTGGTGCAACTCCATGGTTAAAAGCGTCAGATCAAATGTATCAACAAATAAAATGGTCCAACGCTAGGGTGCACGGTAAGCAATGAGGGACAAGGCGCATGGGATTGAATAAATAAGTTGCTGATGATAAGCTACGATGCTGACACGTGTCATCATCAATATCCCAAACACGATTCACGAGGTGACACGCAGGCATTGGTGTCTGCTCATGGGATTACAAGGATAAGGCATAAAAACACCCCTAACTCAATTCTCAATAAACTTCGTCTCTCTCTCACGATACACCACCTTTCATTCCCAATTCCCTTTTTTTTCTCAGTTTCAACTCTTTCCCGTTCTAATAATCAACCCTAAAGAAGGATTCCGACACAAGAATGAAAACGGTAAACATACGAAGACGAAAACTCATTCCACAATTCACGCTACAATTCAAAATCAATTCAACAATAATTGGATTCTCAACAGGGCAATCGAAAGGAAATTGAAGGAAAGATACCGGTTTTTGAAGCTTTCACGGCGCAAGCAAAATGGCTATGGCGTCATCACCGGAGTGAGCTATGAATTGACATCGTCGTCGGCAGTTTGGGATGCGCGGTGTGCTTGTGAGCTTCTGAAGTGTGTCGCTTGCAATTGGACTTCGAGCGGTTGGTCGGTTCGTTGCGGCAACGTCGACGATTTCACTGGTAATCCTTGCGTATTCTACTTCTCTATTCCTCCTTGTGTTCACTGATGTGTGTTTAATTTTGTGAATTGCTAAGCCTCCTGAAAAATAACTCTGCCCATGTGTGTGTTGTTTGTAGCAGTAAATTGTTCTCATGAATCTCCGTTCTACCTCTGTGTTGTGAATGATGGACGAGGTTTTGCCTTTGCGAATCATTGCAGATATGTGTATATTCTGGATACTGTATGTGTATGTTTATGGTTGTGACATTCTGACCTTTCACATGAATGCTTCCCTACTGCATGTGGCTTTTTTTAATTCCCTCTCCTCAAATCGTGTGTATGTGTATGTGAGAACGGGTGTTCTGGTGTATGTTTGTGTATGTCCCTGTGAAATTGGTTGTTCAATGGATTTGTGATGTGTATGAATTCGTGGAGTGAAGTGTGTATGGAAGAACTGTTTTTGGATGCATGGTTTGTAGTGTGTGTGAACCCGTTTTATTTTTAGAGAAAATAACACACGTGAGGGAAAGGAATTGGGATTTTTTTGTGTGAATTCCTCTTCTCTCTATGCCTCCCCCTTTGTGAATGACAACAACTTCTTTTATAGGCTCACGTAACATTAAGATTGCGATTTCGTATTGATTTCGGTTTTGGAAAGAATATCATGATTTCTTGAATTTGTGATTTGTGTGATGAATATGTTTCCATTTCAGTACCAACATGTCTTGACACGTTCTAAACTCCTTCCTGGCTCAATTTGATTTATCATTGAATGCCCTTAATTTCTTCTCATATTTCCACTGATTTGGATTGATGAATATTGATGTTCAAAATCAATTTTGTTGTTGCCATCATTCACTATGAATCTTTGACTAATGATGCTGATTTTGTATTGGGAAGAAAATAACTTCTGTTATGAGCCGCGATTTGCATAGTAAATGCCAAAAATTTCATGCCATTTTCGCACTTGTTGCTTTTTTGAGGAATTGATGGTGATAATTTGCTTCTGTTTTCATATTTCCATGTTGGATTGTGTCTTTTGTAGTTTGAAAGCACGATCTCATTTTCCTTTACTTTACTTTGACATGATTTGAGAATTATTAAAAAAATGATGATGCTTATTTGTGCTTTGATCCCAATTTAATCACAATTTCCAAAGTCGTACTGATCTCGCACTTTGCACTTTATTTGACAGGTTTCTTGGGTTGCCGGCTAGCTGATAAAGCAGTTGCTGCCGCATGATTTGAGAAACTCAGTTCTAAGGCTTTCCCAAAGGATAGGTATCCTTAATAAATTGAACAACTTCCAATGCTTTAGTACCAATCCAATAATGGATATCATGGCGTAGAGTACCATTTTCATGGACCTAGTTTCTTCAATCCGTGTAATGGTAAAGCCAACGGATTCTCTTTCAATGGCTATAACAAGGCAAAACCCAAAGCTTCCCTCAAAGTGGTATCAACTAGCTTAAGGATTTCCAACATGTTTGAATTGGAATGAATGCTTGTACTTCACGTGGCTGTGAAATATTTCACACTATTATGTAACATAATAACTTAATGTCAACATCTTTGGTTGCGTAAGCAACTTTTCTTTGATTCTTATTTCCCTGCTACCATTAATTCATGGAGTTAGAGTAATTGTGTTGGATTCAGGCTTAGGAGGACCATAGAAAGCAGATATGCTCATGCAATCACGTCCTTGTAAGGACACTTTCCATTCCTTGAGATCCCAACTTCATTCTTCCAACTTTTGACATTGCTTTGAATCTTGGATTTTTCCTAGAACACATGAAAGTCCAATTTAAATTTTAAATTTTGGAGCATGGACTTTGAAACCTTGTATGGTGTAGTGATTCATGTAATTCACAATTTTAGCTTTGGAATTAATTTAAACTTTGTGAATTTAAAATTTGAATACTTGAATCCTTGAATATTGGTCTTACAAACAACTTACGAAAATCTTGAATTAAGCTTAACTTGTAGAGCAACCTTGAACACTTTGGATTTAGCTCCGCACCTTTTTATGAAAAGAAATTGGTCTTGAAGTTACAGCTTGAATAAATGTAAGAACTTGACATGAACTTCATACTTTGACTTTATAATGAAATTAACAATGAATCTTGAAATCATGAGTCTTAATCACATGAACTTGTAACTTTGACGTGGAACTTGAAATAAACATGGAACCTTGAATTTGGATTTGAATGTCATGAATCAAATTGAATTTTTGTAAAAGAAAATGAATCTGGAACTTCACTTTGAGAATTTCCTTAATTCAAGATAAATTTAAGATCTTTATCCAAGCTTTACCCCTTCAAAGTGTACGGCTCACTACCAAAAAGAAAATCCACATACTTCCTCTTAAAAATCGAAGGAACTTAAACCATGATCTAATCTTCAAGAACAAAGCCTTGTTTGACATTTATCACCCACTCAATCACAAATGAACTTGGTACACGCCTTGAAGAATCCCCACTACACAACCATGACTAGCTTTTTAAACGACCACGTGCCACATCAATGGATAGAAAACCCTGATCCTCCTTAGAGAAACCTCTGAGAAACCTTGAGAATAAAAGACCTTGTATTGACTAAGGGGCCAGAATCACCATGAGCACACACACAACTTCCATGGCCTCTGAACCTTCCGCAGCAACCTAATTGCACAAACGGAAACTAAATAAACACAGTCTGATAAATTGGTTATCTATGCATGAATAATTGACCTAGGAATGATGTGATATGCTATGCATACGATGTGAGATGAAAACAAAATCTTAGGGTCAAAAATTAGGGTATGGCAGATACTTATGAAACCCTTAGGCAGATAAACACTATGGTCGAGTCCCTCGTGACTCACACCGAGGCATTGGAGACTCAAATTTCCCTACTTGAACAGACACCTATAGGGCCCTTCCTTGAGGAGGATGTGGATGTTGTAGTGACCTGTAGTGAAACAAAAATCAAAGATCCTAAGGAGAGTGATAATGAGGCTAAGGAGAGTGATAATGAGGCTGAGGAGAGTGATATTAAGGTTGAGGAGAGTTCCGGTGAGGAAGAAGTAGAGATTGAGAAAAATTCACTGGAACCACCTGAAAGGGAGGTCGTCAGAGAGACAGAGAAAGTAGCATCTACTGTCGTTCCTCATCCCTATACCCCACCGATTCCTTTCCCGCAAAGGTTTGTAGAGGCTAAGTTAGACTCCTAATCCAAAACGTATGTGGAGATATTGGAAAATATCCACGCTAACACACCTTTGTCTGAGGTTCTGCATAAAAGGATAAAATTAGAGGACTATGAAACTAGGGAAATCATTAGTGCTAAGAGGGTAAGGTTAAACTTTGAGGTGATGGATGAAATAACTAAGCCCAAACTTGAAAAAAATAATAGTTAGGATAGATCCAGAACCACCACCACAAGTTCAAAAGAATGAACCACCCCACAGAAGGAAGAAAAGAAAAGGTGAGGGATATGTGAGATGGCTTGATAAATGGCCATGGAAACCGAAGGTTAACACTCCAAAACCGTCGAGTTATCGATGTTAAACAAAGCCCTGCGTGGGAGACAACCCACGAACTTTTAATTTAATGTTTTCCTTTTATTGTTTGCGTTTGCAGAAAATAAAGAATTGTATCGCTTGTCACGTCTCAACTGCATTTAGGCGAAAAATCTCTAGATGACAATCCCTTATGATGAGTTGGTGCCCACGCACATTCCTACGAATGTCGCTGCTGGTGGTGACACCAATGATGAGTATGATAGGAGAAAGCATGTCTCTCCCAATTGTAACTTACATCCTCCTTGTCCTTTCGCATGGTCAGGTTCCACCTGCACACACCGCACCGTATTTTTCTAACATTTTTTGTAGGTACTTTCTTCGGAAACAAATAGTATGATGAGCGGCTTTAGTAAAGTGAAGTTTCAGCAAATTTAGATAACTCGTAGTATAAGACGCCGGAGTAGAAGTGGCCAGCGAAGACATGGACAACATGGGAAGAATTAGAGCGAATTTGGTCATGGCATTCATACAGGTTCTATCCTTCCTCTTTACCACCTTTTATCAAAACATTGAGGACAATGTTTGGTTTAAGTGTGGGGGAGGAACTTTACTGCTTTCATTTTACTGCTTTCTAGTTAAATTTACTGTTTTCTAGCATGATTTTAAAATTTTTTCTGTTTTAATGTTTCGTGCGTCTGTGCATGTGCTGTCGAGTCTTTATGTTGATTTTATGTTGTTTATCGATTTTCCCATTCTCTTGAGCCATACCAAATATTTTGAAAATTTTTGAGTTAAAAATAGTGTTTCTTTTGAAAATCTTAGGTTACAGACGAAATTGAGGTTAGATTGTGAAACTTGGGAAAATTTTGCAAGATCGGTATCGTTTTAACACCGTGAGCCTCCCAGTTATGGAAATCAATTTGAGTACTTGTTATGCCATAGCCTTAAGTTTTCATCCCTTTAGTAGTCCCTAAGTAGTTTATTTAGCAGTCAACATCATCCTAAGCACGCGCTAAATAGGAAGTCGATGCAAATAAGTGTATGATCTCAGGTTTAAAAGGTAAATTAAGAAAAGAAAAAAATAAATGAATGAAAGGAAATGCTCCTTCTAAGTTAGGTGATCCTCACCTGATCATTTAGCCCAACGGTGCAAACTTCTTTATTGATATTTAAGACAATGTGCAAAAAGAAAAAAAAATGATGATAATGAGATCATAGTCACTAACAGGCTACCCTACCATGAGTGTGAAAGGATAACGGGCTTAATGTGATTGTGCCGGAATGAAAAGGGATAAAAGAAGGATGAGTGAGTTAGGCTTAGGTATAATGACATGATCTAGATTGGTTTGTATAGGAGGGAGGTTGATGACCACAAAAGCAAAATCGTGTTGTTACGATATCCTTAGTGTGTGAGCAAGTACCTATCGACACAAACTTAACCGAAGTGGAGTTGGTAGCTTAGGATGAGTATCCGTATACACTATTTTTTCTCGCGAGTTATGATTTGCTTGGGGACAAGCAAAGGTTTAAGTGTGGGGGAGTTTGATAGCTCGAAAATGTATCATATATTCGACTTGACTTGCATGAATTTTAGTTGCGATTTTTATTAATTTCTTTGATTTATGTTTTATTATGCAAGTATTTAAGCTTATTTCCAGGCATTTCATCTAGACCAACTTATATGAGAAAAGAAGAGAAAAGAAGAAAGAATAGGAAAGAAAGAGAAGAAAAGAAGACAGTTGACAGCAAAATGAAGATTCTGCACTCAAAATGCGTGGCGACCGTCACAGAGCGTGTGGCGACCGTAATGCCTTTTAAAGTGTGGCCCTCGTCACACAGTGCATGGCGACCGGCACAGTTAGATTTCTCAGTTAAGTTCAACGACTCAACCCACGATCCAACGTTCAAACTAGTAGTCCGGAAATCCCTCATATTCAAGGAAGTGACTCAAATATTTTCGGCCATTAACCTCCACCTTCAGATTTTTTCTCTTCCATTACAACTGCTGAGCACTATAAGTAGAAGGCAGTTGGGAACGTGCAGGGGGTCGAAGTTTTGTGCGTGAAAGCGCTGTTCATAGTTTTAGGCAGAAATTACATTGTAAAAGTGGTAGTTTTCTCACATTGAGGAACTACTACACAATTAGTATTAGGCCTATAATTTGTGTAACGCTTGGACCAAAGCTTGCCGCCATTAATAAAAGTTATTTCAGTTCCACATTTATTCCAAGACCCGTAATTTATTTCTGGCTTTTACAGGTTTTTATCGCATTATTTATTATTATCGTTTTTGTACTCTTTAATTAATTATCATGTTGTTTTCAATTGAAATTATCATATTTAGTTTATTTATGTTTAATTCCATATCTTGCTAAATTGTTTAGAGTCCGGTATGTGAGGATCGTCGTTCCGACGGGACTCGGTAACTAATTTAGCGTTAAATTATAATAAATTATGTTTTGGTCTCTGTTTCCAAGTTTAATTTAAATAACTTTGTCACGAGAGTGAGAGGTTATTTAACACTGTTCCGTCACGAGAGTGAGAAGCAAGTAAAGGTTAGAGCCGGCACTGCGAGAGCGTGGGGATCGAACCAGATAGTGGGAACGGGGCATTGATTCTAAAAACAGCGAGAGCGCTTTAGGTATCGATTGGGATCTAATTGATTTTCAAAATACGTTTTCTAATTAAAACGGGCGAGCGAGAGCAAAATCCTGTGGTTATGAGATGTGGCTTTAGTCAATAACACGAGAGTGTGAGGCGGAGTCTTTAGATCAATATTTTCTACGGAACATAAGTAAATTAACGCCAACCAATTACAGAGTGCCTGAGGTACACGGAATCCACATTTCGGTCTCTCTTTTCTATAAAATTTTCTTAGTTTTATCTTAGTGCTAGTTTTAGTTTCCCTTTTTCCAAAATATCATTAGCCTTAGCTTTACATCACATCAATAGATAACGGTAGGTTGACATTGGTCTTTGTGGGTTCGACAATCTTTTATATTACTTCGATATTTCCGTGCACTTGCGGACGCATCACCCATAGAAGTTGATATCCCTTCGATGAGAGTTCTGATGGAGGCTAAGTTGACCGAGGCTGAATGGTGTCAGAGCAGATATGATCAACTGAACCTAATTGAAGAAAAGAGAATGACAACTTTATGCCATGTCATCTATACCAACAAAGAGTGAAAAAGGCTTTTGACAAGAAGATTTGACCTCGTGAATTCAGAGAAGGCGACCTTGTGCTCAAGAAAATCCGGTCTTTCATCACTGATTCTAAGGGCAAGTGGACTCCTAACTACGATGGCCCATACGTTGTAAAGAAAGACTTCTTTGGCGGAGCTTTAATTCTTGCAACTATGGATGAAGAGGAGATCACTCGTCCTGTGAATATTAATGCAGTAAAAAAATACTATGCCTAAAAATGAAAAGAATAGCTCGTTAAGTTGAAAACCCAAAAAGGCGGCTTAGGCAAAAATGAGCGTCTCGGTGGACTGAAAACCCGAAAGGGCGGTCCAGCAAAAATTAGAGACAAAACAGAAGAATATTATCTCAGTAGATTGAAAACCTGAAAAGGTAATCTAGGAAAAAGTTAAGGATCATGGCTAGTAATTGCATCAAAACAGACTGGATTGTCAAAAGCGAATGCTATCATCAAGGATTTCTTAGTCAAATCTTCAGAAGCTCAAGAACATTTTGGAACATTAAATTATTAGGGAGAATAGCGGTCATTGTTTTTTATGTAACCTTTCCATTATTTACCATTTTCCAAATTTTGTAATGATCCATGGAGTCACGCCATTTGCGAACTACCATTCAATTAATGAAATTTGAGCCTTATCCTTTTGTTTGCAATTCTTGTCTTTTATTTCTATCTTGCAAAATGCCTTTTCTGTTTTTGATAACACATTTTGAAACAAAATTAAAATTTTACTCTTGTTTTAAAATATGTGTGCGTGTGTTTTTTACTTTGATTTATGAACATGAAAAAGGACCTTGACAGTTTCTCCAAGAATGCTAGACTTCAAAATGCAGAGATATGTTGTTCTGGTGATACACATATCCCCAATAAGTCTTTACTTCAAGCGGTTATGGCATGTATGGTAACAGGATTTCCCCAATTGGTTCCTTTAACTCCAATCTTCCCCAGCGAAGCAAATGTATATTTCATCCCCCATGAAGTCTCAACTCTGGCATCCTCAACTACAACTTTGTTTCAGACCTCTCCAGTGAAGTGGATATTTATTTTATCCCTTATGAAGTCTCAGGTTTGGTATTCCAGTTACAAATTTGATTCAAGCTTCTCCAGTTATGTGCGATTTCCCCCAGTGGATCTTTCTTCCCCCGTGACGCAGAGTTCAGGTTGTTATCCCTCAGAGGATTTTTTATGACAGAAGACAATTTTGGGTAATCCCAAGTGAAGTATCTTCTTCTCCCCAGAGAGATTAGAGCCATGAAGAGAGATTTTGTTTCATCAGTGGCCTTGGGTCCATCCCCAATGATGTTTCCATCTCGTTAAGATTGGTCGAGTATCCGATTGAGATGTTTATTTCATCTCCAGTTTATCTCTTTCATTTGTTTTGTCAGCATAAACATAGCATGACATACATTCATTCATACACATATACATGATGCATGTGCATTTCACATTCTCGTGATGTTTGTTTACTTTCGTTCACCTTAGTTACGTTTATCCCCAGGTGGCTTTGTTTTTCATCTCTCTCAGTAGAGTTGTCAGCCTTAAGCAGAAAGTGTATATCCTTTCTAATTCCCCACTGAGTTTATTCCTCGTGGAAGATTTTGCTTTAGTTATTCCTTTCCACACTTGGATAGGACGAATTCCTAATTGAGTTCATTCCTCCTTGGGTAGAGTCTTATTTGGTTGTGTAATACCCCAAATTTTGACCACTTAGATTTCCCATCATTTTGAAAATCATCATCACAATATGGATGTACCTTTATGCTTCATTAGTCTCCCCAAAGATGGGTGAGCATCCACTACAATCAAAATTAGGGTTTCAAGCCCTCTCTGAGTGCTTAGACAAAGGATCAATCAAGAAATGACATAATCTTCAACTTGTCTAATCTCTCAAACATCCACAATGGATCAAAAAGGACTCCCACTTCAAGGATTAAGCACAAGGTTGCTCCCTTCTAGGTGGATCAAGTCTCAAGATCGACAGTGTCACCAAATTAGGGTTTTGGTCGACCAGGGCCTCCAGATGGAAATTTTCATCTGGGCACAAGGCAATGATCCAAAACATAACCTAATATACTTCATGGAACCTCATGAACCCATGCATCAAGTCAATTTTGCCTCAGGGGATGCATTCATCAAAAATCAGGAATTAGGGTTTCTTGACCTAATTCACCCATAAGTTGACTTTTGGGATAAACCATGAGCCAAGACCTCAAGACATGATTTGAGGGTCTCTAATATACCATATTGATCCATTTGGAACAATGGATTGATCCAAGAAGTTTGAGCAACAAGTCTCAATTTCATCTGCACCACAATTAGGGTTTTAAGGGAAAAGTCAACTGTAACTTTGACTTTTGACCAGGACATGCTCCCAAACCCTAGACCATGCCTTAATGTACCCTATGGTACCCTTGGAACATGTCCATCAAGTTTGATTTAGGTCAAGGACATGATTTCATGAAGAATTGCACAGTTTGGAATTCATCTGATAAAAAGTCAACCGTGCACAAAAGTCAACTTTGACTTTTTGAGATTTTTCACCAAAATGGATTTTTAACCCTAAAATGATGTTAATGTATGATTTGAATCATCATTCATCAAGAAAAATCAAGAAAAGTGAGATAACTTGTAAAAGGGGTAACCATAAAACTTAGAAAATTTTCTAAGTTAAAAATAAAGTGGCAAAGGTACCAACTTTGGAGGACCATAACTCCTAAACCACAAGGCCATTTTTTCTCATCCAAAGATGGATTTGTAGCCCTCATTATCACCTACAAAAACTTCAACTACAAGTCATTCCAATTCATTAAGGATTTTGAGTTATGGAGTGATCAAAGTGGCTGAAAAGTGAAAATGTCACTTTTTCCAACACTTAGTGAAATTTTCACTAAGTCAGATTTTGCCTCACTTTTTACCAAATGTAGGGGGATTTTTCACTTGGAATCAAAAGAGATCTAAACCAAACTTGTTCAAACAGTTGTTGTATCATGTAAGAGCTTTCCAAAATGGCCAAGAACATTGCCAAATTCAACCTACACCATGAGATACAACATTGCCAAGTTGCCTTGCTGAAATCTGTCAAGGCAAGGCAGAATTTGCAACTTTGGTCGATTTGCCAAAATCAGCCAAATTCAATTGCTCCTATCCACTTGGACACCTCAGAGGATTGAATCTAAAGGGGACAATCACTGAGCCAAGCCTCCAAAGTCCATGGAACAAGAAATAGCATGTTGAACCTAGAATGGCCAAAATAGGGACAAGACTTCAAATTTGGAATGAGGCATTCAATGGAACCATCAAGGTGGCATGGACTGAGCCATTCTCATCTGAAATCAGTCAAGACTTATCCAAGACCAAGGGGACCAAAGCTCTGTGCCCTAACCTCTAGTCAATGGCTAGAGGAGACTTGGATTTTCATTTGCCAACATTGGCCAAACCTACTTACCAGCTGCCATGCACTATTCCTTGCAAAACAAACTTGCTCTACTATAAATAGAGCTCAATTGTGGTCAGTTTGAGTACACCAAAGCCATCTAACAGATGCTTTCCTCAAAATCTCTTTCTCTTGGCAAAAAATGCCTTTCTTAGCAAGGTAGCTATCGGGTTTTGAGTTTGAGAGCAATGCTGCACAAACCAATCACTCACACACCTCACATACATCACATATGAGCTGATCAAACACTCACATAACTTCTGAAACATCAATTTCATGAAATCACCAGCTGGTTGCTCACATTTTCAAACAAGGTGCAGCTGAGGTACCACAAAATGATCCAGCCAATTTCAATCAAGTCCAACCATCCAAACACAATCCATAGGGTGTAGGGAAGCTGTTCAGATCATCACAACTCATCTGTAACACCTCTAAATCAAAAATCACTTTGAACTTGCTGTCACAACTTGGAGGTAAGCACATACTTGGTCATCTCTCAATCTATGCATATTTCCTCGCACAATAATTTGGCCATATGTTCATAATCATGCATGGAATGTTTTCCCTCAATTAATTGCATTGTTTGAATCGTGTAACAAAAATCCTAGCCTTCATGCAGAAATTAGGGTTCTTGAGGTCTCTTTGTGATTTCTTATTGTATGTTTAATTTAAATGAAATTAAAGTACATAGACATGATCGTGAGGTTGAGACGAGCACAATGATATGTGGATTGCATGATATGATTACGTATTCATGGAGATTGGATAGAAAACGCAAATCTGGGCAAACTGAAAAACGTGCGTGTTCTTGGTGTTGTTCTTGGCGCCATTTTTAGAAATTCAAATATTTGAATTTTGTGATTTTGTTTAATTGATTCAAAAATTAATTTCTCTCTGAGTTTTAATGATTTTGAGTTGATTCTTGTTTTAATAATTCACAAAAATGTTAAAATATTTTATTTTATCAAAAAATCCCAAAAATATTATTTATTTCATATAATTGATATTTTTGCAAAGAATTAATATTTTCATTGTTTTTGGCATTTTAAATATTTTTTCTACATTGATTTTGCAACTTTTAATGCTTTCTAATTATTTTGTAGGTCAATACTTAATTTTTGAAGCATTAATCCAAGATCACAATTTGTTTTCCATGTGTTAAACAATTTTTGATCATTTTAATTGAATTTTTATTCAATTAAATACATTTTGAAAACAAATTAGGGTTTTGGATTAATTCAACCCTCATAAATCATTTTCAAAACCTTTTTGGGCCTCTTGAGAGAGTGTAAGACCCATCCCCCCTTGTACAAAAACTTTTTGGGACTCATCCATTGTATAAGTCCCTCTGTACAAGTAAATGGCACGATCGTCGCCCGTTTAAAAATAAAAACCATCTGGGCCTCTCCTTGAGCTATAAGACCCATTCAAAACACTTTGGGCCTCTATTAGAGTGTAAGGCCCAATCCCCCTTTTAACCAAAACATTTTGGGCCTCACTTATTGTATAAGTCCCTCTGCGTTAAAAGAAAACCTCGGCACGATCGCCATTTTTAAACGAAAAATCATTTGGGCCTACCCTCGTGTTATAAGCCCCACTCTTTTCTTTAAACCTTTTTGGGCCTCTTGAGAGAGTGTAAGACCCATCCCTTTGTACAGAAAACCATTTTTTAGGCCCCAGTCACTTGTATAAGTCCCTCTGTACAAAATTCAAACAGTGCGCTCACTGATAAAACCCTGGGCCTCTCCTTGAGCTGTAAGCCCCAAATCTTTCTTTTTCAAAGCACTTTCTCCTTTGATTTTGAATAAACTGTTGTTTTCATCTTTCTTTGTTGAATAACTAACCAAACAACATGGAAGCACTACAACCGAGTAAGTGGTTATCGCTTTCATTTACTGCTTTCATATTATAAACTGTATTGTGGGGCTGCTCACTGTAAGTCTCCTTTCGTAAACTCATATCTACTGTGTAATAATAGTATAGATATCTCGAGTTTCCCCGGCAACTACGTCTAGAACTAGGTGACGTCGTTTCACTTATTCGTAGAAATAGACGCCTAGATCCCCAATAGGAGCACCAGATACAGTCTTCTCTTCGGCTGTCCTCCTTAGGAATCGTCAAGAAGCTCTACTCCCCCAAGATGAATGTATTCTCCGTGAATGGCATCTTTGAGTTTCTTCCCAATTCTTGAACTTTCCTGACTTGATCTATTCCTTGTGGATAGCTTGCCTTGAATGTCTCGGGGTTTGGGTACCCACTACGGTCATAATCTTGGACCTTAACTAAGGAACCCTCTTTAAAAGCTAAAAGTCGCTGGATAGTAAACCTCGCACGTTTACCAGTGGTTTTTATCTTTAAAAGAGTTATCTCTCCTAATGGAAAGGAGATGATAGACCCACGGGCTTCTTAAAAGCATCGGCCTCCTCTTGGGCATTATTCAAGGACACTACGGCTTCTTAGAAGTATTCACAGCCTCCTCTTAGGCTTCGTATAATGATCTCTTCCTCCGGGAATGATAGCCTCCTCTTGGGCTTCGTACAAGGACCCGTCGGCTTCTTAAAAGTTTCCAGCCTCCTCTTGGGCTTCGTACAAATTGTCCCGACAACCTCCTAGAGGTATAGGAACAGAACTTAGTCATCTTCATAGAACAGTCCTTTCATAGAGTCTACTACTGTTTCTCACAGCATAGTACAAAAGATAAAACTCTAGACACGGACAGTCTAACTTCCTTGAGTCTCAAAGACATTCTCAAGCACCCTTCGTTAGATAGGAAGGAAACCCGCAGACTCGGACAGTCTCAATACCCTTTGGATTTCCCGTTTCCCCAAAGAAAAGGAAATATCCCTGATCCTCAAATCAAACCCCTGGGTACAGTGATGCTCATATAAGAACTGATTTTCTCTTTTAAAATCAGTATATTGGATCTGTCACTCAACTGAAACAGTTACAATAGCCTCCATCTCGGGCTTCGTACGAGATACCAAAATTCTCCCCAGTGGAGTCAAACAACCTTTTTCGCCTCTCTCTCGGGTTTCGTACGAGACACATAAGAGACTCTCTCGTTGAGTCAATTACCCCTTTCGCCTCAATCTCGGGCTTTATACGAGATACAAAAAGGTTCATATTGAGCCAAACAAATAGCCTCCTCTTAGGCTTCGTATAACGATATGCCCCACTGGGTCGAACGCTTTTAGCCTCTTTCTCGGGCTTTGTACGAGACACAAAATAGCCTCCTCTTAGGCTTTGTATAATGATTTTCCTAGCGGAAATTAGCCTCCTCTTAGGCTTTGTATAAGAAAACCACTGGTTAATCCAATCAACCTTTTAGCATCAAAGTTGTGCCTCGTTCACAGTACACAAACCTCAACAACTTCTTCCCCTTCATCTAATCGCTGTAAGCGGCAAGCCTCTGGATCATCTACATCCATGCCACTGTCCCTCTTTTAGCATGAGAAATTCCTAAGGAAAGATGGCATTGCTCTACACTGAGTTAAAGTCTTCTCCTTTAGGTTAAAACCCTTTCCTCGGAAATTATGGCATTGCTCGGATCCGCGTATCCCAGTTAAAGTAATTCTCCTTCTCCCCTCTTTAGAGATGACAAATTCTCTCTAAAGCCGAGACCTTCAGCTTCACATCTTGGGCTTTGAACAAGATACAAATCACCTTTCGCTTCACGTCTTGGGCTTTGAACAAGACACCAAAAACCAATTTCCTCCCATAGAATAGGAGGAACTACGAACGCTCTGATTTCCCTGTTTCGGTAAACGGGAATACGTAGGCATAAGATCGAAAGAAAAGATCTTAGCGAGCGCAATCAACAAAAACCCAAATCCCATATCTCCATCAACCAAAAGCAGTATTTCAAAAGCATCAGTCCTAACATCCTAATCCTTGTTCCCCGCTAGAAGTTCCTAGAAAGAAAGAAAACAGTATTGGCGAAAATACAAATAACTAGTACAAAGGCCCCCCCACATTGATAGCATCCGTAACCTAACAGACCGCTGTTTAAACTCAGTATGCAAGCAGGGTTAATTGGAGACATATATTTCCCTTCCTTATTCAGCTTACAATAGGATAAAAAATGAATCGACCTGTAGTCAAAGCTCGAACCGCAGAGAGCGACCAGCGCTTAAGAACCGCGTCCAAAATCGCTCGCTACAGAAAAGTGGCACCCACCGTGGGGCATATCGCAATTTTTCTTTCTTTCTGTTCTCCTTATAAAATGGCGACTCTGCTGGGGAGTCTCCTTTTCTGCCTTAGGGCATCATCCCCGTTTTCTACGGAAAATGGGAACTCTACCGAAGAGAAAGGTTGACCTCTGCTGGTCCATCTCTTAGGCAGGGAACCACAGATTGGGGCTTCCGCCGGGGAACCCATTCCTATCAGGAACTTAGGAATCATAGCTTTATAAGTCTAGGATGATTAGGACAAATATATATACTGCTTTTCCTAATTGCTATACGTGTTTATTTTTCTGCTAATGGGAATGCGTGTGATGCCGCGTGTGGTGAGTTGAGTATACACTTAAGAAAAGCCAACCTTTTTTGTAGTGCGGAAACTATCGGAAATAGTTGTTACGCGATACTACCCTCATTTGAGGCTGGTGATCTATTCTCGGTGAATGGCACTTACTCTAAGATTGCTCTACAACTCGCTGGCGATCCGCTTGTTGTTTTGCTTTCCTGGGAGGAGCTGATGATAATGAGTACAGGTACAAAAATCACCCTAGTATAAACCTTTGGGGATGGGTAGAGCCTTGACTTCATGACAACGACCCTCTGACCCCATGTTTTTTCTATGTTTTTGTGTGCTGCATTCATGCATTCATTTAATAAAACATTAAAACATTCAAAAGACTTTCTCTTCTAGTCTCTCTGTTTTTCAAATTAAACTAAGACTGTGATTGCAAATATCAGAGAAGAGGATTACGCTAATGGATTTCGGTAGAAGGAGAACTCACCAGTATACCTTCAAGGTTCCAAAACTAGGGGATTTGAGAAGGTTAGCAAGGATGATCGTTAACCCAGAGGCTTTCAGAGCCAAGCACGGTGGTTTGCTACCACTGTTAAGAGTCCATGTAATTAAGGGAATCATGGACACGCTCATTCAATTCTACGATCCGGTTTATCATTGTTTCACATTCCCGGATTACCAGCTTGCACCAATGCTGGAGGAGTATTCTCATCTGACTGATTTACATATCACTGATCGAGCTCCGTTTTCTGGACTGGAAGAAATTCCAAAGAATCAGACTATTGTAATAGCAATTCATTTGGATGAGTCTGAGGTCAGGACTCACATGACCACTAAGGGTGGCATCCAAGGTTTGCCAGCCCAGTTCTTGACAAAGAAAGCTCTGTACTTCGCTAGTATAGGGAACATGACTGCTTTTGAAAGCATCTTTGTACTGCTCACCTACGGGTTATTTTTGTTTCCTAACATCAATAACTTCGTCGATATCAACGCTATTAAGGTTTTTCTCATTGGAAACCCTGTGCCGACTTTGGTCGCAGATGCGTATCATTCTGTACACTTGGGAAATTTGTACAGCGGAGGGGAGATCACATGTTGTGTACCTTTGCTCTACAAATGGTTTATCTCTCACTTGCCCAAGTCTGCTGCTTTTTGGGATTGCAAGAGTGTCTTACGTTGGTCGCAGAAGATCATGTCCCTTACCAACTCTGATATAGATTGGTGTAATAGGATTTATGAGGGAATCAGAATCATTGACCGTTGTGGAAACTTCCCCAGCGTACCCCTCATAGGAACTAAAGGAGGAATCAACTATCATCCGATATTAGTTCTTCGTCAATTTGGATACCCGATGAGACACATCCCACTGGATGTTCATCTGGAAGGTCTTTTCTTCAAAGAAGGAGAAAGTGACAGAGCACTAAAGATGGAAATAGTACAAGCTTGGAAACATGTTCATAAGAAAAGACGAGAGTCTCTGGGAAAACCGAACTGTGTCTCGGTGGAACCTTATCTCCATTGGGTACAAACTAGAGCTCTCAAGCTAAAGATGCCTTATCCTCGTTACGGAATTCTTCCGCCAAGGGAAACTGTCATGTACTTCATGCCGGAAACCGAAAGGCTTCAGGTTACTCTCAACAAAGTTCAAAAGGAAAGAAGATCTTGGAAGAACAAGTACCACACCCTCGACGTAGAGTGTATCCAAATACAACAACTATTAAAAGAGAAAGATGCTCTGATTGAAATTTTGGAGCAGCATGCTGTAGAGAATCAAGATGACCAAAGGAATTTGCTCGCTCCTTTCACCTGGCAAAGGAATGACAACCCGACAACGGCCCAAGCGCCCCGGTCAAAGAAGAGGACTCGGGACCCATTAGTTTAGGTTTCTGTTTCTGCACTTTGTAATCTACTGTATTTCCATTGGAATTCAATAAAAAAGGGTTTTCCCCACTGTTTGATATTTGCAATCTAATTGTCGAAGTTTATTTTGATTAAACCAAAAACAACAATTAATATAATCATTGCATTCATCATTCTCACATCGCGTATTCTTCTTCCCTACGAATCTTACGTTTGTGTCTCGATTCTAGAGTCAAACTGTCTCATTCGTATAATACTCGGGCCAATCGTCAGAAAAGGATGGATGATCTTGAGGAAGAAAACAGAGAGTTGAAAGAAGAGATCGACGTTCTGAGAGAGGATATGAGAAAGCTTCGTAACGACATGCAAGCCATGGAAGAAGCTCAGCTACAAAGAACTGTGATCTCAGAGATCACCTCAACGCCCATCATAGAAAAGTATGATCCTAGGTATCAGATACCGAAAGATCGTCCGTGGGGCATGCCTGTTAACTATATCCCGGAAGGATATGTTCTGCCGATCACTGAAGATCATGGAATCGCAACAGAATCCGCTGGGCCTGAAGGTTACAAACTTCGGGAAAGCGAAGATGCCAGGGGCATACTCAAGACTCCTGAAGGTTACAAACTTCGGGAGGCGCCAAGACTTACTGCCGTAGTCACGGTACCACCCCCTGTGGTGCACACTGTCCCGAAAGGACAGGTTCCCCAGACACCTTCTGGCAAGAAGGAAACTATGTTTGACAGAATGGAGGAATTCCAGGAGCAGTTCTTGGAAATGCAGAAAGAGCTGCAAGCCATTCGCGGTCAAGATCTATTTGGAAAGGACGCCGCAGACCTCTGCTTGGTCCCAAATGTGAAAGTCCCGCACAAGTTCCAAGTGCCCGACTTTGAAAAATACAAGGGTAACTCTTGCCCTCAGAGCCATCTGGTGATGTACGCTCGGCGGATGTCAGCACAGACGGAGAATCAGGACCTGCTGATTCACTACTTCCAGGATAGTTTAACCGGTTCCGCACTCAAATGGTATATGGGTTTAAACCGTACTACGATCAGTACATTCAGAGATCTTGGTACTGCCTTCGTCCAACAATACAAGTACAATTTGGACATGGCACCCGACAGAGATCAACTCAGATCGATGTCGCAAAAGGAAAAGGAAACCTTTAAGGAGTATGCTCAAAGGTGGCGTGAAATTGCCGCTCAAATTTGTCCACCTCTTGAGGAAAAAGAGATGACAAAGATCTTCTTAAAGACCTTAAGCTCATTTTACTATGACCGAATGGTTGCCAGTGCGCCCAGTGATTTCACCGAAATGGTCGGCATGGGTGTACGTCTTGAGGAAGCCGTCCGAGAAGGACGTTTGGTGAAAGACACTGGATCAACGAGCAGTACTAAAAAATACGGTAGTGCTCTCCCTAAGAAAAAAGAGCAAGATATTGGGAATATCTCCCTCGGAAAGCAAAGGCGACGTTATCAGCCAGTAGCAGCTGTTACTCCTGCTATCGGCCCCGCGCCTGTTCCTATGTATCAACCTCAGATTGCGCAGAGCCAACCTGACCAACAAAGGACACAACCGCCTCTTCAGCAGGCTCGTCCTCCATATAACAACAACCGTACAACACGGCCACCGGGATTTGATCCTATACCCATAATGTACGCGGAGCTGTTTCCGTTACTGCTGGCTAAGGGGCACATTCAGACTAAGTCTCCCCTTTCAGTTCCGGAAAATTCGCCTTTTTGGTTTAAAGCGGATCAGACATGCCCTTATCATCAAGGAGGTTCGGGGCATAACATTGAGACTTATCTCAATTTCAAATCCGACGTGCAAAAGCTTGTTAGGAGCGGGCTCTTATCTTTCAAAGATACGAATCCTAATGTTCTTACGAACCCGCTGCCTCAACATGAGAAAACTACAGTCAATCTGATTGAGAAAGAGACTAACAATGTCTATCAAATTCACGATGTATTCTTATTGGAGACCAATCTGGTCAAGATGCATTGTAGACAGAGTGGATATGGCCATGTGCCACCTCATAATTATCACCAGTGTGATATCTGCTCTAAAGACAACCAGGGATGTTCTGTAGTGCAAGCAGCTCTACAGGAACAAATGGATCTTGGATGGATCCAAGAGCACCGAGTTCGTGGAGTTAACATGGTTTACACAAATTCCAACGTCATTCAAAACCATGACATCCGTGCGATGAATGTCAACTTGGTGGTGATGCACTCAAGGCAAAGCCACTATCATAATCTGCCACGGCACGATTACAGTTCCTGTCTGATTTGCTCGGTAAACAAACAGGGATGCTCTTTCATACAAGAGGCCCTCCAGCGTCAGATGGATCTTGGATGGATCCAAGACTACCATGATAGGAACTCTTATCAGATCAATATGGTTCAAATATTCGATATCCGCGTAATGAATACCAACCTGGTAGAATTACATGCTGAGCAGGTCCGACTTGGGTTCTTAGTATCACATGATTATCAAAACTGTAAAGCGGGTTGCGAAAACGATCGAGGTTGTACCCTTGTCCAGGAGGCACTTCAGCACTTGTTAAATCATTGGTGGATGCCAATCTATATGGACGAAGATACTCAGCAGATTAGTATCAATCACAGGAATCCTACTCGTCGTCAAAGTCAGGATGTCCGATTAGTGGAAACTAACCTAGTGAGGTTACATTGCATTCAAAGCGGGCGTGGCCAGGTGCCACCACACAATTATGACAGTTGTAGCGTCTGTTCAGAAAGTAACCAAGGGTGTTACCTTGTGAGAGTAGCTCTTCAGGGTCAGGTGGACCGTGGAGAAATTCGTCCATATCCGGGTTCTGGACCCATCAACGGGTCGCCGAATTACCTTGCCGATCAAATCGAGGATGTTTTTGCCATCATCCCTCTATTTGATGAATCTATAGTTCCCAACCAGGAACGGATTGAGATTACTTATGATGGTCAGAAAAATTAGAAGGTTCCTATAGTCATCTATCTACCGGGGCCATTGCCGTATGAATCAGCTAAGGCAATTCCTTACAAATACGGTGCAACAACAATTGAAAATGGAAAGGAAATTCCATTACCCTCCGTCGTGAATATTGCAGACATCAGTCGTGTAACACGGAGCGGTCGAATCTTCAACCGAGGGGTTGGGGAATCCAACAAAGAAAAGGAACTTCAGGCAAAAATTCCTGATCCACCAGTCGATCAATCTAGCAATCCCGACTTTTCAAAAGACAAAGATGAGATGCTAAAGCTCATCCAAAGGAGTGAATACAACATTGTTGATCAACTGTTACAGACTCCTTCAAAGATCTCAGTATTATCACTGTTACTCAGTTCAGAAGCACACAGAGAGGCTCTACAGAAAGTTTTGGAGCAAGCCTTTGTGGAACAGGATGTAACAATCAGACAGTTCGGTAGCATTGTCTCTAACATCACTTCCTGCAATAATTTGGGATTTAGTGATGAGGAATTACCTGAAGAAGGTCGCCATCATAACATGGCGCTCAATATCACAGTTAACTGTCAGGACGATGCTTTAGCCAGCATACTGGTAGACACAGGGTCAGCCCTGAATGTTATGCCGAAGTCCACTTTGATGCAATTATCATTTAAGGGCCCTCCGATGAGATTCAGCGAGGTCGTCGTCAAAGCATTCGACGGATCCAGAAAAACAGTTATTGGCGAAGTTGATCTTCCCATAACTATTGGTCCTCACACTTTCCAAATCACTTTCCAGGTCATGGACATCCGGGCAACATACAGTTGTTTATTAGGAAGACCTTGGATACATCAGGCTGGAGCAGTTACTTCAACCCTCCACCAAAAGCTAAAGTTCGTCAAGAACGATCAACTTGTCACGGTTTGTGGGGAACAAGCCTTGCTTGTGAGCAACTTATCATCGTCTACTTGTGTGGAACCCGAGGAGGTTATTGGAACTTAGTTCCAAGCACTATCGGTGAGCAAGAACAATTAATCCGAAGAAGGAACTTCAATTTCTTCATACAAAGATGTTATCAAAGTGGTCGAGAGTACCGATACAACAGGATGGGGATGGCTTGTCATTCCTATCGACAATAAAACAAAGAAGGGTCTTGGTTTTTCTGCAACCTGTACCCGGACAGCTGCCAACAATGAAGGCCTTCATCCCCTTCAGAACTTCTTCCACAGTGGAGGTTTTCTTCACCCCGTGTCTCAGACAGTTCATGCTATCAATGAAGAAGATCCCTCTGACACAGATGAAGAATGGAAGTCCTACCTTAACAAGGACGACTATATGTCTCAGGAAGAGGTGCCTATGCCTTTTTTATTTCCTACAGAAAGTCCGAGATTTATACCAAGATCAGATGTCGAAATGATCTACGGGGATTGTGATCCGGAAGGATGCGTGCTCCGCCAAATTCATTGGAGGAAGACACTCCGATGAAAGACAATTTTGACTACAATTACTACGGCCCGATGGATGGCCTGCCAATGTGGCTGCCTTACCCAGGAAACTTGGGGCAAGAAATTCAGCCGAGTAATGAAGCTCAGCTGAGCATCATTGAACAGAATACCTGTGTCCCCGCCATGTCATGGGATCAACACTCAGGTCATTCGAAAACTACTCAACATGAAGATGAATTCGCAACGTTTGCAGGACTAGAATTCGTCAATTATGCTTTTCCCGAGGTCAACGTCATCGAGAGAAATGACTTCTCTAGTTCCAAAGAAGTTTGGGACACTCTGGGATAACCAAGTGGAAAATATGACTATATGGTCAAGTACACTGCTCCCGAAAGCTCTCGTATCAGGCTCGAAGATATCTAGTCAACTGGATGGGGAGATACAGCTGAGAGCACAAATGCTATGCAAAATACAACAGAGGAATCCTCCTACGACAATTCTGCTTGGGAGATAGATTCCAATGATCCTGCTCCACCAGAAATCAGCGTCATTTCTGAAGACAGATCAAAGAAGGTACCAGACTTTGTGATTCACCGAGGGGTTCGCCGCCAATGGGTTGCCGTCGATGTTCCGAAGGTCGTTCGCCAGTCAAAGTAATTGCCATCTTTAAACCTTTCACCCTGCCCAGGTGAAACGGATGTTTTGATAGGGCTCGTTTTTTGTAAATTTCCCTCTTCGCTTTGCCCAAAGCGACAGAGTTTTGTTTTATAGGGCTGTAGTTTCAGGATTCGACTTGTTCATTAATAAAATAACGTCGTTCTGTAATTTCCGCATTAATTGCTGTTTTCTCTTTTTGCTTTTTCAGAAAATGGTAATCCTAAAAAAAACCATTCAATAATAAAAACAAGCAGTAAAATCAAGACACTGCACACACTTACATTTTCTCTATCTCTTCTAAACACGAATCATCACGTCATGCAGATTGCTTGTTTTATACCCCGTTGAAACATACGATCCGATGCCTTCTCCCAACTTTGAGTTCCCGGTATTCGAGGCTGAAGAAGAAGTCGACAACGAAATTCCAGAAGAGATCTCCCGACTACTCAGACAAGAGGAAAGGTCCATTGAACCTCACAAAGAACCGTTGGAAACGGTAAACTTGGGTTCAGAAAAAGAGAGAAAAGAAATCAGGATCGGAGCACTGCTCAGTCCAACTGCCAGAGAGGGTTTGATAAAGCTTCTCAAAGAATTCCCCGATGTGTTCGCTTGGTCCTATCAGGATATGCCAGGGTTGGATACCAGCATCGTGGAACATCACTTACCGTTGAGATCGGAATGTCCACCAGTAAAGTAAAGGTTGAGACGCACTCACCCGGACATGGCCATCAAAATCAAAGAGGAGGTACAGAAACAGATTGACGCGGGTTTCCTCGCTACATCTGAATATCCTCAATGGTTAGCCAACATCGTACCCGTTCCCAAAAAGGATGGAAAGGTCAGAATGTGTGTTGATTACAGAGATCTAAACAAGGCAAGTCCAAAGGACGACTTTCCTTTACCACACATTGACATGCTGGTTGACAGCACAGCAACGTTCAAAGTATTCTCCTTCATGGATGGATTCTCGGGCTATAACCAAATCAAAATGGCGCCGAAAAATATGGAGAAAACTTCGTTCATTACCCCATGGGGTACCTTTTGTTACAAGGTAATGTCGTTCGGTTTGAAGAATGCCGGGGCAACCTATCAAAGGGCCATGACCACTCTGTTTCATGACATGATACATAAGGAAATCGAGGTATATGTCGATGATATGATTGCAAAATCAAAAACAGAGAGTGAGCACGTTGAACATCTGTCAAAATTGTTCGAACGTCTAAGAAAATTCAAGCTCCGCTTGAATCCCAACAAGTGCACCTTCGGTGTCCGTTCAGGGAAACTACTAGGGTTCATCGTCAGCCAGAAAGGAATTAAAGTTGATCCTGACAAGGTCAAGGCCATTCAAGAAATGCCTTCTCCGAAAACTGAAAAATAAGTCAGAGGATTCCTGGGACGTTTGAACTACATCTCCAGATTCATATTCCTTATGACCGCGACGTGTGCGCCGATTTTCAAATTACTCAAAAAGAACCAGGATTGCGTTTGGTCAGAAGATTGCCAAACCGCCTTCGACAGTATCAAGGAATATCTGTTGAATCCTCCGATTCTATCACCTCCAGTGGAAGGAAGACCACTAATCATTTACCTCACAGTCCTAGAGGACTCGATGGGATGTGTACTTGGCCAACTAGACGAAACCAAAAGGAAAGAGTCTGCCATTTACTATCTAAGCAAGAAATTCACCGACTGCGAAACTCGGTACACAATGCTTGAGAAAACTTGTTGCGCTTTGGCTTGGGCAGCCAAACGTCTTCGCTAGTACATGATTCGTCATACTGCTTGGTTGGTCTCCAAAATGGATCCAATCAAGTATGTTTTCGAAAAACCTGCTCTCATGGGAAGGATTCCCCGTTGGCAGATGTTGCTATCAGAATATGACATAGAGTACCACGCTCAGAAAGCCGTTAAAGGAAGTATTTTAGCTGATCATTTGGCTCATCAACCGATTGACGATCAAGAATCAATCGGGTTTGACTTCCCAGACGAAGATGTCATGTATCTAAAGATGAAAGATTGCGATGAACCGCTACCCAGTGAAGGGCCAGAACCAGGTTCCCAGTGGGGACTTATCTTTGACGGAGCAGTCAATCATTATGGAAACGGAATTGGGGCAATCATTGTTACCCCTCAGGGGTCCCACATTCCTTTCACTGCCAGACTTACATTCAAATGTACGAACAACGAGGCCGAATACGAAGCATGTATCATGGGTCTCGAAGAAGCGATTGATTTAAGGATCAAAAACTTGGATGTATATGGCGACTCAGCCCTGGTTATTAACCAGATAAAAGGAGATTGGAACACATACCAATCAGGATTGATTCCTTACAAAGACTATGCAAGGAGGTTGTTACCCTTCTTCAACAGAGTCGACTTTCATCACATCCCTCGTGATGAGAATCACATGGCTGATGCATTAGCCACTCTCTCTTCCATGATTAGTGTAGGTCGATGGAATGACATACCTGAGATCGACATAATGCGCCTTGAACGGCCCGCTTACATCTTCGCGATTGAAGTAGTCATAGACGACAGACCTTGGTATCACGATATCAAATGCTTCCTTCAGAAACAAGAGTACCCATCTGGGGCACTCAGAAAAGATAGAAAGACCCTCAGAAGATTGGCTGGAAACTTCTTCCTGAGCGGTGACACTCTTTATAAGAGAAATTTTGACATGGTCTTGCTCCGATGCGTCGACAGACCAGAAGCAGACGTGCTCATGAAAGAAATTCATGAAGGATCCTTTGGCACTCATGCCAACGGACACACAATGGCGAGAAAAATTCTCAGGGCCGGGTACTATTGGTTGACCATGGAATCCGACTGCTACAAGTACATGAGGAGGTGTCACAAGTGTCAGATATACTCCGACAAAATTCATGTACCGCCATCACATCTCAAAGTTCTTTCTTCCCCGTGGCCATTTTCCATATGGGGAATCGATATGATTGGTATGATTGAGCCCAAGGCTTCAAACGGACATCGGTTCATCCTGGTAGCCATTGACTACTTCACCAAGTGGGTCGAAGCAGCGTCATTCGCCAATGTAACCCGACAAGTGGTGGTCCGATTTATCAAAAACAATATCATCTGCCGTTACGGTGTTCCAAGCGAGATCATTACTGATAATGGATCTAACTTGAACAATAAGATGATGAAAGAGTTGTGTGCGGAGTTCAAGATCGAACACCATAACTCATCTCCCTACCGACCCAAGATGAACGGAGCGGTAGAAGCGGCTAACAAGAACATCAAGAAGATTGTTCAAAAGATGGTGGTAACCTATAAAGATTGGCACGAAATGCTACCCTTTGCGCTTCATGGTTATCGCACATCTGTCCGTACTTCAACAGGGGCTACCCCTTTCTCTCTAGTATATGGCATGGAGGCAGTGCTCCCCATATAAGTAGAGATCCCATCAATCCGGGTATTGATGGAAGCGAAGCTCACCGAAGCTGAATGGTGTCAAAGTCGACACGACGACTTGAACCTGATCGAAGAGAAGCGAATCACGGCACTATGCCATGGTCAGTTGTATCAACAGAGAATGAAGAGGGTGTTCGACAAAAGGGTCCGACCTCGTGTTTTCAGAAAAGGAGACCTCGTGCTCAAGAAGATACAATCATTTCTCACTGATTCTCGGGGCAAATGGACCCCAAATTATGATGGCCCCTATGTGGTCATGAAAGCTTTCTCAGGCGGCGCCTTGAGACTTGCAACCATGGACGGAGAAGAATTTGCCTACCCCACGAATGTTGATGTAGTCAAGAAATACTTCGCCTAAAACGCAAAAAAAAAAAAAAAAAAAAAAAAAAAAAAAAAAAAAAACGTCTCGGTGGATTGAAAACCCGAAAGGGCGGTCCAGGCAAAAGTTAGAGACATGAAAAAAAATCATCCCGATGGATTGGAAACATCATAGTACAATCCAGGCAAAAATTAGGGATAATGGCAAGTAACTATGTTCAACAGAGGCAAGTCCCTCAGCAGCAGTTGCATCATCTATCGGAGGAAATCTCCCGTCAAAAGGTCATCTTCGACAGAAGCTCAGGATGTCCCGAATTCAAAGTTGGTAGAAGGATAATGGTCGTTATGTTTCAACGTAGCCCTTTTCCCTGTAAATTACCATTTTCTAACTTTGTATATACTCTTTGGAATCACACGTTTGGCTGATCTCCATCTTATCAATAAAATTTGAGCCCTTGTGCTTTTGTTTGTAATTCTTTACTTATTTTAGCTTTACAGAACGACGTTGTTTAAACTTAATCAGCGATTCTTGAAATAAAACAAAAATGAATTTACCTGTTAAAACTTTTTCTGCTTTTAAATTAAAGATGGCATTTCTTTTGACTGTTGAACATCAGAAGAACATCGATCGCTTCTCCCGAAGTAAGCGAACTTCAAAGTGCATAATCAAAGTACTCCTTCTAAGCCAGTATGCCTGAATGAAGGGGTCAACTGTGTCAGAGACCTTGTTTTGTCTGACACGCTTCGGCCGAGTTCTCATCTCCTAAGCCCGATCAACATAGCTCCCAACAGGACTATCTCTCCTAAGCAAGGTGGAATTGCTATTTTGAATCAACGGTACTTCTTCGCCCCGCGATGGCCGAGTATCCAATTGTGTTCATCCATTAGTCTGTATGTCGCGTCAGTTTTGTCAGCATATACATACGTACTTCATGCATTTTTTATTTGCATTTACATTTCATATTGCATCGATATCACTCTAGTCGGTCTTGTCCCCTAGTGGTAGAAGTCCTCTCAATCGAGTTGTCGGTTCTTGCCTCGTCAGGAAATATTGTGTCTGAACAACCTCGCTTCCAGTTTAATTCTGGAAAGAAGTTGGTCCTTGACCACTTTGATAACTTAAACCTCTGAACGACCAGAGAAACCTTCAACAGATGTCACTCTTTGCCGTCAAAGATGATATCCTTGCTTTCCCGGATTAAGGAAAATCCACAGAGAAAGCCTCGTGATCAGAGATTCTGCAGCACGCCAGTTTTCGCTCCGAAAAACCACTGATGAGGAGGTCATTGGCACCTCAAAATTGGACCCCATCATATGGCGTTTCTCCGGGAAGATCCCGAGAAAAGTATGATGTAAGATCCCAAGTGACAGCAGTCTCTCAAGAGACTGCTTTCCCCAGTAGAATCGACAAATTGCGTCTCCAACAGAGAAGTTTGTGCAACTCTACAACTCAGATGTTGGGTTCCCCAGCAAGTCTAACATCAAAGCTTTTTCCATCAAATGGCATCTCCCCAGGAAAATTCGGCGAGAAGTTTGAAGGAAAACCGCAACACATAGCGTCCCTTGTCAATAAAGTTTATTGACAAAAGAAACTAAGACCAGTTCCTTGGTAGGAAACCAGGAACGAGGGGAAGTTCATTTCAGAGACTGAGACCAGTTCTTGGTAGGAAACCAGGATCGAGGGGAAGTTTAAATCATAAACTAAGACCAGTTCCTTGGTAGGAAACCAAGAACGAGGGGAGGTTTATTTCAAAAGAAAACTGAGACCAGTTCCTTGGTAAGAAACCAGGGTCGAGGGGAAGTTTAAATCAGAAACTGAGACCAGTTCCTTGGCTGAGGACCAGGATCGAGGGGAAGTTTACCTTTTCTGAGCATCATTGCTTAGCTAAAGAAGATGAATGCGTAAGCTACCATTCATAACCACCATCAAAATTTCGGATATTCTGATATTTAATCCTCTTGCACCCCGAATGCCCGAATCCCTTCGTCATTCACACCTTCGGGTCCAAGAAGATTAAATAGGGGCATCTGTAATACCCTAAATTTTGACCACTTAGATTTCCCATCATTGTGAAAATCATCATCACAATATGGATGTACCTTTATGCTTCATTAGTCTCCCCAAAGATGGGTGAGCATCCACTACAATCAAAATTAGGGTTTCAAGCCCTCTCTGAGTGCTTAGACAAAGGATCAATCAAGAAATGACATGATCTTCAACTTGTCTAATCTCTCAAACATCCACAATGGATCAAAAAGGACTCCCACTTCAAGGATTAAGCACAAGGCTGCTCCCTTCTAGGTGGATCAAGTCTCAAGATCGACAGTGTCACCAAATTAGGGTTTTGGTCGACCAGGGCCTCCAGATGGAAATTTTCATCTGGACACAAGGCAATGCTCCAAAACATAACCTAATATACTTCATGGAACCTCATGAACCCATGCATCAAGTCAATTTTGCCTCAGGGGATGCATTCATCAAAAATCAGGAATTAGGGTTTCTTGACCTAATTCACCCATAAGTTGACTTTTGGGACAAACCATGAGCCAAGACCTCAAGACATGATTTGAGGGTCTCTAATATACCATATTGATCCATTTGGAACAATGGATTGATCCAAGAAGTTTGAGCAACAAGTCTCAATTTCATCTGCACCACAATTAGGGTTTTAAGGGAAAAGTCAACTGTAACTTTGACTTTTGACCAGGACATGCTCCCAAACCCTAGACCATGCCTTAATGTACCCTATGGTACCCTTGGAACATGTCCATCAAGTTTGATTTAGGTCAAGGACATGATTTCATGAAGAATTGCACAGTTTGGAATTCATCTGATAAAAAGTCAACCGTGCTCAAAAGTCAACTTTGACTTTTTGAGATTTTTCACCAAAATGGATTTTTAACCCTAAAATGATGTTAATGTATGATTTGAATCATCAGTCATCAAGAAAAATCAAGAAAGTGAGATAACTTGTAAAAGGGGTAACCATAAAACTTATAAAATTTTCTAAGTTAAAAATAAAGTGGCAAAGGTACCAACTTTGGAGGACCATAACTCCTAAACCACAAGGCCATTTTTTCTCATCCAAAGATGGATTTGTAGCCCTCATTATCACCTACAAAAACTTCAACTACAAGTCATTCCAATTCATTGAGTATTTTGAGTTATGGAGTGATCAAAGTGGCTGAAAAGTGAAAATGTCACTTTTTCCAACACTTAGTGAAATTTTCACTAAGTCAGATTTTGCCTCACTTTTTGCCAAATGTAGGGGGATTTTTCACTTGGAATCAAAAGAGATCTAAACCAAACTTGTTCAAACAGTTGTTGTATCATGTAAGAGCTTTCCAAAATGGCCAAGAACATTGCCAAATTCAACCTACACCATGAGATACAACATTGCCAAGTTGCCTTGCTGAAATCTGTCAAGGCAAGGCAGAATTTGCAACTTTGGTCGATTTGCCAAAATCAGCCAAATTCAATTGCTCCTATCCATTTGGACACCTCAGAGGATTGAATCTAAAGGGGACAATCACTGAGCCAAGCCTCCAAAGTCCATGGAACAAGAAATAGCATGTTGAACCTAGAATGGCCAAAATAGGGACAAGACTTCAAATTTGGAATGAGGCATTCAATGGAACCATCAAGGTGGCATGGACTGAGCCATTCTCATCTGAAATCAGTCAAGACTTATCTAAGACCAAGGGGACCAAAGCTCTGTGCCCTAACCTCTAGTCAATGGCTAGAGGAGACTTGGATTTTCATTTGCCAACATTGGCCAAACCTACTTACCAGCTGCCATGCACTATTCCTTGCAAAACAAACTTGCTCTACTATAAATAGAGCTCAATTGTGGTCAGTTTGAGTACACCAAAGCCATCTAACAGATGCTTTCCTCAAAATCTCTTTCTCTTGGCAAAAAATGTCTTTCTTAGCAAGGTAGCTATCGGGTTTTGAGTTTGAGAGCAATGCTGCACAAACCAATCACTCACACACCTCACATACATCACATATGAGCTGATCAAACACTCACATAACTTCTGAAACATCAATTTCATGAAATCACCAGCTGGTTGCTCACATTTTCAAACAAGGTGCAGCTGAGGTACCACAAAATGATTCAACCAATTTCAATCAAGTCCAACCATCCAAACACAATCCATAGGGTGTAGGGAAGCTGTTCAGATCATCACAACTCATCTGTAACACCTCTAAATCAAAAATCACTTTGAACTTGCTGTCACGACTTGGAGGTAAGCACATACTTGGTCATCTCTCAATCTATGCATATTTCCTCGCACAATAATTTGGCCATATGTTCATAATCATGCATGGAATGTTTTCCCTCAATTAATTGCATTATTTGAATCGTGTATCAAAAATCCTAGCCTTCATGCAGAAATTAGGGTTCTTGAGGTCTCTTTGTGATTTCTTGTTGTATGTTTAATTTAAATGAAATTAAAGTACATAGACATGATCGTGAGGTTGAGACGAGCATAATGATATGTGGATTGCATGATATGATTACGTATTCCTGGAGATTGAATAGAAAACGCAAATCTGGGCAAACTGAAAAACGCGCGTGTTCTTGGTGTTGTTCTTGGCGCCATTTTTAGAAATTCAAATATTTGAATTTTGTGATTTTGTTTAATTGATTCAAAAATTAATTTCTCTCTGAGTTTTAATGATTTTGAGTTGATTCTTTTTTTAATAATTCACAAAAATGTTAAAATATTTTATTTTATCAAAAAATCCCAAAAATATTATTTATTTCATATAATTGATATTTTTGCAAAGAATTAATATTTTCAATGTTTTTGGCATTTTAAATATTTTTTCTACATTGATTTTGCAACTTTTAATGCTTTCTAATTATTTTGTAGGTCAATACTTAATTTTTGAAGCATTAATCCAAGATCACAATTTGTTTTCCATGTGTTAAACAATTTTTGATCATTTTAATTGAATTTTTATTCAATTAAATACATTTTGAAAACAAATTAGGGTTTTGGATTAATTCAACCCTCATAAATCATTTTCAAAACCTTTTTGGGCCTCTTGAGAGAGTGTAAGACCCATCCCCCCTTGTACAAAAACTTTTTGGGCCTCATCCATTGTATAAGTCCCTCTGTACAAGTAAACGGCACGATCGTCGCCCGTTTAAAAATAAAAACCATCTGGGCCTCTCCTTGAGCTATAAGACCCATTCAAAACACTTTGGGCCTCTATTAGAGTGTAAGAACCAATCCCCCTTTTAACCAAAACATTTTGGGCCTCACTTATTGTATAAGTCCCTCTGCGTTAAAAGAAAACCTCGGCGCGATCGCCATTTTTAAACGAAAAATCATTTGGGCCTACCCTCGTGTTATAAGCCCCACTCTTTTCTTTAAACCTTTTTGGGCCTCTTGAGAGAGTGTAAGACCCATCCCTTTGTACAGAAAACCATTTTTTGGGCCCCAGTCACTTGTATAAGTCCCTCTGTACAAAATTCAAACAGTGCGCTCACTGATAAAACCCTGGGCCTCTCCTTGAGCTGTAAGCCCCAAATCTTTCTTTTTCAAAGCACTTTCTCCTTTGATTTTAAATATACTGTTGTTTTCATCTTTCTTTGTTGAACAACTAACCAAACAGCATGGAAGCACTACAACCGAGTAAGTGGTTATCGCTTTCATTTACTGCTTTCATATTATAAACTGTATTGTGGGGCTGCTCACTGTAAGTCTCCTTTCATAAACTCATATCTACTGTGTAATAATAGTATAGATATCTCGAGTTTCCCCGGCAACTACGTCTAGAACTAGGTGACGCTGTTTCACTTATTCGTAGAAATAGACGCCTAGATCCCCAATAGGAGCACCAGATACAGTCTTCTCTTCGGCTTTCCTCCTTAGGAATCGTCAAGAAGCTCTACTCCCCCAAGATGAATGTATTCTCCGTGAATGGCATCTTTGAGTTTCTTCCCAATTCTCGAACTTTCTTGACTTGATCTATTCCTTGTGGATAGCTTTCCTTGAATGTCTCGGGGTTTGGGTACTCACTACGGTCATAATCTTGGACCTTAACTAAGGAACCCTCTTTAAAAGCTAAAAGTCGCTGGATAGTAAACCTCGCATGTTTACCAGTGGTTTTTATCTTTAAAAGAGTTATCTCTCCTAATGGAAAGGAGATGATAGACCCACGGGCTTCTTAAAAGCATCGGCCTCCTCTTGGGCATTATTCAAGGACACTACGGCTTCTTAGAAGTATTCACAGCCTCCTCTTAGGCTTCGTATAATGATCTCTTCCTCCGGGAATGATAGCCTCCTCTTGGGCTTCGTACAAGGACCCGTCGGCTTCTTAAAAGTTTCCAGCCTCCTCTTGGGCTTCATACAAATTGTCCCGACGACCTCCTAGAGGTATAGGAACATAACTTAGTCATCTTCATAGAACAGTCCTTTCATAGAGTCTACTACTGTTTCTCACAGCATAGTACAAAAGATAAAACTCTAGACACGGACAGTCTAACTTCCTTGAGTCTCAAAGACATTCTCAAGCACCCTTCGTTAGATAGGAAGGAAACCCGCAGACTCGGACAGTCTCAATACCCTTTGGATTTCCCGTTTCCCCAAAGAAAAGGAAATATCCCTGATCCTCAAATCAAACCCCTGGGTACAGTGATGCTCATATAAGAACTGATTTTCTCTTTTAAAATCAGTATATTGGATCTGTCACTCAACTGAAACAGTTACAATAGCCTCCATCTCGGGCTTCGTACGAGATACCAAAATTCTCCCCAGTGGAGTCAAACAACCTTTTTCGCCTCTCTCTCGGGTTTCGTACGAGACACATAAGAGACTCTCTCGTTGAGTCAATTACCCCTTTCGCCTCTATCTCGGGCTTTATACGAGATACAAAAAGGTTCATATTGAGCCAAACAAATAGCCTCCTCTTAGGCTTCGTATAACGATATGCCCCACTGGGTCGAACCCTTTTAGCCTCTTTCTCGGGCTTTGTACGAGACACAAAATAGCCTCCTCTTAGGCTTTGTATAATGATTTTCCTAGCGGAAATTAGCCTCCTCTTAGGCTTTGTATAAGAAAACCACTGGTTAATCCAATCAACCTTTTAGCATCAAAGTTGTGCCTCGTTCACAGTACACAAACCTCAACAACTTCTTCCCCTTCATCTAATCGCTGTAAGCGGCAAGCCTCTGGATCATCTACATCCATGCCACTGTCCCTCTTTTAGCATGAGAAATTCCTAAGGAAAGATGGCATTGCTCTACACTGAGTTAAAGTCTTCTCCTTCGGGTCAAAACCCTTTCCTCAGAAATTATGGCATTGCTCGGATCCGCGTATCCCAGTTAAAGTAATTCTCCTTCTCCCCTCTTTAGAGATGACAAATTCTCTCTAAATCCGAGACCTTCAGCTTCACATCTTAGGCTTTGAACAAGATACAAATCACCTTTCGCTTCACGTCTTGGGCTTTAAACAAGACACCAAAAACCAATTTCCTCCCATAGAATAGGAGGAACTACGAACGCTCTGATTTCCCTGTTTCGGTAAACGGGAATACGTAGGCATAAGATCGAAAGAAAAGATCTTAGCGAGCGCAATCAACAAAAACCCAAATCCCATATCTCCATCAACCAAAAGCAGTATTTCAAAAGCATCAGTCCTAACATCCTAATCCTTGTTCCCCGCTAGAAGTTCCTAGAAAGAAAGAAAACAGTATTGGCGAAAATACAAATAACCAGTACAAAGGCCCCCCCACATTGATAGCATCTGTAACCTAACAGACCGCTGTTTAAACTCAGTATGCAAGTAGGGTTAATTGGAGACATCTATTTCCCTTCCTTATTCAGCTTACAATAGGATAAAAAATGAATCGACCTGTAGTCAAAGCTCGAACCGCAGAGAGCGACCAGCGCTTAAGAACCGCGTCCAAAATCGCTCGCTACAGGTTGTTTCTCTCTAGTTTATTCCTGGATTGAACTTTGGTCTCTGACAATTATTTGGTTTCTAATCTCTCTAGGTTGTTAAACCTAGATCTAGGGTGCATTTATTTTGCCCATTTTGGACACTTTGTCTCTCCAGGAAGAATCTGTTTATCAATCCCCATTGAAGATAAACCTTTACTCCCCAGCAGTGCTGTTGTAACACTCTCTTGGAGTTTATACCAGACAACAAGTGGCAGTCTCTTTATTTGAGCAGCTTGTTTTATTCTCGGATTTTCTTTTGGATGGCAAATGGCAGTCTCCTTTCAGGACAGTTTGTCTATCCCCATTAAAGTTATCAAATTATCAATTAATCTTTCCTCAAATGACATCTCTCCAGAAGTCCCGTCAGAGAAGTTTGTTGAAGGTTTTTACAGGTGTTTTTTCTCTTTATTTGAGATATCCTGTTACCAGAATTTTATTTACTCTAATTCAATTTTAAACTATAGCTAGCAATGCTCCTCAGCGAGCTCGTTATCAAATTTTTCTCCCATCAAATGGCATTTCTTCGGAAGTTCCGACAAAGAAGTTTGATGAAGATTCTTACAGATGATATTTCTCTTTATTTGAGAAGTCTGTTTTGCAAGTCAACCGGCCCGCATCTCCTTTGAAGATCCCCGGTGAAGTTATAAATCTCCAGTGAAATTCATAATCCCCTGTGAAGATACTTTCCCACAAGTGATTACTTCCTCAGGAGTTTATTTTAACCTTTTCAAGTGGAAGACTTGATAAGAAGAAACTGAGACCTGCTTGTGGCATACAACCTCGAAGCGTTGGGAAAGTTTATTTACCTTTGCTAAATGGATCATTTAGTTAAAGAAGAAGCCAAATCATATTTTGATCATGGAAGCTTATTTTTGGTCAGATACCTTTGCTTAGGCTACGATATGTTTGGTAGTAGGTGATCTTTCCTTTCAAGTTTATTACCTCTGCTTAGGCTTTCATACGTATGATAGTAGGTAATATGTCTATTTTTGGTTAGTTACCTTTGTTTAGGCTATCATGTGTTTGATAGTAGGTAATACACCTTATCTTTTGGTCAGGTACATTTGCTTAGGATACCATATGTCTGGTAGTTGGTAATCTCTCCTTCTGAGTCTGTCACCTTTATTTAGGATACCATATGCTTGGTAGTAGGTGATATGTCTATCTTTTTCGGTCAGATACCTTTGTTTAAGTTACCATATGTTTGGTAGTAGGTCATCTTTCCTTCTGAGTTTATTAACTTTGCTTAGGTTATCATATGTTTGATAATAGGTAATACACCAGATACCTTTGCTTAGGCTACCATATGTTTTGTAGAAGGTCATCTTTCCTTCTGAGTTTATTACCTTTGCTTATTCTACCATATGTTTGGTAGTAGGTAGTACATATCTCTCTTTTGGAGCGTCTCTATGTTTGTCAGATTTATTTATCTCATCCCTAGTGGAGTTACAACTTTTTCCCAGTTTATTCATCTCCCGTGGCATCATTCCCTATAGAATCTTTGTCTTGCATATCATTCATATCATATCATAAGCATCTATGTGGTCTCTTAGGGCCAAAAATTGAGCATGTTTGTATTTAAGTCCCTCCTATCACGTCAATACGAAGATTTCAATCTCCATATCTCCGGATAGAAGAAACTTAAATAGGGGCATCTCTCACACACTAATTTTAACCCTAATATTCCACCTTATCTACATCATCTTGGCATGACATCAATCATCTCATGTGTGTGTGTTTTATGTATCACTAACCCTTTTGAGTTTACAAGAGTATGTGTTTTAGTTCACTTTAACTGCAAGCCAGGGTTTTGGCACCAAGAAGCTGGAGAAGTTTGCCAATCAAGGACTTGTGTGACCCTTAACTCTCCAATATTATCAAAGGTCTCCTTACATCAATAATCAAGTGCAAGATTCTATCAATATCATTTCATCAAGCCCCAGGTCATCTGATGCACCAAATTAGGGTTTTGACCTAATTCAATCATGGGTTGACTTTTTGAGCAAGGCATGATCCTACACCTCAAGACATGATTCAAAGACCTCAATTACATCATATTAGTCCATTCATATGTTTGGATTGGCTCCAGAGGCTTGATTCATTAACAATTGAAAATTTTGAATTCATCTGGAAAAAGTCAACTGTTCATCAAAGTCAAAGTTTGACTTTTGATATTTTTGGTCAAACATGGACTCCACAAGTCAAGGATCATGAAAATAGGAGAATTTTATCATGGCTAATCAAGAAAATCAAAGAAAACATCCAAAGATTCAAATTTGTGAAAATTAGGGTTTGTGAAATTTTCTAAGTTATGAAATTTTGTGATCAAATGCCCTACTTTCCAAGACTATAACTTCTTCCTCAAGCATCCAATGAAAACACTTGAGGACTCATTTTAAAGGTGGTATTACATACTTCAAATTAGTGAAAGAATGGACCCAAAATCATTTACCAATTGAAAGTTATGGTGGATCAAAGTTGAGGTTTTCAAAGATGTGAAAATATCAAATACTTCTAATTTTTTCTAAGTATAAATCAGTGAAAAGTCCAATTTTGGTGGCCAATTATCTCAAGGATCCAAGGTAATTATTTCCAAGTGATCAACATCAAAGTTATAATATGTGATCTTATATTTCCAATGGTATTAAGAACATGAAATTATCTTGCTTAAGCATGAAGTTATGAATTTGCAAAGTAGCCATGGTGAGGCAGTTTGAACCAAGACAGATTTGCACTAAGTCCACAATCTGATTTTTCACATGATTTGGATGATGATTTTGGCCAAGGTGCAAGCATTTTCAGAGCATGTGATCTACTAGGAACTTGTTCCTTTCCATGAAATATTTACAATGCTACCAAAGTTCTGCCGAATTGATCTTCATTCATTGAAGAAAAACATCATCCAATGTGCTATGTTGCATTGTATTTTGGGCAAAGGTTGGAAAAGTGTTTTTGACTTTTGCTTGTTCCTTAAGTTAGGGAACCTGACCTGCACATCACCAACAACTTGTACAAGCTGAAGATCACTCAAAGATAAGTCAACTTGCACCCACACTAGAAAGCAAAGGCTAGTTGTACTTGTATCAACTTTATGCAAAAGTTGAAATATCCATTGGTCCATGATCCAACTTTGTCCAAAACCATTACCACTTGATCAGACCACATTCCCTATAAATACCACTCCATATCATATGCAATACACACAACATTGAGCCAAGAAATCTCTCTCAAACTCAGCATCTTGCAACCAAAATTTCCAAATTTCTTCATTTTGCATCAAAAGCCAAAACCTTCTAAAATCCATTACAGTCACAAAACTCTCAAACCATTCACTCCAACACACCATAAATCTTCCATATAACATGTCCAAATTCATCAAAACACCAAAAATCTCATAAATAAAAAAGTCAACCCTCTGTTGGTCACATTGTTGACCAAGGAGCCAAAACTCCATAACTTTCTGTTCTGGCCATTTCCAATTATCCCAACACTTCAAACACCATCTACAAACATCACACAAACAATTCCAACCATCACACATCATTTGTAATACCTGTCATACCCCAAATTTGTCCTACCCTCTCATTTTTCTTATATTAAGCATGTTGTTGCTTCATGGACTTCTCTCAAGATCATCATATGTTTTTTGGCCATAATCCTCTGAAGTTTAGGCTATGGAGATTTTATTTATACTCTTTATAATTAAAGGCTCTTGCAAGAGTGTTAGATTTAGGTGAAGATAAAGGAAAGATGTATCCTCATTCTCATGACCAATTAGTCAAGATACGGGCAATTGGTTTCAAGTTGATTTTAGGTTATGGTTCAAAATGATTCTAGCGGATTAAATGATTAGAATTCATTTCCTCAAGACTAGGCACTTGAAGTTTTAAGCTATGATCAAGAAGATTGTTAACCATATTCCAAGTGTGACACTGAGGCTATATGGTTAAACAAGCTAAGGAATGACCATTCTCGATTCATCCGAGTTTGAATCGGTTTTCAAGGTTAATGAGCGATTGTAACTTGAGAGTAAGGCATGTATCAAGAGGCTTCTGGCATAATCAAGGTGTGACCAAAATCCATGTGTATGTTTGGATGGTGTTCGTGTGGGAATTATCTTAAGGCAATTCGGAGTTGCGATAAGGGATCCATGATCAAATTATTCAGGTGATTCCAGGATAAGACTATGTCGTCTTAAGTTGTGTTCCAAATTTATGCAAGATGTAATTAGTCATGGTTTCTAAAATTTATTTCAAAGGGCACTTGTGTCTAAAAACAAGTTCATTGTGCTCAATTAAAAGTTCTAGCCATGAGTGGATAATTTTCAAGACATATTTTACAAGCTATCAAAAAGCCTTCAAGTTAAGAAGTGGGCAATTTTGCAAGACTTTTTTTCAAGACATTGTTTCAAGCCATGTTCTGAATTTATTTTCAAGTAATATTTGGATCATTCTCAAGCCGCTTTACAAGTTTCAAATCACGACCAAATTATGGCGCTACACTATAAGCGTTGCACTATAAGTTGACGAATCCATGTTACACATGCAAATTACCACAACAGCAACTTGGCAATTAATCAAGACTTCTGAAAAGTAAACCCCATGAATCATTAGGAGTTAAAATTACAAAGTTCAGGCATTAAAGGCCCATCTAACTCCAAATCAGTTTCAATACCGTCACACAATTTTAGATTAAGAAGTCAAGAACCAGCTTAAGGTACACAAATCAATATACCATTATGTGAGTTCAAAATTACAAAGCAAGTTTAAAACACCCCAAAAGAAGCAAAGGTCAAAAGAAGTTTTTACAAAAGATTGGAATTGGAAAAACAGGACATTGAATTCAAAGCTACAAGTATCTCACAAGGCTTAAAGCTACAAGCTATGCAAAACCTAAATTTACTTAAATTTCTATGCTGACCTTTCCATGCCAATTTGCCTCACCCAAGCTTCATCATCCTCAAGATGCACCACCAACCTGTTGCAAAGACATTGCCAACGGGTAAGGACCTTCAAAATAAAGGGTTCATTAGAAGAAGCACAGTTAGAAGTCACGGCTTTGAAAATTCAGCATACCATGCAAAATCCATTACAGTCCCAAATCCAATGCATACCTCACGAACAGCCAGCCATTAAGACTTCGAAACAGCAGAAACAAAAAATAGAAATTGTGCAATGCTATTCATCACACAGTTAAGGGCAAAAAGAGTAACGATTCTTGGCCTTTTGTTTTGGTAAACTAAGAAGTATAGTCGCGCCGCTGTCCAATTCCACCCGCTACTCCCAGGATGGTAACCTGTATTGTTTCAATACAAGATTAGAAGAATTATCAAGATACTTTCAAGAGACAGTAGGATATCCACAAAGTTAATTCAAAACAAAATCAATAAGAATGCGGCAATGTCATACAATTTCAACAGCAAGATTCATAGCCTTTCAAAAATGTTCAAAATCACAAAACCAAGTCAGTCCAAAGAGTGCATCTACAACTTTAACAGCAGGATTCACAGCGAAATTCAAAAGTCCTTCAGAAATATTCAAATAAGTCATAGAACGCACAAGTTATTCAAAAAAACAGTGATAAGTCACAGGACCTACACATCAGCATGGTAAAACAGCAGTGAAAATCAAATTTTACACAATGAAAAATTAGAAAAAACACATTTTCTAGAATCACAGAACAAACAAAAATCGTACAACCTTGGGTCCCCACAACAATCCTCTCCAACGGTTTTGAAAATTGATAGCTCATGATCTTACACGAATTAGAGGAATAGTCCTCAGATTTTTCCCAAATCACACGTACCAAAAACCCTAAATTTCTCCTATAAATAGAGTGCTAATCATTGGTAAAAAAGATGAGGAAGAACACCCAGAAAAACCCTATTGTTACTCTGCCAAAACCAACCCTCAACCCTTACTAAAGCTCAAATTCCTGAAAAAAAAAAGCTTCTTAGAGTTTCACACAGAAACTCTAAGATAGTGAGCTTGGCCACAGAATACACTATCAGGACATGACATTTTTGGAAAGGCATGGTAAAGAAAAGGAAAGGAGAAGACTCAGAGAGGCAAGCATAAATAGAGAAGGTACCTGGAAATCTTGAAACTCCTCAAACTTCATATCGGTAACCTTCTTCTTCCCTTGATTCTCGTTTTCCTTCTTCGTCTTGTACATTTGATGCTCCGTTATATGTGATTGATAAGGGGTCGTTAGGGTTTCGAAAGGGATTAGGGTTATGATTTGTGTTACTCTGTTTCGGATGCTTTCTCTGAATGATTGTCTAATTAGTGTTATGGATAGATTATAATGGCGATTAGGTTTTTGAGATGGTAGAAGATTTGTTTGCAGAGAGAAAGTAGATAGAGAGAGTGAGATGAGAGAAAGAGGTGATGAAATAGAGGGGAGTATAGTTGATGCACCATTTTTCCATTTTAATACTCCCTGCCACGCGTAAGCGAATTAATGATGGTGGCAAGCAGCACCGGTGACAAATGTCACCGGTCATTGCTTTGATGTTGTTCCCGTATGTACTCTCCCCAGCTCCCTATTGTATGCACACTTTCCTGACCATTGGATCGTGAGTTATTTTGACTCATTGTTGGATCGGACGATCCACACGCCTTCTGGGATCAGTGGTTGATCTAGAGTCCATGGTGGACTGCCCTTCCCTCCAGCGTGGGCATGTGATTGTGGGCCTGGGAAATGTTGATAAACGCACCCCCCTTTCTACTGACTTTTCTGGCCCATTTATTTGTTTTTTTTAGAACTTCTTGTTATTATTATTTTTTAGTATAAAAACCAAAAAAAACTTTTAATTATTTCTTTTTTTTCTTTCAGAAAAATCATAAAATCTATTTACTAATTTAATTTCTAATTTTATTAAAACTATTTAATGTTAATTAGTTATTTTATTAATTAATATTTGATTTTAATTAATCCAATTTCTCTAGCCCTAAAAATATCATAAAATATTCTCTTAACTAAAATTAAAATCCTAATTTATTTTGAAATTCTTAAAATATTTTCTTAATTAAATCACAAACTACTTAGGTTAATATTTCTAAACTATTTTCTAGTTACTTACGAAAGTAGCGGACTCTTGGGGTCTAGCACTCTTTGGGTCCTTAGATGAATGCTCTTGAGGCGCACGCTTTGAGTTGTGTTCATTTCGTCTTTCGTTTATTAAAAAATATTTAAAATAATTAATCTTTTGCTTAATTAGAATATAATTAGACAATTATCCAATTAAATCAAAAATCATAATTCATTTACATCTTAATCATTTTAAGACACTTAAAATATCTAATCTTGATAAAAAATACTTAACACTTAAAATACTTAATCTAATTAAGTTCTTAACCGTTAAAAATAATTTTCTTAAATCAAATTAAATCATAATCCACTTTGCCTAATCATTAACTATTTTCTTAAATCAAATCATAAAATATTTAGGTTAATATTTTAAAATTTATTCTCTCAATTAAATTATGGAAGTAGTGGGCTTTTGGGGTCTAGCACTCCTTGGGTCCTTGAACGATCGCTCTTGGGGCACACGCCTTGGGTAGTGTTATTTCCGTCTTCCATTTCTAAAACACTTAAATCCCAATCCTATTAAAACACTTAATTCTCCTTAAAACTCTTAGCTCGTTCAAACCTCAATCCGATTAACGCGTCTAATTAAGATACTTCAAAATCTTTTTCCTAATTAAATTATGAAAGTAGTGGACTCTTGAGGTCTAGCACTTCTTGGGCCCTTGAATAAACGCTCTTGAGGCGCACGCTTTGGGTTGTGTTTGTTTCGATCTTTCGTTCCTAAAACACTTGCCCTAATTACATGGACAAAGAAGCCCATTGTCCAACAAACACAATTTCATAATTAATAGAATGAAAAAGGTGTCGTTGAGATCTAGCATCTCAGTAATGCCCCGATTAATTGGTTGCGAGGCCGACGTCTCGTTTATCGAATAATCCTCATTCTTCCTCTAAAACACTTAACAAACCAAACACTTCCCATATGATCAAAACCCTAGAACCTACGCAAATCAAACTCTTTTTCTCAATCAAATCTTTAACACACTTAATTCAATTCAAACAACTTTTCATAAAGAACATTGTTTAGTCCATTCTTCCGCGCATATAAACTAGTGCTTTAGCTTCCCCTAGCGAGCAGACAAGCCAATGTTTAGCAGTTAGAATGCGAATTAAACACTCGTTCATTTAAAAAACACCAACAAACTGTAGTCCCATGAACTACGAATGCTCTGACTTTCCCATTGCACGAGGGAATACGTAGGCACAAGGGTCCCAATCCTTGGCGAGCACCCTAATAAAAAACCACCCATTTTCCCCTAGAAAACAAAATCCTTTTACCTTAGAAGAAAACAAACAAATCAAGCTAACATATCTCCCGAATTGAATCAAGAGGTTCCCGTTGAGTACAACGGACGTAGAGGGTGCTAATACCTTCCCTTTGCGTAATCGACTCCCGAACCTAGAATTTGGTTGCGATGACCATTTTCTTATCCTTTAAAGGTTTTATCGATATTTTCTTATTCCTTCCTTGGAATGAATAAAGTTCGGTGGCGACTCTGTTTCGAACGTTTTTTTTTACGTCCATCGCGAGGATCGTATTTTTTGAGGTACGACAGATGGCGACTCTGCTGGGGAATATGCATTGCCCTATGCTAGAGAGAGTCAAGCCTAACTTGACTCGATTCAAGAGTGTTAGCTTCGCTTGTTTAATTTCTTCTTGTTTGTATTCTCCTATTACTTCTTTATTTACTTTGTGTTGCTTTCTCTTTATTATATGTTGTTTATCATACTTGTCAATTGGATCTTGGGATGATATCATAAGTAAGGCTCTATACCCGAGTCTTGGAAAAAGAAGAGAGAACACCTAGTTTAGATTTTAGAAGTAATTAGTGTTAGTCCCTAAGGACTCGCTCCTTGTGTGCCTAGCATGAAAGCTTCCCCTAGAGTAGACCTTTTCGTAGATCTTGTTGTAACGCAGCTAGCCTGCCGCACGACTTGATTCATGAAGGGTCCGTGACTCTGGGAACCACTCTTAGCACCAGTTTCCATCTTGGCGGTCGTTAGTGTTAGTCTCCGAGGACTCGCTTCTCGTGGGCCTAGCATGAAGACTACACTCAGGATATACCTTTTCGTATCCCCGTCACAATGCAACTAGCCTGTTGCGTGGTGTTGATGCGATTAGTGTCCGTAATCCTGGGAACCTTATCCATCAACGTAGAAGCTATCCTGTGAGTGGGTTTATGGGTAAAGAATCTAGAACTTCCCTTATGAAGCCTACCTATTAGGGTGTTTTGCAAATGCTCGTGTTATCCTGGATCCTGAATCTACCCGCATTGTATTCATTGGCATACCATTGCATTTGTATTCATTAGTATTGCATATCATTTTCCAAAACCAAAACAAACACAATCATCCTTTGTCCATAACCCGCAGTTGATTTCCCGACACCCGTATCGTAATTGAAGCCGCTTTTGAAAGAATCATGGTGTAATACGGTGGAGAACTGACTTTTTAATTTTGTTTTCGCAAAACATGTTGCGGTTAGCAAGAGTCGCCACCGGCTTTTCTTTTATCCAATTTATTTAGGAAAGGTGAAAAGAACAGGAAAGACCTTTTTGAAAAGATTTTGAGTTCGGGGGGTAAGTTATGAAAAGGGAAGGTGTTAGCACCCCTTTTCGTCCGTAGTTATCTACGGGCTCTTAATTGCTTGCTCACTTTAACTTGCTTTTTTTTGAAATGTGGTGTGTGTTTAGAAAATATTTTGTAACGTTGACTTTGTAATAATTCGTGTAAGAATGTATACAAAGTGTTTGTTTTTGAAAATATTTTTGAAAGTGTGAGATATGAACAGTATTTGTTTTTTTTTTTAGTTGTGAGCAACCATTTAAAAGTTACTTACCCTTAATTTATAAGGTCTTTCTTGTACTTATCATTTTCCTTGAGAGATAGTACTATCCATACCATTAGTGGGTAGGTAGTCCTATCTATTGGATGTGAAGGGACAGTGAAGGGTCATCGAATGGTCATAGAAGGCAACATGTAAGGATACCTTAGCAATTCGAAGGGACTATCATCATTTTTCCGTAGGGTCATCGAGGGACAAGATCATTTTTTCGTAGGCAACTCGAAGGGTCATCGAGGGACAAGATCATTTTTCGTAGGCAACTCGAAGGGTCATCGAGGGACTATGATCTTTATATCGAAGGGACTATGATGATATTATTCATAAGCGTCTTTTGCTAAAGTATCCTTACGTTCGAGGGACATGACCAATTTAATCGAAAGGCAGCGAAGAGAGGTTATCCTAGAGGTGTAAGTGTGAAGAGTGTGTTGATTCAGTTATTTATCTTGAATTAGGATTATTCTATGTCAGGTTTTAAGTCTTGCCATGAAAACCCTAGTTACTAGCAGTTGAATATGTACAAAATATTAAAGTGCGAGAATTTAAACCTAAGCTATTACATCCCATGAGCAGTTACAATATTTAGAAAAAATGCGAGGAAATATAAATCTACGCTATTACATCCTGTGAACAGTTACAATATTTAGGAAAATGCGAGGAATTAAAGTTCTAAATTATTACAACCAAGAAACAGTTACATAATTGAAAAATAGTGAGAAAAGATAAATAAACAGAAAAAGAAATAATGTTAATGTTTTTTTTTTTTCGGTCTTCCACTCCGTACACACATATATATATATATAATGAAACAAATTAGGGTTAACTATTTTTTAAAATCCAAAAAAGTCCTTAATGGATAATTTTAGGCCCAAATTAAATAATACTAAATAAAAATTAAACAAATAATAAAAAAATACAATTTTTGTGATTTTTTTGAAAATAATTTAAAATGGAAAGAAAGTTAGTAACAAATAACAGAAACAAATTCAAAATGTAACATGTGAGATCCGAACCCGCGACCTCATACTTGCAAGCCTTATCTCCTTTCCAATTGTGCCAATTCATTTATTCGAAACAAAAATGCACTTGAAAGCATATGAAGGTCAAACAACTATTTGTTATTTAAACAATTTAAAGTAAACTGTTACCTATTTTTTGAGTAAAACTTACTGTTTAAATGTTAGTAAAAATTGAACCTAAAAACTTATAAAATCAAAGTTAAAAAATAATTTAAATGTTAGAAAATAAGGCAGGCAAATTTTGGGGTACAACAGCTGCCCCTGTTCAATCTTCTTAAACCTGAGGAGTTAGATTGGCATGTCTGCCATTCGTGATCTGAAGGTGGAAGAGGATTGAACACTTAAGTGCCCCGAAATTTGCACTCACGGATGCACGAAGTACGCTTGTTGGTTGATTGTATTGCTTGAATGGGCTTAAAGATGCCATTCGGAAAGATGACAGGATGAAGATGGTCTTATAGATGTCATCCAAAGTAACTGCTGATAGGAGTATCAGAAAGGGTCTAGGTTTGACTGTATCTGAGGAATATACTAGAATGAGTCTGTGTCTGACTGTATCTAGCAGACGTGCTGGGGAATGCCAGAATGATTCTTATGCCTTAAAAGTATCTGTATGATGTTCTAGAATGAGTCTACGTCTTGACTGTATCTATAAGGAGATCAGAATGAGTCTTTTCCTGACTGTATCTGGGAGTCGTATTAGAATTCGTCTACGCCTGACTGTATCTGAAAAATTAGTATTAGAATGAGTCTTCGACCAACTGTATCTAAAAGATGTACTGGAATAAGTATCAGAATGAATCTGTGTCTTGATTGTATCTGAACTGTGTCTAGAAGATGTACTGGAATGGGTATCAGAATGAATGTGTGTCTTGATTGTATCTGAACTGTGTCTAGAAGATGTATTGGAATGAGTCTACTGCTGACTGTATCCAATAGAGTATCAGAATGAATCTTCGACTGATTGTATCTGAAAGATGATAAACTATTGACAATATTTGTCCGTTTGAGAACTAACCTGAAAAAACCAAGTTAGTTTTATGCAATGTCATGATATATGTAATGCATTGCGTAATGATGCTCTTAAACTAAATGAGAATGTTATATGCGTTTTATATGCGTATGCTATGATGTATTGTAAATGATGTATGGGTATGAAATGTCGCTGAAGGTAGCGGTGGCTTTGAATAGTAAAGTCTGATTGGGGAAAATAAATCCCTGACTGTTGTTGGGGATGGAGAAAATAAATCTTTAGATCCTGTTTGGAATGACTCTACTGGGGATTCATACTTTCCGTTTGGGAATATTCCGCTGGGGATCTTTGACTTCCGCTTGTGGATAGAAGTATTCTGTCAGGAGAGTCGGTAGTTCGTGGTTCTTTTACTGTGGAAATTGATTGTACGCATTCTGACTGGGAATAACAGAGATGGAGAATTCTCCAATGCACTATCTGACCAGGTTTCAGACACGAGTGTCCACTCTTCTGGGGATAGCATCCTTGAATAAACTCTGCTGGGGGAGAGGATTCTATAGTGTTAGAGAAATAAACTTAGCTGGGGAATTGAATTCTGTATACTATATAGAGGGAATAACCTCCGATGGGGATTAGAATTTCATAGGCTGCGTTGAGGACATTTCTGCTGTATGCTGGGGGAATGATCAACTTCTTTATCTGCTAGGGGATCTATGATCATGCCAAGCTGTCTATCGAAGATATGGAAGTGAATCGCTGGAAGATGCCACGATTTCTGTCTGAGGGCATACTAATTTTGTAGGGGAATATATCTCTGTTGGGGATGAGCTTGTGAAGATAGCTCAATAGAGATAATTCCATGGAGATTGCTCTGTGGGGATATTTCCATGAACTGGCTCTGTGGGGGTTCGTGGATATCTTGAACACTATCCCACCTCCTAGAATCTTTAGTAAATGTTATTCCTGTTTTCATGTATATATATTTTTTGGTAAACATCGATCATATTCAAGTGCATATGTTCATTCAAAGCACCCATTGGACGTTTACGCAAACAAAACAGGGAAAATAAAAGCAATTTTTGAATTTGAAAATAGACTTGTATTGATTTTGAAATTGGCCTATAAACAGGCAGTTTTGTACAAGGAGACAGAAATCCTAGTAAGAGGAAATTGTCGTAAAATTGAAAAGGTACAAAGTGATAAACAAAGAAAAACAACTATGTGGAAATGATCCCGTTGAGTTTCAACTCTGCTATTGCCACTATATCTTCAAGCATCTCATCCCTTGCTGTCGGAAGGAAGATGACTGGATTGATCTGCACCGTTTGAACTTGATAAAACTAAGTTAGAAGCAGATAAGTGATCCAACGGGACATAGTCATACGCTTTAATCCCTAACTTTTACCTGGACCGCCTTTTCAGGTTTTCAGTCCACCGGGATACCCTTTTTTGCCCAAGCCGCCTTTTCAGGTTTTTGACTTTCCGGGTGTACAGTTCTTTTGTATATAGATCTCTAATTTTTGCCCGAACCTTTTTGGTTCGCCGGGATGCCCTTATTTTTGCCTAGGCCAGTCAACCTAGCGGGTCTCTTTTTATGCGTAGTATCTTTTGACTATGTCCGCATTCACAGGGTGCGGGAAATCTTCACCGTCCATAGTAGTAAGCATCATAGCACCGCCAGAAAATATTTTCTTGATTACAAATGGACCTTCATATGTGGGAGTCCATTTTCCCATGGGATCACCCTGTAGTAGTATGATACGCTTTATTACCAAATCACCAGCCTGGTACAATTGGTGCTTGACTTTCTTGTTAAAGGCCTTGATCATACGTTTCTGATACATCTGGCCATGACAGACAGCCGTAAGCCTCTTCTCATCAATCAAATTTATTTGATCAAGTCGAGTCTGAACCCATTCATCTTCGTCTAAGCCTGCATCTTGCATAATCCTTAGGGAAGGAATCTGACCTTCAACAGGTAAAACTGCCTCCATACCATAGACTAAAGAGAAAGGGGTTGCCCCTGTTGAGGTATGTACTGAGGTGCGATAACCATGAAGAGAAAATGGTAACATCTCATGCCAATCTTTGTATGTCACCGTCATCTTTTGCAAGATCTTCTTAATATTCTTGTTGGCAGCTTCCACTGCGCCATTCATCTTTGGTCGATATGGAGAAGAATTGTGATGCTTAATCTTGAACTGTGTGCAGAGTTCAGTGATCATAGTGTTGTTCAGATTAGTACCATTGTCTGTGATAATCCTTTCAGGGATGCCATATCGACAGATAAGGTTATGTTTGATGAGCCGAGCTACAACATTCTTGGTAACAGAAGCGAACGAGGCTGCTTCCACCCACTTTGTAAAGTAATCGATAGCAACAAGGATGAAACGATGTACATTGGAAGCGGTAGGTTTAATCTCTCCAATCATATCAATGCCCTACATTGCAAAAGGCCAAGGAGCAGTCAGAACATTCAACGGAACCGGTGGTACATGTACTTTGTCAGCATAGATCTGGCACTTGTGACAAGTTTTGGAGTGATGATGGCAATCAGTTTCCATGGTAGACCAGTAGTAACCTGCTCTCAAAATTTTCTTAGCCATTGTATGTCCACTGGAGTGAGTGCCAAAAATTCCGTCATGCATCTCTTCCATAATCTTTTCTGCTTCCTTCTTGTCTGCGCAGCGAAGCAAGGTTGAATCGTGGTGTTTATACAAAATTCTGTTACTCAAAAAGAACTTAGCAGAGAACCTTCTTAGAAACTTCCTGTCATTGGTAGATGCCCCTTCAGGATATTCCTGAGTTTCGAGATATCTTTTCACTTCGTGGAACCAAGGTTTCTCATATACCCCATCAGTATCAACTTTATAATAGTATGCCGGCTCATCTAGTCTGTCAATAGTAATCCTAGGAGCCTCGTTGTCCCATCTGACTTTGAACATAGATGACATGGTAGCTAACGCGCCTGCCAACTGATTCTCTTCTCGTGGAATATACTCAAAAGTGATTTCTTCAAAGTATGGAATCAAAGTCAACACATGTTCTCGGTAAGGAATGAGATTTGGATGCTTCGTGTCCCATTCTCCTTTAATCTGACTGATCACTAGGGCTGAGTCCCCATATACATTCAAGAATTTGATCCTCATATCAATGGCAGCTTTGATACCCATGATGCACGCTTCATATTCAGCCATATTGTTGGTACAGTGAAAGAAAAGTCTAGCAGTAAACGGTGTATGGCAACCCTTAGGAGAGATAATTACAGCACCAATACCATTACCGAGTGCGTTAGAAGCTCCATCAAAAACCATAGTCCATCGGGATCCTAGTTCAGGTCCTTCATATGGTCCAGGTTCTTCATAATCAGTAACAAGCATAATATTCTCATCTGGGAACTCAAAATTCATAGACTGATAGTCATCCACCGTTTGATAAGCCAAATGATCAGCTAGTACACTTCCTTTGATTGCTTTCTGCGTAGTGTACTGGATGTCGTATTCTGTCAAGACCATCTGCCATCTTGCTATTCGCCCGGAGAGAGCAGGTTTCTCAAATATGTATTTGATAGGATCCATCTTAGAGATCAATAAAGTGGTATGAGTCAACATATATTGTCTTAGTCGGCGAGCAGCCCATGCCAAAGCGCAGCAAGTTTTCTCAAGCAGTGAATATCTTGTTTCACAGTCAGTAAACTTTTTGCTAAGGTAGTATATTGCATGCTCTTTTCGACCAGACTCGTCATGTTGCCCCAACACACACCCCATTGAATTCTCTAGCACTGTTAAGTACATGATTAGAGGTCTTCCTTCAACTGGTGGCATCAGAATCGGAGGTTCTTGGAGATACTCCTTGATCTTATCAAAAGCTATCTGACATTCGTCGCTCCACTTCACTACTTGATCTTTTCTCAGTAATTTGAAGATTGGCTCACAAGTAGCGGTCAAATGGGAGATAAATCTGGAAATATAGTTCAAACGTCCCAAAAAACCTCTGACTTATCTCTCAGTACGGGGAGCGGGCATATCTTGTATAGCTTTTACCTTTGCAGGGTCGACTTCAATACCTTTACCACTGACGACGAAACCCAAAAGTTTACTGGATCTAACCCCAAGGTGTATTTGTTTGGATTCAATCTCAACTTGTACTTCTTCAACCTCTCAAACAGCTTGTGTAGGTGGTCAAGGTGCTCTTCTTCATTCTGAGATTTGGCTATCATATCATCAACGTATACCTCTATCTCGTGATGGATCATATCATGGAATAAAGCAACCATAGCGCGCTGGTATGTTGCCCCTGTGTTCTTCAAACCAAATGGCATTACCTTGTAACAAAAGATGCCCCACTGCGTAACAAATGTAGTCTTCTCCATGTCTTCAGGTGCCATCTTGATTTGATTATAACCTGAGAAACCATCCATGAATGAGAATATCTTGTGCTGAGCAGTGTTGTCTACCAGAACGTCAATATGTGGGAGAGGGAAGTCATCTTTGGGGCTTGCCCTGTTCAGATCCCTGTAATCCACACACATACGGACTTTACCATCCTTCTTAGGCACTAGTACCACATTTGCAACCCACTGAGGATATGATGTGACAGCTAGAAAACCTGCATTGAATTGCTTCATAACCTCGGCTTTGATCTTTTCAGACATCTCAGGGCGCATACGACGAACCTTCTGCTTTATCGGAGGACAACCTTCCTTCATCGGTAAATGGTGAACCATGATATCAGTATCAAGTCCTGGCATTTCTTCGTAAGACCAAGCGAAAATCTCAGCATAATCACGTAGCATCTGAATCAGTCTTTTCTTGACACGGTCTTCTAATCCGGCACCTATCTTGATTTCTTTCTCATCCTCTTCAGTACCTAGATTTACGACCTCGACTCGCTCTTCGTGCGGCTGTATGATCTTTTCTTCTTGCTCTAATAGTCTAGCAAGCTCTATAGGCACTTCACAATCTTCCTCACCTTCGTCCTCGGCTTGGTAGATCGGATTTTTGAAGTCATAATTGACAATAGCAGAACCGTTATCAATGGGATCCAGAGTGGATGTGGATCTGCAATTTATCGCGTGGGTGTGTGTAAGAACACATAGCTATTTTGATGAATATAAAGTAAAAGAAAAGACAAAGAGCGCAAAATTTGAATGCAAAACGTCCTTTGATTTATTGAATGAAAATATGCGATGAAATGACAACCCTAACATATGGGCCATTGTGCCCTTGGCAAGGCACAAGGCTTAAAAGTTTTATTGTTCAAATTAACAAAACCAAACTTCGAAAATAAGAAAAACAGAAAATATCATTTACTCCTGACTAAAGGAGATAGGAATAATGTCTTCAGTCTTCCAATTGTTGAGCCCACTGCCAATGGTAGGAAAGATCCAACTGTCTAGATCACAGTCACTATCAGCATCCTCCACAGTGTTGACCTGATCTTTATGAACTCCTTTGTTGGTGATACGAATAGTACGAGCACGACGTACAACCCTCTGAGCCTCTGAAGTGAAGCCCAAACCAAATTTGTTAGACTTGTAAGGGATGTCAGGAAGCTGACCCCAAATGGTACAACCACCTTCTTCAACCACAGCTCTAGCATCCTTTAGGGAAACCATTATAGGAGGCACTCTAGTAACCTTGGGAACAGTAGGAACTGGTTTAGCAATAGGAGCAGTCTGAGGAGCCAATTCAAATGTTTGAAAAGGAGTCTCGAGGAATTCGCCATCCATCTCAACATACTTGAAGGTATTCAAATGACTAACCATATACTCTTCTTCACCATAGACGGTGACAATCTTGCCTTTCACGGGATACTTCAACTTCTGATGTAAGGTAGAAGTCACAGCGCCTGCCCCATGTATCCAAGGGCGCCCAAGCAGACAGGAATAGGCAGGACGAATGTCCATTACATGGAAAGTAGAAACAAAGACTTGAGAACCCACTCTGATTGGAAGATCAACCTCTCCGTACACTAATCTCTTTGAACCATCAAAAGCTCTCACCACAACATCACTGGGTCTCAGCACAACCCCTTCACAGTCAAGCTTGTCAAGAGCAATCTTCGGTAATACATTCAATGAGGAGCTCGTGCCTACCAGTACATGAGATAGAGTAGTGCCCCTACACTCAATAGAGACATGCAGGGCCTTATTGTGGTTCCTTCCGAAAGGAGTCAGATCAGCGTCAGAAAATCCTAGACCATTATCAGTTGTCAGGCTAGTGACACAATTTTCAAACTGGTCAACAGAGATTTCCTGCGGCACATGCGCAGATTTCAAAAACTTCACCAAAGCCTTAGCATGGGCCTCGGAGCACAACAACAGAGATAACATAGAGATCTTGGAGGGGGTGTGCCCCAACTGTTCAACAACATTGTAATCACTCTTGCGGATAATTTTCAGCACTTTCTCCATTTCTTTGGAGGGATCTTCGATAGTAGTTTCACCTGGGGTCTTCATTTGGGCAGGCTCAACCACCGGTTCTTTGTCTCGAGTCTCAGTAATTGATTTGGAGGCAGAGATACGAACTGGAGTAGTAACAGTCTTCGGAGAGATTTCTGGGGAGAAAACTTTTCCACTTCGGGTAACCTTACTAGTCCCGACGATATTGTCGACATCGGGATTAGTAACTTCAGTAGTTTCATCAGTCAAAGGCTCTTGCTTGACTCCATGAATGTAAACATCCGCACCATACTTCCAAGGGATAGCCTTGCTAGAGGAATATGGAATCGGACCGGGCATAGTAATAATCAGGGGAGCCACTCTAGGCTCGGCAGTAATCTTCACAGGAACTTTAGAGGTGATTCTTACAGGAGTTTTGGAATTAGTAACCACAGATACGTCCTCAAACTTTAGACCTCGGGACAAATTTTCACATAAGCTCTCCATAGAAGGAATTTTCTCAAACAGTGTAGTACGGTCGTCCATCAAACGCTGAATGCCCTCTTTCAGCTTCACACAACCATTGGATTGAGATGCACAATAATGACAGTTTTCAACGCAGCCCGGAAATAAACCGGCTTACAACAACTTCTTCTTAACAATTGATAGAGGAGTAGTCAAGTCAACCATAGTAGCAACATAAGAACCATCATCAATAGCACTAACGATCTTGTCATGATTCGGCATAGGAGCGGTAATCACATTAGGAGTCTCAGGGGGATCAAACTAAATCTCCTTAGCGTCAATCATGTCTTGAATCTTGTTCTTCAGCGCCCAACAACTGTTCGTATCATGTCCAGGACTATTAGAATGGTATGCACACCTTGCATCGGGATTATAGCTAGGAGCGGAAGTATTAGGATTCTTAGGAGGATCCCTCAAAGTAACCAACTCTGCCTTCAACATAAGCTGCAACGCCTGAGCCAATGACATGTTGATCTTTGTAAACTGTCTCCTGGGTGTATCCTGCTTATGTTGATTAACTTGTTGTTGTTGTGGCATCGGTGCAGAGATCAGAACTGCCCCAACAGATTGGTTGCGACCTTTCTGGCCGTGTACAGCATTAGATTCCTTCTTCCCATTATGTGGCTTCTTTGTAGTGTTTGAAGATGTAGCCACTTGTATTTTACCACTTCGAATTCCATTTTCAACACGTTCTCCTGTCAATATCAGCTCGGTGAAACCGGATGATGAGCTTCCAAGTAGATGACTATAGAAAGGACCGGTTAATGTGCTCATGAACATGTCAATCAACTCTCTGTCAGCTAAAGCAGGTTGAACTCTGCTTGCGAGATCTCTCCACTTCTGTGCATACTCTTTAAAGATTTCCTCAGAACCCATTGACATACTCTGTAGTTGCATTCGGGTTGGTGCCAGATCAGAATTGTACTGGTATTGTTTGTAGAAAGCTGCAGCCAAATCTTCCCATGTATGAATGTTGGTACTTTCGAGTTGATAGTACCATTCCAACTGTGCTCCAGACAAACTCTCTTGAAATAAATGCACCCACAACTTCTTGTCAGCAGTGTGTGGTTGAATCTTTCGGACATATGATCTCAAATGCAGCTTCGGACAAGAAACACCATCATACTTAGCAAAAGTGGGAATTGTGAACTTAGGAGGAATGACAACCTCTGAGACTAGACCCAAATCCTCAAAATTCAAGCCAGGCACCTTATGGATTTCCATAGCTTTCAGACGTTCTTCTAATAGCTTATACTTCTCATCAGCAGGAGGGTATTGTTCATCCAAATAATCTTCGTCCTCTCCATCAGAATATTTGTCAGAACCATGGTTGCTGTTTTCCTCAGTTTTAACACTTTTACCATCTTCATCATGTTCATCATATTGGTCTACTAGGATCCCAATTTCCTTGACCTGTTTAGCCGAACCTCTGAATCTCCTCCCCAGGTTGATGACGCCAGTTGATTTTCTTGCTTTCTTCTTCTTCTTGGTCAGAAGTGCTTTCAGTTCTTCTTTCCCCTTGGACAAGTTCAGGATCAGCTCTTGGAACTGGGCGTTCTGGGCCTGGAGATCTTTGACGGTTTGCTCGAGAGCCATTTCTTCTGAAATAAATAGCGAGAAGATGAGAGACCTGTCTTAGAAACCTGCTATGCAATGATTATGAGATGTAGATGCATATGCAATGATTTCAAGGACTTTAGAGTTTATCTTTGCAAACAGAACAAAAGGAAAACTTTTATTAGTAAACTCAAAATTCATTTTTTTTTCTTTTATGCCTCTTGGGCTACAATGAAAGGAAATTTCAAAAAGCAAATTCAAAAATGCCTAAGACCTATGACTCAAGACTCAAGTATCCCACGTGCGCTTCCTCTTTGTGCCGATGTAAGCATTGATACTCTGCTCCTCATGAAGTAATTTCGTCAACTCCAACACCTTCTTCTCACTAGCATAGAACTGAGTCTCAAAGGTGTCTCTTTCTTCTTTCATCTGAACCCAGGATTTCTGCAGCTCTTCAAGATCGGTAGGCATATCTGGATGGAGAATGACTTGAGGAACATCTCCCTCAAACTTAGGTTCAACAATCACTGGTCTGACAGCTGGATATGGCATAATAAGATCTTGAGCACGAGTGCGCACCCATCTGAGGTAAGGCTCCAAAGGAATAGAGTTCTTCTATCCCAAGGTCCTGCTTTCAATCTTATACACATTATTCCATGCGCGTATAAACCTTTGACGGTAACCTTGAGGATCATCTTCATAATAGAACACAATACCCTGAATATGCATATCATGAGGACCATCCCTTCTAGCATAACCAAACTGGCGCAAGGCTAGCGAAGGATTATAGGTGATGCCTCCCCTAATGCCAAGGAGTGGTACATTAGGGAATTCCCCACAATGATCAATAAGAGTGAAGTCTTCAAGAGATCAGGCACACCAATAGATATCTGAATGGGAGAGTGACATTATCCTTCGAGACCACTGCAACCTTTGTTCATTCTTCAATACTGACCGGGGAAGGTGCGAAATAAACCACCTGGATAGTAAGGGTACGCAACACATGAGAGTCCCTCGCTTCTTGATAGTACGAGTGTGAAGCGAGTGCAGAATATCCCCGAGCAAGGTAGGTACCAGGTTATGAGTCAGAAATATTTTGATAACGTGCACGTCTATGAGTTGGTCTAGATTAGGGAACAACACCAACCCATAGATCAACAAAGCCAATACCTCCTCAAAAGCATGGTAACTCATAGCGCTTAGGAACAATTGAGCCTTCTCAATCAGGAACTTAGCAAGAAACCCCTTGACTCCACTCCTTGTTTCCCAATTAGACACAATGTCTGACCTCTTCAGATGTAAAGCAGCTGCAATGACTTCAGGCTTTGGAACGTTTTCTAGACCGGTAAAAGGCATCTGATCGAGAATAGGTATTCCAAGTAACTTAGAGAACTCCTCCATCGTGGGCACCAACTGGTAATCCGGGAAGGTGAAACAGTGGTGCTTAGGATCGAAGAATTGGAATAGGACTCTCATCATGTCTTCTTCAAAACCTGAGGTAACCAAGTCGAGTAGAAAACCATGCCTTTTGGTGAATCGAGAACCATCGGGAACCTTTGAGACCAATTCTTTAAGCTGGGAAGGAACCCTTACAAAGTTGACTCGGATGAAATTTCTAGGAACGGAAGCCATGACCTGCAATGACGAATAAAGATAAATTCCTTGGTCCTTGAAATGGTTAGTGAAAATGATATATTATGATGTTATGATGTCATGTACATGTTAATAGTAAATAAGTAGTACACATAAACAAGTCATACAAAAGCCTTAGGTTCAAAGGCTTGTATGAAATCCATAGGTAAGTACCCTTCCCCACTGAGGTTTAGTTGGCTCAACCTGTCCTAGAATAGTAACCGGGTTCTAAAGGACTCATATCACGGATCTTTCTCAAAGGCTTTATTTTAGTGCGACACTCGAGTGGCCGACCAAAACATCCCAAAAGTCTGATCTCAATGAGCGTAGCCTCGAGTATCAACCAACTTCGGTCTAAATCCAAAGTCGGCCATCTCACTACCTTCTAATGGCCAAAGATGAGTTAACTAGGGTTCTAAAGACTGTGACCATCATATCAACCATATCGGTACATGTCGTACAGTCTCCATAATCTATTGTCACTTACCTAAGGAATCACTAGGTCCGGGTGTAGGACCTTTCACACAAGTAACCCCAAGACAAAGCCCATTAAAAATAAAGTACATAAGTCAAATAATTTTAAGCAAGTAGTAAAGTGATCTAACTCTAAGGTAACCCCTCTTTTAAAATATCCCCAGCAGAGTCGCCAGTTCTGTAATGCGGTGGAGAACTGACTTTTTAATTTTGTTTTCGCAAAACATGTTGCGGTTAGCAAGAGTCGCCACCGGCTTTTCTTTTATCCAATTTATTTAGGAAAGGTGAAAAGAACAGGAAAGACCTTTTTGAAAAGATTTTGAGTTCGGGGGGTAAGTTATGAAAAGGGAAGGTGTTAGCACCCCTTTTCATCCGTAGTTATCTACGGGCTCTTAATTGCTTGCTCACTTTAACTTGCTTTTTTTTTAAATGTGGTGTGTGTTTAGAAAATATTTTGTAAAGTTGACTTTGTAATAATTCGTGTAAGAATGTATACAAAGTGTTTGTTTTTGAAAATATTTTTGAAAGTGTGAGATATGAACAGTATTTGTTTTTTTTTTTTTAGTTGTGAGCAAGCATTTAAAAGTTACTTACCCTTAATTTATAAGGTCTTTCTTGTACTTATCATTTTCCTTGAGAGATAGTACTATCCATACCATTAGTGGGTAGGTAGTCCTATCTATTGGATGTAAAGGGACAGTGAAGGGTCATCGAATGGTCATAGAAGGCAACATGTAAGGATACCTTAGCAATTCGAAGGGACTATCATCATTTTTCCGTAGGGTCATCGAGGGACAAGATCATTTTTTTGTAGGCAACTCGAAGGGTCATCGAGGGACAAGATCATTTTTCGTAGGCAACTCGAAGGGTCATCGAGGAACTATGATCTTTATATCGAAGGGACTATGATGATATTATTCATAAGCGTCTTTTGCTAAAGTATCCTTACGTTCGAGGAACATGACCAATTTAATCGAAAGGCAGCGAAGAGAGGTTATCCTAGAGGTGTAAGTGTGAAGAGTGTGTTGATTCAGTTATTAATCTTGAATTAGGATTATTCTATGTCAGGTTTTAAGTCTTGCCATGCAAACCCTAGTTACTAGCAGTTGAATATGTACAAAATATTAAAGTGTGGGAATTTAAACCTAAGCTATTACATCCCATGAGCAGTTACAATATTTAGAAAAAATGCGAGGAAATATAAATCTACGCTATTACATCCTGTGAACAGTTACAATATTTAGGAAAATGCGAGGAATTAAAGTTCTAAATTATTACAACCAAGAAACAGTTACATAATTGAAAAATAGTGAGAAAAGATAAATAAACAGAAAAAGAAATAATGTTAATATTTTTTTTTTTTCGGTCTTCCACTCCGTACACGCATATATATAATGAAACAAATTAGGGTTAACTATTTTCTAAAATCCAAAAAAGTCCTTAATGGATAATTTTAGGCCCAAATTAAATAATACTAAATAAAAATTAAACAAATAATAAAAAAATACAATTTTTGTGATTTTTTTGAAAATAATTTAAAATGGAAAGAAAGTTAGTAACAAATAACAGAAACAAATTCAAAATGTAACATGTGAGATCCGAACCCGCGACCTCATACTTGCAAGCCTTATCTCCTTTCCAATTGTGCCAATTCATTTATTCGAAACAAAAATGCACTTGAAAGCATATGAAGGTCAAACAACTATTTGTTATTTAAACAATTTAAAGTAAACTGTTACCTATTTTTTGAGTAAAACTTACTGTTTAAATGTTAGTAAAAATTGAACCTAAAAACTTATAAAATCAAAGTTAAAAAATAATTTAAATGTTAGAAAATAAGGCAAGCGAATTTTGGGGTACAACACATGGACTCAGAAGAGCATAACCAGTTTGCGTCAAGAGCAGATGTTGACTTGATGAAGAACCAGCTAGACTAACTTGTGGAAGCTATGATAGCCTTGGCAAGGAAAGAGGACAACATTCAAAGGCCTACAATCACTGAGAACGTCATTATGCCTCAAGTGAATAATCTTGCCCAATTTCAGCCTGTGCGGATTCCTGTTAGGGACCAGGTTATACAAGAATGTCACACTATTCAAGATGAACATGCCTCATCTCATGATGCAGTTGAATACCATAGCTTTGCATTCACTACACCGAATTCCCGAGGGACAAGCCTGGTGGTGAATACTGAACGACCTCAAGATGTTGAGTTTGCTGAAATATGTCGTGTCTTGGAAGAGAAGCTTGAAACCATAAAGGGGCGTGATGCTTTTGATCTGAATGCTTTGAACATTGGTACCCGGACTTGTATTACCTCCAAAGTTCAAGATGCCAAAATTTGAGAAATACAAAGGAGATAGCTGTCCAAAGCAGCATTTGGTGTTGTTTTGTAGAAAGATGACCTCCAATGCTCTCAATGATAAACTTATGATCCACTGTTTCCAAGACAGTCTGAGTGAGGCATCGTTGAGTTGGTACATGCAGCTACAGTGTAACCATATCCAGTTGTGGTTGGACTTAGCCAACGCCTTTGTGAAGTAATATCAATACAATCTTGACGTGGCTCCTAATCGCATAGAGTTGCAAGGCTTATCTCAAGAGGAGAATGAATCGTTCAAAGGGTATGCTCAGAGATGGAGAGAGGTTGCTGCTCGCATTCAACCACCACTTTTAGATAGAGAATTGGTTGACCTGTTCATAGATTCTTTGCAAGGCCCATACCTAGAAAAAATGATGAGCAATGGGACATCAAACTTCTCTGACTTGGTTTTAGTAGGAGAACGCATTAAGAGTCATATCAAGAGTGGAAAGATCCTAGACGCCTCGAGCATCCATGCTAGTGATAGTGAATCCATTGTCAGTTCTCAAGAGGAAGAGGAGGATGAAATCAATGCAATCTGGAACACTTTACAAGCTCCGTCTCCGGTACCTTATCCTGAATACCCAAGCATCTCAAATGTTCAAAGTCAGCAATCCCATGGGCCTCCCTGTGCGATTCCATTCTCTCCACATGGTCAATATACTCCTGCCAGTAGAGGTCCCCCTCTCAACAACAGATTGCACAACAACACTCTTCACAACCCCGACACTACTATGGTCAAAGACCAAAAAGGCATTTTGATCATTTGCCAGTGCCATTCAGTCATATATTGCCACGTTTGATTAGTAGTGGGTTAATAGTGCCAAAGGGCTTGGATCTTGTTATTCCTCCATACCCACCAGGCTTCGACGCCAATGCACGATGTGGATACCATGCTGGCGCCACGGGGCATCCAACTTAGAATTGCAAACAGCTTAAAAACAAGATCCAAGATCTGATTGAGTCCAAGCTAATCTCATTTACACCTCGAGGTCTTCAAATCAACGTCAATCCTTCACTTGATCAGGTGGTTCCATCCGCCCATGTTATGGAAGAAGTTGCGAAGAGTAGGTGTGAAGAAGGCTATCATAGTGGTCTCGATGAACAAGAATGCTAGTCCAACAGTGGGTTAAGAAAGAAAAGCCCAGTCCCCAATGCTGGCAATTTTTAGATCATGTCATTTCTATGCATTTGTAGTTTCTTTTTTATTATGTGCTATTTGCTTTTAGACATTGTTGTTTATTAATGGTAATATTAATGAAGTGATCATGCATTTTTTGAACTAATCACGTCGCATTCGCTCACATTTTCTTCACTTATATAAAAAAAATTCATTTATATACCTCTCATTCACTTTCTTTACCAAGTTGTTGTTTAGCAAATATTGGAGGGAGGATGATGAAAACAAGATACCCATAATTGTTGCTAGTATGCTTTCGGATAAAATCTTGCTGATGATGTACAAGCATTGTTTCAAACCCCCAAACACTGGAGAGATAAGGAGTTAATCCCTAGTTCACCACTTCGAGCCGAGAAGTAGAAGTTTCCTTCAGATATTCAAACCCTTACACTCAACCTGGGGCAGGGTAGTGTTCAGTTAATTTGACTCCGTATTCTTTGTACACGTCCTGAGGTGACGAAGAGATCATGCAAAATCCAGAAGTTATGATGGTTGTTCTTCAATGACTACTGACTTGGCAGTCACAAGCCTTACTCTAAAAAAAGAAGAAGAGAGCCCGCTAAGTCAAACACCTCAAAAAGAAGACTTAGGCAAAAATTAGGGCAATCCCGATGGACTCGTAGAATAAAATCAGTCCATGCAAAATTAGGGATAAAAAAAAATCTTTAAATCCTCAAGCGAAGCAAAATAAGATTCAGTGACCACCATATCAAAAATCAAAAGGTCACTGACGTCCATCAAAAACAAAATAAGATGACTGCCATTTCAAGCGAATCTCGAACCTTCATCTTCATTCTTACACCGTCAAAATCTAAGCGTGTGTCGATTTAACTGAACGTAGGGCTGAAGATCATCACGAAGAAGGGGTGGGTACAAATCAAAATTTGAGCCTTATATCCTTTGTTTCTATAACTGTGAACCAGACCACGTTACAACCCTCAAAAGACCTAATTGAGACGGGGTTTATTCTGAAAGCATACTACCGCAAGGTTGCGTAAACTGACTCCTACGAATTTGCCAGTCTTTTGAATTGGTATCATATTCTTGCTGTATCTTTCACACACCAGATAAATTAGCAATGTGTTTGGATTAATGGTTCACTCGTCACACACCGACATATCATTCCAATAAATGATTTTTCAAAACGTATGTCGCATTAAAATTACCATTTCTGAATGATCAATTTTAACTGTAAATCAGCATTTGACATTATGAAAATCCCAACAAAGTGCAATCAGAGAAAAACTTGAGCATTCGTTGGCACTGACTCGAATCGAGACTATCTCATAACCTTGTGAATCTGGGGAAAGTCCTTCAAAGCAATACTTAGTCAATTTGAGGCAAGTCTTTCAATAGCCAAGACTGGGGCAGACCGCTGCAAAATCCAGACACTAGGGCAAATCATCTCAATACTCTCCAGACCGGGGCAGGCTAGTTGGCCAAGGAGCAAAGTCCCTTCATACTTTCAAAGATTGGTTAAGCCAACCGTGCCAGACACTAGTAACTGTTGAGTTCACAAAAAGTGTCAAAAAGCACTGGGGCAGAGCAAAAGTACAATCAAAATGCATTTGTTAAGTTGCTACGCTCACACAATCAACATGCATTGGTTACGTCGCTGCGCTCATACAACCATTTATTGCAAGCCTCAGGGCATATCAGCTAGAAGTGAGGTCCTCCATGCACAAGCACACAACTTTTGCAAAGGATCAAACTTGGGGCACCAAGAACATCTGTCGTTGTCCACTGATCATAACGTTATCCAAGATCGAGCGTCGGGAAGTCAAATCCTTTCACCGAATAAAGTCCAAACTTGTTTGGCAACCACCAAAAGTCCACCATGATGGCATCATCATAAACCAAAAGTCCAACCCTGTTTGGCACCTCCTAAAGTCTAACCCTACTTGGCACCTTCTAAAGTCCAACCCTGTTAGTTCTTGTGATTGGCTGAAATTTTGGTAAAACAATGTTAATGTCATAGTTGATGTTTCAACATGAGCTTCTAACATTATTGATATATTTAGTTAACATTCTGGTTGCAGTTGTGTGCTGATGTTAAACCCGATGTCGTGACATCAGTTGTGAACATCAGTCAGAGATGAAGTATTAGGGTTGCGCTTGTTTCTGGTTTAATAAGATATTCTGCTAAAGAGAATCAGAGATTGCAGGCGAATATCATGGGTTAGATATATTATGTTGCAATCAGTTATGAAGAAGAGTAGTTTGTTGCTAATTTAATGCAAAAAGATATGGAGAATAATTAGAGTTAATTATGAAGAGCTGATTGAAGACTTAATTGAAGATCTATTTAGTAGCAGAATCTTTTGCAGATTTGGAGCAGAATATTTGTTGTGATTTGAAGGCCCAAATCCAGTTGGGAAAAAGTTATAAATTGAATGCTTGTAATCTAGAATAGACATGGGTCCAAGATGTAGATCATTAGGGCTTTGTCTAAGTGAACCACTCGGGTTGTGAGATGGTCACTGTGTTCTTACTTAGAAACCTGTAGGTAATGAGTTTTGTATTGTTCTTGGAGGAAGCTATGAAGCAACTCCAAGATGTGTCATAGGAGTGTGTCTTCTATGTGTTTGAAGAGCTGTTGGAAATCAAGTTGTTGATCCAGTGACGGAGATGTTGACTGATAGACATCATTGCGATGATTGGAAGTGAGATAGAGTCTCTTATCTAGGAAGGACTTAGATAGTAGGGTCATTGGGTAGTGATTAAATTAGGTAGATTGTCAACTGGTTTGTTGAGTCTGTAATTTGATACTACTAATAGTGGACTTCCTTCCTGGCTTGGTATGCCCCCAGATGTAGGTTGTTAGACCGAACTGGGTGAACAATCCTTGTGTGTTATTCTGTGCTTCTATTGTCTTGTTCATAATGCAGGTATTGATGTTGTGACATCACATATCTGAGACCAGAATTTCAATTGGTATCAGAGCAGACATCCTGTCTGTTTCTGAATGAGATCTAGGGAAGATACTTTCTGGTTCATGAGCAAAGAAGATAGTTGTTTGGATGATCTCTTGGAGTGAAGGATGGATTATTCATGATAGAGTATTGTTGGCACGTGGTGTGCAAGGATTTTTTAGTAGTGCCTGAAGGTTGTTGAGGAGTTGTTCCGCTGCATGGTATCTTGTATCTCTGGTGGTGAGATTCCAGGAAGGAATTCTCTTGGAAAGACATTAGGGTTTGGTCTCCTCAGCAGGATATTCTCTGATTTTGTAGTCTATACAAGACAGCTTCAACCGGTTGGTTAGAGATGCCAAAGATACTTGAGGATTATCTCATATCTTTGTTTTGGGAAAGAAGTGATCAAAAGGTGAATGGATATTATTAAAGAGTGTATGACATGGAAGTTTCAGTTTTGTTTTGAAGAAGAATATAGTTCAAATCAAACATTGAAGACCAATCTGTCCAGAACAGTGATTCCTTATTTATGTTCTCTTGATGGTGAAAGAAGAGGGTAGAGCCAAAGCAAAAGAGTATCACTGTCAAATCTTTCATGCGGGAGTGAAGATCTTGATAAGTCATCTCTTAAGCTTAGTTGTGGTGACCTAATGAGGAGGAAGTTTCATCAAGAAAGAAGCTGAGCTTAATATGTCAATTCTAATGACTCAACATTGCGCTACACATTAGCAGTTTATGGTAAATGCTAAGTCTAAGACCTATTAGATTGTAGCTGCTTTGAAGGATCACTGAAGCTGTGAAGTTGAACAATTTTTGAGATGATGTTTATAATGTCATAGCATCTCAGATGTGTTGGTTGAAGAAAAGGTAGTTATCCTGATAGCAGAAGAGAATGAGTTGATCCTTGTTTGAGCTAAACTGTCTGAGGACCATATTATAGGGTAAATGCATCCAAGATTTTGTGTGCAGTAGCAGTGTAAATCAACCTGTGGTCAATTGGTGTCTGCATTAGTTGGAATGAACTCTTCCAGTTTTGTGGCTTGAAGGATTGAAAGTAGCAGTTTGTCTATGGTATGTTTATGCAGAAGGAGGACAGTTATCACTCTTAAGTTAGACAAGAGGTCTGAACCTTGTGCTTATAAGAAGAAGCTTCTAGAAGAGTGTGTTATGCAAGTTACTGCAGTTTTGTTGGTCTGATCTTGGAAGTTGATCAGATGGTGATATGTTCTCGTGTGTTCCCTACAAGAGATTTGTGTGGTTGTAGTCTCCAAATCCTTAGGAGATGTTTATTGTGATTTAGACTAATGTCAGAACTGATGTTGAAACATCATGTTAGTTCTTAGCTCAGGGTGGAGTAAAAGATCAAGACACTGATCTAACCTGTAAGGCTTTTGTGGTATGAGTGATTGTCATGATGGCTTGAAGAAGAATCAGCAGATGTCGGTTGTGTGAAAAGGTTACCTTGACAAGAGTTAAGTATATGTCTGCTGTTGATAAGGGTGTGCATTCAACTAATGACAAAATACATTGACGGGAGACTATGTATATGTCTGATGTAAAAGTGCAGGACTGTTAAAGTGTCGAGAATATACTTTTCTCTATGTGGCTGTTTATTTCTCTTCGTGGTGTGTTGGTATGTGAGAACTCAGTGAAACAATCATAACAATATGATTGTGTGTTCTATAGTGCATTTAGAAGTGGCATTATTTGGTATAGTTAAGGGGTAGTCTTGGACTACTTATTGTCTGAAGATTCAGATGTGGTAGGTTTGAAGTCTTTGGAGTTTCTGAGCAGGATGAAGGTTGTCTACTCAAACTTGATTGTTGAATCAAGTCTATGAGAGCATGGAAATCTGTTTCTGCAAAGGGAGGAGGTTCTTCTAAGTGGCAGAAGGAAGAGCTGAATTCAACAGTTGGATATCATAATGTTTTGACATCTAGCTTAACATCAGAAGTCTCAGCTGGTGATATGGCATACCAGCTTAAGATAGAGGTGATCTACAGTAATGGAAGTTATGGACGCTTCAAAAAGATCTATCTCATACAGTTTGCGGGAGCTGGGGTTTGAGAAGATGTTACATGACCATGGCTTAGGGAGTCTAAGTGTGTTTGCTTTTGGGCAAGTGGAACTTGTGACTTGAAGATCTGGTTTCCTTGGTGGATTAAGATATCCTTGTGAGTGTTCTGACAAACGTGAAAAAGGTCAAAATGTGGCATTTGACTATTTTCATATGAGGATTCATGCGTGATCTCAGAAGTGAATTCGAAGAATCAAGATGATCAGAGTGTGGCAGCTGGTTATTATTGAGGATTGTCTTGGAACTAGTTACTCTTGGGCAGAAGGGTGATGAGTTGAAGACTCAAGGAGATTATTCTTCTTAAAGGTGGATGAGAGATTAATTCTCTAGTTCTTTGGATTACTATGCAATAGTAAGTCCAGTTGGTGGAGCATATCAAGCATCATGGTGATGATATCTTGGTGAGTGGCAAATGTTCTAACTTATGTTGGGACATTATCTGGTTGGATATCCTTGGTGAAGGATGATTATGCTCTGGTTCAGAAGGGTGGTGCCTACATTATACCTAAGGAGCGTCTACGGGAGAATGATGAAGTAGAAGGTATGCCTTGCATGGAGAATGTAGAGAAGACTATAGTAGATCAGGTATTGATTGATTGGAAGTCTGAAGATGTAGAGTATGATAGGGAATGGCTACCTTTGGAGAAAGGGACAATGGTACCAATATGCATGTGCTCAGCAAGTGTGCTCAAATGTTCATCTTCATCTAGAGCATTGGTTAACCATGACAGGGGGAGTACTTGTCCATGAATTCTGCAGCAAAGGTGCATATATTGTGAAGCTTGCATGATGATAAAGCTTGTGGAGACTGGTTGCCTCTTATGAGGATCTAATGTCAGATAACATGTTATGACATTAGGATGTTGGTTGGCATTGGTTGTTATGACAATTGGTTCTAGTCATGTGAATCATGTTCCTCTGAGAAGAAGTCTGAAGACAAGTTTATTGGTTTGGAATGTATAATCTTATGTGGAAGTCTTGGAGTGATAATGTTGTGAGCAAGAAGACATTGTGTGATAAGATGTCAGAACATGGTACAGGACATGTTTTTCTTGAGCCAAACAAGGATTTATGTTGGACGGTGGTGTAAGGATAAGGTGAAACACGTGTCTTCGACTATGCATGGAACTGTTTTGGCACAATTTATGGTAAGTATCAGTTAGAGGCAATAAAGGCGGTCAAGACTATTTTGGATGGTAGACATTGAATTTAGATGGAGTTTTTAGTTCCTAAAATAGCGTTTCTATGACCAAGAACTTTGACTATTCAAGGCTCGTTAATTCCAAAGTAACTGGTCAGCTATTTATAGAGGTTATTCTTTGCTCCTTCAGCCAGTGAGTGTTCTTGTTTCATAAGTCTTATGGCATTTGTTCGTTTTTGGGTACGCACTACTTGGGTCTGGTTCTGTGAGGGCTTTCTTTGCCAATTTGTGGCTAAAAAGGGGGAGAAAGGAAAGGGTTTTACTAAATGGTTTGCGCAGATGCTTTGTCTGGAGTCTGCAGTTTCAGATGTGGTTCAGAGATGTCAAAGAGGTTGTCCTAACCTTAGGTTGGTGTTGAGTCTTTGTGACTTGTGTCCTGAGTTATGAACACAGTTGTGACTTGTGTTCTGAGTTACCTGGATTGGCAGAATGACACTTCTTAAATTTCATCTTATGCCACAGTTTAAACCTGGTGTCTGATCAAAGAAGGTGTGCAGAATTCTCTTATGCCACCATTGGTATTTTATGTATAGACAGACATTTCTTTTCTGGAGGAGTCTTCTACATTTGTTCTGGGTATGTCCTGGAAGGAAAAAGAAATGTGTTGTATTGAGGGGGAATGGCAGATATCTTCTTCCTCATGTGCACCAAATGACTTCAGGACTTTCTACTTCTTAGGTCCTAATGTGCTGCCTAAAGTTGTTGTGCTGTGGTGATGTTATGTCAAACATGATGTCCTAACATCATTCAAAATTGCCCAAGAAGATGACTCTCCATGGTTGCTGTACACAGTAGCTACTGCTGGTCACTGTTAGGTTCAGTAGTTGCTGATGACTACTAACAGTAGTATAGGGTTGTAATTGCTGCTGTAATCTGAGTCGTAATGTTTATATATATGTTTTAGCTAAAATTAGCCAAAGGGGGAGATTGTTAGTTCTTGTGATTGGCTGAAATTTTGGTAAAACAATGTTAATGTCATAGTTGATGTTTCAACATGAGCTTCTAACATTATTGATATGTTTAGTTAACATTCTGGTTGCAGTTGTGTGCTGATGTTAAACCATATGTCATGACATCAGTTGTGAACATCAGTCAGAGATGAAGTATTAGGGTTACGCTTATTTTTGGTTTAATAAGATATTCTGCTGAAGAGAATCAGAGATTGCAGGCGAATATCATGGGTTAGATATATTCTATTGCAATCAGTTATGAAGAAGAGTAGTTTGTTGCTAATTTAATGCAAAAAGATATGGAGAATAATTAGAGTTAATTATGAAGAGCTGATTGAAGATTTAATTGAAGATCTATTTAGTAGCAGAATCTTTTGCAGATTTGGAGCAGAAGATTTGTTGTGATTTGAAGGCCCAAATCCAGTTGGGAAAAAGTTATAAATTGAATGCTTGTAATCTAGAATAGACACGGGTCCAAGATGTAGATCATTAGGGCTTTGTCTAAGTGAACCACTCGGGTTGTGAGATGGTCACTGTGTTCTTACTCAGAAACCTGTAGGTAATGAGTTTTGTATTGTTCTTGGAGGAAGCTATGAAGCAACTCCAAGATGTGTCATAGGAGTGTGTCTTCTATGTGTTTGAAGAGCTGTTGGAAATCAAGTTGTTGATCCAGTGACGGAGATGTTGACTGCTAGACATCATTGCGATGATTGGAAGTGAGATAGAGTCTCTTATCTAGGAAGGACTTAGATAGAAGGGTCATTGGGTAGTGATTAAATTAGGTAGATTGTCAACTGGTTTGTTGAGTCTGTAATTTGATACTACTAATAGTGGACTTCCTTCCTGGCTTGGTATGCCCCCAGATGTAGGTTGTTAGACCAAACTGGGTGAACAATCCTTGTGTGCTATTCTGTTCTTTTATTGTCTTGTTCATAATGCAGATATTGATGTTGTGACATCACTCTTGACATCACATATTTGAGACCAGAATTTCAAACCCTACTTGGTACCTCCAAAAGTCCAACCCTGCTTGGCACCTCCAAAAGCCCAACCTTTCATTGGCAACCACTAAAAGTCCACCCTATTAACACCTTCATAAGACCAATCTCCTGCTTGTATTCGCATATGCATCACATACATTATACATGCATCATATTCATACATGACATAACCAATTTCCTTCTTCAACCCCTGAGTTGATAGATTACCTAGTCATAATTTTTGACCCCCGAGTCAATGATGTCCGTAGTTTCTCGACCCCCGAGTCGATATCATTATTAAATCTTTCAACCCTCGAGTTGATATATTATCTTGATCATTCTTGACCCCCGAGTCATTATTATCTTTTTTTTTTCCTCGACCCCCAAGTCTATATTGCCTTTATTTCCGTCCTCGACCCCCGATTCGATATTTCCATTGCCTCCGTCCTCGACCCCCAAGTCGATATTGTCTTTATTTCCTCGACCCCCGAGTCGATATTACCTTTACCTTTATTTCAACCCCCGAGTTGACGACAGTTTATCTTAATATTTCTCGACCCCCGAGTCGATAGTGTATTTCCTTTTCTCAACCCCCGAGTTGATATGCCAGTATTCCCAGTGAGTCTTTCACCTTGCTCCATCTAATCCCCATTAATCCTTATTGGGAAACCAGAAATGAAGCCTTGCCCGGTTGCATTCTCATATGCATCTCATGTAAACAAGTTCATTTGCATTCCTGTATGCATGGCATATCCATCCCCAGCATAGCATAACAGGGTCCAGGATCAATTTACAAGCATCTTGGCCAGTCCTCCATCAAAGTTAGCAATATTCTTATAAAGAGAGGTGGATACCCCGCACGTGCTCAAGGAATTCGATTCCCCAGCAAGTCATTCTTCAACCATGCAATTGATAATGGCAATCCCAACAGCTATTGCTTTTAATTACTCCCCAAGTAGAGGTTATCCTAGAAAGTTTCTTGTGAGCTTTCCCCTGCAGCGCCAGCACATTACCTCCAGCAAGAATCTTGCTCAACTATTCTTCAGCAAATTTACCGCAGAGATACTACTTTGGTATCATCGAGGAACCTTAATGGACAAGGGACTGCTTCGACGACCCAGAGAATCGTCTGCCTTCAGAGATACTGCTTTGGTATCATCGAGGAACCTTAATGGATAAGGGACTGCTTCGATGACCCAGAGAATCGTTTGCGTCCAGAGATACTGCTTTAGTATCATCGAGGAACCTTAATGAATAAGGGACTGCTTCGACCACCCAAAGAACCTCAAGTTATTTTTTTCATTTTGTACCCCGCTACCTCATTCTGCCAGTTCTTACTCCATAAGTACATGTTCCTTTTGATAGAAAAATTTTGGGGTCTTCTTGTATCTAATTGACTTCTACCCTAAAAATGAACGCCATGCAGCAGTTCATTTTCTCTGGTTCAAGACAATTAGATAGGGGCATCTATCATACCCCAAATTTGTCCTACCCTCTCATTTTTCTTATACTAAGCATGTTGTTGCTTCATGGACTTCTCTCAAGATCATCATATGGTTTTTTGGCCATAATCCTCTGAAGTTTAGGCTATGGAAATTTGATTTGTACTCTTTGTAATTAGAGGCTCTTGCAAGAGTGTTAGATTTAGGTGAAGATAAAGGAAAGATGTATCCTCATTCTCATGACCAATTAGTCAAGATACGGGCAATTGGTTTCAAGTTGATTTTAGGTTATGGTTCAAAATGATTCTAGCGGATTAAATGATTAGAATTCATTTCCTCAAGACTAGGCACTTGAAGTTTTAAGCTATGATCAAGAAGATTGTTAACCATATTCCAAGTGTGACACTGAGGCTATATGGTTAAACAAGCTAAGGAATGACCATTCTCGATTCATCCGAGTTTGAATCGGTTTTCAAGGTTAATGAGCGATTGTAACTTGAGAGTAAGGCATGTATCAAGAGGCTTCTGGCATAATCAAGGTGTGACCAAAATCCATGTGTATGTTTGGATGGTGTTCGTGTGGGAATTATCTTAAGGCAATTCGGAGTTGCGATAAGGGATCCATGATCAAATTATTCAGGTGATTCCAGGATAAGACTATGTCGTCTTAAGTTGTGTTCCAAATTTATGCAAGATGTAATTAGTCATGGTTTCTAAAATTTATTTCAAAGGGCACTTGTGTCTAAAAACAAGTTCATTGTGCTCAATTAAAAGTTCTAGCCATGAGTGGATAATTTTCAAGACATATTTTACAAGCTATCAAAAAGCCTTCAAGTTAAGAAGTGGGCAATTTTGCAAGACTTTTTTTCAAGACATTGTTTCAAGCCATGTTCTGAATTTATTTTCAAGTAATATTTGGATCATTCTCAAGCCGCTTTACAAGTTTCAAATCACGACCAAATTATGGCGCTACACTATAAGCGTTGCACTATAAGTTGACGAATCCATGTTACACATGCAAATTACCACAACAGCAACTTGGCAATTAATCAAGACTTCTGAAAAGTAAACCCCATGAATCATTAGGAGTTAAAATTACAAAGTTCAGGCATTAAAGGCCCATCTAACTCCAAATCAGTTTCAATACCGTCACACAATTTTAGATTAAGAAGTCAAGAACCAGCTTAAGGTACACAAATCAATATACCATTATGTGAGTTCAAAATTACAAAGCAAGTTCAAAACACCCCAAAAGAAGCAAAGGTCAAAAGAAGTTTTTACAAAAGATTGGAATTGGAAAAACAGGACATTGAATTCAAAGCTACAAGTATCTCATAAGGCTTAAAGCTTTGAAAATTCAGCATACCAAGCAAAATCCATTACAGTCCCAAATCCAATGCATACCTCACGAAACAGCCAGCCATTAAGACTTCGAAACAACAGAAACAAAAAACAGAAATTATGCAATGATATTCATCACACAGTTAAGGGAAAAAAAAGTAACGATTCTTGGCCTTTTGTTTTGGTAAACTAAGAAGTATAGTCGCGCCGCTATCCAATTCCACCAGCTACTCCCAGGATGGTAACCTGTATTGTTTCAATGCAAGATTAGAAGAATTGTCAAGATAGTTTCAAGAGACAGTAGGATATCCACAAAGTTAATTCAAAACAAAATCAATAAGAACGCGGCAATGTCATACAATTTCAACAGCAAGATTCATAGCCTTTCAAAAATGTTCAAAATCACAAAACCAAGTCAGTCCAAAGAGTGCATCTACAACTTTAACAGCAGGATTCATAGCGAAATTCAAAAGTCCTTCAGAAATATTCAAATAATTCATAGAACGCACAAGTTATTCAAAAAACAGTGATAAGTCACAGGACCTACACATCAGCATGGTAAAACAGCAGTGAAAATCAAATTTTACACAGTGAAAAATTAGAAAAAACACATTTTCTAGAATCACAGAACAAACAAAAATCGTACAACCTTGGGTCCCCACAAAATCCCACTCCAATCCTCTCCAGCGGTTTTGAAAATTGACAGCTCATGATCTCACACGAATTAGAGGAATAGTCCTCAGATTTTTCCCAAATCACACGTACCAAAAACCCTATATTTCTCCTATAAATAGAGTGTTAATCATTGGTGAAAAAAGACGAGGAAGAACACCCAGAAAAACCCTATTGTTACTCTGCCAAAACCAACCCCTAACCCTCACTAAAGCTCGAATTCCTGAAAAAAAACTTCTTAGAGTTTCACACGGAAACTCTAAGATAGTGAGCTTGGCCACAGAATACACTATTAGGACATGACATTTTTGGAAAGGCGTGGTAAAGAAAAGGAAATGAGAAGACTCAGAGAGGCAAGCAGAAATAGAGAAGGTACCTGGAAATCTTGAAACTCCTCAAACTTCATATCGGTAACCTTCTTCTTCCCTTGATTCTCGTTTTCCTTCATCGTCTTGTACGTTTGATGCTCCGCTATATGTGATTGATAAGGGGTCGTTAGGGTTTCGAAACGGATTAGGATTATGATTTGTGTTACTCTGTTTCGAATGCTTTCTCTGAATGATTGTCTAATTAGTGTTATGGATAGTTTATAATGGCGATTAGGTTTTTGAGATGGTAGAAGATTTGTTTGCAGAGAGAAAGTAGATAGAGAGAGTGAGATGAGAGAAAGAGGTAATGAAATAGAGGGGAGTATAATTGATGCACCATTTTTCCATTTTAATACTCCCTGCCATGCGTAAGCGAATTAATGATGGTGGCAAGCAGCACCGGTGACAAATGTCACCGGTCATTGCTTTGATGTTGTTCCCGTATGTACTCTCCCTAGCTCCCTACTGTATGCACACTTTCCTGACCATTGGATCGTGAGTTATTTTGACTCATTATTGGATCGGACGATCCACACACCTTCTGGGATCAGTGGTTGATCTAGAGTCCATGGTGGACTGCCCTTCCCTCCAGCGTGGGCCTGTGATTGTGGGCCTGGGAAATGTTGATAAACGCACCCCCCTTTCTACTGACTTTTCTGGCCCATTTATTTGTTTTTTTTAGAACTTCTTGTTATTATCACTTTTTAGTATAAAAGCCAAAAAAACTTTTAATTATTTCTTTTTTTTCTTTCAGAAAAATCATAAAATCTATTTACTAATTTAATTTCTAATTTTATTAAAATTATTTAATGTTAATTAGTTATTTTATTAATTAATATTTGATTTTAATTAATCCAATTTCTCTAGCCCTAAAAATATCATAAAATATTCTCTTAACTAAAATTAAAATCATAATCTATTTTGAAATTCTTAAAATATTTTCTTAATTAAATCACAAACTACTTAGGTTAATATTTCTAAACTATTTTCTAGTTACTTACGAAAGTAGCGGACTCTTGGGGTCTAGCACTCTTTGGGTCCTTGGATGAATGCTCTTGAGGCGCACGCTTTGAGTTGTGCTCATTTCGTCTTTCGTTTATTAAAAAATATTTAAAACAATTAATCTTTTGCTTAATTAGAATATAATTAGACAATTATCCAATTAAATCAAAAATCATAATTCATTTACATCTTAATCATTTTAAGACACTTAAAATATCTAATCTTGATAAAAAATACTTAACACTTAAAATACTTAATCTAATTAAGTTCTTAACTGTTAAAAATAATTTTCTTAAATCAAATTAAATCATAATCCACTTTGCCTAATCATTAACTATTTTCTTAAATCAAATCATAAAATATTTAGGTTAATATTTTAAAATCTATTTTCTCAATTAAATTATGGAAGTAGTGGGCTTTTGGGGTCTAGCACTCCTTGGGTTCTTGAACGATCGCTCTTGGAGCGCACGCCTTGGGTTGTGTTCTTTCCGTCTTCCATTTCTAAAACACTTAAATCCCAATCCTATTAAAACACTTAATTCTCCTTAAAACTCTTAGCTCGTTCAAACCTCAATCCGATTAACACGTCTAATTAAGATACTTCGAAATCTTTTTCCTAATTAAATTACGAAAGTAGTGGACTCTTGAGGTCTAGCACTTCTTGGGCCCTTGAATGAACGCTCTTGAGGCGCACGCTTTGGGTTGTGTTCGTTTCGATCTTTCGTTCCTAAAACACTTGCCCTAATTACATGGACAAAGAAGCCCATTGTCCAACAAACACAATTTCATAATTAATAAAATGAAAAAGGTGTCGTTGAGATCTAGCATCTCAGTAATGCCCCGATTAATTGGTTGCGAGGCCGACGTCTCATTTATCGAATAATCGTCATTCTTCCTCTAAAACACTTAACAAACCAAACACTTCCCATATGATCAAAACCCTAGAACCTACGCAAATCAAACTCTTTTTCTCAATCAAATCTTTAACACACTTAATCCAATTCAAACAACTTTTCGTAAAGAACATTGTTTAGTCCATTCTTCCGCGCATATAAACTAGTGCTTCAGCCTCCCCTAGCGAGCAGACAAGCCAATGTTTAGCAGTTAAAATGCGAATTAAACACTCGTTCGTTTAAAAAACACCAACAAACTGTAGTCCCACGAACTACGAATGCTCTGACTTTCCCATTGCACGAGGGAATACGTAGGCACAAGGGTCCCAATCCTTGGCGAGCACCCTAATAAAAAACCACCCATTTTCCCCTAGAAAACAAAATCCTTTTACCTTATAAGAAAACAAACAAACCAAGCTAACTTATCTCCCGAATCGAATCAAGAGGTTCCCGTTGTGTACAACGGACGTAGAGGGTGCTAATACCTTCCCTTTGCGTAATCGACTCCCGAACCTAGAATTTGGTTGCGATGACCATTTTCTTATCCTTTAAAGGTTTTATCGATATTTTCCTATTCCTTCCTTGGAATGAATAAAGTTCGGTGGCGACTCTGTTTCGAACGTTTTTTTCGCGACCATCGCGAGGATCGTATTTTTCGAGGTACGACAATACCTCCATCAACAAAATCAAATTTTCACTTTTGACCATTTTCAAAAGGATTCGAGCTGAGAAATTAGAGGAGTTTTAAAGCAAGCTATTCATTCAAACACACTTTTGGGGACCTAGTGGAGCTAAAGGGATCATTACCTTGTTTCTGAAGCAACATTTGAAGGTGCATTGAACACACTCCAATAAGTAAGTTTTCCATTTTTGGTTCTCACCCTTATAAGCATCATTTTAAGTCATTCAAGTTACCATTCTATTTGCCATAATGTGAGGAATAATAACTAAAATTCTGGTAAGCAGATATCAGATGTCCTAAGAGATGTTGAGACACTGATATCTGTTTAAAACACAAGGACAAAATAAAACATAGTTAAAGGTACAGAAAATAACATAACATAAAGAGTTGTTAACCCAGTTTGGTGTACAACAACACCTACGTCTGGGGGCTGCCAAGCCAGGAAAGAAATCCACTATTAGCAGTATCAATTCAAAGCTAAACAATCCCAGTTTATAGCTTCTCACTTAATCCCTACCCAGTGCAATTTCTACCTAAGACACTCCTAGATACGAGAATCCCCTCTCACTTCCTACCAGTCACAAATAGCAGTGATAGACTTAACAATACATCAAAAGAAGACACACTTCAAAGACAATACTTGATCTTGCTTAAAAGCTTCAACCAAGGACAATACACTCTTACTTAAAAGCTTAGAGTGGACACTTATAACTCAATAACATCAGTCCAGTTCAAGCACCTAGGTGATGAATGAATGGCTCACAAACAGTCTACCTCAATGTATCAAAAGATACATGAGTGACACACAATACAGCAGCACACTAAAAACTCAAACCATAAACCCTTATTTGCTTCACACGATTTCTTCTACAATAATTCATCTACTATTTTAGGTTTAGTAAGCCTCTTTATATAGACTCATGCAGTATGGGCTTGGACTTTTCAATCAATTCCATTCTATCAGTTTTAAGCCACCTGTAAAATCTTCTCCACAATAACAGGAACAAATCTTCAAGGTTTCCTAAAAAGTAGCATCATCCAAATTTAGCAATTTGTGTACAGGTGGAAATACAGAAATGTGTTTATGATAAAATCTTCTTGACCTGCGAAAATTACTGAGATATATCCAAAAGAAATATCACAGAATTAAAACAAATCTGTCAAGATTAAAAATGGCCAAAACAGATGTTCTGGTATAACATGTTACAACATCTGTTAGGGCATCTGCTCTAAAGATGAGCGGATCAGCATGTTATAACATCACACACAACATCCTGCTATGAATCATGTTTTAGCAAAATTGTTGCTGTAAGTTCTTGTAATTGGCTGAAATTTTGTTAAAACAATGTTGATGTCATGGTTGATGTTGCAACATGAGCTTCTAACAGTATTGGTATGTTTTGGCTAACATTCTGGTTTGTGAATATTGTTGAAGAGGTAAAGTGCTGAAGAGTGATGTAACATGCGATGTCTTAACATCACTATACCAGAACATTAAAACATCAGGCTGTAATGTTTTTAGGGCTGCGCTGATTATGTTGATTTAAGGTGATCTGTCAGTTAGATTGGATGCGAATTTCCTGGTACAATCAGTTATGAAGAAGATTAGTTTGTTGCAAATTTAAAGCATAACGATATGGAGAATATTCAGAGTTAATTATTGAAGATTTAATTGAAGATTTAATTGAAGATTTGATTGAAGATCTATTTAGAAGCAGGATCTGTTACAGATTTGTTACAGAAGATTTGATATGATTTAAAGGCCCAAATCCAGTTGGGATTATATTATAAATAGAATGCTTGTAACCTAAGAAGGGGTACGGGTCCAAGATGTAGATCATTAGGGCTTTGTCAAAGTGAACCACTCGGGTTGTGAGATGGTCACTGTCGTATTCCTCAGAAACATGTAGGTAATGAGGTAGATATTGTTCTTGGAGGAAGCTTTGAAGCAACTCCAATGTGTGTCATGGAAGTGTGTCTTCTATGTGTCTATGATTGAACAGTTGTTGGTAATCAAGCTGTTGATGCAGTGGCGGTGAAGTTGACTGCTAGACATCATTGAGATGATTGGAAGTGAGATGGAGTCTCTTACCTAGGGAGGACTTAGGTAGAAGGGTCATTGGGTAGTGATAAAATTAGGTAGATTGTCAACTGGTCTGTTGAGTCTGTAATTTGATACTACTAATAGTGGACTTCCTTCCTGGCTTGGTATGCCCCCAGATGTAGGTAGTTAGACCGAACTGGGTGAACAATCCTTGTGTTAATTAGTTACTGTTATTGTTGTCCATTGTGCAGAGTGTGTTGTTGTGACATCGCACCTTAACATCACACGTCTGATACCAGAATTTCAATTGGTATCAGAGCAGGCATCCTGTCTGTTTCTGGATGAGATCTTGGGAAGATACTTTCTGGTTCATGAGCAAGGAACATAGTTCTGCAGAGTTATAGGCTTGGTCAGTTCATATAGTGGTTTGTATGATCCCTTGAAGTGAAGGATGGGCTATTCTTGACATGATCATCAGGAGAACTGCTGGCACTTGGTTTGGTAGTGATTATTGAGTAGAGCCTGAAGGTTGTTGAAGAGTTGTATATTCCGCTGCATATGGTATAACCCTGGTTGGGCCTTGTATCTCTGGTGGTGAGATTCTAGGAAGGTATTCTCTTGGAAAGTCTATAGGGTTTGGTCTCCTCAGTAGGCTCTCTATGATGGTGTAGTTTATGCAAGACTGCTTCAACCGGTTGGTTAGAGAAGCCAAAGATACTTGAGGATTATCTCATATCTTTGTTTGGAAAAGAGGTGCTCAAACAGTGAGTGGATCTTATTAAAGAGTGTTTGACATGGAAGTTTCAGTTTTGAAGAAGAATGTAATCAGGTATTAAAGACCAATCTGTTCAGAACGTTGATGGTGAAAGAAGAGGGTGGAACCAAAGCAAAAGAGGGTCACTGTCAAATCTTTCATGCGGGAGTGAAGATCTTGATAAGTTACCTCTTGAGCCTAGTTATGGTGACCTAATGAGGAGGGAGTTTCATCTTGAAAGAAGCTGAGCTTAATATGTCAATGTCTCGACATTGCGCTACACATTAGCAGTTTATGGTAAATGCTAAGTCTAAGACCTATTAGAGTGTAGCTGGATTACTGTAGCTGTGAAGTTGAACAATTGTTGAGATGCTATTCAATATGTCATAGCATTTCAGCTGGAGCTGGTTAAAGAAAAGGTAGTAATCTTGATAACAGAAGAGTAGGAGATGAACCGTGTTTGAGTTAAACTAAGGACTATTTATAGGATAAATGCATCCAAGATTCTGTGTGCAGTAGCAGTGTCTACATGAGGTGTATGGAATGAACTCTTCAAGTCTCGAAGGATGGCAGTTATCACTCTTAAGTTAGACAAAAGGTCTGAACCTTGTGCTTATAAGAAGAAGTTTCTGGAAGAATGTGTTATACAAGTTACTACAGTGTTTGTAAGATGATCAGTTGTTGTTATGCTCTCGTGCGTTCCATGCAAGAGTGGTGTGGATTAGCAAACGAGGGATCAACTAGTGCCTCTAGTCTGCAGGAAAAAGATGTCAGACCAGATAAAATGTTGTAAATAGCATGACAATAGTTGAGTATTTGTCTGCTGTGGATAATGTTGTGCATTCAACTTATGAACATATACATTGACGGGAGACTATGTATGTGTCTGAGGTTAAAGTGCAGGACTGCAGAAGTGTTGTGGTTGGTTGGAAGTATTTACAAGGGTTATTCTCCAGTCTCTGATCTCTTGATGTGTTCATTGGAGTGATGTCATATCTTGTGTTCGAACATCACGTCAGAATTATGTTGAATTTTGTTGTCTGAAGGAATGGCATTGCAGATGCTCTGGGTGCTGAACTAATGTGGTTTGATTACATGAGTTTGGAACCTACTCCTGATCTGGAAGAGGAGGCATCTGGGTGGTATGTCTAAATAGTTTCTGGCCCTGGAACGTATGTTAGATGTGTGAGTTGGTCAAGGTGTGATCAACTTGTTATTTACTCCTGAGGTCAGTGGAGACCCTGAGATTCAAGAAGTATTATCTCTAGCAGATACCTTGGACATGAAGATAGAGATACTCATCAATCATATGGGAGAATGATAGGGAATTGGATGAAAGAATACTGTACTTCTGTGATGTGAGGGGTTATGATGGCTGAAGTTTGGAAATTAGGTTTTGTTGTGCTGGGTGTGTGATGTTAAGGGGGAGATTGATATTATTGCAGCTTCTGGTGTTGGCATTTGTTTTAAGCAAGTTGCATACATGAGGATAAAGTGTCTTATGCAATTTTTTAAATGGACCAGGATTAAAATAGAAATTTATTGCATTTGTGAAAGCTTACAAGAGTAGTAAAAACAACACACAAAGAGTCTAAAGATTATCCCAACCCCCCGAATCTAGAAAAGTTTTCCAATCTTCATCCCATTCATCATCAGAAGCTTGAAGATGCACTTGGTTTTTCTTGATGGTCTTCATCCTTGTCTCTGATGTCTTGCGTGTTCTAGTTGCTCCAGCTATAGACAGTGTTGTGTCCTTCAACTTCTGTGGATCTGGCTTATTGACTTCCTGCTTGTGTCTCTTTCCTTCATTCTTGTTAGATTAACTCATGATTCCTTCCTTGGTGTGCTGATAGGAGCAAGGAGGCTTGTTCTTTATACTGGATAAAGAGTCATTGTTTGTATCGCCTGACCAGTCAAAGTTGTCTTTGGCGTGGGAATTTGTTCTTGGGAACCTATTCTTTTGTCCATTGGATGCCAGAATGATGTGCCTTGGTAGAAGTTGTCCTAGTGTACCTAAAAGGATGAGCCAAGGTCTTGCTTTAGTATAGCTGCTGATTGTGATCAAGTGGTTGTGACTACCTTAAATGACATACAAAAGGTGTGTTCTTGTGTTTCGTGCTGATGTCCTACATTTTGTTACAACATTATGGTTGGTTATGTACCATACTTATGAAGTTGGAAGAAGCAGCATTATTGTCTGAAGTGGCAGTTCTGACTTAATGTGGATTAGAATGGGCAGATTCTAATCTTGATGGTAAGTAGTTCTGGTAATACATGGCTACTTTCATGATGAAGACTTCCGAAGGGTGTTATCTGTGGTGTGATCAGAAGGGTCCTTCTAATACAAGTAAAAGGTGGTGACAGTCCTTATCGTGTGTGAGAAATTTCCAATCAAATAGGCCTTCGTTTATTGGACTTGGCAGACCTTGTATCTAAAATCCCCATGAGGAATGTGGCATTATTGGTGTGATATCATAAAGGGACATATCATAGCTGTGTGAAGATAGTACCTATGCAGGAGAGGTCTGAAAAGCAAAATTGGTGTACATGGGTGATTTTATTGTTCCCTGATGGGTTGAAGGAATCTAGAAGGGATTGTGAGAAGTCGTCTCAATATCCATTAGATAAGAAGATGTGTTTGTGGAGTCTTGGGTTGATGAGCAAGCAGACAAGCTGTCTTGGTGTGATGTCAGAACATGATACAAGACATGTTTCTCTAGAGCCAAACAAGGAATTATTTTGGTCGGTAGTGCAAGGATAAGGCGAAACACGTGTCTCTGCCTATGCATGGAGCGTTATTAGCCTAATTTATGGTAAGATTTAGTTGTGAAATATTTAAGGCAATCAAGGCAGTTTTTGGAAGGTAGGCATTGAATTTGAATGCAGTTTTTGATACCTAAAATAGCGTTTCTTGGACTAAGAACCTTGACTGATTCAAGGCTCGTTAATTCCAAAGTTACTGGTCAGCTATTTATAGGGGTTATTTTGTTCTCCTTCAGCCAGTGAGTGTCCTTAACTCATAAGTCTTATGGCGTTTATTCGTGTTTGGGTGAGCACTTCTTGGGTCTGGTTCTGTGAGGGTTTCCTTTGCCAATTTGTGGCTAAAAAGGGGGAGAAAAGAAAAGTTTGGGCTAAATGGTTTGCGCAGATGTTATGTCTGGAGTCTGCAGTTCCAGTTGTTGCAGAAGGAGGTCTTATCCTCAAGTTGGTGTGGAGTTCTTTGTGACTTGTGTCCTGAGATATGAACACAGTTGTGACCTGTGTTCTGAGTTACCTGGGTTAATAGATTGATACTTCTTAAGTTTCATCTTATGCCACGGATTAAACCCAGTGTCTGATCAATGAAGGTGTGCAGAATTATCTTATGCCACCATTGGTCTTTGATGAATAGACAAACATTTCTTTTCTAGAGGAGTCTTCTACATTTACTCCGGGTCTGAGTTGAAAGGAAAAAAAATGTGTTGTATTAAGGGGGAGTGTTGGGTATCTTCTTCCTCATGTGCACCCCCTGATGTACTGCCTGGAGTTGCTGTTATATGGTGATGTGATGTTCTAACATCATTCAAAATTAGCCAAGAAGATGATTCTCCATGGATGCAGTACACAGAAGCTACTGGTGTTTACTGTTAGGATCAGATGACGTCTAACAATAGTGTAGGGTTGTAATTACTGCTGTAATCTGAGCTGTAATGTTTATATATTTGTTTTAGCCAAAATTAGCCAAAGGGGGAGATTGTAAGTTCTTGTAATTGGCTGAAATTTTGTTAAAACAATGCTGATGTCATGGTTGATGTTGCAACATGAGCTTCTAACAGTATTGGTATGTTTTGGCTAACATTCTGGTTTGTGAATATTGTTGAAGAGGTAAAGTGCTGAAGAGTGGTGTCACATGCGATGTCTTAACATCACTATACCAGAACATTAAAACATCAGGCTGTAATGTTTTTAGGGCTGCGCTGATTATGTTGATTTAAGGTGATCTGTCAGTTAGATTGGATGCGAATTTCCTGGTACAATCAGTTATGAAGAAGATTAGTTTGTTGCGAATTTAAAGCATAAAGATATGGAGAATATTCAGAGTTAATTATTGAAGATTTAATTGAAGATTTAATTGAAGATTTGATTGAAGATCTATTTAGAAGCAGGATCTGTTACAGATTTGTTACAGAAGATTTGATATGATTTAAAGGCCCAAATCCAGTTGGGATTATATTATAAATAGAATGCTTGTAACCTAAGAAGGGGTACGGGTCCAAGATGTAGATCATTAGGGTTTTGTCAAAGTGAACCACTCGGGTTGTGAGATGGTCACTGTCGTATTCCTCAGAAACCTGTAGGTAATGAGGTAGATATTATTCTTGGAGGAAGCTTTGAAGCAACTCCAATGTGTGTCATGGAAGTGTGTCTTCTATGTGTCTATGATTAAATAGTTGTTGGTAATCAAGCTGTTGATGCAGTGGCGGTGAAGTTGACTGCTAGACATCATTGAGATGATTAGAAGTGAGATGGAGTCTCTTACCTAGGGAGGACTTAGGTAGATGGGTCATTGGGTAGTGATAAAATTAGGTAGATTGTCAACTGGTCTGTTGAGTCTGTAATTAGATACTACTAATAGTGGACTTCCTTCCTGGCTTGGTATGCCCCCAGACGTAGGTAGTTAGACCGAACTGGGTGAACAATCCTTGTGTTAATTAGTTACTGTTATTGCTGTCCATTATGCAGAGTGTGTTGTTGTGACATCGCACCTTAACATCACACGTCTGATACCAGAATTTCAGTTGCTAATCTTTAAACCATGGAACTTTCAATCTCCCCCTTTGGCAAATTTTGGCTAAAACACCTTTTGTACAATAAGCCTAGAGATTGTGTACATGAGGAAAAAGATAACCTGCATCTTTAGGAATATCCAAGATGCTCCCCCTAAACCACAGAAACGATCTTTATCATGGAGTAATAAATCTTCCTCTCAGAACGGAAGAAGAAACTTTTTCGAAGCAAAAGAAAACTAACATGGACACAAACTTGAACTAAACTAGTTCAAGACATTAGAAACACATATGGCAGAAGCCACACACATTAGAGACACGTATAGTAGAAGCAGCATATAAAGAACACAAGACACACGTCATAAGACCCCACAACACAACCAGAATAACATAACATCTGGTATGACATTTTGCATACAGTACAAGTTCAAAAAAACCCTCTTTAGAGACGCTACTTTTCATCTCCCCCTGTTTGAGCTAAAATTTGACAAATGACAAGTATGCAAAACTGACTCTGTAAGAACACAACCACACCAGTAGCAAAAGAAGCAAAACATTACACATAAAAAGTACACACCAAAAGAACCAAGGCAAGCAACCTAAGACACCAAATGGAAACAATTGATGTTAGAACCTTATTACAACGAAACAACCAAAACAAACTTTCCTCTTGAGCTAGCTATTATCTCCATTCTTCTTTTCGTTCAGAGTTTATTTCAAGTGAACCTTCTTATTATCAGAAATTTTGGAGAATTGGCTCATGTTTGAAGTACAACGTGGTAGGGTGTGAAAGCAAGCATGCTTCAGACTTTATATAGCACAAATTCCTTGTTTGTAACGCCTGACAAGTCAAGGAGAGAAATATTGGAAGAAGTTAAGTCATCCTTGAAAATGAACCACCGTCCACATGTGAGAGACATATATTTTAATTCTAGGTTTCTTTTTCCAAGCTTGGACCATGACAATTCCCATGTCATAGAAACACGTTATCCTTGAACACGCATGCACACAAAAAAACACGTTTTACAGGCCTACTATTAAAGCACTGATGACTAGACACATCGTCCTTGTCATGCTGACCAGAGAGAGACTCTTGGCAATTTTGACTGAAACAGCTTGGTACAATGTCCTAACATCCTGATAGACATTGTATACTCCTACCACTCTACTCAAGTTGGAGTATCCACTTCCTCGGCATAATACTTAGTCCAGATGCCACTATTTAATCTTTCTGACCCAGGACATAAGATTGTTTTAATCGAAGAACCAGTTAAGGGCACACAAACATGCTCCATAACATGAAGCTTCCCACTAAATTCCTTGCCTAAAATATTCATCAGTGATCAGCTTGAAAACTGAGCGCAATGTCAAGACATCTCAGGAAAAAAATTCTCTCTGTCACAAACAATATTGATACTTAGACTAAACCAAGAATCACGGCCAGCTCCAGAAAGTATGTCAGAGGCACAAAAAACACATTTTTAGAACGACATCCATACTGTCATGGCAAACAGACCAACCTGACAGAGCACTGTCAAGACATTTTGTCTGACATTATAACCTCACTATAGGTACAACAAAACAGGTTACATGAGAACATGCAAGCTTTGTACAGGCTATACCAAAGCAACTACACAACAGACAGGTACATAATTCCCCTATCACACATAATTTATTTTCCCCTGAAGGTGAAGACCAAGGCAAAAACAAACTTGAGCAATTCCAGTTCCCATACACAGCAGCACCAGCCACCTCAGCCTACTACAGAGAATACCTTTTCCCAGACATAATGACCTTGTCCAGCTGCACAGAATAAAAATCCTTGAAGGTCCCAATTGTGACCAACATGTCACAGTACAATGGAATGACATCATAAATGACATGATATTATGAAATCAACACCTTCCTCATCACAAAGTACATAATTAATGATCCAAGAGACAAAGTAGTTTCTTAATGAAGAATTATCAGAAGCAAACACAACGGAATAAAAGAAACAACTATTTAAGATAGCTGTTGAACCCTAATTTTTGCCTGAACTGTGTCATTTGAGTTTACAGTCAGCGGGATGCCCCAATTTTTGCCTAAGTCTCCTTTATAGGTTTTGACTTAACGGGTTTTTCTTTTGATTTTTTTCATTCTTTTTTTTTGAAAGATAGTGACTGCGTGGCTTAATGATTACAGTGAACCATAATTGGCTTTTAATTTGAAAGACATCTTCGACACTTCTTTGATGTGTGTGAATGAAAGTTTTTTATTGCAACCTTTATTGGAAAGTGTCTTGAATGATTGCATAGTCAAATTAAATAAGTACTACCCATCCCCAGGTTAAAATTGCGGATTTTTTCGTACAAAAAGAAACTCCACCTTCTAGGCTCAAAGGGGTTGACAAGGGATTAACTTCCTTATTTCTTCAGTGTTTGGGAGTTGAAACAATGCATGTACATCATCGGCCAAGTTTTAATTGAAAGCATACAGTTTAGCAATTTCGGGTATTTCGTTTTCATCATCCTCCCTCCAATCTTTGCATAAACAAAAGCTTGAAAAAGAAAGTGAACAAGAGATATATTTTTTGTTTTGTGAAAAAGAAAGCATAAAGATGCACACAGTGGATATAAATGAATTGAATCAAAACATTGCATTGCTCATTTTCATTGAAATTACCATGAAAGTACAAATAAAATTCGAAAGCAAACAGTCAATACAATAAAAGAAAAATGCAAACAGAAAGAAACAAGGCCTAGTGACTAATCAGCAACAAGGATGAGCTGTCCTGTCTGAAACACTGGCTTTAGGAGATGATCCGTCTGAACTGACTCAAACTTCACTTGGCATGCTCTGGCAAAGGATTCTTGACAACATTGGGATTATCATCAGCAAAGGACAGAATCTTTGAGTTCACCAATTCTTGTACTCTAGCTTTCAATGCATAGCAACCTTCCAAGTTATGGCCTGCCCCACCTTGATGGAACTCACAGTGAAGATAAGCCATATAGCCGGCTGGGAGAGGATTTGGAGGAGGAGGTAGAGTCCTTGTTGTAATTAAACCTTTCTTCACAAGATCTGGATACAGCTCAATGTAGGACATCAGGATAGGATCAAAGTTAACCCTATTGTGATTCTGATTTTGTCTGACAGTCTGACGAGGAGCTTGAACTGCTTGATCATTGATAACAGGAGCAACTGCAGCTACATATTATTGTTGTCTGCGACGAGGTTTCCCTTCAACTGAAACAACATGGGTATCACCATCCTTTTTCTTTTGAAAATTCCCAGCATACTTTTTAGCACCACTAAAGGCTTCAGCATTAGTAATCCTTCCTTTCTTGATACCTTCTTCTAGTCTTTCTCCAATAGTGACTAGGTCAGCAAAACCAGATGACATACTGCCTATCATCTTTTCCCAAAAGAGTGGCTGAAGAGCGTCCGTGAACAATCCAGTCAATTCTTTTTTAGCCAAGGGTGGCTCCACTTGAGCAGCTAGCTCTCTCCAGCATTGAGCGTACTCCTTAAAGGATTCTTTTTCTTTTTGAGACATATTTTGCAATTGAAGGTGATCAGGTGCCATGTCCAAATTGTACTTATATTGCTTTAAGAAAGCATCAGACAAGTCCATCCAGCTTTGGATACGGTTCTTCTTAAGTCCCATATACCATTTCATTGAAGCCCCACTCAAGCTGTCTTGGAAACAGTGAATGAGCAGTTTGTAATTTTTTGCATGAGCAACCATCTTGCGGCAGTACATCACCAAGTGGGTTCTGGGACAGGTGTGCCCCTTGTATTTCTCAAAATCAGGAGTCTTAAATTTTGGAGGAATAAGCAAGTCAAAAACCAAGCACATGTCCATTATGGCAGCATTAAAGACATCACTTCCTTCCACGGCTCTTATACTTTTGTCTAGAGTTTGCCATTGCTCTCTGACTTCTTCAATGTATCCAGGTTCTCCATGACTTTCAGATTGTGGACCAGCAGCATGGTACACGAAAGGATTCTCAGGAATAGCTTGAGCAACAAAATGCACAACAGGCTAAGGTTCAGTGAATAATGGAGCTGAAGATACTGGCGAGACAAACACAGGAGTAGTTGCAAAGGGTGGCGAGTAATTCGGAGGTAACCCAAATTCTGGCCAAGTAGAAGCTGGTTGCTGAGTCAGTGGAGGGTCAACAGCAGCAAGTAAAGTTTCAACAATCACAGTCCTCTGAGGTGGTTCACCTCTAGCAATCAGAACTTGCAGCATTTCTGTGAGCTTGGTCATACCGACCTTCAACTCATCAATTTCCATTCTGACTTCGGCGTTGTGTTATTCTTAATTTTCCATTCTCAATCTGACAGCAGCTCTAGTTCCGTAGTTGTGTTGAGGAAACAGCTTGACGGCGAACAGATAACTGAAGAAGGAGACAACTGAAATGAGTTTCTGAGACAACTGGGAAGAATGCAAATGTATGCTCATGGATGCAAGAGTGTATCGATGTAACAACCACAAGCAAGATCACTCAAATCACACGGGTTTAAAGGTTCGAGTCACGAGCATGAAGTCGAGGGTAAGAACCAATCCCACAAAAGGTGTGTGCTAAGGTTTTTCTTCATTGTACCTGCAGAAAATAGCGGTTCTAACAGAGTGCCCAGGGTCCACAATCCACTATCAGACACACCAGCGCACCGATTTACTTGGAGGTTGGTAGTTATCCTCAAGAGAATCTAACCTGAGTGTGGCATCGCGTGACAGCTAAGTCAGATTTGCATCTTCATAGCTTTCGCGCCACGATCCTAAAATGGCTAGGATGGGTTAAGGGTTCTAAAGTCATCAGCTTCGGGTCCTCGGATCAAGAAGCATAACGGGTTTGCCATTTATGGTCTGCCATTATTGCCTCTTGGGAGGAGTGCCTCAACTGAGTCCTCGGGAATGGTCTCTAGAGTCGACAGCCCTCTAGATCAACACCCCGAAATGCGTAAGACACGCACGTCAGAATATCTCCCAAGAAAACCTCGTCTGGATGTGAATTTTGTGAACACCAAACGTACCAAGACGGCGCGTAGGTCCCACTACTTTCCACCCTAGTCTTAGGTGTACACTCAAGCCTGTGTATTGGGCTTATCTCACCACACAGAAGAATTCCCAACAGAACAAGCAAGTAACAAGCAAATCAGGCAAAAAGCAGTAAATAAATAAAAGTAGGCTAAACCCCTCAAGGGATGGACCAGCAAGAGGTCAATTTATCCCCAGCAGAGTCGCCACTTTTCTGTAGCGGCAAAATCGTGAGTGTAAGCTATTGATTAACTTAACTCAAAAAGCAAGAGTCGCCACCGCACTTTTATTTTATCCAAAAAGGAAAGGAAAAAGAGCGAACAAAACCTACACAAGCTCTAAACAAGAACAAGTGAAGAGAGTCCGGGTAAGGGGGTTGGTCACGCAATGGGAAGGTGTTAGCACCCAAAACGTCTATAGTACTCTATAGGAGCCCTTTTAAATATCTACTGCTTTTGGTCTGAAAAAGTTTGCTTGAAAAGTGATTAAGGAGATGAGAAGAGAAATTGTTTTTAAGATTTTTGTGTTTGGAGAGACTTGTCGTCTCATGCCTACGTACCCACGAAGTGCAATGTAGGATCAAAACCCCGTAGCTCGTGGTACAAAGAGTGAAAATTGTTTGTTTTGGTTGATTTTAAATGTAAAGACAAGTCGTCATTTCCAAGCGAATAATTCCGCTTAAAGAAATGAATCATGTTTAAACTTATGAAAAAGTTAAGGGAAAAAGTGCACGAGGGCACAAAAAGAAGTTTGAATGAGTTTGGTGTTTTTTAAAGTCTTTTGAAAAAAAGTGTCAACATGCTTATGTAGTTTAGCATTTGTTAAGAAATGAAAAGAAAAGAGTAAAATCACTTGACAAAGTCAAGGTTTGATTATGAAAGATGTCATAGTTTAAAATCAAGAAGATTTTGAAAAAGGGAGAGAGTTTTGAAAATTGAAGAATGGGAGAAGAAGTGACTATCCTAAAGCATAAAGTAAAAGCTAAGGATAAGAATAGCCTAACCACACAAGTAAGCTCCATAGTCTTCGAACCATAATTCCAAAGCAAAGGGAGAAAGGTCCTAAGTCTAAGTCCAAGGTTCCAAGAATTGCATTTGATGTCCAAGGTCTAAGTTCAAGGATTCAAGAATAGCATTGAAGTCTAAGGTCTAGGTGCAAAGCTCCATGTCCATTGCAAAGGATAATAACCATAGTCCAAGATTAGAAGCACAAGTTTTTTAGAGGTTTTAGCCTTTATTAATGTTTTTTGGTCCAAGTGGACAAAGAGAAAAAGGCATAAGCATAAACATGTGTCCAATGGACAAAGGAAAAATTGCGGAAGCATAAACATATGTCCAATGGACAAAGGAAAAATTGCGGAAGCATAAACATATGTCCAACGGACAAAGGAAAAATTGCGGAAGCATAAACATGATATGAAATGATAAAAAATGAAGCATAAAAGTAAAAGAGATAAGGAGCGAGAAGGAATTGTAGAAGATTAGTACAATAGTAATGTTAGTAAGTTAGTGATTAGTTGTTAGAGTTAGTGATCAATAATAATTGAATAATTGCACTTAGGTCAAGATTAATGAAAACTCATTAGAGGATTGATAAGACCAAAGCCTCCTAACAACAAGTTTCATAAGTTTAGAACCAAAAGACAAATAATCAACTATTTTTTATAGTTTTTCGATACGGGACAAATATTGCGCTATGTTAAGCAATCGCCGAGTAATTTACGGAGTAATTACCCTACAATGAGTCCGGTCAATAGCTCTATGTGCTAATGTATGCTAGATGAACGATATGTAAATCGTCATCCGAAAGCAATACCGCACGAAAAGAAAAAATGGTAACGATCTAGTCTTGATCGAAATTCAACAAAAGAATTCCAATATCAATTAGACTTTCATCGATCAAAAAGAAAAAGAATTAAGATGAAGAGAAGTGGATCTAACATTTATGATCCACACAACCAACAAAAAAGAAAATGCAAATAAAATCAAGAATTAAAATAATCACATGATCTATTTTTTTATTTTTCCAAGAAATGTTTTCAAACCAAAATTCAAAAAAAATAAAAAATAGTAAATCCAAAGTTTGAAATAATAAAAGAAATTAAGAAGAAATTTATTAAAAAAAGAACTAAAAGAAAATTAAGGAAAATTTTATAATAAAAAAAAAGGAGGTGGCATTAGAAAAACGGTGGTGGTGGTAAATGTAAACTCGCACGGGCTAGGCCCAATATCATATTAAAACACTAAAAAAAAAAAGTTAAATGAAAATTACACAATTAGAAAAATTAAAAAAAGAATGTCATATTCTTCCTTCTTCTTCAACAAATGCGCAGAACACTATTCATCCATGGAGCTAGCAATTTTGAGCTCCGTCGAATCGGAACGACGGAGCTCCGATGTGATACCGTTTCGACCGGGAAAGTGAGAGGAGTTCAGATATATGATCGATTTCAACCGTAAACGGAGATCAAAGCTTCGTCGGAAAATGTTCACTACCTCCAAAAATGGTGAGTTTAGCTTCAAATCTTCTTCTCTTTTTTGAACTTGCTTCTTGAAATTGTTGGTTATTGTTGAATGAAGATGTTGATGCGAATTATTGTGAGATGAAGAAGGAATTGATTCGGTTTGTTATTTGGAATCGAAAATGGAAGTTGTGTAGTGATTTTATGGTGTGTTGATTTGAATTGAAGAAAGAGTTTGTGAATTGTTGATGAAGGTTTGAAGTTGAATTTGATGGAGTTTATTGGTGAATTGAAGCTTTTTTTTTAATTTGGCAGAGTATTTTTGGCTATTGAAAGCTTGAAAAATAGAGAGGTTTGAGGCTGCTTTTATAGATGAATGAAGGAGTAATTCGCTGCCGTTTACGCATTTGTTGGTTGCCGTTTTGAATTGATGTGCAGTGTTTATATGTCATTTTGGAGTTTTGCAGGTTCACGTGTTTTGGCTCTGGAAAGAATTTCATGTCGTTTTAAGTGTATCTGTGTATGCGTTTTCATGTTTTTGTGCTGCGTTTTGAAATCGCTTCGCAGCGTTTTGGTGTCGTCGTAGCTGGGAATGCGTTGAAGTAGCTTGGTACGTTACGCGTGAATTGTCAAATGGCTGGCTTGAGTATGTGTTGAAGTGCAGCGGCTCGCATACAGTTGCATTGGCTGGTGTGTGTGTGTAAAGGCTTGGCTGGTGGCTTGCGTTTTGTATGCTCATGGTTGGTTTTTTCATGTGACCGGTAGTATCGTTTGGTGTATGTTGCGTGTAGTTGCAACTGAGTGGCTTCAAATTCACACGTGTTGTTGGCTTGTTGGAGTAGTATTATGTGGACTTGGTAAATGATAGTGGGCCATGCGTTGGCTTGTAGTGTGGCTGGCAATGAATTTTTTTCTTTTTTCTCTTGGCAATTGTTTTTGTAAATAACAAATGGGCTTTAATTGTAACAAATGTGGACTTTTGGAATGTATTGTCATTGGAAATTTGATTTGTGAATGAATAATAAAAAAAATGAATTTGAATTGTATTATGGATATTGGAAAAAAGGGAGTGGATAAAAAATGGAAATCGGAAAGAATTGGATATTAATGGATATTTGGATATGGATCTATGGAAAGTGGGCTTAGAAAAATGAATATGGGTTGATAATGGATTTGGATAATGGATAATGGGCTAAAAGGTGGATTTAGAAAAATGAATTTTCAAGGATATCTGGTTTAGAAAAAAAATGGATAGTGGAAATGGTTTAAAATGAAAATGGTTTGAATGGATAAATGGATATGAAAAAAAGAATCAAGGACGGCAAATCTTTATTTTTTTAGCCCAAAACCAATTTCGACTTTTTTCACAAGCCTCTAATGCAATGCACACAGCTACCACTAAACAAGCCACAAGTGATTAACAACCATTTGAATTTGACTTTCTGAATCTCTGATCAAATGAATCTTGAAACACTTTGAATTTGATTGAATCAATCTTTAGGAAAATAACTCCACAGACGAACCCAATCTGGACTAATGATCTCAGATGAACTTGACGGATATCACCACACAACAACTTGACAGTCATTGCTTGAGAAATAGCCCATTGAAACAAATATCTTGCACTTGGAAACAAATGCTTGATAGTTTGACCAGGATTATGTCAAACATCCATCTGAACTGGATCAAGAACAAACAGTCACACGTGACTTGCAATCACTTCATTGCCTTTGACAAACCTGCACAACACAGAGAGAGAGAAACAAGCAAACGACAGCATATTTTTGGTATTTCTGGTTAGAGGTTAGTAAACAGAAACAAATGATGATAATATACAGATGCTCAGGAGAAACAAAGATTGTGATCTTGTTTGTGGCATAAGATGCAAATGAAAACGTGCGAAATCTTAGGGGTAAAAATTAGGGTTCAACAACAACCATCAATTTCATAAAAAAAAACTTGTCTAGACATCTTGTCTAACATCATAGAACCAGTAGAAGAACTCCCCCTGAATAGTATAGCACAAAAAAAAACAATGTCCAGACACAGTGTATTTAGGCATACACAAGGAAATGGAAACACATAATCTTGATCAACTTCAGGTACTCTTCCACCTCTTGCCCCTATCAAGGATCCTTCGGCACTTCTTGTTGTTGTCACATGTCTTAGGATTGTTGACACTGAACTCCCTTGCCACAGCCTCAAAATCTGTCTTCTTCAAAACAGCCCTTCTATCATGCAGAGATCTTTTGTTCCATCCCTTAATAATGACAACCTTCTTAGGCTTATTATGCCTCAGAGAATAGAGGAAAGATACAGTAGTTGTTGCATTCCTCCATACCTGTAACTGCTATAAATCCTTCATAGGGCAAGTACCTAGCCCACTGCTTATGTTCTTAAATTGATTTACATATAAGAATTTAGTACACATATCAGTCAGCTGATCCTTAGAGTCCACACACACCAAAATACTCACCTTTCCTTCATCAAGATTCCTGACTAGTTGATTATACTTGTCAGGGTTCTTGTTCCATCCATGTTGAATAACATATCTGATAACATTAAGATCTTCATAATCTAATGTCATAACATTCTGCTTGACATTATATTTCATTAACATCTGTTTCATCCATAATAGTTGAGAACAACCCATTCTTGTCTTACCATATTCAGTTTCAACAGTGTTCCCAAAAGCATATCCATCAGCATTGCAGAATTCTTTCATCAATAAATCAATGCTGTGAGGGTAGAACACTCCATAGACACTTGTTGTAATGATATACTTCAAGATCTTATTTTCTTGAATGATAGGACTCATCCTTGGTTCCATCTTAGAGACAAGACAAAAGTCTGATATTTTCCTTGTACATTCAGTGATTTTGTCTTCAGAATGGTGTCTTACAATGAGTTCCTTTGATAGCTCTGCCTGAACTCTAACAGAGAGACTTGAAGTGACTTGAGGGTCATATGACACAATGCTAGAAAGATTGCAGCTTTCTTCTTTTCTAGTCTGCGTAGAGGATGTTCCAACATTGTTCTCAACATTTATCCTTTGCTCAGTAATTGAATCGTCTATTATCACACTGATAGATTCCACAATCATTTTAATTCTGCAGTTAAAAACACTATAAGCTCTGCTGCTTGAAGAGTAACCCAAAAATATCCTTTCATCACTTATAGGAGTTATCTTACCATTTTGATCTTTGTTAGTCAACACAAAGCATTTACTTCCAAACGTATGCAAGTGTTTGACTGTAGGTTTCCTTCTTTTCCATAGCTCATAGACAATTTTTGAAGTACCTCCTCTTAGTGTGACCATGTTATGGATGTAGCACGCAGTATTCATAGCTTCAGCCCAAAATTCAATGGTAATTGCTTAGCATGAAGCATAACTCTAGCTGATTCTTGTATAACTCTGGTCTTCTGTTCAATTATTCCATCTAGCTGAGAAGAAAATTCATGACTGGTATTTTTAGAATTACAAAACCGTGAGAATTCTGCATTCTTAAACTCATTGTTATGGTCACTTATAATCCTTACAATCACACTGTTCTTCTCCTTTTGAATACTTTTACACAGATATTTGAAGACTTCAAACAAGTCTGATCTTTCTCTAATAAACTTCATCCACGTAAACCCAGAAAAATCATCTATAGTCATATAGACATACCTTTTTCCACCCAAGCTTTCTATCTGCATTGGTCCCATCAAATCCATATGGAGAAGTTCCAGCACTCTGGAGGTAGTCTGATGTTGCAACATTGTGTGAGACATCATGACCTACTTTCTAATCCCACACTCACCACAAATTTTCCCTTATTTAATCTTAACTTCTGGCATTCCTCTAATGGCTCATTCAGACATTATCTCTTTCATTCTTTTGGGATGGAGATGTCCAATATTTTGATGTCATAACTTCACTTCATCCTTATTGGTTATAGAACATGTGGAAGAGTAAACAGTTATTTGAGGTTCCCATAGATAGCAATTGTCTTTAGACCTTATACCCCTCATTAGAATACCATTTTTCTTATCCTTGACTAAGCATTCTGACTTTGAAAAATTGATCAACAAACCTTGATCACATATCTGACTAATGCTAATAAGATTAGCAGTTAATCCTTTCACATGAAGAACATTTTCTAAATTAGGAGAACCAGCACACACCAATCTTCCTACTCCTTTAATTTCTCCTTTAAATCCATCACCAAATCTGAAAGAACCTGAGGGCTGAGACTTAATATCCACCAATAACTCCTGAACCCTTATCATGTGTCTAGAACACCCACTGTCGAAGTACCAGTCTTCTTTAGTTACATCCTTTGAGGAAGTGTGAGCTATAAGGTTCACATCCCTGCTGATAGATCTTCTCTTTTTACTCACTTGATTAGCCTATGAATAAGGTGAAGATTGTTGAACTCCATACAACTTATAACAGAAAGGCTTTATATGACCATACTCACCACAGTAATGATACCTCCAAGTTGATGAATGAAATTTTGTTGTAGTTACATCATGTTTGCCAGGATGTTGTAACATATGGTTGGACATGGTGATTATCTTCTTCTTTCTAGAAGGAAAGAACTTTTCTACAGACTCTTGTCATGTTATTAAGCTTAGAGTTCAGGAAGGTTACCTCATCTTGCAGATGATACACAGTACATAGAAGTTTCTTCTTCTCATTCTCTAGTGCAACTATGATCTTCCTCTGATTTTCCTCTGTCTTAGATATTCTTCACACTTATCACAGGTTTCCTTGTAAGACATATCCAGATCTTCATAGAGGAAATTTTATGCATAAGGTTCTTCTTCAACATCCCATCTACCCGAGAGAGCAGTCACAAGATTGACAGTCTCAGAGTTAGATTCATCTTCTGACTCATCATCATCAGACCATGATACAAACAACCCTTTTTTTGTTTCTTGAGAAAGGTGGAACATTCTGACTTGATGTGACCAAAACCCTCACACTTATAACATTGTATTCCTTTGCCTTGATTTGAATTCTCTTCAGTCTTGGCATTCATTTGAGAGTCATTGTTATTTCTGATGTCAGATGAGATATTCTTGACACCTGATCTTTCTTTTTTGTCCATCCTTTTTAGAACCTTGTTGAATTGCTTCCCAAGAAGTACAATAGCATTAGATATACCTTCATTTGTACTTAGGTTACATTTATCTTCTGAGTCTTCAACATTAGACACAAGGGCTATGCGTTTCTTCTTTTCATACTTTTCATTGATCCCTAATTCAAAGGTTTGAAGAGATTCCATAAGTTCATCAACCTTCATGTTGTTTATGTCTTAGGCTTCTTCAATGGCAGTTACCTTCATGTCAAATCTCTTTGGAAGAGATCTGAGAATTTTTCTGACTAACTTAGCTTCTGACATCTTCTCCCCCAGGGCACTTGAGGCATTGGTTATCTCAATAATATTCATGTGAAAATCATGAATGCTCTCATCCTCCTTCATTTTCAAGTTCTCAAACCTGGTGGTAAGAAGTTGAAGTCTTGACATCTTCACCTTAGAGGTTCCTTCATGAGTAGTCTTCAAAATCTCCCAAGCATATTTAGCAACAATACAATTATTTATCAGTCTAAAGATGTTCTTGTCCACTCCATTAAATAGGGCATTCAATGCTTTGGAGTTTCCCTAAGCTAACTTGTCATCTTCATTGTCCCAGTCTTCCTGAGCCTTCAGCACATCAGTAATCTTACCATCCTTATCTTTAGCCATTGGTGGTTCCCATCCCTTGACCACAGACTTCCAAACATTGTTATCCATGGACTTCAGAAAGGTCACCATACGTGCTTTCCAATAGTAATAATTGGTTCCATCAAGAATGGGTAGTTTGTTCACAAATCCTCCCTCCTTGTCCATTGTACCAGAAAGTATCTTCCCTAGATCTCACCCAGATATAGAGCAGGATGCCTGCTCTGATACCAATTAAAATTCTGGTATGCAGATATCAGATGTCCTAAGAGATGTCGAGACACAGATATCTGTTTAAAACACAAGGACAAAATAAAACATAGTTAAAGGTACATAAAATAACAGAACACAAAGAGTTGTTAACCCAATTCGGTGTACAACATCACCTACGTTTGGGGGCTGCCAAACCAGGAAGGAAATCCACTATTAGTAGTATCAATTCAAAGCTAAACAATCCCAGTTTACAGCTTCTCACTTAATCCCTACCCAGTACAATTTCTACCTAAGACACTCTTAGATACGAGAATCCCGTCTTACTTCCTACCAGTCATAAACAACAGTGATAGACTTAACAATACATCAAAAGAAGACACACTTCAAAGAAAATACTTGATCTTGCTTAAAAGCTTCAATCAAGGACAATACACTCTTACTTAAAAGCTTAGAGTGGACACTTACAACTCAATAACATCAGTCCAGTTCAAGCATCTAGGTGATGATTGAATGACTCACAAATAGTCACCCTCAATATATCAAAAGATACATGAGTGACACACAATACAACAGCACACTAAAAACTCAAACCCTAAACCCTTATTTGCTTCACACAGTTTCTTCAACAATAATTCATATACTATTTTAGGTTTAGTAATTCTCTTTATATGGACTCGTGCAGTATGGGCTTGGACTTTTCAACCAATTCCATTCTATCAGTTTTAAGCCACCTGCAAAATCTTCTCCACAATAACAGGAATAAATCTTCAAGGTTTCCTAAAAAGTCTCATCATCCAAATTTAACAATTTATGTATGTTGGAGATACAGAAACATGTTCCTGATAAAATCTTCTTGACCTGCGAAAATTATTGAGATATATCCAAAAGAAATATCATAGAATTAAAACAAATCTGTCAAGATTTAAAACAGGCAGAACAGATGTTCTGGTATAACGTGTTACAACATCTGTTAAGACATCTGCTCTCAAGATAAGCTGATCAGCATGTTATAACATCACACACAATATCTTGTTGTGAATCTTTTTTTAGCAAAATTGTTGCCAATTCTTAAACCATGGATCCTTCAATAACCCTAAGTTAGTTGCCATTGATTGTTCATGTTTGGAATTTATTTTTTTGTTTGAAGTTTCTAGGGTTTTCTGGTTTTGTTAGAAATTCTTAAGCTAGGATAAAAATAAATAAATTTGGTTGGCATGGTTGAATTCCTTGTGAAAATATGAGTGAAATGCTATATTGGATTGTCATGTTTGGTCCCTAAATCATAAAAGTTGGAATTTCAAATTTTTGTGTTCCAAGGTTGAAGATGACACGGGTTTCGCGCGTTACCCTTTTTCAAATGTTTGTTTTTTATATATTCTATTTGAAGCGAAAACATAACAGGCCAACTGGTCTGGCCTGATGGCAAGTGTATTTTGTGAATTGGACCAAGGGTGTGGGTTCGAATCTGACTCCCCACCCCTTTCTTTTTAATGTTTTGCTTCCTTTTTCTTTTCTTTTTCATATTTTTATGTCATATTATTTTTAATTAATCTTTTCTTTTATTTCATTTATTCCTTTTTTTTTATTTGTCAGAATATAAAAAACTTTTATTAATTTATTTTCACTTATTATTTTATTTATATTAACTTATTAATTAATATTACTTAATATTTTTTTTTGTTTTTCTATTTAAAACCTTCAAAAATCACAAAAATATTTTATTTTTCTTATTTTTATTCTTTCATTTTAATACCTAAATTTTTTTTTCTTTTATTTATTTATTAAATTCCATGATCACATATTTCTCTTTGTAGGTAAAGGGTGATATTCTTGATTTGACTAGCCTTTAGGGTTTTTAATTGTTCATTGATAATCCATGCCTTTGATCTTTGCTCATGTAAATGTTGTCTTGTGTGATTACTTGTCCTTGACGACATATTGATTTCCATTGTCTTGAATACTTTAGATGGTTGGTATTTGTTCATGCTTGTTCCAAAGGTTATTCATGTGTTTAGAACTTGCTTTCTTGCAAATAAATGATGAAAAGGCATACCTTGATCTCTTGCTCTTGTGTTGATGTTGGTCTTTGTGTATACATGTTGTAAATAATGATGATGTGCCATGTTCACCATAGATAATCCATGTTGAAACTTGTTCTTGTAAACCATGTTCTATGTGTGATTTTCTTCATATCTTGATGAGCATCTAGTTGAAACTTGTCTAATGATTTAAGAATTCATGTTTGTTCATATTGAGAATGTTAAACTTGTATCCAAGCATGCCTTAATCAAATTTATACCTTGAACATGTTTGTTGATCCATACTTACCCTACTTATACTATATATCTTATGTCTATTTCTTTTGTTGAATTTTTGTGTACACTTGTATATACATGTTGCCTAAATCCAAGGAAGAGACTCATTTGTTGACACCAATGTCATATGCATCTTTGCATCTTCTTGTACATATTTCACATGTTGTAATCCTTAACTTGCTATCCCTTAGGAAGTTTCTCTTTACGATGAATCAACTAAGACAACTCAATTAGGGTTTACCCACTTTCTCAAAACTCAAAACCACTTTCAATAGAAACCTTGACCTTAGGTCATTGACTTTTTCAACTCTTTTCCTTAACAAATGCTTCAATATATCTTAAGTATATTCAAACTTTTTCATAAAGACTAAAAGACACAAACTTCAATTCAACCCTTTTGCCACTTTGGCTTTTCAATTTAAAATCTTTTCAAATAGATTAGATTAGTCATCCTTGGTTGAGATATAATTCTCCTACCCCGTGACATTGTTGAGAAAAATGTTGATTCTTTTCCACTTGAGAGAGGTATGTGGCATATTTGTTTATTATACATCTAAGTTGAAGTCCTTCTCTCAATGTGAAGCAAAGATCCCTCTTCCACATGTTTGTGGTGGATAAGTTGAGTATTCTCCTTAAGATGACAACTTGTCTCTTCTTCATTAAAATCCACTGTAACAAAGCCCTTTCAATTTATACCCGAACTACGAGGTTTTGATCCTTCACTGGTACGTAGGCACAAGACTTTGTATCTTACCAAACACAAAAACAATAAAAAACATTTCTCTTCTCATCTCACCAATCAATCCTAAATAACAAACAATTTAACAAATAACACAAATTCAACAAGAGGTTCCTATAGAATACTATAGATACTTAGGGTGCTAGTACCTTCCCTTAGTATAACCAACCCCCGAACCTTAGATCTTTTTATGGCTTTGTTTTGCATTGCATGTTTATGGGTTATTCTTTCTTTACCCCTTCCCTTGGATAAATTAAAGATCGGTGGTGATATCTTAAGATTTTTGAAGCCTAGCTAACTCAATAGCTATGGTCTCTGATTCTCACCGCGACAATTATATACATGTCCATAAGATAAAATACAAAGTATGGCACATGACATACAATAGTGCCTAAATAAAAACTAAGATATATGTACAATATTTTTGATTGCACATAATCCACAGCGAAATAACACAATAGTCTGAATCCTTTGAAACATCATGCAACAACTTCTTTAGTATGTAACCTGCAAATTACACCTGAAAAACAACAACAATATTGGGGTGAGATAATAATCTTAGTGATTTTCCCTATCCTATGGATCCACTCGGCTCTACAGGGTTTTTAATCGATTTCTAACTCAAGTCTTTATCTTTTGTTACTTGTGTATCACTCAGACCATGTAACCAAGACTTAAGTATCTAAGAAATATTCGTAATATATGGAAACATGTCACTTGAGTTCACATAACTCAATAAATCACCATTCGAATTCACAAAACATTGATCCCCGACCGGACATTCGTCTAGGGCAAGGCTCAGTTCACACATGCTCGTATGATTCGACTTTCGTGTGGATATCAGGTTCTCCATGGGACTTGAACCCATTTCAAGAAATGTAACTCGTGTGGGACTCGAACCCACTTTGAGTATCTTTCACCGTATGGAACTCGAACCCATTTAGGTGTCCACCTCTCCCCCAGGTTCCTCCATGGTTAGGAATCAAACCCATTTGAGACACGAATCATTGGTTCCACATCCCAATTTTCTACTTTACATAAGCATCTCAAATGGTATGTGCACACTAAAAAAACATCTGAATACGTGATTATGTTCCACATCATCATAATTGCTCTCATCAATCACTAGGTGATCACATTCACCAATTCACATGTTATTCATTAAATACCAGGTGATCATATCCATTCATTCACATGACATGTTATTCCACATGTTCTATACAAAGCATATTGATTTATTAATCAATTGAATACTTATCCGCGATACACACCGAGGTACCATTGCGTCCAAGAATCGCCACATAACTCATTTCCATAACCTAGATTATCTTTTTAAGTCATTAATCGAGTTATACTTCTAAGGTTTCCTCACTCATCATCATGAGTTTTTACTCATATAATACATAAACAAAAGCAAGCAAATCATAATAAAAAAAATATGTGCAATCAACACAATAACAATTCATAACATATATCATCATGTGGTTCATAAACATACCTAACCAATTCATGACCAATACACCAATTTATGAGATATTGGACAAACTTTCCAATATATCCGACCTCACATCAATTGGGGCTACCATTCCTATTTTATGGTGGAATCATATAATGAGTCATAAACATACATACAAGTTTATCATCACTATCCTATAAATCATTGGCATAAGATTCATTTCTTACTTCACCATCTACTAGAGCATTGAAATACCTTTCTGATGCAACCAACTATGTCTTATTCCGAGTTATATAACTCAAATTACGTCACTTTCCGTCAAACACAGTGCATGTCTTGATGCATGACGGGCGTCATCCTGAATTGCACTCTCACCTACGACCAGTTCCTTGCTAATGCCCAAAATTCGTGGGTAATCGCCCAAAATTCGTTTTTCCAGCACTTTTAACATAAATACAGCCCCAGTTTTAACATTTTCTTCACTCTAAATACATAGTAACTCATACTATTGTACTCTAACATCACTTAACATATAAGCAACCTCATCCTAGTGAATCCTAACGAATCCTAACAAATCCCTAACATCATATCTTCAACCATTAATCATCTAAACCATAACCAATCATATTACAATATATTCAATCATTTCATACCATGAAATCAACATCATACAAGGATGTATAAATAACTTTATTTTCCTCACTTCTTAACCTTATTAATCTCTAACAATCCAACACAACCCATGGGATCATCATGTCATAAAAAAAAAATAACAACAACGACAACTTTGTTCCTTTATATATTCTCATAACATCAACACAACCTCAACTTCATCAACATGACATATTATCTTGCATGCAACAACATCAACATGGTCTCACCATATGATATTTCAATATGAGATTAATATCAATCCAACAACAACACAACAACCAACATCATATATCATGGACTAACAACCATAGACTTGCAACACACCAAGAAGATCTTCTATAAAAAGTCAACTTCACAAACATAGTAAAAATCATAAATCCTTAACTCCCAATTTCTTGAAATTTCTCCCCAAACCTATAACTAAACTAAGAACTCACCTTAAGATGATGAAGGTGATGAAGATTGGTGAAGAAGATGAGATGAATTGAGGGTGGCGATAAAGATGATGATGACCTTCTATGGTTTTTCTTCTTCTTTCTCTCTTCACTTCTTTCTTCTTTCTTTCTTTCCTTCCTTTTCTTTTCTTTTCTTTTCCACTTTTTGTATTCTTTTTTTCTTATCCCTTACCAACTTTTCTTTTATATATATATATATATATATATATATATATATATATATATATATATATATATATATATATATATATATATATATATATATATTAATTGAGATTTTGTCTTCTAGTACCAATTGATTAATTATTAACGTTACCAAAATGTTCATTTTTATACTAATTAATAATAGTTAGTCTCTTTTAATAAGAATTGATATCTTCTGTGTCCACTGATTATTTTATTGATCCCAACTGACCACAATTCATAACTATAGAACATTCAGGAACTCAATATATATCAACTAACAACAAATAAAGAACATAGGAGTTTAATTTGTCTCAACTAACAACAAATAGAGCACATTTAAGCTCAATTTATCTCAACTGACAACAGTTAAAGCACTTTAGAGAATATGAGACATTACATAATGACTAATATTTTACAATTTCAAATAAACACTTAATTTTCTTTTATAAATATTAATTATTTTTTTTTTAATATTTATTAGTAACAATGAATAAATAGTTTTCATGTGTTTTTATATATAATACTAAATAAGATTATATTTCACAAATTTTAACAAACAAATATTAAAATAAAACCAAAATTACAAGAAGTATTTTAAAATATGATTTTCTAAATAAATTTAATATGTAAAAATTTGTTCCTTTATATATAATATTTCTTATTTTACATATATATTATACTTTATTTTTTTAATAATATTTATATTTAAAATAATAAAATGTTAGCCAATGCTTTAAAAGAATATAAAAAAAATGTACTCAAATCGATTGAAAATTAACATATTTAATATTTTTAAAAAGTAATTTTTATTTAGAATATTTAAAAAATACTTTTAAAACATTTAAGAAGACAAAATAGAATCAATAAAAAATTTCTTTTTTTTATAATGATATTGACCTCTAAAACTTAAGCATACAACACACGATCGATAAAATTCTAAATTTAAATTGAAATATAGATAATCCTACTTACAATTAAGAAGAAAAAGGAAAAATACAGAACAAACACATTCTCTCTATTATGATATTGTAATTATATTAGGTTTAATTAGTCGTTATGTATAATTATTCTATTTGTTTCTTTGCCTGTAAACCTATATTATAAATAAGAGTGTTTGCTTTTACTTAAGTGATATATCGAATGCACAAATATATTCCTATCTTTCTGAGTTTTCACTTGATATCAAAGAGCTTAGGTTTTTTAACCCCTTTCTCCTTTTGAGTTTTCTTCCTCTTTCTTTTCGGTAGCAATATTTCTGCCACTTTTGTTTTCGGTTAAACGTTTCATAAGCGGATTCTTGAAAGGTTGTCGACTTTGGCGATATATACGTGACAGGCGATAAAAAGTGCCCGATGATAAGTGTCGGTGAAACTTTAGAGGCTTATGGTAATAAATAAGAGGAATGTGATAGAAAAAATCATCAAATCATTATTTGGTTTTGGAATACCTCCATTCTGAGTATTCATCTATAATTTGGGCGAGTCCAGAATGTCAAAGAGGTATGGGCGAGTCGAGAATCCCAACCACAACCAACCACAAGACTTCAAACTAGACTATCACCAAGAGGAATCCAACACACAAAATCACAATCCCAACCATAAGACTTCAAACTAGACTATCACTAAGAAGAACCAAAACTCAATCGACACAATCCCAAACATAACCAACAACAAGACTTCAAACAAAGCTATCACAAAAAAGAAACCAAAACCAAGTTACACAAGGCCAAACATAACCAACCCCTACACTCCAATTAAGGGTATCACCAAGAAGAGGCACTGTAATATTTTAGGGACTAACCCCTGCACTTCAAACAAGGGTATCACCAAGAAGAAGCATTGCAGCATTTCAGGGACCAACAACATCTTTTCAGACACCAAGAAGGACCACACCTAAGTTGCTTATAAAGAGAAAAAACTATTAGAATGTTGTCAGTTGTATTTTATTGAACTATGATCTTGTATTTTGGATGGTGTTTTTGTTTTTAGGATGCTATGTGGCTGACTTAGAAATATGTTTTGGATGTCTACTATGTATTTTGGATGGATACTTTATGCATTTTGTTTGGTTTAATGAAAGATATTAAGGCCTTTTATGTTTAGTCAAGGAATGTTACGATATTCTGTCCATTTTTGCAAGTACATTGTCCCTTTAAGTGTAATAAATATGGGCACAAACCATGTCCTTACTGCAACATAACATGTGACAGGTAAACTAAGTTGTTAAACACGAATTAATTAAGTCTCTTAAAGTGTAACAAACATGTCCTTTTAACTCTTCTTTAGTGTAACAAATATCGGCATAAACTATGTCCTTACTACAACATAAAATTTGATAAAATCTAACAAACATCAGGCACAAAATAAACATCATCATTGAAGAAAATCATTACAACACCATATGAAGAACTTGTCTTACAACACTAACATCAACATTAACCATAATCACCACTTCTTGACCAAAATACACATAAACACTACAAAAATCAAAATTAAAAACATTATGACAAAGACTAGCATCTTCAACATGTTCTTCATCATCTCTTTTGTGTAGTACTCATCTCCTTGGATCTTCTTCAACTTCTTCAACATGTTGATTTTTGCCTCCTTTTCATATCATTTTAAACATCTTCTTTGTATGTTGATTTATGTTTGCTCTTCACCATTGCACTTTTTTTCAACTTACACAAAAAAGTTGCAACCACAATTTGAACTCTGTTAACATATAATAGTTAGCATGATCAAATAAGACATAACACATAATAGTAACAAACGTACCACATTGTTTCTACAGCCCCAAAATAGCTTCCTAAAGTTTCGTTATTTCTTCCTCACTGTTCGTATCGTTGCCTTTGCTCCATAAGCACACCTTGGTTCAATTTCTCCATGACTTGCACTTGAAATCAAGAAATTACAGTTTGGGCTACGTGAATTTGAAAAATTTCTACCATATGAAGCCATTGTTGGAGAAAGGAGAAGAAGAACTCGATTGGGAGATGATGATAGGTTCTAGGGATTTGATGAAGAAGAAAGTGATTTTTCCCCATTACTTAAAGTAATATTCAAATAAATGACATCTCAGGATCGTTAAAGCCACATAAGCACCGTTAATGACAACTGTGCATTTTTGAAACAAAATCATTAAAAAACACCAACGGTGTAGGCGTTATGTAACTCAAATGACTTACATGCCGAAAAAAAGAAACATAGAAAACAACATGTTACAATTAAATATCCTAAAAAACCCCTAAAATAATTTTGCCATTTTTATATTAGCATATATCTAAACCGGCGTTAATTTCATTCCCTTAAAAATTATTATAGCGCGAAAATTATTTCCTCCCTCTAGAAATTTGGTTTCCCCTTTTTATTTTATTTTTTAAAAAACAAAAATTAAAAAAAAAATTAAAATAAGATATTTCAATCACTCATCATTTTCACTTATTCCCTTTGGTCTTCGCTTCTTCACCATTTTCAAGAATCAGTCATTTTCTTCTATTGATGGCAATTTGACCAATCTCAATAGTTACCCACAAAATTATCCGTAGGGTGAAAATACGCAAAAATGAGTACAAGTATGGACTTAGTAATTTACCCGCAAAAATAAGCGGATATGAGTGTGAGTATGGGCACCTTGGTACCCACCCCCTCCCATACCCGCAAAATATATATTTATATTTTAATTTATATTATCATAATGTCTATCAATTTTAAAAAATATATCAATATTAAACTATTATGTATTTGATATAAGTGTTCGTTTATTTTAATAATTAATATTTTAAAAACTTTTTAATATTTTAAAATTTTAAAATAAAATGATATTTTATAATTGATTTATTTATTTTTAATAGGAATGAAAGTAACGCGTATAGATACTTAGATACTTAGATACTCATAAGACACAAATATAAATACATCCATGCTATTCACACACCACATCTTACACCAAATACATACACCAACCGTATTTTTTTAAATAAAATAATATTTTTTATGAACAGTACGGAACAGTAATTTGAACAGTGCGTAAACAGTGCCCGTGAATAGTAAAACCGTACATGAATAGTGATGTGAACAGTAACGTGAACAATGTCTGTGAACAGTACCTTTTAATAGTAAATCAACTTGGTTAATGAAATGTAAAAACTTGGTTAATATAGTGATGAAGTTGCTTAATAAAGGTTTAGATATTAAAAATAATTTTTACTAGTAAAATAAAGTTGGTTAATACAATGTAAAAAGTTGGTTAACGAAGTTATGAACTTGGTTAATAAACATTCAGATGTAAAAATAATTTAGTAGTAAAACAAAGTTGGTTAATGCAATGTAAAAAGTTGGTTAATGAAGTTATGAAGTTTATTAATAACACAATTTCATATCAGTATTATTTAATTCAAAAATAAAAAATAATATTTTTTTAATATATTTTTTTAAAAATATATTTAATATTATTATATTTCACTGTTCACCGTATTGGTGAACAGTGAAATACGGTGTAGGTGTAGAAAATGATGTAAGTATAACATTTCTCATATAAATAATAATTTTAACATCTAAATAGGTATAAATTCAAATACGGAGATTTTTTTTTTTTTAAAATCGCGTGGAAATAAATATTACAATACTTTGCAAAAACCCAACCCATTGAAATCCTTATGATTTCCAACCATCACTCATCTTATCCAATCAATTCAGTTCTCCAATCATCACTCAAACACTATACCCTTTTCATCAAACTCGCGGTACTAACCCTAACCCTTTTTCTAAATGTTGTGTTTCGAATCATAGAGAAATTGGAACTAACTCTTCCTCAAAGTAGTATTATTCTCCAGTTGATTGCACCAACGAATGAGAACATATACGACGCGGGGTTTCATTTTTTTCCTACTTTGTTCACGGTGAGCATTGCCACACTTTCTGTTGGAACTGGGTTCCACGAAAGATGAATATTTGAGAGAAAGAAGAAGAAGAAGAAAGAGAGAGGGAGAGAGAAAATAAGAAGAAATTAGGGTTTGGAAACTTTGTAAAATTTTATTATGAAGCTGTGTAAAATACAACGTAAAAGACCCTTTATATAGGCTATCAAAGCCCAGGCCCACAAACTAACAATTCGACACAACCTAGCAATTCGACTGAACTCCTTATCAGCTATATTCGACTCTGTCGAATACAGCTGACCTATACAACACTACAACTATCCAACTGACTATATACAACTTCGACCAAACCTATAAAGCCCTGCGACTTCGACAAACTAACATGAATTACTTCTAACACACCACCTAATTCATGTTTTCGAGACTTCTCATCCCAATGCTCTTCTTTAACTCGTCGAATATGATTTTCTTCAGAGGTTTGGTAAGTATGTCAGCTAGTTGAACTTCAGTCTTGCAATATTCAAGATCCAGCTTCCCTCTGTTTACTTGTTCCCTGAGAAAATGATACCTTCTTTCTATGTGTTTACTTCGACCATGACACATAGGATGATTGGCAAGATCAATAGCTGACTTGTTATCTACAAACAATTTCATCTTCCCAGGTTCCTTGATCTTGAGTTCTTCGAGCAACATATCTATCCATGCTGCTTGACATGTTGTATACGATGCAGCTACATACTCAGCTTCACATGATGACAAAGCCACAATGCTTTGTTTTCTCGAACTCCAAGAGATTGGAGCTCCTTCGATCATGAAAATATAGCCTGCAGTACTTTTCTTCTCATCTTGGTCTCCACTGAAATCTGAATCAGTATAACCATATACCTCAGCATCTTTCGACTTGGACTTATTTCGACATGGCATCAGTACACCATGATCAATCGTACCCTTAATGTATCTCAGTACTCTCTTTACTGCAATGAGATGACATTCTTGGGGTTTCTCCATAAATCGACTTAACAATCCGACACTCTGACAAATGTCCGGTCTTGTATTGCAAAGATATCTCAAGGATCCAATAATTTGTTTGTACAGTGTCGAACTTACAAACTCATCATCAGTTACCTTTTTCAACTTTGCTCCTGTCTCCAATGGAGTTGTTGCAGCTTTACAGTCAGTCATCTTGAACCTCTTCAAAATATCTTGAGCATACTTCTTCTGGTGCAGGAACACACCTTCAGCTGTGTCTTTGAATTCCATCCCTAAGAAATATGACAAATTCCCTAGGTCGGACATTTCGAACTCTTGCATTAGCTTCGACTTGACTTTTCTTATCTCAGCTTCATTTGCACCTGTAATAAGCAAATCATCAACATACAGGCATAAAATGATTCGACTATCATTGTTGACATCATTTACATAAACTCCATGCTCAGACACACACTTCGTGAACCCTGCTTCGATTAGGAAACTATCTATTCTCTTGTTCCAAGCCCTTGGGGCTTGCTTCAATCCATAGAGAGCTTTCCTCAATCTGTACACCTTCGACTCATGCCCTTTAATCTCAAATCCTGGTGGTTGACTGACATATACTTCTTCCTCCAAAGGTCCATTCAAAAATGTTGATTTTACATCCAACTGATGTATCTTCCATCTTCTATACGCTGTTGTCGAAACAACAATCCTGATTGTTTCCAACCTAGCCACTGGCGCATAGACTTCGTTGAAATCAACACCAGGTTTCTGCAGAAATCCTCTTGCCACTAGTCTTGCCTTATGCTTGGCAATTTCACCATTTGGCCTTAGTTTCAGCTTGTAAACCCATTTCACATCAATAGGCTTCTTGCTGGCTTTCTCGACAAGTTCCCAGGTATTGTTCTTCTCAATTGCCCTGAGTTCTTCCTTCATGGCTTCACACCAATTCGAATCATTCATGGCTTCATCCAAATTAATTGGTTCTGCTTCAGCCATCATCATTGCTTCTTCTATTAAGTCACCATCTACATCGATTGCATTATCTGGAAATCTCTCATATCCAGTTAACTTTGTCGACTCAGCTCTTGTTCTAGTTGATCTTCTGACATTCTGCTCAGGAGGTTCTTCATTTCGACTTGTCGTGGCCTCAGTTTGTTGGTCTTCTTCAAACACCGTCGGAACTGTCTCTTCCATCTGTCGACCAGTATCCTGTCGAACTGACCCATGACTCCACTCCCAATTTTGATTTTCATATACCAGAACATCTCGGCTGATCACAAATTTATCATCTTCTGGTGAATATAGTCTATATGCACCAGTCGAATGATAACCTATGAGCACCATGGTTTGACTTCGATCATCTAGTTTTGTTCTCAATTGCTCAGGAACATGCCTGAAACATATTGATCCAAAAACTCTAAAATGACTTACATTTGGCTTCTCACCTGTCCAAGCTTCATAAGGAGTCTTCTCGACTAGCTTCTTCGTTAGACATCTATTCAGAATGTATACTGCTGTCGAAGCTGCTTCAGCCCAAAATCTCTTTGGCACCTCTTTAGCCTTCAACATACTTCTCGTCATATTCAGTATACTTCTATTCTTCCTCTCAGCTATGCCATTATGTTGAGGTGTATAGGGTGCAATAACCTCATGCTCTATACCTTCCTCTTCACAAAATCTAGCAAACTCTCGAGAGACATATTCGCCACCACCATCAGTTCTCAGTTTCTTTAGCTTGCATCCACTTTGCTTTTCGACAAGCAACTTAAACTTCTTGAACTTTGTGAATACTTCACTTTTACTTTCGATCACATAAATCCACATATATTTGGTGAATTCATCAATGAAAGTTAAGAAGTAACGCTTTCCACCATTCGACCTAACTTCAAAAGGTCCACATACGTCAGAATGAACAAGCTCCAACTTTCCTTTCGACTTAATTGGCAGATCGTGTTTGAATGCTTTTCTAGCCTGCTTTGCTTTGCAGCATTCCTCACATACATGATTTGGTTCCTTCACCTGAGGTAAACCATACACCATATTTTTCTGATTCAGCATACCCAAACTCCTGAAGTTTAGATGCCCATATCTATGATGCCATAGCCAATTCTTTTCCTCTTCTGTAGTTGACGCAAGACATTCATGATTAATCATATTAATCTGAACTTTAAACGTCTTGTTATCAGCCAATGGTGCTTTCAGTACCAACCTACCATCAGCATGATACACCTTCATTTGATTATTCTCCAGCTTCATATTATGTCCTTTGGCAAGTAATTGACCTATACTTATCAAGTTACTTGTCATAGAAGGCACATACAACACATCAGTAATGCTGGCTTTTCTACCATCTCTTCTCATTACAGATATGTTTCCTCTTCCACCTGACGTGATCTGTCTACCATCTGCAAACTTTATCACCTTCTTAACTGATTCATCAAGCTTGTTGAACCAGTTCTTGTTACCAGTCATGTGGTTGCTGCAACCTGAATCAAGATACCACAAATTCGTTTCATCATCATTCGACTGAGTGTCTGCCATTAGTAGCACACCTTCAGAATCACTCTCTCCTGCCTGTGCATACTGCGCTTTGTCACTTTCTTTTGCTCGTGCTTCCTTCTTCTTTCGACAGTCTCGAGCATAATGACCAAAACTTTGGCAATTGTAACATTGCACGTCTTTCATGTCAACTCTCTTCCCAGAGTACTTGTTGCCCATGCCTTTCTTTGTCGAATCATCATGATTCTTTGAACTCTTGCTTGACTTCTCATCACTAGCAAGATTTCTTCCCTGCTTCGCCTTCCCAGATTTCTTGGTGAGTTTCGCTTGTAGTGCTTAGTCTGATACCTTTTCTCTTTCTGAATCTCTTTGCTTCAATCTCATCTCATGAGCTTCTAACGAAGCCTGTAGCTCTTCAACCTTCATCTCAGCGAGATTCTTGGACTCTTCAATGGACACTACAATGTAATCAAAATTTGCAGTCAGAGATCTTAGTACCTTCTCAATCTTCTGCAAATCTGTGATTGTTTCCCCACAAGACTTCATCTGGTTCGTCAGCATCACCAATCTTGAAAAGAACTCCGAAACTGATTCATCTTCCTTCATTTGAATCATCTCGTATTTCTTTCTCAAGGTTTGCAGCTTCACCCTCTTTAGTTTCTCATCACCTCCATACAAGTTCTTTAACTTGTCCCACGCTTCTTTTGCAGATTCTTCTTCAATAATTTTCTCAAACACATTCGGATCCACACACTAGTGAATCAAGAACAACGTTTTGCCATCTTTCTTCCTTTGATCCTTGTACGCAGCTTTCTGTTCATCAGTAGCATTTGCCCTCAATTCCGTTACGCCATCATTCACGATTTCAACCACATCTTGAAATCTGAAGATAACTCTCATCTGCGCCATCCACCGTTGGTAGTTTTCCCCTTTGAAAACCGGTAGATTCGCTGGGAATTGTGTGGACGTTGTTGTTCCGTTTGCCATTAGAATCTCTCTGAATCGCAACCGGGCTCGTTGATATCAATTGTTGGAACTGGGTTCCACGAAAGATGAATATTTGAGAGAAAGAAGAAGAAGAAGAAGAAAGAGAGAGAGAAAATAAGAAGAAATTAGGGTTTGAAAACTTTGTAAAATTTTATTATGAAGCTGTGTAAAATACAACGTAAAAGACCTTTTATATAGGCTATCAAAGCCCAGGCCCACAAACTAACAATTCGACACAACCTAGCAATTCGACTGAACTCCTTATCAGCTATATTCGACTCTGTCGAATACAACTGACCTATACAACACTACAACTATCCAACTGACTATATACAACTTCGACCAAACCTATAAAGCCCTTCGACTTCGACAAACTAACATGAATTACTTCTAACACTTTCTACTCTTTGATGATGTGCATATAAGATGTTTGTAAAATGTTATGTGTTGAAAATTTTACTATTGTTATGTTTTGATTGAATTGGATGTTGGAATAGTATCTTGAATGTTAACAAACGAAGTCAAATCAACTTTGAAATGATGTTATTGCGATCAAATCAAACCCAATAAGGTACTATTGTGGATTATACTGTATTTTTTTTAATTATTGTTGTAACCACAAATCCTCAAACTATACAGATCTTTGATTTATTTAGTGCATATATGTAATAATAAATGAATTATAAAATCAAATTTGATTCAATATTTTGGGATATTTTAGGAATCGAAGAAGAAGAATTAGGTTTTGAGTAATACCAAGTAGATAAGAAGAGAAGAATCTGAATCAAAGTCAATTCAAATGCCAGAAGAGGGCTTGGTTGATATCATGTTTAGTTGATACAGTGGTTCTGATATTGGACCGTTCCGATATTCTTCTGCTGCTACTGTTGATATGTAGAAATAAAAAGTGTCAATCAAGCACATTAATACAAATTTAATGATAATAGTTCTATTAACCAAAAGAACTTAATTATGTTTATTTTATTCTTACTTTGACATTAATGTTGGCAGGTGCACCATGTGATATTTCTCCTTTGTCAGTTTGTAAGTTATGTGGAGGTGATACAATTACCTATATACTATCCCTCACAACAGGAAATGGATGATCCCAAATTGTATGCGATAATGTTAGAAGGTTGATGGCTAGTGAGGTATTTATTCTGTTTACTCAGTGGAAATAGATCCATATTTCTTTACACTAGAGGGTTTTTCTCATGAACCTTTACACTAGAAGTAATTACCATTTAGCGAGGGTTTCTGGCCGACGCTAAAATGCAGTTTTCTTGTAGTGACCGTTAATTTCATCGATTACATGCAATGATAACAACAATTCGGTATTTGGAGAAGATGACAAGCAACCATAATACAATAAATGAAGCAAATCGGAGGGAAAAAGACCTCGCCATAATACAATGCCGTGACGTTTTGTGTGAGTTTCAAATCTTCTCTCTGCTTCTGCTTTACTGTTTACAATCCTCTCATTCTACTCCTCTTCTGCCTCTTCTGTATGTTGTTCCGATGATGATGTAGAGTAGCTCCGGTGAGGTTCAAGTTCTAGTGATGAACTTGGGTGATCCTTCTGAGAGCTTTGAGTGGGGGTGAGTAAGGGCAGAGTATTAGTACAGAATTTGTGTTTCTTATGCTAAATTCAGATTTGATGCATAACCATAGGGCAACTGGCGTAGATTAAATTAGTAGTTTTCTAAAAGGTGTCTTTTGATAGCATATAATATTTTGAGTGCTCCATTAAAGAGGACTTATATCTAAGTAATCTTTTTGAAGATTTGGCTTTGTTGATATAGGTTATTAAATAGTTAAGCTGCTCAAGGAAATGGTGCAGAAAATCCACTCCACTGCTCCACAGAATGCGGTAATCCTTTGACTTGTGATTAGGAGAAGCCTTACCGTAAGGGTATTAAGAACCTAAGTTTTAAATAAACGCCCATGACCCTTACCTGGACCGCAACATCGTGGTTTTTGATGTCTCTGTGACTGCTACAAGACCGTTATGGAGACCACACCAACTGCATTTGACCGTGATTCTCCCCAATATAAAGGATTGGAACACAACCGCAAACCTTGTTAAGAACCAATGAGGCTTTCACCTTTAAACCACTTTCGATGTAGATAGAAAAAGGAAAGAGATTGATCAAGTGAAGATTAATAGAAGTTTCTTCAAAAGGAGAATAGGGTTGGAAACTTTTTCATCATCTAAAATCATAATGTGCTTTTTTCTTTATTTTCAAAAGACCGAGCTCATATTCTAGCATCTTCTTAGCACTTTGTTTTGATCTCTTACATTAGCATTTATTTCTTCATGCAAGCCATATTCCTACTTTTATAGCACTAAGAATTTATGGTTGTTGATATTTATAAAGCAACTTTATTTTTTCTGTTTTGATTATGTCTTTGTGAGAAACTGATTCTGGTATTGAAAATGTGGCTGCTTGTTAAATTTTTACTGATACACGGATTGACCTACAAATGATTATATCTTTGTTGAAGCAACACATATCTTGAACCAATTCCTATTGACTTGGACAGAGATCTAATAGCTCCAATTTTTAAAACTCATGAACAACTGGCTTCTCTCATCTTCTGATATCAATCAATATATCTATTTCTCTTTATAGTAAAAATTTGTCTTCACTAGTTGTTTTAAAATTTTGAAAGTTGTATTATTATTCACAATTTGTAATTTTTTTTGACAGAGAGGTAACTAATGTGTTATAAGAATTGTTCCAACGAGAATTTGGGACCGGGTTCTCCCCACTGATTTGTCTTTAAGTGTGCAAATCATATCACACTAAACTTTAGTTTTCGTTTCTCTTTGTTGTTGACAATAAATCAAGGGTATTTCTTATCACACCACCCTTGTTTCTTAGGCACCAACTGAATTTTTGGTTTTGCCCCTTGATTCCGGATGTGCACATCCGGACGCACCATTTTTTTTTAAAATTTTCATGTTTTACCGGATGTGCACATCCGGTAAAAGTTCGTATTTGCAAATCCGAAAAAAATACTGAAGCAGAACACCAAAACCAAAAATGTTTCTCACATTCATAAAATAAAATCGGGATTACATTGAGAAAATCGGCATGACATCGACAAAAATTTAAATATTACAAGATCAATAACCCGGTGGACGCTTGCACTTCTCTAAGATGTCATCGACCGTTCTTCGGATTTTGACGGTCGCCTCGAACTCGAACGGGAATTGTTCCTCGTAACCCAAATAAGTTTGCCACATCGCTCTAACATCGTCTTGATTCTTGAGCTCAACAAGGATGTAAGCGACGTTCCCTTCGTTGTCAACCGAAAGTGAACGATACTGAAGCTTCGCAACCTTCTGTTTGTCTCCTTAAGGTAGGAGATGTTCGATGTCGTCAATGATTTGGTCGAGGGGGATGTCCCTCATTATCGTAAACTTTTGACCGCGTGTTTTGCCGTCGGTGAAGGAGACACTTGCGGCATACCAACGGATTTTGATTTGATACAATTGAGACATTTTGAGGTTTTGTGAAAGATATCAAATGAAACCCCTAATTTAAAGAAAAGTTAGGGTAAAGTTATTTCTGTCCAAGTTCGTTCCGGATGTGCAGATCCGGACAAACCCTACAAATATTATTTCCGAATGTGCACATCCGGAAATTGTCCGGATATGCAAATCAGAATGTTTTACTGATACAATTTTAAAACAGATTTGAACAGCTTATGCAGTCACTTGGAATACTTTCAGTGCAATAAAATTCGTAAGTGTATTAAAAAGACATATGGATAAAAATACAATATATTTCACTTCAATAATGTACATTGTGTCGTATGATTATACAAAAAAGTTAAAGCAAAATTCTCCGTCTAAATCTATTGGAGCAAGAACTTTCGATTTTTTCGCATTTGATGCCTTTTCAACTGCGTGCAATCTTTCGAATTCAAGCATCCTTTCGACAAAATTATCCGGCCAAGACTCGACAATTGCGGTTGCATGCGTCACCCATTGCGGTGATTTAGGTGGTATCGGGCATCCGGGTTTCAAGATAACTTGTACGAAATGTCTTGATTTCGCAAGCCATCCGATACACATGATGCGATCATTTGGATTCGACGGAGGTGCGGTGTGTAGTGGAAAAAAGGTTTCCGAAAATCCGTATCTCGTCAAGTCGATACACACCATATCGTAGGCGCATGCTATAAGATGACCCATCTCGGGGAAGCTCATCCATTTCGATACCGGTGCCGGACCACTCAACCACAGAACAAGTGACTCGTGAACCTTGTTGTAATTTTCTTGATTTTCATAGAGACGCAAGTATGCTTCTTTATGCGTCTCCAACTCTAGGATAAGTTGATGACGTACAAGTGCATGACCTTCCTCTCCTTTACCGAGTAGAGCCGACACGGCTCGGTAACCGCAATTACCATCCCCTACAACATCGATTATACCGTCGATATGCTTGTGCATAAAAACCGACATCTCGTCAATAAAGGAAATCATACGTGTAGTTGGAGTCGGAGTCGGAACTCGTGGAATCGGTGTCGGAGCTGGTTTGGAAATGCGAGCTCCTTTCACGACACTTTGTAGAGATTTAGGAGTCGGAGAGTCCGGAAAGATTTGGTCAACGTGCTCATAATACGAAGGATACCGAGTTGTTGAGTTGTCATTTGGTGTAGGCTTCAACTTCTTCGGAGCACCCTTTGTCTTAACCGGTTGAGACGGAGGTATCATTGCGGTTGTTTCGGGGAAGGCAATCTTCCTCAACTCTTCTTTGATGTGTAGCTTCATATTTTCGTCGGTCTTCGAAAATCTCTTTTGAATCGCTTCCAGTTCGGCCAAAATAGAGATATCGGGTTTATCTCCTTCCTTACAAGCATCATCATCAAAACTAAGTCTCATCCAATGAGGGCAAACTTCGTCAATTTGTATTGGGTCACCTAGTTTCAACTTTTTAGCAATGGCACAAGCACAAGGAAGACCGTAGGTTTTCACGATAGTGTAACCACACTTTGCACTATCGGAACCTACCGTTTCGGCTCGGTTGGCCTCGTGAAAAATATAGCCCAACCCCGCCCGAGACATGTTGCCGATCAATTGAGAGTAGAGGAAGTTACCTTTAAACCGATGTTCCAAAACTGTGATGCTCCGACCGAAAGTGGTTTGTATCTCATTGTGTTGGTTTTTGATCATTAGATGCACGGAGTCCCAATCCCGACATAAATCCCCCTTGCTATTTCCCAACCAATTCTTCAAAGTGGCATGTGCCGACTCAACTCTATTGGTGGTAGTGTTTCCAAGATGTCGTACGTTATCGGTCCACGCACAAACAATCTTTTCTTTCACTTGATCAAGAATGGTGGATTCAACATATTTCAACAAAGCGGGGTACCGTTCATACACTTTCCGGAATTTAATGACCGAATCGGCATATAATTCCGTTGTGGAAGAATTTAGAATATGAGTCCATGCATCCATAATTTTCTCTACAATGACACCCGACTTGACCATTTTTCCGTCTTCCGAATCCACTTGATTCGCACCCACCGTGGTCTTAGCCCGACTTCGCACATTCTTTGTTATGTGAAATCGACAAAGTAGTGCATTGGAAGACGGAAAGACTTTCGCAACCGCATTCATCAAGGCGTTGTCGCGGTCCGTAACAACTGCTTTTGGCATTTGAACATGTTTCTTCAAAAGTGACCGACACGTCTCCAACGCCCACGTGAAATTTTCCTCTTTCTCACACTCCAAAAAGGCAAAGCCGACGGCATATGTCTTATCCGTAGACGTGACGCCAACCATCTCAAACAATGGAAAACGATACTTGTTTGTCTTGTAGGTGCAATCGAGAATGAGCACTGTCGAGAACGTGTTGAACAACTTGATGGAATCCGGATGAGTCCAAAAAATATCTCGTACCGTAATTCTATCATCGTGACATCTGTACCGAGACACGTAATCGTTGTCCTCCAACACTTTCAACAGTTGTTGCATCTCATTCCTATCTCCCCTAATTGCCTTGTTCATTTGATACCGCATGTTATACACTTGCTTTATGTTTGCAACATTTTCGAGTTCTTTCCGTTTCAACGTCGCAAGTATATTCTTCGGTTGGACAAGGTTCAAGGTCATGTCGGCTATACATGTCTTCTCTTTCGCCTTGAGCCGGCATACACTTGGATGACCTTCTAGCTTTGAGCACATTTCGTGGTTATGTATACCACAACGAACGGTAAATCTCCATTTCTTGAAAACTAACATGTAACCACTAATCTTAAAAGGGCACTCACATCTTCTAGTACCGGTCTCGTCTTTCTTTAACTTCCGTAGAGGTGCTTGATATTTGCCGCTTCTTTCGCACCCCAAAATTACAAAAGCTTTTCTTCTATCCGACCCATTATCCGATCTCCTGATATTTACACCGAAGTCGAGCTCAATAGCCGTCCTACGAATGTATGCGATCATGCTTTCACGATCATCAAAGTCTTGCTTGTTGTTAAAGTCACCGCCGACATCAACCGACTTTACGAGCATACCTTCATCTTTCGAGGAAATCGGCGCAACTAATTCTTTTGCCAAGTTATCGGGATGCACCATCTCTATTTATAAACAAGAATAGAACAATTAATATGTATAAATAAGATTTATTCAAAAATGCTGAAAACTTAAATTAATTAGCTTCAGGCATTTTTCCGGATGTGCACATCCAAAAAAGTTCATGCTAAATTCGTTCCGGATGTGCACATCCGGAAGTAGCGTAACTTGTTTTTTCAAAAATGTAGATTGATAATGTGAGCAATGTAGTGGATGAAGTTGAATGTTTACCTGAAATTCAATCTTTCCTTGCTCCCTTTGATTTGTTGCACCAAAAATTTAAACTTTTTGAGTGAGAAATGGGATTGATGAAGTAGGGTATTTTGACTTGGTGAGAGTGAGTGTGGGAGAAGAAGGCTGATTATGGGAAGGGGGAATGATCACGCAGCTTTAAATATTTCAGAATGTCTTCCGGATATACAGATCCGGAGACATTCCGGATACGCACATCCGAAAAAAGCTTTTAATTCTTAAGGATACGGTGCGTCCGGATGTGCACATTCGGAATTAGGGGGCAAAAAAATAATTTCACATGGTGCCTAAGAAACTTGGGTGGTGCATTAAGAAACACCCTAAATCAAAGTCTCCACTTTACAACCACAAATTAGTACGAACAAAGTTGGGATCGGGTTCTCCCCATGTCTTTAAGTGTATAAATTGTTAATCATGTTGACATATGTTCAAATTATAAGTTAGCCATCTTTTTTTATTTAATGTTGTTCTATAAAGAAAAAAAAAATTAATTTCTAAAACTCAAAATTATTTAGAAGTTTCATCCATGAGAATATGCTACATTGTGAGAAAAATTATCCACACCTTGGTTTAGTTGAGGGACCAAATCCTACTAATGTGAAACACCTAAACATCTTAGTAAGAAAAACTTTCAATTCAAAGAGTCTTGGTTGGACTACTGTTGTTGAGTTATGAGAGTGTTCGAAGATCATCACATTAAATTCTTAACAATCATAAATAAGTTCGATACCAGATCATAACTCCAAATCTTATGAATAGATTTATGAGCTCTCTTATAAATTGTAAAACATACACTTTTACATTTAATTTTAAACTCTTCTTTACCTTTGATATATAAACACATTATTGGACGCCACCATACTTGATGAATTTGAGGATGGATTTGTTGGAGGAGGAGGTTGAACTTTCATAAAGAAGATTAAGAAACGGAGATCCAGACCTTTTGAAAAGGAGATTTGAGTTTCTAGATCAGAAGAAATTTGGACGTGGAAATTTGCGAGAATAAGATGTCCTTTCCCATAAACGGGGCCACTGTTTTGTTTAGAACTAGAGATGGTCAGTGAGGCGATGAGATAATGCTTTGGTGTGGCAGACTTGAGTTACTAGTGGGGTAGATAGGGGGTTGACCTGCAAGGTTAACACTTTAATGCCCAAGTCAATGAGGGAATAAATGAGTAATGTGTGAGCGAGGGTTGATTTTAATACTTGAGAATGACACGTTTTTTCTCTTATGAGAGTAGTTAAAACTGTTTGTGAGGAGTGCAGTGTACAGTGCGAACATCTGTCTGATTGATCTGGACGGTGAATGATGTCTTAGAGGGCGACATTGTATGCTTTAGACAAGAATGGAGGAACACCTATTCCTCACGTTCACTTCCTTTGCTTCGCTTCTAGGCCTTTCGTTTTAGGCCTTGTGAGCGGCCCAAAACAACATCGATAAAAATAATTTTTATTATTTATTATATTTTTTTAATCGATATAAAAGTGTCATGTATAACACTTAATCTAAGTAAAATGGTCAAACATTTATTATTTTATAATAATTATTTTATTATAAAAAATTTTAAAAATAATATAAGTTTTCTTTTTCAAGACAAAAATTTTCTTAATATATTTTCAAATCTTATAAATTTATAAAATACTTAAAATTTTTTAAAATTCAGTTTAATATAAATATATTAAAACCTAAATTTAAAATCATACTTATAAAATAAAAAATGAAATGAGAACTAGTCTTCTTTAGGTCTTTACCAGTATTACCCTAATTGTTGAAGCTCTGCATACATACCAAATGTCGCGTGGGAGAGTTCCAACAACAACACCGGCGGTGGACAAGATCAGCAGTTTCCTCCCCACGAAAGAGGCAGGTACAACAAGCTTTTTGTCAAAGCTATGGATACATCCATGGCACTCTGTTGACACTATCAACTTCACATGCATCGAAATTCATAGCAACAAATATTTACTCTTTTTGGTCTTTCTTTGGTCTCTTGAGATGCTGCTGGCGGTGACTCTCATCTCATAAGTAGTTTCTGTCTCGAAATTGTATACCGTAACCCTCATCTTGCCTATCCTCGTTACCACCATCGTTGTCACTACCACCACTCATCTGTACCTTTACTTCCGAACCATATCACTCACTCAGAGTGTGGAGCCAATCTTTTACCACGGCCTCTACTTCGGGCTCATTAATGACACTGTCAAGATCAGCCTCCGTCGCTAGCCTACCAAGTCTACAGGCTCCTCCACCACCACCACCAATGGAGAATAACTTCCAAAAATTCTACTCACTCCACACAATTACTCTATGTATAAATATCCAAAAACAGATGCTGGAATTTATCAATGATCAAAACTTACTTTCTAAGCTTTTTATGTCGGAAAAAGGAAAAATATGTGTCGGTAAGAATCTTCCAACAATGTATGTTTTTCAATGGGATAATCGCCAATTAATTGCAAGAAAGTGGTACACACTACTTAAGGACAGGTTTTCGCAATGTTTAGACAATTTATGGAAAGATTTGAAGGGTTTATGTAAGAGTCAAAGGGTTCATGATTTGATTTGATGGACGATTTGAAGGGTTTAGGATTTGATTTTCTATCATGGAAGATTGTGATGGTTTAAGAATTTGATGAAATTGGATCTTAATCCTAAACCCTTGGACTCTTCCATAAACCCTTTAAATCTTTCCAGAAACGGTCTAAATCATTGCGAAAACCTATGAAGGCTTCTTTAAGTAGTGTACCTCTTTCTTGCGATTAACATAATTACGAGTATCCAAAGCAGGCTTGTTATTACACTGTATGTAGCACTGAAGAAGCACGCAAAGATGCTAGTGATGAATTTCAGCATATACTCTTGGAGGTTTACCACACTAACCCCTACATAGAGTATCAATTGTGTGATCAATTGTGTGGAGAGTGTGTAGTATTTTTGGAAGTTGTCCTCCAATGGTGGTGGTGGCGGTGGAGTGATTGTCTGTAGACTGGGTAAGCTAGCGACTGCTGCTGATCTTGATAATGCTTCAGATGTGTCCGAAGCAGCGGCGGAGGTAAAAGATTGGCTCCACCCTCTGAGTGAGTGATATGGTTGGAGCGTGAAGGTATGGATGAGTGGTGGTAATGATGATGATGAGTTTGCCCAATATCATCAAATGCGTTAACCTTGTTGTCCAACGCAATATTTTATACCCAAATTGTCTGTAAGTGTTCTCACATGCAAAACCTTAGTAAGCGTTGACTGTTGAAATACAAATAGAGTTCGGGTTTTGTTATCGGTCCACAGGGATTGTTCGGTGATATCGCAGCCGTTCTACAATCGTAACGTTTCAAACTTTAAAGTAACAGGGTGTTTTAGGTTGGTTTTGTAGCGTTCGCATTCAAATGTAATTAAAAGCGGTAAAGAGATTGTTTTAACGGTTTATAAAAGCATGTCAAGATTATGGTTCGACAAACCACTTTGCACATATATAATCGATAAGCTAATGAACTCGGTTAAATGATAAATACAATCACATATCCTCCCAATATGTTTATCTCTAACACATATTGTGAGTTTTGCCATTTTGATCCTTTGTTGATTTCTTACACAAACTATCAAAATGACAACATTAAAGTTCAATATTTGGTGAACATCAACACACATTACTATCTCTAGCCAATGTACATTGATGGATGAAAAACCTAGGTAAAGAGTAGGAACACATTTCTCAATCATGAACCAACACAAAGAATAAACCATATAAACAAAGTTTTTCATCATACATTCATCATCCAAGAGTTCACCAGCTAGAATCAATCCAAGGGTTTCTATGGAGTTTTCTCTCCAAAAATATCTAAGGTACAAAGTGAAAAGATCAAAAGTACTGGTGTGTTCCCAAAATGACACAAAAATAAGCCTCAATAGAAGTTCAGCCCAGAAAGGAGCGCTTGGCGGTGCAAAATTCTGCTGGGCGAAATCCACTTTACAGCCCACGTGACAGCAACAGTGCCAAAAGTGGCACAGATATTTTCCAAAAAGCGTCGGGCGAAAGAATGAGAGCGTCAGGCGAAGCCAATTTTGCTGGGCGAAATCAAGCGGCGAAGCATTGTCACAATTCTGGAACTTGGCTGGAAAATTGGAGGAAACAAGGATGAGGCATCGCCTGTGAAGCGCCGGGCGAAACTTCAAAAGCGCCGGGCGAAACCAATAATTGTGCCGGGCGAAATTCAGAAGGCGCAGCAATGTCACAATTCTGGAACTTTGAAATAGAAAAAGTGGGGTGCCCAACCGCCTCTGCTGCGCCGGGCGGTCAAGAGGCCTCAGAAACAATACTTAAAATTTCACAATTTCCAAATCTGGTCGAAACGATTACCGATCAAAATACCAGAATTTCTGCAAAAAGTAACAAACACATCAAAGCACCTCATATTCACCAAAATGCAAGACTTGCTTAAATAATAAGTCGTTTCCCGATTAAAGCAATTAAAAGAGCTTAAAAGGTGTCAAAATAAACTATGAAAATAAACACATTTTCACACCTAACAACTCTCCCCAACTTGCATCTTTGTTTTTCCTCAAACCAAAGTAAGTGTTAATCCAACACAACCAAGATTTCCAAAAACCAAATTACCCGAAACCATAAATGGTTCAAACTCGAAAGATGCACGCGCAAAATGTTTCAAAAAATACATAGGATCAAAACATGAATATGACTTCATCCTAATCATAAAATCATACAATGCAACACTAAGTATCCTCAAGTTCGAAACAAATCACCTAACTTATTCAAATGAGCCTAGCTCAATATATACAAAGGACAAAACAAACTCAAAGCAACAGTGCCACATCCAAAACAATTTATGCACTCATCTCACAATTAATCAAGCAAAAATGGAAACAATGATCACAAAAGGACTTTTATAGGTTGAAACTTGGTCGGGTTAAGGAATAAGGGACATATGTACACGACCATTGAACACGAAAGGGGGTATATTTTGTGAAGAGCATTTTCTGTTTCAAAACAATCCTTCATGCTCAAACTTCCCAATTTTTTTTTCACAATGCATTCTATTTCTCTTTCTTTTGAATTTCACAATATTATTATTATTATTATTATTATTTTTCAATCAATTTTTCTATTTCAATCTTTTGAGAATGCATTGCCCACAATTCCTTTTTCTCTTATCAAAATGAACCAATCTCCCCAACTTCAACAATATTATGTCTAAATTCAAAATGCTCATCAAAACGGTTAAAGTAAGGGTTCATGCTTCAGGAAAACAAAATTTTTCGTTTTAGGCTCAAGAGAGGTATCAAATGTTCACACACTCACAAGGTAATCTTGAAGTGAATTTTTGGAAAAGTGGTTCTACTCATAGTACTAAAAAAAAATGCCTTGATCATTTCAAAGTTTCCATAATTCAAAACAAAAAGTAAGATTAAACATAAAAAGTTTGAGTAAGCAACAATTACTAAAATCCCTCATTAATTTATGAACAATGGAGGGCACTCACATATATGATTATGTCCTAATTGATTCAAATCGAACAAGAGTTTACCAAACATTGCATTGACAAATTTTACAAAAAGTAAAAACTTCACATTCACACTATGATTCTACCACACAAAATTCCAAACTTTGGTAGTGCACACCATCAAGAATTATATCATCACCATCCATGTTGAAAGCCAACAAGGTATTCTTTTCTCTTCCGTGTGTTAACACACAAAATTTCAAGGACAACCAGCATAAAAACAGAATTTAACACTTAACCAAATTTAACCAACTTAAAATATTATAATTATGGTGCTAACAACACCGAAAATATACTCGCCAAAGCGATCCAAAAGTACATACTAAAAACTGAAAATAACTCCATAATTAATTGACAAGACAAAATTAAATTCCTTCACTTTGAAGCCTAATTAATCAAATCATTGAGATCGTCATGCATCTCATCAATGCCATCATCACCCTCGTCATCATCATCATCATCATTATCCTCCGCAACAACACCGTCGGTGCTTGCCCCCTCCGAAAAGAATGGGCGCCTGTCCCCAGACCAATTTGCATAAGCGTCGTACGCCTCCCTTGTAGGAAAAGGAATGTACTCCGCCGGGTGTGTCTGATAATGATATAATTGTTGCATACAATCAAAATTAAACTGGTTAGACTTATTGAGTGACTCACCCATGTCCCAAGTATAGTTGAATGCCGCTTTCATATCGAAAACGGATGAGTCACTCGCATCTGCCTGGACACCTGAACTACTTCCCTTTTCCGCTGCTCTCTTCTTCTTCCTTTCCTCCTTTGGTTTACAAAATCGATCCAAATAATTGTCATCAACCAAAAACTTCAGTTTTTCATTAATCACACCTGGAATGAGGATATTAGTTTGATAGATTAAAGACTGAACCAAACAAGGAAAAATAATAGGAGCATCATCGTGAACTCTTGGCCTCCGGGTATTTTCAACAAAATTTTTCATTTCCCCTACTATGACCTGGGCAACATCCACCTCTCTATCCGTCATAATACAGTACATGAGGAGTGCTACATTAAGTGGGACAGAAGAACGGTGATGTCGCGGCTTTACATTGTAGCACAGCAAAAGGAGGACGGCTTGTGCCTCCGGAGTCATGTACTTTCGACTATACCTACACGGCTCCCCTTTAGCATTTATATCCACCTTGCACCCCGGTTTTAGAAGCACACTACCAACAGCCTTGTGATCATGCACTTCCTTTAACAGTTTCGCGTAATCGTCGGTTTGCAAGCTACCCAAAGAACTTGGCTTTCCCAAAATTTTGTTGATGGCATCTCGGCTAAAACTTATTTCCCTGCCCCTTACGAAGGTTTTGAACCTGTAAAATTCGTCTTCGGGCTGAATCGCGTTTGCATAAAATTCTCTTATCAGCTGATAGCAAACACGATCAGCAGGTTCAACAAAATTTCCCACATCTTCTTTTCAAAGATGGCTTGAATTTGCCGATAATCCCCCTCACGGTTTATAGCAAATTTCTTTTCAGAGAGGACAGTTCTGCCCTTTAGAGATTTGATCCTTGACTCATGGTAAGCGGAGATAAATCGGGAGCTGTCGAATTCCGTTGGAACATTGGATGAGGATGCGACACTTCTCTTCTTCGCTTTTCGCGATGCATGCTGAGGTGCAAAAGAAGCCATCTGCAAAAAAAAACAACAACAACAGCATGCAAAGACAAAAGAAACCATCAGCCCTGTCAGCAAACAAAAACTGGAACAATAGCAAAAATCAGAAACAGGGCAAAATGCCTCAAGAACCGCCGGGCGACGCACAGGCATTGCATCGCCCCTCAACCGCCGGGCGACGCGCAGGCGACGCATCGCCTCTCAATCTCAGGGCAAATCGCGAAAACTGAAAAAAAACTTCAGCAGCAGCAAGATCATACAATTTCAACACTAACTCAAACCCACACCAGAAAAAAATAAATAGAGATCATGGAAAAATCAGAACATGCATATGCAACACTAAGCATGATTTCAATCAATTTTTTTGAATCTTAATCATAAAATCAATGATGAAATAGAGTTAGGGTTTGAGTAAGTCATCTTCATAAACAACTAGCCAAAAGGTTTCTAATGACACAATGATGAAAAGAGCATGATTCAAAGCAAAATAATAACATGCATACCTTGAGTGTTGAGAAAAAGAAAACTGAGATTGAGGATTCGTGAGAGCAAAGGGAGAGAAAAATTCTGCGCTTGAGGTTTCCAAATGAGAGAGAAAACCCTCAAAACATTTTCTCCTAACTTTTAAAGCAAAAGGGGCACAATGGTAAAAGCACCAATAAAATAAAACAATTAAATAAAAAACCACTCAGAAAAATTCAAAATAAACACCCCTTAAACTCCCCCCTTATTCTCACGCCAGGCCCAGGAGGGGCCATCAAACATCACACCGCCGGGCGAAAGAATTCAAGCGCCGGGCGCTTTACACCAGAAGGCAGATTTTCTACTCTGGTGCAGCAGATCAGCAATTGCACCAAATCTCAATATTAATTTATGCAGAAAAACTCATACAACATCAAAAGGTAAAGCAACACTTAAAAACACTAAAAATCAAGAAAATGAAAGGAATACTTACAATGTTGGGGTGCCTCCCAACAAGCGCTTGTTTAACATCGGATAAGCTCGACGGTCCAAGATGCTCAACTAAGAACATCAAGGAGAACAGAACTTGAAGCGCGATCGAAATTCCCTACTAGGTAAATTTTTAGACGTTGACCGTTTACGGTCCAACAGTCTTTCTTTTCCAAGTCTTCGATAACAACCGCTCCAAAGTTTTTCACTTCCTTCACACGAAAAGGCCCGGACCACTTTGATTTTAATTTTCCCGGAAAGAGTCTTAACCGAGAGTTAAAGAATAACACCAATTTTCCGGCCTTGAAGTCCTTTTGCCGGAGCTTCTTGTCGTGGTATTCTTTCACTTTTTCTTTGTACAACCAACTTGAGTGGTATGCGGCATTACGCATTTCTTCCAGCTCAAGAAGTTGCACTTTTCTTTTTGTACCGGCCAAGTCCTTGTCAAAATTTAACATTTTCAAAGCCCACAAAGCCTTATGCTCCAATTCAACCGGTAAATGACAAGTTTTACCATAAACCAATTGAAACGGAGTTAGACCGATTTGAGCTTTATAAGCAGTGCGATATGCCCATAAAGCCTCGTCCAATTTTTGCGACCAATCCTTTTTCGAACTTGACACTATTTTTTCTAGGATTCTTTTTACCTCACGGTTCGTTACCTCAGCTTGACCATTCGATTGCGGGTGGTAAGGGGTCGCCACCTTATGCGATACACCATAATGTTTTAAGACATTTTCAAGAGGTGTATTACAAAAGTGTGACCCACCATCACTAATGAGCACCCGAGGAGTGCCAAAACGGGAAAATATGTATTTCTTTAAAAATTTGATCACCGTTTTGCTATCCTCCTTAAGTGAGGCAATCACCTCAACCCACTTCGAAACATAGTTAACTGCTACCAACATGTATTCATTACCAAAAGATGGTGGAAATAGACCAACAAAATCGATACCCCAACAATAAAAAATTTCTACCTCTTGTATGTTTTGGAGAGGCATTTCATCACGTTGTCCAATTCCACCCGTTCTTTGGCATATGTTACAACTTTTGGCATGAAGATGTGCATCTTTAAATAGAGTAGGCCAATAAAAGCCCGATTGAAGGACTTTAGTGGTCGTCCTCGCACCATTGAAATGGCCTCCATACGGCGAGTTATGACAATGCCAAAGAATACTCTGAGCCTCATCGCTCGTGACACACCTTCTCAAGAGGTTGTCACTTCCTAACTTAAACAAGTATGGGTCGTCCCACACGTAGTAATTAGCATCTGACAGAAATTTCCGTTTTTGGTTCCAAGTTAGGTCTTCGGGTACCCAACCCGTGGCTTTATGGTTAGCAAAATCTGCAAACCAAGGCCTAACTTGGACTCGAAAAAGTTTTTCATCCGGAAATTCCTCTCAGACTTCCTTTTCAGCCACGGTAACCTCAACATTGACAAGGCGAGACAAGTGATCCACCACCAAATTTTCTGAACCCTTTTTGTCTTTTATTTCTAAATCAAATTCCTGTAATAAAAGGATCCATCGGATGAGCCTTTGCTTCGAATCCGGTTTGGTGAGCAAATACTTGATCGCCGAATGGTCGGTGTAAACAACAACTTTTGACCCGATGAGGTAGGATCTAAATTTCTTAAGCGCATACACAATAGCAAGTAATTCCTTTTCGGTAGTGGCATAATTAACTTGTGCCTCATTTAAAACTTTACTTGCATAGTGTATGGCATGGAAACTTTTTTCCGTCCTCTGAGCAAGTACCGCTCCAACAACATAATCACCCGCATCGCACATAAGTTCAAAATTTAAAGTCCAATTAGGAGCGATGATTATTGGAGCGGTAACTAACTTTTCTTTTAAAATTTCGAAAGCATGAAGACATTCATCATTAAAAAGAAATACATGTTCCTTGTTTAGTAAGTTGCTCAATGGTTTAGCCACCTTAGCAAAGTCTTTGATAAAACGCCTATAAAATCCGGCATGCCCAAGGAAATTCGGATCCCTTTGACGTTGGTAGGAGGAGGCAACTTCTCTATTACTTCAATCTTCGCTTGATCTACTTCAAGGCCTTTGGACGAAACTTCGTGGTCGAGCACAATTCCCTCCGTCACCATAAAGTTACACTTCTCCCAATTTAGCACTAGATTTGTCTTCACACACCTCTCTAAAACGGTTTCCAAATTTGTCAAGCATAAATCAAATGAACCTCCAAAAACCGAAAAGTCATCCATGAACGCTTCCATTGTCTTTTCTATAAGGTTGGAGAAGATAGCTTGAACACAGCTTTGGAAAGTTGCCGACGCATTACATAAACCAAAAGGCATCTTCCGATACGCAAAAATGCCAAAGGGACAAGTAAAGGCCATCTTCTCATGATCCGCCGGGTTAACTGCAATTTGATTATACCCCAAATATCCGTCCAAGAAACAATAGAATTGCTGCCCGGATAACCTCTCGAGCATTTGGTCCATGAATGGAAGGGAAAATGAACTTTTCTAGTTGCAGTATTCAACCTTCTATAATCAATGCACATTCTCCACCCCGTCACAATCTTGGTTGGGATCAACTCATTCTTATCGTTTCGGATAACGGTAATGCCACCCTTTTTAGGAACAACGTGCACGGGGCTTACCCATGGACTATCAGAGATCGGGTAGATCATTCCCGCATCCAAAAGCTTCACAACTTCTTTCCTCACCACCTCTTTCATAGTTGGGTTCAAGCGGCGTTGTGGTTGAGCAACCGCCTTGAAATCTTCTTCCATAAGAATCTTGTGCATACAATAAAATGGACTAATTCCCTTAAGATCGGAAAGAACCCAACCTATTGCATATTGGTATTTCTTCAAAACTTGGATTAAACGGTCTTCCTCGTTTTTGGACAAAACGTTACTAATGATAACCGGCTTGTTACCGCCGTCATCAAGAAACGCATATTTTACATTCGAAGGCAAGATCTTCAATTCAAGTGGTGATTTCTCATCTTTCACATCCTTCTTTAACTCTTCCATTTCTACTTCCCACGGTTGCAACTCTTTGATAGATTCAAGCTCTTTTAAACATTCTTCAAGAGCTCTTTCTTCTTCATAGGAAAACACCTCAAAAGATTCATCAAGAGCCATTTCCAAAGGAGATAATATATGAACATGCTTAGAAACCTCCAAAGTTGCTTCTTCAATTGCATCGATCCGAAAGCTATCATGTTTATCTTTTGAATGCTTCATAGCTTCGAAAAGATCAAAGCAAACCTCTTCATTTTGAACCCTCACCTTCATTAAACCGTCATCCACACCAATCATCATTCGGGCGGTTTTCATGAAAGGTCGGCCAAGAATTAAAGGTGCATCTTCATCTTCCTCTATATCAATAACAACAAAATCAACCGGGAAGAAAAATTTGTCAACTTTTACCAAGACATCTTGAGCTAACCCATGAGGATGAGTTGTGGAGTTGTCGGCCAATTATAAAGTCATACGAATGGCTTTCATCTCAATGTTCCCAAGCTTCTTTATAATGGACAATGGGATAAGATTAATGCTTGAGCCCAAATCAATTAAGCCCTTTCCAACATAGACGTCACTAATGGTTATCGGCAAAGTCACACGCCCCGGGTCAACTTCTTTTTTAGGAAGAGTTCTTTGGATGATGGCACTACAACTCGCATCAAGAACAATAGTTTCCGGTTCCGAATACCTCCGCTTCTTTTTGAGAATGTCTTTCATAAACTTTGTATATTTCGGCATTTGTTCCAAAGCTTCGGCAAACGGAATGTTAACTTGTAATTGCTCGAAAATGTCCATGAAACGCACATAGTGCCGTTCATTTTCTTTCTTTGAAGGAGCATGAGGGTATGGTAAATGTTGGATCGGAATAGTGCTCACTAGTTCCTTTCCCTTCTTCACTCTCCTAAGTCTCTCCTTTTTCTTCAACTTCTCACCACCTTTATTTTCAACTACACCTTCATCACTTTTATTTTCAACTACTTCTTCATCACTATCCTCCTCCACAATACCATCAATTTTTTCTTCCTCGACCTTTTTCTCATTCTCTTTTACCAACTTCTTCCCACTTCTTGTAACGATTGCTTTGCAATGCTCCTTAGGATTCACTTGAGTATTTGCGGAGAATGAAGGACCCGATTGTTGCTCGGCAAGTTGCTTGGCAAGCTGCCCCACTTGATTTTCTAGATTCTTTATCGCCGCATTACTACTCTTTTGATTGGCCATAGATATTTGCATGAATTGAGTCAAAGTGTCTTCTAACTTAGAGCTAGCAACCGGAGGTGGTGGAGGTTGATACGGATTTTGCCGGTTTGAAGAACCGCCTTGCAATAGTTGTGAAGTTTTAGACTTGTTACAAATTTTTCTTGTGCTTGTTGATTTGTTTTGTTTAGTGTGCAGACTTTGTTTATGCGAGGGCAACTACCGGCGGACCAACTTCTATTCGATCCTGAGATTGAAAGAACCGCTCGTTGACTCAATAGCAGAACTAGACAGAGGAGGCAACTAGCTAGACAAAGGCAAGAACAAGGAGAAAGTTCGATTTCTACACCACCACCATTCACACCAATCATGGCGCAACAACCACCTCCACATCCCGCATCCACACCTTGTGTGAACAGTCCACGACACACCGCTCAGTTTGCCAACAACAATCAAGGAAGGCAAGCCGAGATGAAAACTGGAACTTTGAACTTGTTGTATGGAAGTCCATTCACCGGAATGGACCATGAAGACCCTTTTGCGTTTCTCACAAAATTCTATGAGATTGCATTAGCGGCCGGTGTAGATCAAGCACAAGAGTTACCTCTCTTTAAAAGATTATTTCCGCATGCTTTGCTTGGCAAGGCAAAGGATTGGTACCTCGATCAAACTCCCGTCGTGATGACCGATTGGAATGTCTTGGAGGAAAAATTTATTGAACGGTTCTTCTCTCATAACCGTTTCATGGAGTCAAAAACCTCAATTTCGGTGTTCTCTCAAGGCACTAATGAATCCCTCAATGAAGCATGGGAACGATTCAAGTCCATGCTTCGCAAATGTAAAGGTCACGGGTTTGATGAGTTAACACAAATTCATATCTTCAAGAATGGTCTCCAACCGAATTGTAAGACTTTGTTGGATGTCACTTCGGGAGGAAGTTTGTTGTCAAAGAGTGCCGAGGAAGCAACTGATATTATTAATAGAATGGCTCTTAACGATCTTCAAAGTCAAAGCCGAAGCAAGTCTCAAAAGAAGCCCGGTGTCCTTGAATTAGGAACGAATGATGCGATCCTTGCGCAAAATAAGCTTATCTCTCAACAAGTGGAGCTTTTGACACAACAAATCAAAGAAATGAAGGAACCGAGCAAAAGTAAGCAAGTAGCTTGTTGTGAACTTTGTAAAGGGGCGCATGACACCAGATTTTGTCCTCCTCCGGGTTTTGAAGAAGTGAACTATATGGCAAATCAAAGGGATTATCAAGGTAGACAACAACAACCTTACCAACAACAACAACACAATTCTTAACAAAATTATCAAGGAAATCAAGGATTTCAACCGAGGGCGAACTATCAACATAATCAAGGTTATGGTGGCGGTTCTTCAAACCGGCAAAATCCGTATCAACCTCCACCACCTCCGGTTGCTAGCTCTAAGTTGGAAGACACTTTGACTCAATTCATGCAAATATCTATGGCCAATCAAAAGAGTAGTGATGCAGCGATAAAGAATCTAGAAAATCAAGTGGGGCAGCTTGCCAAGCAACTTGCCGAGCAACAATCGGGTCCTTCATTCTCCGCAAATACTCAAGTGAATCCTAAGGAGCATTGCAAAGCAATCGTTACAAGAAGTGGGAAGGAGTTGGTAAAAGAGAATGAGAAAAAGGGCGAGGAAGAAAAAATTGATGGTATTGTGGAGGAGGATAGTGATGAAGAAGTAGTTGAAAATAAAAGTGATGAAGGTGTAGTTGAAAATAAAGGTGGTGAGGAGTTGAAGAAAAAGGAGAGACTTAGGAGAGTGAAGAAGGGAAAGGAACTAGTGGGCACTATTTCGATCCAACATTTACCATACCCTCATGCTCCTTCAAAGAAAGAAAATGAACGGCACTATGCGCGTTTCATGGACATTTTCGAGCAATTACAATTAACATTCCGTTTGCCGAAGCTTTGGAACAAATGCCGAAATATACAAAGTTTATGAAAGACATTCTCACAAAGAAGCGGAGGTATTCGGAACCGAAAACTATTGTTCTTGATGCGAGTTGTAGTGCCATCATCCAAAGAACTCTTCCTAAAAAAGAAGTTGACCCGGGGCGTGTGACTTTGCCGGTAACCATTGGTGACGTCTATGTTGGAAAGGGCTTAATTGATTTGGGCTCAAGCATTAATCTTATCCCATTGTCCATTGTAAAGAAGCTTGGGAACATTGAGATGAAAGCCATTCGTATGACTTTACAATTGGCCGACAAGTCCACAACTCATCCTCATGGGTTAGCTAAAGATGTCTTGGTAAAAGTTGACAAATTTTTCTTCCCGGTTGATTTTGTTGATATTGATATGGAGGAAGATGAAGACGCACCTTTAATTCTTGGCCGACCTTTCATGAAAACTGCCCGAATGATGATTGATGTGGATGACGGTTTAATGAAGGTGAGGGTTCAAAATGAAGAGGTTTGCTTTGATCTTTTCGAAGCTATGAAGCATTCAAAAGATAAACATGATAGCTTTCGGATCGATGCAATTGAAGAAGCAACTTTGGAGGTTTCTAAGCATGTTCATATATTATCTCCTTTGGAAATGGCTCTTGATGAATCTTTTGAGGTGTTTTCCTATGAAGAAGAAAGAGCTCTTGAAGAATGTTTAAAAGAGCTTGAATCTATCACAGAGTTGCAACTGTGGGAAGTAGAAATGGAAGAGTTAAAGAAGGATGTGAAAGATGAGAAATCACCACTTGAATTGAAGATCTTGCCTTTGAATGTAAAATATGTGTTTCTTGATGACAGTGGTAACAAGCCGGTTATCATTAGTAACGTTTTGTCCAAAAACGAGGAAGACCGTTTAATCCAAGTTTTGAAGAAATACCAAGATGCAATAGGTTGGGTTCTTTCCGATCTTAAGGGAATTAGTCCATCTTATTGTATGCACAAGATTCTTATGGAAGAAGATTTCAAGGCGGTTGCTCAACCACAACGCCGCTTGAACCCAACTATGAAAGAGGTGGTGAGGAAAGAAGTTGTGAAGCTTTTGGATGCGGGAATGATCTACCCGATCTCTGATAGTCCATGGGTAAGCCCCGTGCACGTTGTTCCTAAAAAGGGTGGCATTACCGTTATCCGAAACGATAAGAATGAGCTGATCCCAACCAAGATTGTGACGGGTGGAGAATGTGCATTGATTATAGAAGGTTGAATACCGCAACTAGAAAAAATCATTTTCCCCTTCCATTCATGGACCAAATGCTCGAGAGGTTATCTGGGCAGCAATTCTATTGTTTCTTGGACGGATATTCGGGGTATAATCAAATTGCGGTTGACCCGGCGGATCATGAGAAGACGACCTTTACTTGTCCCTTTGGCATTTTTGCGTATCGGAAGATGCCTTTTGGTTTATGTAATGCGCCGGCAACTTTCCAAAGGTGTGTTCAAGCTATCTTCTCCGACCTTATAGAAAAGACAATGGAAGTGTTCATGGATGACTTTTCGGTTTTTGGAGGTTCATTTGATTTATGCTTGACAAATTTGGAAATTGTTTTAGAGAGGTGTGTAAAGACAAATCTAGTGCTAAATTGGGAGAAGTGTAACTTTATGGTGACGGAGGGAATTGTGCTCGGCCACAAAGTTTCGTCCAAAGGTCTTGAAGTAGATCAAGCGAAGATTGAAGTAATAGAGAAGTTGCCTCCTCCTACCAACGTCAAAGGGATCCGAAGTTTCCTTGGGCATGCCGGATTTTATAGGAGTTTTATCAAAGACTTTGCTAAGGTGGCCAAACCATTGAGCAACTTGCTAAACAAGGAACATGTATTTCTTTTTAACGATGAATGTCTTCATGCTTTCGAAATTTTAAAAGAAAAGTTAGTTACCGCTCCAATAATCATCGCTCCTAATTGGACTTTAAATTTTGAACTTATGTGCGATGCGAGTGATTATGCTGTTGGAGCGGTACTTGGTCAGATGAAGGAAAAAAGTTTTCATGTCATACACTATGCATGTAAAGTTTTAAATGAGGCACAAGTTAATTATGCCACTACCGAAAAGGAATTACTTGCTATTGTGTATGCGCTTGAGAAATTTAGATCCTACCTCATCGGGTCAAAAGTTGTTTACATCGACCATTCGGCGATCAAGTATTTGCTCACTAAACCGGATTCGAAGCAAAGGCTCATCCGATGGATCCTTTTATTACAAGAATTTGATTTAGAAATAAAAGACAAAAAGGGTTCAGAAAATTTGGTGGCGGATCACTTGTCTCGCCTTGTCAATGTTGAGGTTACTGTAGCTGAAAAGGAAGTCCGAGAGGAATTTCCGGATGAAAAACTTTTTCGAGTCCAAGTTAGGCCTTGGTTTGCAGATTTTGCTAACCATAAAGCCACGAGTTGGGTACCCGAAGACCTAACTTGGAACCAAAAACGGAAATTTATGTCGGATGCTAATTACTACGTGTGGGACGACCCATACTTGTTTAAGTTAGGAAGTGACAACCTCTTGAGAAGGTGTGTCACGAGCGATGAGGCTCAGAGTATTCTTTGGCATTGTCATAACTCGCCGTATGGAGGCCATTTCAATGGTGCGAGGACGGCCACTAAAGTCCTTCAATCGGGCTTTTATTGGCCTACTCTGTTTAAAGATGCACATCTCCATGCCAAAAGTTGTGACATGTGCCAAAGAACGGGTGGAATTGGACAACGTGATGAAATGCCTCTCCAAAACATACAAGAGGTAGAAATTTTTGATTGTTGGGGTATCAATTTTGTTGGTCCATTTCCACCATCTTTTGGTAATGAATACATGTTGGTAGCAGTTGACTATGTTTCGAAGTGGGTTGAGGCGATTGCCTCACCTAAGGCGGATGGCAAAATGGTGATCAAATTTTTAAAGAAATACATATTTTCCCGTTTTGGCACTCCTCGGGTGCTCATTAGTGATGGTGGGTCACACTTTTGTAATACACCTTTTGAAAATGTCTTAAAACACTATGGTGTATCGCATAAGGTGGCGACCCCTTACCACCCGCAATCGAATGGTCAAGTTGAGGTAACGAACCATGAGGTAAAAAGAATCCTAGAAAAAACAGTGTCAAGTTCGAAAAAGGATTGGTCGCAAAAATTGGACGAAGCTTTATGGGCATATCGCACTGCTTATAAAGCTCCAATCGGTCTAACTCCGTTTCAATTGGTTTATGGTAAAACTTGCCATTTACCGGTTGAATTGGAGCATAAGGCTTTATGGGCTTTGAAAATGTTAAATTTTGACAAGGACTTGGCCGGTACAAAAAGAAAAGTGCAACTTCTTGAGCTGGAAGAAATGCGTAATGCCGCATACCACTCAAGTTGGTTGTACAAAGAAAAAGTGAAAGAATACCACGACAAGAAGCTCCGGCAAAAGGACTTCAAGGCCGGACAATTGGTGTTATTGTTTAACTCTCGGTTAAGACTCTTTCCGGGAAAATTAAAATCAAAGTGGTCCGGGCCTTTTCGTGTGAAGGAAGTGAAAAACTTTGGAGCGGTTGTTATCGAAGACTTGGAAAAGAAAGACTGTTGGACCGTAAACGGTCAACGTCTAAAAATTTACCTAGTAGGGAATTTCGATCGCACTTCAAGTTCTGTTCTCCTTGATGTTCTTAGTTGAGCATCTGTCGCTCTCGGGATTTTCATCCAAGTACAAACGCGAAAGTGGCACCGAAACAGAGTCGCCAGCAATGTGTATTTATCCCAAGAGAGGGAAAGGAAACACTGCATAAACCTGAGAGAAAGGAAAGAGCATGGTCTTGCGACCAAGAGAACTGGGTTCGGCAGTCGGTTACGCGTGAGGAAGGTATTAGCACCCCCACGCGTCCATCGTACCCGATGGGATCCACGCCTGTTGCTTCAATCAAAGGGTGTAAGGAAAGGATACTGGAAAAAGAACTGCTAGCTGGAGAACTGGAAAAGGAAAGGTAGAAAGGAATGGGGAAAAGAATGAGACAAATGTAGGGAAAATAAAAGAAGTGCTCGCATGTGCCCTACCCCACTGCCTACGTATCTCATCGGGAACATGAGAATCAGAGCGACGTAGTTCCCCTCACTAGGGATGGATTGTTTGTGTTTTTTAATGGAAACGTCAGAGTGCGCGTCCCAGCAGTTAGGTGTTGCAGCTCGCTGTATGGAGACTTAGGCGTTACCTGTTTGCGGTAGAACGGACATGACGCATTCTTAAGGAATGAGTGAATGAGATGAGAAAAGAATTGTTTGTTTGTTTTTGTCTTTTAAGAAAGAAGTGTTTTGATTGTTTTTGGGTTTTGTAACACGTATTGTATTTAAGTCCCTCATGTAGGATCGAATGCCTCGCATATCGACCCAAGACGGGACGTATGCTAAACATTTCAAGAAAATGAGAGAAGACCCCACACCTCCTTGTTTCCATATGAAAGGCCTAAATACAATAGGTGTTATGCCTTTATTAAGTGTTTTTTTACTTTTGTTTGAAGATGAGAGGAGGTGACTCAAAGGAGGAAAAAGGTGAAACTAATAAGGGAGACTCAATCCTAAATGCTTATCAAACACAAATTTGAATGATTAAATGAAATAAGAGAAGATGAGGGAGAGGAGTGTTTGTGGAACTATGTCTCCACACTTACTTACCATACACCTACATGAAAATGTTAGTTCACAATATTTACAAGTATGAAATAAGGAGACAATAACAAGTAAGATCAAACAAGTAAAGAGCTAAAGAATTTAATCCACAATGAGCAATTAAAATCATGGTCAACAATTAATCAACAATAGCCAAATTAGAATTAGAATACTAAGTAAAAACAAGATTAAATTCTAATAAGAAAAGTTAATTTGTCTAATTCTAAAATTAATCCTAAAATTAGTTCAAGGCAATTTCTCATTTAATCTACAAAACATTAGTCCTAAGATTAAGTCTAGAATTAAAACTAATATTAATCCTAAAATTGATTCCAATTCATTTCTAATTAAAACTAATCAAATTCCAAGGTTAAGACTATAAACTAATTCTAAGGACAATTAGTTCTAAAGAAAAAGTATTATTAAAATCTAAAAGTTAATTCTAAGTCCTCTAATTAAAATCTAGTTATCCTAAAATAACATCAAATCCTAAAGTCATATTTAATTCTAAAAACAACTAAATCCTAGATTATCACTCATTTACTATCTAAAATAAAAAAATATGAAGTAAATTTGAAAATAAAACTAAACTTAAAATAAAAGAAGGGTGCAGATAGAGATTGGGAGTGTGAGTAGCGTTCAGGGTGAATGGGCTTGAGTTTAAGGCCCCAAGGTCTTACTTATGTGCAGACAGGGGGTGCGCATTAGATTCTGGAGGGTATGGGAAGAAAAGCAAAGCTGGGCTTAAGAAAAACCCGGTCCGGTCCGGTTATGAACAAGGATCTAAAAACCCTAAGTTCAGCTTCAACCAAACCTGCAAGCTTCATACGCCTTTCTCTCTCTCTCAGTCCCCTTTCTTCCTCCCAAACGGCGCCGTACTCCGCCATCATCTTTGTTCGCGTTCGCCTCACACCGGCGACCAACATTCAACATCATGACATTACTTCGCATCTCATCTTCACTATGAAGAAATCACCGGCACCTTTAACCTCTCTCCGTTCGCCTTCCTCGTCGCCGTCATCTTCTTCAACCTTATGTTGTTTCGCCACCAAATCAACATCTCAGCCGCGCCGGAAACAAAAAACCATGCAGAAACATTCGCTTCCCCAACCTCCTTCTGTCTCACCTCTTCAGCTCTCCATCTCAATCCTCAATGCCGGAGATTGCCTCCACCACCTCTTATTCAATTCTCACTCACGTCGTGGTTCAACCGATTACAATACGAGCCTAGATCTATGCTACTACTAGTAATGGAAATCGCAAGCTTCGAATCGCAAATCAGCAACAGTAATCACACGAACAAAACCGCACATCAAAGTTTGAGACAAAATTAACATACCTACTGGAGAACTGTCCGGTGCGTCTTCCGATCGGAGAGTACGAAGAGAAAACCAGAGGTAACTTTAAATTCACTTTGCTTCTGATTCTTCTTTGAATCGTCTGTTGATGCTTGTGTCTTCCTCTTTGATATGGTGCTGTTTCCGATTATGAACTCGTTGAATTTATGATTCAGTCTTTTCTTCTTCTCCGCAATTCTGAAATGCGACTGAATCGTGTGGATTTCGAAATGGAGATAATGATGATGCGATATTGCAGGTTGTTATGAGAGATTGATGACCGTGTTCAACCTCCGGCAATTCTATTTTCCGCTGGTTCTGTTGATACAGTTGTATGATTTTCTTCAGGTTTTAACGATTGAAGATGGAAGAAAAAACAAGGAATTTGCAAGATGAAGGTTGAAGAGAATGAAGAAGGTTCATTGGAGAGAATTACAGTTCATGAGGTGGTTATGAGCAGAAGCATGAAGATGATGAAGGATCAATCGATATTCAGAAGCTTGAAGATGTGAAGATAGGAGGAATGGAAGAAGTTGCAGAGAGAATGGAGGTGGTGAAGAATGGTGATTGAGAAATTGTGCAGAATGAAGAAGAGGATTGAAGAATGAAGGTAGTGTCGGTTTTATAGAGAATTCAGTGAGGGTATAATAGTATTTACAGGTGAAATTCTGTTAGAGTTAGTTGGAGTTGGTTAGAGTGTTGGTTATGTATTTCTTCCTTTTATCCTGTGAAATTGTAATGAAAAAATGAAATTCTGTTGGAGTTTTTTGTTGTAAGAAAAAAATGAAAAATGAGTTCACTTGTGTGTTTATGAACTGTTAGAATTTCGGTTATGTTCGTTTTGGAATTTTTTGTTAGAAGGAAATTGGATTGAATTTTTATCTGGTTTTATTCCCTGCTGAAACTTTGAGTTTCTCTTGTCATGAATTTTCTGATATGGACATGTGAAGCTGCTAAAGTCCTGTTGTTGTAAAAAAATTTCTACTATGACATAAGCCATAAAAACTGAAAGACCGGACTGATGAAGAGCAACGGGACCGGTTGTAACAAACACACCAACACTAAGCATTCCTCCAACTCAAGATCATACCAATTAAGCTTCCTTTTCATGTTTGCATCATACCTATGTCTTACTTGGTTGAATTCTTGGTCTGGTGTCCATGTTACTAGCCTTCTTTTTCTTAGCCTATGAGGAGTTTGGGAGAATGAATAGAAATAGTTTGATAGCACTGTCAGGATGTTGGATGCTTTTCCTGCTATGGGCTTGTAATTCTGCTGCGGCTTATGTCAACAGGCTAGTGTGGGACCTTGTAATATCCCAAGACCCTGTTCATGGGAAATCATGGTACGCAGCAAATGGAAAATTGTAGGCATTCAAATGAATTATAATTCCAAAGTTGGGCCGGTCATTGAGAATGGGAATACTTATCCCGAGACAAAAACCACTTCCTCTGAAAATGGAAGTCAAGTTGAACCATATGACAAAGATGTTGTTGTGGAAGGCTTTCTATGATCAATGGATTATACCTCCAGTATCTCAGTGATCTTCATGATTTGAGAAGATAGACTTGCTAAAAGCTCGAGGCTAATATATTATATCACGTTGAAGCGAAGTGTGGTGAAAGGAAAGAGTGGAAAAAAATAGAATGAGATGAGGTCGAATCGCAACATGTGATAGTGTTTTGGTGATGAGACGTGGTTCAATTTGAATATGAGGAGGATATGTGAACTTTGTAATGAAAAGAAATTGTTTGAAAAGGTTCCAAAAAATGGATACACACATGTTATTTTTTTTTGGATTTTCCAAGGAATATTGAAAATGAACTTAGAGAATGGATTTAGAAGTGGATATTAGGAGTGGAAAAAAAGTTTAAAATGAATACGGATATTATAAATGGATATACACAAGATGGATTTGGAGATTTGAAAATGGATATGAAAGGTTAAATGGATTAGCAAGAAAGGATAATGGTTTAAAATGGCTTGTATCTCAATTTCCAAATTGCCCACACAACTAATCTTGACATGTCCAATTCCAATCAAACTCCCAATCCACACCAAACTCACATCTTCAATGAATTCCAAAATATTAATCAGTACGCTCACTAGATCGTGACCCAATGCCCTTCAAATTCATTCACAAATGCCTTATCCTGATGACCATTAATTTCCTCAACCTGAAACCCTAATCTCATGATCTTAAATTGATGATAGTCCACACACTCAACCAAGAATGAGGCTTGATTCACCTTGAATGCACACTGATGAAAGAAATGTCCTGAACGGAGAAGGAACCGAACCTTGATTCACACCCGAGAAAGCCTGACCCAACGCCTCTGATGAATCCTATGAAATAGGAAAACCCTAGGCTCTTGATGTACACTGATAATCTTCTGAATACGGAAAGCTCAAACCAAAGGAAGATGCCTTGATCACACGTCTTAGGAACCCAATGCAAATGAGAGAATGAGTTATGACCTAATGGATATGCAGATGGATGCGAAACAAATGCCAAAAAAAGTTAGGGCAAATTTTGGGGTGCCACAGCATCTTGGACCGTCGAGCTTATCCGACGTTAAACAAGCGCTTGTTGGGAGGCACCCCAACATTGTAAGTATTCCTTTCATTTTCTTGATTTTTAGTGTTTTTAAGTGTTGCTTTACCTTTTGATGTTGTATGAGTTTTTCTGCATAAATTAATATTGAGATTTGGTGCAATTGCTGATCTGCTGCACCAGAGCAGAAAATCTGCCTTCTGGTGTAAAGCGCCTGGCGCTTGAATTCTTTCGCCCGGCGGTGTGATGTTTGATGGCCCTTCCTGGGCCTGGCGTGAGAATAAGGGGGGAGTTTAAGGGGTGTTTATTTTGAATTTTTCTGAGTGGTTTTTGATTTAATTGTTTTATTTTATTTGTGCTTTTACCATTGTGCCCCTTTTGCTTTAAAAGCTAGGAGAAAATGTTTTGAGGGTTTTCTCTCTCATTTGGAAACCTCAAGCGCAGAATTTTTCTCTCCCTTTGCTCTCACGAATCCTCAATCTCAGTTTTCTTTTCCTCAACACTCAAGGTATGCATATTATTTTGCTTTGAATCATGCTCTTTTCATCATTGTGTCATTAGAAACCTTTTGGTTAGTTGTTTATGAAGATGACTTACTCAAACCCTAACTCTATTTCATCATTGATTTTATGATTAAGATTGAAAAAAATTGATTGAAGTCATGCTTAGTGTTGCATATGCATGTTCTGATTTTTCCATGATCTCTGTTTATTTTTTTCTGGTGTGGGTTTGAGTTAGTGTTGAAATTGTATGATCTTGCTGCTGCTGAAGTTTTTTTTTCCAGTTTTCGCGATTTCGCCCGGCGATTGAGAGGCGCTGCGTCGCCTGCGCGTCGCCCGGCGGTTGAGGGGCGATGCAATGCCTGTGCGTCGCCCGGCGGTTCTTGAGGCATTTTGCCCTGTTTCTGATTTTTGCTGGTGTTCCAGTTTTTGTTTGCTGACAGGGCTGATGGTTTCTTTTGTCTTTGCATGTTGTTGTTGTTGTTGTTTTTTTTTGCAGATGGCTTCTTTTGCATCTCAGCATGCATCGCGAAAAGCGAAGAAGAGAAGTGTCGCATCCTCATCCATTGTTCCAACGGAATTCGACAGCTCCTGATTTATCTCCGCTTACCATGAGTCAAGGATCAAGTCTCTAGAGGGCAGAACTGTCCTCTCTGAAAAGAAATTTGCTATAAACCGTGAGGGGGATTATCGGCGAATTCAAGCCATCTTTGAAAAGAAGAATTGGGAAATTTTGTTGAACCCTGCTGATCGTGTTTGCTATCAGCTGATAAGAGAATTTTATGCAAACGCGATTCAGCCCGAAGACGAATTTTACAGGTTCAAAACCTTCGTAAGGGGCAGGGAAATAAGCTTTAGCCGAGATGCCATCAACAAAATTTTGGGAAAGCCGAGTTCTTTGGGTAGCTTGCAAACCGACGATTACGCGAAACTGTTAAAGGAAGTGCATGATCACAAGGCTGTTGGTAGTGTGCTTCTAAAACCGGGGTGCAAGGTGGATAGAAATGCTAAAGGGGAGCCGTGTAAGTATAGTCGAAAGTACATGACTCCGGAGGCATAAGCCGTCCTCCTTTTGCTGTGCTACAATGTAAAGCCGCGACAACACCGTTCTTCTGTCCCGCTTGATGTAGCACTCCTCATGTACTGTATTATGACGGATAGAGAGGTGGATGTTGCCCAGGTCATAGCAGGGGAAATGAAAAATTTTGTTGAAAATACCCGGAGGCCAGGAGTTCATGATGATGCTCCTATTATTTTTCCTTGTTTGGTTCAGTCTTTAATCTATCAAACTGATATCCTCATTCCAGGTGTGATTAACGAAAAACTGAAGTTTTTGGTTGATGACAATTATTTGGATCGATTTTGTAAACCAAAGGAGGAAAGGAAGAAGAAGAAAGCAGCGGAAAAGGGAAGTAGTTCAGGTGTCCAGGCGGATGCGAGTGACTCATCCGTTTTCGATATGAAAACGACATTCAACTACACTTGGGACATGGGTGAGTCACTCAACAGGTCTAACCAGTTTAATTTTGATTGTATGCAGCAATTATATCATTATCAGACGCACCCGGCGGAGTACATTCCTTTTCCTACAAGGGAGGCGTACGACGCTTATGCAAATTGGCCTGGGGACAGGCGCCCATTCTTTTCGGAGGGGGCAAGCACCGGTGGTGTTGTTGCGGAGGATAATGATGATGATGATGATGACGAGGGTGATGATGGCATTGATGAGATGCAGGACGATCTCAATGATTTGATTAATTAGGCTTCAAAGTGAAGAAGTTTAATTTTGTCTTGTCAATTAATTATGGAGTTATTTTCAGTTTTTAGTATGCACTTTTGGATCGCTTTGGCGAGTATATTTTCGGTGTTGTTAGCACCATAATTATAATATTTTAAGTTGGTTAAATTTGGTTAAGTGTTAAATTCTGTTTTTATGCTGGTTGTCCTTGAAATTTTGTGTGTTAACACACGGAAGAGAAAAGAATACCTTGTTGGCTTTCAACATGAATGGTGATGATATAATTCTTGATGGTGTGCACAACCAAAGTTTGGAATTTTGTGTGGTAGAATCATAGTGTGAATGTGAAGTTTTTACTTTTTGTAAAATTTGTCAATGCAATGTTTGGTAAACTCTTGTTCGATTTGAATCAATTAGGACATAACCATATATCTGAGTGCCCTCCATTGTTCATAAATTAATGAGGGATTTTAGTAATTGTTGTTTACTCAAACTTTTTATGTTTAATCTTACTTTTTGTTTTGAATTATGGAAACTTTGAAATGATCAAGGCATTTTTTTTAGTACTATGAGTATAACCACTTTTCCAAAAATTCACTTCAAGATTACCTTGTGAGTGTGTGAACATTTGATACCTCTCTTGAGCCTAAAACGAAAAATTTTGTTTTCTTGAAGCATGAACCCTTACTTTAACCGTTTTGATGAACATTTTGAATTGAGACATAATATTGTTGAAGTTGGGGAGATTGGTTCATTTTGATAAGAGAAGAAGGAATTGTGGGCAATGCATTCTCAAAAGATTGAAATAGAAAAATTGATTGAAAAAATAATAATAATAATAATATTGTGAAATTCAAAAGAAAGAGAAATAGAATGCATTGTGAAAAAAAAATTGGGAAGTTTGAGCATGAAGGATTGTTTTGAAACAGAAAATGCTCTTCACAAAATATACCCCCTTTCGTGTTCAATGGTCGTGTACATATGTCCCTTATTCCTTAACCCGACCAAGTTTCAACCTATAAAAGTCCTTTTGTGATCATTGTTTCCATTTTTGCTTGATTAATTGTGAGATAAGTGCATAAATTGTTTTGGATGTGGCACTGTTGCTTTGAGTTTGTTTTGTCCTTTGTATATATTGAGCTAGGCTCATTTGAATAAGTTAGGTGATTCGTTTCGAACTTGAGGATACTTAGTGTTGCATTGTATGATTTTATGATTAGGATGAAGTCATATTCATGTTTTGATCTTATGTATTTTTTGAAACATTTTGCGCGTGCATCTTTCGAGTTTGAACCATTTATGGTTTCGGGTAATTTGGTTTTTGGAAATCTTGGTTGTGTTGGATTAACACTTACTTTTGTTTGAGGACAAACAAAGATGCAAGTTGGGGAGAGTTGTTAGGTGTGAAAATGTGTTTATTTTCATAGTTTATTTTGACACCTTTTAAGCTCTTTTAATTGCTTTAATCGGGAAACGACTTATTATTTAAGCAAGTCTTGCATTTTTGTGAATATGAGGTGCTTTGATGTGTTTGTTACTTTTTGCAGAAATTCTGGTATTTTGATCGCTAATCGTTTCGACCAGATTTGGAAATTGTGAAATGTTAAGTATTGTTTCTGAGGCCTCTTGACCGCCCGGCGCAGCAGAGGCGGTTGGGCACCCCACTTTTTCTATTTCAAAGTTCCAGAATTGTGACATTGCTGCGCCTTCTGAATTTCGCCTGGCACAATTATTGGTTTCGCCCGGCGCTTTTGAAGTTTCGCCCAGCGCTTCACAGGCGATGACCTCATCCTTGTTTCCTCCAATTTTCCAGCCAAGTTCCAGAATTGTGACACTGCTTCGCCTCTTGATTTCGCCCAGCAAAATTGGCTTCGCCTGACGCTCTCATTCTTTCGCCAGGCGCTTTTTGGAAAATATCTGTGCCACTTTTGGCATTGTTGCTGTCACGTGGGCTGTAAAGTGGATTTTGCCCAGCAGAATTTTGCACCGCCCAACGCTCCTTTCTGGGCTGAACTTCTATTTAGGCTTATTTTTGTGTCATTTTGGGAACACACCAGTACTTTTGATCTTTTCACTTTGTACCTTAGATATTTTTGGAGAGAAAACTCCATAGAAACCCATTTTTCTTGCTTTCTTAGTTTTTATGCTTCAATCCTTGATTCTTGAAGATTGATGCTCCAAAAACTTTGTCCATTACTTGTTGCTCAAGCTACCACGAAGATGTGTAACTAATTTCACTTTTGTGTCAAGGTTAGATGGTAGGTAAATCTTTCATTTGTATGTATATGGATTGATTCTAGCCGGTGAACTCTTGGATTATGAATGTATGATGAAAAACTTTGTTTATATGGTTTATTCTTTGTGTTGGTTCATGATTGAGAAATGTGTTCCTACTCTTTACCTAGGTTTTTCATCCATCAGTGTACATTGGCTAGAGATAGTAATGTGTGTTGATGTTCACCAAATATTGAACTTTAATGTTGTCATTTTGATAGTTTGTGTGAGAAATCAACAAAGGATCAAAATGGCAAAACTCACAATATGTGTTAGAGATAAACATATTGGGAGGATATGTGATTGTATTTATCATTTAACCGAGTTCATTAGCTTATCGATTATTTATGTGCAAAGTGGTTTGTCGAACCCTAATCTTGACATGCTTTTATAAACCGTTAAAACAATCTCTTTACCGCTTTTAATTACATTTGAATGCTAACGCTACGAAACCAACCTAAAACACCCTGTTACTTTAAAGTTTGAAACGTTACGATTGTAGAACGGCTGCGATATCACTGAACAATCCCTGTGGACCGATACCTTTACATTTGCGAAGCATGGACTTGAATCGTTCCCATGCTTCATTGAGGGATTCATTAGTGCCTTGAGAGAACATCGAAATTGAGGTTTTTGACTCCATGAAACGGTTATGAGAGAAGAACCGTTCAATAAATTTTTCCTCCAAGACATTCTAAGGTCATCACGGCGGGAGTTTGATCGAGGTACCAATCCTTTGCCTTGCCAAGCAAAGCATGCGGAAATAATCTTTTAAAGAGAGGTAACTCTTGTGCTTGATCTACACCGGCCGCTAATGCAATCTCATAGAATTTTGCTGGGCGAAAGAATGAGAGCGCCGGGCGAAGCCAATTTTTTGCTGGGCGAAATCAAGAGGCGAAGCAGTGTCACAATTCTGGAACTTGGCTGGAAAATTGGAGGAAACAAGGATGAGGCATCGCCTGTGAAGCGTCGGGCGAAACTTCAAAAGCGCCGGGCGAAACCAATAATTATGTTGGGCGAAATTCAGAAGGCGCAGCAATGTCACAATTCTGGAACTTTGAAATAGAAAAAGTGAGGTGCCCAACCGCCTCTGCTGCGCCGGGCGGTCAAGAGGCCTCAGAAACAATACTTAAAATTTCACAATTTCCAAATCTAGTCGAAACGATTAGCGATCAAAATACCAGAATTTCTACAAAAAGTAACAAACACATCAAAGCACCTCATATTCACAAAAATGCAAGACTTGCTTAAATAATAAGTCGTTTCCCGATTAAAGCAATTAAAAGAGCTTAAAAGGTGTCAAAATAAACACATTTTCACACCTAACATTGACCTCCGTGGAGGGTTTTTCTAATTCTTTTATTGGAGTTGAATTTCCCTCCCTCAAAACCCTTCTTTTTGAAAGATATTCACAGCCTTACGGTTCGAGATTGTATGTTGCTTTTATCTGGCTGTCCAATTCTAGAGTAGTTACATCTGAGTCATATATACTTCCATAGTGAGAAAGATTATCTTGCCATTCAAGAGTTTAAAAGCTTAACGTTACCCAAATTAACCATAGCATATGTCACTCATTGTTGTTGGTGGGGGTGTTCATGTTTTCTTGTGAAAGCACTTTCAAACTCAGAGTCTCTCTGCATAGATACGGCATTGTTGAACTACCGCAAAGTCTATCGGGTCCGTTTTAATATATCTAACACTGACATTTCATTTTGAAGTTTTGAAGTTTTGTTGATGTTCAACACCGACACATAGGATTATATTCAATAATTATGTTTTCTCAAAATATTTCTCAAAATATTACTAGTGTTGATATGTGGGTCAATTGAATATCATACACTAGTGGAATGTAAAAGAAAACAAAGCAAAACAAAAAATTTATTTCATCTTCATTGTTTTTCTTGGGAAATTTGCCCAAATTTGCCGGAATCTTTCTTCATAATTTAGGTGAATCAGCCTCAATGCCCTTTTGATGATGTTACTATCTATCATAACTTGACACACTTGGTGCTATACGATAGTTTGAATTTGGCAGCACAAGTGCTCCAACAGTGCCCTAAGCTTCCAAATCTTAAGCTTTACAAGGTTTGTTATGTCTTAAGTAAGAATCATATTTGTTTTATCTTTTGATTAACACACTTTATGTTTAGTTTTATTTTATGTGTACTATTAATAACAGTATGAATCGCTGGAGAACGAAGAAGATGATCAAGAAAATTGAGTGGAACCTCAAAAAAATTGGGTGGAACCTAAATTTGTTCAACAATGCTTGTATCATCCCTTATAACTTGCACTATTCATGATTTATCAGACCTACCAAGTGATTTTCTATTGGCAAAATATATATTGAGAAATGCCAAAATTTTACAAACTATGACAATTTGTAGCGACAGGGAACCGTCGGAAATAGAAAGGAAGTTGTCGTCATGCGCAAAGGCCTCTGCAACATGTCGACTTTTTGTTTATTGATAGCATGTAGACTATGTAAGTATTAGTTTCTCTATTTTGCTTGTCGTTTCATTAGCTTCAACTATGCAACTGCTTGGTTTGATGGTTTTAACTATGATCGATTATGAAAGTTGTAACTTTCTCACTTCACAAATTCTGAAAAATTATCCTTAAATTGTTTACTCATTACTTGTCTACCTTCCTGGTTATTTATTAGCCTGTTGACATCAATAAGATCAATGCTTATCCTTCTTTTGGCACTTGAATGCTAAATTCAGATTTGATGCATAAACATAGGGCAACTGGCGCAGATTAAATAAGTAGTTTTCTTAAGTGTGTCTCTATCTGTCTTTTGTATCATATAAAGAGGAGACTTATTTCACAAGTCACTAGGTAGGCAGGAAAAGGTGCGGAAAATCTAATGCTCTGCAAAATGCCGAAATCCTATGACTTGTGATTGGGGAGAAGCCTTACCGTACGAGTATTAAGAACATAGGTTTTAAATTAACATCCATGACCCCGACTTGGACCACAACATCATGGGTTTTTGATATCTTCGTGACTGCTACATGACCGTTATGGAGACCACACCAACCACATTTGACCGCGATTCTCCCCAATATAAAGGATTTCAAAACAACCGCAAACCTTGTTAATAAATAATGAGGCTTTCACCATTTAACCACCTTCTAAGTAGATAGAAAAAGGAAAGAGATTGATTAAGTGAATATTAATAGAAGTTTCTCCAAAAGGAGAATAATGTTGGAAATTCTTTCATCATCTAAAATCTTACTGTGCTTTTTTCAGTATTTTCGAAAGACCGAGCTCGTACTCTAGCACCTTTTTAGCACTTTGTTTTGATCTCATACACGAAGCAAAATTCTTAACTATGCATTTATTTCCTCTTGCAGGTCATATTCATATTTTTTTAGCACTAAGCATCTATTGTTGGCGCCTTTATTTTTTCTGTTTTGATTCTGTCCGCGCGAGATACTGAATCTGGTGTTGAAAATGTGGCTGCATCATAATTGTTGGCTGATACACTGATTGACCCACAAATTATCATCTCTTTATTGAAGGAAGGAATTGAAAAATGTGAGATATAAGGCAATTTTCTTAAAGGATCTAGCATGCTATCTTTGTGCTGTAATGTTAGTTTGTACTTTGTACATAATTTTGATCTTACTGCATTTAAAGACATGATTGGTATTCTCTTAAACTAACAGGTTTTGAGATATTGACATATTCCCATCTATGTATCAATTGTTCAAATTATATGTTGCAGTAACTATCTTTTTTTATTCAATATTATTCTTTAAGCGTTTTTTTAATGAAAAAATTTAATTCTAAGACTCAATTGTTGAGAAGTTTCACCCATGAGAATAAGCTACATTGTGAGAAAAATTATCTGCATTGAGCTTCCAATACCAGTGTAATTGTTGCTTTGTTTGAAAAATGTGTAGAGACAAAACTCTTTTTGCAGATTTAACTTTATCCTTTGTAATATGAATATAAAAGTGGTGGCAACTAAAAATGCACTATCAAATAAACTATTGGAAATGCATTATTGAAGACACTTAAATATGTTGCTGAAATGCACAAACAAAAGTAATTTCATGTTTTACAACAAACCAATAGTAATAACATAAATTCATAAATCCATAAGGAACATGAACTTCTACTCACTATGTTTTTTAGAAAGGGAATGGAGTCTTTATCCTTAGTCTTTACCCACCACTGTAAAAAGACTAAAATGTCTTCGGACCTACCTTTTTCACATATAACATGAGATAAAATTGGTGAGAAATTCTTTTTCCGTTAAAATTTGATTCGGAGATGCATCTCATTACGCTTTAAAAGTTGATTTAGAGATGCATCTTCATAACTCCCCTTAATTTATTAGTCTGTGTTATGTTAGTTCAAAGTAGAAACCGACAGAAACAATGGTAGAATGGAAAACCAACATAAATTAAAATCAAAATAAACATTACATAGATGAACATTATATCAATTTAATGTCATTAAAAACAGTTGGTTCAGAACATTGCAACATTCTGATAATATCTCATCATCCGTCTTCAGTTCAAGAATCGTGAACTGTATCTTCCCTTCGTTGTTTATCGAGGATGAACGACACTCGAGTTTGACAACTCTCTGATTTTTTTGATATCGCATGAGAGTATTCAGTTTGGTTTTCAAATCGATGAGAAGTATGCCATCGCAAATCTGAAATTGAAGTGAGGGTTTTGCGCCTTGAAATACATAAATGTAACATGGAGATATGCAGTCATTCTGCCTTGTGTAAAGAAAATGGAATGAGAGGCCCTATTTATAGAAGTTTTAGAGCAATAAGGACCTTATAAACAAGATCATATCTGAAGGAAAGACTTCTGAAATATATATCTGAATCCACTTTTTTCTTCAAAAATTAAGGGTTGCTTTGGAGATGCACGTCCGTATAGTCCCCTGTTTTTTTATAAATAATTATAAGGTGTGTTCAGAGATGCATCTCCAGATCCATCCAAAAACTATGCAGTACAAAATCAATTGATTACGCAAACCAGAAATTCAAAAGACAAAAATTGTCCAAAAAATACCACCCAATTTTATAACGTTATGCAGTGCGTTACATACAAAAAAAATATTACATTGTTAGATTACAACTAAAATGCATCAAACATATGTCACTACCTAAATCTATTGGCGGTTCATTCTTTGACCTTTCCTTATTTGCTCTTCGTTCAATGTCGCTCAACTTGATGAACTCTTATATCCTTCCTAAAAACTGATTCGACCATGTTTCAGTACCTTGTGTGAAATGTGTCATCCAATACACATGATGTGTTCGGATGCATTTTGAGGTGGCTTACTCTGAAGTGGGAAGAATGTTTCCGAGAAACCATATCATGTTAAATCAATACACACCCTATCATAAGCACTTGGTATAAAGTGTCCTATTTTCGGGAAGCACATCCATCTGTTGAACGGAGTCGGACCCGTAAGATAAGGAACTAGAACATTTAAAATTGCATCGTAATTTGCTTTGTTTTCGTATATCTTTGTGTATGATTCCTTATGCGCCGTCATCTCTTGTATAGGATGACAACGGAAAAATTGGTAGTCGTCATCTCCTTTACCGAGCAAACCTGAAACAACTCAAAAATCACATTTGCCGTCACCTTCTACATCAACAATCCGCTCAATGTATTTGTGCATAAAAAACGACATCTCTTCAATATGTTTAATTTTTGTTAATGGAGGTGGAGAAGATGGTTTACTAATGCAAGCACCCTTGAAAACACTTTTTGTGACATTGGAGTTGGAGAATCCGAAAAATGTGAGTCAACATGTTCAAAGTATGAAGGAGACCTGTTAGAACAAGATTTGTTCTTGATATTTTCTCTTTAGTTTTGATGATAACAAAAGTATTAAAAGCATAATGGTTTATTTGATATGTGTTTTATTTATGCAGGTTCTTGTCTTATACATAAATAATCAGAATTTATTTTACTTAAGATACACTTGGAGTTGCTTCATTGCTAGCTTCTGGTGGCAGAGTCTGAAGAGCAATTTCTAGTGTGGTTTTGACGAAGACTCTGAATTGAAGGCCTCAGCATTCAGACGAGTTTCTACACTTAGTAATTGTATATCAGCATCTGATACCATTCAGTGTTGGTGATAAAACTATGAACTATCTGTACTACTGAAATCAAGTTGTATTGTCTTATCAGCCTGTCAGCTCGAGTCTATAGGATTGCTAGGCTCAAGAAAATCTAGTACGTTCTATGGATGTCTACTCCCAACGATTCTATTAGTACAAAATCTCTTGAAAACTCAAAGGTTAAATGTGTTACACAATGGATTCAAAAATCTGCTGTGCATCCATCTTTAACGTCTCTTGTACTTTTGAGCAAAAGAAAATACACTTGATCAAGTAACCTTCTCAACGACTAGTTTCTGGAAAGCCTATATATATGGCTGAAGATTCAAGCCTGGATTTTTAACAAGGATTCTTCTGTTGAAGGAGTAGCAAGATCAAGTAATTATCAACTCTATGTAATATGCAGATTTTATGTTTTAGGTTGTAATTATAAAAGCCTTAAGATTTCTTACCCATGTATATATTTAAGAAATCTTAAGTGCTTTAGGTCTTTGTTATGGTGATCTCCCGTACCTCTGATGCGTGCATCATGTACACCTTGTTCTCTATCTGCTGAGCCTTCAGTAGTTTAGATTAAGTCTCATGTTATGTGCTTGAGCAAAAAGTTTTGTCTCATTGGGATTCAAGCAACAAGTTATGAGCCAAGATGCTTAAGCCACGTAAGTCTCATTACTTAAGTGCTTGAGTTGTGAAAGTCTTATTCAGCTAGTTTGATTGATCAAAAGAAAGTCTTAGACATGTGCTCTAAGCAAAGGTAAGTCTCAACAAGAAGACAGATGAGCAGGCGGCTCAGTCAGATGGTGTGAGCAAAGAGAATCTTAGACATGTGCTCTAAGCAAAGGAAAGTCTCAACCAGAAGACAGATGAACAGATGGCTCAGTCAGATGGTGTGAGCAAAGGAAGTCTTAGACATTTCCTATAAGCAAAGAAAAGTCTCAACCAGAAGACAGATGAGCAGGTGGCTCAGTCAGATGGTGTGACCAAAGGGCAAGTCTTAGACATGCGCTCTAAGCAAGGGAAGTCTTAGACAGTTGGTCTGAGCAGTTGTAAAAGTTTTATGCAGAAGCATAAGCGATTGCAATCATGAAGTGGTTATAATGAAAAGCTCTTGCGAGGCAAGGGGACTGGATTACTCTCATTTAGGGGAGGGACCAATATAAATCTTTTGTGTCTTCTGCTGTTATTTCATTTACTTCTATTGTATCTGCTGCCAAATGAACTAACTCAGAATCTGAACATCAGTTCTGATTTCTGAGACTCTGATCAGAAGCTAAATAATAAGAAAATACGAAACACAATTCAACCCCTCATTCTTGTATACTTTTCACACCTTCAAGACCGTCTTGTGGAGTTGTTACTTTGTGTCAGTTTGACTTATTTAGTGGCACATTTTGTTTTAACCATTTCCGACAGTGGTTTCAAATTTGTTGTTTATGAATAGGCAATCTTTGATATGCAAATCTCATTATGTCATCAGCTTTCATGAATCACTCTTGGATCACTACCCACTCGGTCATGACAAATATGTTTGATTTATCATCATTCATCACACCATCATCATCACCAAAACAAAGTCTTTTCCAATGAGTGCAAACTTCATTCATACTTATTGGTTTTTCAAGCTTCATCTTCTTTGAAATTAAACAAGCACATGGAAAACGTAGGTCTTCCTAAGTGTACATCCACACTTTGAGCTATCCGAACCTGTTTTATGCGCTCGTTTGACTTTGTGAAAAATAAAATTCAAAGTCGTCTAAGATACGTTGCCAACCAATTATGAATAAAGGATGTTGTCTTTGAAGCGGTGTTCAAACACAATAATGCTCCGACCAAAAGACGTATGTATCTCATTATGTTGGCTTCAGAGCATTTGGTCCACCGCATCCTAATCTCAACAAAAATCACCTTTACTATTTCCCAACCAATTCTTTAGTCTAACATGTTCAGATTCAACTTTGTTAATTATTGTATTACCATAGTGTCGAACTTGATCGGTTTATACACAAACAATCTTCTTTTTTAACTGATCCAGAATAGTGCCCTCAACATATTTTAGCAAATCTGAATATATCACATACACACTCCTAAAATGTTTTCATCCATCCATTATATCTTCCACCACGACACGAGATTTGACCAATTTTCCATCTTTTATGTTTCACATTTTTAGATAGTGCCATCTCTATGAAATCCATATATTATTTATTATTTATTTGTCTAATTTTATATAAACAAATAAACAAAATGTATAAACCCTAAAATTTGTTTTAAAAAAACAAAACCCTTCAAAATTTGTTCCGTTGATGACGGCGGCAATGGATAGGATCGGAACTTTACCCGACGAGATCCTAACCCACATTCTCTCATTTCTTCCCACCACACAAGCCATAGCCACAAGCATTCTTTCAAAGAGATGGATTCATCTATGGCGTCACATTCCCCTTCTTCATTTCAGCGACACCAGACTGAAAAACCTAGCAGACAATTATCGCTTCAACCAATTCGTCTACGAAATTCTACTCTCTCGTGAAGCCGCCGGTAATCAATCCATCAACAGTTTCTTCCTCGACATTGAATATTTTGACCCTAAACTCGCTTTTTGTCCTAGCAATCCCAATATCACAAACTGGGTAGATTATGCGGTTGAATGCAATGTTCAACATCTTAATCTCTATCTCGATGTTCTTCGTAACGTGGGTAAACATCGAAAATTCCCTAAATTGCCTGTTAGTGTATTCAATTGTAGAACCCTAGTTTCTCTCGAGCTTCATTGGTTCCATGTGGAGGAATTTTTTTCCTTTGATTTTGTTGGATTTCCATCACTTAAAGTGCTTCATTTGAAAGAAATCTACTTTGATGAATATGAAGAATTTCTTTTGCTTCTAGCTGGTTGTCCTGTTCTTGAAGATTTACATGTATTTGATGTCAATTTTGGCAGTTTGAAAACTCTTCTTGAGTTTGATAATGTCTTTAAAAGCTCAAGCTTAGGCAATTTGACTAGAGCATATATTAGAGGCTGCAGTTGTGATTTTTGGTTGAAAGCACTTTCAAATTTGAAGTTTCTGAGCATAGACTTTTTGAAGGTTTGTTTGATTTTTATATGAATTTATGATGCATGCCAATGGAATGGAGTGGTAAATAATTGGATTTCATTGTTTGTCTTTACAAATAATGGATGAAGTGGATTTGAAGATAATGAAATTCATTTCATCCCATTCTCCCCGATTTTGAGAGTATGCAATGAAATGAGATAATTTGTTATGTTCTTATGTTCCATTCTGCACTGTTCCGTTCCTCGATAATGTTCTATTCCGATTCGTTATGGTCCATCAATAGATTTTGTCTTAATTTTTGATACTTTGTTTTTCTACCTTATTTAGGGCGAACACCCTAATATTTTCCCTATCTTCCATAATTTGACCCATTTGGAGCTTAACTATGATTGGTTTAGAGTTGTGGAAGTGCTCCAACACTGCCCTAAGCTTCAAAAGTTTGACTTTCATCAGGTTTGTTAATTTGGAGAACCATGTTTGATTTATCTTTTCTTAACCTATGTCTTATGTTTTATTTTATTTGTATTATTAACAGAAGTTACCAAGTGGATCCGATGAGTACTCTATAGATCCAGAATTTGTTCCATGTTGCCTTTCATCAAACCTTACAACTTGCACTCTTTGGGGCTTTTCAATCACAAGCTTACAAGGTGAGTTAACGGTAGCAAGATATATTCTCAAGAATGCAGCTGTTTTACAAACCATGATAATTTGGTGCATCGGGGAACGATCACCTGAAATAGAAAGAAATTTGTCCGCATGCCCTAGGGCCTCTGCAACATGCCGACTTTCATTTAATTGATATTGTATATGATTGTGTCACTTTCATTAGCTTCTATTATTCAATTTTTGGATTTTGTTTTTTAAACTATGAGCTATATATGAATGTCATAGACTTTGTCTCGGTGCATAAGTTAGAGACAATTGATCCTTAAATGATTTAGCTTGTACTTGCATGATTTTGATGAAGACTTGGTTATTGACATGGGTTATACTAGCTGCAAAAGGAATGATCAGTTAATTATAGAGAGTATAGTTTAATAGGCAGACAAATTGCCACAAAATGCAGTAATTAATTGCATGAAATGAGAGTGAGACTCTTTAAGTTACTATCTAGAGACATATAACAGACAGGGTTAAGAAATCAAATTCAAAGTAATATGAGAGTTAATGTTATGACAAATAATTGGATGTGAGCTTCTATTGTCATAAACTAAGACTATGGATTTAGTCTTTTTGTTGGTAAATGTAAGTAAAATTAATTATTTCAATTATATTTTCAAATTATCATTCAATCAATTTTGATTTTTTTTTAAATAACTCTTTTATATTCATAGGGCAAGTTTAGATAATTTGAAAAATACAATTTTTTTTTCTATATTGACAATAAAAAACATAAAAACAAAAAACAAAAAACTTATGATATCATTAAATCCTAATTTTGACATTTTACTTCAAATATGGCCCTACATTTAATGATTTTTGAAAACATTTAATGATTTTTGAAAATGATGAGGCTCATTTATATGAACATATACATATTTTTTAAAAAGGAATGAAGGTGTAAAACAAAATAATTCATTAGCTTTTAAACTATTGCATTTTAAAAGTTTTAACATTTTCTTACATATAAAAAAATTCTAAACATTTTTATATATGAAACGAGGTGTAGTATTAAAATAAGTAAGTGTGTGTATTAATATAAGTGTGTTTGTTTCTGTATCATCATAATTGATTTTATAAAATTGTTTCTGATTAAAAATAAAATAAAATAATTTATAAATACATTCGTGCAAAATTGAGTTAAATATAGAGATGACAATTTATAGAATTTGTATTTGGTCAGAGTACTATAAAATCCATCTTATTTTTTGTACCCGAACCTATATTCTCTAGAGCACCAATGTTTGTAATTACTCGTAGAGTGCTAAGTTTTCGTACTAATTACTCGTATATTTAGTAAAAATAAATCTAACAATTATATAATACTATCTCTGTTTTTTTATAAGAGACACTAGATTCATGCAATAATTAGTGTATTTGATCTATAATACACATCAAATATATTAATTATTTAATTAATCTAAAAAATTATAAAAAGAATTGGAGGGAGTATTATATAATTTTACATTATTAGCATTATTAAAAAATTCAAAAAATTTATTGTTATTTTTTTTTTTAAAAAGTGAACATTTATATTAAAATGTATAATAACTTTATTGTTAATTTTTGAAATGAACACTTATATTAAAATGTATAATAATTTAATATTTTTTATTTTTAAAAATTGATAAATATAATTTAACATAATAATATAAATTAAAATATATAATTATATTATATGTGTATATGAGACACGTCCACGTTCATACCTATTTTTTTATTGAGTAATTCTATTTTGTGGGTTTTTTATTTTATCTTAGTATGGATTTTTTTTTAGGTACTCAAAGATTAGTCTAATTATCATTCCTACTCAATAATATGTACAAATTTTGTTTGAACTCTAAATGTATGTTAGTTTTAAATAGAATAAAATAGTATAAAATAGTATTTTATACAAAATTAATTGACATAATAAGTAGTCCTCAACGAAGCTCTGCTAGGGTTTAGGTGACCATAGGGAAAAGGGGTGTCGGTCGGCCAAGGATTCAGGCGGAGACACGCCGGAAAGGGACGGAGAGGACAATCATCACGCAAACTGTTACGATAGAAGACGCAAATAAAGATACTACTAACAACGATTCTGCACAGAGCACAGAGAAGGAGAACGAGATGCCTCACTCACCGGTAGGGGATGGAAATACGAGGGAGGGGATTCACTCTAATACGAAGAAGGACAACGATTCATCGCAAGCAAACGAACCCCCACAGGTCAAAGAAAATGTGAATACCACACACCAAAAACCTTGGGTCGATATCATTCATGGCAATCGTAACCTCAACCGAGGTATGGCAGTGGAATATGTAGCACCAACAATAGTCAATGGAGAGATTGAAGTCGCGATTGAAGAGGGGGATGTGGCAGACGAACTGGAATTTTGGGAGACCGATATGATCCTCTTCGCTTTGGGGGAAACACCATCAGTGAATGCAGTCAAAAAGTTTATGGAAAAAATTGGAATACAGTGGCGCTACCAGAATTGTACTTCAACGATGAGGGATATTTTATCGTTCGGTTCAGCACCAAGGAAGACAGGGAGACCATAATGGCACAGGGCCCCTATTTCATATATGGCAAACCCCTGTTCCTCCGCCAATGGTCATCTGCAGGTACTCCCATTATGGATCACATTGCTAAACCTACCACTGCATCTTTGGGGAGAAAGGAGTCTCTCCAAGATTGCTAGTAAAGGTGGTCGACCAATCACCACGGACGAATGCACGACAAAGAAACTCCGTATATCATATGCAAGGGTTCTGGTGGAAATTGACATAACACAGAAGCCAAGAGAAATGGTACACGTTAAGGATCACAAGGGTAAGGTCGTGGAGCAGAAAATAGAGTATGAATGACGACCTACCTACTGTCACCAATGCTTAAGAATTGGACATGATTGTGCATCCAAACCACACCCAGTGAAAAAAACAACCTTAAAACAAAATATGGAAGCCAATAGGAAATAAAATAAAGATGGACAAAGAGCAAGGACCGCCAAGCCAAACACAAATCCAATCCAATGAAAAAGTCAGACAAGATACAGCTAATGAGGAGGTACAACAAACAGAGAATGCAACCTGGACTGTGGTTTCAACGGGTAAATCAGACAAAGGTAAATGCACCACTCCTATTGCACCTGATCACAAAGCTCAATCTGCATTTGTACTCTATCATAATGTGTTCAATCCCCTGAGGATTAGAGAATGTCCTTTGGGGGATGAGAGCATAGACCAATGATGGTCTCATGGAATGTAAGGGGCATCACCAAGCAAGCAAGGCACAAGGAGGTTAGCTCCCGCCTCCGGCAATTCAAAGTCCCCATAGTGGCCTTGCTTGAAACTAGAGTAAAAAGGATAAAGCTGCTAAGGTTAGAATGATGTTTGGCAATAATTGGAGTTATGCTGACAATCACGACAAACATGTAAATGGTCGCATTTGGTTGCTGTGGAACCCAAATGAGGTTGTTATAAAGGTCACTCGGGTTGTAGACCAACTCATACACACTGAAGGTTACAACTTGGATCAAATACTGCAGTATGAAGCAACCATTCTATATGCTTTTAACCAGATAGAGAAAAGAAGACTACTATGGAAACAAATAGAAGATATGGGCAAGCACATCAAAAACCTGTGGATTGTGCTAGGGGATTTCAACAATGTACTGACATGTCAAGATATGATAGGTGGTAATGAGGTACAAGAGGCTGAATACAGAGATTTAAAGGACATGATGAGTAACATGGGACTGTTTGAGGCTACAACCCAAGGTAACCACTACACTTGGTCTAATAGACATACAACAGGGCTCATCTATTCAAGAATCGATCGGGTTATTGGGAATGCAGACTGGTTTCAAAGATTTAATGAAGCTTTTGTAGAGGTTCTGGCCCCATGTATTTCTGACCACTCTCCAATAAAAATCAATATGATGGTGCAAAAAACTGGTAAAAGGCAACTGTTCAAGTTCATTAACAACATATCTCAGGAACCAGAATTTTTGTCATTGGTCTCTATGAGAACAAGATTTGGTTCTGCAATATTATCTCTAAGTTTTGATGATAACAAATGAGTATTGGCATAAACAATTTTGCACAACTAATGTTGTTACTTGTGAGAACCTAGCAAACAGGTTATGTTCCTGAGAATCAGCGCAATGTTTAAAGAAAGACATTTCGTCTATGCACTTAAAAGAGCTGAACGAAGATAACACAAAAGACTTTAATTCGAAAGGAAAAGAGTATGAGTTCTGAAGATCTGAAGACGAGGGTTCTGATGGAACGAAGTCCAGATGCTGAAGCCTCACGCTCTCTGATCAAGGTTCTGAAGACCTACCCAAAGTCGACTCTCATGCTTCAATCAAATATTATCAGAAGCCTCTGAAGATATGAAGAAAGTGGATTAAGAGAACAAGGTTCTGAAGACAAGTTCTGAAGATTCTGGAAGCGCAGAGCTGATGATTCGAAGACTTTATAATCTCAAGAACCGAGCAATGTTTTCCCTTCTTACTCATGCTCACAAAAAGCCTCTGAAGTTGAAAAGCCAAGAAAACTTGCCACACTGTACAGCTGTACCACATTACAACGTTAAAATTCTTGAAGACTGTGCGAAATACAAACAAGACAATCTGACACAGACAGGATGCGCAGTATGCAGAAGACTTTGTACCTGTCCTCATGCTTCTAGTCGTAAGCCTACTTAGCTATCATGATTCCATCTCAACGGCTCTTTTCACTCGGCTATAAAAGGAAGCTCAAAGACTTGAAGAAAGATACACACGCGAACTGCTACAATACTTTCTAACTCTGTTCTTTCTTAAGTCATTCTTGGTCTAAAAACTTGTTTACATTATCAGCTTGATAAGAAGCAATTTTCTGTAAACCCATTGTATTTGAACTTAAAGTTGTATTCCTTAAGAGAGTCTTAGTGATTAGATCTCTTGAGAAGTCTAGGACGTGTGTCTTAGAGGTTGTGCCTTAAGTAAGACCTGTGTGGTTGCATTACTTGAGAAGTCTAGAACGTGTGAGTTCTAGAGGTTGTTGTTAGTCACCAGCTGTGTTAGCTCGTGCAGTGTACTATTTTGTTTAATAGTGGATTAAGACCTCGTTGAGAGAGGCAAAATCACCTTGGCGGGTGGACTAGATTAACTTGAGAGGTTCTCAAGTGAACTAGTATAAACATAACGTGTTTATATCTCTTTGTTTAACCAAGTGGTTTTTCTTTAGAAAAGGGGTAAAGTTTTAAAGAGAAAGTTATTTTAAAGAAACAGTTTATTTTGAAAAACCAATTCAAACCCCCATTTCTTGCATTTTTCACACCTTCAATTGGCATTAGAACTCCAGTTCTGAGGTGATAAAAAGATTAAATTTTTATCAAGCACTTAACAGTGTTCAGTACCGATCCAAGTGTAAAAAATAATGACTACACCACCACCAACAACTTCTGAAACAAATGTTATTGAAAGAAAATCTTACACTGCAAAACCTTCTATCTTTGATGGCGAAAAGTTTGATTATTAGAAAGATAGAATTGAAAGTTATTTCTTATCATTTGACCTAGATCTATGGGATCTAGTACTTGATGGCTATAGTTATCCTGTAGATTCTGTAGGTAAAAAGATTGAAAGAAGTGAGTTTACAGATGCTCAGAAGAAAACTTACAAAAATCATCACAAAGCAAAAATCATTCTGTTGAACACAATTTCTTATACCGAGTATGAGAAAATCACAAACAAAGAAACTGCAAAGTCCAACTTTGACTCTCTTCGTATGACTCACGAAGAAAATGCTCAAGTCAAGGAGACGAAGGCTCTTGCGCTAATCCAAAAATACAAAGTCTTCAAAATGGAAGATGATGAGTCTGTTGAAACCATGTTCTCAAGGTTTCAAATGCTTGTTACCGGACTCAGAGTTCTGGACAAAGGCTATTCTACTGCTGATCATGTCAAGAAAATCATCAGAAGTCTTCCGACCAAATGGAGACCAATGGTGACTGCCTTGAAACTTGCAAAGGACTTGAATAGTATCATTCTTGAAGAACTTATCAGTTCTTTAAGAAGTCATGAAATAGAGCTTCAAGGAGATGAACCTCAGAAGAAAAACAAATCCATTGCACTGAAGGCAAAGCCAGAAAAGAAGAAGGCGTATCAGGCAGAAGAAGAAATGGAAGAATCTGAAGAAGACTCGGAAGAAGATGATATATCACTTATATCAAGAAAGATAAGTCAACTCTGGAAATACAGAAGGAACAAGTTCAAAGGACCAAGGAGAAGATCCGAATCTACATTCGGTCAAAGAAGAAACTATGGAAAAAATGTTACGTGCTTTGAATGCAAAGAACCTGGACATCTCAAAAATGACTGTCCAAAGGCCAAGAAAGAAGAAAGACCTAGGAAAGCCAAAAAGGTCTCATGGCAACCTGGGATGATTCAGAATCTGAAGATGATGTTGATGAAGGTCGGGTCAACATGGCATTCATGGAAGAAACCAGAAGCGACTCGTCAGAGGAAGAACTATCAGACTCCGACGATGAAAGAGAGGTACTTTCCTCCTTATCACGTTCTGAACTTGAATTAGGATTAACTGAACTTATAAAAAGATATCAAAACCTTTAAAGCAAATTCAAAATCTTGAAAAAGAGTTTTATAGTTTCTTCAAAAGATCTTACTAAAAACAAGAAAACCATTTCTGAACAAAATGAGAAAATATTTGTCTTGGAAAACTCAAACACTGTCCTGAAATGTAAATTATCTAAGTTAGAAGAAGAAATTGTTTCAAACTCAACTAACACTAGTGAAGAAGACAAATATGATAACGCATTTAAAAACTTTCTTGCCAAAAGCGTATATAGAAGCAAAATGGCTTCACTAATCTATGGAGTCAGTAGAAATGGCAGTAGAGGTCTAGGAAATTCAGGACCATCTCAACCATATGATGAAACCAAAAACATCAAAATAATACCTCTGTCCAAACAATTTATTCCCTCTGGTACTGGCCTTAAGCATTCAGAACCAAAAGGTTCAAACACTAGGATTACACAAACACACACACTAAAAAAATATCCTAAACACGAACACTATGCACAAATTCCACACAGTTTTGCTAACGTAAGGAAATCTAAAGGGATCAGAACCTTTAAAAAAACTAATATGAAAGGACCCACAAAATGGGTACCTAAAAACAAGATAATTTATGTTACAGATATCCTTAATAGCTCCATTGAAACACCAGTCATGGTACCTGGACAGTGGGTGCTCGCGACACAGGACGGGAGAAAGGCTTATGTTCCAAGATCTGAAACTTAAGCCTGGAGGCGTCGTCGATTTCGGAGGAAATCAGAAAGGAAGAATCATTGGCTCCGGAACTGTTGGAAATGGTAAGCTTCATTCCATTAAGAATGTTTTATTAGTAGAAGGTCTAATGCATAATCTGTTGTCAATAAGTCAACTTAGCGACAGTGGCTATGATCTCATTTTTAATCAAACGTCTTGTGAAGCTGTAAGTCAGAAGGATGGATCTGTCCTATTCAACGGAAAGAGGAAAAACAACACTTACAAAATTAAATTATCTGATTTAAAACATCAAAATGTAAAATGTCTTCTTTTTGTAAACGAAGAGCAATGGGTCTGGCACATACGTCTTGGCTATGTCAGTTTGAGAAGAATCTCTCAACTTAACAAGCTTGGTCTTGTTAGAGGCTTGCCAAATCTGAAATATTCGTCAGACGCTCTTTGTGAAGCATGTCAGAAAGGAAAGTTTTCAAAAACCTCTTTTAAAGCTAAAAATGTTGTTTCCACCTCTAGACCATTGGAACTTCTTCACATTGATCTGTTTGGCCCTGTAAAAACGGCCTCTCTCAATGGTAAGAAATATGGACTAGTCATCGTTGATGACTACAGCAGATGGACATGGGTAAAATTCTTAAAACACAAGGATGAATCACATTCTGTGTTTGCTTCCTTCTGCACTCAAGTACAAAATGAGAAAAATTGTAAAATAGTCAGAGTCAAAAGTGATCATGGTGGAGAATTTGAAAATAAAAACTTTGAAGAACTTTTTGATTCACTTGGAATATCTCACGATTTTTCTTGCCCTAGAACTCCACAACAAAATGGAGTTGTAGAAAGAAAGAATCGAACTTTACAAGAAATGACTCGCACCATGCTCCAAGAAACTAACATAGCTAAGCACTTCTGGGCAGAAGCAATTAACACAGCATGTTATATTCAAAATAGAATCTCTATAAGAACTATCTTGAATAAAAATCCATATGAATTGTGGAAGAATAAATTACCCAACATTTCTTATTTTCATCCATTTGGATGTGTCTATTTTATGCTTAACACTAAAGAGAATCTTAGCAAGTTTGATTCCAAAGCACAGAAGTGTCTGTTGTTGGGATACTCTGAACGCTCGAAAGGCTACAGAGTTTACAACACAGAATCAAGAATTGTGGAGGAATCTATTCATGTTAGATTCAATGACAAGCCTGACTCAGAAAAGTCAGAGCTAGTTGAGAAACTTGCAGATTTGGAAATCAGATTCTCCGAACCTTAGGAAAAGACAGATGAAGTTAAAGAACAGCAAGATCCTACACCAGAAACCACTGAAGTAACTCCAAATACCACATCTCAACGAAGAAGAAGACTGTCCACATCCCATCTTGAGGAACTAATTATGGGTAACAAAGATGCTCCTATCAGAACCAGATCAACCTTTAGACCATCAGAAGAGACACTTGTAGGACTAGTATCATTGATAGAACCAGCTACAATTGAAGAAGCCCTCATGGACAAAGACTGGGTTCTGGCTATGGAAGAAGAACTTAACCAGTTCTCCAAAAATGATGTTTGGGATCTAGTTCCTAAACCTAAGAATGTTCATGTAATAGGAACTAAGTGGGTATTTAGGAACAGGGAAAAGTGGATATTAGTATCCTTGAGCTTGTTCCTAAATGAAAACATCACTCTATATCCACTAATATCCTTTTCAGTAAATCATAACATCACTCTATATCAAATGGATGTTAAGAGTGCATTCTTAAATGGTTATATATCAGAAGAAGTTTATGTCAAACAACCTCCTGGTTTTGAAAATTCAGAAAAATCAGACTTTATTTTTAAACTTAAAAAATCACTCTATGGTTTAAAGCAAGCTGTCATACCCCTAAATTTTGACCACTAAGATTCCCATCATTGTGTCAATCATCATCACAATATGGATGTACCTTTGTGCCTCATCAATCTCCTCAAGGAATTGTTGAGCATTCACCACAATCAAAATTAGGGTTTTAAGCCCTCTCAGAGCCTTAGACAAGGGATCAATCAAGAAATGACATGATCTTCAACTTGTCTAGCCTCTAACACATCCACAAGGGATCAAGAGGACTCCCACTTCAAGGATTAAGCACAAGGCTGCTCCATTCTAGGTGGATCAAGTCTCAAGATCGCCAGTGTCACCAAATTAGGGTTTTGGTCGACCAGGGCCTCCAGTTGGAAAAATTCCATCTGGGCACAAGCCAAAGATCCAAAACATAACCTAATATACTCCATGGAGCCTCATGGACCCAATCATCAAGTCAATTTGACCTCAGGGGATGCCTACATCAAAAATCAGGAATTAGGGTTGCTTGACCTAATTCACCCCTAAGTTGACTTTTTGGGAAAATCATGAGCCAAGACCTCAAAGGAGGGTTTGAGGGTCTCCAATGAACTATATTGATCCATTTGGAACAATGGATTAATCCAAGAAGCTTGAGCAACAAATCTCAATTTCATCTGCACCACAATTAGGGTTTTAAGGAAAAAGTCAACTGCAACTTTGACTTTTGACCAGGACATGCTCCCAAACCCTGAGACATGATTCAATACACCCTATAACACCCTTGGAACATGTCCATCAAGTTTGATTTAGGTCAAGGACATGATTTCATGAAGAATTGCACAGTTTGGAATTCATCTGATAAAAAGTCAACTGTGCACAAAAGTCAACTTTGACTTTTTGAGATTTTTCACCAAAATGGATTTTTAACCCTAAAATGATGTTAATATATGATTTGGATCATCATTCATCAAGAAAAATCAAAGAAAGTGGGATAACTTGTAAAAGGGGTAACCATAAAACTTAGAAATTTTTCTAAGTTATGGAAAAAGTACCACTAATGCACCAACTTTGGAGGACCATAACTCCTAAACCACAAGGCCAATTTTTTTCATCCAAATATGGATTTGTAGCCCTCATTACCCTCTACAAAAACTTCAACTAGACCTAAGTCCAATTCATTAAGGATTTTGAGTTATGGAGTGATCAAAATCAAGAAATCACACTTTGTTCCAACACTTAGTGAAAATTTCACTAAGTCAGATTTTGCTTCATTTTTTGCCAAATGTAGAGGGATTTTTCACTTGGAATCAGAAGAGATCAAAATCAAACATGTTCAAACAGTTGTTGTATCATGTAAGGGCTTTCCAAAATGGCCAAGAACATTGCCAAATTCAACCTACACCATGAGATATGACATTGTCAAGTTGCCTTGCTGAAATCTGTCAAAGGCAAGACAGATTTTGCATTTTTGCTCGATTTGCCAAAATCAGCCAAATCCAAATGCTCCTATCCACTTGGACACATCTGAGGATTGAATCTAAGGGGGCCAATCACTGAGCCAAGCCTCCAAAGTCCATGGAACAAGAAATAGCATGTTGAGCCTAGAATGGCCAAAATAGGGACAAGACTCCAAATTTGGATTGAAGCATTCAATGGAAGCATCAAGGTGGCATGGACTGAGCCATTCTCATCTGAAATCAGTCAAGACTTATCCAAGACCAAGGGGACCAAAGCTCTGTGCCCTAACCTCTAGTCAATGGCTAGAGGAGACTTGGATTTCCATTGGACAACATTGGCCAAACCTACTTACCAGCTGCCATTCACTATTCCTTGCAAAACAAACTTGCTCTACTATAAATAGAGCTCAATTGTGTTCAGTTTAAGTACACCAAAGGCCTACAACACTTGCCTTTCTCAAAATCTCTTTCTTTTGGCAAAAATGTCTTTCTTAGCAAGGTAACTATCGGGTTTTGAGTTTGAGAGCTTTTCCAATCAAACCAATCACTCACACACCTCACATACATCATATAGAAGTGATCCAAACACTTAGATCACTTCTGAAACATCAATTTCACAAAATCACCAGCTGGTTGCTCAAATTTTCAATCAATTTGCAGCTGAGATGCCACGAATTGATCCAGCCAATTTCAATTAAGTCTAAGCATTCAAACACACTCCATAGGGTGTAGAGAAGCTGTTCAGATCATCACCACTCATCTGTAACACCTCCAAATCAAAAATCACATTGCACTTGCTGTCACGGCCTAGAGGTAAGCATATACTTGGTCATCTCTCAATCCATGCATATTTCCTCGCACAATAATTTGGCCATATGTTCATAATCATGCATGGAATGTTTTCCCTCAATTAATTGCATTGTTTGAATCGTGTATCAAAAATCCTAGCCTTCATGCAGAAATTAGGGTTCTTGAGGTTTCTTCGTGATTTCTTGTTGTATGTTTAATTTAAATGAAATTAATGGACATAGACATGATCGTGAGGTTGAGACGAGCATAAGGATATGTGGATTGCATGTTATAATCAAGTATTCAGGGGGATTGGATAGAAAATGCAAATCTGAGAATCTCAGAACACGCGCGTGTTCTTCAGCTTGTTCTTGGCGCCATTTTTAGAAAATTGAATATTTGAATTTTGTGATTTTGTTTAATTGATTCAAAGATTAATTTCTCTCTGAGTTTTAATGATTTTGAGTTGATTCTTTTTTTAATAATTCACAAAAATGTTAAAATATTTTATTTTAACAAAAAATCCTAAAAATATTATTTATTTCATATAATTGATATTTTTGCAAAGAATTAATGTTTAATTGTTTTTTGACATTTTAAATATTTCTTCTACATTGATTTTGCAACTTTTAATGCTTTCTAATTATTTTGTAGGTCAATACTTAATTTTTGAAGCATTAATCCAAGATCACAATTTGTTTTTCATATGTAAAACAATTTTGATCATTTTAATTGAATTTTTATTCAATTAAATACATTTTTGAAAACAAATTAGGATTTTGGATTAATTCAACCCTCATAAACCATTTTCAAAACACTTTTGGGCTTCTAATAGAGTGTAAGACCCAATCCTTTTTTGACCAAATCATTTTGGGCCTCAGTGCATTGTATAAGTCCTGATACCGTCAAAAACGTCGACGCGATCATCATCCGTTGAAAAACAAACTTTGGGCCTCTCCTTGAGCTATAAGACCCATTCAAAACTCTTGGGCCTCTAATAGAGTGTAAGACCCAACCGCCTTTTAACCAAAACATTGTGGGCCTCACTTATTGTATAAGTCCCTCTGCGTTAAAAGAAAACCTCGGCGCGATCGCCATTTTAAACGAAAAGTCATTTGGGCCTACCCTCGTGTTATAAGCCCCACTCTTTTTCTTTAAAACTTTTTGGGCCTCTTGAGAGAGTGTAAGACCCATCCCCTTATACAGAAACCTTTTTTTGGGCCTCAGTCACTTGTATAAGTCCCTCTGTACAAATTCAAACAGTGCGCTCACTGATAAAACCATGGGCCTCTCCTTGACCTGTAAGCCCCAAATCTTTCTTTTTCAAAGCACTTTCTCCTTTGATTTTGAATATACTATTGTTTTCAATTTTTCTTTGTTGAACAACTAACCAAATAGCATGGAAGCTCTACAACCGAGTAAGTGGTTATTGCTTTCATTTACCGCTTTCATATACATATAACCGTATTGTGGGGCTGTTTCACTGTAAGTCTTCTTTCATAAACTTATATCAACTGTGTAATAATAGTATAGATATTTAGAGTTTCCCCGGCAACTACATCTAGAACTAGGTGACGCCGTTTCATTTATTCGTAGAAATAGACAACTAGATCCCCAATAGGATCACCAGATACAGTCTTCTCTTCGGCTGTCCTCCTTAGGAATTGTCAAGAAACTCTACTCCCAAAGATGAATGTATTCTCCGTGAATGGCATCTTTGAGTTTCTTCCAAATTCTCGGACTTTCCTGACTTTGATCTATTCTCGGTGAATAGCATTTCCTTGAATTTTTTGGGGTTTGGGGACCCACGGGCTTCTTAAAAGCATCGGCCTCCTCTTGGGCATCGTACAAGGACCCACCGACTTCCTAAAAGCAACCTGGCCTCCTCTTGGGCATCGTACAAGGACCCTACGGCTTCTTAGAAGTATTCACAGCCTCCTCTTAGGCTTCGTATAATGATCTCTTCCTCTGGGAATGATAGCCTCCTCTTGGGCTTCGTACAAGGACCCGTCGGCTTCTTAAAAGTTTCCAGCCTCCTCTTGGGCTTCGTACAAATTGTCCCGACGACCTCCTAGAGGTATAGGAACATAACTTAATCATCCTCATAGAACAGTCCTTTCAAAGAGTCTACTACTGTTTCTCAAAACACAGTACAAAAGATGAAACTCTAGACTTGGACAGTCTAACTTCCTTGAGTCTCAAAGACATTCTCAAGTGACCCCTTTGTTAAATAGGAAGGAAACCCGCAGACCCGGACAGTCTCAATACCCTTTGGATTTCCCGTTTCCTCAAAGAGAAGGAAATATCCCTGAGCATCAAATCAAATCCCTGAGTACAGTGTTGCTCATATAAGAACTGATTTTCTCTTTAAAATCAGTATACAGGACCTGTCACTTAACTAGAACAGTTACCTTGGCCTCCTCTTGGGCCTTGTACAATGATTCTCCCCCAGCGGAGTCAAACAACTTTTAGCCTCTCTCTCGGGCTTTGTACGAGACACATAAGAGACTCCCTCGTTGAGTTAGACACCCTTTTCGCCTCCATCTCGGGCTTTATACGAGATACAAAAAGGTTCTTATTGAGCCAAACAAGCAACAGCCTCCACCTCGGGCTTCGTACGAGATACAAAAACTCTCTTGTTGAGTCCAATCGCCTCCATCTCGGGCTTTATACGAGATACCAAACGACTCCATCGTTGAGTCAAAACCTTTTAACCTCTCTCTTGGGCTTTGTACGAGACACATAAAGCCTCCTCTTAGGCTTTGTATAAGAAAACCACTGGTTAATCCAATTAACCTTTTAGCGTCAAAGCTGTGCCTCGTTCGCAGTACACAAACATCAACAACTCCTTCCCCTTTCATCTAATCGCTGTAAGCGGCAAGCCTCTGGATCATCTACATCCATGCCACTGTCCCTCTTTTAGCATGAGAAATTCCTAAGGAAAGATAGCATTGCTCTACACTGAGTTAAAGTCTTCTCCTTCAGGTTAAAAACCCCTTCTCAGAAAATTATGGCATTGCCGTATTCACATATCCCGGTTAAAGTAATTCTCCTTCATAAACAGTTGTGACATACAACCCTCTCTTTAGAGATGACAAATTCTCTCTAAAGTTGAGACCTTTTCAGCTTCACATCTTGGGCTTTGAACAAGATAAAAATCACCTTTCGCTTCACTTCTTGGGCTTTGAACAAGACACCAAAACAACCATTTCCTCCCATAGAATAGGAGGAACTACGAACGCTCTGATTTCCCTGTTTCGGTAAACGGGAATACGTAGGCATAAGATTGAAAGAAAAATCTTAGCGAGCACACTAAGCAAAAAACCCAAATCCCATATCAAAAGCAGTAATTCAAAAAACATCAGCCCTAACATCCTAATCCTTGTTCCCCGCCAGAAACCCTCTGTCTAGATAAAAAAGAAGAAGAAAACAGTATTGGCGAAAATACAAATAACCAGTACAAAGGCCCCCCACATTGATAGCATTCGTAACCTAACAGACCACTGTTTAAACTCAGTATGCAAAGCAGGGTTAATTGGAGACATCTATTTCCCTTCCTTATTCAGCTCACAATAGGATAAAAAATGAATCGACCTGTAGTTTAAGCTCAACCACAGAGAGCGACCAGCGTTTAAGAACCGCGTCCAAAATCGCCCGCTACAGAAAAATGGCGCCCACCGTGGGGCCGTTCTTTCTTTCTTACAATTTAAACCTTGGGTAAGTCATTTTCCTGGCGGTGGCCGCCAACAGAAAAATGGCGCCCGCCGTGGGGCCTGTAAAAAGTTAGATCTAGGCACTGTCTTCCTTCTCTTCACTTATGTGAAAACCACAGATTGGGGCTTCCGCCGGGGAACCCATTTTCTGTCAGGAACTTAGGATCCTTAGCTTTAAAGGTCTAGGATGTTTAGGACAAATATATATACTGCTTTTCCTAATTGCTATACGTGTTTATTTTTCTGCTAATGGGAATGTGGGTGATGTCGTATGCGGAAAGATTGAGTATACACTTAAGATAAGTGATGGCGACGGGGTCGACCATCAACCTCGGTGGAGGCTGACCAACGCAACCCATTCTCTCACCTAGACAATGGGCCGGTTGTTAAGTCTGAGAAGCTGAGGAGCCAAACCCTTTTGTAGTGCAGAAACTTTCGGAAATAGTTGTTACGCGATACTACCCTCATTTGAGGCTGGTGATCTATTATCGGTGAATGGCACTTACTCTAAGATTGCTTTACAACTCGCTGGTGATCCGCTTGTTGTTTTGCTTTCCTGGGAGGAGCTGATGATAATGAGAACAGGTACAAAATATCACCCTAGTATAAACCTTTGGGGATGGGTAGAGCCTTGACTTCATGACAACGACCCTTTGACCCCATGTTTTTTCTATGTTTTTGTGTGCTGCATTCATGCATTCATCTAAAAAACATTAAAACATTCAAAAAAATTCTTCTCTTCTAGTCTCTCTATTTTTTTAAAAATAAATTAAGACTGTGATTGCAAATATCAGAGAAGAGGATTACGCTAATGGATTTCGGTAGAAGGAGAACTCACCAGTATACATTCAAGGTTCCAAAAATAGGGGATTTGAGAAGGTTGGCAAGGATGATCACTAACCCTGAGGCTTTTAGAGCCAAGCACGGAGGTTTGCTACCACTGTTAAGAGTCCATGTGATTGAGGGAATCATGGATGCGCTCATTCAGTTTTATGATCCGGTTTATCACTGTTTCACATTCCCGGATTACCAGCTAGCACCAACGCTGGAGGAGTATTCTCATCTGATTGATCTACATATCACTGATCGAGCTCCATTTTCTGGACTGGAAGAAATTCCAAAGAATCAGATCATTGCAAGAGTAATTCATTTGGACGAGTTTGAGGTCAGGACTCACATGACCGCTAAGGGTGGCATCCAAGGTTTGCCAGCCCAGTTCCTGACAAAGAAGGCCCTGTATTTCGCCAGTATCAGAAACGTAACTGCTTTTGAAAGCATCTTTGTCTTGCTCACCTACGGGTTATTTTTGTTTCCCAACATCAATAACTTCGTCGATATCAATTCTATTAAGGTTTTTCTCATTGGAAACCCTGAGCCGACTTTGCTCGCAGATGCGTATCATTCTGTACACTTGGGAAATTTGTACAGCGGAGGGGAGATCACATGCTGTGTAACTTTGCTTTACAAATGGTTTATCTCTCACTTGCCCAAGTCTGCTGCTTTTTGGGATTGTAAGAATGCCTTACGTTGGTCGCAGAAGATCATGTCTCTTACCAACTCTGATATAGATTGGTGCAATAGGATTTATGAGGGAATTAGGATCATTGATTGTTGTGGAAGTTTCCCCAACGTACCCCTTATAGGAACTAAAGGAGGAATCAACTACCATCCGGTATTAGTTCGCCGTCAATTTGGATACCCGATGAGACACATCCCACTGGGTGTTCATCTGGAAGGTCTTTTCTTCAAGGAAGGGGAAAACGACAGAGCACTAAAGGCGGAAATAGTGCACGCTTGGAAACACGCTCATAAGAAAGGACGAGAGTCTCTAGGAAAACCGGACTGTGTCCTGGTGGAGCCTTATCTCCATTGGGTACAAACTAGAGCTCTCAAGCTAAAGATGCCTTATCCTCGTTACGGAATTCTTCCGCCAAGGGAATCTGTCATGTACTTCATGACGGAAACTGAAAAGCTTCAGGTTACTCTCAACAAAATTCAAAAGGAGAGAAGGTCTTGGAAGAACAAGTACCGCACCCTTGACATAGAGTGCGTCAAAATACAACAATTACTGAAAGAAAAAGATGCTCTGATTGAAATTTTGGAGCAGCATGCTGTAGAGAATCAAGATGACCAAAGGAATTTGCTCACTCCTTTCACCTGGAAAAGGAATGACAACCCGACAGTGGCCCAAGAGCCCCGATTAAAGAAAAGGAAGATACCAGAATCAGCACCCGATTTCTCTTCAGAGAGGACTCGGGACCCATTAGCTTAGGTTTCTGTTTCTGCACTTTGTAATCTCCTGTATTTCCGTTTCTGTAATCCTTTGAATTCTAATAAAAAGGGGTTCCCTACTGTTTGATATTTGTAATCATTGCATTTATTATTCTCACATCACGCATTCTTCTTACCTACGAATCTCATGTTTGTGTCTCGGTTCTAGAGTCAAGCTGTCTCATTCGTATAATACTCGGGCCAATCGTCAGAAAAAGATGGATGATCTTGAGGAAGAAAACAGAGAGGTGAAAGAAGAGATCGACGCTCTGAGAGAGAATATGAGAAAGCTTCATAACGACATGCAAGCCATGGCAGAAGCTCAGCTACAACGAACTGTGATCTCAGAGATCACCTCAACGCCCATAGTGGAAAGGTATGATCCTAGGTATCAGATACCGAAAGATCGTCCTTGGGACATGCCTGTTAACTATATCCCAGAAGGATATGTTCCGCCGATCACTGAAGATCAGGGAATCACAACAGAAGCCGCTGGGCCTGAAGGTTACAAACTTCGGGAAAGCAAAGATGCCAGGGGCATGTTGAAGACTCCTGAAGGTTATAGACTTTGAGAAACGCCAAGATTCGCTGCCGTAGTCACGGTACCACCCCCTGTGGTGCACACTGTCCCGGAAGGACAGGTTCCACAGACACCTTCTGGTAAGAAGGACACTTTGTTTGATAGAATGGATGAATTCCAGGAACAGTTCCTGGAAATGCAGAAAGAACTGCAAGCCATTCGCGGTCAGGATCTATTTGGAAAAGACGCCGCAGACCTCTGCTTAGTCCCCAATGTGAAAGTCCCGCACAAGTTCCAAGTGCCCGACTTTGAAAAGTACAAGGGTAACTCTTGCCCTCAGAGCCTCTGGTGATGTACGCTCGGCGGATGTCAGCTCAGACGGAGAATCAGGACCTACTGATTCATTACTTTCAAGATAGTTTAACCGGTGCCGCACTCAAATGGTACATGGGGTTAAACCGTGCCACGATCGACACTTTTAGAGATCTTGGTACTGCCTTCGTCCAACAATACAAATACAATTTGGACATGGCACCCGATAGAGATAAACTCATATCAATGTCGCAAAAGGACAAGGAAACCTTTAAGGAGTACGCCCAAAGGTGGCGTGAAATTGCCGCTCAAATTTGTCCACCTCTTGAGGAAAAAGAGATGACAAAGATCTTCTTAAAGACCTTAAGCTCATTTTACTATGACCGAATGGTTGCCAGTGTGCCCAGTGATTTCACCGAAATGGTCGGCATGGGCGTACGTCTTGAGGAAGCTGTCCGAGAAGGACGTTTGGTTAAAGACGCTGGATCATCGAGCGCTACTAAAAAATACGGTAGTGCTCTCCCTAAGAAAAAAGAGTAGGATATTGGGAACATCTCTCTCGGAAAGCAAAGGCGACGTTATCAGCCGGTAGCAGCTGTGACTCCTGCTATCAGCCCTGCGCCTATTCCTACGTATCAACCTCAGGTTGCGCAGAGCCAACCAAATCAGCAAAGGACACAACAGCCTCTTCAGCAGGCTCGTCCTCCATATAACAATAACCGTACAACACGACCATCAGGGTTTGATCCTATACCCATGTTGTACGCAGAACTATTTCCGTTACTATTGGCTAAGGGGCATATTCAGACTAAGTCTCCTCTTACAGTACTGGAAAATCCGCCTTTTTGGTTTAAGGTGGATCAAACATGCCCTTATCATCAAGGAGGTTCAGGGCATAACATAGAGACTTGTCTCAATTTCAAGTCTGACGTGCAAAAGCTTGTTAGGAGCGGGCTCTTATCTTTTAAAGATAGGAATCCCAATGTTCTTACGAACCCACTGCCTCAACATGAGAAGGCTGCAGTCAACCTAATTGAGAAAGAATTTTACAATGTCTATCAAATTCACGATGTACTCTTGTTAAAAACCAATCTGGTCAAGATGCATTGTAGACAGAGTGGATATGGCCATGTGCCACCTCATAACTATCACCAGTGTGATATCTGCTCTAAAGATAACCAAGGATGTTCGGTAGTGCAATCAGCTCTACAGAAACAGATGGATCTTGGATGGATCCAAGAGCACCGAGTTCGTGGAGTTAACATGGTCTATACGAACTCCAACGTCATTCAAAACCACGACATCTGTGCAATGAATGTCAACTTGGCGGCGATGCACTCAAGGCAAAGCCAATACCATAATCTGCCACGGCACGATTATAGTTCTTGTCTAATTTGCTCGGTAAACAAACAGGGATGCTCTTTCATACAAGAGGCTCTCCAGCGTCAGATGGATCTTGGATGGATCTAAGACTACCATGATAGGAACCCTTATCAGATCAACATGGTTCAGATCTTCGACATCCGCGTAATGAATACCAACCTGGTAGAGTTACATGCTGAGCAGGTCCGACTCGGATTCTTAATATCACATGACTATCAAAGCTGTAAAGCGGGTTGCGAAAACAATCGGGGTTGTACCCTTATCTAGGAGGCACTTCAGCACTTGTTAAATCACTGGTGGATGCCAATATATATGGATGAAGATACTCAGCAGATTAGTATCAGTAACAGGAATCCCACTCGGCGTCAAAGTCAGGATGTCCGATCTGTGGAAGCTAACCTAGTAAGGTTACATTGTATTCAAAGTGGGCGTGGCCAGGTGCCACCACACAATTACGACCGTTGTAGCGTCTGTTTGGAAAGTAACCAAGGGTGTTACCTTGTGAGAGCAGCTCTTCAGGGTCAGGTCGATCGTAGAGAAATTCGCCCATATCCGGGTTCTGGACCCATCAACTGGACGCCGGACTACCCTGCCGATCAAGTTGAGGATGTTGTCACGATCTCTGGTCATCATCAGACCAGGGATGTTTTTGCCATCATCCCTCTACTTGACGAGTCTAGAATTCCCAACCGGGAACGGATCGAGATTACTTATGATGGTCAGGAAAATCATAAGGCTCCCGTAGTCATCTATCTACCAGGACCACTACCGTATGAATCAGCTAAGGCTATCCCTTACAAATACGATGCGACAACAATTGAAAATGGAAAGGAAATTCCATTACCCTCCGTCGTGAATATTGCAGATGTCAGTCGTGTAACACGGAGTGGCAGAATCTTCAACCGAGAGGTTGGGGAACTTAACAAAGAAAAGGAATTTCAGACAGAAACTCCTGATCCACCAGTCAGTAAATCCAGTAATCCCGACCTTTCGAAAAATGATGATGAGATGCTGAAGCTCATCCAAAAGAGTGAATACAACATTGTTGATCAACTGTTACAAACTCCTTCAAAGATCTCTGTGTTATCACTGTTACTCAGTTCAGAAGCCCACAGGGAGGCTCTACAGAAAGTCTTGGAGCAGGCCTTTGTGGAACAGGATGTAACAATCATACAGTTCGATAGCATTGTCTCTAACATCACTTCCTGCAACAATTTGGGATTTAGTGATGAGGAATTACCTGAAGAGGGTCACCGTCATAACATGGCGCTCAATATCACAATTAACTGCCAGGACGATGCTTTAGCCAGCGTACTGGTAGACACAGGGTCAGCCCTGAATGTTATGCCGAAGTCCACTTTGACGTAATTATCATTCAAGGGCCCTCCGATGAGAGTTAGCGAGGTCGTCGTCAAAGCATTCGACGGATCCAGAAAAACAGTTATCGGCGAAGTTGATCTTCCCATAACTATCGGTCCTCACACTTTCCAAGTCACTTTCCAGGTCATGGATATCCGGGCAACATACAGTTGTTTATTAGGAAGACCTTGGATACATCAGGCTGGAGCAGTCTCTTCGAGCCTCCACCAAAAGCTAAAGTTCGTTCAGAACGATCAACTTGTCACGGTTTGTGGGGAACAAGCCTTGCTTGTGAGCAACTTGTCATCATCTACTGGTATAGAACCTGAGGAGGTTATTGGGACGCAGTTCCAAGCACTGTCGGTGAGCGAGAACAATCAATTCAAAGGAGGAACCTCGATTTCCTCATACAAAGATGCTATCAAAGCGGTCGGGAGTACCGACACAACAGGATGGGGACAGCTTGTCATTCCTATTGACAATAAAACAAAGAAGGGTCTTGGTTTTTCTGCAACCTGTACCCAGACAGCTGCTAAAGATGAAGGTCTTCATCCCCTTCAAAACTTCTTCCACAGTGGAGGTTTTCTTCACCCGGTGTCTCAAGCAGTACATGCTATCAATGAGGAAGATCCCTCTGACACAGATGAAGAATGGAAGTCCTATCTTAATAAGGACGGTTATATGTCTCAGGAAGAGGTGCCTATGCCTTTTTGCTTTCCTACAGAAAGTCTGAGATTTATACCAAGATCAGATGTCGAAATGATCTACGGGGATTGTAATCCGGAAGGATGCCGTGCTCCGCCAAATTCATTAGAGGAGGACACTCTGATGAAAGACGACTTTGACTACAACTACTATGGCCCAATGGATGGTCTGCCAATGTGGCAACCTTACCCAGGAAACTCGGGGCAAGAAAGTCAGCCGAGTAATGAAAATCAGCTGACCGTCATTGAACAGAATACCTGTGTCCCCACCATGTCATGGGATCAACACTCAGGTCATTCGGAAACTACTCAACATGAAGATGAATTCGCAACGTTTACAGGACTTGAATTCATCAACTATGCTTTTCCCGAGGTCAACGTCATCGAGAAAGATGACTCCTCCAGTTCCAAAGAAGTTTGGGACACTCTGGGAGAACCAAGTGGAAAATACGACTATATGGTCAAGTACACCGCTCCCGAAAGCTCTCATATCAGGCTCGAAGATATCCATCCAACTGGATGGGAAGATACAGCTGAGAGCACAAATGCTATGCAAATTGCAACAGAGGAATCCTCCTACGACAACTCTGCCTGGGAAACAGATTCCAATGATCCTGCTCCACCAGAAATCAGCGTCATATCTGAAGACAAATCAAGGAAGGTGCCAGACTTTGTGATTCACCGAGGAGTTCGCCGCCAATGGGTTGTCGTCGAGGTTCCGAAGGTCGTTCATCAGTCAAAGTAATTGCCATCTTTAACCTTTCATCCTGCCCAGGTGAAACAGATGTTTTGATAGGGCTCGCTTTCTGTAAATTTCCCTCTTCGCTTTGCCCGAAGCGACAGAGTTTTGTTTTATAGGGTTGTAGTTTCAAGAGTCGACTTGTTCATTAATAAAATAACGTCGTTCTGTAATTTCTGCATTAATTGCTATTTTCTCTTTTCGTTTTTCAGAAAATGGTAATCCTAAAAAACAATTAAAAATAAAAACAAGCAGTAAAATAAATACACTGCACACACTTGCATTCTCTCTATCTCTTCTAAACACAAATCACCACGTCATGCAGATTGCTTGTTTTACACCCCGTTGAAACATACGATCCGATGCCTTCTCCCAACTTTGAGTTCCTGGTATTCGAGGCTGAAGAAGAAAATGACAACGAAATTCCAGAAGAGATCTCCAGACTACTCAGACAAGAGGAAAGGTCCATTAAACCTCACAAAGAGCCGTTGGAAACGGTAAACTTGGGTTTAGAGTAAGAGAGAAAAGAAATCAGGATTGGGGCACTGCTCAGTCCAACTGCCAGAGAGGGTTTGATAAAGCTTCTCAAAGAATTTCCCGATGTATTCTCTTGGTCCTATCAGGATATGCAAGGGTTAGATACCAGCATCGTGGAACATCACTTACCGTTAAGATCGGAATGTCCGCCAGTAAAGCAAAGGTTGAGACGGACTCACCCGGACATGGGCATCAAAATCAAAGAGGAGGTGCAGAAATAGATTGACGCGGGTTTCCTCGCTACGTCTGAATATCCTCAATGGTTAGCCAACATCGTACCCGTTCCCAAAAAGGACGGAAAGGTCAGGATGTGTGTTGATTACAGGGATCTGAACAAGGCAAGTCCAAAGGACGACTTTCCTTTACCACACATTGACATACTGGTAGACAGCACAACAAAGTTCAAAGTTTTTTCCTTCATGGATGGATTCTCGGGCTATAACCAGATCAAAATGGCGCCGAAAGACATGGAGAAAACTTCGTTCATCACCCCATGGGGCACCTTTTGTTACAAGGTAATGCCGTTCGGTTTGAAGAACGCCGGGGCAACCTATCAAAGGGCCATGACTACTCTCTTTCATGACATGATACATAAGGAAATTGAGGTATATGTCGATGATATGATTGCAAAATCAAAAACAGAGAGTGAGCACGTTGAACATCTGTCAAAATTGTTCGAACGTTTAAGAAAATTCAAGCTCCGCTTGAATCCTAACAAGTGCACCTTCGGTGTCCGTTCAGGGAAACTCCTAGGGTTCATCGTCAGCCAGAAAGGAATTGAAGTTGATCCTGACAAGGTCAAGGCCATTCAAGAAATGCCTTCTCCGAAAACTGAAAAACAAGTCAGAGGATTCCTGGGACGTTTGAACTACATCTCCAGATTCATATTCCTTATGACCGCCACTTGTGCGTCGATTTTCAAATTACTCAAAAAGAACCAGGATTGCATTTGGTCAGAAGATTGCCAAACCGCCTTCGACAGTATTAAGGAATATCTATTGAATCCTCCGATTCTATCACCTCTAGTGGAAGAAAGACCACTGATCATTTACCTCACAGTCTTAGAGGACTCAATGGGATGTGTACTTGACCAACAAGACGAAACAAAAAGGAAAGAGTTTGCCATCTACTATCTAAGCAAGAAATTCACCGACTGTGAAACTCGGTACACGATGCTTGAGAAAACTTGCTGTGCTTTGGCTTGGGCAGCCAAACGTCTTCGCCAATACATGATTCGTCACACTACTTGGTTAATCTCCGAAATGGATCCAATCAAGTATGTCTTCGAAAAGCCTGCTCTCATGGGAAGAATTGCCCGTTGGCAGATGCTGTTATCAGAATATGACATAGAGTACCACGCTCAAAAAGCCGTTAAGGGACATATTTTAGCCGATCATTTGGCTCATCAACCGATTGACGATCAAGAATCAATCGAGTTTGACTTCCCAGACGAAGATGTTATGTATCTAAAAATGAAAGACTGCGATGAACCGCTACCCAGTGAAGGGCCAGAACCAGGTTCCCAGTGGGGACTTATCTTTGACGGAGCAGTTAATCATTATGGAAACAGAATTGGGGCAATCATTGTTACCCCTCAGGGTACCCACATTCCTTTCACTGCCAGACTTACGTTCCAATGTACGAACAACGAGGCTGAATACGAAGCTTGTATTATGGGTCTCGAAGAAGCAATTGATTTAAGGATCAAAAACTTGGACGTATACGGCGATTCAGCCTTGGTTATCAATCAAATAAAAGGAGATTGGAACACATACCAATCAGGACTGATTCCTTACAAAGACTACGCAAGAAGGTTGCTACCTTTCTTCAACAGAGTTGAGTTTCATCACATCCCTCGTGATGAGAATCACATGGCTGATGCATTAGCCACTATCTCTTCCATGATTAGTGTAGGTTAATGGAATGACATACCTAAAATCGACACAATGCACCTTGAACGGCCCGCTTACGTCTTTGCGATCGAAGTGGTCATAGATGACGAACCTTGGTATCACGATATCAAATGCTTCCTTCAGAAACAAGAGTACCCATCTGGGGCACTCAGAAAAGACAGGAAAACCCTCAGAAGATTGGCTGGAAACTTCTTCCTGAGCGGTGACACTCTCTATAAGAGAAATTTTGACATGGTCTTGCTCCGATGCATCGACAGACCAGAAGCAGAAATGCTGATGAAAGAAATTCATGAAGGATCCTTTGGCACTCATGCCAACGGACACACAATGGCGAGAAAAATTCTGAGAGAAGGGTACTATTGGTTGACCATGGAATCCGACTGCTACAAGTACATGAGGAGGTGTCACAAGTGTCAGATATACTCCGACAAAATTCATGTACCGCCATCACATCTCAAAGTTCTTTCTTCCCCATGGCCTTTTTCCATATGGGGAATCGACATGATTGGCTTGATCGAACCTAAGGCTTCAAATGGACATCGGTTCATTCTGGTAGCCATTGACTATTTCACCAAGTGGGTCGAAGCAGCGTCATTCGCTAATGTAACCCGACAAGTGGTGGTCCAATTTATCAAAAACAATATCATCTTCCGTTATGGTGTTCCAAGCGAGATCATTACTGATAATGGATCTAACTTGAACAATAAGATGATGAAAGAGTTGTGTGCAGAGTTCAAGATTGAACACCATAACTCATCTCCCTACCGACCCAAGATGAACGGAGCGGTAGAAGCGGCTAACAAGAACATCAAGAAGATCGTTCAAAAGATGGTTGTAACCTACAAAGACTGGCACGAGATGCTACCCTTTGCTCTTCACGGTTATCGCACGTCTGTCCGCACTTCAACAGGGGCAACCCCTTTCTCTCTAGTGTATGGCATGGAGGCAGTTCTCCCCATAGAAGTAGAGATCCCATCAATCCGAGTACTGATGGAAGCTAAGCTCACCGAAGCTGAATGGTGTCAAAGTCGACACGACGAACTAAACCTGATCGAAGAGAAGCGAATCACGACACTATGCCACGGTCAGTTGTATCAACAGAGAATGAAGAAGGCGTTTGACAAAAAGGTCAGACCTCGCATCTTCAGAAAATGAGACCTTGTGCTCAAGAAGATACAATCTTTTCTCACTGATTCTCGGGGCAAGTGGACTCTGAATTATGATGGCCCCTATGTGGTCACGAAAGCTTTCTCAGGCGGCGCCTTGAGACTTGCAACCATGGACGGAGAGGAATTTTCCTACCCCACGAATGTTGATGTAGTCAAGAAATACTTCGCCTAAACTAAAAAAAAAAAAAAAAAAACGTCTCGGTGGATTGAAAACCTGAAAGGGCGGTCCAGGCAAAAGTTAGAGACATGAAAAAAATTATCCCGATGGATTGGAAACATCAAAGTACAATCCAAGCAAAAATTAGGGATAATGGCAAGTAACTATGTTCAACAAAGGCAAGTCCCTTAGCAGCAGTTACAGCATCCATCAGAGGAAAACTCCAGTCAAGGTCATCTTCGACAGAAGCTCAGGATGCCCCGAATTCAAAGTTGGTAGAAGGATAGTGGTCGTTATGTTTCAATGTAGCCCTTTTCCCTTAAATTACCATTTTCTAACTTTGTATATACTCTTTGGAATCACGCGTTTGGCTGATCTCCATCTTATCAATAAAATTGGATCCTTTGTGCTTTTGTTTGTAATTCTTATTTGTTTTAGCTTTATAGAACGACATTTTAACATGATCAACGATTCTTGAAATAAAACAAAATGAATTTACTTGTTAAACTTTTTCTGCTTTTAAAAATAAAGATGGTATTTCTTTTGGCTGTTGAACATCGAAAGAACGTCGATTGCGTCTCCAAAGGCGTTCGAGCCTCAAAGTGCAGAATTAAAGTACTCCTTCTAACCCAGTACGCCTGAATGAAGGATCAACTGTGTCAGAGACCTTGTTTCGTCTGACACATCTCGGCCGAGTTCTTATCTCCTAAGCCCGATCAACGGTATTCCCCGCAGGGACTATCTCTCCTAAGCAAGGTGGAATTGCTATCTTGAACTAGCGATATCTCTACACGTCCCGCGACGTCCGAGTATCCAGTCATGTTCATCTTTTAGTTTGTGTGTCGCGTCAGTTTTGTCAGCATAAACATACATACATCATGCATTATTGATTTGCATTTACATTTCATATTGTATCACTATCACTCTAGTCGGTTGTGTCCCCTAGTGATAAAAGTCCTCTCAATCGAGTTGTCATTCCTCGTCAGGAAACGTTATGTCTGAACAACCTCGCCACCAGTGTATCCTTAGATCAGAGTCGACACTCGACCACTTTGATAACTTGAACCTCTGAAATGCCAGAGAACCTTCAACAGATGTCACTCTTCGCCATTGAAGATGATATCCTTGCTTTCCCGGATTAAGGAAAATCCACAGAGAAAGCCTCGTAATCAGAGATTCGGCAGCATGCCAGTTTTGCTCCGAAAGAACCGCTGGTGAAAAGGTCATCGGCACCTCAAAATTGGATCACACCATATGGCATTTCTCCGAGAAGATCTCCGAGAAAAGTATGATGTAAAGACCCCAAGCGGAAACAGTCTCTCAAGAGACTCGCTTTCCCCCAGTAGAATCGACAAATGGCGTCTCCAACAGAGAAGTTTGTGTACCTCTACAACTCGGACGACTGGGTTCCCCAGCAGGTCTGACATCGAATTTCTTTTCGCACAAATGGCATCTCCCCAGGAAAATTCGGCGAGAAATGTGAAGGAAATCCGCTACAAATAGCGTTCCTTGTCAATAAAGTTTATTGACAAAAGAAACTAAAACCAGTTCCTTGGTAGGAAACCAGGATCGAGGGGAAGTTTAAATCGGAAACTAAGACCAGTTCCTTGGTAGGAAACCAGGATCGAGGGGAAGTTTAATCGGAAACTAAGACCAGTTCCTTGGTAGGAAACCAGGATTGAGGGGAAGTTTAATCGGAAACTAAGACCAGTTCCTTGGTAGGAAACCAGGATCGAGGGGAAGTTTAAATCGAAAACTAAGACCAGTTCCTTGGTAGGAAACCAGGATCGAGGGGAAGTTTAATCAAGAAACTGAGACCAGTTCCTTGGCTGAAGACCGGGATCGAGGGGAAGTTTACCTTTTCTAAGCATCATTGCTTAGCAAAAGAAGATGAATGCGCAAACTACCATTCATAGCCATCAAAATTTCGGGTATTCCGATATTTAATCCCCTTGCACCCCGAATGTCTGAATACCTTTGTCATTCGCACCTTCGGGTCCAAGAAAATTAAATAGGGGCATCTGTCAAACCCCCAAATTTTGACCACTAAGATTCCCATCATTGTGTCAATCATCATCACAATATGGATGTACCTTTGTGCCTCATCAGTCTCCTCAAGGAATTGTTGAGCATTCACCACAATCAAAATTAGGGTTTTAAGCCCTCTCAGAGCTTAGACAAGGGATCAATCAAGGAATGACATGATCTTCAACTTGTCTAGCCTCTAACACATCCACAAGGGATCAAGAGGACTCCCACTTCAAGGATTAAGCACAAGGCTGCTCCCTTCTAGGTGGATCAAGTCTCAAGATCGCCAGTGTCACCAAATTAGGGTTTTGGTCGACCAGGGCCTCCAGTTCGAAAAATTCCATCTGGGCACAAGCCAAAGATCCAAAACATAACCTAATATACTCCATGGAGCCTCATGGACCCAATCATCAAGTCAATTTGACCTCAGGGGATGCCTACATCAAAAATTAGGAATTAGGGTTTCTTGACCTAATTCACCCCTAAGTTGACTTTTTGGGCTAATCATGAGCCAAGACCTCAAAGGAGGATTTGAGGGTCTCCAATGAACTATATTGATCCATTTGGAACAATGGATTAATCCAAGAAGCTTGAGCAACAAATCTCAATTTCATCTGCACCACAATTATGGTTTTAAGGAAAAAGTCAACTGCAACTTTGACTTTTGACCAGGACATGCTCCCAAACCCTGAGACATGATTCAATACACCCTATGACACCCTTGGAACATGTCCATCAAGTTTGATTTAGGTCAAGGACATGATTTCATGAAGAATTGCACAGTTTGGAATTCATCTGATAAAAAGTCAACTGTGCACAAAAGTCAACTTTGACTTTTTGAGATTTTTCACCAAAATGGATTTTTAACCCTTAAATGATGTTAATATATGATTTGGATCATCATTCATCAAGAAAAATCAAAGAAAGTGGGATAACTTGTAAAAGGGGTAACCATAAAACTTAGAAATTTTTCTAAGTTATGGAAAAAGTACCACTAATGCACCAACTTTGGAGGACCATAACTCCTAAACCACAAGGCCAATTTTTTTCATCCAAAGATGGATTTGTAGCCCTCATTACCCTCTACAAAAACTTCAACTAGACCTAAGTCCAATTCATTAAGGATTTTGAGTTATGGAGTGATCAAAATCAAGAAATCACACTTTGTTCCAACACTTAGTGAAAATTTCACTAAGTCAGATTTTGCTTCACTTTTTGCCAAATGTAGAGGGATTTTTCACTTGGAATCAGAAGAGATCAAAATCAAACATGTTCAAACAGTTGTTGTATCATGTAAGGGCTTTCCAAAATGGCCAAGAATATTGCCAAATTCAACCTACACCATGAGATATGACAATGTCAAGTTGCCTTGCTGAAATTTGTCAAAGGCAAGGCAGATTTTTCATTTTTGCTCGATTTTCCAAAATCAGCCAAATCCAAATGCTCCTATCCACTTGGACACATCTGAGGATTGAATCTAAGGGGGACAATCACTGAGCCAAGCCTCCAAAGTCTATGGAACAAGAAATAGCATGTTGAACCTAGAATGGCCAAAATAGGGACAAGACTCCAAATTTGGATTGAAGCATTCAATGGAAGCATCAAGGTGGCATGGACTGAGCCATTCTCATCTGAAATCAGTCAAGACTTATCCAAGACCAAGGGGACCAAAGCTTTGTGCCCTAACCTCTAGTCAATGGCTAGAGGAGACTTGGATTTCCATTGGACAACATTGGCCAAACCTACTTACCAGCTGCCATTCACTATTCCTTGCAAAACAAACTTGCTCTACTATAAATAGAGCTCAATTGTGTTCAGTTTAAGTACACCAAAGGCCTACAACACTTGCCTTTCTCAAAATCTCTTTCTTTTGGCAAAAATGCCTTTCTTAGCAAGGTAACTATCGGGTTTTGAGTTTGAGAGCTTTTCCAATCAAACCAATCACTCACACACCTCACATACATCATATAGAAGTGATCCAAACACTTAGATCACTTCTGAAACATCAATTTCACAAAATCACCAGCTGGTTGCTCAAATTTTCAATCAAGTTGCAGCTGAGATGCCACGAATTGATCCAACCAATTTCAATCAAGTCTAAGCATTCAAACACACTCCATAGGGTGTAGGGAAGCTGTTCAGATCATCACCACTCATCTGTAACACCTCCAAATCAAAAATCACATTGTACTTGCTGTCACGGCCTAGAGGTAAGCATATACTTGGTCATCTCTCAATCCATGCATATTTCCTCGCACAATAATTTGGCCATATTTTGTAGGTCAATACTTAATTTTTGAAGCATTAATCCAAGATCACAATTTGTTTTTCATATGTAAAACAATTTTGATCATTTTAATTGAATTTTTATTCAATTAAATACATTTTTGAAAACAAATCAGGATTTTGGATTAATTCAACCCTCATAAACCATTTTCAAAACACTTTTGGGCCTCTAATAGAGTGTAAGACCCAATCCTTTTTTGACCAAATCATTTTGGGCCACAGTGCATTGTATAAGTCCTGATACTGCCAAAAACGTCGACGCAGTCATCATCCGTTGAAAAACAAACTTTGGGCCTCTCCTTGAGCTATAAGACCCATTCAAAACTCTTGGGCCTCTAATAGAGTTTAAGACCCAACCCCCTTTTAACCAAAACATTGTGGGCCTCACTTATTGTATAAGTCCCTCTGCGTTAAAAGAAAACCTCGGCGCGATCGCCATTTTAAACGAAAAGTCATTTGGGCCTACCCTCGTGTTATATGCCCCACTCTTTTTCTTTAAAACTTTTTGGGCCTCTTGAGAGAGTGTAAGACCCATCCCCTTGTACAGAAACCTTTTTTTGGGCCTCAGTCACTTGTATAAGTCCCTCTGTACAAATTCAAACAGTGCGCTCACTGATAAAACCCTGGGCCTCTCCTTGAGCTGTAAGCCCCAAATCTTTCTTTTTCAAAGCACTTTCTCCTTTGATTTTGAATATACTGTTGTTTTCAATCTTTCTTTGTTGAACAACTAACCAAACAACATGGAAGCTCTACAACTGAGTAAGTGGTTATTGCTTTCATTTACCGCTTTCATATACATATAACTGTATTGTGGGGCTGTTTCACTGTAAGTCTTCTTTCATAAACTCATATCAACTGTGTAATAATAGTATATATATTTAGAGTTTCCCCGACAACTACATCTAGAACTAGGTGACGCTGTTTCGTTTATCCGTAGAAATAGACAACTAGATCCCCAATAGGATCACCAGATACAGTCTTCTCTTCGGCTGTCCTCCTTAGGAATTGTCAAGAAACTCTACTCCCAAAGATGAATGTATTCTCCGTGAATGGCATCTTTGAGTTTCTTCCAAATTCTCGGACTTTCTTGACTTTGATCTATTCTCGGTGAATAGCATTGCCTTGAATTTCTCGGGGTTTGGGGACCCACTGGCTTCTTAAAAGCATCGGCCTCCTCTTGGGCATCGTACAAGGACCCACCGACTTTCTAAAAGCAACATGGCCTCCTCTTGGGCATCGTACAAGGACCCTACGACTTCTTAGAAGTATTCACAGCCTCCTCTTAGGCTTCGTATAATGATCTCTTCCTCTGGGAATGATAGCCTCCTCTCGGGCTTCGTACAAGGACCCGTCGGCTTCTTAAAAGTTTCCAGCCTCCTCTTGGGCTTCGTACAAATTGTCCCGACGACCTCCTAGAGGTATAGGAACAGAACTTAATCATCCTCATAGAACAGCCCTTTCAAAGAGTCTACTACTGTTTCTCAAAACATAGTACAAAAGATGAAACTCTAGACTTGGACAGTCTAACTTCCTTGAGTCTCAAAGACATTCTCAAGTGACCCCTTTGTTAAATAGGAAGGAAACCCGCAGACCCGGACAGTCTCAATACCCTTTGGATTTCCCGTTTCCTCAAAGAGAAGGAAATATCCCTGAGCATCAAATCAAATCCCTGAGTACAGTGTTGCTCATATAAGAACTGATTTTCTCTTTAAAATCGGCATACAGGACCTGTCACTTAACTAGAACAGTTACCTTGGCCTCCTCTTGGGCCTTGTACAATGATTCTCCCCCAGCGGAGTCAAACAACTTTTAGCCTCTCTCTCGGGCTTTGTACGAGACACATAAGAGACTCCCTCGTTGAGTCAGACACCCTTTTCGCCTCTATCTCAGGCTTTATACGAGATACAAAAAGGTTCTTATTGAGCTAAACAAGCAACAGCCTCCACCTCGGGCTTCGTACGAGATACAAAAACTCTCTTGTTGAGTCCAATCGCCTCCATTTCGGGCTTTATACGAGATACCAAACGAATCCATCATTGAGTCAAAACCTTTTAGCCTCTCTCTCGGGCTTTGTACGAGACATATAATAGCCTCCTCTTAGGCTTTGTATAAGAAAACCACTGGTTAATCCAATTAACCTTTTAGCGTCAAAGTTGTGCCTCGTTCGCAGTACACAAACATCAACAACTCCTTCCCCTTTCATGTAATCGCTGTAAGCGGCAAGCCTCTGGATCATCTGCATCCATGCCACTGTCCCTCTTTTAGCATGAGAAATTCCTAAGGAAAGATAGCATTGCTCTACACTGAGTTAAAGTCTTCTCCTTCAGGTTAAAAACCCCTTCTCAGGAAATTATGGCATTGCCGGATTCACATATCCCGGTTAAAGTAATTCTCCTTCATAAATAGTTGTGACATACAACCCCCTCTTTAGAGATGACAAATTCTCTCTAAAGTTGAGACCTTTTCAGCTTCACATCTTGGGCTTTGAACAAGATAAAAATCACCTTTTGCTTCACGTCTTGGGCTTTGAACAAGACACCAAAACAACCATTTCCTCCCATAGAATAGGAGGAACTACGAACGCTTTGATTTCCCTGTTTCGGTAAACGGGAATACGTAGGCATAAGATTGAAAGAAAAATCTTAGCGAGCACACTAAGCAAAAAACCCAAATCCCATATCAAAAGCAGTAATTCAAAAAACATCAGCCCTAACATCCTAATCCTTGTTCCCCGCCAGAAACCCTCTGTCTAGATAAAAAAGAAGAAGAAAATAGTATTGGCGAAAATACAAATAACCAGTACAAAGGCCCCCCACATTGATAGCATTCGTAACCTAACAGACCGCTGTTTAAACTCAGTATGCAAAGCAGGGTTAATTGGAGACATCTATTTCCCTTCCTTATTCAGCTCACAATAGGATAAAAAATGAACCGACTTGTAGTTTAAGGTCAACCGCAGAGAGCGACCAACGCTTAAGAACCGCATCCAAAATCGCTCGCTACACAAGCTCCCAGAGCTTGGTACAATAGATTGAGAAAATTTTTATTAGAAAACAATTTCACCAGAGGAAATGTTGACACAACTCTTTTCTGCAAAACATATAAGAATGACATTCTTATTGTTCAAATCTATGTTGATGACATTATTTTTGGTTCTGCTAACTCTTCTCTATGTGAAGAATTTTCAAAGTTAATGCAGGCCGAATTTGAAATGAGCCTCATGGGAGAACTAAAGTTCTTCCTTGGAATTCAGATTGATCAAAGATCTGAGGCCACTTACATCCATCAAACCAAGTACACAAAAGAACTTCTGAAGAAGTTCAATATGACGGATTGAAACATTTCTAAAACACCAATGCATCCAACTTGTGTCATGGGAAAAGAAGAAACAGGAGTTAAGGTTTGTCAAAAACTCTATCGTGGTATGATAGGTTCTCTCTTATATCTAACTGCTTCTAGACTTGATATATTATTCAGTGTACATCTATGTGCTAGATTCCAATCAGATCCAAGAGAATCACATCTAACCGCTGTCAAGCGAATTCTAAGGTATCTGAAAGGAACAACTAACCTTGGCCTGATGTATAAGAAAACATCATAGTATACTCTTTCTGGTTACTGCGATGCAGATTATACCGGAGACAGATTAGAAAGAAAGAGCACATCGGGGAACTGTCAGTTCTTAGGAAGCAACCTAATCTCATGGTCAAGCAAGAGACAATCTACAATTGCTCTCTTAATAGCAGAAGCAGAATACATATCAGCTTCCCTATGCAGCACTCAAATGCTATGGATGAAAAATCAGCTGGAAGACTATCAGATATATGAGAGTAACATTCCTATCTTCTGTGATAATACTGCTGCTATTTTCTGAAGTAAAAATCCAATTTTGCATTCTAGGGCTAAACACATTGAAATAAAACATCATTTTATTAGGGACTGTATTCAGAAGGGAATTATATGCTTAAAATTCATTGATACAGACCATCAGTGGGCTGACATTTTTACAAAACCCTTAGCTGAAGATAGATTTCTAATTATTTTAAAACATCTGAATATGGAGTACTGTTCAAAATAAAAACATTTTCAGAACCTCATGTGTTTAGTCAGAAAAAAAGTATTTTCAAATCATCAGAACCTTTTTCTTAACGCAACTCAAGTTCTGATAAATATGTGACATGTCATATATTCGAAAAATTATTTTTGCATGTGATTTAAATAAAATTAAGTCACTTTAATTATTCAAATTGAACGAACAACATTTTTCTCGAGATTGACTCAACTTTATCACATTTATTAGCTTATCCCCTCAAGAAGGTGTTTGTCCTTTAAACTCTCGAGAACATCTTCTCTCTCTCTCTCTCTCTCTCTCTCTCTCTCACACACACACAAACCCTAAAAAGTTAATCGACTCTCATCTATTTCTCTCTCAATCTATCACTCCCTCAAAATCAACTCAAGTTCAATCCTCATTCTTTCTTACCACCGTAAAGATGAACACTCATCAACAAGATACTGTTCAAATCTCTCAAGAACTACCATCCTCATCCATCACATCCACTACTACTCTCTCAACGGCTGTACCAGTTGTTTTAAATCCATTAACCCTTCCCACAATTGATGCAAACCATGTCACCCAGTAAACTTGCTCTGTGACATGTGTGACACATACAAATGATTTAACTGTTATGAAAGAGCTAGATGTTGACTTCAACAACCTCTCTGATAATGGGTTTAACCTAATTGATCAATTGGGTGCTCAAGAATGGAAAAATTACTTTGATAGACTAAGAGGTCCATGCTTTGATGATCTAGTGAAAGAATTCTAGAGACATGCAGATGCAGACGAATTTCATGTGGTATCTTTTGTTCTGGAGCAGAAGATTATCATCACTGAGAGATCTATTTCAGAATTGCTAGGAATGAAGTTCTTGGAAGGAAATAGGGTGTACGGAAAAACTGAAAAATCTGAGTCAGTCATCAACAAAGCTATCTTCAAAAGCTGTCAATCAGGAACAACGGACTACAAAAGCAAAAATTTGCGTGACAACCTAAGGATCTGGCACAAGATCATTCTTGGATGCATCAATCCAAGACCGGCGAAGAGTGCTATAGATTTTGCCAACACAAATAAAAAACACATGTTGTACTACTTGCACAAACATGAGAAAATGTGCCTTACCTCCATTTTATTCTACTATTTAAGGGATTTGGTGCACAAGACAAGAACAACGGCCTCACCAGAAAAGAAGATTGTTAACTACATTCCTTTTGGAAGGCTGATCTCTGACATTCTGGTTGAAAGCGGATTAGTGAATTATCTCATCAAGGAAGCAAAGTTCACGGAATATCTGAATGAAAAAGTTGGAGAAGCTTTCAATGCTATAAATCTTAAGAATATGAAGATGATTGCAAGTGTCGATGTGAAACCAACACCTATTTCTCCCGACACGGTGAAAAAGATCAGGAATCCAGTAGAAAACTATCAATTCTACTGCAAAGAAGATAATATAACCGCAATAGCCTCTTACATTGCCATAATGAGAGAAGAAGAATCTAGAATTGAAGAAGTTGTCCCTCAGTCAAAGCATATTACCAGGAGTAAGAGGAAGCTCGCTGAAGAGGATGCGGAGTGCAAAAAGAAGAAAAATGATGAAACTAAAATCTCCAGAAAAGAAGCTCTTCTTCTTGAGAAAATCAATAAAGTTGATGTAAATCCATCTGTTGCTGCACCATCTTCATCACCAATCACCTCTACCTCCATTCCACAAGTAAGGTTTAAACCCCCTGATTGTACCTGGATCAGACAATGATAGTGGCCAACGGCGTCTGGAACGGCAGCTCTGATGGTGATGAGAGACGGCGGGGGGGGGGGGGGAGGGTGGTGTACCTGCAAGGTACTCTGACGCTCAAGTGAGAGAGTGTACAGAATATCAGCAAATACAGAAAGCGTGAAAGGTAGGAAGAAAGTGTCTAACCTGACCCTCTCAAATAAGAGGGTATTTATAGAGAGCCCCCAGCGCGGGGCCAACGGTTACCTGCAATGGGCTGGATCAACTAGGCCCACTCCAAGTAACTGCTAGGGCTTACGTGTAGTAGTGAAGACCAACACGTGGTCTTTGCCCTAGAGTAACTGCTCCTAGATTTCCGGAAGTAGGGAAAACCGAATCTTTCGAAAGTGGGAGGTTACTTGGAACGTGTCCACGCGGGATGGACATTTGGGTGCTCCTCGCGGGGGAGGAGTCTCCTGCGGTCGAGGAGATGTGAATCCTGTATACTCCTCGCGGGGAGGAGACTTATGCATCGAGGAGAGACGATGCCCGTGGGACGGGCATGGCCTCGCGGGGAGGAGCTATGTTCGTCGAGGAGTGAGGTATAGCATGCTCGCGGGGGAGAAGCTAGTCTGTCGAGGAGTCACCTCTCAGCAGGGTGTGATGCCCTCCTCTCCTATTGTCCCAAGTACCCGACACTGCTTCAGTGCCCGGCGAAACTGTGGCTAGCTCGTGGCAGTCGCGCGTCTTGTAGAAGGGCCTTATTGGGCCTCCCCAAGCTGTATGGGTTGGGCCTGCACGACTGTTGGGCAGCCTCAGCCCAGTCCAGAGCAGGAGCCCCCCAAGTCATTGCTCTGAGATGTCAGAGCAATGACTTAAGGGTTATGGTCATGTCGGTGATACGCCAAGAGAGGAATCGAGGAGGCCATTCTCGTGCTCGACGTTCCTACAGTCGCACATAAGTCGAGCATCGGATAGTTGCGTTTGGTCGTAACGCTGGGGAGATGGGGGGTTTCAGATTCGAAACGTTGGGGAAAATTGAAACGACACGCGTGGGAAGATGAGCGGTTGCATGTGTGCCACATGTCGCCTAGGGTAGTGCACTCAAGTGCCCTATGTCCCTCGAGTTCCGTGAGAACCCTTATAAAAACTCCTCCCCTCGCTCATTTCTCACTTTTCCGTTTCTCTCTCAACAATCTCGCTCTTTCTCTCTCTACCTTCTACAGTAGCCGTTCGCCGCCGTCAATCGCCGGAAACTCCGTGTCGGAACCCTAAACCGCCGCTTATAAGGTATTTGCTCCAAAACTGATCTTTTTCTTGCGTTTCTTTTTAACTTTAACTAGTGTATAGCATTTCCTTGGTGAACTGATGAAGTTCCCACGAGAAATGAAGGGATTCCTGGCGAATACGGCGGGAATCTTTAGTTGTTGAGAGAGGGGGTGCTAATAATTTCACCCGCTTTTGTTGAATATCTCGGGGACCAGGGATGAACATCTCGGGGACACGTTGAATGTCCCGGGGTCCCCAATATTTACTCTTTTCGTTAGCGTCACGGGAACACGGGGGCAAAATTTTCCGGGGAGGCGATGAGTTCCCCGGTGAACATGTTGATCCTCGGCCGGTTATGTCGGGGAGCCGAGAGAGCCTTGCCCCTTCCTCGCCCGTTCGCTTGAACAGCAGTGGAGGGGTGAATTTGATATGACCCATCGAATTCACCGTTTCCTTCTGCTTTTCAGGTAAATGGACGATTTGGCTGCGAAGGTGGCCGTAGGATCCTTCGAAGAAGACGACCAACCCGAATCCCCTATGGCTCACATGGCTTTCGCACAGGAGCGCCCGCTCGAGGAGTGGGTCAGTGAAAAAGCCCTGGAGATGTCGTCTATCTTCATCTACAAAGACGTGGACGACGCGTTCTGCACCGTCGAGCATAGTCTCATCGGGTCCGACAAATCCTGGAAGGTTTTCCGCCCAGAGGAGCATCATCGGATATGTTCGGCTTACCGGGGAATGCGCATCCCGTTATATGAATTCATGTTCGATAAGGTGGGGTGGAGGCTGCCTTTCACGGACTTACAAGAGGGGATCTTCGCCTGGTTGAAGCTGGCCCCCTCGCAGATTCACCCGAACTCGCTGGCCTTCATCCGGGCCTTCGAGCTCGTCTGTAAGCACTTAAAAATCATTCCGACAGTGTCCCTCTTCTTTCGGATATTCCATCTTCAACGGTCGTCGGCTGGTGGACGACACGGATGGGTGTCCTTTAAGCAAAGCAGAACTTTGCTCCATACGTATTTAGATTCCGTCCGGGACTTCGAATTCCGCTACTATTTCGTGAAGCCGGTCACCCTTGAAGCGATCAACTCGCTGTACCGGAAAGTCACCCGCGAGGTCGACGGTCGCTCCAAGGAGGTTCTGGAGCCGAGGTTCCCCCTGTACTGGACGGAGGAACACTTCAAGAAGGAAGTTGACAAATACAAGGTGAAACATAATCAGTTGGACGTCGACGACCGAGCAGCTTACGATAAAATCGTCGCTTTCGTCGAGAGCTTCATTGAAGCCCGGTACGAAACTCTGGGCGGCGAGCCTATAACGGGTGCAGACGGGCAGGTGAAGAAACAATGTCGTCTGATCAATACCCGTGTTCTGCTCGAAACCTTCTCCGACGAAGAAGCAGTCGAGTTATTAGGTGTTGAAAACATCCACGATCTTATCCTTCCTCACGTATGTATACCTTACCTTACTAATGTTTTCTTTTCTTTTTGCAGGAAAAATGGCCGGAGCCGAGGAGAGACTCAAAAAGTTGAAAGCGAAGAGGGCTCGGGAAGAGCAGGCCCGGGGAGAGGCATCTCGTTTAAGGGGTCAAGATGTTGCTCCTTCTGGGGTCGTGCCTGAGGGTGTTTCCTCCACCGCGATGCCCGAGGGTTCCAGTCAATCTCAGCCGGCTGCGACCGTGTCGGGGATTTCGGACAGGCGGACACCTCCTGCTGGGAGCCAGTCTCCGGGTGCTCAAGGGACGCCGAAACGACAACGGGTTTTGAATGCAGAGATCGTCGACCTGGGCAACGAAGACAGTCCCCCACCTCCTTCAAGCTTTGAACTCCCACCATGCCATCAAAAGCCCCGCTTCTTCTCTAAAGTCATCTATCCTCGTATCCCTCCCTCTGAAATCCAAGCTGTGCTGGGGGCCGCCGCGGAAGCTAGGAGGAAAACGATCTTTGAAGACATGTCCACGGTCATGCGGCTCTGCTCGACTGACATTGTCCTGAACGATGAGACTCGCCCATTTGCTGAACTTTCTCGACTGCAAGAAAAGCTCGAGATCTTGGATGCTGAGCTGCTCGACCTGCGCAAAGAGTTTAAGGAATGCAGGGACCTGAAGAAAGAACAGAGCGAGCAGCAGCAGCGGGCTGAGACCAAGCTAAAGGAAGCCGAGGAAACGGAGAAAGGCGATGTTGCCCAGATCGCCGAGCTGGAGGCAGAGGAGAAGCGGCTCAGGGAGAGGGTTGCCGAGTTAGAGGATGTTGTTCAGCCGGCTGAAGGAGAAATTGAAGAAGATAAGCTCCTAACAACCCGGGCGGCGCTGGTGGCCCAACTCAGGAGGCTCGAGCAGGATCTCCGGCTAGCCGAGGATGATGCTCTTGAAACTGCGGGCATAGGGTTCCGAAATGCGGTGGCGCAGCTTCGGATCCTAAATCCCGACCTGGTGACCGATGGGGCAGATGCTGACTACGAGGTGGTCGACGGCCGGATAGTGCCGCCCGGGTAAGGAGGGAATGCCAACGAGGGAGGTGGGCCAGACGCCGCTAAGACGCCGTAGAGTAGGAATATAGTTTGCTTGGCCTACGTGCCATTTTGTTGTTTTTGCCCGGCTTGTGGGCTTACTTGATGTAATATTCGCACAATGGTTATTTTTGCCCAGCTTGTGGGCTTATATATGTAACATTCGTACAATGGGCTTTGCCCGATTTTCATACTTCGCTATGCCTCTTTATTAATTTTGCTTGTGTGTGATATTTTATACGTTACTTATTTTTTCCTAAGTAGTTGAGATCACTGGCGCCTTGGGATTTTGCTCGACTTTAATGATCCTCGACTGCGGAGAGAGCTAGTCGATTGGTCAGGGGTTGTACCCCGACCTTCAACGAGGCCAAGACGTCGGTCGAGGTCTTAGCTCCGTGGCGTGAACTTCCCATCGCGAGCTGGGTGTTCTGCCTAATTGGTACGTCGACGACGGAGCTCGATTGAGGCCTCCTCTTCGGGCCAAAAAGTCTCACACACACACTTCGTGGTTTTTGGCCGTCGTGTGTTATATAGAGGTGTCGCACATGTACCGTTGCACGCCCCCGTGGTCGCGACGTTGTACTGTCCCGGGCAGTGTCTAACTGTAATATTGTTTGAGCTTCTCAGCATTCCATGGTCGAGCAAGTTGTTCACCGTGGAGGTTTTCGAGGTAATAGGCACCCGTCCCCGTCTTTACGACGACGCGGTATGGGCCCTCCTAGTTTGCGGCCAGCTTTCCTTCACGTGAATCTTTCTTATTTCTCTGTAGGACAAGACTGCCAACTTGGAAGTCTCGTTTGATAACTTTGTCATTATAACGTAAAGTTATTTTTTGTTTTAAAGAGGCTTCTTGGAGGGAAGCGCCGGTCCTTATCTCTTCGACAAGGTCGAGTTCCTCTCGTAGGGCTTCGTTGTTTGTTTCCTCATCGAGGGGAGCTTCTGTCCTCCTCGAGGGTTCCCTGATATCCACGGGGATAACTGCCTCAGTTCCGTACGTTAGGCGAAACGGGGTCTCCCTGGTCGTGGAGTGTGGGGTTGTTCGATACGCCCAGAGGACGCTGTACAACTCCTTGACCCACCGTTGTTTGGCCTCGCCGAGTCGTCGCTTCAGTCCCCAGAGTATCACTCTGTTCTCTGCTTCGGCCTGCCCGTTGGTTTGAGGGTGTTCGATCGACGTGAAGTGCTGTCTTGTGCCCAGTTTGGCGACGAAGTCTTGGAAGTTCCTGTCGGTGAACTGTGTCCCGTTGTCCGTGACAATGGCTTGGGGCACCCCGAATCGGGCGAGGATGTTTCTCTTGTAGAAACGGAGTATGTTGAAAGCAGTGATTTTGGCCAGTGCCTCGGCCTCAAGCCACTTCGTGAAGTAATCCACCCCGACGATGAGGTACTTGTTTTGGTACGACCCCATGACGAAAGGTCCGAGGATATCCATTCCCCACCACGCAAATGGCCATGAGGACGACAATGACTTAAGCTCGTTTGGAGGAGCAAGGTACATGTCTCCGTGTCTTTGGCAGCAGTCACATTTCTTAACGTGCTCCTTTACATCATGTTGCATAGTGGGCCAATAATACCCTGCTCAGAGTGCTTTTCGGGCTAGGGACCTTCCGCCGAGGTGCTGGGCGTTGATCCCTTCGTGGATTTCTTGGAGGATCCCCGAAACTTTTCCTTCTTCGACACACCGGAGTAAGGGAATGGAGAATCCTCGACGGTATAGCTTACCTTCGACGACGGTATACGCACATGCCCGCCTCTTGACTATCCCCGCTTCTTTAGGATCGTCGGGCAGTTTGCCCATCGTCAAGTATTCGTAAACTGGGGTCATCCAATAGTTTACGTCCCCGATTGCGTTGACCTCTGTGGTCGGTGCGGTTTTGTTTATGCTCGGCTGGGTCAGTATCTCCTGGATAACTGATTTGTTCCCTCCTTTTTTCTTAGTGCTCGTAAGCTTAGAAAGCACGTCTGCTCGAGTGTTGTGCTCGCGCGGGATGTGAGCCACTTCCGCGGAGACAAATTTCTTCAACTTTTCTTGCACCAAGGTTAGGTACTCGATGAGACTATCGATTTTGGCCTGGAATTCTCCCCGAACCTGTGACGCCACGAGCTGGGAGTCTGTAAAGATTTTGACTTCTTTTGCGCCAAGGTCTTCCGCAAGTCGAAGTCCCGCGAGGAAGGCCTCGTATTCGGCTTGGTTATTCGATGTCTTGAAGGACAGTTCGAGGGAGATCTCTATCAGGATGCCCTACTCGTTTTCGAGGATAATGCCCGCTCCTCTACCTTTTGCACTAGAGGCCCCGTCGACGTAAATCGTCCATTTCTGGGAGCCACTGGTCGAGGATTCAGGGACGGTCATTTCCGCTACGAAGTCGGCCAGTACTTGGGCTTTCAAGGCTTTTCTTCCTTCGTATCGAAGGTCGAACTCGGATAGCTCGAGAGACCACCAGAACATTCTCCCCGCCATATCTGGCCGACTGAGGAGCTGTCTGATGGGCTGCTCTGTCCTCACCACGATTGTGTGGGCCAGGAAGTAATGACGTAATCTTCTGGCTGTAGATACGAGGGCCAGGGCGACCTTTTCAATCTGTTGGTATTTGATCTCGGAGCCCTGAAGAGCTCTGCTCGTGAAATAAATCAGTTTTTGTCCGTCGGGGGTCTCCCGTATAAGGACAGCACTCACCACTTCGCCGGTGACGGCTAGGTATAAGAAAAGTGGTTCCCCGGTATCTGGTCGGGACAAGACTGGGGGTTGTGACAAGACTTGTTTTAGATGGAGGAGGGCTTGTTCACATTCTTCACTCCATTCAAAAGTCGCCTTCTGTCGGAGAAGCTTGAAAAAGGGGAGTGAGTACTGAGCAGATTTGGCCACGAAACGGGAGAGAGCAGTCAGCATTCCGTTGAGTGACTGGATCGACTTCTTCGAGTTCGGGGTAGGGATTTCAGAGAATGCCCTACATTTGTTGGGGTTCGCCTCGATGCCCCTCTCCGTGAGGTAGAAGCCGAGGAACTTCCCCGCGCGAACACCGAAGGTGCACTTGTCGGGGTTGAACCTCATGCGATATTTCCTCGTCGTGTCGAACACTTTCTGGAGGTGAGCGGCATGGTCGACTTCTTCGGCAGATTTGACGATCATGTCGTCCATGTAAACCTCGAGTACGTCGTCGATGTCTGCCTGGAAGACCTTGTTCATCATCCGTTGGTAGGTGGCGCCATCATTTTTCAAGCCGAAGGGCATTATGTTATAGTAGTAGTTGCCCGACTCGGTCATGAAAGCGGTATGCTGCTTGTCGGTCTCGTCCATGGGGATTTGGTTGTACCCCGAATAGGCATCCATAAAGGATAGTAATTTGAATCCTGCAGAATTATCGACCAGTTGGTCGATATTAGGTAAAGGATAAGAGTCTTTCGGGCATGCCCGGTTAAGATCCGTGTAGTCAACGCACATCCTCCATTTTCCATTATTTTTCTTAACGAGTACAACATTTGAGAGCCAAGTTGTGTACTTGGCCTCGGAAATAAAGTTTTCCTCTAGGAGGTCTTTTACAGCTTTTTCAGCAGCCTCTATTTTTTCCGAAGACTGCCTACGCCTACGTTGAGCTATAACCCTAGCGGCCGGATCTATAGTCAGCTGATGACAAGCTACTTCAGGGTCCAGTCCGGGCATCTCTGCAACACTCCAGGCGAACAAATCTGCATTTTCTCGAAGGCATGCCTTCAGTTGCCTCTTCGCCAGGTCGGGGAGTCCAGAGCCAATCTTCACGCTTTGGTCTGGGCTGTCGCCGAGAGGAACCAACTCGAAATCTCCATATGGGACGGGGCGCGTTGGGTGGAGAGGCTGCCCGTTGACTTCGACAGGGAGGTCCTCGCCTGCAGCTTCTTCTTGTTCCCCGGGAAATCTGCTGTCAAGGTCGACCGCACTAACCGGCGGGAGTGGAGCCTGCACGACGTCTGGAGGTGTCTCGGCCTGTGTCTTAGATTTGATGCCGCCAATGACACTCAGACCCCTGATGGCTGCGTCGAAACATCTTCTGGCCGCGTTGATGTCTCCGTGGAGAGTGACCACACGTCCGCGCTTCGTGTAGTATTTCATCTTCAGGTGGACTGTTGATGGTACGACCATCAGTTCCGCCAACGTGGTCCTCCCCATTATACAGTTGTAGAGGGACGGGCAGTCCACCACCAAGAAACGCGTCTTCACCTGTCGGGCGGTTTCCTCAATCCCGAAGGTGACCATTAACTCCACAAAACCCCACGGTCTGGTGGTCGCGCCGTTAAAGCCTTGTAGGTCTGACCCTACGTATGGGGATAAGTGTTGCTTGGTCAGCTGGAGGGTCTCGAAGAGGTGGACGTACATGATGTCAACCGAGCTCCCCTGGTCGACCAAAATTATGTGGACGTTGAAATTGGCCATCTGTGCCCGGATCAGGAGGGGGATGTTGGCGTTCGGTGCCCCACCGGGAAGTTCCTCGAGGTAGAAGGTAATCGGATTTAATCTTCCTTTAACCCTCTCGAGGGTAGGTACTCGAGGAGTAGTTGCCTTCAGTTCGTCGAACTTCCTCTTTATTGACCCCACGGTCAAATGGTCAGGGGCTCCGCCAGATATGACCAGTGCTTGGGGGAAAGACTCCCAGGTACTGCGGGCGCTTATCGAGTCTTCTGCTGGGAAGTTCTTCCACATGTTTCGGACAGTTTCAGGGCTGTCGAGTTCTCCAGAAAAACCGAAGTCTTCAGGTCGCGTGATGCTCAATGCGACTTGCAGCGATCCGTTGTTGGGAAAGGGAGTTGACTCCTCAATATTCTGGGCCTCCTGGCCGCTGGGGCGGGGGGCCTCTTGCTGCTTGGCGTACTTCTTCAGGTACCCTTCTTTAATCAACGTCTCGATTGCGTCCTTAAGGTGGACGCAATCTTCAGTAACGTGCCCATGACTGCGATGGAATCGGCAATACTTGGACTTGTCAGCATTTGGTTTGGAAGCCGCCGGTTTCGGAAAGCGGATTCCCTCTTTGACGAACTCCGAATTGGCACAGTCACTGAAAATGCGCGCGCGGGACGCGTTCAGCGGTGTGTAGTCTTTGAAAAGGCCAGACGGTCCCCGTGATTCACGGGGCTCTTTGGTTCGGGCTTCTTTCTTTCTTTCCCCGCCTCGCCTGGGTGGAGGGGAGTCTTCTTCCTTGTTGCCGCGGGGGCCTTCTCTGCGCCTCGAGTCGAGGGCAATTTGTGCAGCTTCAGCTTCCTCGAACCCAATATGCGACTGAGCCCTCTCGAGGAGGCCTTCAAAGCTGCGGGGACGGTGCAGCCCGATGGATTCTGCGAACTTAAATCCTATCCTCAAACCCTTGATGATAAGATACATTTTGATGTGATCGGTCACATGGATATCGACTGCCTCTTTGTTGAACCTCTCTATGTAGCTCCGGAGAGGTTCGTCCTTCCCCTGAAAGATGGCTTCCAGGGAGGCTATCGTCTTCGGATGTCGACGAGAAGCCGTAAAATGTTTTCTGAAATGCTCCCTCAGGACTCTCCACGACGTGATTGACTCAGATGCTAGGTTTTTGTACTAAGCCATGGCCCCTTTCCGAAGAGTCGTAGGGAATAATAGGCATTTGATAGCGCCGGAGACATTCCTGAAATCGAGCAGAGCTTCAAAACTCTCGACATGGTCATCAGGATCAGATGTCCCGTCATATGTCCCCAAGGATGGGGGCCTCTCCAGGCGCTTAGGAATAGGGGCGTCCATGATGTGCCTGGCCAGAGGGGTCCGGTAATCGTCATCCTTGCTGGCTCGCGGAGACACAGAGGGGGAGTGTTGTCCGTGAACATAGTGACGTCTCGGGGAGTGGTCCTTCGGGCGGCCTCTGGGCTCCTCGGCGTCCTGCCTGCTCTTTTTACTTTTCGAGGAACGAACTGGTCCCTTTGGTGGCGGGGAGCGGTGGCGTTTCTGAGGATGCTCCGGCTGAGTACGTTCCAAGCGTGGTCTGCGACCCCTGGGAATCGGGGAAGGGCTGCGAGATGCCTCTGGGGACAGTGAACGTCTTAGAAATGGTGGTGGTCGGTGCCTTCGCGGGGAAGACCGACCACGACTTTTCTCCAGCGCCTCGATCCGGATGTTCTGGTTGAAGATCATCTGGTTGGTCTGATTGACCAACGCAAACAGGGCAGCAGTGCTCGGATCCGCATTTCGTGGCGGGTCCACGGGCTAGAAAACGGGCTGGAGGACGGTTTCTTGTCCGTCCTGGTGAGCTGTCTCGTACTCCACTTCTTCGGAAGATGGAGAAGCGGTGAGTCTGTCCCTAACGTCGTTCTCCGCAACAGGTCGGGCAGAGTTATTGTCGACGTGGTTGCCAGTGCTAAGCTGTGCAATAACGTTGTCTAAAGCTTGATTCACCGACGGGTTGGCCATGATGGTTGTTGAACGGAGAAAGCTTTGGTTTATCGAACAGAAAAACGGGGAAGCTTATGATTTCCCACAGACGGCGCCACTGATCGTACCTGGATCAGACAGTGATGTGGCCAACGGCGTCTGGAATGGCAGCTTCGATGGTGATGAGAGACGGCGGGAGGGGGGTGTACCTGCAAGGTACTCCGACGCTCAAGTGAGAGAGTGTACAGAATATCAGCAAATACAGAAAGCGTGAAAGGTAGGAAGAAAGTGTCTAACCTGACCCTCTCAAATGAGAGGGTATTTATAGAGAGCCCCCAGCGCGGGGCCAACGATTACCTGCAATGGGCTGGATCAACTAGGCCCACTCCAAGTAACTGCTAGAACTTACGTGTAGTAGTGAAGACCAACACGTGGTCTTCGCCCTAGAGTAACTGCTCCTAGATTTTTGGAAGTAGGGAAGACTGAATCTTTCGGAAGTGGGAGGTTACTTGGAACGTGTCCACGCAGGATGAACCGTTGGGTGCTCCTCGCGGGGGAGGAGTCTCCTGCGGCCGAGGAGATGTGAATCCTGTATACTCCTCGCGGGGAGGAGACTTATGCGTCGAGGAGAGACGATGCCCGTGGGATGGACATGGCCTCGTGGGGAGGAGCCATGTTCGTCGAGGAGTGAGGTGTCGCATGCTCACGGGGGAGAAGCTAGTCTGTCGAGGAGTCACCTCTCAGCAGGGTGTGATGCCCTCCTCTCCTATTGTCCCAAGTGCCCGACACTGCTTAAGTGCCCGGCGAAACTGTGGCTAGCTCGTGGCAGTCGCGCGTCTTGTAGAAGGGCCTTATTGGGCCTCCCCAGGCTGTATGGGTTGGGCCTGCTCGACTGTTGGGCAGCCTCGGCCCAGTCCAGAACACCCCCATCTTTTTCTATTCCTTTACCAATCACTGATCAATCAACCACTAACCCATCAATAACTACTCCAATCTTGTCTGAGACTGTTTTTACCTATATTTCAACAACAACCACCTCAAAAATTCAGCCAAATAAACTAGAACTAACAAATCAAATCTCTGAATCTCAAGCTCCCAATACTGAATCTAGTTCTGAGGGAACCTCCTATGAATCCCTAGAAATTGTCTTACCTGAAAACCTCATGAGCTCCGACAATCTAGAAGTAACCTCTCCTTCCGATCAACAACAACCACATGAACCTGCTGCTACTGAGATTGACTTATCTCAGCAACCACCACCTGAAACCAACTCTGATAAATCCAACCTCGCTCTGGTTATCTACAATGCTCCACCTCCAACATCCTTTGAAGAATGTACAAGTCAATTTCATGACAAAGCACTTGAGATGTTTGCTAAGCTAAGAGCAGAACTTTGTACAAGCACAAATCTCATTGAACTTGAGAGTGCCTGTCAAAGTTTTCAAAAATGGCTGGACATGGAACTTACAAGAATTGTAAGTTTCTCAAATACAACCATAACTACTGAACTAGAAAAGGCTAAGGAGAGAGCAGAAGCTGAAGCAAAAGTCAAAGTACTCAAGTTCTTGGCTGTCAGTAGAAAGAAGCTGAAGAAAAGGCTGCTAAAGAAGCAAAAGAGCAAGCTGCTAGAAAGACACAAGAAGCTGTTGAAGCTGAAAGAGCTAAAGAAAGTGCTATGATTGCTTCCACTTTTGATCATATTATCAAGCGTCTGGGAGACGCCATTGATGAAGTCAGAATTAAACAGAAGAATTTTAGAGAAAGGTTTGACAAGCAAGATACTGTCAATGAAAATCTTCAGATCATGATGAAGAAGATTTGGGACAAGATGTCCTCTGACAGCAAATAAACCTCTGTTTTTCTTTTAAGTTTTAGTTCTGTGTTTTTCACCCTTGGACTACCCTGTGTTTATCTTTTTGATTCATCACAAAAAGGGGGAGAAAGTATATGAATGTGATAATTTTGATCCTATAGTCATTCTCTGAAAAACAATACTGCTTACATGCTAACAGATAAATCTATCATCTCTATTAGATTTTTTTCTGTATTTTTCCTCTGTGCAGATAACTCAGAACTCTGATGATGAAGAAAGACTCAAAAGGTTAATGAAGTCAGGGGGAGCCGAGCACGAACCTTAATCAAATCTAATACTCAGGGGGAGCACTTCATAAAAAGGATAGGCTATCCTAAAAACCTTTTTCCATGTTCTCTGTGTTATATATTTATATATCAAAATTGCGTCATCAAATACATAGTTTTGTCATCATCAAAAAGGGGGAGATTGTGAGAACAAGATTTGGTTTTGCAATATTATCTCTAAGTTTTGATGATAACAAATGAGTATTGGCATGAACAATTTTGCATAACTAATGTTGTTACTTGTGAGAACCTAGCAGACAGGTTATGCTCCGGAGAATCAGCACAATGTTTAAAGAAAGACATTTCGTCTATGCACTTAAAAGAGCTGAACAAAGATAACACAAAAGACTTTAATTCGAAAGGAAAATAGTATGAGTTCTGAAGATCTGAAGACGAGGGTTCTGATGGAACGAAGTCCAGATACTGAAGCCTCACACTCTCTGATCAAGGTTCTGAAGACCTACCCAAAGTCGACTCTCATGCTTCAATCAAATATTATCAGAAGCCTCTAAAGATATGAAGAAAGTGGATTAAGAGAACAAGGTTCTGAAGACAAGTTCTGAAGATTCTGGAAGCGCAGAGCTAATGATTCGAAGACTTGATAATCTCAAGAACCGAGCAATGTTTTCCCTTCTTACTCATGCTCATAAAAAGCCTCTGAAGTTGAGAAGCCAAGAAAACGTGCCACACTGTACAGCTGTACCATATTACAACGTTAAAATTCTTGAAGACTGTGTGAAATACAAACAAGACAATCTGACACAGACAGGACGCGCATCATGCAGAAGACTTTGTACCTGTCCTCGCGCTTCTAGTCGTAAGCCTACTTAGCTATCATGATTCCATCTCAACAGCTCTTTTCACTCGGCTATAAAAGGAAGCTCAAAGACTTGAAGAAAGATACACACGCGAACTGCTACAATACTTTCTAACTCTATTCTTTCTTAAGTCATTCTTGGTCTAAAAACTTGTTTACATTATCAGCTTGATAAGAAGCAATTTTCTATAAACCCATTGTATTTGAACTTAAAGTTGTATTCCTTAAGAGAGTCTTAGTGATTAGATCTCTTGAGAAGTCTAGGACATGTGTCTTAGAGGTTGTGCCTTAAGTAAGACCTGTGTGGTTGGATTACTTGAGAAGTCTAAAACGTGTGAGTTCTAGAGGTTGTTGTTAGTCACCAGCTGTGTTAGCTCGTGCAGTGTACTATTTTATTAAATAGTGGATTAAGACCTCGTTGAGAGAGGCGAAATCACCTTGGCGGGTGGACTAGATTAACTTGAGAGGTTCTCAAGTGAACTAGTATAAACATAACGTGTTTATATCTCTTTGTTTAACCAAGTGGTTTTTCTTTAGAAAATGGGTAAAATTTTAAAGAGAAAGTTATTTTAAAGAAACAATTTATTTTGAAAAACCAATTCAAACCCCATTTCTTGCATTTTTCACAACTTCAGTATCCAACAGTTGATAACAAGAAACTCAAAGATCACCCATGAATAAATTATGGACAAAACTCAAAAGACTACAAACAACTTTGAAGCCTTTGACTAGGAAAATGACACAATTTCAGGAGTAGATTCAACAAGCCAGACATGAACTACGTCAAGTTTGCCATAAAGTGCAACACACTCCTTTTGATCAAGAAGTTGTTAAGCAAGTACAATACCAGACTGAGAAGCTGATCAACCTCAATCAAGTGGAGGAAACCATTCTTATGCAGAAAGCCAAAGTCAATTGGCTAAAACTGGGAAACCACAACAACACTTTCTTTAATGCTGCAAGTTAAAGAGAAAAATAAGGCTAAGGGACTGCATACTTTGCTATCATTACAAGGGGAAGTACTCACCACACCTGACAACATTGAAAAAGAGATTATGGATTTTTACACTGGATTGGTCGGAAGCAAAGAAACTACTTTGAAAGCCATTGACATCCCTGCTATTAGGAGTGGCAGAACATTGAGTTGAGAGCATGCCCAAATGTTGATCCAACCAATAAAACAGAAGGAGATTTGGGATGCCTTGAGCCACATTGGAGACACAAAGGCTCCAGGTCTAGATGGGTTCAATGCACATTTCTTCAAGAGAGCTTGGCCTATTGTGAAAACTGATGTGGAGGCTGTAGTAATGGTTTTTTTCAACACATGCACATTGTATATGGCAATCAACTGCTCCCTAGTAACACTCATCCCCAAATCACCCCATGCTAAAACTATAAAGGATATGAGACCCATAACCTACTGTAGTACCACTTATAAAATCATTTCCAAGATCCTTACAAGTAGATTGGGAAAAGTCATTGATCAAGTGGTGGATACACTCAGGCAGCATTTGTACCTGGCAGAACTATCCAAGATAACATCATTCTAGCTCAAGAGCTGGTGAGAGACTACAACAGAAGAAGTATCCCCCCTAGATGTATGGTGCAAATGGATATCACAAAGGAATATGACACAGTTGAATGGGAAGCACTACAATGAATCATGATTGAACTTGGACTTCCACATATCTTCATCAAATGGATAATGACCTGTGTCACTAGAGTTTCATACAGATTTTCTTTAAATGGTTGTCCTACTGGTATCCTAAGAGTAAAAAGAGGCCTGAGGCAAGGAGATCCAATCACCCCTCTCCTTTTTGTTCTCATCATGGAATACCTCCATAGGACTCTCAAGAGCATGAAGCATAACCCTGACTTCAATTACCACCCTAAATGTGACAAACTTAACATAATTGATTTATGTTTTGCAGATGACATTTTGGTGTTCCTAAGGGGTGATGTAGGGTCCCTACAGCTGCTGATGAACAAAATGAATCACTTCTCTGAAGCCACAGGGTTGAAGATCAGCAACCCCAAAAGCAATATTTTTTTGGTGGAGTGGATACTGAGACTCAAGGGAGAATACAAATTCTTACAGGCTTTGAGATAGGAGCACTGCCTGTTAAATATCTAGGGGGTCCCTCTTCATAGCAGAAAATTAACTATCCATCAATGTCAGCCACTTATCGACAAGATGCTACAAAGACTCCATCATTGGAGTACCAGGTTAGTCTCCTACGCAGGTAGACTGCAACTAATAAAAAGTGTCCTATTTTCTATTGCGAATTATTGGCTACAGATTTTCCCCTTGCCCAAAACAGTTCTGAAGCACATTGAAGGTATTTGTAGACGGTTCCTATGGAATGGAAATAATGATCCTAGTAAGAAGGCTCCAGTTTCTTGGGACCATTTATGTGACCCAACAGCTGCTGGAGGTATGAACATGATATCATTAGTGGAGTGGAACAAGGCCACGATTGGTAAATTGTTGTGGGATATCTGGCAAAAGAAGGATAAACTTTGGATCCAATGGATACAAATCTATCACATGAAAAACATTGTTGTAGAATTGTACCAGCCCAATGTAAACACTTCCTGGATCGTGAAGGCTATATTCAAAAATAGAGATTCAGTTAGCCAATCAAACTGTTGGCAATGTCTGCAGGGAAGGGATAGATACAGTACAAGAAAAATATATCAAATGCTAAGAGGGCCTAGACCAACAGTGCATTGGAAGACCATGCTACTAAGAAACTATGCAAGACCTCGTGCAGTCTTCATTGTCTGGCTAGCGTGCAATCGTAGACTCCTTACCAAGGACAGACTATGCAGGTTTGGTATAGCAACTGACAACTCATGTGTGTTTTGTACCCAACTTGAATCATTCCACCACTTATTTTTCGAGTGTGAATTTACCAACACGGTTTGGAAGGAAATACTAACATGGATTGGTTTTACCCGGCAACCTCGTGGGTGGGATGTGGAATTGCAATGGCTAACACATGTATTGAAAGGGAAGGGGAGCAAAATAAAACTTCTAAAACTTGTTGTGACGGAAACTATATACAGCATTTGGAGCCTGAGAAACATGATTATCTTCCAAGAAACAAAAAAGGAAAGCTTCAGTATTGAAGAGACAAAGCATAATATCCTAAACAGAGCTGAAACAAATGTGAAATTGAAAATGTATTGTAGTTATCTAATATAAGGAGTCTATATTTGTCATTTGGAGCCTGGATCGTTGGATCGGCCGTACCTTGTAACTTCCCAATTTTTTATAATGAAAATCTCATTTATTCAAAAAAAAAAAATCAAAATCAATTTTGATATTCTAAAATCACTTTTGCCATCTTAATAGTACACAAAATAGCATTTTTTTAATAGTTCAAAATATTTATTTTTTTATTTATATTATCTCCATCTCAAATTGAATGATACACTTAACCCATATAAAAATCTTAAACTAAAAAGATAAAATACTATTTTTATTAAAGAAATATTGTCTAATATTGACATATTACTATTATAATAAACTAACATCTAAACGAGTATTTCCGTATTTAAAACATAAACCTACTCTTTTATAATTTATTTATTTTAGATACTAAAATTTAAAATTTTACTATCTTGATATTTAACTGTTATTTATGTATAAGTGTGTAATTAATTTTATAAAACTATTATGAAAATAGGTCAACCCAATCTCTTCTACTTGTAACTGGAATCTACCAACCACATTTTTTAACTATACCTATTTAAATTTTAAAATGATAATAAAAGATATTTTGGAAACATCCAAAACTATATATTCTCTGGAATATATAAGGTATAGATATAAAAGGAAAGCGGTTAGAAATACAAATATTTTTGTAATTATAAATATTGTAAATAATGATAATTAAATTATAAGTTGAAAACAAATAATCAATATTGATAATCAGAAGTCAAGAGTCGGTGGTGGAGAAGGGAAGGGGGTGTATTTGCAAGATACTTTGATGTCTAAATGAGTTTAGAGTAAAAGTAAGCAAGTACAGAAAAAACGTGTGAATAGAATACCTGACCCTCTAGTGAAATAGGGTGTTTATAATTGAAATTCTGGTATCAAATATGTGATGTCAAGTGAGATGTCACAACATCAATATCTGTTGTATGAACAAGGCAGTAAAACAACAGTAAATCAACACAAAGAATTGTTCACCCAGTTCGGTCTAACAACCTACGTCTCGGGGCTACCAAGCCAGGGAGAAAATTCACTATTAGTAGTATTAATTCACAGACTCTACAATCAACATACCAGTTGATAGTCTACTCACTTAATCACTACCTAATGACACTTCTACCTAAGAACCTCTTAGATATGAGACACCTCTCACTCCCCCTCAATCACCACAGTGATACAATTCAAAGATTACACAGTATAGAAGTCACACTTCAAAGACACACCTTGATCGTGCTTAAAAGCTTTGATCAAGAACAATACACTCTTGCTTAAAAGCTTTAGAGTGAACAAATTACAACTCAAATAATCAGACCAATTCAAGCATCAAGGATGAATGAATGACTTAAAAAATACAGACGAAAACACAAACCCTGACACTTGACACTCAATTCACAATATCTTGTCTTCGTACCCTTTAAGTAGGGTTGAGGCTGCTTTAAATAGAAACTTATTCTTGGGTTTGGACTCCTTGAAAATCTCAGATTTTGTTCACAATTAAAACTGATTTTTCCTTCAAAATCTTTTCGTCCTAAAACAGTAACAATATATACTCCACAAATGATTGCATCAGAACAGACCTTCTCCATGATTTTCGCCTGCAATCTTTTAAACAGAATCTCTCAAAACATAAAAAATGCGCAGCCCTAAAACATCACAAACTAAACACAATGTTCTGTCAACAGATGTTAAGACATCAATCTTGACATCACGCACAAAACTGCAAAATACAACAATACTAATAAAACCACCATATGCAGAATGTTTGAAGCACATGTCAAGATATCAGACATGACATCTTGAGCAAACACATTATTTTACCAAAATTGCTGCCAATAACAGAACTAACAATAATGTACCCATATCACTGGACCAACAATTATCGGCATTGGGTTGGATCATCAGGCTCAATACAAATGACTGACAGAATCTACGTGGTGTAGAGAAGACCAGCATGTGGTTTTCGTCCTAGATCAACTGCCCTGCTAACTTCGGAAGGTGAAAGACCTGTTCTTTCGGACGCGGGTAGTTGGCTGATGACGTGTCCTCGTGTGGGGAGCACTCAACATGTGATTTAACGAGTTGGGCTTTCATTGGACCCTCCCTAACGGGAAGCTGGGTTGAACCGTACCCGACAGTAGGGCAGCCTCTGCCCCAGTTCAGAACAAATATTATATCCAAAAATAAAAATATTACTAATTGCTGATATACTCCTCTCCTATATAAACTTGAGAAACTTCATTATATATATATATATATATATATATATATATATATATATATATATATATATATATCACACTTTGAGGTTCGATGTATTTTAAAGTAGATTTTGAGGTTTTTGGGGTTTTTGAAGGGTTTATGAGTTATTGATGATTTAGGGGTATTTCTGAGGATCGATGATGGATTATTAAGGGTTGAATTGATTCGGGTAAAAATAAGCCTTCGAGGCTAAACCTTTTTGATGATATGTGGGATCTTGTATGAGAAAGGGATTTATGGAGTTTATGAGAATCTTGAGGGTTTGTGAAGGTTTAGGTAATTTTGAGTTTGGATAGTGGAATTAATCGACCTAAATGTCATAGGTTTTATGCCTTTGATTGCCATGATGCCTTGGGAAATGTTTTGGGTGAATTGAGGTTGAAATCGTAAGGTGTTTGGGTCAGTTATGCTACTGATGCATATCAGCGATTTCCTGAAATCGCAGGTTCGCAAAGCAAACCATTCCTTCGCAAGGCGAATACTCGCCCCAGGCTCGCAAAGCGAGCAGCGCAACAAATGCGCGATAAATTGTGTGATGATACTGGGATGAATTCTGAGATGTGATTTTGTGGGCTCACACAGCGAATGTCCCAACTAAGGGCTCCGCACAGCGAATAGAGGAGCGAGGAGAGGCAAACTGGGGAACTCTTTGGTTTTTGTATGGGATTGGGGCTTCGCTGCCAGCTTCGCAAAGCGAAGGTCCCAGCGAGCAGGTTTGCACAGTGAACTCAGCAGCGAACGCCTGCTGTTCGCGAAAATTGTTTCATGATGTTGTGCTGTCTTGATGTTTTGATGTTGTGATTTTTCTAACGATTTACCATGACGTTATTGATGATCATGTGATGATGATTTCGTGATGTTTTGACGAAATATTTGATGATATGAATTACCGTGATGTATATTGATGATTATGAGTTGTTTATATATGATGTTTGATGGTTAAGTGATGATATGAATTACCATGAGTGTATTGATGATTATGAGCTGTTTGATTATGAGCTGTTTATACCTGATGTTTGATGATTAAATACTGACGTGAATTACCATGAGCTATATTGATGATTATAAGATGATGATGCATGATATTTTGATGAATAAATGACGATATGACGAATATGAGATTTTGATGAATGATGATGCACGTAAATGACTTTATTGATGATGATGACGATTATGACGTTGTGCATCATGCATTCATAGCATTTCAGTGATGATGATAGACTTCGGTCTATTGTGGCTTCCATCCCATTGTGTGGATGTGAAGTGGTTTATGACGTGCTCCGATTCTTGTGTGGAACCGATCCTAATGACGAGGATCTTTGGAGGGTGATGGCCTAAGTGTCCATCGATTGTGACGATTGGTACCATATGCATGAGTCTTGTTGTGCATTGCATTTATGTGGCATTATTGATATGAGTTTATGATTTTGTGACTATTGACCCTGTTGACGACTCTGATGATGTTGTTTATGATTATGACGCCATTTTATACATATCTTGTTTTTATATTGATCATAATGAATTGTGATTACTCACCCTGCCTGTTTGAATGTTGCCTCCACGTGGGTAACATGCAGGTGATCAGGATTAGCCGTGGATGCTTTCGAGGAACTTTTGAAGTTTATTTGCATTTTGGTAGATTTAGAGGATCATTGCTCTGATAGTGTAACATCGGGTTGGGTCGTTGAGTCGAACCATGTTGAGTTTTTATTTGGCTGTTATTTTGTTGTTAATTGATGACTATGGTTTTATTTTAAAAACCCTTTTGTGGGATTTTGTGGTTATGGTGGTTCTGCTGTCCTTTGAAGGCTTTTGAGTTATTTTGAGGAAAACCCGTTGTTTATAGAGCAATTTTGTTGATTTGAATTTATTAAGAAATGTGCACCCTTTGAGGTGATTCTGATTTTACTCTGATATTTTGTTTAATCTGCTGCGATAATTGTGGGGTAGAAAAGGGTGTTACAATCTGACCGAGGAGCGTCGTTCCTCTTGGCGTACTGCTTTAGGTGCCCTTCCTTGATCAGGATCTCTATTGCATCCTTGAGGTGGATGCAATCTTCTATGACGTGTCCATGGCTCCGGTGGAACCTGCAGTACTTGGACTTGTCCGTGTTTGATTTGGGGGGTGTCGGCTTTGGAAAGCAGGCACCCCCTTTTTGAAACTCTGAGTTTGCACACTTGGAGAGGATTCGCTCGCGGGGAGCGTTGAGCGGCGTGTATTATGTAAACCGGCCAGCTGGCCCCCTCGATTCGCGCGAGTCCCTGGGACGGTCTTCGCGTCTTTTCTCTCCCCCACACCGGGGGGCAGGAGAGTCTTCATCTCTTTGGCCGCGGGGGCCATCCCGACGTCGTGAGTCGAGGACGATTTGGGCGGCCTCCGACTCCTCGAACTCGATGTACGATTGAGCTCGGTGGAGGAGGTATTCCAAGTTGCGGGGTCTATGGATGCCCACTGACTTGGCGAACTCGGTCCCGAGACGTAGTCCCCGCACGATCAGGAACTTCTTCATGTCGTCGGTTGTGAGGACCTCGACAGCTTCTCGATTGAATCTCTCAATGTAGTCTCTGAGAGACTCCTTCCTCCCTTGGAAGATGCCTTCCAACGAGGCTAGCGTCTTCGGACGGCGGCGAGACGCAGTAAAATGTTTGGAGAAACGTCCCTTCAGTTGCTTCCAGGACGTGATGGATTCTGGTGCAAGGCTTTTGTACCAAGTCATGGCGCCCTTCCTGAGGGTGGTCTGGAAGAGCCTGCACTTAATAGCCCCCGGACGTTCCTATAGTTGAGCATGGCCTCGAAGCACTCGACATGATCGTCGGGGTCGGCGGTGCCGTCGTAGGTCCCCAGAGGTGGAGGCTTTTCCATCCCTACCGGGATAGGGGTGTTCATAATCTTCCTGGATAGAGGGGTCCTCTGGTCGTCCTCATCACTTCTGACTGGTGACCGTGATGGGGAGTGATGGCCTCGAGCAGGTCCATGTCGTCGAGGAGAGTTCCTGGAACGGCTCTTCGGCTTTTTGCCGTCAGCTTTGCTCCTCTTCTTGGTCGGGGAGCTCTGTGGCTCCTTCTGAGGAGGGGAGTGAGGGCGCTTCTGGGCGACCACAGGCTGGGTTCGTTCCAGGCGCGGTCGGCGGCCCGCAGGCTGCGGGGAAGCGCTGCGAGAGTCCGCCAGGGGTGTCTTTCGCGGGGAAGGGGACCGGCAGGGAGAATGTGGGTGACGATGTCTTCGCGGGGAAGAGCGTCGTGGTCGCCCCCTCTCGAGGGCTTCGATCATCTCGTTCTGATTGGCGATCAATTGGTTGGTCTGGTTGATCAAGGCGAACAGGGCCACCATGCCCGAATCAGCGTTTGGTGGCGCGGCGATCGGCTGGTAGACAACCGGAGGGTTGTCCTGTTGGCCGGCGTCGTACGCCGCGTCGTCAGAGAAAGGGGAGGCAATCTGCCCGTCCCTTACGTCGCCTTCTTCGACGTGGACGGCCGCATTGTCCTTGCGGTGGTCTCTGTTGTCGTACTGCACAAAGGCGGTGTTCGGAGTCTTGTTCCCAGGCTGGGAGCTGACCATGGTTGTCAGAAAAGTAGAGATTGCTTTGGTTTTACGATGAGGAAAACGGGGAAGCAAGTGTTCCCACAGACGACGACACTGATCTTACTTGATCAGAAAGGATGACAGTGGCCAGCAACGTCGCGAGATCAACAACTCCGGTGATGGTGAAACGGCCGGGGGGTGTACCTGCAAGGTACTCCAATGCCAAAGTCAGGAAACGGGAGTAAGCAAGTACAGAATATAGGTGTGAGAGTTAGAATGAACGTAACCTGACTCTCTCAAATGAGAGGATATTTATAGGATGCCCCCAGCGCGGGGCCAACGGTCTCCTGCACTGGGCTGGATTGCCAGGCCCAATCCAAGTGACTGCCAGAGCTTACGTGACATAGGGAAGATCAGCACGTGGTCTTCGCCCTAGGGTAACGGTCCCGAGATCTCCGGAAGGTGGGCAAACCGATTCCTTCGGAGGTGAGAGGTTACAAGATGACGTGTTCACGAATATCGTTTACAGACACTATTCACAGGTACTATTTGCATACTATTCCCACACTATTTATAAAAAATATTTTTTTATTTAAAAAAACATTATTCACCGTATTATACGGTGAACAATCTATTCGATGTATGTATTTGGTGTAAAAAGTATTGTAGGAATAACATGGCTGTTTGTTTAAATTATACTGTGTTATCTATTTAAATTTATTTAAAATGATAATAAAGGATATTTTGGAAAGAAAAAAAAAAGGTCAATATATATTACATATAGGTAAAGATATAAAAGGAAAGCTGTTAGAAACATAAATATTGTAAATAATGATAATTAAATTATACAGTTGAAAACAAATAATCAATATTATATTAAAAATTAAAGAGTTTAATTGATATCTATTCTAAAATAATTTTATATTATCATTCAACATGACTTAATCAATTTAACATATCATATACGTAATTTTATATATGTCACATCATATAAGTAATTTAAAATTGACTCTGTAAATGTATATTAATTAAATTCAAAATAAAAATATTACTAATTGCTGATATAAATCACACACAAAATAACCAGCCCAATAACCCACCTGTGAAATTACCAATACCAACAACCACCACTTCATCTCCAACCCACACAATATCTTTTCTATCCCCAAAGAGCAAGAGAGAGAAATGGAAAACTCCATTGGCAAAACCCTCCAATACTACCTAGTCTCCCATCCCAAAATCCTCAACTTCACATGGAACCCTCCTCACACCCCATTCTCATCCCTCCAATTCCTCTCTCTTTCCATACTCTCATATCTCTCCCTCACCTTCCTCCTCCTCCTCCCTCTCCCCCCTCTCCCACCGCACATCCTAAAACCCTTCACCGCCCTCCACAACCTCACTCTCTCCATCCTCTCCCTCACCATGACCATCGCCACCTCCCTAACCATCCTAACCCACACCCCCAACCTCCGCTCCACCATCTGCTTCCCTCCCAACACCCCTCCCACCGGCCCCCTCTTCTTCTGGGCCTACATCTTCTACATCTCCAAATTCCTCGAATTCATAGACACTCTCTTCATCATCCTCTCCAGATCCATCAAACGCCTCTCCTTCCTCCACGTCTACCATCACTCCACCGTCCCTATCATGTGCTACCTATGGCTCAACTCCTCTCAGTCTCTCTTCCCAATCGCGCTTCTAACTAACTCCTCCGTCCACGTCATCATGTACTCTTACTACTTTCTCACCGCCGTCGGAATCCGACCGCCGTGGAAACGCGCGGTCACGGATTGCCAGATTGTTCAGTTTGTGTTCAGCTTTGCTGTCTCCGGCGTTATGCTTTATTACCATTTCTACGGCGGTGGTTGCTCCGGGATGAAGGCGTGGTGCTTCAATGCTGTTTTCAACGCTTCTCTTTTGGCTCTTTTTCTTAATTTTCATATCAAGAGTTATGCGAATTCCAAGAAGAAACTTACTGATAAAGATTCGTGACAGCTATTTGTTTAATTCTGCAACATTTTTTTGTAGCGGTTGTTGTTCGTTTGTTGATGTTAAGGAATTGAAATTGCCATTTATTTCATTTTTCCAATTTTGTTGTTCAACTACTATGCTATGCTCAAACAATACATTAGTGTTTGGTGTTTTCTCCCTTATGTTTTCATCACAATTCAAGCAACAACAAAGCTTCAAGGTCTTGAACTTTAGCAAAATCGTTAAATTTAAGAATACCTGTCTTTTCTTAAAATACTTTTATGTTTTTGTTTTATTTTATTTGCACACAATTATCTGAAGTTACATTGTGACAATTTGGAGTTGAGGAAAGTTGAAGATCAAGAAAATTGGACATAGGCAGAAAGTTACGTTGTAGGTCAAACTATTATCTTCTGATTGAAGGAATATATGTATCAATGTAATAACAACTAGGGTGTATATGAGTTGGATAAATTCAATAAATCTTGTAAAACCTACTCAAATTGAACCAAATAAATGGGTTGGGTTGGGTTATTGGGTGAACATGATTTTTAAAATAGACACCACACAAAAATATTAAAATTCCTCTAGTTTTCATAAATGTATTTTTAGACCCATTCTAATAGACACATTTTATTTGTTTTTGATTCACATCTTAATTTTACGAATAAATTTAACAATTAGAATAAATTAGGTGCCTATGGCAAATATCAAAACGGTCAGCTTGCAGCTATAGCATAATTGTTCATTAATATTTCTGTAGGCGGTTTTAACATGCCTATTTATTTGTGTACATAATGTCCAGCCATCTGATAAAAATAAGTCATGTTTCAAAAAGACCCTTAACATAAATCATCATGCCCTTTTCACTAAATTTGAGTTCCTTTCTAATTTGCTCAACCTGTTGGTCATCACCTTGAACAACGATCTCTGGTTCCATCTTCCTTAACTATCAGTTTCATCCTAATTTGCTCCTTTCTCGATGCTCTAGTCCAGTAATAAGCACCTCTGCATAAATATTCAAGATATCATCGTCAGTTCATTCTAGGTCTCTATTAAATCTTTTCAAAAAAAAAAATTTGATTAATAAGTTTAATGCGAATTATGTGAATTCTTTCACATACCAATAGACTTAAGATGGTTAACCAAAACCAATTATGGCCAATATCTGGCACAATTATGGTGAACACAAGGGAAACACTAGCAAAACTGATGTAAGTGCAGAAAGTTAACAGTGCTGCTTGCTTATGATGAACAGATTCTGAAAATACATTTTTGAAAATTTTCTGAAAATATAATTTCGGAATAAATTTATTCATAAAATTGGAGTGTGACTCAAAAGCGAATGAATTGTGTATATTGAGTGCGTCCGGAGATGCATCTTTAGAAATCTAGAGGGCATTTTAATATTTTCGCGTGGTGCCTAAGAAACATATAGGTTGCATTAAGAAATTCTCAAATGAAAAACCATTCAAAATAGTTGGGTTATGGGTAAATCCACAAAATCCATTGGTTATTGAATGATTATTTTTTTGTAATTTGATGAGTGATGACTTTGATGTCCTTAATTTAAACTGCTTTAGTTACAACCTTGTGAACGTATTTTATTTTGTAAATAATAATTTTAAGGCAATATCCTTTTTGGTCTTCTAACTATACCCTCGGGTCCAATTTGGTCATCTTTCTTTTAAAAGTTCCAAATAGATTTTCACATTGGTTGTTTCAGAATAAAATCTAGTCTTTATATTAACTACTTGTGCATAATCAAGCAAATGAAAAACATATGGGTTAAAGAGAATGATATTGTTATTGGACTTCTAGATGGGTTTGTGTGTGGATTTGATTTGATTTGGCCCAATAAAAATTATTTTTAAAATATAGAATTAAAAAGTAAATATTACAAAAAGAAATATAAAAAATATTAAAAAATAAATATATAAAAAAATCTACATGGAAAATAAAAAAATAATTAAAAATAATATAAAAATCCACGTGAAAATTAAAAGGTGTTGACTAAGTCATCCATCATGCCAACTCATACTCCACGTAAGCAAAACTAACACAGTTTGCATTTATTTGACGGAAAGGACCTTTATGCTTCAGTTAAACAACGTAAGGGATCTATTTAGAACTTTTAAAAAAAAGAAGATCAAATTGAACCCGAGGGTATAGTTAGAGGACCAAAACGAGTATTAAGCATATTTAGGATGCTTCACTTTGATTATTGTAAGTATTTTATGTAATTCTAGATATTACCGTAATATAATTTTGGTTTTTCCAAATATATTTATGACGAATTTATCGTGCGTTTATACATTTCATCTTTTAAAAACTAACGGTAATATGTTAAACTATTTATTAAGAAAATATGTGACACATAATTCATAATTATAATAGAAAGATAAAAAAGAAGAAAAAAAATTGAAGGGTTATTTTTCCTCACCCAAAACGATGTTACCTATATGAATTAGATCATATTTTTGGCTAAATTTAAACTAACGGTAATAATGTTTATAATACAGATTGGAATATATTCTGAGTATATGTCTTAATAACAATATAGAAAACAATCTTTTAAAATATTTATGCAGAGTGTATCTTTTTGCAATGTGACATGCTATATATACACCTCTGAGTCTTATCCACTAAGTTAGTGCAGCATGTTAATGAGCATCACACAATTTGATTAGGAGAAAACTCAACGGTATACCCCTCAATAGTGAAGCATAGGAATTGCCATAAGCAATGGAATAATTCCAACATCATAATTTATAAACCAGGTTTCAGTGTGAGTTCTTATAGACGAAGCTACGAAATGAACAATGCTCGCCACCAAGAGTTACCTGAAGACAGTTATCTAATAACTTTGTTAGCAAAACTTAAGATTAATGTGAAACAACAGAAGTAGTAGCAGCATAAGAGTTTGATCTTACCATTACTACGAGCACGGGCATGGTTATTGAAATGGGACCGCGTCCAATCTAGGACTGCACGAATAGGCCTAATCGAAGCAATTTGGCTCCAAATCCAAATAAAGCTGCTTGTAAGTTCCTCTAACCCAATGAATCCGTCGTACTCATTCTCATTGTGAAAAGAGTAGTAATCAGCATTGTTACTATTATCAATCTGTTGTAGCTCGTGCCGGCATACAGGGCAAGTATTGTGCATGCGAAGCCAAGGGAGAATGCAGTCAGAATGGTAGAAATGTTTGCATGGTAACTCTTTCACTTCCAAATCAACCTCAAACTCGTCTTTACATATTGGACAATTCGGGTCACTTGCCAAATGAGCTTCTGTCACTTTCACCATTGGTAAGGCTTCAATGGCCGATGGTGACGCGGGAGGCGGCCCTGGTCTGCTGTTGTTGTGAATTATCCCATCAAATAACTCATCTAATGAAGGTGTGTTATCGTCATTGAGTCGAGGAACCAAGTTTTGTGGTGGTGGTGGTGGCAGTGGAGCAATAGGCCTCAGTGGACGAATTGGTCTTACAAATCGGAGTGTAATCCATGTTTGTGGATTTCGATTTTGATCATGTTCATGTTCATGTTCTGTTTCCCATTGTAGTGTAGTGTTGTTTTGGTTTTGTCTTCTAAAAGATGGATCAAGAATGAAAGCTAAGCTACCCATTAATTGATTAGTAGTAGGAGGAGGGTCCATGTTATTAGGATCATTCATGAGAAGTCTCGGCCTTGATATATCAAGTTCATATCGCAATTGACGGAAGCAATATGGACAGAAAGAGCCATAATCTGTAAAAGTATTTGTTGATGGTATTCTGATAGTACGTTGGCAATTGAGACACCAGAAATAATGAAAGGTTCTCATTCTTCGAACACCATTGACGATAACACGAGGCCGGCCCGTGAGAGACATGTTATGGAGGAAATGAAAAGGTTATATGGAAGTTGGAGTTTATTGTTCAAGAAGAATGAAAAAGGATTTGGAGAAAGCATTTTATATGTGAGTTTTGAGGAAGGAGAAAAAGGGTGAAAGGGATGGCTTTGGATTGAAGCCACAACAAGAAAGGCATATTCCTTTTCATTTGTATGTTACTATTGATGATTGATATTCTCTGGTTTGGCTCATCCAACGTATATGTTATCATGTTTGGGTTTTCTTCACAACCTGAGTCTCTTCTTTATATGGCAAAAGATGCTTGAATGTTGTTGACAAGTTACACAAACAAAGCTTTAATTTTGGTTTCCTTGAGGAAGCTGTATGTTAATACCATATTAGTTATGGATAATACCCAGCTTAGTGATAAAGCAGCAGTGAATGTGAAGTTTCTTCTTATTCATGGTTTTAAATTGTGGCTCGCTACCGCAATATTGTCGATTCGATAATCTCCACAATCACATTTGGTCACAAAGTTTCTTCTTAATCATGATTTTAAACTGCAGTCCACAACCACAATGATGGCTGCAATATTGCTGATGTGATAGTCTCACCAACCGCAACCGCATTAACCTGCAATTGCGGTGTAATTTGAAATCACACATCCTTTCACTAAACTGCATGAGACAAATTCGCCCAAGTTTCTTCTAAGTATTTGTCAAAATTTAGAACCCAAAACTCATTTTACTTCTGAAAAATCTTAATATTAAGTGTTTCTCGATGGTGTATTCCAAACTCTTCTCAATCAAAATTCATGCCGCAACGGCCGCGAAACGCATCGCAACAACCCCAATGAGCTCAATCGCAACACCCGAGACCGCAATTTAAAACCATTTTCTTAATATTCGATTCCAAAGATCAAAACAAACAGCCGCAGATATTGAACTTCAACTTTTGTTGAGGTGATCCACGGTTGGGACATAAAAAGCTACAATTTGACACAAGACATTGAGTGATTTAATAAGAACCAACATTGAAGATGGTTGAAGTTAGAGACAGCAGTTAAAGCTGAAAACTATCCAACTCAAGCATTGCATATAATAAGACAAATTCAAAGAGTTAGTTAAAATCTAGCTAGCACATGAGTTTCCTATTATTATTTACACAAAATTATACTAAATTACATCTTTACACTATCTGTAATAAGCAACCCTGAATATGGTATCACTGTTTGGACTTACCACTGCTTTGGTTTCCTTGTGACTTTAATTTGTTCTCAATTACCTTTAATGAAATTTCTGGTTTAGATTCTTCATTTTCAAATGGTAAAACTGCTACTGGAGCAGCAGGAACCGCATGCCACCGCTCTCTTAACATTTTCATGAATCTCTTAACCATTTCTTTCCGAAACTCGAGCTCCCGCGTGAACATATCCAAGAGAAGAAAGGAAAGAATGTACTTGAATGGGACAGTGAAGAGAATGGCTGACCAAGTTAACATCAGAACAGCAACCTCGGTCGTTATCTGACAAATGGTTAGATCAAATTAAACATCTACAAAAGAACATAATAATACAAAGAAAGTCTGAATGAATGCTTTTAACTAAATCTCTTATTAACCATGCATGATATTATAATACCTGTGGATTGCCAGAAAGTAAAATTGAACGTATTTTGAGAAGTGAGACATTCACTTTCTGCGTAATATTTTCAACATCACGCATGGCGTCTTTTACAGCAATGATCTTTTGTATTGTATTTGACGGTGGCTGATCACGTATTGTGACTCCACCAAAAAATCGTCCAAGACGGCCTTGCTCCTTAAGGCCCCTGATTGTCAGCATTGCAACTGCCGTGATCATTAACATTGTTGGAAGCATATACGACAGCAAGTTTCTGGAAAGGCAAATAAACATCACCTCAAAAAACAATAACAAGTAGGTTCTCGGGAAACAACTAGGTTCAATCTCAATAATTTTCAAATTAACATTCTATACAAACATCACCTAAAAATCATGGTATAGGCAATTCCAAGAAACCCGACAGTCAGGTGTGGCTCCTCCCAGCGCCTTAGCTTTTCAATGTTTTTGACAGTTAAGGTGATAGGAAATATTAGCTCCTGCATAGGAACATGATTACTGTTTAACACCGCATTGTTTTTGGGACCCAATCAAATGAAAAGAGATTAGAAATGTTATACATCAGCGGAAAATTACAAAACCAAGGTAAGCACCCCAACCTTGAAAAGATCGATGTTGCTGGGTATGCCTTTCAGAGTTGCAGCATTAATGGTGGCTTGAGTTTTCTCCACAACCTGGTACTTTTGTTTGCTTGTTTTTGCTGCTCTTTCAGTGAGCGATAGGTCAGCTACAACAAGATTCTTACTTAATACCAAACCTTTTGTTGAAGTGTTCTTCCAAAAAGTCGTAGAAGCACTAGACTCCCAAGACGGAGATTTCATCCACTTCTGCAAGTAAACACTTCCGTCGATGTCGAAAGCATGGTTACAATTATCAGCTGTTTCATTAGAAAGTCGATTTTCTGACTGATTGCGTGTGTTTATAAATCCTGTAACTAGTTGACCTCCCCAATACTTAACAGCTAAGGTTTGGAGAACAATATCACCGTGCGGTGCATTTTGTAAATATGTGAACTGCACGAGCTTGGTAGGATCATCGGGGAACTTTCGCAAATGTTGAAGGGCCTGGAGTCTTGCCATACCATTAATGGCACTGGTTGTTGCTCTTTGCTTTCCTTTGCGAGCCCCGTAAACATTAAACAATGACTCATCAGAATCTTCGGGTCCATACTCATGAATGAACTTGTGTAAAGCAATGACTTCACTTATCAATGCATTCCAAATGTCCCTCCTCATCTCACCTCCCAAGTCAATGAATTCCAGCGCCCACCAATTCGGCCTAAGTATGAATTTAAGTATAAATACATATGGATTATTATAAGATGATTATGATAAAATGCAGCAAAGAGTAACAGAGAAAAGTAGAGGACAAATATTATGGGTTCTAAATACAATGTGCACGTTTACTAATGACTTACGAAATTCATGCATAATTATTAATATTATGAGATAAAACAATATTAGACAGTAAAAATAAAACTGATAATGAATGCTTGAAGTAGCTTACTCACTCTGAGCTAGAAGAAATAGAAACAGCCGAGTCAAAAAGCGAAGACCCTAAAGGCCCAACTTTTGCTTTCTCTACCTTCAAACCATCATATGTAAGATCTAATCTCATGGCTCTCTTATTTCCCAATAAGCCAACTGCCTACGACACAGATTAGAAGACATCATTAAAACGACGTGATGATTACTTTCTTTAATTTACTTTATGATCTATCATAGTAAGTTACCAATAATTATAGTTCACAAATTACAATCAATCATTATTTACAGTTGAATAATTTGCAACGGTTAATTATTTAAATATGCAATGTCCTCAGAAGACCACAAAACAATCGACTCGAGCATACTAATTTTTTAAATCATATTGTTTCAATCATGTAATGTACTTGCTCAAACTAATGACTTTATGAAAGAAAATTGAATTATAAATAGTAGTACTAGTAATAGTGTGCCTAGCATACATAAACCTTCATGGAAATATGCTACACGATAGATTATATAAGCATTTCATGGAGTTATACCTCAAAATAGATTGCTTTATCAGTAAGAGTGAGTTTGCCAGGCCATGCCATATTATTCTCCCATTTCAGAACAGGCTGCTTATTGTTGGCACCAATGCATAAGATTTTTTCCTCATCAATTTGGGGAAACTCTGGAATATGATATGACCTATTTTCTCGACGTACTCTACAGTAACATCAGTACAAGTTTAGCAGAAGAATTGGAAAATTGGCAAATCATTATATACCATTACATAAGCAAAAAGATGATCGATAAAAACTCACTTGACAAACTCATTAATGTAAGCTAGCCACACGCTCATGGAAATGCCCTCTTGATCGCCAGCAAGAGCCTTAAAAAGATGGTGCACTGTGGGACGGTCAACCACACCAGAGACTGCAGGAGCAATTCGGACAAAAGCCTCCTCAGTGACAAGTTTACTCTGCAAAGTTCCGCAATGTGATCTCTCAAAATCATAAATATAAAAGAACTATATTATATATAACAGGAAATCTCCAAAAAAAAAAAAACAAATCACTCTTTGCTCATCTTCATCGAATCAGGGGTATTCACATGCTCATAGAGTTTATGAATTAAATTCAAGAAAAGGAAAGAAGTGAACCTGTAAAGAAGTTTTCTCTGCATTGCTAGAAAGAACTTTAGTGTAAGGATTTTCCCAGGCAAGCATGGTTATGAATATCAGCCTCTGGAAAGCAGGATCCTATAAAAGTGTCTCACAGCGTTATATTTCTTTATGTGATAACACAATAAATTTTATTTAGTATTACTATATTTGAATAATAACTAATTGAAAATGATAAAATGGAAAACCAATAAATACCAAATGCAAGTTTGACGAGACCGTAATGAACTAATATAAACAAAACAGAAAACGAACACGGTTTTTTCTAATGTATGAGTGCAAGAACAGTATTCCATACCTGGAGGGAAGGATGAATATCAGAAGTGTCTCTTGACAAGAATCTAAAGCAGCAGTATTCAACAAAATTACGAGCATCGTTATAGACAGTCTCTGGAACAAGTGTTTGAAAAATCTTCTTCATCTTCTTTCCAGTCAATCCATTCATCCTGCATATCTTATTTATAAAAAGTCAAATAATAATGTTTGTATCAGTCTTATAGGCATGATGTCAACAAGAAATACAGAAAGACAAGGCCATCAATACGGGAGTTTCCAAGATTCAGATTTCCATCAATATTTAATTAACAAAAAAGCCAACTTAGTCGTTGCTAGCACAAGAACCACACATTTCATACTATTGAATTGAAGCCATCAACTTGAGAAGAGAACACAAGAAATTTTAAGAACCTACGTATAAGCATTTCAAAGAAAATGAAGAAACAAGAGAGTGGAAAATGTACATTATTTATAGCATGTTTGGATTGGCTTTTGGAAGACCCAGAATCAATTCTACACTATTCTAGAGGTGTAGAATTGATTCTGGGTGATTTTGAGGTGTTTGTTTTATCAAAAGTAGAATTGATTCTATTGATTCTACTTGAAGCTAGAATTTGTAGCTTCTACCTCTAGAATTGATTCTAGGTGATTTTTACACTGAAATGTATTGTTTAACTCACTTTTACATAAATGTATCCAAACATAAATCAATTTTGCTAAACTCAATTCTATTAAAATCAATTCTACTAAACTCAATTCTACTAGAATCAATTCAGTTCACCGCCAATCCAAACACACCCTTAGTGTCTTATCTTATAACATTGTTTTAACAGTAGCTTCGAGAGCAAATCATTATATTGCGTGTTCCATGGTAAAAAGTTCAAAACATATGTGATAAAGCACTTGTATTATTATATACTTTAGTCTTGAATTTGTTAACATATTATCCAGTTGGTGTATGCATTGGCACAAGTATCGATATAGAAAATAGAATGACGAATAAGTGATTCACCTGCTGAATTGCTCAATACATATAACAGCAGCCAGAGAAAGAGTCCCATGTGCCGTTCTGCGTTCAATCGTTTGCTCTACCATAAATATATCTTCCATAACTTGAAATCCAATATCATTTTCAGGATCAGGCTTCTTACTTTGGCCAGATTTTGCAAGCGGAGAAGTCACTTCATTCAAAAAGTTTTGGGTCCTCGACATCAATACATTCAATCTTTCTTGGATAGAACCTTCAAGAAATAAGTGAAAATTTAAAAATTGGAAGACCCTGGACGGGGCCGTCTTTGAAGGCGTGCAAGGTGACCTACAGCACAGGGCCTCACACTTTTTCATGATTAAGCTATGGAAAAAAGAGCTTCCATACAAATATTTTACAATTATTTTACGATTAAATAGGGTCTCTTAAAAAAATTCACGACTTAATTGAAGCTAACTTTAACTTCTTTGAGACGGCTCTGACCCGGGAAGAGTTGCGGAAAAAATAATGACACTACACAATTTAGGAAATACTCTATTCACAATCTCTCTCTCCTACCTCAGCTCAAAAACAGAAAATATTAAAACCCTGTTTGGGCGAACAGGCTTATAGCATAAGTGCTTATGTATAAGCTATTTCTACAACAAAAGATAAAACTAAGTAAAAATGTTTTTATACAAACTCAAAGTTGTTTTCATAAGTTATCTGAAAAGCTATGTATAAACTATGATTTGCATTAACAATAGGTGAAATCCAAAAAAAGCTAACTTATTTTGCTAGGCAAAACCCCAAATCTGAACTAATGGTAGCTTCTCAAACAGATGTTTCATTTCATGTTTGTTTAACTAATTATACTAATAATAACTGAAAAAGCGATTAAATAAAAAAGTACTTATGAGTAGTGAAAAGTAGAGAAGAAGAAAAAAAGTGTTGCATACTAGCAGTTAGGTCATTGAGGTTCCATTTATCGCCCAAAGACTTGAATGAAAACTTTTGTTGAGAGAGAATTCTGGTGGAATGCTTTCTGTGGCAAGAAATCATGTAATAATTCGGTGTCTTCAACTGAGTTATGGGAAATTTTGGCCCCATTCTTGTTCTTGTTTTTGAGATTTTGGCTATTGAATATTCACGATCCGAGCTTAGAGTTCATAGCAGAAACTGAAGCGAGCATCAATCGAAAAAAACACAAAACTGTTCATATAATTAATTATTCATAAAAAATTATTAATAAAGAAGAGTGAGACTTGAGAGAGAAAGAAGAGAGAGAAAGAGACTTGTGTTTGCGCTTATCTTTATGTTTTAGATTTTAGTTTAGGTGAGAGAGGTGCCGAAGCAACTAATAAAATTGCACGTGCTATGATAAAATTAGTTGATTCAACTTTGGATGTTTCTATAGATTTTTAGCAACTTATTTCTTGGAGATGGAGATTGTGGTGTACATGCTTTTAGTCGTAATGTACACATTGAAAAGTGGTCAGCTATTCAGTTTATATTTCACAATTTATCTTTATTTTTGTTCGTCAAACAAGTTTAACATTAGATAAATAAAATAAAAAGTATTGGATTATTGATTTATAGGTCGAATCAATAGTACGGGATAATTCAGTTGAATAGATATGTCATTTAACAAAATTATAGAGGGAGTAGTTTATAACAAAATAACTCCAATGTATTTTGGGACAAAAAGGAGTAGTTTATAACAATTAATTAATTTTGTATTGAAAACTTAAAAAGACTTTTATTTTAAGACAATTTTTTTTGGCAAAAACGACTTTTATTTTGGGACAGAGTGAGTAGTTTATAACAAAATAACTCCAATGTATACTAAATTTAGTTTTAAGAAGATAAAATTATTTCAATGTTGGAATCTCCTTCTTCAATATCAAAACCAGATCTTTTGGTGTATTTATCTTCTCCAACATCTTCCCCATCAATGATATCATTACTTTGGTTGTTTTCTCCATAATTAAGTTGTGCATCACCTTAAACGTCAACTTCTTCCAAATTTAATTGATCTATAACAACATCAATTTAAAGAGTTTAACAATTGATATATAATAATAAATTAAAATAACAAAATTCTAATCAGAATAACTAATACCATACCAATATTATTTGAAACAGGTTGGATTGTCATACTAGCAAGATCTTTGCATAGTGTTTCCACCTCCGTAATAGTTAATAATGGTGGTGAATCCACAACACCCAATTAGAATGATCACAAAATGTTTCAAAATTGATAGGATCATAATTTTGTTTCTTCTTATTTCTATAAATCATTAACGATAATGTCAAACATAAAACTAAACAAACTTAACAAATCGAACAATAGCATATATTCTTAACAAACCAAACAATATCATATATTCTTAACTATAGAACCAATATTCTCATGTCATCAAGACGAAAACAAAATAACCTTGTTTACAAACAGAACCAAACAAACCAAACAGTAACATATTTCTTAACTATACATATTGACATTGTACTAAAATGCATTAAATTTATCATCTAATTTTACCTAGCAAAACTTCATCTCGGTTTTCTACGCCTGTTGTCCTTCCAAAACTGCCTTCACAATTTTTTAATGAACTCATCTCAACAGTTAATTTAGTTCGCAAGTCCTTATTATCATAAGCATACTTTTCAATGACATCCAAAAGGCCTTGGGTGGTGGACTTATTTTTTTTCTTCATATTCTGGACAGAATCTACAAGATGTATTTAACTAATAACCAGCAGCATGAAGATTTTTGTGAAGTTGTGCATCCCAACGATTATCCAACATCTTTAAATAAGGCTCTACTTTCAGCTTATTTCTCATAAACCTCTTTTCAATATTGTCTCTTGCTTTATACATAGCTCAGTAGAGATATCTCATAGTCGGTTTATCTTTACTATCAACAATACACAACACACCTACAAGAGGTTCTGTAATATTCGCTATGTTAGCACATGTAGACCAAAAGCTTGAGTCTAAGACTTGTTCCACAAAATGCTTTGTCTTGGCATCTTTGGAATAAGATGTGGTTGTCTACTCTTTGGATGTTACCATGACTCTTAGTGCATCTTTATAAGACAAAATACTTTGCAATACAATGAAATTAGTAGCAAGGGGGTGTACCTGCAAGGTACTCCAATGCCAAAGTCAAGAAACGGGAGTAAACAAGTACATAATATAGGTGTGAGAGTTAGAATGAACATAACCTGACCCTCTCAAATGATAGGGTATTTATAGAATGCCCCCAGCGCGGGGCCAACGGTCTTCTGCACTGGGCTGGATTGCCAGGCCCAATCCAGGTGACTGCCAGGGCTTACGTGGCGTAGGGAAGACCAGCACGTGGTATTCGCCCTGGGGTAACGGTCCTGAGATCTCCGGAAGGTGGGCAGACCGCCTATTTCGGAGGTGAGAGGTTACAAGGTGACGTGTCCTCGCAGGGAAGAGCATGTGGAGGTCGGGGAGAGGCGTGACCATAAGGGGCAAAAGCCTCTGCTCAACGATATCTGCGCAACGTGTCCGACACTGGTGAAAATGGGCATGTGCGTGAAACTGGACAAAAGCGGGCCTTATTGGGCCACCTCAGATCATTGGGTTGGGTCTGCCCGACTGTTGGGCAGGCGCAGGCCCAGTCCAGAACAGGAGCCCCCTAAGTCGTTGCTCCGGCGTGTCGGAGTAATGACTTAAGGGTCAGCTCCCTGTCGGGGACACATCGCGTGGTCGAAAGATCAGGTTGAAGGTAGGTGTCGGACACCTACATGCAATATTCTGTCGGGTAGACTCATTAAATGGGGCGACGTCCCCATGACAACGAGCATGTGATAACAGATGGACCACGAGCGGGGAATGTCAGGTGGGCAGGAATTCCGAAGTATGCTCGACGTTACGGGGAGATGGGAAGTTATGGATTCGAACACCAAGGCAAACGAAAAGACATACGCGGGAATCAGTGTACCACGTGTCACTCGTCATGATTACCCAGGACGGCTAGGCTAGGGTTAGGGTACTCGAATGCCTAGGGGCGCCTCGAGTCCCGTGAAGGGCTTATAAAAAGGGGATCAGTCTGTGCCATTTGCATGTTCCCCTCTTCTCCGCTCCCTCTTTTTCGCTCCAAGTCTCTCCCTTCTCCTTTTTGCTTCCGCCGCCGTCTCGCCGTCGTACCGCCGTACCGGAACTCGTCACCGCCATCACAAGTAAGGTTTTCTCCTTTTTTTCTTCGCATTTTATGTTTTCTACGGTGGTTCTCCGGTGAACTGATGAAGTTCCCGGGGAGGCCACGGAGTTTCCGACAAAAACGGCAGAGCTCTTTTAAACTTTACCCGGGCGCCACTAACACTCTATACCGTCGTAGGACAGTGGAGCTAGAAGGTGGTCGAAAGAAAGAGGTCCTCGAGTTTAAGTGCCCCCTGGAATGGACAAAGGAGCACTTCCAGGTGAGCACCGAGAGCTACATCGTCAGTCTGGGCGCCTTGGGCGAGGAGGACCATCGGGCCTATGATAAGATAATGAAGTTCGTCCAAGGGTTTAGCAAAGCAAAGTTGGTGACCCTGAGGGGGAGGCTCTTCGGTTCTTAGGTAGTGTGCGCACCCCCGATCTGGGGCCTGTTATCGTTTCTGTTTGTTAGATTACTGATGTTCGTTCCCTTTTTCTGCAGGTTCCATGTCGACCCTGGAAGAACACGTGAAGAAGCTGACCTCTGCTCGAGGCTCGAAGAAAGCTGGGAAAGGACGGGGCGAGCAGGTCAAACAGCAGACTCTGGGTCCTGTTCCGTCACCCGGGGGCTTCTCCGGTTCTGCGTAGGGCAGTCAGTCTCCGGACTCGCAGGGGTCTCCGAAGAGACAGAGAACCGTCGAGCAGACCCACGTTGATCTTGTAACACCCCTAATCTATACCCCCAATAAAACAAAGCTATTACAAATATTCAAAATTTCATCAGAGTATATTTAAAATATTTACGGCATAGACCGGGGGGTCACATCAATTTGAAACAAACATACAATACCCTGCTCATATAGATATGCAACAATTCAGGTAGCACAAAACAAAGGAACTGAGTTCCTAACACCCACAATTCAGATACAAAATAAAAGCAGAAGATCCGTAACTGAATCTCATATATATATATATATGTCATAAAAAGTTTGCCTGTCATATCCAATATAATACATGTACAAACCAAAAGATACATATACATAATACAAAATAATCACACTCGATCACCCCGACTACCCGGTGCTACATATCAGAGCCGATCGACAAAAGAATGAAGACCTAAGCTTCACAAAAAGACCTCCAGCATCTAATCTGCAATGCCTCATAGAGCATTAAAAACAGCAGAAGGGTGAGAAACACAATCATAATATAATTGCATATAATTATATAATAACACACGTTTACACAAACATAACATTCTCACCACACTATATGCCATAAATCAAGTACAAAACAACACAATGAATTTTCTCACATATCGGTCACAAAAGCATATCAATCATACACAATTCAATTATCACCAACACGTATATTCATACATCAGCTCATCAATTTCATTCATAATTCCACACACCTCAAACCATTCATGACTTATGCAAATGCAAAGAGACCGACACAACGATTCTATGCATATACACATGCGGTACCGACATTCATCATCTCATCACCAGTTCACTCAGAAACTATTGGAATCATCGCTTGTTACTTAGTGTAACTCCCCGTCGGGCAAACGATGTTCCCGTCGCTTTAGGTCCTCTTTGTATAAGGCTTACGATGTTTATGGATTGCTTTAGGTCCTCTTTGTATAAGGCTCACAATCCGATCGCTTTAGGTCCTCTTTGTATAAGGCTCATGATCGTCTATAATCATCGCTTTAGGTCCTCTTATTTTTTTAAGGCTCACGATGTTATAGCGGATTCCCTCTGGAACCAATTCGTCGCTCACACCCACTAGGGCACACAACATCACAAGAATGCATATCATGATGCTCAGCATACAATGACTCATGATATTCAAATGCACACATATACACATTCCATAATCATGCATATATCATCAAATACCACACATTGCATTTTCTTGCCCTTAGGCCACAAATCATCATCACAACATGTATCACATGCATTTTCATTCCACAACAGCACACAAGGCAAAATAATTCATATCACAAGCATGTTGCATAATAACACATCAAATGCACATCATTAAAACGGTAAAAGTCAACAAACGACACAATCCCAAGTTCCCGACATAATTTAATCGGCCAACAATCTCAAAACCATCATCATAAAAAAGTACATGTCAAAAGCTTTCCAACGCATCAAACCACGCCTCAAACCGACTCACGGATCAAAAGTTATAAAGAAAACAAATTGGGAAAACTGTCATGTTCGCAGTGCGAAGCTTCTAGCGAGTCCTTCGCTTCTCCATTCGCAGTGCGAATGTCCCAGCGAATAGTGGCAGAAGTAAAATAGCCTAGAAAATTCCCAACGTTCGCAGTGCGAACTCCCAGCGAATGCTCGCTACCTCATTCGCAGTGCGAATCCTTCAGTGAACAGTGGCAGAATGAAAAATAATACAACGTTCACAGTGCGAACCTCACGCGAACGCTCGTCACCCATTCGCTGGCCATTCGCAGTGCGAACCTGCGATTTCAGCAAAACCCAGCAGCGCACCATATCATCCCAAAACCATATTTTCTCCACCAAAACATTTCCAAACCAACATATAGCAATCAAAACATAACTCAATCATGGTAACAAGTATTCTACTACATTTACACCAATTTTCAACCGCGAAAACATCAATTTCTCATTATATTTCTCATTTCAACCTAGAATCCAAAACTATAGAAAGACAATAGCATATGCAAACACATACATACATAATCATACACAAGCATAAGATAATCGAATTTCACACCCTTACCCGATTTAATCGTGTTTAGAAAGTCGGTTGATTAGATTTCTTATATCCCAAGTTTTCTCTCTTTTTCTCTTCTCTTCTTCTTTCTCTCTACTTTTCTTCTTCTCTTTTTCTTCTCTTTCTATTTTTCTCTCTTTCTATTTCTATTTATATGAAAAATATAATATCTACCCAACCAAAAGACCAAAATACCCCTACACTCAAATATCTCGCAAATGCTCCCAAAACGCGATAAAATATAATCTCGATGAAAAATAACATATTTTCACATAAAAGTCAGAAATAAAATAATCGAAACGACTCAATTAAATAAAAACTGACAAAACTGGGGCGTTACAACTCTCCCCAACTTAGAAATTTTCGTCCTCGAAAAAATTACCTGAGACAAACAACTCTGGATACGACTCCCGCATCCGACTCTCTAACTCCCAAGTCAAATTGCCCTCAGCAGCGCCTCCCCACGCTACCTTCACCAGTGCAATATCCTTGCCCCTTAACTGCTTCACCTCGCGATCCAAAATCCTCATCGGTAATGCCTCAACCGTAAGGTTATCCCTTACCTCAACCTCGTCCATCGGAATCACATGTGACGGATCCGGGACATACTTCTGAAGCTGTGAAACATGGAACACATCGTGCAAATTCGACAGATTCAGCGGCAACGCCACCCGATAAGCCACAACACCAACTCTCGCGGATATCTGGTAAGGACCAATAAACCGAGAAGTAAGTTTCTTCGACTTCAATGCACGACCAACACCTGTTACCGGCGTAACTCTCAAAAATACATGATCGCCCTCTTAAAACTCAAGATCTTTCCTTCTTCGATCATGGTAACTCTTTTGCCTACTCTGAGAAGCCTTCATTTTCTCGGGAATAAGCTTCACCTTTTTCATAGTCTGTTGCACCAACTCCGGTCCAACCACCGAACTCTCACCAGATTTGTGCCAACACAACGGCGTTCGACATCTTCGTCCATATAACACTTCAAACGGTGTCATTCCAATAGTAGAATGGAAACTGTTGTTATACGTCAATTCCACCAACGCAAGATAACCATCCCACGCACCACCTTGATCCAGAACACAAGCCCTCAACAAATCTTCCAAAAACTGAATCGTCCTCTCGGTCTGACCATCTGTCTGAGGATGATAAGCCGAACTTAACCTCAATTTAGATCCCAACGCCTTCTGTAAACTTTCCCAAAATCTCGAGGTAAACCTCGGATCTCGATCCGAAACAATACTCAACGGAACCCCATGCAGCTTCACAATCACACTGATATAAATCTTGGCTAACCTCTCTAAAGAAAAACTGATGTCAATCGGAATGAAATGAGCCGATTTAGTCAGCCTATCTACAACCACCCAAATAGCATTATACCCTCGCTGAGTATTTAGCAACCCTATTACAAAATCCATGGAAATGTTGTCCCACTTCTACTCAGGAATATCCAACGGTTGCAACAAACCACTAGGCTTCAGATGTTCTATCTTCGACTTCTGACAAGTCAAACACGCATACACAAACTGAGCCACATCTCTCTTCAAACCCGACCACCAGAAAATCTTCTTCAAATCTTGGTACATTTTATTCGCTCCCGGATGTATACTCAGATTACTCCGGTGTCCTTCTTCCAAAATCATCCTTTTCAATTCCGAATCGTCCGGAATACAAATTCTGCCTCGGAACCTCAAAACACCTTTATAATCCACTTTAAAGTCCTCATTATCACTTTTATCTCCAACCGTCATCAAATCCACAAATTTCACATCCATCTTCTGTTTCTCACTAACGGTCAACAGAAAATCATTAGTAACCTTCAACATTCCAAGCCTCACGCTAACCGACGTCACTTCGAATACCTAACTCAAATCTCTAAACGATTCCAAAAGTTCCCACTCCTTAACCATCAAAGCCGACATATGCAACGATTTCCGACTCAATGCATCGGCTACTACATTAGCTTTACCAGGATGGTAATTCAAGCCAAAGTCATAGTCCTTCAAAAATTCCAACCATCTACGTTGCCTCATATTCAATTCTTTCTGATCAAACAAATATTTCAAACTCTTATGATCACTAAAGACTTTGAATCTTGCACCGTAGAGATAATGCCTCCAAATCTTCAACACAAAAACCACAGCCGCTAATTCCAAATCGTGCGTAGGGTAATTTTTCTCATGCACTCTCAATTGCCTTGAAGCGTAAGCCACCACCTTACCTTCCTGCATCAGCACACCACCTAGACCAATCAAAGACGCATCACAATAGACCACAAATGGTTCATTAGGATCCGGTAAAATCAAAATCAGAGTTGTCGTCAATCTTCTCTTCAGCTCACTAAAACTTTCCTCACAATGAATATCCCAAATGAACGCTTTGCCTTTACAAGTCAACTAGGTCAAAGGAAGTGCTAGCTTAGAAAAACCTTTAATAAACCTCCGATAATATCCGGCTAATCCCAAAAAGCTTCGAATTTCAGTAACAGATCTCAGAGCCTCCCATTGTAGAACTGCTTCTACTTTAGATGGATCCACTGCAATACCATTACCTGAAATTACGTGTCCAAGAAAACTCACCTCCGACAACCAGAATTCACACTTGGACAATTTAGCAAAAAGTTTCCTTTCCTTCAAAACCTGCAACACAATGCGCAAATGCTCCGCGTGCTCCTCCCGAGACTTAGAATAAATTTAGATGTCATCAATAAACACAACAACAAATCGATCCAAATGCTCGTGGAAAATACGATTCATATATTCCATAAACACACCTGGCGCATTAGAAACCCCGAACGGCATCACAGAATATTCATAATGACCGTAACGTGTCCTAAAAGCCGTCTTCTGAATATCTTCCTCTTCCACCCTTATCTAATGATACCCTGATCTCAAATCAATCTTACTAAATACACACGCACCAACCAACTGATCCATCAGATCATCAATCCTTGGAAGAGGATACTTATTCTTAATCGTCACCTTATTCAACTGGCGATAATCAATACACAATCGCATACTTCCATATTTCTTTTTCACCAATAAAACTGGAGCACCCCAAGGCGACACACTTGGCCTCACAAACCTCTTATCCAACAATTCGTTCAATTGCTTCTTTAACTCAACCAACTCAGATGCCGACATTCAATATGGTGCCATCGATACAGGTCTAGTACCAAGAACTAGATCTATAGAAAACTCCACCTCTCTCTCTGGCGGCACATCTGAAATATCCTCAGGAAACACTTCCAGAAAATCACACATCACAGGAAACCCATCAAGTGAAACTTGACTATCCACCGTCAACGATGCAAACAACCCAAACAACTGAGCTTCATCCGCCAAAAGTTTCTTCAACTCTTTGGTAGATAAGAAACTTGAGTCCTCGTCTTCCTCTAGAGAAGGAAATATTACTAGCTTATGATAACAATCAATATGAACCCTATTGAACTGCAACCAATTCATTCCCAGAACCACATCTAAACCATCCAACGACAAACACACTAAATCCATCTCAAAGTCTCTACCATAAATGGTCAAAGGACAACTTAAACAAACCAAAGAAGTAGTTACTGACCCCATTGATGGAGTATCAATAACCATCTCTCCACCCATCGAAGACAACACAAGATTCAAATGCTTCGCGCACTCAAACGAAATAAACGAATGAGTCGCTCCAGTATCAATAATAGCAACTAAAGGCGTACTATTAATAAAACAAGTACCTCTGATCAGACGGTCTGCACTTATAGTCTGAGTCCCTGCCAAGGCAAAAACTTTCCCACCAGCTGGAGCTTTCTTCGGTTTCGGACACTTCGTACTAATATGACCAGGTTCACCACAATTGAAATAAGTCACCACATTCTTCCTTGCACAATCAGCTGCAACATGTCCTAAACCTCCACTGTTATAACACTTTCTCATATCCTTCCTACATTCGAACTGTCGATGTCCTAGATCACCACACTTAAAACATCTCGGAGAATTAGACACACCTTCCCCACTTGGTCTTTTCTCAAAATTACCTCTTTGTCTACCCTTATCAGCTGGTGTCACATAAGGACCACCACAGAACTGTTGTTTCCCTTTCCTCTCGCTCACACTCTTATAGTGAGTAGAACGAGCCTTACTATCTTCCTCATAAATCCTACAACAGTCCACCAAATTTGAAAACCTCCGAATCCTTTGATAACCAATTGTCTGCTTTATCTCAGGATGCAATCCGCTCTCATACTTCACACACTTAGAAAATTCCGCAATCGCTTCAGCATAATGTTGATAAAACTGCACAAGCTCCACAAACTTAGCAGTATAATCAACAACAGACATACTACCTTATTTCAATTCCAAGAACTCAATCTCCTTCTTTCCTCTAACATCTTCGGGAAAATACTTCCTCAAGAACTCCCGGCTAAACAATTCCCACGTAATCTCTTCCTCCTTCGCAGCTTCCAACACATGACGAGTACAAACCCACCAATCATCAGCTTCTTCCTGTAACATGTGAGTACCCAGTCTCACCTTCTGATCCTCAGCACAATCCATCACTCAGAAAATCCTTTCAATCTCTTCCAGCCAAATCTGAGCACCATCAAGATCATATCTTCCTTTGAAGATAGGCTGTTTGTTCTTCCTGAACTCATCATTACCAGCAGCATTAGGTGCACCCTGCACAGCCCGAGCCATAGCTTGCATCTCAGCAGCTAAAGCAGCGTCGTTCCTACCATCCATATTCTGTTCATTTCCAATAACAACAATTATGGTTAAACAAACATCTCACCAAACCACAAAGACCAACAAGGACTGACACAAACTGACACGGACTGGCTCTGATACCACTTAATATAACACCCCCAATCTATACCCCCAATAAAACAATGCTATTACAAATATTCAAAATTTCATCAGAGTATATTTAAAACATTTACGGCATAGACCGGGGGGTCACATCAATTTGAAACAAACATACAACAACCTGCTCATATAGATATACAACAATTCAGGTAGCACAAAACAAAGGAACTGAGTTCCTAACACCCACAATTCAGATACAGAATAAAAGCAGAAGATCCATAACTGAATCTCATATATATATATATATATATATATATATATATATATATATATATATATCAATATCATACATGTACAAACCAAAAGATACATATACATAATACAAAATAATCACACTCGATCACCCCGACTACCCGGTGCTACATATCAGAGCCGACCGACAAAAGAATGAAGACCTAAGCTTCACAAAAAGACCTCCAGCATCTAATCTGCAATGCCTCATAGAGCATTAAAAACAGCAGAAGGGTGAGAAACACAATCATAATATAATTGCATATAATTATATAATAACACACATTTACACAAACATAACATTCTCACCACACTATATGCCATAAATCAAGTACAAAACAACACAATGAATTTTCTCACATATCGGTCACAAAAGCATATCAATCATACACAATTCAATTATCACCAACACGTATATTCATACATCAACTCATCAATTTCATTCACAATTCCACACAGCTCAAACCATTCATGACTTATGCAAATGCAAAGAGACCGACACAACGACTCTATGCATATGCACATGCGGTACCGACATTCATCATCTCATCACCAGTTCACTCAGGAACTATTAGAATCATCGCTTGTTACTTAGTGTAACTCCCCGTCGGGAAAACGATGTTCCCTGTCACTTTAGGTCCTCTTTGTATAAGGCTCACGACGTTTATGGATTGCTTTAGGTCCTCTTTGTATAAGGCTCACAATCTGATCGCTTTAGGTCCTCTTTGTATAAGGCTCACGATCGTCTATAATCATCACTTTAGGTCCTCTTATTTTTTTAAGGCTCACGATGTTATAGTGGATTCCCTCTGGAATCGATTCGTCGCTCACACCCACTAGGGTACACGACATCACAAGAATGCATATCATAATGCTCAGCATACAATGACTCATGATATTCAAATGCACACATATACACATTCCATAATCATGCATATATCATCAAATACCACACATTGCATTTTCTTGCCCTTAGGCCACAAATCATCATCACAACATGTATCACGTGCATTTTCATTCCACAACAGCACACAAGGCAAAATAATTCATATCACAAGCATGTTGCATAATAACACGTCAAATGCACATCATTAAAACAGTAAAAGTCAACAAACGACACAATCCCAAGTTTCTGACATAATTTAATCGGCCAATAATCTCAAAACCATCATCATAAAAAAGTACATGTCAAAAGCTTTCCAACGCATCAAACCATGCCTCAAACCGACTCACGGATCAAAAGTTATAAAGAAAACAAATTGGGAAAAACTGTCATGTTCGCAGTGCGAAGCTTCTAGCGAGTCCTTCGCTTCTCCATTCGCAGTGCGAATGTCCCAGCGAATAGTGGCAGAAGTAAAATAGCCTTGAAAATTCCTAATGTTCGCAGTGCGAACTCCCAGCGAATTCTCGCTACCTCATTCGCAGTGCGAATCCTCCAGTGAATAGTGGCAGAATGAAAAATAATACAACGTTCGCAGTGCGAACCTCACGCGAATGCTCGCCACCCATTCGCTGGCCATTCGCAGTGCGAACCTGCGATTTCAGCAAAACCCATCAGCGCACTAGATCATCCCAAAACCATATTTTCTCCACCAAAACATTTCCAAACCAACATATAGCAATCAAAACATAACTCAATCATGGTAACAAGTATTCTACTACGTTTACACCGATTTTCAACCGCGAAAACATCAATTTCTCATTATATTTCTCATTTCAACCTAGAATCCAAAACTATAGAACGATAATAGCATATGCAAACACATACATACATAATCATACACAAGCATAAGATAATCGAATTACACACCCTTACCCAATTTAATAGTGTTTAGAAAGTCGGTTGATTAGATTTCTTCTATCCCAAGTTTTCTCTCTTTTTTTCTTCTCTTCTTCTTTCTCTCTACTTTTATTCTTCTCTTTTTCTTCCCTTTCTATTTTTCTCTCTTTTCTATTTCTATTTATATGAAAAATATAATATCTACCCAACCAAAAGACCAAAATACCCCTACACTCAAATATCTCGCAAAGCTCCCAAAACGCGATAAAATATAATCTCGATGAAAAATAACATATTTTCACATAAAAGTCAGAAATAAAATAATAATAAAATAATCGAAACGACTCAATTAAATAAAAACTGACAAAACTGGGGCGTTACAGATCTCACCGAAAGCCCTCCCCGTGAAGGATTTGTGTTTCCACCCTGTCATCTGAGGCCTAGCATCTTCTCAAGGGCCAACTCCCCGACTGTGTCTGATTCTGAAGTTCAGGTCATCTTGGGGGCTGACCGGATTTTGAGGAGAAAAAACCTGGTGGAGGATATGGCCGCGATGATGCGGATTTGTGCCACTGCGCTAGTCCTGAACGACGAAACCTGTCCGTTGTCGGAACTGACAAAACTACAGAACAATTTTAAATCACTTGAAGCTGAAATGGGGAAGGTGAGCGAAGACCTTGTGGAGTGTCGGAAGCAGAACGGGGACCAGGCCGAGCTTCAGAAGCAGCTGGAAGGGAAACTGGAGAAAGCCGCCGAGGAGAGGGAAACCCTCTTGGCGAGAATCGACGAGCTGAAGCGGGTTGTCTGACCTTCCGAGGATGAGACTGGGGATGAAAAGCTATTGACCTCCCGAGCTGAGCTGATTTCCAAACTCCGGTTGACAGAGCAAGATGTTCTTCAGTCTGTCGAGTTTGGCTTTAAAAAATCCTTGAAGCAGCTCTAGGTGCTGAACCCTGACCTTATCACTGAGGGAACTGGCCCTTATCACAACGTCGTCGACTGTCAGATTGTCCCCCCGGCGTTTGAAGAGGAAGACGACGAGACTGCAGAGGAAGGACAGCCCGGAGGGGACATGACTGCTTAGATTTTCCGTTTAGCTTGTTTGGCTTACGCGCCACTTATCTTTTGACTTTGTTCGGTTTGGCATGCGTGCCTTGAATTTTGTAATGACTTTTTCCCGGCCTGCGTGCCAAGGGTCTTATAACCTTTTTGTAGGTATAATTTGCACAACGGGTTTCTTCCCGGTTTAATGCTTTGAATTTTGCTTATTTGTGTGTGAAATGCTTGTATGCTTGATATACTTATTGTTTTTTGTCTAAGTAACTTGGTAATTTGGGGGCTTGCTCGACTTCGTTGATCCTCGGCAGTGTAGGGAACTGGTCGAGTGGTCGGAGCTGTACTCCGACCTTTGACGAGGCTAAGAGCTCGGTCGAGGTCTTAGCTTCGTGGCGTGAACTTCCCATCGTGAGCTGGGTGTTCTTCCTAGCTGGTACGGCGACGATGGAGCTCGGTCGAGGTATCCTCGTCGGAGCAAGGGTTTTCGCGCACACACAACGCATGCCCTGTCTTCGCATTTCATGAAGGGGAATCACGCTGATACCTTAGTGCATCCCCGTAATCGCGACGTAGCTGTGTCGCGGGCAGTGTTTAACTGTAGTACTATTTAAGCTTCTCAGCGTTCCATGGTCGAGCAAGTTCCTCCCCGTGTAGATTTTCGAGGTAGTAGGCTCCCGTCCCCATCTTTGCGCAGACGTGGTAGGGGCCCTCCCAGTTCGCGGCGAGCTTGCCTTCTCGCGAATCTTTCTGGTTCCTTCGTAGGACGAGGGTGCCTACTTAAAAATCATGTTTAATAACTTTGTTGTTATAACGCAGAGTTATTTTTTGTTTAAGTGAGGCTTCTCGAAGGGACGCGCCAGACCTTAGTTCCTTGACAAAGTCGAGCTCCTCCCTTAGGGCCTCATCGTTTGTCCCCCCCGTCGAGGAGAGATTCTGTTCTCCACGATGGTTCCCTTATTTCCACGGTGTAATACCTCAAAATTTGCCCTCGTGTTTTAACTCTAACTGGCTTATACCTCACATTCATCTGCATTTTCCAGTAGGTCATAAATTCATATTCATTCTTTTGCATGTGCTCCTGAAGCATGGGATCATGGTTTCTTATCTTCTGTGCGAGTTGGTTGGTATTCATCAATTGGAGATGGTGGTTAGGGTTTTTCAGGTTTTGTATTCCTCACAAGGTTCAGTGTGATTAAGGTCGTCTTACTTGTTGTTAGTGCAAGTTGATAGAGCATTGATTCAGGATTTGATGTTGTTCCAGGAATCAGTTCAAGTTAAGGATGAAAAGTACATGTTTATGGTATTTGGAGGACATCATTAAAGGTTGTCATATTTCAGTTTCAATTCGAAAACCATTTCATTTACTAACCCACATTTATCCTTATCAATTCATTCTTTCTTGATATCCATTTTTAACCAATTCTTGAACCAATCTCAAATGTTCATATTCAATCCATATTTTATCCATTCGTTAAAGTCCAATCACCCAAAACCAATTTCGAGTCCATTCATTTTTCTTTAACTCGTTTTCAGATTCATTTTCAAACTCATTCTAACCATTTTTGTCTGTGGTATCTTTTTTCCTAAATCCATTTTTGAATCCATACCTATTTTTCATTTGAAAATCCAAAACCATTCATCATACACTTACAAAGCATATCCAATTTTGGAGCCCAAGTCCATTCGTCCATTTTTTATATATCCATATCCATGTGTACGTCATGATCCATATCCTATTTCTAGGTACCTTCCCATATCAATTTGGAAACCAAATTCATATTTACACATATCCATTGCCTAGTTTCAAAATCTATACCAAATGGCCAATCCTGGAACAGTCAGTGGGCGGATGTCATTGCCTTTGCTTTTGGCTAAATACTTGAATATGCTTGAGGTTCCTGTTGCAAATAGAAGTGGATCATACCCCTTTTCACTCGACGTCACAAGAAACACAAGGTTCTTGTTTTCCAATAGAACTTCCACCCCTGCAAAGGCTATTATTTCCAAGTCAATTGTGTATGTGCTAAAACCCGGCAGTTCCGCAAAATAGCACCTTGAGAAATTGGTCAACATTTTTAAGCAATATGAATAAGAAATTGATGAACTAGCAGGTATTCTAACTGCTAGTTTGAAGGAGTTCACGATACATTGAGAAGAAAATACGTAGCACAAAGGAAATCTTACCAGAAATTTACAGCAAAAGGATTCTTAGCAGAAAAATGATTACATTGCAAAGTTTTTACAGCTTGATCAAGTCATAACACAAACCTCTAACTGCCATCAAAAACCAACTCCTAACCGATTCTAACAGTTTTCCTAACAGAATTTCCCAACCGAAACTAACAAAAAATCACATCTAACTTTGGAGTCTTCTTCAATCTCCATCTTCAATTCTACCACGAGTTTTCATTTTTTATAACATTCTAGCCATTTTTCTAACCGAACTGATAACAGAAAAAACCGATTCTTCTAACTCCAACTGTCTAACAGAAATTCATAACTGTCAAAATAATTCCTAACCGAATCTCCAATGGATCTTCAACCTCCACTCTTCAATCATCATCTCTAACTTTCAATTCTTCAACAACCGCACTTCATCTTCATCATTCTGAACCGTGAGGAATTTCTCGAATCTCCCATTGCCATTTCCTGAATTCCAATCTTCATGCCGATGCTTCACTTCGCAACCTGCAAATCAACAACATCTCATCATCGTTAGCATCGTCACTTCGGCACCAACCATCATCTGCGACAGTAACGGCTCATACAGAAAAGCATAATCAATCACAATGACGCGAGTTCAGCATCACAACACGCAAGAAGTGAAGAAAAAGAAGAAAAGTAACACAGAGAAAAGAAACTCACGTTCGTGAACTCACATCAAAGAACGATGATAACCAATAAGGAGAAGGGAGCATTGAACCATACCAAAAGCTGTGTCGTCACGAGAATCACATCAATCTGAAGAGCTTTCCTCCGTCGTCTTCATTGACGCGAACGCGTCTTCGTTTTCGTCCGCGCGGTAACTTGTTTGAGCTTCCACTGCGATTGGTGATTTAGACTATTGCCGATTTCTGGAGCACGACGTGATTAGGATAGGGTTCATCGTTGATTTTGCCAAAGAGTTATACGGTCGAATCTTGATGAAGGTTGCACGAACGAGAGAGGATATTTGCAGAGCTGTGGTTTACGGATCGATTTCGTCAAGGAAGGTGATGAACTGAGCTGATGGTTGTTTGATTCGAGAAGGGAGGTTTCTGGCGAGTTTTGTATGAAGGTGACGCCGACGATTTAGAGAGAGCGTGACGGCGGCTTAAGGTGAAAGAGAGGGAGAACACTGAGAGAAAGTGAAGAATCTGAAGTGTGATTTTAGGGTAAATCTTAGTGTTGTGGACCGGGTTCGTTTGCAAGGATAGAATTCCATGTACCTTCTATTCACACCACCAAGACTCTATTCCGCATCCCCCTGGTACTGCTACTCTGACTCTACTTGTTATTGGTTTTGTTAACTAATTAGATTTTAAGCTAATTGAACTTTACTGATTGAGTTTTAGGCTAATTGATTTCGATTAATTATTTGTTAGCTTAATTACACTAATTGAATTTTTGGCTTAATAGCCTTGTTAATTGAATTATAGATTAATTGTTTCTCTACTAGATTAATTCTAGTTAATCTTAGAATTAGAATAAACATTAGGTAATCAATTTTAGAATTAATTAGAACTAGGTTTTTTTTTAGAATTGATTCACCCTTAGAATGTGTTTCGAATTAGAAATCTAATTTTGACTTTAATTGACATTTTAACTTGGATTGCATTGACTTGTAGTTTTGTTTAGTAGTTGATTAGTTTTAATTCGACTACTTAGGATTGGATTTCGATAATTGTTTTCGGATGATTATTTTTTATTTAATCATATCCTAATTGATTTTTTGCTTACTAGTTCACTAATTGTTTTTGCTTAATCGCACTATTTACTTTTTGCTTAATCGTGCTAATCATTTTTGCCTAATTGCGATAATTATTGGCTTACTAATTGTTTTTGCTTAATGGCACTAATTGCTTTTTTAGCTTAATCGCTTTAATTGGTTTTTGGCTTAATTGGCCACTAATAGTTCACTAATCATTTTTTAGATTAATCGTTCAATAATTGTTTTTGCTTAATCATTTCCTAATGGTTTTTGGCTTAATTGGTCACTAATTGTCCGTTAATTGTTCATTAGAATCAACTTTGAACTAATTGACATTGAGTTAGTTCTAACATCGATTAATCATTTTAATAGTTCATTTGTTAACTTTGTTAATAGACCTTAGTATGTTTTGCATTGATTTTTGACTAATTGGTGTTTACATTTGGTATTGATTTCAATTACTTCTTATTGACATTTCCTTTTGATCTTAGTTGCTCACTTTGGTTATTTTCATTTGAATTTTGACTAACCTTTGAGTTTATTTTGTAGTGTTTTACACTTGATTAGCTAAATGTAGAAGTTGCTGTATACATAGCTGCTGTGAACAAAGTGTGCTGTAGAATGTTGCTATTCTGTTTGGCTACATACACACCTGCCCTGTTCTGGAAATAGTAGCTGTTATAGGCTAATTTTACTTGTTGCTAGTTTTTACAGCTATGCAGGTGCTGGAGCGCTGTTGTTGCTGCTGTTTATGGCTTATGGCATTGTTTTATTGTTTTTAAGAGCATTTGGTTCCATGCCTTTCACGGACCCGTTTCACTTTCTAACACTTTTGCTCATTCATGCTAGATCGCTAAAAGTGGGCCGGTTTGCATATACTTTGCTTGCGTTGCTACAGATTGATATCCGTTCGGTATCACTTCTCTTCTTTTTTACTAATTCCGCATTTTTCCTTTTTATGCCATAAGAAGTAGGATTGGGAGTCCTTGCCACTTGGCCGACAATGATGGAAGTCCTCAAAGGAGGCTCTGTTTGTGATTGTTTAATATTGTGCCTGAAGATCTCTATGAGGCATCCCATTCCCATTTCCCCTGGTAAGACCTCCAAGGAGGCAATTGACGGAAGGTAGGGTTCGCAATCAACCCCCGTTATTCTAGTTGAGTCGTTCTTAGCTCTCATTACATGATTGAAGCTTTGAACATCACCTGCTCCTGTTGTCGAGTCGGTCAAGTGGAAGATAGGGTTCGTAACCAACCCCCACGCTTTGTCTTTAGCTCGCATTGACCAATGTTGATGCTTATGTGATCTGATTCACATCTTCCCCTTTCTTATTCTGCTCTCCATGGTTCTCGATACCATTGGATGAGCACCCTTATTTCCCACAGCTAGCTTGTTTACCTTGGTTGATATGACCCCTTGGCTAAAGCTCCCTCTTTTTCTACTTTGATTATGTGACGTTACTGTTTATTGACACTATTTACTCTTTCATTGCTTTTGGTTCATTTTGTGATTGATTTATCCTGTGTTTACTTGTCTGATGGCATGATCCCGTAGGATTCCTAGCTCCACTTAATTTTTGATTAAGTCGGAGGTAGAAGAGACATTAGGATATCAATCCATGTATGCTAACATTAGGTAGACTTCCCTTTCTTACCTCAACCATAGGGCCATCATTGTATGAGAACATTAGGACCTAGTTTCCCCTTAGCATTTTTCTTTCAAACCTTGAGTCTCTCTTTCTCATCTCAAAAACAAAAGCAATCAAAACACTTCTTTCTTAAAAGACAGAAGCAAACAATAATTCTCTTCTCATCTCATTCATTCTATCTCTTAAGGACTCGTCATGTCCGTTCTACCGCAAACAGGTAACGCCTAAGTCTCCACACAGCGAGCTGCAACACCTAACTGCTGGGACGCGTACTCTGACGTTTCCATAAAAAAAAACATAAACAAAGTAACCCTTGTTGAGGGGAACTACGTCGCTCTGATTCTTCATTGGTTAACGGAGATACGTAGGCAGGAGATCGTGCGAGATCTCTCCGAGCACAACCTTTCTTTATCACCTCTTTGTCTCTTTTTGACCCGTAGGTTGAACTACGACTGCTCTGATTTCCTCCTTCTGGTTTGATTGAGGATACGTAGGCACGAGACGGCGATGTCTTGGCGAGCAACCTTCCCCTTTAGTTCGCGTTCGAACTACGTTGACTCTGATTTTCCCGTTCCCGAGGGAATACGTAGGCCTAGGACTCCGAGGACGTCCTATCGAGTCTTTTCTTTTCCTTTTCTTTCTCGTTTCTTCATTCTTTTCCGTACTTGTTCCTTTTCCTTTCCAGCCAGCAGCGGAGCTCCAGATGATGACACCCTTTGATCGAGACAAGCAAGCATGGATCCCATCGGGTATGATGGATGCGTGGGGGTACTAATACCTTCCTCGCGCGTAACTGACTCCCGAACCAAGTTCTCTCAGTCGCAAGGTCATGCTCTTTCCTTCCCTCAGGATTATGCAGTGTTTCCTTTCCCTCTCTTGGGATAAATGCACATTGCTGGCGACTCTGTTTCGGTGCCACTTTCGCGTTTGTACTTGGATGAAAATCCCGGGAGCGACACACGGGGATCACCGCTTCTGTTCCGTAGGTGAAGCGAAAGGGGGTCTCCCTGGTTGTGGAATGTGGGGTTGTCTGGTAGGCCCAGAGGAGGCTGTGTAGTTCCTCAAACCACCTTTGCTTGGCGTCGCCTAGTCGGCGTTTCAGTCCTCGCAGGATCACTATGTTCGCCACTTCAGCTTGCCCGTTCGTTTGAGGGTGCTCGACCGACGTGAAGTGTTGCTTCGTGCCCAGCTTGGTGACGAAGTCTTGGAAGTTCTTGTCGATGAACTGTGTCCCGTTGTTGGTGACAATCGCCTGGGGCACGCCGAAGCGGACTAGTATATTCCTCTTGTAGAAACGTAGTATGTTGTGGGCTGTGATTTTGGTCAAGGCCTCAGCCTCGATCCACTTCGTGAAATAGTCAACGCCGACGATTAGGTACTTGTTTTGGTATGATCCCTGGACGAAGGGGCTGAGGATATCCATCCCCCACCATGCAAACGGCCACAGGGACGACAATGTTATAAGCTCACTGGGCGGGGCCAGGTGCATGTCCCCGTGTCGCTGGCATCTGTCGCATTTCTTGAAGTGCTCTTTGGCGTCCTGTTGCATGGTGGGCCAGTAGTATCCTGCTCGTAACGCCTTGCGAGCCAAGGACCGTCCACCGAGGTATTGTGCATTGATCCCCTCGTGGATTTCCTGGAGTATACCGGGGACCTTGGTCTCTTCGACGTACCTGAGGAGGGGGATCAAAAAGCCCCGACAGTATAGTTTATCTTCGACAATTGTGTATGAGCATGCTCATCGCTTAACCACCCCGGCCTCCTTGGGGTCGTCGGGAAGTTTTCCAGTGGTGAGATACTCGTATACCGGGGTCATCTAGTAGTTGCTGTTGCCGATGGCGTTCACGTCAGTAGCAGGGACGGGTTTATCAATGCTTGGGCGTGACAATACCTCTTGTATAATAGATTTGTTTTTGCCCTTCTTTTTCGTGCTCGTCAGCTTGGACAAGACATCTGCTCTAGTATTGTGCTCGCGCGGGATATGGGTTACTTCTGCTGAGGTGAAGTTTTTCATCTTTTCCTTCACCAGGGTCAAGTATTCGATGAGGCTGTTGTTCTTGGCTTGATACTCTCCTCGGACCTGGGAGGCCACGAGCTGGGAGTCGGTGAAAATTTTGACTTCTTGGGCACCGAGGTCCTCAGCCAACCGTAGCCCGACGAGGAAAGGCTCGTATTCAGCCTAGTTGTTCAACGTCGGGAAGGACAATTCTAGGGAGACTTCAATCAGGATGCCTTCCTTGTTTTCGAGGATGATGCCCTCCCCGCTACCTTTCGAGCTGGATGCCCGTCGACGTAGATCGTTCACTTTTGGGATCCGTTGGTCGTTGGTGCTGGGAGGGTCGTTTCTGCCACGAAGTCGACCAGTACTTGAGCCTTCAGGGCCTTTCTTCCCTCGTATTGAATGTCGAACTCAGCGAGTTTGAGTGACCACCTGAGCATCCTTCTTGCCATGTCTGGTCGACCTAGGAGCTGCCTTATGGGCTGTTTGGTCCTCACCACGACCGTGTGGGCCAAGAAGTAATGATGCTGCCTTCTGGCCGCGGTGACGAGGGCCAGGGCGACTTTCTCGATCTGCTGATACCTGAGCTCGGGGCCCTGAAAGGCCTTGCTGGTGAAGTAAATCGGTTTCTGCCCGTCGGGGGTTTCCCGGATAAGAACGGCGCTGACTGCTTCGCTCGTGATGGCGAGGTATAAGAACAACGTCTCCCTGTTTCCTGGTCGTGAGAGAATCGGGGGTTGTGATAGGACTTGTTTAAGGTGGAGGAGCGCTTACTCGCACTCCTCGGTCCATTCGAATGTTGCTTTTTGTCGTAGAAGCTTGAAAAATATGAGTGTCTACTATGCAGATTTGGTGACGAAGCGGGACAACGCGGTTAGCATCCCGTTCAGCGATTGTATCGACTTCTTCAAGTTCGGAGTCAGGATCTCAGAGAAACCCATACACTTGTCGGGGTTCGCCTCTATCCCCCGTTCTGTGAGATAGAAACCGAGGAACTTGCCTGCCCAAACGCCAAAGGTGCATTTGTCGGGGTTGAACCTCATCCTACACTTCCTCGCCGGTCGAAGACTTTCTTGAGATGAGCAGCATGGTCGACTTCCTCTACGGATTTGACGATCATGTCATCCATGTAGACCTCGAGCATGTCGCGATCTCTCCCCGAAAGACTTTGTTCATCATTCGTTGATAGGTCGCGACAACATTCTTAAGGTCGAAAGGAATTACGTTGTAGTAGTAATTACCCGACTCGGCCATGAAGGCAGTATGCTGCTTGTCGGGCTTAGCCATGGGGATTTGGTTGTGTAATACCCCAAATTTTGACCACTTAGATTTCCCATCATTGTGAAAATCATCATCACAATATGGATGAACCATCATGCTTCATCAGTCTCCCCAAAGATGGGTGAGCATGCAATACAATCAAAATTAGGGTTTCAAGCCCTCTCTGAGTGCTTAGACAAAGGATCAATCAAGAAATGACATGATCTTCAACTTGTCTAATCTCTCAAATATCCACAATGGATCAAAAAGGACTCCCACTTCAAGGATTAAGCACAAGGCTGCTCCCTTCTAGGTGGATCAAGTCTCAAGATCGACAGTGTCACCAAATTAGGGTTTTGGTCGACTAGGGCCTCCAGATGGAAATTTTCATCTGGGCATAAGGCAATGATCCAAAACATAACCTAATATACTTCATGGAACCTCATGAACCCATGCATCAAGTCAATTTTGCCTCAGGGGATGCATTCATCAAAAATCAGGAATTAGGGTTTCTTGACCTAATTCACCCCTAAGTTGACTTTTGGGACAAACCATGAGCCAAGACCTCAAGAGATGATTTGAGGGTCTCTAATATACCATATTGATCCATTTGGAACAATGGATTGATCCAAGAAGCTTGAGCAACAAGTCTCAATTTCATCTGCACCACAATTAGGGTTTTAAGGGAAAAGTCAACTGTACCAAGACATGCTCCCAAACCCTAATACATGAGTGAATATACCCTATGACACCCATGGAACATGTCCATCAAGTTTGATTTAGGTCAAGGACATGATTTCCTGAAGAATTGCACAGTTTGGAATTCATCTGATAAAAAGTCAACTGTGCACAAAAGTCAACTTTGACTTTTTGAGATTTTTCACCAAAATGGATTTTTAACCCTAAAATGATGTTAATGTATGATTTGAATCATCATTCATCAAGAAAAATCAAGAAAAGTGAGATAACTTGTAAAAGGGGTAACCATAAAACTTAGAAATTTTTCTAAGTTAAAAATAAAGTGGCAAAGGTACCAACTTTGGAGGACCATAACTCCTAAACCACAAGGCCATTTTTTCTCATCCAAAGATGGATTTGTAGCCCTCATTATCACCTACAAAAACTTCAACTACAAGTCATTCCAATTCATTAAGGATTTTGAGTTATGGAGTGATCAAAGTGGCTGAAAAGTGAAAATGTCACTTTTTCCAACACTTAGTGAAATTTTCACTAAGTCAGATTTTGCTTCACTTTTTGCCAAATGTAGGGGGTTTTTCACTTGGAATCAAAAGAGATCAAAACCAAACTTGTTCAAACAGTTGTTGTATCATGTAAGAGCTTTCCAAAATGGCCAAGAACATTGCCAAATTCAACCTACATCATGAGATACAACATTGGCAAGTTGCCCTGCTGAAATCTGTCAAGGCAAGGCAGAATTTGCATTTTGGCTCGATTTGCCAAAATCAGCCAATTTCAATAGTTCCTATCCACTTGGACACCTCAGAGGATTGAATCCAAAGGGGACAATCACTGAGCCAAGCCTCCAAGGTCCAAGGAACAAGGAATAGCATGTTGAACCTAGAATGGCCAAAATAGGGACAAGACTTCAAATTTGGAATGAGGCATTCAATGGAACCATCAAGGTGGCATGGACTGAGCCATTCTCATCTGAAATCAGTCAAGACTTATCCAAGACCAAGGGGACCAAAACTCTGTGCCCTAACCTCTAGTCAATGGCTAGAGGAGACTTGGATTTTCATTTGCCAACATTGGCCAAACCTACTTACCAGCTGCCATGCACTATTCCTTGCAAAACAAACTTGATCTACTATAAATAGAGCTCAATTGTGGTCAGTTTAAGTACACCAAAGCCATCTAACAGATGCTTTCCTCAAAATCTCTTTCTCTTGGCAAAAATGCCTTTCTTAGCAAGGTAGCTATCGGGTTTTGAGTTTGAGAGCAATTCTGCACAAACCAATCACTCACACACCTCACATACATCACATATGAGCTGATCAAACACTCACATAACTTCTGAAACATCATCAGCTGGTTGCTCAAATTTTCAAACAAGGTGCAGCTGAGGTACCACAAAATGATCCAGCCAATTTCAATCAAGTCCAACCATCCAAACACAATCCATAGGGTGTAGGGAAGTTGTCCAGATCATCACAACTCATCTGTAACACCTCCAAATCAAAAATCACTTTGAACTTGCTGTCACGGCTTGGAGGTAAGCACATACTTGGTTATCTCTCAATCTATGCATATTTCCTCGCACAATAATTTGGCCATATGTTCATAATCATGCATGGAATGTTTTCCCTCAATTAATTGCATTGTTTGAATCGTGTATCAAAAATCCTAGCCTTCATGCAGAAATTAGGGTTATTGAGGTTTCTTCGTGATTTCTTGTTGTATGTTTAATTTAAATGAAATTAAAGTACATAGACATGATCGTGAGGTTGAGACGAGCATAATGATATGTGGATTGCATGATATGATTACGTATTCATGGAGATTGGATAGAAAACGCAAATCTGAGAAACCAAGAACACGCGCGTGTTCTTCAGCTTGTTCTTGGCGCCTTTTTTTTCAAATTCAAATATTTGAATTTTGTGATTTTGTTTAATTGATTCAAAAATTAATTTCTCTCTGAGTTTTAATGATTTTGAGTTGATTCTTTTTTTAATAATTCATAAAAATGTTAAAATATTTTATTTTATCAAAAAATCCCAAAAATATTATTTATTTCATATAATTGATATTTTTGTAAAGAATTAATATTTTTTATTGTTTTTGGCATTTTAAATATTTTTTCTACATTGATTTTGCAACTTTTAATGCTTTCTAATTATTTTGTAGGTCAATACTTAATTTTTGAAGCATTAATCCAAGATCACAATTTGTTTTCCATGTGTTAAACAATTTTTGATCATTTTAATTGAATTTTTATTCAATTAAATACATTTTGAAAACAAATTAGGGTTTTGGATTAATTCAACCCTCATAAATCATTTTCAAAACACTTTGGGCCTCTATTAGAGTGTAAGACCCAATCCTTTTTTTGACCAAATCATCTTTGGGCCTCACTTATTGTATAAGTCCCGATACCGTCAAAAAACAAACGGCGCGATCGTCGCCTTTTCAAAAATCATCTGGCCTACCCTCGAGTAGTAAGACCCATTTATTTTTCTTCAAAACTTTTTGGGCCTCTTGAGAGAGTGTAAGACCCATCCCCCCTTGTACAAAAACTTTTTGGGCCTCACTCATTGTATAAGTCCCTCTGTACAAGTAAACGGCGCGATCGTCGCCCGTTTAAAAATAAAAACCATTTGGGCCTACCCTCGAGTAGTAAGACCCATTTCTTTTTCTTTAAAACACGTTGGGCCTCTAAATAGAGTGTAAGACCCAATCCCCCTTTTAACCAAAAACATTTTGGGCCTCACTTATTGTATAAGTCCCTCTGCGTTAAAAGAAAACCTCGGCGTGATCGCCATTTTTAAACGAAAAATCATTTGGGCCTACCCTCGTGTTATAAGCCCCACTCTTTTCTTTAAACCCTTTTTTGGGCCTCTTGAGAGAGTGTAAGACCCGTCCCTTTGTACAGAAAACCTTTTTGGGCCTCAGTCACTTGTATAAGTCCCTCTGTACAAATTCAAACAGTGCGCTCACTGATAAAACCCTAGGCCTCTCCTTGAGCTGTAAGCCCCAAATCTTTCTTTTTCAAAGCGCTTTCTCCTTTGATTTTGAATATACTGTTGTTTTCAATCTTTCTTTGTTGAACAACTAACCAAACAGCATGGAAGCACTACAACCGAGTAAGTGGTTATCGCTTTCATTTACTGCTTTCATATTATAAACTGTATTGTGGGGCTGCTCACTGTAAGTCTCCTTTCATAAACTCATATCTACTGTGTAATAATAGTATAGATATTTCGATTTTCCCCGGCAACTACGTCTAGAACTAGGTGACGCCGTTTCACTTATTCGTAGAAATAGACGCCTAGATCCCCAATAGGAGCACCAGATACAGTCTTCTCTTCGGCTGTCCTCCTTAGGAATCGTCAAGAAGCTCTACTCCCCAAGATGAATGTATTCTCCATGAATGGCATCTTTGAGTTTCTTCCCAATTCTCGAACTTTCCTGACTTGATCTATTCCTTGTGGATAGCTTGCCTTGAATGTCTCGGGGTTTGGGTACCCACTACGGTCATAATCTTGGACCTTAACTAAGGAACCCTCTTTAAAAGTTAAAAGTCGCTGGATAGTAAACCTCGCATGTTTACAAGTGGTTTTCATCTTTAAAAGAGTTATCTCTCCTAATGGAAAGGAGATGATAGACCCACGGGCTTCTTAAAAGCATCGGCCTCCTCTTGGGCATTATTCAAGGACCCTACGGCTTCTTAGAAGTATTCACAGCCTCCTCTTAGGCTTCGTATAATGATCTCTTCCTTCAGGAATGATAGCCTCCTCTTGGGCTTCGTACAAGGACCCGTCGGCTTCTTAAAAGTTTCCAGCCTCCTCTTGGGCTTCGTACAAATTGTCCCGACGACCTCCTAGAGGTATAGGAACAGAACCTAGTCATCCTCATAGAACAGTCCTTTCATAGAGTCTACTACTGTTTCTCGAAGCATAGTACAAAAGATAAAACTCTAGACACGGACAGTCTAACTTCCTTAAGTCTCAAAGACATTCTCAAGCACCCTTCATTAAATAGGAAGGAAACCCGCAGACTCGGATAACCTCGATACCCTTTGGATTTCCCGTTTCCTCAAAGAGAAGGAAATATCCCTGATCCTCAAATTAAATCCCTGTGTACAGTGTTACTCATATAAGAACTGATTTTCTCTTTTAAAATCAGTATATTGGATCTGTCACTCAACTGAAACAGTTACAATAGCCTCCATCTCGGGCTTCGTACGAGATACTAAAATTCTCCCCAGTGGAGTCAAAACAACCTTTTCGCCTCTCTCTCGGGCTTTGTACAAGATACAAAAACACTCTATTACTGAGTATAAAAGATTCTCCAACTGAGTCAACTCTTTGCTAGCCTCCTCTTAGGCTTTGTATAACGATATGCCCCACTGGGTCAAAAACTTTTAGCCTCTCTCTCGGGCTTTGTACGAGACACAAAATAGCCTCCTCTTAGGCTTTGTATAATGATTTTCCTAGCGGAAATTAGCCTCCTCTTAGGCTTTGTATAAGAAAACCACTGGTTGATCCAATCGACCTTTTAGCATCAAAGTTGTGCCTCGTTCGCAGTACACAAACATCAACAACTCCTTTCCCTTCATCTAATCGCTGTAAGCGGCAAGCCTCTGAATCATCTACATCCATGCCACTGTCCCTCTTTTAGCATGAGAAATTCCTAAGGAAAGATGGCATTGCTCTACACTGAGTTAAAGTCTTCTCCTTCAGGTTAAAACCCTTTCTTAGGAAATTATGGCATTGCTCGGATCCGCGTATCCCAGTTAAAGTAATTCTCCTTCCCCCTCTTTAGAGATGACAAATTCTCTCTAAAGCCGAGGTCTTTCAGCTTCACGTCTTGGGCTTTGAACAAGACACAAATAGACCTTTTAGCTTCACATCTTGGACTTTGAACAAGATACAAATCACCTTTCCCTTCATGTCTTGGGCTTTGAACAAGACACCAAAACACCCCTTTCCTCCCATAGAATAGGAGGAACTACGAATGCTCTGATTTCCCTGTTTCGGTAAACGGGAATACGTAGGCATAAGATCAAAAGAAAAGATCTTAGCGAGCGCAATCAACAAAAAACCCAAATCCCACATCTTCGTCAATCAAAAGCAGTATTCAAAAGCATCAGTCCTAACATCCTAATCCTTGTTCCCCGCCAGAAACCTTCTGCCCAGGTAAAAAAGAAAGAGAACCGTATTGGCGAAAATACAAATAACCAGTACAAAGGCCCCCCCACATTGATAGCATCCGTAACCTAACAGACCGCTGTTTAAACTCAGTATGCAAGCAGGGTTAATTGGAGACATCTATTTCCCTTCCTTATTCAGCTCACAATAGGATAAAAAATGAATCGACCTGTAGTTTAAAGCTTAAACCGCAGAGAGCGACCAGCGCTTAAGAACCGCGTCCAAAATTGCTCGCTACAGAAAAGTGGCGCCCACCGTGGGGCTGATCTCATTTTGCTTTAGGGCATCATCCCCGTTTTCCACGGAAAATGGGAACTCTGCTGAGGAGAAAGATTGACCTATGTTGGTCCATCTCTTAGGCAGGGAACCACAGATTGGGGCTTCCGCCGGGGAACCCATTTCTGTCAGGAACTTAAGAATCGTAGCTTTATAAGTCTAAGATGATTAGGACAAATATATATACTGCTTTTCCTAAATGCTATACGTGTTTATTTTTCTGCTACTGGGAATGCGTGTGATGCCGCATGTGGTGAGAATGAGTATACACTTAAGATAAGTGATGGCGACGGGGTCGACCATCAACCTCAGTGGAGGCTGACCAACGCAACCCATTCACTCTTATAGCCAATGGGCCGGTTGTTAAGTCTGAGAAGCTGAGGAGCCAAACCCTTTCGTAGTGCGGAAACTATCGGAAATAGTTGTTACGCGATACTACCCTCATTTGAGGCTGGTGATCTATTCTCGGTGAATGGCACTTACTCTAAGATTGCTCCACAACTCGCTGGCGATCCGCTTGTTGTTTTGCTTTCCTGGGAGGAGCTGATGATAATGAGTACAGGTACAAAAATCACCCTAGTATAAACCTTTGGGGATGGGTAGAGCCTTGACTTCATGACAACGACCCTTTGACCCCATGTTTTTTCTATGTTTTTGTGTGCTGCATTCATGCATCCATCTAATAAAACATTAAAACATTCAAAAAAAATTCTCTTCTAGTCTCTCTGTTTTTTAAATTAAACTAAGACTGTGATTGCAAATATCAGAGAAAAAGATTACGTTAATGGATTTCGGTAGAAGGAGAACTCACCAATATACCTTCAAGGTTCCGAAACTAGGGGATTTGAGAAAGTTAGCGAGGATGATCGCTAACCCAGAGACTTTCAGAGCCAAGCACGGTGGTTTGCTACCACTGTTAAGAGTCCATGTGATTAAGGGGATCATGGACGCGCTCATTCAATTCTACGATCCGGTTTATCACTGCTTTACATTCCCGGATTACCAGCTATCACCAACGCTGGAGGAGTATTCTCATCTGACTGATTTACATATCACTGATCGAGCTCCATTTTCTGAACTGGAAGAAATTCCAAAGAATCAGGCTATTGCAATAGCAATTCATTTGGACGAGTCTGAGGTCCGGACTCACATGACCACTAAGGGTGGCACCCAAGGTTTGCCAGCCCAGTTCTTGATAAAGAAGGCTCTGTACTTTGCTAGTATAGGGAACATGACTGCTTTTAAAAGCATCTTTGTCTTGCTCACCTACGGGTTATTTTTGTTTCCCAACATCAATAACTTCGTCGATATCAACGCTATTAAGGTTTTCCTCATTGGAAACCCTGTGTCGACTTTGCTCGCAGATGCGTATCATTCTGTACACTTGGGAAATTTGTACAGCGGAGGGGAGATCACATGCTGTGTACCTTTGCTTTACAAATGGTTTATCTCTCACTTGCCCAAGTCTGCTGCTTTTTGGGATTGCAAGAGTGTCTTACGTTGGTCACAGAAGATCATGTCTCTCACCAATTCCGATATAGATTGGTGTAATAGGATTTATGAGGGAATCAGAATCATTGACCATTGTGGAAACTTCCCCAGCGTACCCCTCATAGGAACTAAAGGAGGAATCAACTATCATCCGATATTAGTTCTTCGTCAATTTGGATACCCGATGAGACACATCCCACTGGGTGTTCATCTGGAAGGTCTTTTCTTCAAAGAAGGAGAAAATGACAGAGCACTAAAGATGGAAATAGTGCAAGCTTGGAAACATGTTCATAAGAAAGGACGAGAGTCTCTGGGAAAACCGGACTGTGTCTCGGTGGAGCCTTATCTCCATTGGGTAAAAACTAGAGCTCTCAAGCTAAAGATGCCTTATCCTCGTTACGGAATTCTTCCGCCGAGGGAAACTGTCATGTACTTCATGACGGAAACTGAAAGGCTTCAGGTTACTCTCAACAAAGTTCAAAAGGAAAGAAGGTCTTGGAAGAACAAGTACCGCACCCTCGACGTAGAGTGTACCCAAATACAGCAATTACTGAAAGAGAAAGATGCTCTGATTGAAATTTTGGAGCAGCATGTTGTAGAGAATCAAGATGACCAAAGGAATTTGCTCGCTCCTTTCACCTGGAAAAGGAATGACAACCCGACAACGGCTCAAGCGCCCCGGTCAAAGAAGAGGACTTGGGACCCATTAGTTTAGGTTTCTGTTTCTGCACTTTGTAATCTACTGTATTTCCATTTCTGTAATCCTTTGGAATTCAATAAAAAGGGGTTTCCCCACTGTTTGATATTTGCAATCTAATTGTCGAAGTTTATTTTAATTAAACCTAAAAGCAATTAATATAATCATTGCATTCATCATTCTCACATCGCGTATTCTCCTTACCTACGAATCTCACGTTTGTGTCTCGATTCTAGAGTCAAACTGTCTCATTCGTATAATACTCGGGCCAATCGTCAGAAAAAGATGGATGATCTTGAGGAAGAAAATAGAGAGTTGAAAGAAGAGATCGACGCTCTGAGAGAGGATATGAGAAAGCTTCGTAACGACATGCAAGCCATGGCAGAAGCTCAGCTACAAAGAACTGTGATCTCAGAGATCACCTCAATGCCTATCATAGAAAAGTATGATCCTAGGTATCAGATGCCGAAAGATCGTCCTTGGGGCATGCCTGTTAACTATATCCCGGAAGGATATGTTCCGCCGATCACTGAAGATCGGGGAATCGCAACAGAAGCCGCTGGGCCTGAAGGTTACAAACTTCGGGAAAGCAAAGATGCCAGGGGCATACTCAAGACTCCTGAAGGTTACAAACTTCGGGAGGCGCCAAGACTTACTGCCGTAGTCACGGTACCACCCCCTGTGGTGCATACTGTCCCGGAAGGACAGATTCCACGGACACCTTCTGGTAAGAAGGAAACTATGTTTGACAGAATGGATGAATTCCAGGAGCAGTTCTTGGAAATGCAGAAAGAGCTGCAAGCCATTCGCGGTCAGGATCTATTTGGAAAGGACGCCGCAGACCTCTGCTTGGTCCCAAATGTGAAAGTCCCACACAAGTTCCAAGTGCCCGACTTTGAAAAATACAAGGGTAACTCTTGCCCTCAGAGCCATCTGGTGATGTACGCTCGGCGGATGTCAGCCCAGACGGAGAATCAGGACCTGCTGATTCACTACTTCCAGGATAGTTTAACCGGTGCCGCGCTCAAATGGTACATGGGTTTAAACCGTACTACGATCAGTACATTCAGAGATCTTGGTACTGCCTTCGTCCAACAATACAAGTACAATTTGGACATGGCACCCGACAGAGATCAACTCAGATCAATGTCGCAAAAGGAAAAGGAAACCTTTAAGGAGTATGCTCAAAGGTGGCGTGAAATTGCCGCTCAAATTTGTCCACCTCTTGAGGAAAAAGAGATGACAAAAATATTCTTAAAGACCTTAAGCTCATTTTACTATGACCGAATGGTTGCCAGTGCGCCCAGTGATTTCACCGAAATGGTCGGCATGGGTGTACGTCTTGAGGAAGCCGTCCGAGAAGGACGTTTGGTAAAAGACACTGGATCGACGAGCGGTACTAAAAAATACGGTAGTGCTCTCCCTAAGAAAAAAAGCAAGATATTGGGAATATTTCTCTCAGAAAGCAAAGGCGTCGTTCTCAGCCAGTAGCAGCTGTTACTCCTGCTATCGGCCCCGCGCCTGTTCCTATGTATCAACCTCAGGTTGCGTAGAGCCAACCTGACCAACAAAGGACACAACAGCCTCTTCAGCAGGCTCGTCCTCCATATAACAACAACCGTACAACACGGCCACCAGGATTTGATCCTATACCTGTAACGTACGCAGAGCTGTTTCCGTTACTGCTGGCTAAGGGGCACATTCAGACTAAGTCTCCCCTTTCAGTTCCAGAAAATCCGCCTTTTTGGTTTAAAGCGGATCAAACATGTCCTTATCATCAAGGAGGTTCAGGGCATAACATTGACACTTGTCTCAATTTCAAATCCGACGTGCAAAATATTGTTAGGAGCGGGCTCTTATCTTTCAAAGATATGAATCCTAATGTTCTCACGAACCCGCTGCCTCAACACGAGAAAGCTGCAGTCAATCTGATTGAGAAAGAGACTAACAATGTCTATCAAATTCACGATGTACTCTTGTTGAAGACCAACCTGGTCAAGATGCATTGTAGACAGAGTGGATATGGCCATGTGCCACCTCATAACTATCATCAGTGTGATATCTGCTCTAAAGATAACCAAGGATGTTTGGTAGTGCAATCAGCTCTACAGGAACAAATGGATCTCGGATGGATCCAGGAGCACCGAGTTCGTGGAGTTAACATGGTTTACACGAATTCCAATGTCATTCAAAACCACGACATCCGTGCGATGAATGTCAACTTGGTGACAATGCACTCAAGGCAAAGCCAGTATCATAATCTGCCGCGGCACGATTACAGTTTCTGTCTGATTTGCTCGGTAAACAAACAGGGATGCTCTTTCATACAAGAGGCCCTCTAGCGTCAGATGGATCTTGGATGGATCCAAGACTACCATGATAGGAACTCCTATCAAATCAACATGGTTCAGATCTTCGACATCCACGTGATGAATACCAACCTGGTAGAGTTACATGCTGAGCAGGTCCGACTCGGATTCTTAATATCACATGACTATCAAAATTGTAAAGCAGGTTGCGAAAACTATCGAGGTTGTACCCTTGTCCAGGAGGCACTTCAGCACTTGTTAAATCACTGGTGGATGCCAATCTATATGGACAAAGATACTCAGCAGATTAGTATCAATCACAGGAATCCTACTCGTCGTCAAAGTCAGGATGTCCGATCAATGGAAGGTAACCTAGTGAGGTTACATTGTATTCAAAGTGGGCGTGGCCAGGTGCCACCACACAACTATGACAGTTGTAGCGTCTGTTCGGAAAGTAACCAAGGGTGTTACCTTGTGAGAGCAGCTCTTCAGGGTCAGATCGATCATGGAGAAATTCATCCATATCCAGGTTCAGGACCCATCATTTGGTCGCCGAACTACCTTGCCGATCAAGTTGAGGATGTTGTCACGATCTCTGGTCATCACCAGATCAGGGATGTTTTTGCCATCGTCCCTCTACTTGACGAATCTAGAGTTCCCAACCAGGAACGGATCGAGATTACTTATGATGGTCAGAAAAATCAGAAGGTTCCCATAGTCATCTATCTACCGGGGCCACTACCGTATGAATCAGCTAAGGCGATCCCTTATAAATACGGTGCAACGACAATTGAAAATGGAAAGGAAATTCCATTACCCTCCGTCGTGAATATTACAGACGTCAGTCGTGTAACACGGAGTGGTAGAATCTTCAACCGAGGGGTTGGAGAAGCTAACAAAGAAAAGGAACTTCAGGCAGAAATTCCTGATCCACCAGTCGGTCAATCTAGTAATCCCGACTTTTCAAAAGACAAAGATGAGATGCTAAAGCTCATCCAAAGGAGTGAATATAACATCGTTGATCAACTGTTACAGACTCCTTCAAAGATCTCGGTATTATCACTGTTACTCAGTTCAGAAGCCCACAGGGAGACTCTACAGAAAGTCTTGGAGCAAGCCTTTGTGGAACAAGATGTAACAATCAGACAATTCGATAACATTGTCTCTAACATCACTTCCTACAATAATTTGGGATTTAGTGATGAGGAATTACCTGAAGAGGGTCGTCGTCATAACTTGGCGCTCAATATCACAGTTAACTGTCAGGGCGATGCTTTAGCCAACGTACTGGTAGACACAGGGTCAGCCCTGAATGTTATGCCGAAGTCCACTTTGACGCAATTATCATTCAAGGGCCCTCCGATGAGAGTCAGCGAGGTCATCGTCAAAGCATTCGACGGATCCAGAAAAACAGTTATCGGCGAAGTTGATCTTCCCATAACTATTGGTCCTCACACTTTCCAAATCACTTTCCAGGTCATGGACATCCGGCCAACATACAGTTGTTTATTAGGAAGACCTTGGATACATCAGGCTGGAGCGGTTACTTCAACCCTCCACCAAAAGCTAAAGTTCGTCAAGAACGATCAACTTGTCACGGTTTGTGGGGAACAAGCCTTGCTTGTAAGCAACTTATCATCATCTACTTGTGTGGAACCCGAGGAGGTTATTGGAACTCAGTTCCAAGCACTATCGGTGAGCAAGAACGATCAGTACAAAGAAGGAACTTCAATTTATTCATACAAAGATGCTATCAAAGCGGTCGAGAGTACCGATACAACAGGATGGGGACGGCTTGCCATTCCTATTGACAATAAAACAAAGAAGGGTCTTGGTTTTTCTGCGACCTGTACCCAGACAGCCGCCAACGATGAAAGTCTTCATCCCCTTCAAAACTTCTTCCACAATGGAGGTTTTCTTCACCCAGTGTCTCAGACAGTTCATGCTATCAATAAGGAAGATCCCTCTGACACAGATGAAGAATGGAAGTCCTACCTTAACAAGGACGGCTATATGTCTCAGGAAGAGGTGCCTATGCCTTTTTGCTTTCCTACAGAAAGTCCGAGATTTATACCAAGATCAGATGTCAAAATGATCTATGGAGATTGTGATCCGGAAGGATGCCGTGCTCCGCCAAATTCATTAGAGGAAGACACTCTGATGAAAGACAACTTTGACCGCAATTACTATGGCCCGATGGATGGTCTGCCAATGTGGCAGCCTTACCCAGGAAACTTGGGGCAAGAAAGTCAGCCGAATAATGAAACTCAGTTGAGCGTCATTGAACAGAATACCTATGTCCCCACCATGTCATGGGATCAACACTCAGGTCATTCGGAAACTACTCAACATGAAGATGAATTCGCAACGTTTGCAGGACTAGAATTCATCAACTATGCTTTTCCCGAGGTCAACGTCATCAAGAGAATTGACTCCTCCAGTTCCAAAGAAGTTTGGGACACTTTGGGACAACCAAGTGGAAAATTCGACTATATGGTCAAGTACACCGCTCCCGAAAGGTCTCGTATCAGGCTCGAAGACATCCAGCCAACTGGATGGGGAGATACAGCTGAGAGCACAAACGCTATGCAAAATACAACAGATTCCAATGATCCTGCTCCACCAGAAATCAGCGTCATTTCTGAAGACAAATCAAGGAAGGTGCCAGACTTTGTGATTCACCGAGGAGTTCGCCACCAATGGGTTACCGTCAAGGTCCCGAAGGTCGTTCATCAGTCAAAGTAATTGCCATCTTTAAACCTTTCACCCTGCCCAGGTGAAACAGATGTTTTGATAGGGCTCGTTTTCTGTAAACCTCCCTCTTCGCTTTGCCCAAAGCGACAGAGTTTTGTTTTATAGGGCTGTAGTTTCAAGATTCGACTTGTTCATTAATAAAATAACGTCGTTCTGTAATTTCCGCATTAATTACTGTTTTCTCTTTTTGCTTTTTCAGAAAATGGTAATCCTAAAAAAACATTCAATAATAAAAACAAGCAGTAAAATAAATACACTGCACACACTTGCATTTTCTCTATCTCTTCTAAACACGAATCATCACGTCATGCAGATTGCTTGTTTTATACCCCGTTGAAACATACGATCCGATGCCTTCTTCCAACTTTGAGTTCCCGGTATTCGAGGCTGAAGAAGAAAATGACAACGAAATTCCAGAAGAGATCTCCCGACTACTCAGACAAGAGGAAAAGTCCATTGAACCTCACAAAGAACCGTTGGAAACGGTAAACTTGGGTTCAGAAAAAGAGAGAAAAGAAATCAGGATCGGAGCATTGCTCAGTCCAACTGCCAGAGAGGGTTTGATAAAGCTTCTCAAAGAATTCCCCGATGTGTTCGCTTGGTCCTATCAGGATATGCCAGGGTTGGATACCAGCATCGTGGAACATCACTTACCGTTGAGATCGGAATGTCCGTCAGTAAAGCAAAGGTTGAGACGCACTCACCCGGACATGGCCATCAAAATCAAAGAGGAGGTACAGAAATAGATCGACGCGGGTTTCCTCGCTACATCTGAATATCCTCAATGGTTAGCCAACATCGTACCCGTTCCCAAAAAGGGCGGAAGGGTCAGAATGTGTGTTGATTACAGAGATTTGAACAAGGCAGGTCCAAAGGACGACTTTCCTTTACCACACATTGACATGCTGGTTGACAGCACAACAAGGTTCAAAGTATTCTCCTTTATGGATGGATTCTCGGGCTATAACCAGATCAAAATGGCGCCGAAAGACATGGAGAAAACTTCGTTCATTACCCCATGGGGTACCTTTTGTTACAAGGTAGTGCCGTTCGGTTTGAAGAATGCCGGGGCAACCTATCAAAGGGCCATGACTACTCTGTTTCATGACATGATACACAAAGAAATCGAGGTATATGTCGATGATTTGATTTCAAAATCAAGAACAGAGGATGAGCACGTTGAACATCTGTCAAAATTGTTCGAACGTCTAAGAAAATTCAAGCTCCGCTTGAATCCCAACAAGTGCACCTTCGGTGTCCGTTCAGGGAAACTACTAGGGTTCATCGTCAGCCAGAAAGGAATTGAGGTTGATCCTGACAAGGTCAAGGCCATTCAAGAAATGCCTTCTCCGAAAACTGAAAAACAAGTCAGAGGATTCCTGGGACGTTTGAACTACATCTCCAGATTCATATTCCTTATGACCGCCACTTGTGCGCCGATTTTCAAGCTATTGAAAAAGAATCAGGATTGCGTTTGGTCAGAGGACTGCCAAACTGCCTTCGACAGTATTAAGGAATATCTGTTGAATCCTCCGATCCTATCGCCTCCAGTGGAAGGAAGACCACTGATCATTTACCTCACAGTCCTAGAGGACTCAATGGGATGTGTACTTGGCCAACAAGACGAAACTAAACGGAAAGAGTCTGCCATTTACTATCTAAGCAAGAAATTTACCGAATGCGAGACTCGGTACACAATGCTTGAGAAAACTTGTTGCGCTTTGGCTTGGGCAGCCAAACGTCTTCGCCAGTACATGATTCGTCATACTACTTGGTTGGTCTCCGAAATGGATCCAATCAAGTACGTTTTCGAAAAACCTGCTCTCACGGGAAGGATTGCCCGTTGGCAGATGTTACTATCAGAATATGATATAGAGTACCACGCTCAGAAAGCCGTTAAAGGAAGTATTTTAGCCGATCATTTGGCTCATCAACCGATTGACGATCAAGAATCAATCGGGTTTGACTTCCCAGACGAAGATGTCATGTATCTAAAGATGAAAGATTGCGATGAACCGCTACCCAGTGAAGGGCCAGAACCAGGTTCCCAGTGGGGACTTATCTTTGACGGAGCAGTCAATCATTATGGAAACGGAATTGGGGCAATCATTGTTACCCCTCAGGGTTCCCACATTCCTTTCACTGCCAGACTTACGTTCAAATGTACGAACAACGAGGCCGAATACGAAGCATGTATCATGGGTCTCGAAGAAGCGATTGATTTAAGGATCAAAAACTTGGACGTATACGGCGATTCAGCCCTAGTTATTAACCAGATAAAAGGAGATTGGAACACATACCAATCAGGGCTGATTCCTTACAAAGATTACGCAAGAAGGTTGTTACCCTTCTTCAACAGAGTCGACTTTCATCACATCCCTCGTGATGAGAATCACATGGCTGATGCATTGGCCACTCTCTCTTCCATGATTAGTGTAGGTCGATGGAATGACATACCTAAGATTGACATTATGCGCCTTAAACAGCCCGCTTACATCTTTACGATTGAAGCAGTCATAGACGACAGACCTTGGTATCACGATATCAAATGCTTCCTTCAGAAACAAGAGTACCCATCTGGGGCACTCAGAAAAGACAGGAAAACCCTCAGAAGATTGGCTGGAAACTTCTTCCTGGGCGGTGACACTCTTTATAAGAGAAATTTTGACATGGTCTTGCTCCGATGCGTCGACAGACCAGAAGCAGACGTGCTCATGAAAGAAATTCATGAAGGATCCTTTGGCACTCATGCCAACAGACACACAATGGCGAGAAAAATTCTCAGGGCCGGGTACTATTGGTTGACCATGGAATCCGACTGCTACAAGTACATGAGGAGGTGTCACAAGTGTCAGATATACTCCGACAAAATTCATGTACCGCCATCACATCTCAAAGTTCTTTCTTCCCCGTGGCCTTTTTCCATATGGGGAATCGATATGATTGGTATGATTGAGCCCAAGGCTTCAAACGGACATCGGTTCATCCTGGTAGCCATTGACTATTTCACCAAGTGGGTCGAAGCAGCGTCATTCGCCAATGTAACCCGACAAGTGGTGGTCCGATTTATCAAAAACAATATCATCTGTCGTTATGGTGTTCCAAGCGAGATCATTACTGATAATGCATCTAACTTGAATAATAAGATGATGAAAGATTTATGCACAGAGTTCAAGATCGAACACCATAACTCATCTCCCTACCGACCCAAGATGAACGGAGCGGTAGAAGCGGCTAACAAGAACATCAAGAAGATCGTTCAAAAAATGGTTGTAACCTATAAAGATTGGCACGAGATGCTACCCTTTGCTCTTCATGGTTATCGCACATCTGTCCGTACTTCAACAGGGGCTACCCCTTTCTCTCTAGTATATGGCATGGAGGCAGTGCTTCCCATAGAAGTAGAGATCCCGTCAATCATGGTTCTGATGGAAGCTAAGCTCACCGAGGCTGAATAGTGTCAAAGTCGACACGACGAACTGAACCTGATCGAAGAAAAGAGAATCACGGCACTATGCCACGGTCAGTTGTATCAACAGAGAATGAAAAGGGCGTTCGACAAAAAGGTCCGACCGCGTATCTTCAGAAAAGGAGACCTTGTGCTCAAGAAGATACAATCATTTCTCACTGACTCTCGGGGCAAATGGACCCCAAATTATGATGGCCCCTATGTGGTCACGAAAGCTTTCTCAGGCGGCGCCTTGAGACTTGCAACCATGGACGGAGAGGAATTTGCCTACCCCACGAATGTTGATGTAGTCAAGAAATACTTCGCCTAAACTAAAAAAAAAACGTCTCGGTGGATTGAAAACTCGAAAGGGCGGTCCAGGCAAAAGTTAGAGACATGAAAAAAAAAGAATCATCCCGATGGATTGGAAATCTTATAGTACAATCCAGGAAAAAGGTAGGGATAATGGCAAGTAACTATGTTCAACAGAGGCAAGTCCCTCAGCAGTAGTTACATCATCTATCGGAGGAAATCTCCAGTCAAAGGTCATCTTCGACAGAAGCTCAGGATGCCCCGAATTCAAAGTTGGTAGAAGGATAGTGGTCGTTATGTTTCAACGTAGCCCTTTTCCCTGTAAATTACTGTTTTCTAACTTTGTATATACTCTTTGGAATCACGCGTTTGGCTGATCTCCATCTTATCAATAAAATTTGAGCCCTTGTGCTTTTGTTTGTAATTCTTGCTTGTTTTAGCTTTACAGAACGACGTTGTTTAAATTTAATCAGCGATTCTTGAAATAAAACAAAAATAAATTTACTTGTTAAACTTTTTCTGCTTTTAAATTAAAGATGGCATTTCTTTTGACTGTTGAACATCAGAAGAACATCGATTGCTTCTCCCGAAGTAAGCGAACTTCAAAGTACAGAATCAAAGTACTCCTTCTAAGCCAGTATGCCTGAATGAAGGGATCAACTGTGTCAGAGACCTTGTTTCGTCTGACATCCTCGGCCGAGTTCTCATCTCCTAAGCCCGATCAACATAGCTCCCAACGGGACTATCTCGCCTAAGCAAGGTGGAATCGCTATTTTGAATCAACGGTACTTCTTCGCCCCGCGATGGCCGAGTATCCAATTGTGTTCATCCATTAGTCTGTATGTCGCGTCTGTTTTGTCAGCATATACATACATACTTCATGCATTTTTTGATTTGCATTTACATTTCATATTGCATTACTATCACTTGAGTCGGTCTTGTCCCCTAGTGATAAACAGTTTTCTCAATCGAGTTTGTCAGTTCTTTCCTCGTCAGGAAGTGTTGCGTCTGCACAATCTCGCCACCAGTGTATCTTTAGATCAGAGTCGGCACTTGGCCACTTTGATAACTTGAACCTCTGAAAAGCCAGAGAAAACTCTCAATAAACATCACTCTTCGCCATTGAAGATGATATCCTTGCTTTCTCGGATTAAGGAAAATCCACAGAGAAAGCCTCGTGATCAGAGATTCGGCAGTACATCAGTATTTCTCCGAAAAGTCGTTGATGAAAAGGTCATCGACACCTCAAAATTGGACCCCATCATATGGCATTTCTCCGGGAAGATCCCGAGAAAAGTATGATGAAAGATCCCAAATGAAAACAGTCTCTCAAGAGACTCGCTTTCCCCAGTAGAAATAAATGGCGTCTCCAACAGAGAAGTTTGTACAACTCTACAACTCAGACGACTGGGTTCCCCAGCAAGTCTGACATCAAAACTTTTTCCACTCAAATGGCATCTCCCCAGGAAAATTCGGCGAGAAGTTTGAAGGAAAGCCGCTACGAATAGCGTCCCTTGTCAAGAAAGTTTATTGACAAAAGAAACTAAGACCAGTTCTTGGTAGGAAACCAGGATCGAGGGGAAGTTTAAATCAGAAACTAAGACCAGTTCCTTGGTAGGAAACCAGGATCGAGGGGAAGTTTATTTCAAAAGAGACTGAGACCAGTTCCTTGGTAGGAAACCAGGATCGAGGGGAAGTTTACCTTTTTTAAGCCTCATTGCTTAGCTAAAGAAGATGAATGCGTAAGCTACCATTCATAACCACCATCAAAATTTCGGATATTCCGATATTTAATCCTCTTGCACCCCGAATGCCCGAATCCTTTCGTCATTCGTACCTTCGGGTCCAAGAAGATTAAATAGGGGCATCTGTAATACCCCAAATTTTGACCACTTAGATTTCCCATCATTGTGAAAATCATCATCACAATATGGATGAACCATCATGCTTCATCAGTCTCCCCAAAGATGGGTGAGCATCCAATACAATCAAAATTAGGGTTTCAAGCCCTCTCTGAGTGCTTAGACAAAGGATCAATCAAGAAATGACATGATCTTCAACTTGTCTAATCTCTCAAATATCCACAATGGATCAAAAAGGACTCCCACTTCAAGGATTAAGCACAAGGCTGCTCCCTTCTAGGTGGATCAAGTCTCAAGATCGACAGTGTCACCAAATTAGGGTTTTGGTCGACTAGGGCCTCCAGATGGAAATTTTCATCTGGGCATAAGGCAATGATCCAAAACATAACCTAATATACTTCATGGAACCTCATGAACCCATGCATCAAGTCAATTTTGCCTCAGGGGATGCATTCATAAAAAATCAGGAATTAGGGTTTCTTGACCTAATTCACCCCTAAGTTGACTTTTGGGACAAACCATGAGCCAAGACCTCAAGATATGATTTGAGGGTATCTAATATACCATATTGATCCATTTGGAATAATGGATTGATCCAAGAAGCTTGAGCAACAAGTCTCAATTTCATCTGCACCACAATTAGGGTTTTAAGGGAAAAGTCAACTGTAACTTTGACTTTTGACCAAGACATGCTCCCAAACCCTAATACATGAGTGAATATACCCTATGACACCCATGGAACATGTCCATCAAGTTTGATTTAGGTCAAGGACATGATTTCCTGAAGAATTGCACAGTTTGGAATTCATCTGATAAAAAGTCAACTATGCACAAAAGTCAACTTTGACTTTTTGAGATTTTTCACCAAAATGGATTTTTAACCCTAAAATGATGTTAATGTATGATTTGAATCATCATTCATCAAGAAAAATCAAGAAAAGTGAGATAACTTGTAAAAGGGGTAACCATAAAACTTAGAAATTTTTCTAAGTTAAAAATAAAGTGGCAAAGGTACCAACTTTGGAGGACCATAACTCCTAAACCACAAGGCCATTTTTTCTCATCCAAATATGGATTTGTAGCCCTCATTATCACCTACAAAAACTTCAACTACAAGTCATTCCAATTCATTAAGGATTTTGATTTATGGAGTGATCAAAGTGGCTGAAAAGTGAAAATGTCACTTTTTCCAACACTTAGTGAAATTTTCACTAAGTCAGATTTTGCTTCATTTTTTGCCAAATGTAGGGGGATTTTTCACTTGGAATCAAAAGAGATCAAAACCAAACTTGTTCAAACAGTTGTTGTATCATGTAAGAGCTTTCCAAAATGGCCAAGAACATTGCCAAATTCAACCTACATCATGAGATACAACACTGGCAAGTTGCCCTGCTGAAATCTGTCAAGGCAAGGCAGAATTTGCATTTTGGCTCGATTTGCCAAAATCAGCCAATTTCAATAGTTCCTATCCACTTGGACACCTCAGAGGATTGAATCCAAAGGGGACAATCACTGAGCCAAGCCTCCAAGGTCCAAGGAACAAGGAATATCATGTTGAACCTAGAATGGCCAAAATAGGGACAAGACTTCAAATTTGGAATGAGGCATTCAATGGAACCATCAAGGTGGCATGGACTGAGCCATTCTCATCTGAAATCAGTCAAGACTTATCCAAGACCAAGGGTACCAAAGCTCTGTGCCCTAACCTTTAGTCAATGGCTAGAGGAGACTTGGATTTTCATTTGCCAACATTGGCCAAACCTACTTACCAGCTGCCATGCACTATTCCTTGCAAAACAAACTTGTTCTACTATAAATAGAGCTCAATTGTGGTCAGTTTAAGTACACCAAAGCCATCTAACAGATGCTTTCCTCAAAATCTCTTTCTCTTGGCAAAAATGCCTTTCTTAGCAAGGTAGCTATCGGGTTTTGAGTTTGAGAGCAATTCTGCACAAACCAATCACTCACACACCTCACATACATCACATATGAGCTGATCAAACACTCACATAACTTCTGAAACATCAATTTCATGAAATCACCAGCTGGTTGCTCAAATTTTCAAACAAGGTGCAGCTGAGGTACCACAAAATGATCCAGCCAATTTCAATCAAGTCCAACCATCCAAACACAATCCATAGGGTGTAGGGAAGCTGTCCAGATCATCGCAACTCATCTGTAACACCTCCAAATCAAAAATCACTTTGAACTTGCTGTCACGGCTTGGAGGTAAGCACATACTTGGTCATCTCTCAATCTATGCATATTTCCTCGCACAATAATTTGGCCATATGTTCATAATCATGCATGGAATGTTTTCCCTCAATTAATTGCATTGTTTGAATCGTGTATCAAAAATCCTAGCCTTCATGCAGAAATTAGGGTTATTGAGGTTTCTTCGTGATTTCTTGTTGTATGTTTAATTTAAATGAAATTAAAGTACATAGACATGATCGTGAGGTTGAGACGAGCATAATGATATGTGGATTGCATGATATGATTACGTATTCATGGAGATTGGATAGAAAACGCAAATCTGAGAAACCAAGAACACGCGCGTGTTCTTCAGCTTGTTCTTGGCGCCTTTTTTTTAAAATTCAAATATTTGAATTTTGTGATTTTGTTTAATTGATTCAAAAATTAATTTCTCTCTGAGTTTTAATGATTTTGAGTTGATTCTTTTTTTAATAATTCACACAAATGTTAAAATATTTTATTTTATAAAAAAATCCCAAAAATATTATTTATTTCATATAATTGATATTTTTGTAAAGAATTAATATTTTTGATTGTTTTTGGCATTTTAAATATTTTTTCTACATTGATTTTGCAACTTTTAATGCTTTCTAATTATTTTGTAGGTCAATACTTAATTTTTGAAGCATTAATCCAAGATCACAATTTGTTTTCCATGTGTTAAACAATTTTTGATCATTTTAATTGAATTTTTATTCAATTAAATACATTTTGAAAACAAATTACGGTTTTGGATTAATTCAACCCTCATAAATCATTTTCAAAACACTTTGGGCCTCTATTAGACTGTAAGACCCAATCCTTTTTTTGACCAAATCATCTTTGGGCCTCACTTATTGTATAAGTCCCGATACCGTCAAAAAACAAACGGCGCGATCGTCGCCTTTTCAAAAATCATCTGAGCCTACCCTCGAGTAGTAAGACCCATTTATTTTTCTTCAAAACTTTTTGGGCCTCTTGAGAGAGTGTAAGACCCATCCCCCCTTGTACAAAAACTTTTTGGGCCTCACTCATTGTATAAGTCCCTCTGTACAAGTAAACGGCGCGATCCTCGCCCGTTTAAAAATAAAAACCATCTGGGCCTACCCTCGAGTAGTAAGACCCATTTCTTTTTCTTTAAAACACTTTGGGCCTCTAAATAGAGTGTAAGACCCAATCCCCCTTTTAACCAAAAACATTTTGGGCCTCACTTATTGTATAAGTCCCTCTGCGTTAAAAGAAAACCTCGGCGCGATCGCCATTTTTAAACGAAAAATCATTTGGGCCTACCCTCGTGTTATAAGCCTCACTCTTTTCTTTAAACCCTTTTTTGGGCCTCTTGAGAGAGTGTAAGACCCGTCCCTTTGTACAGAAAAACTTTTTGGGCCTCAGTCACTTGTATAAGTCCCTCTGTACAAATTCAAACAGTGCGCTCACTGATAAAACCCTGGGCCTCTCCTTGAGCTGTAAGCCCCAAATCTTTCTTTTTCAAAGCACTTTCTCCTTTGATTTTGAATATACTGTTGTTTTCAATCTTTCTTTGTTGAGCAACTAACCAAACAACATGGAAGCACTACAACCGAGTAAGTGGTTATCGCTTTAATTTACTGCTTTCATATTATAAACTGTATTGTGGGGCTGCTCACTGTAAGTCTTCTTTCATAAACTCATATCTACTGTGTAATAATAGTATAGATATTTCGAGTTTCCCTGGCAACTACGTCTAGAACTAGGTGACGCCGTTTCACTTATTCGTAGAAATAGACGCCTAGATCCCCAATAGGAGCACCAGATACAGTCTTCTCTTCGGCTGTCCTCCTTAGGAATCGTCAAGAAGCTCTACTCCCCAAGATGAATGTATTCTCCGTGAATGGCATCTTTGAGTTTCTTCCCAATTCTCGAACTTTCCTGACTTGATCTATTCCTTGTGGATAGCTTGCCTTGAATGTCTCGGGGTTTGGGTACCCACTACGGTCATAATCTTGGACCTTAACTAAGGAACCCTCTTTAAAAGTTAAAAGTCGCTGGATAGTAAACCTCGCACGTTTACCAGTGGTTTTCATCTTTAAAAGAGTTATCTCTCCTAATGGAAAGGAGATGATAGACCCATGGGCTTCTTAAAAGCATCGGCCTCCTCTTGGGCATTATTCAAGGACCCTACGGCTTCTTAGAAGTATTCACAGCCTCCTCTTAGGCTTCGTATAATGATCTCTTCCTTCGGGAATGATAGCCTCCTCTTGGGCTTCGTATAAGGACCCGTCGGCTTCTTAAAAGTTTCTAGCCTCCTCTTGGGCTTCGTACAAATTGTCCCGACGACCTCCTAGAGGTATAGGAACAAAACCTAGTCATCCTCATAGAACAGTCCTTTCATAGAGTCTACTACTGTTTCTCGAAGCATAGTACAAAAGATAAAACTCTAGACACGGACAGTCTAACTTCCTTGAGTCTCAAAGACATTCTCAAGCACCCTTCGTTAAATAGGAAGGGAACCCGCAGACTCGGATAGTCTCGATACCCTTTGGATTTCCCGTTTCCTCAAAGAGAAGGAAATATCCCTGATCTTCAAATTAAATCCCTGTGTACAGTGTTACTCATATAAGAACTGATTTTCTCTTTTAAAATCAGTATATTGGATCTGTCACTCAACTGAAACAGTTACAATAGCCTCCATCTCGGGCTTCGTACGAGATACCAAAATTCTCCCCAGTGGAGTCAAAACAACCTTTTCGCCTCTCTCTCGGGCTTTGTACGAGATACAAAAACACTCTATTACTGAGTATAAAAGATTCTCCAACTGATTCAACTCTTTGCTAGCCTCCTCTTATGCTTTGTATAACGATATGCCCCACTGGGTCAAAAACTTTTAGCCTCTCTCTCGGGCTTTGTACGAGACACAAAATAACCTCCTCTTAGGCTTTGTATAATGATTTTCCTAGCGGAAATTAGCCTCCTCTTAGGCTTTGTATAAGAAAACCACTGGTTGATCCAATCGACCTTTTAGCATCAAAGTTGTGCCTCGTTCACAGTACACAAACATCAACAACTCCTTTCCCTTCATCTAATCGCTGTAAGCGGCAAGCCTCTGGATCATCTACATCCATGCCACTGTCCCTCTTTTAGCATGAGAAATTCCTAAGGAAAGATGGCATTGCTCTACACTGAGTTAAAGTCTTCTCCTTCAGGTTAAAACCCTTTCTTCGAAAATTATGGCATTGCTCGGATCCGCGTATCCCAGTTAAAGTAATTCTCCTTCCCCCTCTTTTGACATGACAAATTCTCTCTAAAGCCGAGGTCTTTCAGCTTCACGTCTTGGGCTTTGAACAAGACACAAATAGACTTTTTAGCTTCACATCTTGGGCTTTGAACAAGATACAAATCACCTTTCGCTTCATGTCTTGGGCTTTGAACAAGACACCAAAACACCCCTTTCCTCCCATAGAATAGGAGGAACTACGAATGCTCTGATTTCCCTGTTTCGGTAAACGGGAATACGTAGGCATAAGATCGAAAGAAAAGATCTTAGCGAGCGCAATCAACAAAAAACCCAAATCCCACATCTTCGTCAATCAAAAGCAGTATTCAAAAGCATCAGTCCTAACATCCTAATCCTTGTTCCCCGCCAGAAACCTTCTGCCCAGGTAAAAAAGAAAGAGAACCGTATTGGCGAAAATACAAATAACCAGTACAAAGGGCCCCCCACATTGATAGCATCCGTAACCTAACAGACCGCTGTTTAAACTCAGTATGCAAGCAGGGTTAATTGGAGACATCTATTTCCCTTCCTTATTCCGCTCACAATAGGATAAAAAATGAATCGACCTGTAGTTTAAAGCTCAAACCGCAGAGAGCGACCAACGCTTAAGAACCGCGTCCAAAATCGCTCGCTACAGGTTGTACCCCAGTAGGCATCTATGAAGGACAGTAGTTTGAAACCTGCAGAATTGTCGACCAGCTGGTCGATGTTAGGCAAAGGATAAGAGTCTTTCGGGCATGCCCGGTTAAGGTCGGTATAGTCAACACACATCCTTCATTTTCCATTATTCTTTTTGACAAGTACAACATTGGACAGCCAGGTCGTGTACCTGGCCTCTGAAATAAAATTTGCCTCTAGGAGGTCTTTTACAGCTTTTTCAGCAGCTTCCGCTTTTTTGGGATACTGCCTACGCCTATGTTGAACTATGGCCCTAGCAGGTGGATCGACGGTGAGCTGATGGCAGGCCACCTCTAGGTCGAGGCCAGACATCTCAGAGGCGCTCCATGCGAACAGATCAGCGTTCTCCCAAAGACATTCCTTCAGCTGCTTCTTCGCCAGGTCGGGGAGTCCGGCGCCAATCTTTACGCTCCAGTCTGGATCATCTCCGAGGGCGACGAGCTCAAAGTCTCCGTCTGGAATAGGGCGCATTGGGTGGAGAGGTTGCCCATTGATTTCCGCTTGGAGGTCGTGGTCAGTTGCGTTGAGGTCGAGGTCGACCGCGTTGACGCGCGGGAGTGGCCTCTGCACTGCTTCCGGGGATGGTTTTGCTCCGGTCTTGGGCTTGGTGCCGATGGAACCCAGGCCTTTGGTCGTTGCGTTGAATCACCTCCTGGCCACTTCAATGTCCCCATACATAGTGACGACCTGGCCCCTGGTCGTGTAGTACTTCATCTTCAGATGCACTGTCGATGGTACCACTGTGAGTTCGGCCAGAGTGGTCCTCCCCAGGATGCAGTTGTAGAGGGATAGACATTCGACCACCAAGAAGTGGGTCTTGACTTGTTGGGCCGTATCCTCGCTCCCGAAAGTGACCATTAGTTCAACATAACCCCATGGTCTGGTGGTGGTGTCATTGAACCCCTGTAGATCCGAGCCCACGTAAGGGGTCAAATGCTTCTCGTCGAGCTGGAGGGTCTCGAAGAGGTGGGCGTACATGATGTCCACCGAGCTCCCCTGGTCGAACAAAATCATGCAGACGTCGAAGTTGGCCATCTGTGCCCGGATCAATAGGGGAATGGTGGCATTGGGCGCTCTGCTTGGCAGCTCCTCTAGATAGAAAGTGATGGGGTTCAAATTACCTCACACATTCTCGAGGGTGGTGGTCTTCGCTGAGGTCGCGAATTCCAGTTCGTCAAATTTCCGCTTGATCGACCCGACGGAGACCTTCTCGAAACCTCCGCCTGATATGACCATTGCCTTGGGGAAGCTCTCCCATGTGCTGCGGGAAGTGACGGGGTCTTCATAGGGGAAGTTCGCCCACATGTTGCGGACTGCCTCTTGGTTCTCGATTCCCTCGGGGACGAAAAAGTCCTCGGGTCGAGTGACGTTGAGGGTGACTTGCAGGCGGTTTTCCCTGGCGGGAGGTGTTGTCTCCTCGACTCTTTGAGCATCTCGGGCATCCGACCGAGGAGCTTCATTCCTCTTAGCGTACTGCTTTAGATGCCCTTCTTTGATCAGGATTTCAATTGCGTCCTTGAGGTGGACGCAATCTTCTATGACATGTCCATGGCTCCGGTGGAACCTGCAATACTTGGACTTGTCTGTGTTTGATTTGGGGGGTGTCGGCTTTGGAAAATGGACACCCCCTTTTTAAAACTCCGAGTTAGCGCACTCGTTGAGAATTTGCTCGCGGGGAGCGTTGAACGGAGTGTACTCCGTGAACTGGCTAGCTGGTCCCCTCGGTTCACGAAAGTCCCTGGGACGGTTTTCGCATCTCTTCTCTCCCCCACACTGAGGAGGGAGGAGAGCCTTCATCTCTTTGGCCACGGGGGCCATCCCGACATCTTGAGTCGAGGGCTATTTGGGCAACCTTCGACTCTTTGAACTCGATGTATGATTGAGCTCGGTGGAGGAGGTCTTCCAAGTTGCGGGGTCTATGGATGCCCACAGACTTGGCGAACTCAGTCCCGATACGTAGTCCTCGTACGATCAGGAACTTCTTCATGTCGTCGGTCGTGTGGACCTCGACAGCTTCTCGGTTGAATCTCTCGATGTATTCTTTTAGAGATTCGCTCTTCCCCTGGAGGATGCCTTCCAATGAGGCTACCATCTTCGGATGTCGGCGAGACGTGATGAAATGCTTAGAGAAACGTCTCTTCAGTTGCCTCCAGGACGTGATTGAATCAGGCGCTAGATTTTTATACCAAGTCATGGCGCATTTCTGAAGAGTGGTCGGGAAGAGCCTGCACTTGATAGCTCCCCCGACATTTCTATAGTTGAGCATGACTTCAAAGCTCTCGACGTGATCATCGGGGTCGGCTGTGCCGTCATAGGTCCCCAGTGGTGGAGGTTTCTCCATGCCCACAGGGATAGGTGTGTCCATGATCTCCCTGGACAGAGGGGTCCTCTGGTCGTCCTCATCACTTCTAATTGGTGACCGTGATGGGGAGCGATGGCCTCGACCAGGTCCATGTCGTCGAGGAGAGTTTCTGGAGCGGTTCCTCGGCCTCTCGTCGTTAGCCTTGCTTCTCTTCCTGGTCAGGGAGCCCCTTGGTTCCTGCGGAGGGGGAGAGCGATGGCGTTTCAGGGCCGCCACGGGTTGGAGTCGCTCCAATCGTGGTCGGCGGCCCTCACGTTGCGGGGAAGGACTGCGAGAGTTCGCAAGGGGAGTCCTTTGCAGGGAAGGAGGACGGTTGGGAGATGGCGGGTGACGATGTCTTCGCGGGGAAGAGCGTCGTGGTCGCCCTCTCTCGAGCACTTTGATCCTGTGATTCTGCTGGGCAATCATTTGCTTGGTCTGGTTGACCAAGGCAAATAGGGCCACCGTGCCCGAATCCGCGTCTGGTGTTGGAGCGACTGGCTGGTAGATAACCGGCTGGTTAACTTGTTGGGCGACTTCATACGCCGCGTCGTCGAAGAAAGGGGAGGAAATCTTCCTATCCCTTACATCGCCTTCTTCGACGTGAATGGCTGCATTGTCCTCGCGGTGGTTTTCGTTGTCGAACTGAGTGAAGGCAGAGTCTGGAGCTTTGTTCCCAGGTTGGGTGCTGGCCATGGTTGTCAGAAAAGGTAGAAATTGCTTTGGTTTAACGGTGAGGAAAATGGGGAAGCAAGGATTCCCTCAGACGGCGCCACTGATTGTACCTGGATCAGAAAGTATGACAGTGGCCAACAATGCCGTGAGGTCTTCAACTACGGTAGTGATAGAACGACGGGGGAAGGGGGGTGTACCTGAAAGGTACTCCGATGCCAAAGTCAGGAAATGGGAGTGAGCAAGTACAAAATATAGGTGTGAGAGTTAGAATGAACATAACCTGACCCTCTCAAATGATAGGGTATTTATAGAATTCCCCCAGCGTGGGGCCAACGGTCTCCTGCACTAGGCTGGATTGCCAGGCCCAATCCAGGTGACTGCCAGGGCTTACGTGGCGTAGGGAAGACCAGCACGTGGTTTTTGCCCTGGGGTAACGGTCCCGAGATCTCCGGAAGGTGGGCAGACCGCCTCTTTCAGAGGTGGAAGGTTACAAGGTGACATGTCCTCGCAGGGAGGAGCATGTGGAGGTCAGGGAGAGGCATGGCCATAAGGGCCAACAGGCTCTGCTCGACGATGTCTGCGCAACGTGTCCGACACTGATGAAAATGGGCACATGTGCGAAACTGGACAAAAGCGGGCCTTGTTGGGCCACCTCAAATCATTGGGTTGGGCCTGCCCGACTGTTGGGCAGGCGCTGGCCCAGTCCAGAACAATATGTATTTAGTAATTTTTGAAGCATGTGACACTGCCCACTTACTTCCTCTAATTTCCCGTTGTCTTGCAACATTAAATTAATACAATGTGCCGCACAAGGAGACCAATACAACTTAGGAAAGCTTAAACAATGTGTCTGCAGTTTTAGAAGCACCGGAGGCATTAACAGACTTTATGAAAACAATTCCTTTAGGATAATAAACTAAAAAGTTGATAAGAGTTCTCCTACAACGATCGGTTCACCCATCTGCCATAAGAGTATAACCTGTATCCTTCCAAATAGAACGATATTGCTCTATCTGTATCTTCACGTCATCAACCCACTTATTTAACAAATTACCACGAAGGGCATGCATAGTAGGAACTTTATATCCAACACTCATGCAATAAAGAGCATCAACTGCAGGTTGAAAATAAGGCAAATTTGAAGCATTGCAATGAATAAATGCAACAATAAAACCAGTTTGCAATAACAAGATCACACTTTTCTACCACTTCTTTACTTTACATTATACTTTTTAAAGTATGTTGAGCTCCCGGAGTTGTTCTGGGTAAAAAATAAATACCAATGTGAGCATCATTCTTTTTAGATGCACCCCTCCGCAGTAAATGACTCGTTTTCAGCCACATCTGAAGTTTTTCTTTTCTTCCTCCGCTCATTAAAATGTTGTTTCATCTAAAAACAAATTTTTACAGGCATTGACTTGCAAATTTCAACATTTCCTATTACTCTATCCAAGTGTTGTTTTAGCCTATGAATTCCACCTCCACCAAAAGCTTTCTGACAGTAGATACAAATAAGAGATTTTGCATCAGGACTTTTAGTACAATGTGCCCAAGCTCTATCAGACTTTCCTCTAACATTATTTTATACTAAACTATGAGCTGAAGAGGCTTCTTCTAATGATGGTTGTGATGATGGTGTTTCAGAAGATGCCATTTTCCTGTAAAACATGAAAAATAACACATTTAGGAAAATCATTTACTGTAATATAAATAGTTCTATGTGAAAGCTTTGTGACAGTAGATCTAAACATGTAATATGATTGTTAGGATGAAGCATGTGTTTGACCAAAAGAGGAATTGAGAACATTTAAATAATCTAATAGGCGAAGTTAAAATCAATATGGGATGACCTTGCATATCCAAAGAGGAGACAAGAAAACCCCGACACAATTGTATAGGTTTGTACATGTCTACATGAATGAAGCCCTCACTAGGAAACCACTTAAGAACTTGGGTGGCAAAATGAGATAGGTTTTTTTAATGCTAGAGTAGCATAGTCAGCAAAATCATCTATTTATATACACGTTATGTACACTTTACAAGAAGATAAATTAAAACTACCATACAGTCTTAAGAAAAATAAAATTTGAGAATGCATCGAACCCAATGATACAAATACAATGAATTCTAATGATGCTAGGAAAGGGGTAACTAATTACAATGTATTTTGAACATAACCATTTCTGTCTTTTTCAAAAACAAGGGTGGTATACGAAGGTATCAAATATACAATATAACATTATGGAGAACTCCTCAAATATTCACACACAAGATCCAACGATTGAACAACAAGCAAATAGATCATGAACTGGCTAAATACTACAATTGAATGCTAACATTGTGGTACAATAGACTATGGGATATAAATAGGAAAACACAATTCATTACTTCATTATGTAATGTCATAGTTTGAAGAAAACACACTAAAAAGACAGCTCATTACTTCATTATGTCACAACATGTCATATCCAATTGCAATTTCAAATCAATTAAAACCCTAATCTTTAACACATATCAAAATCAAACAATGAAAGAACATAGAACCTGAAAATGACGTCGAAACCAGAACAAGAACGACGCGGTGGTTGTTTGGGACGAAACGACGCGGTGGTGGTTTGGACTTCTCACTTCAAGTTCAATTCAACCCTGCATTTTCTGCTTCTTCTACGTATTTGGAAACAACAATTTTCATTTTATTTTATTTTTAAATTTCTAAAACTCAAAATGACGTCGTTTAGATTTAAAGTTTAAAAACAATGCTTCCCAACCGCCGATTTACACAAACTGTCGGTTCTTCGATTTTAAGCAGTCCAATCCGGTTTTTACCATTTTTCATAAGTCTCACAACGAAGGCGGTCCAGCTAGTGAACCAAATTGATTACTGGCCCGGTTCCCGGTTCAATCGGTCCAGTTTTTTCAACTATGCTTTATGTTCTAAAATCACATCCAAGTGGTCATACAATACTAAAGTTTATGTTAGTACATAAACTTTTTTAATGCAAGATTCAGGTAATAAGGAATTGACTTATATATTAAAAGATCGAGAGTTTAACTTTCGCGACTGACTGATGTACATATATATTCAATAAACAATATATAAGCGTTTTACGAGTTTTGAGATCTAAATTGATTTTTGATGAATTTTAAAGCTCAACTCTATTTAATGGATTGAATTTTTAACTTAACCTAATTTTGTTGGACAAAAGAGTGTGACATGCAGATCTAAGATTTCTTGTTATTATAAAATAAAACTATAACGAATATCAATCATTCGATCATAAATCGGTGGTTGAAATCTTTTTATTCCATGAAATTGACTTTAAAATTTGAATCGTTCAATCATAAATCAGCAGTTGAGATCTTTTTACTACATAAAATCTATAATATAAGAACTTTGATTGTTCTGGCAATCACCCCACTAACCTTCTTCTTAGTGATGTCACATCACTATTTTAGGGGCATTTTTTTGTCTAATAGCAACTAATTCCAACTGAATTTGTGTTTGATTGAAACATAACTACACTTAATGCACTATATTTACCACTTTTGTGCCAATAAGTTACCGAACAGTAGCAAAAGCAACCAGATTTTGACTTTTGGGTAACCAGAATTACAATTAGTCTTTGGGAACAGATACCAAAGTTGCTTTACAGCATGTTAGAGTTGGACATAATTTTTATTTCCAATGCTACAGCCAATCTGTACCAGGCAACCTCCATCTTTTTGTTCTTCAAACTTAAAACCACTCAAACTCAAAAAAACCTTTGAACCACAACACTCAGTTTTTCTGAATTTTTGATTCAACTTGGCGATCAAAAACATGCAGATTTCTGGCGATAGAAAAAACAAAGATTTCGTCTTTTCTTTTGGTTTCGATTCTCATTCTTCTCCTTTACTTTTGTTTTAGATTCTTTATTTTGTTACTGTGTTTGGTTATCGCGACGAAAGAACCAAATCATGGTATTGAAGTTCTGAAACCAAGGAAGACGGAAGAACACCAACGAGCTATTGAAGTTCTGAATCCAACAACAAAGGTTTTTATTGATTTGAAAGTTTCCTGAATAATATGCATATGACATTTTCATACCATGTTCTGATTTTTGCATTTCCTTTCATGTTATTTATTTTGTATGATTGTTATTCATCTTGAAGTTCATATGTGTTTTGCAGAAAAAAGTCTCACAAAGGAAGAAGAAAGAACATAAGCAATTTATTAAAGTTTTGAATCCAACAACAAAGGTTCTTGGTTTTATTTTATCTCTTTGTATTTTCATTTGGCTGGGTTCAAGTTTGTAATGTTACAATATCATAGTGGGATATATGCCATAATGTGTTTGTTTAAATTCTATAATGATTTTTCATCACTTTATAACCATCATTTTGTATTGAATCGTGAATAAAGTATTATTAATGTGTTATTTTTAGTTTATTTTCTTCCAGATAACTTTGATGTTGTTTCGCCTGTTCAAGGAATTTTTGGAAGTCAAACTGAAGAAATATGGAAAAAATTGTATCCCGATGAGCCCTACAATTCTGATTTGATTAATCTTATTCTTGGGGATATCTCTAAAAGGATCGATAGTCGTCCAAAACACACTAAATATTATCTGATTTCAGTTGTCTACACAGTGATTCTGACTCCTGTAATTTTCTTTTCAGATTGACAAAATAGTATTTATTGTATTTTTCTCCAGGGAACAGACAAGAACAAAGATTCTAAAAATTTCCTATGGCATTTGGTGCAGATTTCATACCTGTTTTCAAATGGAATTGTTTAACTATGCACAAAATAAATCAAAATTGTTTGGAACTTCAGGGATACTAATTTGCATTAATTGTACATATAGTTTTCCAGATATTGCCACCAGAAATCCAATCAGGAAAAAGATTTATGCTTAAGGTGATGAAAGCTATGACGATCTCTTATGACAATTTCACGATCAAATGCTTTGTAGATTAGCTTTACTATAGTATGTCAATCATTGCATATGCGCAAATTCTTTACTATATTTCTGATTGGAGCAGGTGGGGGTATAATGATTAGTCCAAAGGCAACAACAAGCTTCTCACTATGGCTGAAAAAGGCAGTTTCCTTCTCCTCTTCTTCTATGTCTAATGAAATGTCACTTGTAATTGGTTTATAGCCCTCAATCTTTTACTTCGGTATACTTCTAATTTTGTTTTCCTACTTTTTTCCATTGTGAACTGATGTTATAACTCATGAATTAACTTTTACCGTTGTGAACTGATGTTGGGTTTGTTTTGTTGTGAATGGTGTATTCGGTACCCTCTAATTGTTGTTTGTTGTTATTTGTTGTTGCAAATGTTGTTGCCCTCTAGGATGATCAGGAAGCAGAAGTCTTGAGATTTGTGTTATTTGTAGTTTCTGTTATGTTTGGTGACTGTGATTGTGTAGAGTAATTCACTAAATTCAAATCTGAATATAGTTCATATAGTTTCTGTTATGGGATACCTATTTACATTAATTATACATATAGTTTTGCAGATATTGCTACCATAAATCCAAGCAGAAAAAAGATCCATGCTTAATCTGATGAAAATTATGACGATCAGTCTGCTTAGTTTTTGGTTTGGGTTTGTTGTTCAGCATTTGCAGCTTCGGGGAGCTGTTGTTTGGGTTTCGTGTTTCTGTTAAAATATGTTTCGGAGGCATTTTTATGTTGATGTTAGGAGCTGTCAGGAATAACTGGATAATTGCAGATCATGTTCTTTGCTCATTCAGTGTTGCAGGTTTGATTCAGTTGGTGTAAGTTAGAGTTTTCTTATTAGCAGTGCATTTAGCAGTGAATTTTGCTGCTCTTTTTGGTTTTAGTTGGGTGGATTTTGATATTTGGGGTGAGTGTGGGAGGTTCAATTTTGATTTGTTTCTGTTTGTTGGGGATTGTAAGGTTTCTTTTCTTTTTTCTGTTGGTGGACTGGTGTTTTGTAGTTTTGTTATTTGTCTTCTCTAGCAGCATGTCTCATGCTGCTCGTTTGTGTTTTTAATAAATTTTTTGTTGTTTAAAAAATAATAATATTGTACCTATATTAATTATGAGTAAATGTTGATAGTGACATCAGCATTTGATAGTTACTTTATTAGTTGTGCCTATATTAATGCAGGAAAGGTTGATAGTGACTTTACAAAATTAAATGTTGATATTGGCCGCAAAATTTATTTATTATAATTTAATTGATTAATTTATTTATAAAAATTTTATTTATATTAAATTTTTTGTTAGATTTTATTTATTTATTATAGTTAGATTAATCAATTTATTATCTCAATTATATGTTTTTAAATAAATAAATAAATTTATTATAATTATAACATCAGAAAAACATGTTGATACAAATATTTTTATAAAACACATTTTTTTCACAAATATTATATTCTATAAATATGTTTTAATTTTTTAATAAATATTATATAATTAATACAATTATTTCAAATAATTAATACGTTTGATCATGTTATATATTTTGTGATATAAGAACGATAACCAAATTTTCAAATCCAAATTTACTTATATTTTTAATTTATATATTTTTATTTTATACAATATTTACTATAAACTTACTTATATTTTTAAATTTATACATTTTGATTTTATACAATATTTACTATAAATATATTTATAAATTTATAAATTTACATCTACTTCAATATATTGTATATATAAATTTCATTATTATTTATATTATAATAATTAAATATATTGATTTATAGAAATATATAATTTTAAATTTATGATATCTTATCCGTATCATAATTTGTGTTAATTCGTAATTCGTGTTAACCCACGGGTTATTACATTTTTTGTATACATAAAGAAAATAAAAGTAAGGCTAAATTACCTACTGGGTCCTTTAACTTATTTAATTGTAACACTTTGGTTCTTTATGTTTGTTTTGCTTCAAGTAGGTCCTTTATGTTACATAACTGTTGCAACGTTACCCTTTTAATGAACTTCCGTTAAAAAAAATGTGATGTGGCACAAACGTTGCTTATGTGCCGTTTAACAGTGCTGAGGTGTAATTATTCAATTTATTATTTATTTATTTTATTACTAGGTGAGAAAATTAAAAGGTTAAATATAAAATCCCCAAATTAGAACCCTAATGTTCATCTCCTTCATCTCTCCATCTATGGCATCTTTCTGTAGCAGTGGTACAAATCGAAAAATTGAAAGCGGAAGTACATTCATTTTGAGATCATCTCCACTTGCAATTGAACCAACCTGTTCTTGTGGTTCCAAAGCAGTGATAAGAAAGGTTAAGAAGCAAGGAAGAAATGCGGGGAAGCTATTTTGGGGATGTAGATATTTTCAGGTACGTGAGTTGTGAATAGTCTGGGTTTTTTATCTCATTTTTCTGTGTCTGAGTGAATAATATCTTTAACTCCATCAATGATTTTGTTGACAGAGTGCAGATGATAATCTAGGTTTCAATTTTTTTGAGTGGTGAAAATGATGTACAAATCGACATGCTTAGAAGGGATGACAACTGCAATAAGAAGATGTTGAAGAACATGTTGAAGATTTTGAAGATATTAGTTTATGGCATAATTTGTTTAGTTTTCATTTTAGTAGTCTTGATGTGTATTGTAACGCCCCAGTCAGTTTTGTCTTTTTAATTAATTCAGTCGTTTTGAGTATTTTATTATTATATTATTTTATTTCTGACTTTTATGTGAAAATATGTTATTTTTCATCGTGAATATATTTTGTCGCGTTTTGGGAACATTTGCGAGATATTTGAGTGTAGGGGTAATTTGGGCATTTTGATTTATTGTGTTAAGTTAGAATATAATAGAATAGAAAGAGAGAAAAATAGGAAGGGAAAGAAAAAGAAGAGAAGAAGAAAAGAAAAGGAGAAGAGAAGAAAAGAGAGAATTTGGGAAAACTTGGAAATCAATCAACCGACTTTCTAGAACACGATTAAATCGGGTAAGGGTGCGAAACTCGATTATACTATGTTTGTGTATGATTATGTATGTGTTTGCTTGGATGTTTCTTGTATTTCCATGGCTTTTGAGTTCTAGGTCGGAAATGATAAAATGATTAGGAATCGATGTTTTTGCGGTCGAAAATCGATATAATTTGCGTTGTATGATTACCATGTGTTTATGAGTCATTGCTGATAATTGTTTTGTTGTTGGAATTGATTTGGAATGGAAAATGAGGTTTTTGGGGGTTTTTAGATCGTGTAACCCGTAGCAGAATTATTTTGGTTCTGGTGTGATTCGCCAGGCGAATTGAGTCTTGCCACTAGCTCGCCAGGCGAAGTGCTGGCGAAGGCAGATTCGCCAGGCGAATTCGTAAGTCGCCAAACGAAATCGGAATTACAGAAAGGGGGTAACTTCTGTAACTCTTGGGGTTTTTCTAAATTGGTGACTCGCCACTAGCTCGCCAGGAGAAGTGCTGGCGAATGGGATTCGCCAGGCGAATTCCATGGCGAATGGCTGGCGAATGGGAATCCGCCAGGCGAATTCTCAAGTTGCCAGGCGAATTTGGTTGTATCTCATTAAATTCTTTTCTTTGAAAATTCATAACTTTTGATCTGTGGTTCGGTTTGAGGCGTGGTTTGATGCGTTAGAAAGCTTATAAAATGTACTTTATTATGGTGATGGTTTTGAGAATTATTGGCCGATTAAATTATGTCGGGAATTAGAAAATGTGTTGTTTTGTTGTCGACTTTTGTCGTTTAATTGTGTGAATTTGATGTGTATGTACAGTATGCTGTTGGTGTGGATATTGTATGACTTGTGTACTGTTGAGTGATGAAATTGCATGAAATACATATTGTGATGATGATTGGTGGCCTTATGGCAAAGAAATGCGATATAGGATGATTGTTGATATATGCATGATTATGGATGTGTATATGTGTGCATATTAAATGTCATGAGTCATTGTATGCCAAGCATCATGATATGCATTGTTGTGACGTCCTGAGTGACGGATTGATTCTAGAGGGAATCTGCTATAACATCGTGCGCCTTAAAAATAAGAGGACCTAAAGCGATTTGATATATCGTGCGCCTTAAAAATAAGAGGACCTAAAGCGATGGTTATAGACGATCGTGTGCCCATGTGGGGTGTGAGCGATCGGATTGTGCGCCTTATACCGAGAGGACCTAAAGCAATCCGTAAACGTCGTGCGCCTTATACCAAGAGGACCTAAAGCGACAGGGAACATCGTAGGCCCGATGGGGTGTTACTTGAGTGATCCTCAGTAACAAGCGATGATTCCAGCAGAGTTCCTGAGTGAACTAGTGATGAGAAATATTGGAAGTCGGTACCGCATGGCATGTGCATAGAGTCGTTGCGTCGGTCTCTGTGCATTTGCATAAATCATGGATTAATTGTGCATGGAATTGTGAATGCGATTAATGAGATGAAATATGGGTAATTGTATTGATGATGAGTGTATTGTGTATGATTGATGTGTAGTGGTATTTGATACTTGAGAATTGTACTGTGTTGTGTTGTATTTGATTGTGGTGCATTTGTGGTGAGAATATTTTACTTGTGCATTTCTGTGTTAATATATAATTATATGCAACTGTATTATGATTGTTTTTCTCACCCTTCTGCTGTTTTATAATGCTCTATGAGGCATTACAGATTAGAGTTGCTGGAGGTCTTTTTGTGAAGCTTTGCGTCTACATTATTTTGTCGGTCGGCTATGATATGTGACACCGGGTAGTTAGGGAGGCCGTTTGTGATTATTTTGTATTATGTATATGTATCTTTTAGATTGTACATGTATGACTAGATGTATAACAAACTTTTATGATGTGTATATATATATATATATATATATATATATATATATATATATATATATATGTTGATATTCATTTACGGATTTTCCGCTTATATTTTGTAATTGGATTGTGGGTGTCTTACTACCTAAGAGTGTTGCATATCTTTATGAGCAGGTGTTGTATGTTTGTTTAAAATTGATGTGGCGTCTCCAATCTATGTCGTGCATGTTTAATTATACTCTGATGAAATTTTGTATTTTCTTTTACCGCTTTAATAGCTTGGGGGTATAGAGTGGGGGTGTCACATTAAGTGGTATCAGAGCCAGTCAGTGTCAGTTCGTGTCTGGTTGTGTTAGTCTTTATCGGTGTTGGCGTTTGGAGTGAGCTGTTTGTTTAACCATAGTTTCTGTTATTGGAAATAAACAGAATATGACTGGTAGGAATGATGCTTCTTTGGCTGCTGCTATGCAAGCTATGGTTCGTGTTGTGCAGGGTGCACCTAACGCTGCGAGTAATGATGAGTTCAGGAAGAACAAACTGCCTGTATTCAAAGGGAGACATGATCCTGATGGTGCACAGATTTGGTTGAAAGAGATTGAAAGGATTTTCCTAGTTATGGATTATGCTGAGGACAGTAAGGTGAGACTGGGAACTCACATGTTGCAGGAAGAAGCTGATGACTGGTGGGTTAGTACTCGTCAGGTGTTGGAAGCTGGGGATGAAGAAGTTACTTGAGAATTGTTTAGCCAGGAGTTTCTGAGGAAGTATTTTCCCGAGGATGTTAGAGGAAAGAAGGAGATTGAGTTCTTGGAACTGAAACAAGGTAGTATGTCTGTTGTTGATTATACTGCTAAGTTTGTGGAGCTTGTGCAGTTTTATCCTCATTATGCTGAAGCGACTGCAGAGTTTTCTAAGTGTGTGAAGTTTGAGAGTGGATTGCGTCCTGAGATAAAGCAAGCAATCGGTTATCAAAGGATAAGAAGGTTTTCAGATTTGGTGGAATGTTGTAGGATTTATGAAGAGGATAGTAAGGCTCGTTCTACTCACTACAAGAGTGTGAGTGACAGAAAAGGGAAGCAACAATTTTGTAGTGGTCCGTATGTAACACCAGCTGATAAAGGTAAGCAAAGGGGTACTTTTGATCGAAGGTCAGGTGGAGGAGGTATGTCTAATTCTCCGAGATGTTTTAAATATGGTGAGTTGGGGCATCGTCAATTTGAGTGCAGGAAAGATGTGAGAAAGTGTTCTAATTGTGGGGGTGTCGGACATGTCGTAGCTGATTGTAAACGGAAGAATGTGGTGAAGTGTTTCAACTGTGGTGAACCTGGTCATATTAGCACGAAGTGTCAGAAACCGAAGCAAGCTCCAACTAGTGGGAAGGTATTTTCATTGGCAGGGACTCAGACTTCAAGTGCAGATCGTCTGATCAGAGGTACTTATTTTATTAATAGTACGCCTTTAGTTGCTATTATTGATACTGGAGCGACTCATTCGTTTATTTTGTCTGAGTGCGCGAAGCATTTGAAGCTTGTGTTGTCTTTGATGGATGGTGAGATGGTTATTGATACTCCAGCAATGGGGTCAGTAACTACTTCTTTGGTTTGTTTGAGTTGTCCTTTGACCATTTATGGTAAAGACTTTGAAATGGATTTAGTGTGTTTGCCGTTGAAAGGTTTGGATGTGGTTCTGGGAATGAATTGGTTGCAATTCAATCGAGTTCATATTGATTGTTATCATAAGCTGGTAAGGTTTCCTTCTCTTGAGGAAAACGAAGACTCGAGTTTCTTATCTACCAAAGAGTTGAAGAGACTTTTGGCGGATGAAGCTCAGTTGTTTGGATTGTTTGCATCGTTGACTGTGGATAGTCAAGTTTCACTTGATGTGTTTCCTGTTGTGTGTGAATTTTTGGAAGTGTTTCTTGAGGATATTTCAGACTTGCCGCCAGAGAGAGAGGTGGAGTTTTCTATAGATCTAGTTCCTGGTACTAGACCTGTTTCTATGGCACCTTATCGTATGTCGGCATCTGAGTTGGTTGAGTTAAAGAAACAGTTGAGTGAGTTATTGGAAAAGAGGTTTGTAAGACCAAACGTTTCTCCTTGGGGTGCTCTAGTTTTGTTGGTGAAAAAGAAAGACGGAAGTATGCGATTGTGTATTGATTATCGCCAGTTGAATAAGGTGACGATAAAGAATAAGTATCCTCTTCCAAGGATTGATGATTTGATGGATCAGTTGGTTGGTGCTTGTGTGTTTAGTAAGATTGACTTGAGGTCGGGGTATCATCAGATTAGGGTGAAAGAGGAAGATATTCAGAAGACGGCTTTTAGGACACGTTACGGTCATTATGAACATTCTGTGATGTCGTTCGGGGTTTCTAATGCGCCAGGTGTGTTTATGGAGTACATGAATCGTATTTTTCACGAGCACTTGGATCGATTTGTTGTTGTGTTTATTGATGACATTTTGATTTATTCTAAGTCTCGGTGTCGCTCCCAGGATTTTCATCCAAGTACAAACGCGAAAGTGGCACCGAAACAGAGTCGCCAGCAATGTGTATTTATCCCAAGAGAGGGAAAGGAAACACCGCGTAAACCTGAGAGAAAGGAAAAGCATGGTCTTACGACCAAGAGAACTGGGTTCGGGAGTCGGTTACGCGCGGGGAAGGTATTAGCACCCCCACGCGTCCATCGTACCCGATGGGATCCACGCTTGCAGTTTCGATCAAAGGGTGTAGGAAGAGATACTGGAAAAGGAACTGAAAGAAAGAAAGGAGAGAGAAGAACAAATGTAGGGAAAATAAAAGAAGTGCTCGCATGGGCCCTACCCCACTGCCTACGTATCTCATCGGGAGCATGAGAATCAGAGCGACGTAGTTCCCCCCACTAGGGATGGATTGTTTGTGTTTTTTAGAGAACGGCTTACGTTCTAGCTCAGGTGTTGCAGGCTCGCTGGTCCGAGTGCGTTACCATCTTGCAAGAGAACGAGTAGAAGCGCGTTCGTACGCTAAGAGTGAATGAGGTGAGAAAAGAATTCCCGAAGGAAAGACATTACTGTTGGTTTTTGTCTTTTAAGAGTTTTTTCATTTGTTTGCATATGATAGTGTATCTAAATCTTAGTCATTGGGGTGTGTACATTCTCACACTCCAAGATGGAATGAGGAAGAAAGTATACTAAGCATGAAGAAGACCCCCACCCTTATTTCCAATTATTAAGGTTCAAACACACTAGCATACTTGTGTTTATTAAGTGTTTTTGTTGATTATGAAATGAAGAAGTTTTTTTTTATTATTTGCACCTTCAACAAGTATTGCATTTAAGTCCCTCATACAAGATCAAATGTTTAACACATTGACCCAAGATGGGCTATATGCTACACATTCTAAGATTACAAGAGAAGACCCCTTATAATCTTTTCTTTATATGAAAGGCCTAAATGCAATAAATGCCTACCTTTATTATATGTTTTGAATTTTCTTTGAGATGAGAAGATGAAAGACTCAAGAGAGGGTAAAGGTAAAAATCTATATAGACTAAGACTCAATCCTAATTGATTAGTTAAGGGAGTGATCCTAAAGTTTGTGAGGTTTCAACCTAAAGTCTAAAGAAAGAATGAATTAAACAATTCACTTCTAAAGTAGAAGATGAATTGTAATTCACAAGGGGAAAGTGATGAGTTATTAAAAGAAAGCACATAAGTGCTTAACAAAACACAAAATGGAATTGTAAAAGAGAAAGGATAGAAGTTGAATGTGGATTCCTTATCCACACTCAATTGAAACTTACCAAAGCCCCTACATGGTTAGTAAACATGTATAAGAAGTATAAGAAGTAAAAGAACATGTAATGCATCATAAAACTCAAAAGAATTAAATGAGAAAATAAATCCTAGAACCACAACCAGAATGGGCATCCTATGGACAACAAGTGAATATCATCATACAAGTGCAAGTGAATAAGCAATAATCATCACTCATTAGCATTTAAACAAGTTACAAGAAGAAGGGATAGATGAAAGATGGAAAGAAATGAAGAGGACATGCATAAATGGAACATGTAAATCAACAACCAGAATTGAAACTAAATGGAAAATGGTTTATAAACATCTCAAAAGTATTTATGAATCAACTTCAAGACATTCAAGAAGTAATATAAGAAGAATTGAAATGAAAGTTCAAAAAGAAAGTGCAAACAATACATGTTAATGATGCACAAAGTTCAAATTGAAATGAACATGTAAAGATGACCTATAATGTGTATCAAAGACCTATAATATCATATGAATGGCTCATAACATATGCAAATGCTCATACAAATATGCACAAAAGAATTCATGTAAACATGCACTAAAGTTGTAATGACATGCCATGGATTATACTTCCAATGTAATGCATCAAACAAAGACCAAATGGATTCATGAAAATTATGCCAGCATATTATTGGAATGCCTAGGTCAGAAATGCATCATACATCAAGATAGCATGTAAAAATTCAGAGCAAAATGACTTCAAACAAAGCAATTAGGTCAAATTGAAACATCATGCAAAGTGGTGCAAATATAGGCATCAAAACATGTAATAAAGTGACCTAAAAAATCAAACAAAAATCATCTAACATGCTTCAATGTATTAGTGAATCAATGCAAAAAGAATCATGTCAAAACAGTTGGTAATGAGCGAGAACAAAATTAAACAAATTCATGTATCATGCTTAGAATGCATCTAAATGGAAATTCAAAGAAAATTATGGATCAGGGGTAAAAAGGTCATAAAATCAAGAAATAAAATCATGGAAAATTTCCTAAATGTTTTAGTGATACTCATGAGTTTTTGTGGAATTTTATGATGCTATTTGATATTTTTAAAAATTAAAAAGTAAACGTGTATAAAAAATAGAAAAATAAAATGAAATGCAAAGGGAAGGGGAGGTGTGAACATAGCAATTATGCAGTTCAAATTAATTGGGCTTGAAAACATGGGGGTGTGGGTAGCAATCTGATTAGGTCCAAGTCTGCGCAATACACACTAACTATCATGCTCACTCAGTCAACAAAAAAGTCAATCAATTCACACCATTGGATTAAGTCTGGTCAACGTAAGAGTCAAAGTAACCAAAATCAAAGAACATGCGTGCAGGTCCACACTCCCTACCATGTACCACACCACACCACGTTTAAAAATAAAATCAGAAGAACCACGTGAGAGGCACATGTATTTTAATGTGCTGGCGTGTTTTCGTGCGTTGGATCAGCAACATCATACGGCTGACATTCATTCTGGCAAGAAACCCTAAAATAATGACCACCGGCCGGAGAGGGACCTCCGGTCACCTTCTCCGGTCAATCACCACCGTCTGCAACTTTCAAACCTCACCAAAATGCACAAAATGTATACCAATCGAAAGCTAAGCTTATGTACATCATGAATATGCTCATAAAAATCACAAAACACACACACATAGCAAGAACAGAGGAAATCAAATCATGCCCTAGGTTTTTGAAACTATGCCTCTAAGAGGCCTATCAACTAGCCGGATTCAACATAGCTTCTAAGAAGCTCAAAACAATAGAAAACAAGTGAAATTTTAGAAAAACGAAGGTTGGAGAAGAAACCTGAATTTGAAGTTCTTCAAAGTAACAGAAGACCAGAGATGATCCTCCTATGCTCTTGAGTGGAACAAAATAAATGCCACTGAACTTGAGATCTTGAAGAAAACCACAACGAAAACTCAACTGAACTAAGCTGCCATTGATGAACTGAACTTCTTCTCTTTTGTTCTTGATCAGAAGTGAAACCTTGATGAGGATGAAGATGAAATATGAATGGAAGATGGTGAAAATCGTGTGAAATCAGAGAGAGAGTAGAGAGAATGTGAGGGAGAATTTGAAGTGTTTTGAAGTGAAAAATGAGAGAAATGAAGCTGAATGAAAATGTGAAGTGAGATTTTGTTTTATAGTAGGCTTTAACCACGGTTAAACTGAGTGAGGTTAACTGAGTTAAAGTGGTTATGCTGAGTCCACCCTAACTAACTGAGCCAAGTTAGTTAGGGCGAGTTATCCATGGCTGTGATATGGTGAGGTTAAGCTTATGACAGTTGTGGTGAGGATGAGAGTGAAGCTGGGATGATGAGGTTATGTTATGCAGCATGTCATGGCATTGCTTATGGTACAAGTTTCTCCTTTGAAAACCTTCCTTCACAATGTATGATGGCTGATATGCATAAGTATGGTCATAAGGATGTTTGTTCAAATGAGGAAATAAAGTACATGAAGTGTTTGTGGGATGACTGAACCAAATCGTGTACACAGCCTACTAACATCATTTACTGCATCAGTGATAATTATGGTACTTTGCCAATGAAATTCTCCCTACTTAATGGATGATTTGATGAGTTCTTGGGGTCATTGGAGAGAGGACACATAGTAGAACATGTTTGGTATGAAAAATGAATTGAAATGAGGCTTGAAATAAGTTGCAAAATGACTTATAACATCCACATTTGGAACTGATAGAAGGGCGTGGCAACTGGTTGGTTGACAAGGCATCTTGGCACCTGGATTTTCAGCATGATTACCATGACTTGAGGCCACTATTTCTCCATCATAACTTGATCAGATGAAATTTTGCCCAACATGAACATTGAAGAGGGCATTGCAAGGAACAATATTGATGTTGACAAGTTTTTCATTTGAGGCCTTTAACCATGAGAAAAATAGGCGAATATATGGCACACCAACTGCTTGTTAAAATGACTGCGCGCGTGCCCTGAAAATCTTGGTCATGACCTAGTTTTGAACCTACTTTGCTCAAACTTTGATCAATCATATCTCACTCAATTTTTATCCAATGGAGATGTTCCACAGATGGATTTGAAGCTTAAAACAAGATCTTTTGTTGTGGCCGAGTGGAATTTTCATTTGGTGCTTCAATTTTAAATGGCCTTGGTTCAAACTCTGATGCAAAATGGCCAAAACTTACTATTTTTAGTAACCCTACTTTACCCAAAAATGGCAACTTTCCACATCTTGATTTTTTTATGATTCCTTTGGAGTTTCTTGACCAAATTTTGCACATTGGACACATATAACATGAATTTTATGAATTTGGCCTCAAAAAGTCAAGAGTTGACTTTTTCCTCTGATTATTTGACTTTGCCCCAATTTCTCTGATTCTTGATCTTTCTTCCAATTGAAACACCTCCAAAACCAATTGAGATGCAATTTTCCACATACATACACTTAAGGACATATGGAATACCATGACATCAAGTTTTGTTCAAAAAATCAAAGATTCCCTGATTTAATGGGAAACCCTAGTTTTGGTGCCCACCTCCTAGGAGAAAAATGTGCAGTCTTCAATTTCAAATTCCTCAGAGTATGTTGTGTACCTTCTTAAAGGATGATGATATATGCCTTTTGAGGATGATTTTGGATCAATGAGCTATCTCTTTTGAGGGTTTTCCTTCAGTTTTTGAACCTCTTGCATAGTGAAAGATGTAATGCTTCAATCTCCCATTGTATCTCTTATCCTTGAGGTTGTGGATGATCAATTGAGATGGTATGAGACATGAAAGACCTCTTGGCTTGCCTTGAGGGCACTTGATTGACCTTTTGTGCTTTGAATGATTCCTTGATTGTCCACCTTCCACCTGATCACATGCCCTGATGGTAAGAAGGATGCCATGCTTCATTTTCTATGTTAAATGCAATGTAATGTTAATGAGATGGATATGATATGATAAATGATAATGCCATGCTATGATGCCAAAAGGGGAGAGCAAATTTTGGGGTATTACACTCGGGAGGAGCACGCGGAGCATTTGCGTATTGTTTTACAGGTTTTGAAGGAAAAGAAGCTTTTTGCCAAATTGTCTAAGTGTGAATTTTGGTTGTCGGAAGTGAGTTTTCTTGGACACGTAATTTCAGGTAAGGCTATTTCTGTGGATCCATCTAAAGTAGAAGCAGTTCTACAATGGGAAGCTCCTAGATCTGTTACTGAAATTCGAAGCTTTTTGGGTTTGGCCGGTTATTATCGAAGGTTTATTGAAGGGTTTTCTAAGCTAGCACTTCCTTTGACCCAGTTGACTTGTAAGGGGCAAGAGTTCATTTGGGATATTCGGCGTGAGGAAAGTTTTAATGAGCTGAAGAGAAGATTGACGACAGCTCCGATTTTGATTTTGCCGAATCCTAATGAACCATTTGTGGTGTATTGTGATGCGTCTTTGATTGGTCTAGGTGGTGTGCTAATGCAAGACGGTAAGGTCGTGGCGTATGCTTCACGGTAGTTGAGAGTGCATGAGAAGAATTACCCTACTCATGATCTTGAGTTAGCGGCTGTGGTTTTTGTGTTGAAAATTTGGAGGCATTATCTTTTTGGTGCGAGGTTTGAAGTCTTTTGTGATCACAAGAGTTTGAAATATCAGTTTGATCAAAAAGAATTGAACATAAGGTAACGAAGATGGTTGGAACTTTTGAAGGACTACGACTTTGGCTTGAATTACCATCCTGGTAAAGCTAATGTGGTAGCTGATGCATTGAGCCGGAAATCTTTGCATATGTCCGCTTTAATGGTTAAGGAGTGGGAGCTTCTGGAATCGTTTAGAGATTTGAGTTTGGTTTGTGAAGTGTCGTCGGATAGTGTGAGGCTGGGTATGTTGAAGGTTACTAATGATTTTCTGATATCGGTAAGTGAGAAGCAGAAGTTGGACGTGAAATTAGTAGATTTGATGTTGGTTGACGGAAAAGAGGCAAGTGGTGATTTTCAAGTGGATGTTAATGGTGTGTTGAGGTTCCAAGGTAGATTTGTATTCTGGATTATTCGGATTTGAAACGAATGATTTTGGAAGAAGGACGCCGGAGTAATTTGAGTATACATCCAGGAGCGAATAAGATGTACCAAGATTTGAAAAAGATTTTCTGGCGGTCTGGATTGAAAAGAGACGTGGCTCAGTTTGTGTATGCTTGTTTGACGTGCCAGAAATCGAAAGTGGAACATTAGAGGCCGAGTGGTTTGTTGCAACCGTTGGATATTCCGGAATGGAAATGGGATAGCATTTCGATGGATTTTGTAACGGGGTTGCCGAATACTCAGCGAGGTCATAATGCTATTTGGGTGGTTGTTGATAGGCTGACTAAATCGGCCCATTTCATTCCGATTGACATCAGTTTTTCTTTGGAATGGTTAGCTGAGATTTATATCAGTGTGATTGTGAAGTTGCATGGAGTTCCGTTAAGTATTGTTTCGGATCGAGATCCAAGGTTTACCTCGAGATTTTGGGAAAGTTTACAGAAGGCATTGGGTTCTAAATTGAGGTTGAGTTTGGCTTATCATCCGCAGACGGATGGGCAGTCGGAGAGGACGATTCAGTCTTTGGAAGATTTGTTGAGGGCGTGTGTTTTGGAACAAGGTGGTGCGTGGGATAGTTATCTTGCGTTGATTGAATTCATGTATAATAACAGTTTCCATTCTAGCATTGGAATGGCACCGTTTGAAGCATTGTATGGACGAAGATGTCGAACACCGTTGTGTTGGCACGAATCTGGTGAGAGAACGGTGGTTGGACCGGAGTTGGTGTAGCAGACTACGGAAAAAGTGAAGTTTATTCGTGAGAAAATGAAGGCTTCTCAGAGCAGACAAAAGAGTTATCATGATCGGAGACGGAAGGATCTTGAGTTTCAAGAGGGCGATCATGTATTTCTAAGGGTTACGCCGGTAATGGGTGTAGGTCGTGCATTGAAATCGAAGAAACTTACTTCTCAGTTTATTGGTCCTTACCAGATATCGGCGAGAGTGGGTGATGTGGCTTATCGGGTGGCGTTACCGCCGAGTCTGTCGAATTTGCATGATGTGTTCCATAATTCACAGCTTCGGAAGTATGTTCCGGATCCGTCGCATGTGATTCCGATGGATGAGGTGGAGGTAAGGGAGAACCTTACGGTTGAGGCTTTACCGGTGAGTATTTTAGATCGAGAGTTAAAGAGGTTGCGGGGCAAGGATATTGCACTTGTGAAGGTGGCGTGGGGAGGCGCTGCTGAGGGCAATTTGACTTGGGAGTTGGAGAGTCGGATGCGGGAGTCGTATCCAGAGTTGTTCGTCTCAGGTAAGATTTCCGAGGACGAAAATTTCTAAGTGGGGGAGAGTTGTAATGCCCCAGTCAGTTTTGTCTTTTTAATTAATTGAGTCGTTTTGAGTATTTTATTATTATATTATTTTATTTCTGACTTTTATGTGAAAATATGTTATTTTTCATCGTGAATATATTTTGTCGCGTTTTGGGAACATTTGCGAGATATTTGAGTGTAGGGGTAATTTGGGCATTTTGATTTATTGTGTTAAGTTAGAATATAATAGAATAGAAAGAGAGAAAAATAGGAAGGGAAAGAAAAAGAAGAGAAGAAGAAAAGAAAATGAGAAGAGAAGAAAAGAGAGAATTTGGGAAAACTTGGAAATCAATCAACCGACTTTCTAGAACACGATTAAATCGGGTAAGGGTGCAAAACTCGATTATACTATGTTTGTGTATGATTATGTATGTGTTTGCTTGGATGTTTCTTGTCTTTCCATGGCTTTTGAGTTCTAGGTCGGAAATGATAAAATTATTAGGAATCGATGTTTTTGCGGTCAGAAATTGATATAATTTGCGTTGTATGATTACCATGTGTTTATGAGTCATTGCTGATAATTGTTTTGTTGTTGGAATTGATTTGGAATGGAAAATGAGGTTTTTGGGGGTTTTTAGATCGTGTAACCCGTAGCAGAATTTTTCTGGTTCTGGTGTGATTCACCAGGCGAATTTGGGATTCGCCAGGCGAATTGAGTCTTGCCACTAGCTCGCCAGGCGAAGTGCTGGCAAAGGCAGATTCGCCAGGCGAATTCGTAAGTCGCCAAGCGAAATAGGAATTACAGAAAGGGGGTAGCTTCTGTAACTCTTGGGGTTTTTCTAAATTGGTGACTCGCCACTAGCTCGCCAGGCGAATTCCATGGCGAATGGGAATCCGCCAGGCGAATTCTCAAGTTGCCAGGTGAATTTAGCTGTATCTCAATAAATTATTTTCTTTGAAAATTCATAACTTTTGATCTGTGGTTCGGTTTGAGGCGTGGGTTGATGCGTTAGAAAGCTTATAAAATGTACTTTATTATGATGATGGTTTTGAGAATTATTGGCCGATTAAATTATGTCGGGAATTAGAAAATATGTTGTTTTGTTGTTGACTTTTGCCGTTTAATTGTGTGAATTTGATGTGTATGTGCAGTATGTTGTTGGTGTGGATATTGTATGACTTGTGTACTGTTGAGTGATGAAATTGCATGAAATACATATTGTGATGATGATTGGTGGCCTTATGGCAAGAAAATGCAATATAGGATGATTGTTGATATATGCATGATTATGGATGTGTATATGTGTGCATATTAAATGTCATGAGTCATTGTATGCCAAGCATCATGATATGCATTGTTGTGACGTCCTGAGTGACGGATTGATTCCAGAGGGAATCTGCTATAACATCGTGCGCCTTAAAAATAAGAGGACCTAAAGCTATTTGATATATCGTGCGCCTTAAAAATAAGAGGACCTAAAGCTATTTGATATATCGTGCGCCTTAAAAATAAGAGGACCTAAAGCGATGGTTATAGACGATCGTGTGCCCATGCGGGGTGTGAGCGATCGGATTGTGCGCCTTATACCGAGAGGACCTAAAGCAATCCATAAACATCGTGCGCCTTATACCAAGAGGACCTAAAGCGACGGGGAACATCGTAGGCCCGACGGGGTGTTACTTGAGTGATCCTCAGTAACGAGCGATGATTCCAGCAGAGTTCCTGAGTGAACTAGTGATGAGAAATATTGGAAGTCGGTACCGCATGGCATGTGCATAGAGTCGTTGCGTCGGTCTCTGTGCGTTTGCATAAATCATGGATTAATTGTGCATGGAATTGTGAATGCGATTAATGAGATGGAATATGGGTAATTGTATTGAGATGAGTGTATTGTGTATGATTGATGTGTAGTGGTATTTGATACTTGAGAATTGTACTGTGTTGTGTTGTATTTGATTGTGGTGCATTTGTGGTGAGAATATTTTACTTGTGCATTTCTGTGTTAATATATAATTATATGCAACTGTATTATGATTGTTTTTCTCACCCTTCTGCTGTTTTATAATGCTCTATGAGGCATTGCAGATTAGAGTTGCTGGAGGTCTTTTTGTGAAGCTTTGCATTCTTTTGTCGGTCGACTCTGATATGTGACACTAGGTAGTTAGGGAGGCCATTTGTGATTATTTTGTATTATGTATATGTATCTTTTGGATTGTACATGTATGACTTGATGTATAACAAAATTTTATGATGTATATATATATGTTGATATTCAGTTACGGATTTTCCGCTTATATTCTGTAATTGGATTGTGGGTGTCTTACTACCTAAGAGTGTTGCATATCTTTATGAGCAGGTGTTGTATGTTTGTTTCAAATTGATGTGGCGTTTCCAGTCTATGTCGTGCATGTTTAATTATACTCTGATGAAATTTTGTATATTCTTTTACCGCTTTAATAGCTTGGGGGTATATAGTGGGGGTGTCACATGTATGTTGGTTAAGAAGTGGTGATGTTAGTAAGTATGTTGGTTAAGAAGTGGTGATGTTAGTAAGTATGTTGGTTAAGAAGTGGTGATGACAATTGAGAATATGTGTAATTTGTTTTGCATCTCTGTAATTTTTGTATACCAGTCTGGGTACTGCAATATGTGTAATCAGTTTTGCATTTAATGTTATTTGTGTTACAACTAATACAACTTAAAGGACCTGTTTGTTACAATTTAAAAAGAAATATAACCTTTTTGTTACAAATTAATCATTGTTATAACATAACTCATAATAATGCACATCCACAACAGAATTATAACACAACACATAATAATGTTGAATCATAACAGAAGTGCACCAATACTCATAAAATTGCAGAAGTGCTAATAAAATGATCAACACATACATAATTTGCAGAAGTGCTAATAAAATTGTATGAATTGTCATTATCAACACATACATAATTTGCACCACCAGTGTTACAGTTTTGATTATCAAACTCATTTTGCAGGTCTTGGGTAGATGCATGATGAAGTATTTCAACCTCATTATTTTTGTTGAATATGATTTCCAACAACTTATAATTCACAAGCCTCACGCATATCTAATACACAACAAATTCACGCAGCCAACATCTTCACTCTGTATCACTATTCTTGCCAAATATTCTGCAGCAGCTTCAGCATGATTTACGCACAACACACAATCACAACCGTAAACTTTGTTAACCCCACATGAAATGGTTACGTAACAAATACGAATCACACCTCAATTCCTCACATTCATTCCCATTGCACCCTTGTATCTCTCCTATAAAAGAAAAAACCTTTATGTTTACTTTTTTTTTCCTTTCAAATATATCACCCTTATCTCACAGTAGAGTAATGGCTTAAATCATATTCACTCTTTGCCACATTGAAAGGAGTATTATTGTTGTAAAAGAAAGAAGCGGTTACCATGCATGCATCTTCCCTCACACTATTGTTGAAAATGTTATTATGGTAGTTTGATTGTTATTTTAATTGAAAAGTTTGGAAGCACCATCAACCTAAAAAATCTTTCTTTTTCTCACCTCATCAACCGATTCAAAAGTGATGTGTATTTGCTCTTAGACCTCTGAAGTTTTTGTCTTTTTAACCATTTATTCTTATAAGGATGCAACAACATCCCACGTCAGATGAACATGGACATCAATTTAAAACTGCTATGTTCCAACCAAATGGTGCTTTAAACGATAAACACCTCCTTAGACAGTCATCTCAAAATATTTGCACTTTATTTTCTTTCAAGTTTCGTTAATTGCAACTCCATAGTTTCAGGCAATATCACTTTTTTGTTCCAGTAATATTTTTGTTTTTTCTAACATTAGACCCTTCAAATACATGAAAACATCGTCAAAGCTAAAAAAAGCATAATAATAACACAATCTCCAACTCAAATCAACCCATCAACAATCACTCCCCTCGGAACCACAAATCACCAAAACCGAAACAAAACCAAATTCCAAATTGTAGAGAGAGATTTAAACGAACCAAACCTGAAGCAGATCGAATCCGAATTTGAGACAAGCTTGAAATTTAAACAGAGACGACAACCAAAATGTGAAATACGGAAGGTTGAAATGAGATGAAGATCCATTGTTCTGAGTTTCACATATCCTTGGAATGTTCATGATGTTTTCTCTTTTTTTTTTTTTTTGATAGCTTTTTGTTTTAAAATAAAATAAATAAATAATAAACTGAATAATTACACCTCAGCACTGTTAAACGCCACATAAGTAATGTTTGTGCCACATCACATTTTTTTAACGGAAGTTCATTAAAAGGGTAACGTTGCAACATTTATGTAACATAAAGGATCTACTTGAAGCAAAACAAACATAAAGGACCAAAGTTTTACAATTAAATAAGTTAAAGGACCCAGTAGGTAATTTACCCTAAAAGTAAATATATCTTAAATAATGTATGAATCTAAATACGGGATAAATGTATTAATTTATGTTACTAATATTTATTTATACAATTAAAATAATATTTTTAAATTATATATTATTAGTTGATATTTATAAAATTAAATAATTACGTAAATATTTTTATAAATAATGCAAAACAAATTTAATTTTTACATACGATAAAATATACCGTTGATCCAAATATTTGTATATATATATATATATATATATATATATATATATGAAATAATTATATTTATACTACAAATATAAATAAAAATATATTTTTCTTTTGAAAATATTAAATTTTCTTAGTTAAATAATTTTCTCTTTCAAATATACAGTTGATCCAATTTTTTTATATTTTTATTATATTTTTGAAAAAAATACGCGTTACACAACGGTACCCGTGCGAATGCACGGGTATCCTACTAGGTGAATTTAAAATTTTAGCCGATCATATAAATCAGCCGTTGAGATCTTTTTACATTATAAAATTGAATTTAAAATTTGAACCGTTCGATCTCAAATCAACTGCTGAGATCATTACAACTTAAAAATGCAGATAATTCCTAAAACAGAGAATCAGGGTCAGTGGCATGCTATCGTGGATCCATACAACCGACCAACCTAGAACCTTTTTTCTTCTAGCCTAATTAGTAAAATGTCAACCGTTGGATATAAAGTACAAAATGAATCTAGCGATCAATATTTTATATAAAATGGACTGGATTCTAAACACCCACATGTACACAAATCAAAACAAACCATTACATGAGTGATGCCTTTCTGAGTAAACCAAACCAAACCTTACCTTTTAACTCATCTCATGGTTATGGCCTTATCTTCTACTTCTTCTCTCTTTCTCAACACCACTGATTATTCACCTCACAAACAACTCCATTCACCATCACCACCATCATCATCATTACCATCTTCTTCTTCTCACTTTCCAATCAAACCTCTCATCCACCACACTCACACCCTTCCCATCTCTCAAAAATGGAGAACAAACGTTTCATTCTTTACTTCCTTCTTAAAGAAACCCAAAGACGCAAGCACCATTAAGGAAGAGCTTCTTGATGCCATTGCTTCGCTTGATCGAGGAGCTGATGCCACTCCTGAAGACCAACAAAGGGTTGATCAGGTGGGTTGTCTTCAAAATCTTTGATTTCTTCACCATTTCAACTTTATGCATGCATTTTTGTTCTTGATTTATGGAATTTACTTCTAAATAGATTGCACGCAAACTTGAAGCAGTTAATCCAACAAAGCAGCCACTCAAATCTAGTTTACTTGATGGAAAATGGGAGCTTATTTACACTACCTCTCAGTCAATCTTGCAAACTAAGGTAAATCATTTCTTTTTCTTTACCATTTGTAGGCCTATTTAGGGAAACAGTTAAATTAAGCGCTTATAGCATAAGCACTTATCACACTAGTGTGTATATGTAAGTTATTTTGTTTTGATATAAACTATAAGTTGTTTTCTTAAACCATTATAGAGGAGCTTGCAGAAATAAGCTGAAAACAGCTTATAAACACTTGTCATAAGTTGTTTCTATAAACAATATTAATCAGTTCATAAGTGCTTATGTGAGTAGATAACTCAAATAAGTCAATCCGAACAGAATCTTAGGTTATGGTTATATCAAACACATTTTGACAGTGTTGCTTTTCTCTTATATGTTTGTCTTTTAGACAAATTGATAACGATGTTAACGGTTTCGTTGTTTTCCTTTTTGTTCATCTACATTTTGCGTTCATACTGTGTACTACTAGTACTAACTAAAATTTTCAATATTGTAATGACAGAGACCAAAGTTTTTGAGATCAGTTACAAATTATCAAGCAATCAATGCGGATACTCTCCGAGCCCAAAACATGGAATCTCGGCCATTCTTCAACCAGGTTACACTAAGTGAAATTGAGATAAGTTCTCGCCATTTATGTGTTCTTACTCTGATCTTTACATATGCAAATGAATCAACATTGTGTAGGTGACAGCAGATTTAACACCTTTGAATACAAAGAAAGTGGCTGTGAAGTTCGATACCTTCAAAATTGCAGGCTTCGTGAGTATTCAGACTCTCAAAATTGAAGTTTTATTAAGTACTATGTATAAATGTTTGTACCATAATTACATTGATCATCACTTTCGTCATCGTCATAAATTCATAATGCACGTTTGCAGATACCTGTTAAGGCTCCTGACACAGCTCGCGGCGAACTGGAAATAACATATTTGGATGAAGAACTTCGGTGAGTTCCATACTTCATTTGGCATAATATCAACACTAAATTGCTTTACTGTCATCGTGTTCATGCGGCATAGATAGATATTATCAAGTACTTGTTATCATGCTTTTTGTTTATGATCTCACAGGGTATCAAGAGGGGACAAAGGAAACTTGTTCATCCTGAAAATGGTGGATCCATCTTATCGGATTCCTGCATGATGTGTCGTCACTATAGCATTATATCGCTATCGCGTTTTCTTCCTCTCAACGGATTCAAACTACTATCAGAGCTTTCTGAAGTTGGAACTTATACTAGCAACTAAAGCTTAACTTGAAGCATTTTGGAACTGTGCTTTCTGTACAGAAGTGGTTGTAAAATCTTTACATACTGATAGTTTTGGTGCAAATTTCTTCTTTCAAATCTTAGCGGAATTTGATAGTTCTTCGTTATGTAAGAGTTCTTTTGAAGGAGTTTTCAACTTAAATAAGTAATTTTTAAACGGTTTTTAAAGTTGAAAGTAAAGAAAGTAAAAGTTTTGAAACTCTTGTTATTTTGTTTGTCTTATTGTTGATTCTTGTCATTTGTGTAATGCATAAGCTTTTTGAGTTTGTGGTTTAGTTTTTTATAACAGGTTTGCTATCTTGACACCTTTTTTTACACCACACTGTATTTCCGTACGGTACGAACGACACTGTTCATGTACGGACGGGTATTGTTAATGTACGGACAGACACTATTCATGTGCACGGAATACGCTACTGTTCATGTACGATTGTTACTATTCATGTACGGACGATACTATTCACCGTCCATACATACGGTGTAGGGTGGAGTGTCAAAATATCATTTTTGTTTTTATAAGCCACTTGGTTTTGTCTATTCCTTGTGCATTTGCATAAATTCTGGACGCATTGCGAATGGAAAGTCCAACAATAAAAATATATATGGTCTCGATATATATTAATAAGTGCGGAAAATCCTCATCTTATAAGTTGAAGTCCAACAATACAAATATATATGGTCTCGATATATATTAATAAGTGCGGGAAATTCTCATCTTATAAGTTGATTTTTTAGGGATTAATTAGACCTAAACTCTAATGCTTAAACTTTTGAGTATTTACGTGCCTAAAATCGACTGCATCGATATATTTTTCTTCCGCTGTAGTGCGGATTTTTTTCCTTCTATTTTAAGTGTAGTCTATACAATTCCATTGTTAAATTCATTGTTCATAATGAATTCTTGCATTGTTACCATTTCCATAATCCTCCTTGTTATTGCTCATGCATTTTAACTATCATATACAACATTATTTTATCCCAACAACTAGAGCCGTCAAAATGGGCTAGCCCACATGGGCCGGCCCACCAGGCCCGAAGAATCATAGGGCTTGGGCCTTAAAATTAGAGCCCATATTTTTCAGGGCCTTTTTAGCCCAGTCCTAAAAAGCCCGCTACCCATTAGGGCTAGCCCATATGGGCCGTGGGTAGCCCATTAGGCCCATATCACTATAAATTTTAAAAAATTATACTAATACTTATATTATCTTACTCCAAAATAACACATTGATTTTCCCACCTCAGTAAATTTTATATATATTCTAGGGATAAATATATGATACCCCCCTGCCAAAGTAGCGAGATTTGCTTTTGCCCCCTTGAAGTTTTTTTTTTGATTCCCCCCTCAACAAATCAAGATTCCCTTTCCCCATAACCCCTGTGTTGCTTGGTCAATGGAATCTGCCTACGTGGCTGATGACCATTGTTGAATTTCAAATCTCCTATTCCATGTCATTCTGCGAATTTATATGAATTTCGGATACCCCCCTTGAAAAATTAGGGCTCAGAATTAGGGAAAGGCAATGGCGAGAACAAAGCGAAGTGAGAAGATGAAGTCGTCGGAGAAGATGAAGAAAATCGTGGATAGCGCCCAAGACGGAGTGCATTCGTCACCGGTAAGTATGGTTTCTATTCGTTTTTAATCGATTCATGTAGGAACGTCATTAATTTTGTGTTTTTTTCTTCTCAGAACAAACAATTGTTCAATGTCGTGTTTAATCATGGTGGAGAGTTTGTGAGGTTGTCTGATGGTGATGCTATCTATAGGGGTGGGGTTTCTACTCTAGTTTCTGCATTGCATTTTGAGAAATGGTGTTTGGGGACTGCGCGTGAGTTAGTTGCAGGTTGGGGATACGAAGAAGGGACATTTCGTATTTGGACCAAAATACTTGATATTGATGAAGATTTTTTCCAGATTAGAAACGATGATGTTGCGTATGACTTAGCTCACTATTGTTGTGCCATAGAAGTAGATGGTGAATTGTTTGTGGAACATAACTGTGATGACCTGTCAGCTAGGTACCCTAAGTGTGTGAATGAAAAGTTTGAATAAGATGGAAGTGAGGTAGATGAAGTAGAAGCATTGAATGATAGTGAAGATGAAAGAGCTACAACTAACTTAGATGGATTTGAAGGGATTGATGTGACTATTCCCATAAGACAAGAACCAATGGTGGCTGGTTTGTTAACTGGATCAAGCAAGTCAGAATTGGAAGGTGATGACTATGTAAGTGAAGAACTAGATAGTTCTGATCCAGATGCATCTGAAAATGAGAAAGAGACTAAGTTTGAGAAGTATAGGAAAAAGGATCTTAATAAGAAGTTTAAGTTTAAGTGGGGCATGCAATTCAATTCTCTAGATGACTTTAGAGAGGCAATTCGTGAGTGGTCAGTTTTGAATGGTAGGGAAATTACGTTTGTGAAAAATGAGAGCTATAGAGTGAGGGTGGAGTGTAGGGCTAAATGTGGTTTTTTTGATGTTATGCTCAAAGGTGGGCCATAAGCACACGTTTGCCATTAAGACTATAAAAGACAAACATACATGTGCTAGGGTTTTGGAAAACAGATCTGCTAATTCTAGGTGGGTTTCCAAACTTGTTGTCAGGAAGATGCAAACTTCTGACACAGTTAAGCTTAGTGACATAATTCAAGACCTAAGGCAAAATTACTTTGTGGGTATCACTGTAGCTCGAGCCTGGAAAGCAAAGTTGATGGCAAAGAAGATCATTGAAGGAGATGCAGACAAGCAATATGCCTTGCTGTGGAGGTATGCTGCTGAGTTACATAGAGTAGGTATTGGGAATACAGTGAAAATCAACATTGATAGACCAACATCATCTATTCAACCAAGGTTTGGGTCTTTTTACTTTTGTTTTGAGGGGTGCAAAAAAGGGTTCATAAATGGATGTAGGCCTTTTGTGGGTGTTGATGGGTGTCATCTAAAGACCAAGTATGGTGGTCAACTGTTAATAGCTGTGGGTAGGGACCCAAATGACCAGTATTTTTCTTTGGCTTTTGGTGTGGTAGAAACAGATACTAAAGAAAGTTGGAGGTGGTTTATACAACTGTTAATGGAGGATGTTGGACTTGACAAAAGATTTGTGTTCATATCAGATCAACAAAAGGTGAGTTGTTTTATCTATGTTGTTATGGTTTGTTCATTTTTTCCATATGCCTTGTTGTTATTATGTGTTAATGTCTATTGTAGGGATTGGTTGCTGTTTTTGAAGAGATGGAACAAAGAATTGAGCATAGGCTTTGTTTGAGGCATTTGTATGCCAACTTCAAGAAAAAGTTTGGTGGTGGTTCATTGATGAGAGACCTCATGATGGGAGCAGCAAAAGCCACTTATTATCAAGGTTGGATGCTGAAAATGAATGAGTTAAAGCAAGTGGATCAGAAGGCTTGGGAATGGCTCATGGGAGTCCCTACAAGATCATGGTGTAAGCATGCTTTCAGCTTTTACCCTAAATGTGATGTTCTCATGAACAACATAGCTGAGTCATTTAATGCTACCATTCTAGTTGCTAGGGACAAACCTATTTTAACAATGTGTGAATGGATTAGAAAATACTTGATGAATAGGTGCAGTAGCTCTACTTTGAAGCTTGAAAAATGGCCACACAAAATAATGCCAATCCCTAGAAAGAGATTAGACACTGAGGTATTTATGAGTGGACATTGGTTGCCAACATGGGCAATGGAAGAGAAGTTTCAAGTCACTCACTCCTATAACAAACAAGAATTTATAGTAGATACTGCAAAAAGGTCATGCACTTGTAATTTTTGGGAATTAGTTAGTATTCCTTGCAGGCATGCTGTTGCAGCACTAGGGTTTAGGCAACAAGACCCAGAAAGTTTTGTGGATAACTGTTATTCTAAGGAAAAATATGCCTTGTGCTATGGATTTGCTGTGAGTCCTATTAATGGGCAAGATATGTGGCCAGAGGTAGAAACTGAAGAACCTCTACCCCCTAATTTCAAAAAGGGTCCTGGTAGGCCAAGGAAGCTGAGGATAAGGGAGGGTGGTGAGCTTGGTGCTAGAAGAAGGCTTCCAGGAGTATCTTATAGGTTCACTAGATGTGATAAAATTGGTCACAATGTTGCTTCATGCAAGAGCAAAGAACAGGATCCCAATGCCCTGAAAAGAAAGGTGTGTGTGATTAATTGTAAATATACTGACTTTGATTATTGTCATTCTTGTATATATGATTGTCTAATACATGTTCATTGCTTGGCTCCAATTGTAGAAAAAAATGAAACCTCCTGCAGCAAATCAAGATGCTAAGGTTAAGCCTGCTGCAGAGCCTGCCAAACCTGATGAAGGTCAGCCTGCTGCAGTGCCTGAGGAAGGTCAGCCTGGTGGAGTGTCTGATGAAGCTCCCAATGATGCAGCCCAAGATGTGTTTGGTGATATCTCTGATGAGGTGATGTCAAACCTACCTGATATCAACTCATTACATCCAGGTTCTAGCAAAGGCTCAACAATTAACAAAGGGAAGGCAAAGACTACTGTCAAGAAGGAAGCAAATCCAGTTAGAAAGAGGGTTAGTGAAAGAATCAAACTAAGGATTTTTCAAAAACCTATCATTGGTCCTGGTTCAAATGAAGATCAACCTATGTTGCTGACTGAAGAGGGGGATGGCATTCTGACTCAAGAGAGACAAGGATCCCAAGTTACAAAGAAGGCCAAAAAAAAGAAATCAAAACTTGAGTAGAAGACTTTGTTATAATGTTTAAGTAGGTTTTTTTTTGGTGCCCCTTTTTGTAAAGCATCTAATGCACAATGTTGCTCTTTGTATGCACTCTTGTTTTGACTGATATGCACAATGTTGCTATTCGTATGCACTCTTGTTTTGACAGCAATGATATGCACAATGTTGCTCTATTCTAATTATACATTGTGTTAATGACACAAATGTCTTCAAGTCATGTTTTGTGTTCTTTAGCAGTCAAACTAATTATACTTCAACATAACATTCAAACTAACATCAACAGAAATTATAACAGTCAAACTACATCAACAAAAATTATAACACTCAAACTAAATCAACATTACATTTCAACTCAGACTTTCATTACATTTCTATGATAACAGTCAAACAACTACAACTTTACATTTCAATTCACACCTTCATTACATTACATCTACTTCAACCCAACCAATCAATTGACTGAACAACATTATAGTAACAGTTCCACCTAAACTAACATCTATCAACCCAAACTAATAGCTATTACCCTTGACCAACATTACAGTAACCTAACATCAACTACCCTTGAACAACATTACAATAATAACCCAAGATAAAACAAGTGCCATCTTCAACTTCAAATTCATCTTCCTTTGGTCTTCAACCTTCATCTTCACTCTATCTAACTTCTGCAGTGTAGCTTCTAATTTCACTTCACGTATCACACACTTTTGACAATGTGCTGCACTCTGAAAATTCCCCTTCATAGAATCTCCCATTTCATCATCCCACAAAAATAGGTCACACCCTGTTACATTCTACATCAACATTGACAATGTAAAAATAGGTTAACACAGACAACAACATTAGGTAGAGTGAACCCGACAAATACCAAAGCGAAATTCTTACCCCTGCGTTTCTACATCTCCAGAACTTCCTATTGCGATTTTGAGTTGTGTTAGAGACCTACATCTTCATCGCACGGTGGCATCCACATCTGGGTATCCCATTAAAATCGACAGCACTATTGATGCTACTTGAACTGGATATGGTTGCAGGCATGGCGAAGATAGAAAAGCTGAAGTCGTCGCTGATTTGTTAAAGAAGGTGAAGAGGGAAAACACAACCCTAATTTTTAAGGGGGTAGCATAAATGTGCAGAATGACATGGCATAGGAGATTGGAAAGTCAACAATGCTCATCAGCCACGTAGGCAGATTCCATTGACCAAGCAACACAGGGGGTATGGGGAAAGGGAATCTTGATTTGTTGAGGGGGGAATCAAAAAAAAAAAACTTCAAGGGGGCAAAAGCAAATCTCGCTACTTTGGCAGGGGGGTATCATATATTTATCCTTATATTCTATTCAATATTTCTCTTTTAAATATTATACATTAATATAATCAACATTCTTTTCTCTTATTCTATTAGTTTCCCTTATGTTAAATATTCGAGTATTATTTTATACAATTTAGACATGTATTATATTTAAAAACACATTATAGTATTGATAAAAGATAATATAGTACTTAAAAATGTATTATAAAAATGTATTATGTTTAAAATAATATAACTTTTAATTTTATTTATAATAAATATTATGGCATTTTTATTTTATTTTTTTATTTAAAAAAGCCCATTTAGGGTCGGGTAGCCCGAAGCCCATCTAGGGCCGGGCTCGGGTAATAATTTTTTAGCCCATATTAGAAATGGGCTTTTTTGGCCCAACCCTTAAAAGCCCGAGCCCATCAGGGCCGACCCATTTAGGGTCGGGTAGCCCATTTTGACAGCTCTACCAACAACTATACCATTTATATCATTACACATAACCGAACACTTCGATGCCGCTAGACTCATCACACAACTTCATCAACTGACTCATGTAAAGATAAATCAACTCCAATAATCTCTTTCGAAAGAATAATTTTAGTAGTTGAACTAGAGCCGTCAAAATGTGCTAGCCCACATGGGCCGGCCCACCAGGCCCGCAGAATCATAGGGCTTGGGCTTTAAAATTAGAGCCCATATTTTTCAGGGCCTTTTTAGCCCAGCCCTAAAAAGCCCGCTACCCATTAGGGCTAGCCCATATGGGCCGTGGGTAGCCCATTAGGCCCATATCACTATAAATTTTAAAAAATTATACTAATACTTATATGATCTTACTCCAAAATAACACATTGATTTTTCTAACCTCACTAAATTTTATATATATTCTATTCAATATTTCTCTTTTAAATATTATACATTAATATAATTAATACTCTTTTCTCGTATTCTATTAGTTTCCCTTATGTTAAATATTCGAGTATTATTTTATACAATTTAGACATGTATTGTATTTAAAAACACATTATAGTATTGATAAAAAACAATATAGTACTTAAAAATGTATTATAAAAATGTATTATGTTTAAAATAATATAATTTTTAATTTTATTTATAATAAATATTATGGCATTTTTATTTTTATTTTTTTATTAAAAAGGCCCATTTAGGGCCGGGTAGCCCGAAGCCCATCTAGGGTCGGGCTCGGGTAGTAATTTTCGAACCCATATTAGAAACGGACTTTTTTGGCCCAGCCCTAAAAAGCCCGAGCCCATCAGGGCCGGCCCGTTTAGGGTCGGGTAGCCCATTTTGACAGCTCTAAGTTGAACAATCTTTATGGAATTCAACATTAAATGGAGAAATTTTATTAAAAGGAGCCCATGAAGAAATCCCATCAAATTAAATATTCAAGAGAAGAAGGAAGTCTCAACGAACAATACCTTTAGAGATTCAACTTCAAAAAGAAACCTCGAATAGTCAATATCTGGTAGAACCTTTGAAAAATCCTCTTCCAACGAGAAAGATGAAGTTTGTTTAAAAGCATCTCATGAAGAAGATAAAAGTGAGATAACAAAGTTATCATAAAAGTAATTGTTTAAATTAATCGCTAAGCTAATCGAAGAAAATAATAAGATTAAAAAGTATAACTTAGATCTCAAAGATTATCTTGAGTTTTTAGAAAAGAGTAATAAAATTCTTAAATATGAAATAGCTAATATTAGAAACCTAGCTGAAACATGTGAGACGTGTGTCTCAATGAAAAAGGAAGTAAAATATTTGCTAGAAACCTAGTGTAATTTGCAACTTTAATGAAGTCGTAGGGCATATTAAATGAAGTTGTACAAAGTAGAGTATATACCTTGGAGAATACAACAATGTTTGAACTAATGATCATGATCCAAGGATGTTCGTTGGTGGTGTATATCAACGATTGTGATCAAAGCAAACATTTGTTGAGGATGATCTCAACATCTCTAATATATGATGATCATCTGACCTCTTAGTAGACTGAGAAGATAAGTCTGTATTGGTTATATCTACCTCGTGTTTAACTAACTCTTAATCCAACGATTCATAGAGAAAGATGTATGATAATGTGTTGTCGTTTCCTCGAAAGGGAGAATTTCCATCAAGGTTACTTGATAATTAAGGTAGTACACTATTAAGAGGGTAAATAATTGAAAAAATCGGATTAAATCCTCTAAATAAGTGATTTATTATTTCTTCATAATTTTAAAATTATTTTCACTAATAAATAAATGAGCTTTTAACATTTGTCAAGAAAAGGGTGCAATCTGAATGGTTAGGGGTCCAAAAGGCCTAAAACTACATTAAACAATCGATTAAGATAATAATTTAATCGATTAGATGAATTCAAAATTCAAAATTTGGTTATAACTATAACACCAAGCATTGAGGGTGTGTGGAGCAGCCAATTATGTTTGGAAAACATGAAATTAAGAAGACTATGAAAGTTTATTTTTTTGGTAATCTTTAACATATATGTCTACTACTTCATAGTCAAGTGCCCTAAATTTGTCCGGATAGTTGATATGTCATTAATAATTCATTTAAGGTTGATATCAACTAGTAATGATGAAGTGGTGGTAATCAGAGCCAATTTGAAAGTGTCTCACACTTGTTCCCCATGTTACTAAAGAAGTACAAGGATGAAAAAGAAGCCACACTTTTCGACGTCACTAGCATTAACTAAAATTATTTAGACATGTGTTTAAAACTGCAAATCATTAGTAGTGACAATGATAGTCAGGAGTGTTGAACAAGTGACTTCAATCACAAAAGACGAGAGGGTGAATTGTGGTATGAAATTTAAAATTCGTGATTAATTTTAAGTTTTTGTTACTTAAGAAGCAAGTTGTATTAGTATTTTTAAGATCAGAATAAAAAGAAACGAAAAATAAAAGCAGTAACAATAAAGGACTTAAAATAAAAAAAATAAGGGTTACAAAGATGACATCAGTGATTTATCCAAGTTCGGTCGAACATTGGCCTGTGAGTGTGAGTGCATTCTTCAATCTAGCCATGTTTTAAATGATGTCAAAATTAGGAGTGTGACTTAGCATTTTGTATATTGGGATGTATCAACCAAATTTTAGATGTGCATTGAATCATTTTAGTCTTAGGATGCATACAAATGGTTTTGAAAAAGATTGGAAATGTTTAGGCATGTTTCATACATCAAAAACTATGTTTTATGTGTGAAAACTTTTGCACAGGTCGACACATACGATTTCAGACCGACCTATAGAAGCTTTTGCTCCATTATAGGCTGGCACATCAAATTCCAGGTCGGCCTGTACGCTGGTATAGGTCGGCACATAGAACTGCAGGCCGGCCTGTATGTTGCAATATTAAAGCCTATAGGCTTTTTCCATGTGCTGACTGCTATAGATCGGCCTATACAACTCATTTTTAAAGCTTGTTTTATGTGTTGACTGCATAGGTCAGCCTATACAACTTCAGGTTGGCATGTACGTTGCTATAGGCTGACCTAAGACCTTCATAGGCTGACTTGGGACCTTCATAGGCTGGATCGAGTACCTTTATAGGCCAACATATTGCTTTGACAGACTGACCGATACGATTTCCCATCTTAAAAATTTAATTTTTTCTCCAACTTATTGCATTCCTTTTGCTCATTTCTTCACATACCTATATATACTCATACATGCACATTCTTCTAGAAATATACTAGTGAATTACCTATATGAAACCAGATTACAAAGCATTCTCATCATCTTCAACCTCTCTTCTATGCATACACACAATTAAACTACACATAATCATTTTTCGATTGCGTGACCATCTAGATTAGGGTTGATAATGTCCAATTAGGTTGGTGTAACCGAGAATAGTGGGTTAGGATGTTTGTGTGTTTCAAATAAGAAAACCAAGGTGGCGTTTTCCTTCAAGATTGGTGTGATTTGAAGGTTTTGGACAAGATCACGTCAACATGGATTCAACCGAGTGAAGGCCTTGGGACAAGGTGGTTTCCTTGCAAGGGAGTAGCGCGAGATGGTGAATCGTGCTCGGGAATCTTGGGTTCAACAAGTGTGTGCTCGGGATAATCGGAGGATTGTAGTCGCATTGTTGGTGACTTGATCAAGCTTTGACAAAGGATTTGGAGGTGGTTGAATCAACAACAAACCATAAGGTTTGTGGGGTTAGAATTTTTCACCTCTTGTATAAACATTTTTGCAAATATAAGGTTAATTGTAAGTATCTCAATTCGATTTCGGATTGAGGGCAGATGTACCCATAGCGAGACCGATTGGGGAATTGCCTAAACAAATCTTTGTGTCTCTTTATCGCTTTATTTTTCTTTAATTGTTGTTCTTGCAAATTATCGATTTCGTTGTTGTTTCGATTAATTCGATTGTAAATTGTTTTCAATTATCTTTTAAATTGTTGTTGTTGATATAATCATAATCACTTTGATTATGATTGGATTTTTACATCAACAAAATAAATTGAATTTCCAAACGTGATCAATCGCAGACAAGTGTTTGATAAATTGTCTTTGAGTATTTTATCGCTTTGTGTTCATTGGAAATAAGCATTACGAATAGCATTACATTTGATTAATCCGTAAATTTATTGTTGATTGAACAATTTGTGTTCATTATCATTCCATCGATTTTCAATATGCATATACGAGCTTTTCGATAGTAAGTTCGGTTAGACAATTCGATTCGGGTTGTTTCCGCTATGCCATACTTTTTGAAAACAAATTTTTGCCAAGAGTTTTTAGTTTTAAACTTGTGATCTATTCACCCTCCTCTAGATCGAAGCGTACCGTCTAACATGACCTACTCATGTCCTAAAGATACTTTCTTGATATTTGACTATAAAATAGAGCTTTTACATGTTATGCCCACAAACCTCTGATACAGATGAATCACGAGATTTTACAATGGCTTATCCCCAACCAAAAGAAAGCTTTTTAATGGGCTGAGCTAAGGAATCGATTAGAGATTTTACCGGCTTATCTCAATAACAAAATAAAACTTATCACAACTATGTTCTAGAATGAAACATATATTTTAAGAATAGTTAACACAAGAACCACATTCGATTTCGCAAGAATATCGTACTCTTGATAGTAACAACAATGACATAACACCAATAAAACTTCTTCCTTGTAAGAAGTTTTTACTCACAATGCACTAAGGCAACTTTGGGGAAAATAAAATATTTAGAGATTGTCATACCCCAAAATTTGCCCTACTTGTTTTAATTTCATCTGAGCTATGACTCATTTCATCCGCATGATCATATGCCCTAATCATCTATCATTCATTCACAATTGCATGCACATTATTGATTCAAAGTGTTTGCTATTTATGACAAATATTGGATTTTATTCCAGGGAAAATATGGGATTAAACCTCTTTGGATTTGTTTTATATTGACATGTTTGTTCATCTCTTGAACCCCTAATTTTAGGTGTTTGAGATCTTGTTTTATGGAGATTGCATCACAGTATCCAATTACACATAAACCCCAATTCTTGAGTTTTGGTGCTCATGGATAGATTGGTATTGCATCGGGGCTTTTGCTTGGTTTTGGATTACAATTGAATTCAACTGATCTTATTGGGTTATGCATTGATTCGTGTTATTTCAAAGATAGCATACAAGGACAAGTTCAATTCAAATATTCAAACTTAAAATGGGAGAAAAAAGCACTTTCTTGAGGATCAAGTCATATATTACATTCGATGATCATTTCCTTCATTACAATCATCAAACACATTACACAAGGAAGCCAAAATTATACATTACACAAAGAGAAGACTACATTTGACCTGGAGTTAACTTTTAGTCAACTATTAACTTTTTGGTCAAACAGTTGACCAAGGTCAAACTACCTAGACCTACTTGGGTCTTCATTAATCATTGATCCTCTATTTGTGCCTTCAAGGATCTCCACATGTTCTTAATGTTATTCCAAAAGCTCTTTGAATCATCACAATGCTAAAACTTCATGCCATGCCAAGAATTGTCCATGTTACCAATTCGCATACAACCCTGCAGGAGAAAAAACAACATCAATTAAGCAATCCCAAGTCATAGATCAACATTCGCAAATAACTCCACATTCTCATAACATATCATTAGCCTAATATGCCATCACAACACATAGATATCACTAAAATAACTGACATGGATTCAAATTCCCATAACAATACATGATATCATTAGTGACCAAGTTAGTGCAATATTAGTGAAAACAATTCACAACAATCCAAACTTACAAGACTCACAAACCTTGTTCAAGTTTCATAGCAATGTAGTAGTACATTACAGTCCAGGCAATTAAAACAATCATAGCCATCACATTTCATTCTACTTTCAACCAATTTCAACATCAACTAACTTCAGCCATTCACATAACTAACCATAAATATATATGCAAATAAACAAACTAACGACACTTCTACAAAACTAGTTACTAAGCATCATAACTGAATCACAACTAACTGAATTTAACCTCCGAACATAGTGAATTAACTAAGTTAACTAACTGAGTCCACTACAACTAACTCATAACCTTCTCTAACTAATTCCAAGCCTTCCAAACTAATCCCTAAGCTAATTCCAAACCTTGAGAACTCCAAGCCTAATCTCTATATAACAGTATCGCCACCCTCATTCAAATTTCTCTGAGTTTTTTCATCTCCTGTACATTTTATCTTACTCCCGAAATTCAATCACGATTCACCAAAATCACAATTTGACAATCTCACCAATCATTCTGAGTTCTCCATCACTCTGCATCACCATCGTCATCAACCTGAGGCTCTTACACACACTGATCATAGTTCACACAGAGCTCGCATTATCTCCTTCCACCTCTCTCACATCCTCACACTTCCCATTGAGTACAATGGATGTGAGGGGTACTAATGCCTTCCCTCGCATAACCGACTTCTGAATTCGTATCTTGCTTGCGAGACCATCTTATCTTTCCTTTTGGGGTTTTCTCGATGTTTCCCATTCCCTTTGGGATAAATAAAGTTCTTTGATATATATATATATATATATATATATATATATATATATATATATATATATATATATATATATATATATAGAGAGAGAGAGAGAGAGAGAGAGAGAGAGAGAGATAAGAACTAGAGAAAACATGAATTCTAGTGTGAAATGAAGAGAGGATGCACCTCCTTTATATAGGAGATGAATTGGATCAAAAAGGAAAAAAAATCCATGGGCCAATTAACTCTCCTAGTCGATTAAGTCATTAATCTAATCGATTAGGTACCACACTTAATTAATTATTTGTGCCCTAAAACAAAGGTTTGGATAGATAGTCGTTACAAATCTTTAAGACACTTTCCTAATCGATTATACAATAAATTTTGCTTCTTCTAATCGATTAGGCTTAGGATCTAATTTATTATGTGGTTCAAAAATTTCTTCTAATGACGCTGTCATTTTCCTAATAATCTGGCCAGGGTTTATGAACATTTTTAGGTGTTTTGTTTAGGTAAAAGAAGGTTTTAAAAGAGTTTTAACTGTGTGGGGGGTGTTTTCTGTGTGATGGCTTAGTATCTCAGGAGTTACTCTCCTACTTTGAAAAGACTCTAGTCACTCAACAGACATGATCAAGTGAACTCTCACTCTTTCTCTCTTTCATAACTTTGAGGCTTTCAAGTTCCTTTTCCAAATACACCTGGTCATATAAGCAATTAAATGGAACCTTGAGTCTCCTACTTGATAAGGCCTGAGATGTCCTAAATTCAATCACCATCATCAAAGAGTTGAAAATATATTACCACCAACTTTAACAATCTAAAATTCTGCTACAACAGATGTCCTAACACATGTCAAGACATTGTGCTACATAATCATTTAAACTCAGAGACGCAACAACAGACTAATACCTTGAATATCAGAACTGCACACTCACAGATATCATGACATCTGGTCCAACATGTTTATCATGAACCTTAATAGAAAATGTAAATCTGTAGAATGATAAAGAACACAGTAATTGTTAACCCAGTTCGGTGCAACTCACCTACATCTGGGGGATACCAATCCAGGAAGAAGACTCCACAATCTGTAGACTGTTACAAAGTTAAACTCCCCCGTTTACAACTTCATACCTAACATCTACCCAATGAACATCTTTACCAAGGTTAAACTCAAACTTTACAACCCTGATATGAGATACCCCACTCACTTCCTTTAATCACCAACTGTGATTTCTACATCATCCCTATCAATACAGAAATCTGTCAAGCATACGTGACAAACAAGCTAACTCAGATTTGATTAAAATCATCCCTCTCTCTCTTTTCTGTCTAGGTCTTGGTCTTCTTTTATAGTTTTCTACTGAGTTGGACTTCATATCTTTGATCCTTGATCCACTGCCAATCGCCTTGAATCTTAGAACAAATTTAAAACCAAAACCTGCTATAACAGTCATGATGTCGAATCTTCATGTTGTGACATTTTACTTGACATCTTTATTCTGGGGCTGAAAACCTCCATGTTGAAACATCTTTCACAACATTTATGTTTTACCAAAATTTATACAAAATACTTAGAGCTTTCAATTTCCCCCGTTTTAGCAAATTTTGGTTAAAACATCCTTTCAGCCTGATGGTGCATGTAGTGGAAAAGCACTTGAAGCAAGTGCTAATGAAGAGGAAGAAGATAAGATCTAGTTACCCTCTTTATTCCCTCGTGATACCGGATACATAGAGGATGTAACTCAGATCACAAGACACAACTTGCTCCCCAACTCTGATCACAAGATACAAATATGCATATACCAAGAATGTCGAGGCATCCTTTGAGACATTTTGCAGATCAGCACAAGACACATACACCATACACATCTCAGCAGTAACAAGCCATTCTCCCCGTTTTTAGCCAAAAATTGACAAAAATGGCCCATGCACATCCAGACCCAAATAATGCTTACCCACACACAAACAAAACACATTTTATCGTACTCTAAGTAAGATGTTCTAGCTCGATCTTCCTTAAATATGAAGAAGTTATGTGAGTAGAGCAAATCCAGACAAAGGACTAGTCAAGGAGTGCAATAACTGCTGGTCTAGTTAGTTTCAAAAGATTCCACCTTTTCTGACTTGTCTTTGAGCCTACTTCTGAACAGTGTTCTGATGCCTATCCTACATTTGTCAGGTTTATGGTCCCCACCGCTAGGATTTTCTTAGTCCAGATTTAGTAGCAAAGAATACAACATAATTTATTTGCCATTCCTCTCCATTCGTAGAAAACCAATTTCTCCCAGTTAGCTCCCAATAGATTTCTGTATTGATCAATAATTTTACAATTTTATGATTACAATCTGCAGAGAAAAATAAATTCTCCCAGACTCAGTCAATGATTCTTAAGCATCCAATAAGAACCATTTCACATGCACTGCCAAGCCTCCCACAACTTGCAACAATACAACAATGTCAAGACATCCTCCTTGACATCTCAACTTGCTTGACGCACAAATGCAAACTGGAACTTCAACTGCATCCTCACAGTAAATCATCTTAGATCAAGAGGCATCTCCCCCTATCCAAGGTAACCAGTGCTCCTCCATAGAACACCTAAGCTAATGAATGGAAAACATAATACGCATCTTCATATCTTCAAGAGCGCACCCTCAATTCAACTTACCAGCTGGACACAATCATCAACTCTTTTATTGCTTCCTCTGACAAGAAACAATAATCACTCACACATGATCACCATCATGCTACCCATGAGGAAATCTATACCAACCATAACAAACTCTTGGCTTGAGATCAAAGTCCCATTGATCCCTCCATCCTGCAACCATCTACACACCACACGAACTCCTCTTGAATTCTCATGTATAGACCTCCAGCTGCTTGAGGCACAAACCAATTGAATCAGAATGCTTCACATTCCTCAAAGAGACGCACAGGGCCCTTTAGTTTGTTATAACGATGTCAGTTATCTTATGCATGCTCCAGAACTTCACAGCTGCTAAACTGATCCACTACTAGCATAACTTGCAGCCAGGGCAACATCCCCTTCGCAAGATTTTCCACTGACCTTACCCAGCCAACAATAGAGATAGACACCCCGCAATCCAAGACAATCATTCCTTATCATTCTCCCGTATGATAACCTAGAATACTTCTGATTTTCTGGTGAATATCCACTTCTGAATGCATCAGAATCTAGACCTTCATGCAATCAACCCATGATCCACTCCAGTCTTCCAAAACTTTACATCAGACCTCCAAGACAGTTCTTCTACTCCATCATTCTCCCATATGACACTGTAGATACTTCTTAGACATGATGCAAGTAACTAGTTCCTCACAGAACCTGAAATCCTTCACCAAGGATAACTAACCCAAAGATTTTCTAACATCAGTTAGGACATCTTCCACATATCACAGACACCACACACCATGGCTCTTGATATGCTCCACCACTGGACTTACTATCAGCATAGTAATCCACACTGAAGATCTTCACACAACACCGCGCCACCAGCTTGAACAAAGAAAACTTCAGAAACCCAGAGAGAAATAAACTCTCATCCACCAAAAGAAGGTATACTTCCATTCTCAACCCAGAACTTCTGCCACAAGCTCCCAGAGAACCAGAACCTTCTTACAATTTCAACTAACCACTCTTCTATACAAGAGCAATCAGTTTCAAGCATCTTGCTTGAATGCACATTGTGAAATCAACCAAATGCCACTTTTTGATTAATCTCAATCTTCTTCAGAACTCCCACAAGATACACTGATCCACTAATGAAATCAGACCTTCAAGTCACATGAACTACTTGCCCTATAGCAAGACATCTTAGATCCACCAAGCCTCTTAGTCATGTAACATCTTCCCATCCACAGCTCCCGCAAACTGCATAAGATAGACCTTTTTGAAGCATCCATAACTTCCATTCTCCTGTAGATCACTTTATCTTAAGCTGATGTACTACATCTCCAGCTGAGACTTCTGATGTTGAGCTGGATGTCAGAACATTTTGATATGAAATCCAACTGTTGAATTCAGCTCCTCATTCTGCCACTTAGAAGAACCTCCTCCCTTCGCAGAACAAGAGTTCCATGCTCTCATAGACTTGATTCAGCAACCAAGTTTGAGTAGACAACCTCCATCCTGCTTTGAAACTCCAAAGACTTCAAACCTGCCACGTCTGAATCTTCAGAAAATAAGTAGTCCAAGACTACCCCATAGCTATACCAAAGAATGCCACTTTCCTCAGTAGAGCCATCAGTAGAAAGCCAGAGATAACTGCCACTTATCCTCGACCTTCACAAACAGAGCAAAATCCATGCTCCAAAGCACCTAGATCAGAAATAAACTGATCCAGCTGTAACCATCAAGATTATGATGTGTTCATCTTCATCTTCAACAACATCAAAGTCTAGACTAGTTTCTTGCCAGGAAACTCTCCAGAGGACACATGCTTCTGTCACACCCGACTGAAGCCACTTCTTAGGTCACCACCTAAGACTAAAACAGATGCTAAAGCGTATGCAGTACCCCTCCCATGATTCGGTACAACCTCTGATGATGAGATGTTCCAACATCTTGTTGAGCATCAGCAATCTTGACTTTCAAGGATAACCAATTAAATACTTATAGAATCACAAATAGCAATTGATCTTAAATACTTATCCAATAACCCTTCTTCACTGTTGTAGCTGAGCTTCACCAGATCATGTCATGAATACTTATAAAGTATTCAATCTTTTTACAAGTATCTTCTTCAAAGGACAATGTTGAGATACCAAGGCTGCCACCCTTGACTCAAGTAACTAATACTTTCTCTGAACAAATCTTATTTACCTCAACAATTCTTCAATCAGATTGGATCCACTCTTAGGGTCAAGAGAGATGAATCCTTCCTTGCTGTTTTTGGACGGTGAAAATAAATCACCTCCACTTTCTTCAGATTGTGTTTCAAAGAAACACCTTCTAGTCAGAAGAGTAACGAGAAGACTCCAGATACACGACATAGATGCCTTTATGAGTGGACTTGAGAGAATTCTCAAGTATCTTTGACAACCTAGCCGACCAATAATTTATCAAACTCCTAGAGCAAGAACCTGATAAACTTAACTCAACTCTTCTCCTCTTCAACTGACTTCAACTGTACCAAGAAACCAAGCTTCCAAGTACTAAGTCACCATACCAGATATCAAACCACAACTCCCTTTACTCCATCACTCCCGATTTTGGAATAAAAGAATGCAGATATCTTTAGATATAGAGGCCGAAGATTGAGACCTTCCACCAACTGTCTTCAGTAACAACTCCAGAATCCCATAATTCTAGAGCTCTTCCATCAGAAACACATACAGCAGAACCACCAAGGAACAGATCCTGCTTGCCCTAATAAGATGTCACAACATCCTATAAGACACACCAACAAGAGAACTAACCACTTATCCTGTAGTTGTTGTAGAACCTCCTCAGCAACATGAACAACCTCCGGGTTGCTCCTTTCGATCTAGCACATCTATCTCATCCATTAATCCCCTTGAGTACGTATGAGTTGATTGATCTGATCTTCAAAACCCTTCTTGTTTAAACGCCAGAAAGCATCTCCCAAGGATCTCATCTAGAACCAGATAGGATGCCTGCTCTGATACCAATTGAAATTCTGGCCTATGCAGACAGCAGATGTCCTAAAACATGTCAAGACATTGTGCTACATAATCATTTAAACTCAGAGGCGCAATAGTAGACTGACACCTTGAATATCATAACTGCACACTCACAGATGTCACGATATCTGGTCCAACATGTTTATCATGAACCCTAACAGAAAACGTAATTCTGCAGAATGATAAAGAACACAGTAATTGTTAACCCAGTTCAGTGCAACTCACCTACATCTGGGGGATACCAATCCAGGAAGAAGACTCCACTATCTGTAGACTGTTACAAAGTTAAACTCCCCCGTTTACAACTTCATACCTAACATCTACCCAATGAACATCTTTACTAAGGTTAAACTCAAACGTTTACAACCCTGATATGAGATACCCCACTCACTTCCTTTAATCACCAACTGTGATTTCTACATCATCCCTATTGTTGTACCCCAAATTTTACCCCTTAAATGTCATAACATCTTGCATATCATATAGGTCAATCATATTGCATAGCTAACCAATCATCTTTGGTTTTGTCTGGCTTCCCCTAGGGAATTAGGGTTTTTGACTGTATTTCCTTCTAAGTGAGGAATCAGGGTTTTGGAGAAGAGTTTTCTGCTGAGGGGGATTTCTGTTGTTCAGAGGTCATTCCTTCCGGTTATTTGTACTCAAGTTTGAGGCGAAAGTGTGGAGTGTTCATTGTCACGAGAGGTTCTTATCAGGAGTTTATCAAGGCATGATTTCAGTTCCTCTGAATCTCCACAAGGGTGTTGCTGTTTGAGGATTCGTCCATGGATTGATTATTGAGATTATAGATCAGAATTCTAGAGGATTAGGGTTTCTCACCCTTGGAGTTTATGATTGACAAATATCGTTCAGTTGAGTCTATTAAGGCTAGCTGGTTCATGGTGTGTGCAATACTATTTCAGTTCAATTGAGGTTGCAGAGCCATCAAAGAGGTCGGAGCAGTTGGTACATTTCAAGTTGTGTGCAAGTGTTTGGTCATTTAGTTAAGGATTTGTGGCAGTCAAGTGCAGTTGTCGGGGTTTAGGTGTTGTTCAAGCGTGGAAGTGCATATCCATTCCCGTAACCGTCTTTTATCCACTTTGTTATTTATCCATTTTTTCAATTCAGTTTTCATTGACCATTTTCATTCAATTACCCATTTCTCATAACCCATTTCTAAACCATTTTTGTGCATTTCGATCATTCAACACTCCATAACCATTTAAACAAATATCCAATTTCATTTAGTTACCTATTTCTTTTATCCATATTCCAAATCCACTTCTCAATTCATTATCCATTTTTTAATCCAGTTTTAATTTTCATTTCAAAATTTATTCAATATCCATTTTCTATTTCATTATCCTTTTCATTTTATTCCATGCCCAGTAAAACCAATTCCATTTCTCTTTCTAAAATCCATCTACCAATATTCACTTCATATCTAATTTTATTCACCTCAATTTCACTTCAATTATCTTTTTTTACCAATACCCATTATCCACATCTTAACAACATTCACAAAAAAATAGGGTCCATCATCAAGGCCCATGAGAGTTACACTTTACAACAAATTAAAAAATAATAACACCTCAGACCTTGCCATGTACTTCTTGCAGCAAGTAACCAATTCACCATACAACTTGTTAGAACCATCTGACCCCACGCTACACCCAAACATACCACCTTGACCTTCCTTGCTGTTATTCAAAAAAACAAAGCCATACGGCCCATCAACCCGCTGAACTAACCTGCGCTACAAACCGTACATTGCAGTAAAAAGTCAGGACGCCTACACTCCAAAGCCACACGAAACAAAACTCCAAGACATACTATGCTGCAAAACGCCAAACTCCCTGCGCCAATTGACAAAGACAACACAAGTCCATCCACCAAGACCGAAGCACACCAACATGACTTGCTAAGCACTGCAACACAAAACGTGATGCCAAAACAAAACCCTGTTATAAGACCTGCGCATCCTGCGGTCAAAATGAACACAAGCAACAACAACTGTTCAATGAGCACTGCATCTGCACACAACATCAAAAAGGATAACTCACAGCATTTGAATATATCAAGGCCAAACTCACCATTTAACCGGGACGACTTAGGAAGAAGGAGGGGAGAGAAAATTAGGAATCAAAATTCTGCAACAAAGAAAAACCAAAGGAATACAAACCTGAATGCAAAACCTTCTTCAATCTTGCCCATTCCACCTGGTTTATTGGTCATTCATTTGAAAATCGTTCACCACCATTCACAACACATAAATAACAAAAATCCATTCTTTAGCAAAACCTCTCGTTCTTCTCGTGACCCTGTTGTAAGAACATCATCTTCTTCATCACCACTTGACACCCAAGAACCGCACAAATCCATACGCAAATCATTTTGAACCATAACAGTAACACTCACAAACCAAGACCCTTAACCCAACCTCTTAACAACCCTATTTTCAACCTTTCTTCATCGCCACCTTGCCTCCGACCATAAACTTCATCTCTGTCCGCCCCTCATTCTCACCTATAACCCAAATCTCCTTCAAATCTTCAAACACCCACTCCAACAACTCATCACCATTGAAAACCAGAACAGAATAATAATAAAATATGTGATTCATAAAACCTGAAATCATTTCCCCAACGCACATCAAACCCAACCGGACTCGGTCAGTGGCGAATACTTTCATACAACCACAAACTTTCACTTTCGGCCGCTTCGTCGTGAACATCACAAAAGCACAACATCAACCGTGCCGCTGTGTGATGAGAGGGGGGACGAGTGAGAGAGGAACGACCAAGGTATAGAGAAAGTGATCCTGAGAGGTAGCACAACGTGATCGAGCGAAAGGAGATCGTGAGGCCAAGGAAAAGAAGTGGGAGATGACACGAGTTCTGGGAGGAGATCATGTGGTCAAAGTGGAAGATGATACGAGACCTTGTATACAATTCTGAGGTTTTGTTTTTCCTTTTCAATTTTACTTCTTTTAAATATTAATCAGCCTTTGTTTTTTTAGGTTAAAATGCTTTGGGCTTACGGTCCAATGGTGTTACTATCCACACCTTAGGATTTCTATTGCAGCCATTCATGTTTAATTAATTTTGGTTTATTAATTAGTTTTAGATTTTGTTTTTTTAGAATTTTATTCCATTTTTGTTAATATTAAAAATTAGATAATGTTTGGAATAGGTTTTAATAGAATCTCAATTTAATTTAGGATTAATCTTTGATTTAGAGTTAATTTGAATTTAGTTATATTTTGCAGTTAGGGGCCAATGATATCACAAAAATCTTGACTTGATTGATGTTGCGGTGAAAATCGGATAACAAATTATTAATTAATTTGCATCACATTTCTTTTACAACCGACTTTGATTTATCCAAAGGAAAGGTTCAAGATCGTTAAAAAACCTAAAGGGGGGAGATCTAAGGTTCGGGGGTTGGTTATACTAAGGGAAGGTATTAGCACCCTTAATATTCGTAGTACTCTACGGGAACCTCTTATTTAAGCTTGTGTTATATTATGTTTGCTTGCTAAGGATAAGGTAAAGATGTTGTTAATGACTATGAGGTCAAAGGCTAGGTGGCTATGAGACCAAGGTGATAATGAGCTATCTATGACTATGAGGTCAATAGAGAGACTTTGTATGTCTATGAGGTCAATGTTGGAAGATGGCTATGAGGCCAAGGGAGAGGGCTATGACTATGAGGTCAAAGTTTTGTTTATGACTATGAGGTCGAAGGTTAAAGATGGCTTTATGACTATGAGGTCAAGAGAGAGAGTCCTATGACTATGAGGTCAAAGGCTAGGTGGCTATGAGACCAAGGTGATAATGAGTTATCTATGACTATGAGGTCAATAGAGAGACTTTGACTATGAGGTCAAGATTAGGGAAAGGCTATGAGGCCAAAGTTTTAATTATGACTATGAGGTCAATGTTGAATGAATTGTTCTATGAATTATGGGTTCAAGAGGGGTCCTATTGACTATGAGGTCAAAGAAGGGAGGTTGCCTAAGACTATGAGGTCCAAGGTAATAATGAGCTTTCTATGATCTTGAAATCAATAGAAAGACTTTTCCTTTGGAAGGAAGGGGGGAAAATAACTTCTTATAAATAAGAGTTACTAATAGTTGAAAATATGATGGAACATAAGTTCAATAATTCCAAGCAGTAAGCATCAACTTACATATGAAATGGAATTCCAAAATGAACATGGTAAACAGCAGTGATATGTGGTCAAATAAACATGACAAGGATGGCAAAGAGGACATTTACAATTCAAACCAAATGCATATGCAATTTATCATCAAAGAGCAAAACAAAAAGCATTGCATAGTAGGATTTTGTTAAAGTCAGGAACGGAACTTTACAACTCAAGCATGTTTCATAGAAACTCAATTTACAATCAGTAGTCACATTATTAGGTCATATGATTTTAAACAGAGAAAAAAAACAACCAACATTCTCATGGTAGGGTTTGGTTAACAAACGAGAAACAAAGTTCTACAAATCCACAGCTTACAGTATGTTTCATTGAAAAACCAGTAGCCACATACATTCACCAAGTATGGAAGAGGGAACATTTTTACAGAAAAACATTAAGTCTTGAATCTTGTTTAAAGTCAGGAAACATAGTTCAAAAAAAAATTTCACCAGTTACAGAATGTATGTTTTAAAAAGAAACGTTTTTTATCATTTAAGAAAACAAGTTGATTTTACTGAAGAGAAAGATGGAATTATGAATATGGTGTTACTTTTCCTTTCTTAAAAATAATATCATTAAAAAAAGAGTGAAGTAAAAAAAAAGAATAAAATGAGGGTAAGAAAAGGAAAAAAAGAAAAAGAAAAAGGCAAAAAAAAAAAGAAGCATGGCACCCGCCACACAAAGTGCATGGCAGGCGCCATGCATCCACCTCATAACCATGGCTTGCGCCACCCCTTAATGGTGGCTTGCGCCATCCTTTGATATATGTGGGGTGTGGCTTGCGCCACCCCCTTTTGTGTGGGTGAAGGTGGCTTGCGCCACCTGTGTCCTTATTTTTTTTATTTTGCATTTTTATATTACGAGGTGTGAGTTTTTTATTATTTCTTTTGCATGGTGGTATATTATTTTATTATATTTTCTTTTTAAAACAAAGTGGCGGACGCCACACATTTAACGTGGCGAGAGCCACCACAACTTCTTATTCATTTTAGTTTTCTTTCATACGAACCAGTTACGATTACCAAAAAAAAATGGAACTACACATGCTAATGATTTTCCACAGAAACAAAACAATAATCCAACAATAACAAGCTCACATCAATATGAAACAGAATAATTACAAACACTTGGCAATAATGAAACAACAAGCATGATAACAGTATGAAACAGAGATAACAAGATAATGATAATAACAACATGGTGCAAACATGAAACGAAAACAAAATGAGGTAGAGTAATACCTAGTGGAGAACGTCCACTGCTTCTTCACAGGCAAGTGTTTCTGGAGATGGTGGATGCTTTCCTCCTTTAACTGCTACAGAGCCAACTTCTCAGTACGAAACAAGAGCTTTTGGTGGTTAAAGTGTGGGAGATGTGAAGTGTTTATGGGAAGGAAATGAAAAGGATAAGTTCTTGCAAGACTTGAAGGTGACTTGCAGAACTTAACAAGGATGGAAAGGTGAAAAGTTTTTGACAAGTTTCCGGATACTTTCTAGGTGGTGATGTTTCTGTTGTGTTACGAAGGAAATGAAAACTAGTGAATTTCTTGCAAGTTTTGGAGTGTTACTTGCAAGATTATGGAGGGAGAAGTTAGAGAGAAATTCTTGGCAATTTCTGGTGTATCTCAACACGGAGGAAGTGAGCTCCTTTTATAGGCTGGGCAAGTGGATCCGGGTCTTGAAAATATAGTGGGTAGTTGGTTTGTCCATGGGATAAAAAATTAGGGTTTGTGCATCAAGCTCCTCAACCGTTGATCTTGGTCAATTTCTTTGGAGATCAATATGCAGCGGAGGAGGTGGTGGATTCAGTCTGTTACTTTCACGCTTTAGTGGTTATTCCAAAACCACTTTTTGATGTGCCATGAGAGAGAAAGTAAAAAAGGAGTAATAATTTGAATTTTGAATATGAATTCTCTGCTCATGCATGCAGGTCTTCTGTGCTGAGCCTCTTTATTTCACTAATTCAATATGGTATCTCAATGTCCTTTTGATTTCAACAGTAATGGATGAGCTTAGAAGGGTAATGTGTAATGACTTCACAAGACTTGTTTTTGAAGCAAAGCATCTTTAGCATTTTAAAACAACAAATGGCAAATGGGCTAGCTAGATATACAAGGCCTTGCTACTAAATCCACACGGGAACAAAACTTGGACTTTTCACACCTTAAAGCCTTTGGTCCAAATGACATATTTTTGGGCCCAAAAGAAATTTGAGACATACCACATGCCCATGACCGAAAACACTTAGGATATTACAAAATTAAATCCTCCCATGGCATCACTTTGGTATGTTACACCTTGATGAATATTTATCTCCATGAAAAATTATTGCACTTGAGAAACAAATCTTTAAGGCTTAAAAAAGGATTCCAAGGATGTTTGTTATCACATGGCCTAATTTCTCAAAATTTGGGATCAAACTTTGCTTGACATGAAAGGCATTGGTTGACTTGTCTTGGTGAAACATTTGATTTCTTGTTGAAAAAGTCTTCTCGGATGCATGTAGAATCAAATGGTCGCATTTGGCCAAAAAATGTCTTAGGGAGACCTTGCCGTCTTTGTTGTGTAAATCCTACCTTCCACAATGAAAAGAAATAACTTGCAACAAGAAATGGTTAGTTAACAATGCATACATGCTTGAGGTCTAAATGCGGATGCAAGAAAAATATGACATCTAAGGGGTAAAATTTGGGGTACAACAATTGATTTATTCAAAATCACTAAAAAACTTGATTAGTATGAGGCCCATTTTATTTTTTTATTTTTTTTGGTCAATGAAAGTCTAATTAAAAGATTATCGATTTCTCGATTAAATCTTGGTTTAGACGAAACCAACTTTATTTTCATTTTGATTTCATTTTCTTTATTTTGGGTTGATGATATAACAAACTTCATGGTTTGGTTGATCTCATTAAAGCGACAAAACTTTGATCAATATGAGACCACTTTCTTTTCATTTCAGTTTCATTCACTTTTTAGTCGATGAAAGTCAAGAATCATGGTTGTCAATTTTATTGATAAATTATGATTAAGACTAGACCATTGTAAATTCCATATTTTAATTTCTTTGAATACTAACTTTTCATTTCTCTCTTTGGTGAGACTTGTGAATATCTCTTGACACAAGTTTTATGGATGACCCTCCCTGTACCTGTTATGATTATGGTTGCCTGTTTCATTTGACACTTCGTCAATATCCTTCCAAAGGAAAGACTCTCTATTGACTCTTAAGTCATAGAAAGCTCATCACCCTCTAGGCCTCCTAATAGCCTTTATCCTCTTGGCCTCCTAAGATCCATTTTCCCCTAGGCCTCCTAAGAGCCCTTATCCTTTCTTGGCCTCCTAAGAGCCTTGAACCTTACCACTTAGAATTAAGTTTGAGTTCTTGGACTCTATGTGGTACTCACCATGTTGAGTACTCACTTTCTCCTCTATAACGTAGACTTAGAGAGTTTCCTTAAACTCTAAATGAGCTCATACTCATTTCCCCTTGGAACTTTGGCCATAGTCAATGGTTCCTCACCTTCAGCTAGGTGAACTACGGTTGCTCTGATTCTTTAGTCAGATACGTAGGCACAAGATGCGACGTCTTGGTGAACAAACTTAGTGTACATACTCATAGGTCTTTACCTTTACCCTTAGCATAGATTCTTAGCAAGCAAACATAACATAACACAAACATAAACAAGAGGTTCCTGTAGAATACTACAGATATTAAGGGTGCTAATACCTTCCCTTAGTATAACCAACCCCCGAACCTTAGATCTCCCCCCTTTAGGTTTTCTCGATCTTGAACCTTTCCTTTGGATAAATCAAAGTCGGTGGTGAATTCAAAGAAATGTGATGCAAGTTAATTAATAGCTTGTTATCCGATTCTCACCGCAACAGAAATGGCAACTTCACCGGGGAGACCAATTTTGAGGGTTAAGCCCACCTTGTTTTGTTTATGTTATTCATGTTTGTTTGTTATACTTGTACATATCTGTATATATCTGTATATATGTTTTGCTTGGGATCTTCTGTTTGGCAGGGTGCTACTATTGAGTGGTGAGGATAAGTTCTAACCCGAACTTGAGAGTACACATATGATAGGATCATGGACATAGTCAAGGAGACTTCGAGGGTGTAATCCCAAAGGAGTTGACTTGAGGTTCCACACTCAGTTGAGGCCCTCTTGGAGGTGATATATGTTGAACGAGCAATCGTGAATGCGTTGCCACTTTCGACCTAGGTGCCAAGGATACTGATGACCTTTAGTTACCCATTTACCCCCACTTGGCCTTTTAGGATGTAGTGCGATGACTATGAGGGAGTAATCCTAAATGGTTGCTACACGATACTACACTCAGATGAGACTCTCTTAAGAATTTTATTGATTACCAAGTAATTGGGAAATCGATAAAATCCGAAAGATGGGTTGTCAACTCTGAGAACTTTTAGAACCCTGTTCTACAGTTGATAAACCTATAGTACACACCCATTGGAATGGGTAGACCATGGCTCCACTCATGAAACCCCTAAACCTAGGACTTGTGTGCTTCGTTGTATGTACATATGCCTGTGTTTATGTGTACCCGTGTTTGTGCATTGCATACATCTCATTGTATCCACTGTTGGTTTCAAGGAATTCAGACATTCATTTCCTTTTCAAAAGATCAACAGAGCTTGGATCTTAAAAACAAAGACTTCTTCAGTTTTTCCACAAAATTTTTTGCAACTTGCCTTTGAGTTCCTTGAAACCACTTGGCTTGTATTTGCATTCCATGCGTATTCGCATCTCATTTGCATTTCTCGGTCTTGAGTCTCTTCCTCTATGTCTGAAGGATACCTAGCACACCAATTCAGGATATTGGCAATAATGAACGAGATGCTAAAAAACCAGGAAGCTTTGAGGGAAGAGACCAGGATTCTCAAAAGCCAGATGAATTGGGTCATGGAGACTTTGCAAGCTCTAATGAAGAAAGAGGGGCACCCTCACCTTGTCACGACCAAGGAAGTCATCACTCCCCAGCCGTTCGGTGTTACCCTAAGTCTAGGGCAGACTCATGTGAATACTCTCCATTTACCAGCATTTGGTTATCCCTCAGAATGTGATCATCAGCCTCTGAATACCAAGTTGGCGTATCAACATTCATTGGTCATTCCTCTTTAAGGTCGTCAGAATCGGAACAAGAGGCGGAAGCAGAACAAGAGGCAGAATCGGAACAAAAGGAACAAAGTTCACGACGAACGGATTCTCGTGCCGCTTAGTAAGCTCTACTTGCTACTAGTCCAGAATTCTTTGATAACTCCTCTCACATCTATGCCAGCGTCGTATACATGGTACAATCCAGATACAAATGCGACATGTGAATTCCATAAGGGGGTTGGAGGACATGATTTAGATACTTGTTCTGAATTAGAAGCTTCCGTACAAAAGTTGATCCACAATAAGAGTTTAATCTTTGAAGAAGACCATCCAGATGTCGAATGTGGATATTGTACTAAGACAATGGGGCACCTCATAGAGGAGTGCAAGAGTTTCAAGCTTAGGTTGCAAGATATGATAGAGTCACTAGCACCCCAAGGAGGAAGACCAGGTGTTGATATCTCGAGTTCAGAGCCAAATTCTGAGCCAGATGGCAATAAGGGAAAAGGACCTGTGAGGCCTCTTAAGGCCTTATACCATAAGGAATAAGTCACATTCTGAGCATCAAAGAAGTGACCCCTCTAGGCCCGGAAACTGAAGTCTTTTGAAATCAATTCGCCAAAGCTGGCTGTATTTTGTTCATTTCAGTACTTTCAGTTATATTTTCTTTGCATGTTTGAATTTGTATTTGCTTATAAGCTTTGTTGTACTTTCAAATTGGCAAGATTAATGAAGCGTTTATGCATCTTTTGATTAAGTTCATTCATTTAACTCATTCACTTTTATGTTCATAAAAGCAAAAAATATTTATCTGTTTATCCTTATCAAATTGTTGTTAAGCAAATATTAGGGAGGATGATGAAAACATTATACCCATAAGTGATGTGGTATGCTTTCGATTAAACCTTGCCAATGATGTAAGGCATTATTTCGATTCCCAAACACCGGAGAAATAAGGAAGATAATCCTTCGTTAACCCTTCGAGCCTAGAAGTAGGAGTTTTCTTTCTTTACACAAAAAACCCTTAAATCTCAACCTTGGGGCAGGGTAATTCTTAGTTTAACTTGGTTATACAATCAAACGCAAGCGCTTCATGCAAAACACCAGTCCGCTCTCTCAAATCAAATGAAAATGTTGTACAAGTTGTATGACAACAAAGACAAAAAGAGGTCTCATAACCCCAAACAAAGACATGATGAGGTCTCATAACCTCAAACAAAGACAAAAAGAGGTCTCAAAACCTCAGTGAAGACAAGAAGAGGTCTCAAAACCTCGATGAAGACAAGAAGAGGTATCAAAACTTCAACAATAAAAAGGATAACCAAATGTTGTAAGGGAGTAATGACCACCCTAGGTGTCTGAATCATCATCAAATATCATCACTTCAATTTCCAGCCTATGGGAATATGAATGTATAGCCTAAGTTAACTGAGCGTAGGATTGGAGTTCATCACGAAGTTTGGGAGGGGACAAATAAACTTTGAGCCTCTATCCTTTGTTTTATGAACCGTGAACCAAGCCACGTTACAACCCTTAAAAGACCTAATTGAGGTAAGGTTGTTTTGAAAGCATACTATAGCAAGGATGATTAACCTGACTCCTAATGATCTTTGCTAATTATGTGCGTTGATCACTTCATCTGTCATTCCGTAAATGACTAGATCCACTTTGTTTTTTATTTAATCATTCCACCGTGTGTGTTTCATAAATAAAACTTGATTTCAAAAGCTTGCATGAATGTTGCATTGAAATTGCCAATTTTAATGAACAATACTTGTTTGCAAAAACAATTCAACATCAAAGAAATCCCAACAAATGCAGCCAGCTAGGGAATTTGACTTGATAAAGGAAGCTCAGTCAGGGGCAATCAAGCAGAAGGATATGACATTCCCCTATTTCAAGAGCTATTGAATCAGGGGCAGAACTCTTCAAGTTCAAAATATTGGAGCAAACCTTCTTGAGGTTGTCTCATGACAAGTTGGGACTACAATGACCCATCGACAGGAGCTAGTTTATTTCCCAGTGTTACTATCACAGTCTAAAGGACTTGGTATTGCGAATACAGTTGAACTGGGGCAGTTCTGTCGAGATTCACGAATCTCTTCAAGAGTTTGAAGATATTGAAGCATCTGGTATGCCAATTCTTCTGTAAAATCCTTTTGATGATTTATCCTCACATACCAGTTAATCAGAAACAGTCAGGTCGAGATTCAACAAATCTCTCAAAGGTTAATTAGTCTGGGGCACCTCCGTCATGGATCAACCAGTCTGAAGAACAAGTTTAAGGACCTTTTTGGGTAAATACAGTTAAACTGGGGTAGATATGTCAAGATCCATGAATCTCTTCAAGAGTTTGAAGATATTGGAGCATCTGGTATACCAACTCTTCTGTAAAATCCTTTTGATGACTTATCCTCATAGACCAGTTAATCAGAAGTAGTCAGGTCGCGATTCAACAAATCTCTAAAAGGTCAATTAGTCTGGGGCACCTCCTTCACGGATCAACCAGTCTGAAGAACAAGTTCAAGGACCTTGTTGGGTAAATACAGTTAAACTGGGGCAGATATGTCAAGATCCATGAATATCTTCAAGAGTTTGAAGATATTGGAGCATCTGGTATACCAATTCTTCTGTAAAATCCTTTTGATGACTTATCCTCATAGACCAGTTAATCAGAAGCAGTCAGGTCGAGATTCGACAAATCTCTCAAAGGTCAGTTAGTCTGGGGCATCTACTTAGCATGGGACAAGTCTGTTTCCCCGTTGTTACTCCCACAGTCTGAAGAACAAGTTCAAAGACCTTATTGTGCAAGCGTAGTTAATCTGGGACAGTTATGCCGAGATTCATGAACCTCTCGAAGAGTTTGAAGATATTGAAGCATCTTGCATGCCAATTCTTCGGTAAAATCCTCTTGGTATCGTCTTCTGACAGACCATATAGCCTGGGGCAGATAAGATTTGAAGATGATCATTATGCCAGAGGGATGCATAACTACTTTGTTTCTTGTGATATCCTTTGCCAGCTCCCCAGTAAGCTGTTACTTCAGCTAATCTTGGCAATTATCCATGGATTTCCCTCCAGTGACGAAATCAAGCTCATGATGACAATCCTAGTGAAGTCATGATGTTGTACCCCAAGTGGATTACTCTTTTCCTCAGAGCAGTTGGTAACCTTGAAGTAGAGTTGCTAATCCTACTTATTCATCCCCAGTAATGGTCTAATCTGATGAGTTTGGGTTGGGTATCCTTGTCGAGATGTTAATTTCATCTCCAGTTTCGCTTCTTGTCTGTTTTGTTGGCATAAGCATAAGCATGGCATAGGCAATCATATGCATAGCATCTTAGCATTTTTGCTTCCTTTCTGGTGTTTACCTGTTTTGTTCACTTTGGCGTTTATCTCCCCAAGTGATTGGGTTTGTCTATTCTCTTCAATAGAGTTGTCAGCCCTAGGCATAAAGTGCCCATCCTTCTGAATTCCCCATAGATTTTTATCCTTGTGGATGATGGTTGGTTCGGTTATCTTTTCCATATTTGGATAAGATAAATCCCCAATTTGAGTTTATTCCTCAATTGAATTCTTGTTTGACCGTTTCTTTCTAGCTTGTTCCGAGATTGTACTTTGATCCCTTTGCAGATTAGGTTGCTGAACCTAGTTGGAATGTGCATTTATTTTGCACTATGTCTCGCAGGAAGAATCTTTTACAGATCCACATTGAAGACATGTCCATTTCCCCAACAATGTTGTAATATCGACATCTCTTTGGAATTTATGCCCAACAACAAGTGGCAATCTCTTGGAGAAGCTTGTTTTCTTTATGGCGATAAGTGGCAGTCTCTTATGAGAAGCTTATCTATCTCTGGTACTATCCAACCCTTTTTGCAACCATAATGAGTATTCCCCAGGAAGTCTAACCTGCAACCCCGGTACTAACCTATCTGATATTTAATCTCCTCATATGGATACCATAAGTCCAGTAATCGTTGGCATTGTTTATTTCAGGTCAACTATGAACCTAAGCTTTGGTCACCTATGAACAAAAACCTCAGGTCAACTATGAACCTTGGTCACCTATGAACTAAAACCTCAGGTCAACTATGAACCTTGGTCACCTATGAACCAAAACATCAGGTCAACTATGAACCTTGGTCACCTATGAACCAAAACATCAGGTCAACTATGAACCATGGTCACCTATGAACCAAAACCTCATGTCAACTATGAACCTTGGTCACCTATGAACCAAAACATCAGGTCAACTATGAACCTTGGTCACCTATGAACCAAAACCTCAGGTCAACTATGAACCTTGGTCACCTATGAACCAAAACTTCAGGTCAACTATGAACCTTGGTCACCTATGAACCAAAATCTCAGGTCAACTATAAACCTAGGTCACCTATGAACCATGTAATTCTGGTATCAGATATGTGATGTCGAGTGAGATGTCACAACATCAATATCTGCTATATGAACAAAACAATAAAGGAACAACACTTAAAAGCAATAAATAAACACAGAGAATTGTTCACCCAGTTCGGTCTAACAACCTACGTCTGGGGGCTACCAAGCCAGGGAGGAAATTCACTATTAGTAGTATTAATTCATAGACTCTACAATCAACATACACGTTGATAATCTACTCACTTAATCACTACTCAATGGCACTTCTACCTAAGACACTCTTAGATATGAGACACCTCTCACCCCCCCTCAATCACAGCAGTGATAAAAACAGAAAATAACAAAGTAGAAGACACACTTCAACGACAATACCTTGATCTTGCTTAAAAGCTTCAATCAAGAACAAACACTCGTGCTTAAAAGCTTAGAGTGGACAACATACGACTCAACTAAAATAGTCCAATTCTAACATCAAAATAGATGAATGAATGGCACACAATACACAGACGAAAACACAAACCCTAATACTTGACACTCAGTACACAATCTTTTGTCTTCGTCTCTTCCAAGTACGGTTGAGGTTGATTTAAATAGAAACTTATTCTTGGGCTTGGACTCCTTGAAAATCTCATATTTGATTCACAATTAAAACTGATTTTATCTTCAAATCTTTTTGCCCTAAAACAGTAACAATATATACTCCACAAATGATTGCATCAGAACATATCTTCTCCAAGATTTTCGCCTATAATCTCTCAAACATAACAAAAATGCGCAGCCCTAAAACATAATAGACTGAACACAATGTTCTGTCAACAGATGTTAAGACATCAGTCTTGACATCATGCACAAAACTGCAACCCTAAGTAACACACCACAAGCAGAATGTTAGCAACACATGTTAAGACATCAGACATGACATCTTGAACCAACACATTGTTTGACCAAAATTGCAGCCAATAACAGAACTAACAATCTCCCCCTTTGGCTAATTTTGGCTAAAACAACACATCACACATCAGAGATACCTGCAGCGGACGTACACCATAAAACACTCAGCAATAACACCAAACAAAATTCAAACTCCCCCTTAAGCAAAGAATACATAACCAGCAGAAACTCTCCCAGAAACTCAGAAAACCACAGCACAACCACACTCAACTAGGCTTATCTCTCCCCCTTTTTAGCCACAATTGGACAAACTCTGAACCTACCAACAGCAGCAAGCACAAGGTTCTGACATCCAAGAGTCAAGGTCAAACAACTAGCTTCCCAAAGAAACAAGTTCCAAAACCAAAAACTTTGACTGGTCAGGCGATACAAACAATGTCCTCCTATTGTATTATAAAACCAAGCCGTCCTTAACAACAACTGAACTAGGATAGAATCATGAGTCAGTCCTACAAAAAGGATGATGCACACAAGGGTCATTTGAAGCACGACCAGAAAAACAAGACCACCAAACCAAATGAGATGAAGTCCAAAGAATTGACAACAACAGGATCTTCTACAGGAGCAACAAGAACAGGCAGAAAGACAGAAACAAGACTGAAGACCATCAAGAAACCTCCAGTGCTACTACATGCTTCTGATGATGAAGCAGATGAAGACTGGGTTAATTTCATTAACTCAGGTGGTTGGAATGAGTAGCTGAATCCAAACAATAAACCGTTTTGCTTGTAGTTTCTGTTTAAAAAAATTTAAGGTTGAGTACTTTCAGCAATAAAAATGTTCTTGTTTGTTTCCAAACATTCTTATTTTGTCACTTTCACCAACTAGATAAGCTCACACACATAAGACAACTGCACCACAAACCACCTTCCTGCAACCAAACTAATCCTCATATATGCAAATCCCTAGTTTGCTTCTCAAATTTTCAAATTGATTTGCATCTAAAGCCTTTATAAAAATATCAACTAACTGCATTTCAGTAGCAACATGTTCCAAAACAACCACTTTGTCTTCAACCAGATCTCTTATAAAGTGATGACGGATATCAATATGCTTAGTCCTGCTATGTTGAATTGGGTTCTTGGTGATATTGATAGCACTCAAATTATCACAGTACAATGTCATGACATCTTGCTTGACATTGTATCAGTTAACATTTGCTTCATCTAAACCAGTTGTGAACAACTACTTCCCGCTTCTATGTACTCGGCCTTAGCAGTAGAGAGAGACACACAATTCTGCTTTTTGCTAAACCACGAGATAAGATTGTTCCCTAAGAAGAAGCATCCTCCAGAAGTACTTTTTCTATCATCAACACTCCCTGCCCAGTCAGCATCACAATATCCACTCAGTTCAGTACCTGATCCATGACTGTATAGTATACCATAGTCACTAGTACCATTCACATATTTCAGAATTCTCTTCACTTGATTCATGTGGCTAACCTTAAGTTCATATTGATATCTGGCACAAACTCCTACAGCAAAGGAGATATTAGGTCTGCTGGTTGTGAGATGCAGTAAGCTGCCAATCATGCTTTTGTATAGGCTTTGATCCACACTCACACCATGTTTATCCTTGGACAGCTTGAGGTGAGTAGGAGCAGGTGTCCTCTTGTGATTAGCATTCTCCAGACCAAACTTCTTGACAATGTTCTTTGCATACTTACTCTGAGAGATAAATATTGAGTCTTCCATTTGTCTGACTTGTAGACCTAGAAAATAGCTGAGCTCGCCAACAAGATTCATTTCAAACTCAGACTGCATCTGCTTCACAAAATGTTTAACCATAACATCTGACATCCCACCAAATACTATGTCATCAACATATATTTTAGCTATAATCAGTTTTCCTCCTTCCTCTTTGACAAACAAGGTCTTGACAATTCCCCCTTTTCTGTAACCATTCACAGCCAAGAATTCAGTAAGTCTGTCATACCAAGCTCTTGGTGCTTGCTTCAAACCATAGAGAGCTTTCCTTAGTTTGTAGACATGGTTAGGAAATGTTAGATCAATAAACCCTTTTGGTTAAACTACATAAACTTCTTCATTTAAGTACCCATTCAAGAAAGCACTCTTCACATCCATCTGAAATACCTTAAACTTGAGATTACAAGCCACACCTAAGAGCAACCTGATAGATTCCAGTCTGGCCACAGGAGCAAAAGTCTCATCAAAATCAATTCCTTCTACCTGAGTGTAACCTTGGGTAACCAGTCTAGCCTTATTTCTGGTGACCACTCCTTGTTCATCAGATTTATTCTTGTAAACCCACTTGGTGCCAATCACATTTATTCCATCAGGCCTTGGTACAAGCTCCCACACTTATTCCTCTTGAATTGTCCCAGCTCTTCTTGCATGGCATTAATCCAAAATTCATCTTTCAAGGTTTCTTTCACATTTTTGGGCTCAATTTTGGATACAAAACAAGAATTTGACACAACTTCTCTTGACCTAGTGGTAACTCCTGAGTTTGGATCACCTATGATAAGCTCTTTTGGATGGTCCTTATGCACTCTGATAGATGGTTCCTTGTTAGGTTGTTCAGGATCAGGTTCAGGTTCAGCAGCAACAGGACTGGGATTTACACTTCTGTCTTCAGCTTCTGTTGATACATCATAAAAAAATGTTCCAACATCATCTAGGGCATCATCATCTTCCTTTATTCCATTGTCATCAACAACCACATTTATAGATTCCATCATGACTTTGGTTCTGGAATTGAATACCCTATAAGCTCTGCTGTTTGTAGAGTATCCCAGAAAGATTCCCTCATCACTTTTTGGATCCATTTTTCTCCTTTGTTCACGATCTGTCAGGATATAACACTTACTACCAAATACATGAAAGTACTTCACACTTGGTTTTCTTCCCTTCCGTAGTTCATACAAGGTAGCTAAAGTACCTCTTCTCAAAGTCACTCTGTTGTGAATGTAACAGGCAGTATTCATAGCTTCAGCCCAGAAATGGTAAGGAAGCTTTTTGGCATGAATCATTGCCCTAGCAGATTCTTGAATGGTTCTGTTCTTCCTTTCAACTACTCCATTTTGCTGAGGGGTAATGGGAGAAGAAAACTCATGACTGATGCCTTCAGTAGAACAAAACTCAGCAAACTTGCTATTTTCAAAATATCTCCCATGATCACTCCTTATTCTTATGACATTGCTCTCCTTTTCTCTTTGGAGTATTTGACATAGATCTTTAAACACATCAAACACTTCTGTTTTGTCTTTGATGAAGTTCACCCAAGTGTACCTGGAATAGTCATCTACAACAACATAAGCATATTTCTTCCCACCTAGACTTTCCACCTACATAGGCCCCATTAAGTCCATATGAAGAAGTTCCAAAACTTTAGAAGTAGTGAATTGTTGAAGTTTTGGATGTGACATCTTGGTCTGTTTCTCTATCTGACAATCTCCACAGACTCTTCCCTCTTTAATTTTGAGCTTAGGGATTCCTCTTACTGCTTCTGTGGATATGATTCTCTTCATTACCTTCAGATGTAAATGTCCCAACTTTTGATGCCAGACTTTGACTTCATCTTCTTTAGCAAGAACACATGTGGAGGGACTTGAGTCTTGTGACACCCATAAGTAACAGTTGTCCTTAGACCTAGCACCCTTCATGATAACTTCACCTTTCTCATTTGTGACAATGCACTCAGTTTTTGTAAAATTAACTGTGAGTCCTTGATCACATAGTTGACTAATACTGATCAAATTTGCTGTCAACCCCTTGACTAGCAGTACATCATCAAGTCTAGGTGTACCTTCACAATTAAGCTTACCCACACCCTTGATTTCTCCTTTGACACCATCACCAAAGGTCACATGGCCAGAAGAATGAAGTTTAACATCCACTAGCAAATTCTTCACTCCTGTCATGTGTCTTGAACAGCCACTGTCAAAGTACCAGTCTTCTTTAGCAGAGACTCTAAGAGAAGTATGGGCTATCAAGCTGACACCATCAGTTTTGGAGACCCATTGCTTCTTTTGCTTGATGACTTGATTATCTTTATGAATGACCTGTATGGGTGCACAATTAGAAGTACTCTTAGGATACCCATGCAACTTATAACAGAAAGCCTTTATGTGCCCAAAGCCCCCACAATGATGGCATCTCCATCGCATGACTTTCTTCCTAGAGGGAGTTCTGTCAGGATGTTTCAACATCTGTTTCAACATCACTAGCTTGGAACTAGGAATAACATCATTTGAAGCAGATCCACTGTTGAATCCCAAACCACTTTTGTCTCCTGCAGTTCTTCCAACATCAAGAATCTTGTCTAGAACATCAGTTCCACTATTCAGCATTCTGATAGACTTGGACATAGATTCAAGTTTAGAGTTCAGCACAAATACTTCATCTTCCAGCTTGGCAATGGTTTCCAGATGCTCTGTCTTTTCAGCCTTGAGTTGAGTAATGATCTTCTTCTGCCTCTCCCCTTCTTGACAGGCTTCTATACTGTTAATGCATAGCTCTTTGTAAGAATCAGTAACCTCATCATATGTGCTCTCTTCATCCCTAGAATCATCATCAGATGTACACCTTCTAGTCAATACCCTAACCTGCTTGGCAGTCTCTTCATCTTCCTTACTTTCAGTATCAGACCTGGACACAGATAAGCCCTTTTTCTGCTTCTTAAGATATGTAGGGCATTCAGCTCTGATATGACCATAGCCCTCACATCCATGACATTGGATTCCTTTGTCATAATTAGGCTTCTCCTCAGTTCTTGTTTTCTTCATTTGCTCACCTGACCTGTTGATGTCAGATGTGATGTTCTTGACATTAGGTTTATAGCTCCTGTCCATTCTTTTCAAAACCCCATTAAACTGTCTTCCCAGTAGAACAATGGCATTGGATAGCTCTTCCTAAGTTTCAGGACCACACTCTTTCTCATCATCTTTTGTACTAGACACCAAAGCTATGCTTTTGACCTTCTTTTTAGATCTGTCATTCAACCCTAATTCAAATGTCTGAAGTGAACCAATCAATTCATCTACCCTCATCTGGATGATGTCTTGAGCTTCCTCTATAGCAGTCACCTTCATATCAAATCTCTTGGGAAGAGATCTGAGAATTTTTCTTACCAGCTTCTCATCAGACATCCTCTCTCCTAGGGCACTAGAAGCATTAGACAGTTCAAGTATATTCATGTGAAAGTCATGAATGGTCTCTTCCTCTTTCATCCTCAAACTTTTAAACTTTGTTGTTAGCAGCTGAAGTCTTGACATCTTGACCTTGGAAGTTCCTTCATGAGTTGTCTTCAGGATATCCCAAGCCTCCTAGCCACTTTAGATGTGTTGACCAGCCTGAAAATGTTCTTGTTAATACCATTAAATAGAGCATTCAAGGCCTTAGAGTTCCCAAGAGCGAGTTCATCTTCTTCCTTGGTTCACTCCTCCTCAGGTTTCAGCTTTGACACACCATCTTTTCCCACAATGACAGGATGTTTCCATTCTGTCAGAACAGCCTTCCAAGCCCTGCTGTCTAAAGATTTCAAAAAGGCAACCATGCGAGGTTTCCAATAGTCATAATTTGATCCATCTAGAATAGGGGGTCTATTCACAAATCCACCACTCTCCTTGTCCATTGCACCAAAAAGTAACAGCCCTAGATCTCACCCAAATACAGAGCAGGATGACCTGCTCTGATACCAACTGTAATTCTGGTATCAGATATGTGATGTCGAGTGAGATGTCACAACATCAATATCTGCTATATGAACAAGACAATAAAGGAACAACACTTAAAAACAATAAATAAACACAGAGAATTGTTCACCCAGTTCGGTCTAACAACCTACGTCTGGGGGCTACCAAGCCAGGGAGGAAATTCACTATTAGTAGTATTAATTCATAGACTCTACAATCAATATACATGTTGATAATCTACTCACTTAATCACTACCCAATGACACTTCTACCTAAGACACTCTTAGATATGAGACACCTATCACTCCCCCTCAATCACAACAGTGATGAAAACAGAAAATAACAAAGTAGAAGACACACTTCAACGACAATACCTTGATCTTGCTTAAAAGCTTCAACCAAGAACAAACACTCATGCTTAAAAGCTTAGAGTGGACAACATACTACTCAACTAAAACAGTCCAATTCTAACATCAAAATAGATGAATGAATGGCTCACAATACACAGATGAAAACACAAACCCTAATACTTGACACTCAGTACACAATCTCTTGTCTTCGTCTCTTCCAAGTAGGGTTGAGGCTGCTTTAAATAGAAACTTATTCTTGGGCTTGGACTCCTTGAAAATCTCATATTTGATTCACAATTAAAACTGATTTTATCTTTAAATCTTTTCGCCCTAAAACAGTAACAATATATACTCCACAAATGATTGCATCAGAACAGATCTTCTCCAAGATTTTTGCCTGCAATCTCTCAAACATAACAAAAACCCGCAACCCTAAAACATAACAGACTGAACACAATGTTCTGTCAACAGATGTTAAGACATCAGTCTTGACATCATGCACAAAACTGCAACCCTAAGTAACACACCACAAGCAGAATGTTAGCAACACATGTTAAGACATCAGACATGACATCTTGAACCAACACATTGTTTTACCAAAATTGTAGCCAATAACAAAACTAACAAACCAAAATCCCCAGTCAGCTATGAACCAAAATCTCAGGTCAACTATGAACCTTGGCCACCTATGAACCAAAATCCCCAGTCACCTATGAACCAAAATCTCAGGTCAACTATGAACCTTGGTCACCTATGAACCAAAATCTCAGGTCACCTATGAACCTTGGTCACCTATGAACTAAAATCCCCGGTCACCTATGAACCAAAATCTCAGGTCAACTTTGAACCTTGGTCACCTAGGAACCAAAATCTCAGGTCAACTATGAACCTTGGTCACCTATGAACCAAAATCCCCGGTCAGCTATGAACCAAAATCTCAGGTCAACTATGAACCTTGGCCACCTATGAACCAAAATCCCCGGTCACCTATGAACCAAAATCTCAGGTCAACTATGAACCTTGGTCACCTATGAACCAAAATCTCGGGTCACCTATGAACCAAAATCTCAGGTCACCTATGAACCTTGGTCACCTATGAACCAAAATCCCCGGTCACCTATGAACCAAAATCTCAGGTCAACTTTGAACCTTGGTCACCTATCAACCAAAATCTCAGGTCAACTATGAACCTTGGTCACCTATGAACCAAAATCCCCGGTCAGCTATGAACCAAAATCTCAGGTCAACTATGAACCTTGGCCACCTATGAACCAAAATCCCTGGTCACCTATGAACCAAAATCTCAGGTTAACTATGAACCTTGGTCACCTATGAACCAAAATCTCAGGTCAACTATGAACCTTGGTCACCTATGAACCAAAATCCCTGGTCACTTATGAACCAAAATCTCAGGTCAACTTTGAACCTTGGTCACCTATGAACCAAAATCTCAGATCAACTATGAACCTTGGTCTCCTACGAACCAAAATCCCCAGTCACCTATGAACCAAAATCTCAGGTCAACTATGAACCTTGGTCAACTATGAACCAAAATCTCAGGTCAACTGTGACTCAATCTAGGCCCAATTCATATTGGTGTTTTAAGTCCAGTCATTACTAGTAGACCAACTCAAATTGGTATCCTATCCAAATCATATTGGTTTCCAAGTCCAATCATTTGTTGGCACTTTAATCTTGTTCCCAGCAGAGGCTCGGTTATTATCAATATCTCTTTAAAAGTCCTTGTGATCTACATCATCTGGCGCATGCAAAACTTGTGTTTATATCTATCTTTTCTGGCTTTTTTTGAAGATCCCATTTGAACTCTTCAATATAAGAAATCCCCAGAAAATCGTTGTAGAGTGTCTATCCTCTTATTTCAAGTTGATCCCCAGTGGAGATCATGTATTCTTTCTGGTTTCACGACCAGTAAGAATGTGTTTTATTTCCCCAGTGTCGTCCGACCACCTATGAACCTGTCGTCCATCTCCCTGGATCTTCCCTAGTGGAGAACACCTCTCTGGCTTCTATCTCCAGTGAGGACATGTGGTATTTTCCCCTTTATTTTTCTATCCCCAGTGTTTCCTCAGAGTCTCCCCGGTGAGTCTCTTTTGTTGGTCAGTCTGTATCCCCAGTTGAGTCTTCCTTGTGGATACTAACCTTCATCCCTCCCCAGTAAGCTCACCTGTGGTTGTTTGCTCTTTATCTCTGGTGTCTTGTTGTCTGCATCTTTGCACTATCATGGCATCATATCATCATACTAGAAGTTCATGGCATGTCAGCATCTGCATGTTTGTTGCATGTCCTCAGCATCTGCATTCCATGTAAGGGCAAAATTTTTGGTTTGCTATATTTAAATACCTTTTCACCTTGAAGACCCGATGATTTCCATTCCTCGTGCCATCCGATAAAGCTATTTAAATAGGGGAAACTGTTGTACCCCAAATTTTACCCCTTATATGTCATAACATCTTGCATATCATATAGGTCAATCATATTGCATAACTAACCAATCATCTTTGGTTTTGTCTGGCTTCCCCTAGGGAATTAGGGTTTTTGACTGTATTTCCTTCTGAGTGAGGAATCAGGGTTTTGGAGAAGAGTTTTCTGCTGAGGGGGATTTCTGTTGTTCAGAGGTCGTTCCTTCCGGCTTTTTGTACTCAAGTTTGAGGCGAAAGTGTGAAGTGTTCATTGTCATGAGAGGTTCTTATCAGGAGTTTATCAAGGCATGATTTCAGATCCTCTGAATCTCCACAACGGGGTTGTTGTTTGAGGATTCGTCCGTGGATTGATTATTGAGATTATAGATTAGAATTCTAGAGGATTAGGGTTTCTCACCCTTGGAGTTTATGATTGACTAATATCGTTCAGTTGAGTCTCCTAAGGCTAGCTGGTTCATGGTGTGTGCAGTACTGTTTCAGTTCAATTGAGGTTGAGAGCCATCAAAGGTGTCGGAGCAGTTGGTACATTTCAAGTTGTGTGCAAGTGTTTGGTTATGTAGTTCATAATTTGTGGCATTTAAGTGCAGTTGTCGGGGTTTAGGTGTTGTTCAAGCGTGGAAGTGCATATCCATTCCCGTAACCGTCTTTTATCCACTTTGTTATTTATCCATTTTTTCAATTCAGTTTTCATTGACCATTTTCATTCAATTACCCATTTCTCATAACCCATTTCTAAACCATTTTTATGCATTTCAATCATTCAACACTCCATAACCATTTAAACAAACATCCAATTTCATTTAGTTACCTATTTCTTTTATCCATATTCCAAATCCACTTCTCCATCCATTATCCATTTTTTAATCCAGTTTTAATTTTCATTTCAAAATTTATTCAATATCCATTATCTATTTCATTATCCTTTTCATTTTATTCCATGCCCAGTAAAACCAATTCCATTTCTCTTTCTAAAATCCATATACCAATATTCACTTTATATCTAATTTTATTCACCTCAAATTCACTTCAATTATCTTTTTTTAGCAATACCCATTATCCACATCTTAACAACATTCACACAAAAAAAGGGCCCATCATCAAGGCCCATGAGAGTTACACTTTACAACAAATTCAAAAATAATAACACCTCAGACCTTGCCATGTACTTCTTGTCGCAAGTAAGAAATTCACAATACAACTTGTTAGAACCATCTGACCCCACGCTACACCCAAACATACCACCTTGACCTTCCTTGCTGCTATTCAAAAAAACAAAGCCATACGACCCATCAACCCACTGAACCAACCTGCGCTACGAACCGTACATTGCAGTAAAAAGTCAGGACGCCTATACTCCAAAGCCACACGAAACAACACTCCAAGACATACTATGCTGCAAAATACCAAACTACATGCGCCAATTGACAAATACAACACAAGTCCATCCACCAAGACCAAAGCACACCAACATGACTTGCTAAGCACTGCAACACAAAACGTGATGCCAAAATAAAACTCTGCTATAAGACCTGCGCATCCTGCAGTCAAAATGAACACAAGCAACAACAACTGTTCAATGAGCACTGCATCTGCACACGACATCAATCAGGACAACTCACAACATTTGAATATATCAAGGCCAAACTCACCATTTAACCGGGACGACTTGGGAAGAAGGAGGGGAGAGAAAATTAGGAATCAAAATTCTGCAACAAAGAAAAACCAAAGGAATACAAACCTGAATGCGAAACCTTCTCCAATCTCACCCATTCCACCTGGTTTAATGGCCATTCATTTGAAAATCGTTCACCACCATTCACAACACAAAAACAACAAAAATCCATTCTTCAGCAAAACCTCTCGTTCTTCTCGTGACCCTGTTGTAAGAACATCCTCTTCCTCATCACCACTTGACACCCAAGAACTGCACAAATCCATACACAAATCATTTTGAACCACAACAGTAACACTCACAAACCAAGACCCTTAACCCAACCTCTTGACAAACCTGTTTTCAACCTTTCTTCGTCGCCACCTTGCCTCTGACCATAAACTTCATCTCGGCCCGCCCCTCATTCTCACCTATAACCCAAATCTCCTTCAAATCTTAAAACACCCACTCCAACAACTCATCACCATTGAAAACCAGAATAGAATAATAAGAAAAGATGTGATTCATAAAACCTGAAATCATTTCCCCAACGCACATCAAACCCAATCGGACTCGGTCGGCGGGGATGACTTTCATACAGCCACAAACTTTCACTTCCGACCGCTTCTTCGTGAACATCACAAAAACACAACATCAACCGCGCCGCTGTGTGATGAGAGGGGGGACGAGTGAGAGAGGAACGACCAAGGTATAGAGAAAGTGATCCTGAGAGGTAGCACAGCGTGATCGAGCGAAAGGAGATCGTGAGGCCAAGGAAAAGAAGTGGGAGATGACACGAGTTCTGGGAGGAGATCGTGTGGTCAAAGTGGAAGATGATACGAGACCTTGTATACAATTCTGAGGTTTTGTTTTTCCTTTTCAATTTTACTTCTTTTAAATATTAATCAGCCTTTGTTTTTTAGGTTAAAATGCTTTGGGCTTACGGGCCAATGGTGTTACTATCGACACCTTAGGATTTCTATTGCAGCTATTCATGTTTAATTAATTTTGGTTTATTAATTAGTTTTAGATTTTGTTTTTTAGAATTTTATTCCATTTTTGTTAATCTTAAAAATTAGATAATGTTTGGAATAGGTTTTAATAGAATCTCAATTTAATTTAGCATTAATCTTTGATTTAGAGTTGATTTGAATTTAGTTATATTTTGCGTTTAGGGGCCAATGATATCACAAAAATCATGACTTGATTGATTTATTCAAAATCACTAAAAAACTTGATTAGTATGAGGCCCATTTTATTTTTTTATTTTTGTTGGTCAATGAAATTCTAATTAAAAGATTATCGATTTCTCGATTAAATCTTGGTTTAGACGAGACCAACTTTATTTTCATTTTGATTCCATTTTCTTTATTTTGGGTCGATGATATAACAAACTTCATGGTTTGGTTAATCTCATTAAAGCGACAAAAATTTGATCAATATGAGACCACTTTCTTTTCATATCAGTTTCATTCAATTTTTAGTCGATGAAAGTCAAGAATCATGGTTGTCAATTTTATTGATAAATTATGATTAAGACTAGACCATTGTAAATTCCATATTTTAATTTCTTTGAATACTAACTTTTCATTTCTCTCTTTGGTGAGACTTGTGAATATCTCTTGACATAAGTTTTGTGGATAACCCTCCCTGTACCTGTTATGATTGTGGTTACTTGTTTCATTTGACACTTCCTCAATATCCTTCCAAAGGAAAGACTCTCTATTGAATCTTAAGTCATAGAAAGCTCATCACCCTCTAGGCCTCCTAAGAGCCTTTATCCTCTTGGCCTCCTAAGAGCCATTTTTCCCCTAGGCCTCCTAAGAGCCCTTATCCTTTCTTGGCCTCCTAAGAGCCTTGAACCTTACCACTTAGAATTAAGTTTGAGTTCTTGGACTCTATGTGGTACTCACCATGTTGAGTACTCACTTTCTCCTCTATAACGTAGACTTAGAGAGTTTCCTTAAACTCTAAATGAGCTCATACTCATTTCTCCTTGGAACTTTGGCCATAGTCAGTGGTTCCTCACCTTCAGCTAGGTGAACTACGGTTGCTCTGATTCTTTAGTCAGATACGTTGGCACAAGATGTGACGTCTTGGCGAGCAAACTTAGTGTATATACTCATAGGTCTTTACCTTTACCCTTAGCATAGATTCTTAGCAAGCAAACATAACATAACACAAACATAAACAAGAGGTTCCTGTAGAATACTACAGATATTAAGGGTGCTAATACCTTCCCTTAGTATAACCAACCCCCGAACCTTAGATCTCCCCCCTTTAGGTTTTCTCGATCTTGAACCTTTCCTTTGGATAAATCAAAGTCGGTGGTGAATTCAAAGAAATTTGATGCAAGTTAATTAATAGCTTGTTATCCGATCCTCACTGCAACACCTATCAATACAGAAATCTCTCAAGCATACTTGACAAACAAGCTAACTCTGATTTGCTTAAAAGCTTCATCCAAGAACAATACACAATCTAATACCTCAAGGCTTATGGATCTGTGTGACACCTATATCTACCACAGTGTATCAACTGATACAAAGGGAGACTTACAAGAGAAACCTACGACTCTCAAACCTAACCCTACTTCAAAAAATAGGATTCTTAAGTTTATGTCGTCCTCTCTCTCTTTTCAGTATAGGTCTTGGTCTTCTTTTATAGTTTTCTGCTGAGTTGGGCTTCATATCTTTGATCCTTGATCCACTGCCAATCGCCTTGAATCTTGGAACAGATTTAAAACCAAAACCTGTTGTAACAATCATGATGTCGAACCTTCATGTTGTGACATTTTACTTGACATATTTATTCTGGGGCTGAAAACCTCCATGTTGAAACATCTTTCACAACATTTTTGTTTTACCAAAATTTATACAAAATATTTAGAGCTTTCACAATTGATAAGGTTGTCGTCATCAAAACACTTGGAAGGTTATCAGCAGGATCATCAACTTCATTCTTGCAAGCACATAGATCTACATCCCCTTTTTTTTATGATGACAATGCATCTCTCAGGGAGGTGGTAAAAGAAAGACAAGTGGATATATTTTGCAGTGATTACACTCCACCTCACATGAGTAGAGAGTATAGTGTACTCCATCTGAGAGTATACTTCTCCCCCTTTGGCATGATCAAAAATTCAGAAAACAAACATTAAACCTAGATCAAATGTTTGCTTAACTAAACAGACTAAGTTACCTTATAAAGAGATGGATATGAATAATCTAGAGTAACGAAAGAAAGAAGCAGGAGCTAATATCATACTTCTCCCCATGGAAGGCATCATCCAGCTTTGAGATCAAACGGTAGGTACGTTTTGGAGAACTTTTCCCCCTTGACTATTTCTCGAACAAAGCTCAAAAGTCTTTGAAGCTTTCTAAACCGAGAGGAAATGTTGGAATATAATTTTGACTCATATTTCTTCGAAGAGATAATCATTTTCCCTTAAGAAATCTTTTTGTTGAGTCCCTGCTTTTGAGGTTGGCATTAATTTTGGTAAAACTAACTTAGCAGAGAGATGTTGGACAAGATATCCTAACATGTTTTTACTAACTGCATGTTAAGATGTTAAACAAGATGTCCTATCAGGAGGATTCGACATCTTTGTCTATTACAGTTTTAATATAATTATTTTTGGTAACAGGTGTGATTGGAATATGACTACGATTCCAGGTGGCATCTGAGATTGTGGAATCAGAGATTCTGATTCTAAATGGAATTTGCGGTTTCCTTGTGAAGGAGACATTTTTGGTAACTTGGGATTGAAGAAAGAATTAGGTCGCTAATTCTGAGGAAGTTATTTGCTGCGCTTTTGAAGCCCAAGTCCAGCTGTGGTTTACATTATAAATAGGTTAGAGTTAACCTAGTTTGTGGTTGATCATTGTAACTGTTTTAGAAGTACTAGGGTTTGTAATTTTGTGAGCCTCTCGTGTATTGTGTGAATACTGAGAATGACTGTTTATTGAGTTGTAATATTTTCAGTCACTACTGTGATTGGAAGGGAATTGAGAAGGGTCTCATACCTAGGAGAGTCTTAGGTAGAAATCTAGGAAGGGTAGTTTCTAGGTGCTAAGTTGTAAACGTTGGAGTTTAGCTTAGAACTAACTCTACTTAGTGATTTCATTCCTAGATTGGTAGCCCCCAGACGTAGGTGTGTTGTTCACCGAACTGGGTTAACAATTTCTGTGTGTTGTTTACTTTCTGCTGTTTACGTTTGTTCTTCCTTAGATCCTTGTGAGAAGCAGAGATCAAGTGTCAAGACATCCTGTCTGACATCTTTGTGATCTTCTTAACCAGATTTTCAATTGGTATCAGAACAGGCATCCTGCTCTGTATCTGGGTGAGAATCAGGGACGATACTTTCTGGTACAATAAATAAAGAAGGAGGAATTCTGAATAGACCACCAATACTCGATGGTTCCAATTATGATTATTGGAAAGTTCGTATGGTGGCGTTTATCAAGTCTATGGATGGAAAGGCTTATAAGTCTGTGGTCAAGGGGTGGGATCCACCAAAGATCAAAGACAAAGATGGGAAGCTCACTGAGGAGCTAAAACCTGAAGAAGATTGGGACGATGAAGATGATAAGCTTGCTCAAGGAAACTCTAAAGCCTTGAATGCCTTGTTCAATGGGGTGGACAAGAACATCTTCAGGCTCATAAAAAACTGCACTCTTGCAAAGGATGCGTGGGAAATCCTGAAGACAGCACATGAAGGCACCTCTCGAGTCAAATCCTCAAGACTTCAGCTTCTCACTACTAAGTTTGAGAACCTGAGGATGAGAGAAGATGAATGTATACATAACTTTCATATGAATATTGTTGATATTGCCAACACATCCAGTGACCTTGGAGAAAAAATTCCTGAAGTCAAGTTGGTTAGAAAATTCTCAGGTCTCTCCCCAAGAGGTTTGATATGAAAGTGACAGCTATTGAAGAAGTTCACGACATAAATACCATGAAGGTAGATGAGCTTATGGGATCTCTTCAAACCTTTGAGATGGGTATTATCCAAAAGGATGAAAAGAAGAAAAGCCTTGCTCTTGTGACCAACCAAGAAGAGGGTGACACTAAAGAGGATTTGTCCAAAGCTGTAGGGTTCCTTGAAAAACAATTTCAACCACTGGCAAAGCAATTAGATGAGAAGTCGAATTCAAATGTCAAGGCTCAAACTTTTGACATCCATAGATCAAGAAATTTTGGAAGAAGACCCAGCTATGATAGAAAATCCAATCGAGGAAAGGGAGTTCAGTACTTTGAGTGTGGAGGTTTTGGACACACAAGAGGTGAGTGTCCCACATACCACAAGAAGGAGAAAAAGGGTCTATCCACCTCTTGGTCTGAGGATGACTCCTCAAGCGACGGAGAGACTACTAAGAAGGAGTCTGCAATGATTGGAGTGTATGATTCTGACAAGGAGTCAGAGAACGGATCACTCAACCCCAAGGACGTTGCTGAATTGTTTCAACTAGGACAAGATCAGCAGAACCTTATCTCACAACTGTGTGATGAAAGATTGAACCACCTGGAAATAATCTCGGATTTAGAGGATAAAGTGGAGTGGTTAAACTCCAAGCTCAACAATATGACCAAGTATATAAGGATGACGAACAACAGCCCATATATGCTAGATGAAATCCTTATGTCAGGAAGAAATGCTGGAAATGGAAAGGGTCTTGGCTATAATGATCAAGTGATGTCAAGAAAGATGTCTCAACATCACCAAAGGCCAAAGTCCTCTCTGAAGAGAGCTCAGGTGCTGGTTCAGTGCTTTCCTTTTCTTTGATCGGGGCTCTTCAGCCGTTGTCGGGTTGTCATTCCTTTGGCAAGTGAAAGGAGCGAGCAAATTTCTTTGGTCATCCTGATTTTCTACAGCATGTTGCTCTAAAATCTCAATCAGAGCATCTTTATCTTTTAAAAGTTGTTGTATTTTATTACACTCCACATGTAGAATGCGGTACTTATTCCTCCAAGACCTCTTCTCCTGTTGAACTTTGTTGAGAGTCACCTGAAGTTTTTCCTTATCGGACATAAAATAAAGGACAGAGTCCCTTAATGGAAGAACTTCCTGACGAGGGTAAGGCATCCTCAGCTTGAGAGCTCTATTTTGTACCCAGTGGAGATAAGGCTCCACCGAGACACAGTCTGGTTTTCCTAGAGACTCTCTTCCTTTCCTATAAACGTGTTTCCAGGCATGCACTATTTCTGTCTTTAGTGCCCTGTCGCTTTCTCCTTCCTTGAAGAAAAGACCTTCCAGATGGGCATTACGCGGAACATGCCTCATTGGGTATCCAAATTGACGACGAACTAATACCGGATGATAATTGATTCCCCCCTTAGTTCTTATAAGGGGTACATTTGGAAATTTTCCACAACGGTCAATGATTCTGTTCTCGGCATAGATTCGATTGTACCAATCGATGTCAGAGTTAGTAAGAGACATGATTCTCTGCGACCAACGTAAAGTATTCTTTTGATCCCAAAATGCAGCAGACTTTGGCAAATGGGAAATGAACCATTTGTACAGCAGGGGTACACAACATGTGATCATTCCTCCGATGTATAAATTCCTTAAGTGTACCGAATGATACGCATCTGCGAGTAAGGTTGGTACGGGATTTCCAATCGGACAAATCTTATGGCATTAATATCTACAAAGTTATCGATGTTGGGAAATAAAAATAACCCGTAGGTGAGCAAAATAAAGATGCTCTCGAAAGCAGCCACATTCCCTATACTGGCAAAGTACAGGGCTTTCTTTAACAAAAACTGGGCTGGCAAACCCTGGATACCACCCTTGGTGGTCATGTGAGTCCTGACTTCTGACTCATCCAAATAGATTGCTCTTGCAATGGTTTGATCCTTTGGAATTTCTTCCAGTCTAGAAAAGGGAGCCTGATCAGTGATATGTAGATCAGTCAGGTGAGAATACTCCTCCAGTGTTGGTGCTAGCTGATAATCCAAGAATGTGAAACAGTGATAAACCGGATCGTAGAACTGAATGAGCATCGACAGGATTCCTTCAATTACAAGGACCCTTAATAGAGACAACAGTCCTCCATACTTGGCTCTGAAAGCCTTAGGGTTGGTGATCATCCTCGCCAAACCTCTTAAATCCTCTAATTTTGGAACCTTGAAGGTGTACTTGTGAGTTTTCCTTCTACCGAAATCCATAACGCAATCTCTCTCTCTGACATTTGCAAACATTGTCTTAGTTTAATTTGAAAAAGAGAGACTAGAATATAAATTTTCTTTGTTTTAATGTTTTTTAAATGAATGTATGAATGCAGCACACAAAAACATAGAAAAAACATGGGGTCAAAGGGTCGGTGTCATGAAGTCAAGGCTCTACCCATCCCCAAAGGTTTATATTTGTGATTTTTTGTACCTGTCCGTAAAATCATTGACCCATCTTGGGATAACAACAGCAAGCGGATCGCCAGCGAGCTGATGTATCTTAGAGTGATCTCAAATGAGGGTAGTATCGCGTGACAACTATTTCCGATAGCTTCCGCACTACAAAATGGTTTCAGTCTACTAAAAACCTTAGCTTCTTAGATAACCCAATCGACCACACTACTTTCAACAACCGAAGTCGTATAGGCAATGCATCTGCAAAGGGAGTCTCCACTGAGTTTGATGGTCGACCGGGGACTCTTAACTGGGATTCACTCCCCGTAAGATTACCCGTATAATGCCATCACCTATCTTAGGTGTATACTCAATCTTTCCACATGCGGCATCACACTCATTCCCATTAGTAGAAAAATAAACACAGATATCAATTAGGAAAAGCAATATATATATATATATATATATATATATATATATATATATATATATATATATATATATATATATATATATATATTTGTCTTAATCATCCTAGACCTCTAGTCTTATGATCCTATACAGACAATGACTCCCCAGCAGAGTCGCCATTTCTGTGATACTTGGTGAACTTTAGGACTTCACCTTAAAAAGAGGCTAGAAAGAATGCCTCCTACTGTTGGCTTATAGATACTACCAAAAGGAGGTTCGTCTTTTAAGTTTATTGGTTTAAAAACATCGTGTCTGGACTATGGGCTAGGTTTCTGGTAAGGGATTAGGTCGGATGCTTTTTGATTGATATATGGTACTGGATTTTGGGTTTTTGATTAGTATGCTCGCTAAGATTTTTGCAATCCTATGCCTACGTATTCCCGAGACAGGGAAATCAGAGCGATCGTAGTTCCTCCTATTCAATGGGAGGAAAAAGGTTGTTTTGGTGTCTTGTTCAAAGCCCAAGACATGAAGCTAAAGGTGGTATGTATCTTGTTTAAAGCCCAAGATGTGAAGCTAAAAGGTTTGACTCAACAAGAAAGTACTTTTATTTGTCCTGTATAAAGCCCAGGGCGGAGGCTAAAAAGGTTGACTCAACAAGAGAGTCTGTTTGACAGGTGATTGACTCAACAAGAGAGTCTTTTATACTCAACAAGAGAGTGTTTTGCTGTCTCGTACGAAGCCCGAGATAAAGGCTAAAAGGGGATTGACTCAACAAGAGAGTCTTTTATACTCAACAAGAGAGTGTTTTATATGTGTCTTGTATGAAGCCCAAGACGGAGGCTAAAGAGAGATTGACTCAACAAGAGTCTTTTATACTCAATAAGAGAGTGGGTTTTTATATGTGTCTTGTACGAAGCCCAAGACCGAGGCTAAAAGGTTTGACTCAACAAGAGAGTACTTTTATCTGTCTTATACGAAGCTTAAGACGGAGGCTAAAAAGGGGTTTGACTCAACAAGAGAGTCTGAAAAGGTTAGCTCCGCTGGGGAGAGTCATTTGTGCAAAGCCCAAGAGGAGGCTAACTTACTACTGAGAATTAGATCCATAGGCAGGACCAAGTGGGAGAGCCCTCATGAGAGAGGCTGGGTTTCTGAGTGATCAGTGTTTTTTCCTATGTTTGAAAGGAACTTGAGAATGTCTTTGAGACTCAAGGGGTTTAGACTGTCCAAGTCTAGAGTTTTATCTATTGTACAATGCCCAAGAGGAGGCACGAGCATTAAGGGATGGGTATCAACCCTAAAGTGGCCAGAGGTTTGACACTGGAAAGACTGCTCTAGCAAAGGATGACTAAGTTCTGTCTTATACCTTTAAGAGGTCGTTAGGGTCTTTGTATTAAGCCCAAGAGAAGGCATAAGAACTTCTAAGAAGCCGAAGGGTCCTTGTACAACGGCCAAGAGGAGGCGGGGATGCTTTTAGGAAGCTTGTAGGTCCCCAAACCAAGAGAAGTTCAAGAAATGCAATTCACAGAGAAGAGATCATTCCAGGAAAGTTCGAGAATTTGGAAGAAACTCAAGAGATGCTATTCACAGTGAATAGATCAACTCTGGGGAGTAGAGTCTCTTTGACAATTTATAAGGGTGACAGTCTGAGAAAAGGTTCACCGAGAATACTTCCTTTATCTTTGTTCCATATTGTTTAACCCCAAGAGAAGGGAAGACTGTATCTGGAATCCTATGGGGGATCTAGTTTTGACTGTATTAAGAGTGATCAACAAGGCTTTACCTAGTGCTTGACGTAGTTGCTGGGGAAAACTCTAAATAACTATACTAGTATTACACAGTTGATATTTGACGAGTATATAAAAGGATGTGAAAGAAGACTTACAGTGAAAGAGCCCCACAATACAGTTATATACATATGAAAGCGATAAATGAAAGCGGATAAACACTTACCCGTTGTAGAGCTTCCATGCTGTTTTGTTAGTTGTTCAACAAAGAAAACTTTGATAACAATATTATACTCAAAATCAAAGGAGAAAGTGCTTTGAAAAGTTGTTGGGGCTTACAGCTCAAGGAGAGGCCCAGGGTTTTTTGTTAAAAAGGCGACGATCGTGCCGAACTTTTTGACGGTATCGGGACTTATACAATACACTGAGGCCCAAAAAGGTTTTATTTACTAAGGGGTTGGGTCTTACACTCTATTAGAGGCCCAAAGATGGGTCTTATAGCTCAAGGAGAAGCCCAAATGATTTTGAAAAGGCGACGATCGCGCCGAACGTTTGAAAATATACAGAGGGACTTATACAATGTGTGAGGCCCAAAAATGTTTTGGTTTTCAAAGGAGGGTTGGGTCTTACACTCTATTAGAGGCCCAAAGAGTTATTTTTATACAAGAGATGGGGCTTACAACTCGAGGAGAGGTCCAGGGTTAACGGCGATCGCGCCGAGGTTTTTGAAAACACAGTGGGTCTTATGCAATATCTGAGGCCCAAATATGTTTATGTACAACAAGGATTGGGTCTTACACTCTATTAGAGGCCCAAAAGTGTTTGAAAAAGTTTGATGAGGGTTGAATTAATCAAAACCCTAATTTGTTTTCAAAAATATATTTTAATTGAATAAAAATTCAATTAAAATGATCAAAATTGTTAAACATGTGTGAAAAACAAATTGTGATCTTGGATTAATGTTTGAAAAATCATGTTTATATTCACAAAATGATTGGAAACCAATAAAATTTGGAAAATCAAGATGGAAAAAACATTTTATATGTCAAAAACAAATAAAACATTAATTCTTTGCAAAATGATCAAATATATGAAATAAATAATATTTTTGGAATTTTTTGGTAAAATAAAATATTTTAACATTTTTGTGAATTATTAAAAAAAGAATCAACTCAAAATCATTAAAACTCAGAGAGAAATTAATTTTGGAATCAATTAAATAAAATCACAAAATTAAAATATTCAAATTTTCAAAAAGGGCGCCAAGAACATGGCAAGAACACGCGCGTGTTCTGAGTTTTGCCCAGATTTGCATTTTCTATCCAATTCACTGAATACTTGATGAAATCACACAAACCACATATCAATCTGCTCGTTTTCACCTCACGATCATGTATATGGTCTTTAATTTCATTTATTTTAAGTGTGGAACAAGAAATCAAAGAGAAACCTTAAGAACCCTAAAATTTGCATGAAGGCTCAGAAATTCCATACACGATTCAAACAAAGCAATTGATTGAGGGTAAACACTCTATGCATGATTATGAACATATGGCAAAATTATTGTGCAGCAAAATATGCATGGATCATAGAGTTAGAAGAGCTCAGGCTTACCTCTTGCAGCTGGTGATCGTGTTTTGTGTTAGAGGTGTTGCAAGCTGGTTCCAATGATTTTCACAGCTTCCTTAGGTGCCAAGTAATGTGTCTGAATGCTTGGAGTGGTTTGAAACAAGCTGAAACTTGAGATGGTACCTCAACTGCACCTCTGTCAAGAACTTGAGCAGTTGGCAAGTGATTTTGTGATTTTGGTGTTACATATGTTATGTGAGTGTTTGGATCACTTCCATATGATGTTTATGAGGTGTGTGTGTGTGTGTGTGATTGGTTTGGTTGAAATAGCTCTCAAACTCAAAACCGATAGTGACTTGCCTTAGAAGGCAAAATTAGAAGTGAGAAGGAGATTTTGAGGAAAGCATCTGTTTGATGGCTTTGGTGTACTCAAAATGATCACAACTGAGCTCTATTTATAGTATAGCAAGTTTGTTTTGGCTGCAATAGTGAATGGCAACTGCAGCAGAGGTTTGGCCAATGTTGATCAATGGGAATCCAAGTCTCCTCTAGCCATTGACTAGAGGTTAGAGCACAGAGCTGTGGTTCCCTAGTTCAGATCTTATCCTTGACTCATTCAGTTGGAAATGGTTCAGTCCATGCCACCTTGGTGCATCCATTGAATGCTCCAAAACAAAATTAGAGTCTTGTCCCCCTTTTAGGCATTTCTAGGTTTGGCATGCTACTTTTGGTTCCAAAGATTTGGGAGGCTTATGGATCAGTGCTTCTCCCTCCTTAGTCTCCCCCTGAGGTGTTCAGATGGATAAACTTGTTTGTCATTTGCACAAATTGCTCAAATCGAGCAAAATGCACAAGTCTGCCTAGTTATGACAGTTGCATCAAGGCATTTTGCCACTATCATAACTTTAGCTCAAATGGAATTTGATGGAGTTCTTGGCCATTTTGGAAAGCTCTTATATGATACAACACATGTGTGATCATAGTTTGTCTTGACACTTTTTGGATCCAAGTGAAAAATGTCCCTACTTTTGGAAAAAAAGCAAGACAGATTCTGACTTAGTGAAAATTTCACTAAGTGTTGGAAAAAAGTGACATTTTCACTTTTTGTCATTTTGGTCACTCCATAACTTAAAATCCATGAGGAATTGGAATGAGATGTAGTTGACACTTTTAAAGTATGCAATGGGAGCTACAAATCCATCTTTGGATCAACCCAAATGGTTGCTTGGATCTCAAGTTATGATCCTTGGAAGTTGGCACCCTAGCCACTTTGTTCCATAACTTAGAAAATTTCTAAGTTTTTTATGGTTACCCCTTTTACAAGCTATCCCACTTTCTTTGATTTTTCTTGATGAATGTTGATTCAAATCACACATTAACATCATTTTAGGGTTAGGGAACAATAATTGATCAAAAAATCGAAAAGTCAAACTTTGACTTTTGGGCACAGTTGACTTTTTATCAGATGAATTCCAAACTGTGCGATCCTTTATGAAATCAAGTCCTTGACCTAAATCAAACTTGATGGATTGATTTCATAGGTGTTATAGGGTGTATTGAATGATGTCCCAAGGTTTGGGAGCATGTCTTGGTCAAAAGTCAAAGGCACAGTTGATTTTTTCCGCGAAACCCTAACTATGGTCCTGATGAACTTGAAACTTGGGAATCAAGCTTCTTGGATCAATCCATTGTTGCAAATGGATAAATGTAGTGTATTGGAGGCCTTCAAATCATGTCTTGAGGTCTTGGCTCATGATTTGTCCCAAAAGTCAACTTAGGGGTGAATTAGGTCAAGAAACCCTAATTCCTGATTTTTAGCGAATGCATCCCCTGAGGCCAAATTGACTTGATGATTGGGTCCATGAGGTCCCATGGAGTATATTATGTTATGCTTTGAAGAATTGGCTCATGCCCAGAGGAAAATTTCCATCTGGAGGCCCTGGTCGACCAAAACCCTAATTTGGTGACACTGTCGATTTTCAGGCTTAATCCACCTGGAATGCTGCAACATTGTGCTTGATTCTTGATGTGGGAGTCCTCTTGATCCTTTGTGGATGTTTGAGAGGTTTATACAAGTTGAAGATCATGTCATTCCTTGATTAATCCTTTGTCTAAGAGCTCTGAGAGGGCTAGAAACCCTAATCATTGTTTGTAGTGAATGCTCACCCATCTTTGGGGAGACTGATGAGGCATGATGGTACAGCCATATTGTGCTGATGACTTGCACAATGATGGGAAATCTTAGTGGTCAAAATTTGGGGTATGACAGTAAGTCCACTTCTCCAATGACCTGTCTTCGAGAACCATCAAAGGCTCTGACAACTAAGGCGCTTGGTCTCATCTCGTTTCCTTCCACTAGTAATTGACTCAATGTGCCCTTAGGCATCACATTGAGAGTAGAACCGGTATCCACTAGAACCCGAGATAACAGGATGTCTGTGCATGTTACAGATATGTGTAGCGCTTTGTTGTGGGCAGTTCCTTCAGGATGCAATTCCGATTCATTAAAACCCAAATACCGACTTGCAGTTATGTTGGCCACTACATAATCAAACTCGACGACAGATATATCTTGCATGACATGAGCACTATTTAAGACTTTTAATAAAGCTGATATGTCCGCGGGTGAACTCATGAGTAAAGACAAGATGGAGATCCTTAAAGGAGTTTGTCCCAGCTGATCCACAATTTTAAAATCACTCTTCTTTATCAACTTAAGAAACTCTTGATCATCAAGTGTATCTTTGCTCTTTAAAACATCCTCAGACGAGATAGTCGGTACTGGAATGGCAGTAGATGCCCAGGGGTTGCAGATATAGGCGTTTCCTTGGGAGGAACAACGGTTAGAACTTGAACAGGCTTTGTAGTGACCTTCGGAGCAAACACTCATCCACTACGAGTCATACCCCCTGCGGTTGTAACGTTTACGATCTCAGATTCGGCGAACCTTATCTCTTGACCTCCAGAAAACACAGTAGACCCATACTTCCAAGGTACCTCCTTAGAATTTTGGTACGGAAACGGTTTTGGCGGGCAAACAATGATGGGTTGCACCTTCTTCTGCTTAGGGGATTTGACAGGAACCTTCCTATAGACGATGGTGAACGGCTCGATAGCGGCAACTTCCTCAATAGGTTTAGGCCTGGAAAATTGCACTTCGCCTCGGTTCATCAAAATCTGGACACAACCCTTCAGCGTTCGACACTGGTTGGGATTATCGTCACAAATCTGACACTTACCATGCAGCCGTGTTCATTCAATTTCTTGAAAACCACAACCATCAGAGTCTTTACCTCATCAACATCCATAATCAATTCAGCCCTGGAATTATCCTCAATCATGTTAACTGTAGGTCCATTGTGATTTAGCAACAGATTATTCTGAATGTTAGGTCCTTCCTCAGCGAAAGTCAGAACCTTTTTATCAATGAGTTCCTGAACTTTGGTTTTGAAAACAAAGCAATCCTCTGTTGCATGTCCTATGTATCCAGAATGATAAGCACAAGAGGCATTTGGATTATGCTTCGGACCAAATGGAGGAATTGTAGGCGCAATTTGCTTGGGGATAATTGCCCCTTGGTGAACCAAGTAAGGAAATAATTCCGTGTATGACACCGGAATTTTATCAAAATTTGGACGCTTACGGTTTCCTTGATTGTTGTTGTTCTGACGGTTTTGATTCTGCTGATTTTTGTTGTTCTGTTGATTCTGTTGCTGATTTTTAGCATTCTGAACTGGTTCTAGGAATCTTTCCAGTCTTCAAACCGTTTTCAATCCGTTCACCAATCGTTACAACATCAGCAAAGTTCGATGAAGAACTACCCACCATTTTCTCGTAGTATGATCCTTGCAATGTACCCATAAAGATGTCAACTAACTCATTATTAGAGAGATCAGGTCGCACACGGGATGCCATCTCACGCCATCTTTGCGCATACTCCTTGAATGTTTCAGCTGAGCGCTGAGACTGGTTCTGCAACTGTAATCTGGTAGGCGCCAGATCAAGATTATATTTGTATTGCTTCATGAAAGCTTCAGACAAATCCCTCAAAGTACGTATTTTGCTGCGCTCCAAGCCCATGTACCAATCCAATGAAGCGCCAGACAAACTATCTTGAAAATAATGAACAAGCAATTCATCATTATCAATATAGGATGCCATCTTCCTGCAGTACATAGTGACGTGGCTACGGGGGCAACTCAAACCTTTATACTTTGGCAACTCGGGTATCTTGAATTTCTGTGGCAGTACAACATTTGGAACCAAACACAAGTCCTTGGCTTCCATGCCAAAAGCAGAAAACCCTTCAATAGCTCTAATACGATCTTCCAACAACTTGTAGTCAGCAGGTCTATTCTGATTAGTGGGTCTGACAAGGATCTGTTGATTTGGAAACTGAGATGCAGCGAGAGCATGCACTTGCGGAGTAACAAACTGAGACAGATACACCAAACCTGGATTAACCATCTGACCAGCATTTTGACCCATCGGAACACCAAACTGATAATTCATAGGAGGTATCACAACGGCTGAGGAAGATGCCCCAGGATAGAACATCCCAGGATAAATATTCTGAATAGCAGTTTGAGCAGCTTGAGATGAAACCAGAACATGAATAGGAGGACCTCTATACATATGCTCTTCTTCATCAGGAGTTTTAGTGTCAGCTAATCCGACAGTTTGATGAGTTTGAACCTGAAGATTCTCAGGATCATCATTCACCACTGGAGGCGGGACTGGTGTAGGCATGACCCACGGATATGCAGCAGCATTCCCATTAGGCATGGGCGCAACAAAAGGCTGATATGGTATGAAGGAACTACCATTATTTGCAATCTGAGGAGTGTAATTCAGAGGCATACCCCAAGGAAAACCAGCGGGCATCTGGTTCAAACCGAATTGAGAATTTGTCGGATGAACAATAGGCTGATTCACAGGCTCAACTGGTACTTCAACAATAACAGGAGAAGGAATAACAACAGTAGGAGTAGCCATAACAACAGGAGGAACAGTCACAACATGTGTGACAACAGTTGCATCAGTAGTGGTTGCAACAAAAGTGTCATCAGTAGCGGCATCCCTCTGGGAACGAAGGAGTTCCATAATGACATCCATGTTCGTCTGGAACTTATCCATCCGACCTTGGAATTGAGCCAGAGTTTCCTTATAAGCAGCATTCTCAGCTTCGAAGTCAGCCATGATTCTAGATTTGTTTGAGCGAGTGAAATACCGATGTTGAGTCGTCGTCTTGCTACAAGGCGGACAAGGATGAGCAACAGTCTCAGATAAAGGGATGTGCATATGCGTGCAAATGAATGTATGATATGCATGCAAAAATAAAGTTTTAAATTCCAGGAATTCTTAAACTTATCTTTGTGGACAATAATCATAAAGCATATAAGTAAAGGTGCGACAGATAAAATTGGCAAGAAACTTCATTCATTCATTCAACAATAAAGGAAAGAAGTACAAGTCAAATATCTGCCTTTTGGGCTACAACAAAATCCGCATGGATCCTATCAAATACCACCCTACAGACAGACAAGAAATGGAAAACAGCCCAAGGAAGCTGGTGTGGCAATGCATCAGCATATGTATCCCTCAACAACCCAGGTAGGTCCTCCAATGCATGCTCAACAAATCTGGCTAGACGGCCATACCTCTCACTCCAATACTTTGCATCCTTCATGAGGTTACGCAGCAAAGAATGGTTAGGTCCCTGAAGCATATCCTGGAGAAAGGCCTCTTTTAGATCCAAGAGATTCTGTAGATGACGGATTTGATGCTCCCAATGAGTGCTCTCTGTGTTGAGCTGACTAATCTGCTCTTGACTCTAATGTGCTTGATCCTGTAGCTTCTAAATCTCACCGAAGACTTTGTCGAGCTGGGTTTGACATTGAGAAAAGTCCTTTGCTAACTGATTATCACGGTCTTGCTCGCTTTGCCACTTTGTCTTGAACTCGGATAACTTCCCTCAAAGCTCTTCAAGTTGCTTGTTATAGCTCAGCTCATCCTTGTAGGCTTGATAATGAGCATCGACAAGTTATCTCTTCTTTGAATCAAGTCCCTCATAAGTGCTCTTCGAAGTATCACCCACCTTCCTACGCTTGTTCTGTTCAACCTCCACCTCTTTGAGCATGCGCTCGCGCTTCTGATGGAGCTCAATCTGTAGGCTATCCTTCTCAGAAGTGACTCTATCAATGTTGAGACGAAGATCAACATTTTCTTTCTTCAACTTCTCAATAATCAGCTTGAGTTGATTGACTTCGGATGGAGGAACAATGGCAAGTTCAGGAGGCTTGGCATTCATGGAAGGCTTGGGAGAAAATGGCAACAAGATCTCTTTGACGCGCTCTTTGACCCAAAGTGTGTAAGCTTCCTTGGCTATGCAATTCTTCTTACCCAAATCGGCTCTTCCTTCGAGATGAATCTGAGTCCAAGCGGCACTAAACCTCTTTAGCAAACCCCTGTCATCAACCCCTTCATGAAAGATTAACTCCTCCACTACCTCAGGATCAGGCTTGGTGACCATAGGGTATCCCAACTATCGGAAGGTCATTCTCGGATTATAGTTAATTCCACCTTTTGTAATGAAGAATGATTGGAATGTCGTCGAAGACTCGAGAATACCAAGAAATGTCATCAGCAGTAAGAGACATGATTCGCTGAGACCACTTGAGATTACCCTTATTCTCAACAAAGGGACCCTTCTGCGGAAGGTGATACATGAACCATCGGTACAACAAAGGAGCACAACAGACAATGGTTTCCTTCTTCTTTTCATTCCTAGAATGAATAGAATGATAGGTATCAACAAGAAGTGTCGGAACAGGGTTCTTGGACAAGAAGATACTAATGGCAGCCTGATCTACGAAATCCTCCATGTTCGGAAACAAGACAATCCCATATTTCAGCAGAGCAAGAACGACGTTGTAAGCCTTTCATTGTCCATCCTTAGCAAAACAAGTGGCCTTGTCAACCAAGAACTTCGAAGCAAACCCTCGAATACCTTTCCCTTTGGTCTTGAGATTATCCTCCACATCCTTCTTACTAATGCAAAGCGCATCAGCAATAAGGGGAAACTTCGGACAACCACTAGTGTAAACATAAGGAACCTGCTTCTTGATTTTAACCCCCAGAATATAAGCATACTCCTCGAGTGTAGGTGCTAGCTGATAATCCTGAAATGTGAAGCACCTATATGGCAGATCATGGAACTGAACCAGAGTATGAATGGCAGTGATGTTGACTTCAGTGTTGAGGATGGACAACAGATTACCATAAGTATCTATGAAAACCCCTCTGTGATCTCCAACCAACAAAGATGCCAAGCCTCTCAAAATACCCAGCTTAGGCTCCACAAACTTGTAACTGAAGATGCCACGACAATCACTACTCATCTCTATGATAATGTCAACAAAAGATAAGTCCTCGAACAACCTGGAAATGCGCATGCAGAAATGAATTTACATGATGGAATGACATGCAACACAACAACAAGAAGCCAACACTGTCTGAATAGTCAAGTCTGAACAATCCGGATATCTGCATATAATTCTGTGTCGTGCCATATGATCTGATGTGTCGGTGAAGAAATCTGGTGTGTGTGAGAGAACAAGGGTATGAAGTGGCTTGTTTTCCTGCAAAAACCCATCCCCCTCACAGGTGTGATCTAGACACAACAAGGTGGTCCCTAGAAAGGTCGCCCAAACCATAGGACTCAGAGTGAAAATCCCCGTCGTAGTGAATTCTCACAGGACTGAAGTATTCTTAAGCGAATCACGATCTGGGATGTGGCTCTCGTGATAACCCAACGCGCAAAACGCAGGCCTCATGACTATCCACGTTCTAGCCTATGTGTATACTAGGCCCGGTGTTAGGACCTTTCTCTCCAATAATATCTACCCATCCCAACAATAGCAAAAAACAACAGATATCCAGAATATACAGCATATGAATATTCAAAGCAGTAAAGAAATGTAGAAAATAAACATAAAGCTAAAGAAAAAATATAAAGCAAGTAAAGCGCAAAAGATAAACACCCAAGCAAGAGAGTAAACAAAACTAGGCGAGACCCCAACTTGCAAGCGCAAGGACTCCCCAACAGAGTCGCCAGCTGAAGATGGTTAGTTTACATCTTGAGTGAATCGCACACTCAAAGATAACACATAGTCGCCACCGAACTTTATTTAGTCCCAAAGGACAGGGAAAATATCAATAAAACCCCAAGGGGAAGAGAAACAAGAACGGGGGTCGGTTATGCGAAAGGAAGGTAGTAGCACCTAACGCATCCGTCGTACTCGACGGGAACAATTTTGCTTGCTTCTAGGCTTGGATGGGTTATCTATCTAAAGGCTTCTAGCTAAAAGAAGGGGAGAGAGAAGAAAGGGGAAAAAGAAAGAAAGAAAAGAAAGTGCTCGCGGAGCATTGGGGCCCTCGTGCCTACACACCCTCATGGTGCAATGAGGAAATCAGAGCGTCGTAGTTCATGGAACCAGGGGACAGAAAGGAAAAGAAGAAGGAAAGAAGGGTGGAAGTGTGCTCGCCAAGATCATCGCGATCTCGTGCCTACGTATCATACATTCAAAAGAATGCAGAATCAGAGCTTCCGTAGTTCTGGGAACCAGACGGAAAACAAAACAGGAAAGGAGAGAAGTGGTGTTAAAACCAAGAGCAAAAGGGGAAGAAAACTCTACTGGGGAAAAGCCAAACAGTAAGAGATTAGAAAAGGAATGGTGTCAAAACCAAGAAAAAAAAGAACTCGGTTGGGGATAACAAAAAGGATTGGTGTCGAAACCAAGAAAATAAGAGCAAAAGTGAGTAAAAAGGACTCCGCTAGGGAAGAAAAATAAAGAACGGCTAGAGATAGAGGGTAAGCAACCCTATTGGGAAACACACAAAGGGATGGTGTCAAAACCAAGAGAAAAAGGAAACTCGGTATATTAACTGGCTGACAGTGGTTAACCGAAGAGAAAGAGTAAGACCCAGGTGGGGAAAAGAGGCTGGTGTCAACAGACGGACTGTGATAAACCAAAAGAGAGAGTGCTGAACCAAGGGAAGGTGTTTGACTCTGAGGGGACATCGGTATGTTAACTGATAAACAATGATTAACCGAGGAAAGCAAGGATTGCAACTCTGTAGGGATAGAGAAACATTGGTTTTAACAGAGAAAACTGTGATTAACCAGAAGAACGGGCGTGGGACCAATCAAAGGTCGTAACCCAAAAGGGGTGTTGGTATCGGCTGAACAAACAACACTTGACCAAAGAAGAAGGTATTAAACCAAAAGAAGGTTACTAACCCAAGTGTGCAAGTATTCGAACAAAGAAAGGTTACCAACTGCTGGGGATTCGGCTTTAACAGGAGAATTGTGATTAACCGAGAAGAATGAGCGATTAACCAAGAGACGGTGATTAACTCAAAAGGGGTTCAGTATTTTAACAGACAGGTTGTGGTTAACTGAAGAAACAGGTGATTAACCGAGAAAAGGTGATTAACCCAAGGAACTCAGTATGTTAACAGACGGGTTGTGGTTAACTAAGAAGGAGTGCAAACATTGATGTTTTAACTGACAGACAATGATTAACCAACACAGGGAGAAGAACCAAAAGATAGTTGCGAACTCCGCAGGGGATTCGGTTGCAACAGGAGTATGGTGTTTAACCAAAGAAAGAGAAAAGAGACTCTTCCGGGGAGTCAAAGAGCAATGATTGACCGCAAGAAAAGAATAGGGTATTGAAACAAAGGAAGCTTGCTAACCCAATGAACACTGATCTTAACCAAGAAGAATGGTGATTGATCAAAAGAGAGGTTGAAAGAGATATGAATGATCAAAGATCCCCCCGACTAGGGAAAGAAAGCACACTACCACCTGGAGATAGAGGTGACTAAGCCAAGCACAGGGTCATTCGTCCCCTACCTGAAGTAGTCAGAATGAGAGTAGGAATTCTCCCTTCTCACTCCTTTTCTAACACACAGGGTGTAATGCAGAAGTTAAACCGGACGGCACAACAGCTCCAAGTTGTACTGTGCTCCTGCGTGAGGAAACGTACAGCGTAACAGCTTCAATTTGTACAGTGCTCCGATGCAAAGCGTAGCACAAAACTCCACTCCTCGGGGGGGGGGGGGGGGGAGAGAGCTCTAAAGGAGGCCTAAAGAGAGGGAAGGGGAAGATCAACTAATCGAAACATAGTTTCGATCAATTAATCAAAGGGAAAAGCCATGCTAACAATTTTCTAAAGAGAATGGAAAATCATTAAAGAAAAAGGTGTGAATTATTGATTATACAAGATTAAATTTGTTCAATCAAGAACAAACTTAATGCAAAGCATGAATGAAATCCACAAACAGTACCAAATGAAGATTAGTATGCATTTTCAAAAATGGAATGTAAAATGTTCATGAACAAACATTACCAAAGTTGCAAATAATCAACAAATGAGCATCGAAAATTGTCAAGCATGCTTCAAGTAGAAGTGAAGTGACACTTAAAACATCCACCAATATCAAGCACATTGATCCATCGAAATTAAAGGAAGAAAGCATGTGCAACACACTTGAAAATGCAAGAAAATGGCCATTCTGTACAGTGGTAACCGGTTACCCACCACGCGTTAACCGGTTACTTACTTGAAACTTGCGTATTTTGTTGAAAATTGCCCTGAGTAACCGGTTACTCACCATGTGTTAACCGGTTACCACTGTGACAGTGGCAAAAATAACAGAAAAACTGCTTTTCAAAAGTGATTCTCAGCACATAATCACTTCTACCAATTACCACATGCTAGATCAAGAATTTGTGCACGAAAAATAAGCAGTGATAGAATCAATTAACACAACAAGATCATGGATCAAACAATGCAAAACCAATTCACACGCAAAATTATCGACTACATCGCGAATTATGCGAAAATGCTCGAAACAGTAAAATTAGTGAGATCCACCAACCTACAAGGCGGAGTGTGCCTTGGTAATTATTGCGAAGCGTTCTTGATGCAGAAAATTAAAGAAAACCAGAGGAATCTTCAATTCGGTGACGAAACGTGTCGAAATCGAGAAAAATACCATAAAGCTCCAAAATGCGAATTCGAACCGTTGAATGTTGAAGCAAATACTTGAGATAATTCCACAAGCTGAAATAACTCCAGAAATCCAAGTAGAATTGCAAAATTGATGAAGGTTGAGCTCAAGAAATAATCACTTTTGATGTAAAAGTGATTATCCTTCAAAGTAGAAATGAGCTTTGGTGAGGTTTTGGAAGAGAATTGAGATGAAGATGAAGATGTAGCAGAAAAAATCAGAGAGAATGTGAGAGAATTGAGAGTGAATTGTGCAAAATGGTTGAAGGTCTTGTGTGAGAAATGTAGGAAAATGATGGAGCCCTTGAAAAGTGAGTGAAGGTGTGCTTATATAGACTTTAGGTTTGGAATATGAGAGGTTTGAAACTAGCTTTGGACTTAGCTTTGGGTTTAGAACTAGGCTAGGAGTTAGTTGGGCTTGACTCACCGAGTCAAGGTGGTTAACTCGGTTAGTTAGAACCAACTCGGTAACAATCCCAAGGTGAACTCCAACATCCAAGGATCCACATTACTTGGAAAACAAGGAACACGGTGCACTTATTTTAGGGTGAAGCATTGGAATAAATGCACTTGGAATGTCTTGAAATGTATAGAGATGTCTAGAATATTCCACACCCTGCTAGAACACTGTAGAATCAATGACCAAAGAGAGTGCATGACTGCTGTCCCAAAGTTGCAACAGGAACTAAAATTTTGCACTGAGTAACCGGTTACTCACCACGCGTTAACCGGTTACTTCAGTCAATTTTTGCCCAAATTGCTTAGGAAATGATACTGGAGTCTCGGTTTCGATTTTCCACCTCTTGATTTGATGAATGAGCATGGAAACCTTTATTTTGAGCTCGTTTTGACGATGCGATGATCTTGTGAGGATTCAATTAATCGGGCTTGGAAAACCTGAATATCCTGCAACAAGAAACACAAAAAAAAATTGCAAATGCGTATGCTAACGATGCGAATGCACATGCTTATGCAAAAGGCAAAAGAGAGAGGTCAAATTTCAGGTTACGACAGAGAGGGTTTTTCGGTACTCTCTCTTACTTTTTGTTTCTATTTTTTTTCTTCTTTTGGTTGTGTAAGGGCTGAATGCCCAGGATAATTTTCGTTTCTGTTGGGTGTGTAATTTATTTACTCCGAACTGGTTTATTGGTTTTTAAGTTAGTCCTTCTACCTTTGTCATATTGTGGCTAAAAAGATGGAGAATTACTAACATCACTAACCACTGCTGATTGTCTACTAACCACTGAGGGGGAGTAGATCTGAGCTGATTGAGGGGGAGACATGTTATGATTCCGCTGCTGCCCTGTTAGTGGTCTCCCTGATATGTTTCTGCAGGTAAATGAAAGTTAGTTTTAGCCAAAATCTGCCAAAGGGGGAGATTGTTGAGTCCCTGCTTTTGAGGTTGGCATTAATTTTGGTAAAACTAACTTAGCAGAGAGATGTTGGACAAGATGTCCTAACATGTTTTACTAACTGCAGGTTAATATGTTAGACAAGATGTCCTATCAGGAGGATTCGACATCTTTGTCTGTTACAGTTTTAATTTAACTATTTTTGGTAACAGGTGTGATTGGAATATGGCTAGGATTCCAGGTGGCATCTAAGATTGTGGAATCAGAGATTCTGATTCTAAATGGAATTTGCGGTTTCCTTGTGAAGGAGACATTTTTGGTAACTTGGGATTGAAGAAAGAATTAGGTCACTTATTCTGAGGAAGTTATTTGTTGTGCTTTTGAAGCCCAAGTTCAGCTGTGGTTTACATTATAAATAGGTTAGAGCTAACCTAGTTTGTGGTTGATCATTGCAGCTGTTTTAGAAGTACTAGGGTTTGTAATTTTGTGAGCCTCTCGTGAATTGTGTAAATACTGAGAAGGACTGTTTATTGAGTTATAATATTTTCAGTCACTATTGTGATTGGAAGGGAATTGAGAAGGGTCTCATACCTAGGAGAGTCTTAGGTAGAAATCTAGGAAGGGTAGTTTCTATGTGCTAAGTTGTAAATGTTGGAGTTTAGCTTAGAACCAACTCTACTTAGTGATTTCATTCCTGGCTTGGTAGCCCCCAGACGTAGGTGTGTTGTTCACCGAATTGGGTTAACAATTTCTGTGTGTTATTTACTTTCTACTGTTTACGTTTGTTCTTCCTTAGATCCTTGTGAGAAGTAGAGATCAAGTGTCAAGACATCCTGTCTGACATCTTTGTGATCTGCTTAACCAGAATTTCATTTTTGATAGCCTTTTTTCAGACTCCTTGGGCCTTCGACTGATATTGAGCTCTAAACGTACTGTGTTTGGCACCCTTTGCTCCACAGACACTTTAAACTTAACCAAGGGTTAGTAAAAATAAATTTAATTGATTAAGCAATTAAAAAATCACTTACTAGAGAATCAATTAGAGTTTTATGATATTTCAATCTCTACTCAGTATACTACCTCAGAACCTCAATATATCTTGAGAAAAACTCCCCCTTTCCAAGGAACGACAAACCACCATCAATTTTACATCTTTATGAATCATTTGATACGATAGTTAGTCCAAATACAGGATTGATAAATCCTTCACAAATTGATCACCTCCACATTCTAAGAGGTTCCCTGGTCACATCTGTTGAACTATACCATCAATGTCAACACCTTGATCACATTCGTTGAAAAACACCATCAATGTCTCGATCAAAAACATCAGGATTGATGAACGCCATTAGGTAACCACCTTTATAATCTTTGTTGTTGTAGGGATTTAGACTTATTTATATACTTTTTAGGTGAATATGTTTAAGGAATTCTTCCTATAAACAATTAATTTGTAACCCATGATCGTATCGAAGCTTTCTGTAGCGAGCGATTTTTGTCGGTGACGCGACCACCTTATCGCTGGGTTTGGGTTTTCCTCTTCGCAGAGAAAGGGGTGCTACTTTCTGATTTCTTATTTATCCCATGAAGCAGAAATGGAAAGGGAAGCTATCTAAAACTAACCTTGCACGCGAATGTTTAACTGAACAAACGCTTAAAGAAATTGGGGGGTCCAGGGTTAGGTTATACAATGGGTAGTTATCAATTACCCATCCTGTGACACCCCCGATCTATACCCCCAAGCTATTAAAGCGATAAATAAAATACAAAATTTCATCAGAGTATATGTAAAATATCACGGCATAGACCGATGGGTCACATCAATTTGAAATAAACACACAACACCTGCTCATACAGATATGCAACAATCTCAGGTAGTAATACACCCACAATCCAATTACAAAATATAAGCGGAAAATCCATAACTGAATATCAACATATATATATATATATATATATATATATATATATATATATATATATATATATATATATATATATATATCATGAAAGTTTGTTTGTCATATACAACATCATACATGTACAATCCAAAAGATACATATACATAATACAAAATAATCACAAACGGCCTCCCTAACTACCCGGTGTCACATATCAGAGCCGACCGACAAAAGAATGAAGACGCAAAGCTTCACAAAAAGACCTCCAGCAACTCTAATCTGCAATGCCTCATAGAGCATTATAAAACAGCAGAAGGGTGAGAAAAACAATCATATTACAGTTGCATATAATTATATATTCACACAGAAATACACAGGTAAAACATTCTCACCACAAATGCACCACAATCAAATACAACACAACACCGTACAAGTCTCAAGTATCAAATACCACTACATATCAATCATACACAATACACTCATCATCAGTACAATTACACATATTCCATCTCATCACTCACATTCACAATTTCATGCATAATTAATCCATGATTTATGCAATTAATCCATGATTTATGCAAATGCACAGAGGCCGACACAATGACCCTATGCACATGCCATGCGGTACCGACTTCCAATATTCCTCATCACTAGTTCACTCAGGAACTCTGCTGGAATCATCGTTCGTTACTGAGGATCACTCAAGTAACACCCCGTCGGGCCTACGATGTTCCCCGTCGCTTTAGGTCCTCTTGGTATAAGGCGCACGATGTTTATGGATTGCTTTAGGTCCTCTCGGTATAAGGCGCATAATCCGATCGCTCACACCCCACATGGGCACACGATCGTCTATAACCATCTCTTTAGGTCCTCTTATTTTTAAGGCACACGATATATCAAATCGCTTTAGGTCTTCTTATTTTTAAGGCGCACGATGTTATAGCAGATTCCCTCTGGAATCAATCCGTTACTCAGGACGTCACAACAATGCATACCATGATGCTTGGCATACAATGACTCATGACATTTAATATGCACACATATACACATCCATAATCACGCATGTATCAACAATTACCATACATCGCATTTTCTTGCCGTAAGGCCACCAACCATCATCACAATATGTATTTCATGCAATTTCATCACTCAACAGTACACAAGTCATACAATATCCACACCAACAGCATATTGCACATACACATCAAGTTCACACAATTAAACGACAAAAGTCCACAACAAAACAACACGTTCTCTAATTCTTGACATAATTTAATCAGCCAACAATTCTCAAAACCATCATCATCATAAAGTACATTTTATAAGCTTTCTAACGCATCAAACCACGCCTCAAACCGAACCACAGATCAAAAGTTATGAATTTTCAAAGAAAAGAATTTATTGAGATACAGCCAAATTCGCTTGGCGACTTAGGAATTCGCCTGGCGGATCCCCATTCGCCAGCCCTTCGCCATGGATTTCGCCCGGCGAATCCCATTCGCCAGCACTTCGCCTGGCGAGCTAGTGGCGAGTCACCCATTTAGAAAAACCCCAAGAGTTACAGAAGCTACCCCCTTTCTGTAATTCCGATTTCGCCTGGCGACTTACGAATTCGCCTGGCGAATCTCCCTTCGCCAGCACTTCGCCTGGCGAACTAGTGGCGAGACTCAATTCGCCTGGCGAATCCCAAATTCGCCTGGCGAATCACACCAGAACCAGAAAATTTTTGTTATGGGTTACACGATCCAAAACCCCCAAAAACCTCATTTTTCATTCCAAATCACTTCCAACATCAAAACAATTATCAACAATGACTCATAAACACATGGTGATCATACAACGCAAATTATATCAATTTCCGACCGCGAAAACATCGATTCCTAATCATTTTATCATTTTCGACCTAGAAGTGAAAAACATGGAAAACAAGAGAATCATCCAAACACACACATACATAATCATACACAAACATAGTATAATCGAGTTTCGCACCCTTACCCGATTTAATCGTGTTCTAGAAAGTCGGTTGATTGATTTCCAAGTTTTCCCAAATTCTCTCTTTTTCTTCTCTTCTCCTTTTCTTTTCTTCTTCTCTTCTTTTTCTTTCTCTTACTATTTTTCTCTCTTTCTATTCTATTATATTCTAACTTAACAAAATAAATCAAAATGCCCAAAATACACCTACACTCAAATATCTCACAAATGTTCCCAAAACGCGACAAAATATATTCACGACGAAAAATAACATATTTTCACATAAAAGTCAGAAATAAAGTAATATAATAATAAAATACTCAAAACGACTCAAATAAATAAAACGACAAAACTGGGGCGTTACAACTCTCCCCCACTTAGAAATTTTCGTCCTCGAAAATCTTACCTGAGACGAACAACTCTAGATATGACTCCCGCATCCGACTCTCCAACTCCCAAGTCAAATTGCCCTCAGCAGCGCCTCCTCACGCCACCTTCACAAGTTCAATATCCTTGCCCCGCAACCTCTTCAACTCTCGATCTAAAATACTCACAGGCAAAGCCTCAACCGTAAGGTTCTCCCTTACCTCAACCTCATCCATCGGAATCACATGCGACGGATCCGGAATATACTTTCGAAGCTGTGAAACATGGAACACATCATGCAAATTCGACAGATTCGGCGGCAACGCCACCCGATAAGCCACAACACCCACTCTCGCAGATATCTGGTAAGGACCAATAAATCGAGAAGCAAGTTTCTTCGATTTCAATGCACGACCCACACCCGTTACCGGGGTAACCCTCAGAAATACATGATCGCCCTCTTGAAACTCAAGATCCTTCCGTCTCCGATCATGATAACTCTTTTGTCTGCTCTGAGAAGCCTTCATTTTCTCACGAATAAACTTCACTTTTTCCGTAGTCTGCTGCACCAACTCCGGTCCAACCACCGTTCTCTCACCAGATTCGTGCCAACACAACGGTGTCCGACATCTTCGTCCATATAATGCTTCAAACGGTGCCATTCCAATACTAGAATGGAAACTGTTATTATACGTGAATTCAATCAATGCAAGATAACTATCCCACGCACCACCTTGTTCTAAAACACACGCTCTCAACAAATCTTCCAAAGACTGAATCGTTCTCTCCGACTGCCCATCCGTCTGCGGATGATAAGCCGAACTCAACCTCAATTTAGAACCCAATGCCTTCTGTAAACTTTCCCAAAATCTCGAGGTAAACCTTGGATCTCGATCCAAAACAATACTTAACGGAACTCCATGCAACTTCACAATCACACTGATATAAATCTCAGCTAACCGTTCCAAAGAAAAACTGATGTCAATCAGAATGAAATGAGCCGATTTAGTCAATCTATCCACAACTACCTAAATAGCATTATGCCCTCGCTGAGTATTCGGCAACCCCGTTACAAAATCCATAGAAATGCTATCCCATTTCCATTCCGGAATATCCAACGGTTGCAACAAACCACTCGGCCTCTGATGTTCCACTTTCGACTTCTGGCACGTCAAACAAGCATACATAAACTGAGCCACATCTCTTTTCAATCCAGACCACCAGAAAATCTTTTTCAAATCTTGGTACATCTTGTTCGCTCCCGGATGTATACTCAAATTACTCCGGTGTCCTTCTTCCAAAATCATCCGTTTCAAATCCGAATCGTCCGGAATACAAATTCGCCCACGGAACCTCAACACACCATTAATATCCACTTGAAAATCACTACTCACCTCTTTTCCTTCGACCAACATCAAATCCACCAATTTCACGTCCAACTTCTGTTTCTCCCTCACCGTCATCAGAAAATCATTAGTAACCTTCAACATACCTAGCCTCACACTATCCGACGACACTTCACATACCAAACTCAAATCTCTAAACGATTCCAAAAGCTCCCACTCCTTAACCATTAAAGCAGACATATGTAAAGATTTTCGGCTCAATGCATCGGCTACCACATTAGCTTTACCAGGATGGTAATTCAAGCCAAAGTCGTAGTCCTTCAAAAATTCCAACCATCTTCGTTGCCTCATATTCAATTCCTTCTGATCAAACAGATATTTCAAACTCTTGTGATCACTAAAGACTTCAAACCTCGCACCAAAAAGATAATGCCTCCAAATTTTCAACACAAAAACCACAGCCGCTAACTCCAAGTCATGCGTAGGGTAATTCTTCTCATGCACTCTCAACTGCCTCGAAGCATACGCCACGACCTTAACGTCTTGCATTAGTACACCACCTAGACCAATCAAAGACGCATCACAATACACCACGAACGGTTCATTAGGATTCGGCAAAATCAAAATCGGAGTTGTCGTCAATCTTCTCTTCAGCTCATTAAAACTTTCCTCACACCGAATATCCCAAATGAACGCTTGCCCTTTACAAGTCAACTGGGTCAAAGGAAGTGCTAGCTTAGAAAAACCTTCAATAAACCTTCGATAATAACCGGCCAAACCCTAAAAGCTTCAAATTTCAGTAACAGATCTCGGAGCCTCCCATTGTAGAACTGCTTCTACTTTAGATAGATCCACAGCAATACCATTACCTGAAATTACGTGTCCAAGAAAACTCACTTCCGACAACCAAAATTCACACTTAGACAATTTGGCAAAAAGCTTCTTTTCCTTCAAAACCTACAAAACAATATGCAAATGCTCCGCGTGCTCCTCCTGAGACTTAGAATAAATCAATATGTCATCAATAAACACAACAACAAATCGATCCAAATGCTCGTGGAAAATACGATTCATGTACTCCATAAACACACCTGGCGCATTAGAAACCCCGAACGGCATCACAGAATATTCATAATGACCGTAACGTGTCCTAAAAGCCGTCTTCTGAATATCTTCCTCTTTCACCCTAATCTGATGATATCCCGACCTCAGGTCAATCTTACTGAACACACAAGCACCAACCAACTGATCCATCAAAACATTAATTCTCGGAAGAGGATACTTATTCTTAATCGTCACCTTATTCAACTGGCGATAATCAATACACAATCGCATACTTCCGTCTTTCTTTTTCACCAATAAAACTGGAGCACCCTAAGGAGAAACACTTGGCCTCACAAACCTCTTCTCCAACAACTCATTTAATTGCTTCTTCAACTCTACCAACTCAGATGCTGACATACGATAAGGTACCATAGAAACAGGTCTAGTACCAGGAACTAGATCTATCGAAAACTCCACCTCTCTCTCTGGCGGCAAGTCCAAAATATCCTTTGGAAACACTTCTGGAAAATCACACATAACCGAAAACACATCAACTGATACTTGGCTATCCACAGTCAACGACGCAAACAACCCAAACAACTGAGCTTCCTCCGCCAAAAGTCTCTTCAACTCTTTGGTAGATAAGAAACTCGAGTCTTCGTCTTCCTCAAGAGAAGGAAACCTTACCAGCTTATGATAACAATCAATATGAACCCGATTGAACTGCAACCAATTCATTCCCAGAACTACATCTAAACCTTCCAACGGCAAACACACTAAATCCATCTCAAAGTCTTTACCATAAATGGTCAAAGGACAACTCAAACAAACCAAAGAAGTAGTTACTGACCCCATTGCTGGAGTATCAATAACCATCTCACCATCCATCAAAGACAACACAAGATTCAAACGCTTCGCGCACTCAGACGAAATAAACGAATGAGTCGCTCCAGTATCAATAATAGCAACTAAAGGCGTACTATTAATAAAAAAAGTACCTCTGATCAGACGATCTGCACTTGAAGTCTGAGTCCCCGCCAATGAAAATACCTTTCCTCTAGTTGGAGCTTGCTTCGGTTTCTGACACTTCATGCTAATATGACCAGGTTCACCACAGTTGAAACACTTCACCACATTCTTCCATTTACAATCAGCTACGACATGTCCGACACCTCCACAATTAGAACACTTTCTCACATCTTTCCTGCACTCAAACTGACGATGCCCCAACTCACCACATTTAAAACATCTCGGAGAATTAGACATACCTCCTCCCCCCGACCTTCGATCAAAAGTACCCCTTTGTTTACCTTTATCCGCTGGTTTTACATACGGACCACTACGAAACTGTTGCTTCCCTTTTTTGTCACTCACACTCTTGTAGTGAGCAGAATGAGCCTTACTATCCTCTTCATAAATCCTACAACATTCCACCAAATCAGAAAACCTTCTTATCCTCTGATAACCGATTGCATGCTTAATCTCAGGACGCAATCCACTCTCAAACTTCACACACTTAGAAAACTCTGCAGTCGCTTCAGCATAATGAGGATAAAACTGCACAAGCTCCACAAACTTAGCAGTATAATCAACAATAGACATACTACCTTGTTTCAGTTCCAAGAACTCAATTTCCTTCTTTCCTCTAACATCCTCGGGAAAATACTTCCTCAGAAACTCCTGGCTAAACAATTCCCAAGTAACTTCTTCATCCACAGCTTCCAACACCTGATGAGTACTAACCCACTAGTCATCAGCTTCTTCCTGTAACATGTGAGTTCCCAGTCTCACCTTACTGTCCTCAGCACAATCCATAACTCGGAAAATTCTTTCAATCTCTTTCAACCAAATCTGTGCACCATCAGGATTATGTCTCCCTTTGAAGACAGGCAGTTTGTTCTTCCTGAACTCATCATTACCCGCAGCGTTAGGTGCACCCTACACAGCACGAGCCATAGCTTGCATCGCAGTAGCCAAAGCAGCATCATTCCTACCAGCCATATTCTGTTCATTTCCATTAACAGAAACTATGGTTAAACAAACATCTCACTCCAAACGCCACACCGACAAGGACTAACACAACCAGACACGAACTGACATAGACTGTTACGGACTGACAAGGACTGGCTCTGATACCACTTAATGTGACACCCCCGATCTATACCCCCAAGCTATTAAAGCGATAAATAAAATACAAAATTTCATCAGAGTATATGTAAAATATCACGGCATAGACCGAGGGGTCACATCAATTTGAAACAAACATATAACACCTGCTCATACATATATGCAACAATCTTAGGTAGTAATACACCCACAATCCAATTACAGAATATAAGCGGAAAATCCGTAACTGAATATCAACATATATATATATATATATATATATATCATGAAAGTTTGTTTGTCATATACAACATCATACATGTACAATCCAAAAGATACATATACATAATACAAAATAATCACGAACGGCCTCCCTAACTACCCGGTGTCACATATCAGAGCCGACCGCGAAATTATCGATTCCTAATCATTTTATCATTTTCGACCTAGAAGTGAAAAACATGGAAAACAAGAGAATCATCCAAACACGCACATACATAATCATACACAAACATAGTATAATCGAGTTTCGCACCCTTACCCGATTTAATCGTGTTCTAGAAAGTCGGTTGATTGATTTCCAAGTTTTCCCAAATTCTCTCTTTTTCTTCTCTTCTCCTTTTCTTTTCTTCTTCTCTTCTTTTTCTTTCTCTTACTATTTTTCTCTCTTTCTATTCTATTATATTCTAACTTAACAAAATAAATCAAAATGCCCAAAATACCCCTACACTCAAATATCTCACAAATGTTCCCAAAACGCGACAAAATATATTCACGACGAAAAATAACATATTTTCACATAAAAGTCAGAAATAAAGTAATATAATAATAAAATACTCAAAACGACTCAAATAAATAAAACGACAAAACTGGGGCGTTACACATCCTATATGTGGTTATCCACAGGATATTAGCTTTAGGTTATGCTTTGTAATTGATGGTGTTTAACTGTTAATGGGTCGGGAAAGTTTCTTGGGAAATATGAGAGAGAGATTGAATTTTTGTTGATGTTTTTGGTAAGGTGCTGGACCTGAGTTTTGATTGATGTATGTAGGTATTGGACCTAGAGTTTTTGATTAGTATGCTCACTAAGATTTCGCAATCTTATGCCTACGTATTCCCGTTTAAACGAAAAAGGGAAATCAGAGCAATCGTAGTTCCTCCTATTCTAAGGGAGGAAAAAGATGTTTTGGTGTCTTGTTCAAAGCCCAAGACAGAGGCTAAAAGGAGCATTTGTGTCTTGTTTAAAGCCCAAGATTGAAGCTAAAAGGGATTTGTATCTTGTTCAAAGTCCAAGATATGAAGCTAAAGGGTTTTGGCTGAGAGAGAACTACGAAGCCCGAGATGGAGGCTAAAAGGAGATTGACCCAACAGGAGAGTCTTGAAAAGTGATGGACTCAACAAGAGAGTCTAAAAAATGATTGACTCAACAAGAGAGTCTGAAAAGGTTAGCTCCGCTGGGGAGAATCATTGTACAAAACCCAAGAGGAGGCTGACTGTGTTGAGGAAATATCATTATACAAAGCCTAAGAGGAGTCCATCTTACACCTGAGGATTAGATCCATAGGTAGGCCAAGGGTGGAGAACTCTCATGAGAGAGACCGGTTTCTGCTAGAGAGTTATCCAGAGTGATCGGTGTTTTTTCCTATGTTTGAAAGGAATTTGAGAATGTCTTTGAGACTCAAAGGGGTTTTAGACTGTCCAAGTCTACTGGTGTTGAAGAGTTTTATCTTTTATAGGATGCCCAAAAGAGGGTAAAGGCCTTAAGGGATGAGAATCAACCCTAAAGTTGCTTGAGGTTTGACACTGGAAAGACTGCTCTAGCAAAGGATGACTAAGTTCTGTCTTATACCTTTAAGAGGTCGTTAGGGTCCTTGTATTAAGCCCAAGAGAAGGCATGAGAACTTCTAAGAAGCCGAAGGGTCCTCGTACAAAGCCCAAGAGGAGGCGGGGATGCTTTTAGGAAGCCTGTGGGTCCCCAAACCAAGAGAAGTTCAAGAAATATAATTCACAGAGAAGAGATCATTCCAGGAAAGTTTGAGTATTTGGAAGAAACTCAAGAGATGCTATTCACGGAGAATAGATCAACTCTGGAAAGTAGAATTTCTTTGACAATTTCTAAAGGTGACAGTCTGAGAAAAGGTTCACCGAGAATACTGCCTTTCTCTTTGTTCCATATTGATTAACCCCAAGAGAAGGGAAGACTGTATCTGGAAATCCTACGGGGATCTAGTGTTTTTTGTATTTAAAGAGTGACCAACAGGGCTTTACCTAGTTCTAGACCTAGTTGTCGGGGAAAACTCTAAATAACTATACTAGTATATACACAGTTGATATATGACAAGTATTAAAAGGAGTATGAAAGAAGACTAACCATGCGCAGCTTCCCACAATACAGTTATGTATATGAAAGCATTTAAAAGAATGAAAGAAGACTAACCATGCGCAGCTTCCCACAATACAGTTATGTATATGAAAGCACATAAAAGAAAGCGGATAAACACTTACCCGTTGTAGAGATTCCATGTTGTTTTGTTAGTTGTTCAACAAAGAAATTAAAGAAAGTTTTGATAGCAACAATACATTTGGGTTCAAAATCAAAGGAGAAAGTATTTAGAACAGAGATCGGGGCTTACAGCTCAGGGAGAGACCCAAATTTTAACAGTGAGGGCACTGTTGTTTTGTATCGGGACTTATACAACGACTGAGGCTCAAAAAGTTTTGGTCAAAAGAGGATTAGATCTTACACCTCAAGGAGAGGCCCAAAAGTTTTGAAAATGAATAAAGATGGGTCTTATAGCTCAAGGATAAGCCCAGTTGATTTTGTTAAGAAGGCGACGATCTCGCTGAACGTTTGGAAATATACAGAGGGACTTATACAATGTGTGAGGCACAAAAGGTATTATTTACAAAGGGGTTGGATCTTACACTCTATTAGAGGCCCAACAAAGTTTTAAGAAAAGGAATGGGACTTATAGCTCGAGGAGAGGCCCAGATGATTATTTGTTTGAAAAATGGCGATCGCGCCGAAGTTTGAAAACACAGTGGGTCTTATACGATGACCGAGGCCCAAATTATTTTGGTTTTCAAAAAGGGGTTAGGTCTTACACTCTATTAGAGGCCCATGAGTGTTTGAAAAATATTTGTGAGAGTGAAAATCAAAGAAACCCTAATTTTGTTTAAAAATTAACCCCCAAGGGTTGGCCTAGTGGTGGAGGCTTGGGTCTTGAGAGTGTACTCCTCTCAAGGTCTCAGGTTCGAATCCTACTAGGTGCAATCAATCTTGTGTGGGCCAGTCCATACGGAGCTTAGCTCTGGCTTAAAACGGAGCCCCCGCTAGTGGACGGTGGGTATTGGTCCCTCTTGGATTAGTCGGTCGCAAGGCCGGATACCAAGATTTCCAAAAAAAAAAAAATTTTGTTTAAAAATTAATAAAAATTATTGAAAACATGTAAAAAATGAGCGGTGATCTTGGATCCATGTTTCAAAAATCATGTTTTTATCCACAAAATGATTGAAAATCATTAAGTTTGGAAAATCAAGAAAGAAAAAATATTTTAAATGTTAAAATACAAATAAAAATTAATTCTTTGCAAAAATATCAAATATATGAAATAAATAATATTTTTAGGAATTTTTGGTAAAATAAAATATTTTAACATTTTTGTGAATTATTAAAAAAAGAATAAACTCAAAATCATTAAAATTCAGGGAAAAATTAATTTTTGAATCAATTAAATAAAATCACAAAAATTCAAATATTTAAAAATTCAAAAAAGGGCGCCAAGAACACCAAGTTCTTGCCCGCGCCCTCTGTTTCTTCAGATTTGCGTTTTCTCCTTAATCTCACTGAATACTTGATGAAATCACACAATCCACATATCAATCTACTCATTTTCACCTCACGATCATGTCTATGGTCTTTAATTTCATTTATTTTAAGCATGGAATAAGAAATCAAGACAAAACCTCAAGAACCCTAAATTCTGCATGAAGGCTGAGATATTCTATACACGATTCATTCAAAGCAATTAATTGAGGGGAAACATTCTATGCATGATTATGAACATTTGGCAAAAGTATTGTGCGAGGAAATATGCATAGATTAAGAGATGACCAAGTTTAGGCTTACTTGAAGGTCGTGGCAGCAAGAGCAATTTTATTTTTGAGTTGGAGGTGTTACAGATGAGTTGTGATGACCTGAACAACTTCCCTACACCATATGGAATGTGATTGAATGCTTGGAGTGATTTGAAATAGACTGGAACAGACTATGACACCTCAGCTGCAACTTCGTTGAAAACTTGAGCAAATGGCTGGTGATTTTGTGAAATCGGTGTTCTAGATATTGTTTAAGTGATTGGATCACTTCTATTTGATGTTTATGAGGTGTGTGTGATTGGTTTGGTTGGAATTGTTCTCAAACTCAAAACCCGATAGTAACTTGCTTTAGAAGGCAATTTTGGAGTGAAATAGGAGATTTTGAGGAAAGCATCAGTTTGGTTGCTTTGGGGTACTTAAACTAAACACAAATGAGCTCTATTTATAGTAGAGCAAGTTTGTTTTGCAAGCAATAGTGAATGGTGGCTGCAGCAGGCTGTTGGCCAATGGTGATCAAATGGAATCTCAAGTTTCCTCTAGCCATTAACTAGAGGTTAGAGCACAGGCCTATGGTTCTTTGATTCAAGGATAAGGCTTGACTGAAGTGTTCATTTTTGCTCTGATACATGCCACCTCTAAGCATCCATTGAATGCTCCAAAACAAAATTGGAGTCTTGAAGCATCTTTGGCATTTTAGGTTTGGCATGCTACTTGTAGATTTTGGGACTTTGGAGGCTGATGGATCACTGTTTGTCCCTTGGTTGTTCCCCCTTGAAGTGTGCATATGGATAAGCATGGTTGGAATTGCACAATTTGAGCAATTCGAGCCCTTGTGCACAAATCTGCCTTGCCAAGACAGTTTACAGCAAGGCATGTTGCAGCTGTCATAATTCTTAGCTCAGATGGAATTTGATGGAGTTCTTGGCCATTTTGGAAAGCTCTCATATGATACAACATATGTGTGATCATAGTTTGTCCTGACACTTTTTGGTCCAAGTGAAAAATGCCCCTACATTTTGAAAAAAGTGAAACAGATTCTGACTTAGTGAAAATTTCACTAAGTGTTGGAAAAAATGGCATTTTCATGTTTTTGTCATTTTGGTCAATCCATAACCTAAAATCCTTGAGGAATTGGAATGAGGTGTAGTTGACACTTTTAAAGTATTCCACGAGAGCTACAAATCCATCTTTGGATCATTCAAAATGGTTGCTTGGATCTCAAGTTATGATCCTTGGAAGTTGGTACCCTGACCACTTTTTTTCATAACTTAGAAAAATTACAAGTTTTTATGGCTACCCCTTTTATAAGTTATCTCACTTTCTTTGGTTTTTCTTGATGAATGGTGATTACAATCACACATTAACATTATTTTAGGGTTAAGGAACCATAATTGTGAAAATTCTCAAAAAGTCAAACTTTGACTTTTGTGCACAGTTGACTTTTTATCAGATGAATTCCAAACTGTGCGATCCTCTATGAAATCAAGTCCTTGACCTAAATCAAACTTAATAGAAGGATTCCATAGGTGATATAGGGTGTATTGAATCATGTCCCAAGGTTTGGGAGCATGTCTTGGTCAAAAGTCAAAGGCACAGTTGACTATTTCTTCAAAACCCTAATTGTGGTCCAGATGAAAATGAAACTTGTGAATCAAGTTTCTTGGATCAATCCATTGTTACAAATGGATCAATATGGTGTATTGGAAACCCTAAAATCATTTCTTGAGGTCTGGGCTCATGTTTTGCCCCAAAAGTCAACTTAGGGGTGAATTAGGTCAAGAAACCCTAATTCCTGATTTTTTTGTGAATGCATCCCCTGAGGCTAAATTGACTTGATGATTGGGTCCATGAGGTTCCATGGAGTATCTTGGATTATGTTTTGAAGCATTGGCTCATGCCCAGAGGACAATTTCCATCTGGAGGCCCTGGTCGACAAAACCCTAATTTGGTGACATTGGCGATCTTGAGGCTTAATCCACTTGGAAGGTAGCAAATTGTGTTTGGTTCTTGATGTGGGAGTCCTCTTGATCCCTTATGGATGTTTGAAAGGTTAGACAAGTTGAAGATCATGTCATTCCTTGATTGATCCTTTGTCTAAGTGCTCAGAGAGGGCTTGAAACCCTAATTCTGATTGCAGTGGATGCTCACCCATCTTTGAGGAGATTGATGAGGCATGATGGCACATCCATATTGTGGCAATGATTTGCACAATGATGGAAATCTTAGTGGTCAAAATTTGGGGTATGACAGATGCCCCTATTTAATCTTCTTGGACTTGAAAGTGTGAATGGCGAAGGTATTTGGGCATTCGGGGTGCAAGATGATTAAATATCGGAATACGCAAAACTTTGACGGTGGTTATGAATGGTAGTTTGCCCATCCATCTTCTTTTGCTAAGCAATGATGCTTAGAAAAGGTAAAACTTCCCCTCGATCCTGGTTTCCTACCAGGGAACTGGTCTCAGTTTCTGAAATGAACTTCCCCTTGATCCTGGTTTCCTACCAAGGAACTAGTCTCAGTTTCTGGTATAAACTTCCCCTCGATCCTGGTTTCCTACCAAGGAACTGGTCTAAGTTTCTGATATAAACTTCCCCTCGATCCTGGTTTCCTACCAAGGAACTGGTCTTCGTTTCTTTTGTCAATAAATTTTCTTGACAAGGGACGCTATGTGTAGCGGTTTTCCTCAAACTTCTCGCCAAATTTTCCTGGGGAGATGCCATTTGATGGGACAAAGTTTTGATGTCAGACTTGCTGGGCAACCCATTCTACTGAGTTGTAGAGGTGTACAAACTTCTCTGTTTGGAGACGCCATTTGTCGACTCTACTGGGGAAAACGAGTCTCTTGAGAGACTGTTTCCTGCTTGGGGATATTACATCATACTTTTCTTCGAGATCTTCTTAGAGAAATGCCATACAATGTATCCCAATTTTGAGGTGCTGATGACCTCTTTGTTAGCGAATCTTTCAAAGAAAAGCGACTATACTGCCGAAACTGAGGATTTTCCTTAATCCGGGAAAGCAAAGATATCATCTTCAATGGCGAAGAGTGATGTTTGTCGAAGGTCTTCTTGTCTTTTAGAGGTTCAAGTTATCAAAGTGGTCGAGGACCGTCTCTAATCCAGAGATAAACTGGAGAGAGATTGCTTAGATGATTTGCTTTCTGACGAGGAAAGGATTGACAACTTGATTGAGAGGACTTTTATCACTAGGGGATAAGACCGACTAGAGTGATAGTGATGCAATATGAATATGAATGTAAATCAATAATGCATGATGTATGTATGTTTATGCTGACAAAACTGACGCGACATACAGACTAACGGATGAACACGACTGGATACTCGGCCACTGCTGGGGACGAAGAAGTATCACTTGGTCCAAAATAGCAATTCTACCTTGGTTAGGAGAAATAGTCCCTGCGGGGAGCACGTTGGTCGGGCTTAGGAGATAAGAACTCTTCCGGGGGTGTCGGACGGAATAGTTGCATCTGACATAGCTGATCCTTCATTCAGGCACACTGGTTTAGAAGGAGCACCTTGACCTGCACTTTGAAGCCTAAACACCATTGGAGAAGTGATCGATGTTCTTTCGATGTTCAACAGTCAAAAGAAATTGCCATCTTTATTTAAAGCAGAAAAAGTTTGACAAGTAAGTTCATTTTTTTGTTTTATTTCAAGAATCGTTGATAATGTTAATATGTCGTTCTGTAAAGCTAAAACAAATAGGAATTACAAACAAAAGCACTAGGGCTCAAATTTTATTGATAGGATGGAAATCAGCCAAGCGCATGATTCCATAGAGTATTTACAAAGTTTAGAAAATGGTAATTTAAGGGAAAAGGGCTACATTAACACATAACGACCATTATCCTTCTACCAACTTTGAATTCTAGGCATCCTGAGCTTCTGCTGAAGATGACCTTGACTGGAGTTTTCTGATGGATGGCATGACTGCTACTAGGGGATTTGTCCCTGTTGGACGTAGTTACTTGCCATTATCCCTAACTTTTTCCTGGATTGTACTTTGAGATTTCCAATCCATCAGGATGGTTTTTGATTTATGTCTCTAATTTTTGCCTGGACCTCCCTTTCGGGTTTTCAATCCACCGAGACATTTTTTTTGTTTTTTTTATTTAGGCGAAGTATTTCTTGACTACGTCAACATTCGTGTGGTAGGAAAATTCGTCTCCGTCCATGGTTGCAAGTCTCAATGCACCGCCTGAGAAAGCTTTCTTGACCACATAGGGGCCGTCATAATTCGGAGTCCATTTGCCCCGAGAGTCAGTGAGAAATGATTGAATCTTCTTGAGCACGAGGTTTCCTTTTCTGAAGACGCGAGGTCGGACCTTTTTGTCAAACACCTTCTTTATTCTTTGCTGATACAACTGACCATGGCATAATGCCGTTATTCTTTTTTCTTCGATTAGATTCAGTTCGTCGTGTCGACTTTGACACCATTCAGCCTCTGTTAGCTTAGCTTCCATCAATACCCGGATCGATGGGATCTCTACTTCTATGGGGATCACTGCTTCCATGCCATATACTAGAGAGAAAGGGGTTGTCCCTGTTGAAGTGCGGACAGATGTGCGATAACCGTGAAGAGCAAAGGGTAGCATCTCGTGCCAGTCTTTGTAGGTTACAACCATCTTTTGAACAATCCTCTTGATGATCTTGTTAGCCGCTTCTACCGCTCCGTTCATCTTGGGTCGGTAGGGAGATGAGTTATGGTGTTTGATCTTGAACTCGGCGCACAACTCTTTCATCATCTTATTGTTCAAGTTAGATCCATTATCCGTAATGATCTGGCTTGGAACACCATAACGGCAGATGATATTGTTTATCATAAATCAGACCACCACTTGTCGGGTTACATTGGCGTATGATGTTTCTTCGACCTACTTGGTGAAGTAGTCAATGGCTACCAGGATGAACCGATGTCCGTTTGAAGCTTTGGGTTCGATCATGCCAATCATGTCGATTCCCCATATGGAAAAAGGCCATGGGGAAGAGAGAACTTTGAGATGCGTTGGCGGTACATGGATTTTGTCTGAGTATATCTGACACTTGTGACACTTTCTCATGTTCTTGTAGCAATTAGATTCCATTGTCAACCAATAGTACCCTGATCTTAGAATTTTTCTCGCCATTGTGTATCCGTTGGCATGAGTGCCAAAGGATCCTTCATGAATTTCTTTCATCAGCATGTTTGCTTCTGGTCTGTCTACGCATCGGAGTAAGACCATGTCAAAGTTCCTCTTATAGAGTGTATCACCACTCAAGAAGAAACTACCTGCTAGCCTTCTGAGGGTTTATCCGTCTTTCTTTAGTGCCCCAGGTGGGTACTCTTGTTTCTGAAGGAAGCATTTGATATCTTGATACCAAGGTTTGTCGTCTATGACTGCTTCGATCGTGAAGATATAAGCGGGCCCTTCAAGGCGCATTACGTCAATCTTAGGCAGGTCGTTCCATTGACCTACACTAATCATAGAAGAGAGAGTGGCTAGTGCATTAGCCATGTGATTCTCTTCACGAGGGATATGATGAAACTCGATTTTGTTGAAGAAGGGTAACAGCCTTCTCGCGTAATCTTTGTAAGGAATCAGTCCTGATTGGTATGTGTTCTAATCTCCTTTGATCTGATTGATAACCAGGGTTGAGTCGCCATATACATCCAAGTTATTGATCCTTAAGTCGACCGCTTCTTCGAGACCCACGATACAAGCTTCGTATTTGGCCTCGTTGTTTGTACACTTGAATGTCAGTTTGACAGTGAAAGGAATGTGGGTACCCTGAGGTGTTATGATGATTGCCCTAATTCTATTTCCATAATGATTTACAGCTCTGTCAAAGATTAGTCTCCATTGGGAACCTGGTTCTGGCCCTTCACTGGGTAGCGGTTCATCGCAATCTTTCATTTTCAAGTACATGACATCTTCGTCTGGGAAGTCAAGCCCGATTGATTCCTGATCGTCATACAGTTGATGAGCCAAGTGATCGGCTAAAATACTTCCCTTAACGACTTTTTGAGCGTGATACTCTATGTCATATTCTGATAACAATATTTGCCAACGAAAATCCTTCCCGTGAGAGCAGGTTTTTCAAAGACATATTTGATTGGATCCATTTCTGAGATTAACCAAGTAGTGTGACGAACCATATACTGGCAAAGATGTTTGGCTGCCCAAGCCAAAGCGCAACAAGTTTTCTTAAGCATAGTATACCGAGTCTCACAGTCGGTGAATTTCTTGCTCAGATAGTAGATGGGAAACTCTTTCCTTTTTGTTTCGTCTTGTTGACCAAGCACACAACCCATTGAGTCTTCCAAGACTGTTAAGTAGATGATCAGTGGTCTTCCTTCCACTGGAGGTGATAGAATTGGTGGGTTCAACAGGTATTCCTTAATACTGTCAAAGGCGGTTTGGCAGTCTTCTGTCTAAACGCAGTCCTGATTCTTTTTGAGTAATTTTAAAATTGGCGCGCATGTCGCGGTCATGAGGAATATAAATCTGGAAATGTAGTTCAAACGTCCCAGGAATCCCCCGACTTGTTTTTCAGTTTTTGGAGAAGGCATTTCTTGAATGGCCTTGACTTTGTCAGGATCAACCTCAATTCCTTTCTGGCTGACGATGAACCCTAAAAGTTTCCCTGAACGGACACCGAACGTGCACTTGTTAGGATTCAAGCGGAGTTTATACTTTCTCAACCGCTTGAATAGCTTTGATAGGTGGGTCACATGCTCCTCTTCTGTCTTAGATTTGGCAATCATATCATCGACATATACCTCGATCTCCTTGTGTATCATGTCATGAAACAGAGTAGTCATGGCCCTTTGATAGGTTGCCCCGACATTCTTCAAACCGAACGGCATTACCTTGTAACAAAAGGTGCCCCATGGGGTGATGAACGAAGTTTTCTCCATATCTTTCGGTGCCATTTTTATCTGATTATAGCCCTAGAATCCATCCATGAAGGAGAATACTTTGAACTTTATTGTACTATCTACCAGCATGTCAATGTGTGGTAAGGGAAAGTTATCCTTTGGACTGGCCTTGTTCAGATCCCTGTAGTCTACACACATTCTAACTTTTTCGTCCTTTTTTGGAACTGGTACGATGTTGGCTAGCCATTGAGGATATTCTAATGTGGCGAGGAAACCCGCGTCAATCTATTTCTGTACTTCCTCTTTGATTTTGATGGCCATGTCTGGGTGAGTCCGTCTCAACCTTTGTTTTACTGGCGGACATTCTGACCTCAATGGTAAATGATGTTCCACGATGCTGGTATCCAACCCTGGCATATCTTGATAGGACCAAGCGAATACATCGGGTAACTCTTTGAAAAGCTTTATCAAACTTTCTTTGACAGTCGGATTGAGCAGTGACCCAATCTTGATTTCCCTTCTCTCTTCTTCTGAACCAAAGTTGACTGCTTCCAACGGCTCCTTGTGAGGTTCAATGGACATTTCCTCCTGTCGGAGTAATCGGGAGATCTCTTCTGGAATTTCGTCGTCATCTTCTTCTTCAGCCTCAAATACCGGGAATTCAAAGTTGGGAGAAGACATTGGATCGTATGTTTCAATGGGGTTTAAAACAAGCAATCTGCATGACGTGATGATTGTTTTTAGAAGAGATAGAGAGAATGCAAGAGTGTGTGCAGTGTATTTTCTTTGGAAAACTGCTTGTTTTTATTATTGAGTTATTTTTTAGGATTACCATTTTCTGAAAAGCGAAAAGAGAAAACAGCAATAAATGCGGAAATTACAGAACGACGTTATTTTATATATGATTTGTCGATTCTTGAAACTACAGCCCTATAAAACAAAACTCAGTCGCTTTGGGCGAAGCGAAGAGAGAAATTTACAGAAAGTGGGCCCTATCAAAACATCTGTTTCACCTGGGCAGGGTGAAAGGTTAAGATAAAGACGACAATTATTTAGACTTATGAACGACTTGCGGAACATCGACAGCAACCCATTGGCGGCGAACTCCTCAGTGAATCACAAAGTCTGGTACCTTTTTTCTTGGTTTGTCTTCAGAAATGACCCTGATTTCTGGTGGAGCGGGATCGTTGGAATCTGTTTCCAAGGCAGAGTTGTCGTAGACAAACTCTTCTGTTGTATCTTGCATAGTATTTGTACTCTTAGGTAAATCTCCCCATCCAGTTGGTTGGATGTCTTCGAGCCTGATACGATAGCTCTCAGGAGCGGTGTACTTGACCAAGTAGTCGAACTTGCCACTTGGTTGTCCTAAGGTGTCCCACACTTCTTTGGAACTGGAGGAGTCATCTCTCTCGATGACGTTGATCTCGGGAAAAGCATAGTTGATGAATTCTAGTCCTGCAAGCTTTGCAAATTCATTGTCATGTTGGATATTTTCTGAATGCCCTGAGTAATGATCCCATGACATCGTGGGGACGCAGGTATTCTTTTCAATAATGCTCAGTTGAGATGCATCGTTGGGCTGACTCTTTTGCCCCGAGTCTCCGGGATATAGCTGCCAGATAGGCAGGCTATCCATTGGGCCATAATAGTCGTGGTCAAAGTTCTCTTTCATCAGAGTGTCTTCCTCTAATGAGTTTGGTGGAGCACGACATCCTTCCGGATCACAATCTCTGTATATAATTTTAACATCTGACCTTGGTATAAATCTCGGACTCTGTGCAGGATAGCAAAATAGCGTAGGCACCTCTTCCTGAGACATATAACCGTCCTCATTAAGATAGGACTTCCATTCTTCATCTGTATCGGAGGAGTCATCCTCGTTGATGGTATGCACTTCTTGAGACAATGGGTGAAGGAAATCTCCATTGTGGAAGAAATCCTGAATGGGGTGAAGGTTTTCATTGTTAGTAGCAGTCTGGGTACAGTTTGAGGAAAAACCAAGACCCTTCTTTGTTTTGTTATTAGTAGGAATGACAAGCTGTTCCCATCCTTTTGCATTGTTACTTTTGATCACTTCGAGGGCATCTTTGTACGAGGAAATTGATGTTCCTTTTTTTGATTGATTCTCATTGCTCACCGACAGTGCTTGGAACTGAGTTCCAACAACCTCCTCTGGTTCTACACAAGTAGATGATGATAAGTTACTCACGATCAAGGCTTGCTCTCCGCAGGCTGTGACTAGTTGGTCGTTCTTGACGAACTTCAATTTCTGGTGCAATGTCGAAGTGACTGCCCCAGCCTGGTGTATCCAAGGTCTTCCTAATAAGCAGCTGTATGCTGCCCGGACCTCCATGACCTGGAAAGTGACCAGGAAAGTGTGAGGACCGATAGTTATGGGAAGGTCGACTTCGCCAATAACTGCTTTTCGGGATCCGTCAAATGCTTTGATGATAACCTCATTGCCCCTCATCGGGGATCCTTTGAATGATAGTCACATTAATGTGGACTTCGGCATAACATTCAGAGCCGATCCGGTGTCTACCAGTACGCTGGCTAAAGCATCGTCCTGGCAGTTGACTGTGATATTGAGCGCCATGTTGTGAATTTTTCCTTCTTCTGGCAATTCCTCGTCACTAAACCCCAAATTGTTGCAGGAAGTGATGTTGGAAACGATGATGTCGAATTGTCTTATTGTTACATCCTGTTCCACAAAGGCTTGCTCTAAGACTTTCTGTAGAGCCTCTCTGTGAGCTTCAGAACTGAGTAATAGAGATAACACATAGATTTTTGAAGGAGTTTGCAACAGCTGGTCAACAATGTTGTATTCACTCTTTTGGAAGAGCTTCAGCATCTCATCATCATTCTTTGAAAGGTCGGGATTACTGGACTGACCGACTGGTTGATCGGGAACTTCTGTTTGAGGTTCCTTTTCTCTGGTAGGTTCTCCAACTCCTCGATTGAAGATTCGACCGCTCCGTGTTACTTGACTGATGTCTGCAATATTTACGACAAAGGGTAATGGAGTTTTCTTTCCATTCTCAATTGTTGTTGCACCGTACTTGTAGGGGATCGCCTTATCGGACTTGTACGGTACTGGTCCTGAAAGATAGATAACCACATGAGCCTTTTGATTTCTATGACCATCGTAGCCAACCTCAATCGGTTCGAGATTGAGAACCTTTCCACCATCAAGAATGACTCTTGATTCACAGAGTAAAGGGATTATGGCGCACACATCTTTGGCCACTTCTCGCTTAGGGATCAAGATAACATCCTTTCTTTGATCAGAATGATAGTTTGACATTGAATCAGAGCTTAACCATGTTGAATTTCCTTATGGTCCAACTGACTTAGGAGGGCTGCTCGCACGAGGTAGCATCCTTGATTATTCTCCGAGCAGACTCTACAGCGCTCGTAGTTATGTGGTGGCACCCGGCCATGTCCGCTCTGTATGCAGTGTAACTTCACTAGATCGGTTTCAATTGATTGAACATCCTGACTTTGATGCCTAGTAGGGTTCCCATCAATCATACTGACTTGTTATGTGTCTTCATCTAGATAGATCGGAAGCCACCAGTGGTTTAACAAGTGTTGAAGTGTCCTCTGAACGAGTGCACATCCTTGGTTACTCTCACGACATCCTTTACATTTCTAATAATCGTGAGAAGTCTGAAAATCGAGCTGGACTTGCTTAGCGTGTAACTCCACCAAGCTGGTATTCATCAAGCGAATATCGAAAATTTGAATCATGTTGACCTGATAGTGATTTCTATCACGGTAGTCTTGGAGCCTTCCAAGATCCATCTGACGCTGGAGGGCCTCTTGTACAAAAGAGCATCCTTGATTGTTTATCGAGCAACTCAGACAGAAATTATAATCGTGTTGTGGTAGATCATGATGTTGGCTTTGCCTTGAGTGCATGCCACCAAGTTCACATTCATCGCACGGATGTCGTGGTTTTGAATGATGTTGGAATTCGTATAAGTCATGTTGGCCCCCCGAATTCTGTGATCCTGGATCCACCCGAGATCCATCTGTTCCTGTAGAGCTGATTGCACCACAAAACATCCTTGATCGTCTTTTGAGCAGATATCACACTGGTGATAGTTGTGAGGTGGTACATGACTGTACCCACTCTGTCTGCGATGCATCTTGACCAGATTAGCCCTTAATAAGAGTACATCATGAATTTGATAGCTGTGGTTAGACTCAACCTCTATCAAATTTACTGCAGCATTCTCGTGTTGAGGCAACGAGTTCGTCTGAACATTCGGATTTGTATCCTTGAAGGATAAGACCCCGCTCCTGACAAGCTTTTGCACATCGGATTTGAAGCTGAGATAGTTTTCTATGTTAAGCCCTGGTCCTCCTTGATGGTAAGGGCAAGTCTGATCTGCTTTGAACCAAAAAGGAGGATTTTCTGGTACTGTAAGAGGAGACCTTGTTTGGATGTGCCCCTTGACCAGTAAGAGTGGAAATAGTTCTGCGTACAACATTGGCATAGGGTCAAACCCTGGTGGTCGCGTTGTATGATTATTATTGTACTGAAGACGAGCTTGCTGAAGAGGCTGTTGTGTCCTTTGCTGATATTGTTGTTGATTCGGTTGGCTCTGAGCAACCTGAGGTTGATACGTTCGAACAGGCACGGGGTTGATAGCAGGAGTTACAGCTGCTACGTATTGGTAACGCCGTCTTTGCTTTCCGAGAGAGATATTACCAATATCTTGCTCTTTTTTCTTAGGGAAAGTACTACCGTATCTTTTGGTACTGCTTGATGGTCCAACGTCTTTAGCTAAACGTCATTCTTGGATGGCTTCCTCAAGACGAACTCCCATTCCCACCATCTCGGTGAAGTCACTGGGCGCACTGGCAACCATTCTGTTGTAGTAAAATGAACTTAAGGTTTTCAAGAAGATCTTTGTCATCTCTTTTTCCTCAAGAGGTGGACAAATCTGAGCGGCAATTTCACGCCATCTCTGAGCGTATTCCTTAAAGGTTTCCTTATCCTTCTGCGACATGGCTCTGAGTTGATCTCTGTCCGGTGCCATATCCAGATTATACTTATACTGTTGAACAAAGGAATCGCCAAGATCTCTGAAGGTGACGATATTAGTGCGGTTTAAACCCATGTACCATTTGAGTGCGGCACCGGTTAAACTATCCTGGAAGTAATGGATCAGTAGCTGTTGGTTCTCTGTCTGAGTTGACATCCTCCGAGCGTACATCACCAAGTGACTTTGAGGGCAAGAGTTACCCTTGTACTTTTCAAATTCGGGCACCTTGAATTTGAGCAGAACTTCCACGTTGGGGACCAAACAAAGGTCTGCGGCGTCCTTTCCAAATAGATCCTGACCGCGAATGGCTTGCAGTTCTTTCTGCATTTCCAGGAATTGCTCCTAGAATTCCTTCATTTTATCGTTCATACTTTCGTTTCCACCAGAAGGTATATGTGAAATTTGTCCTTCCGGGACAGTGTGTACCACGGGTAGTGGTACAGTCATTACGGCAGTGACTCTTGGTGCTTCTGTTTCCTGAAGTTTGTAACCTTCAGGAGTTGCTCATGCCCCTGGCATCTTCGCTTTCCCGAAGTTTGTAACCTTCAGGCCCAGCGGCTTCTGCTGCAGTTTCTGGATCTTCCATGATCGGCGGAATATATCCTTCCGGGATATAGTTGAGTGGCATGCCCCAGAGACGATCTTTTGGAATGTTATACCGAGGATCATACTTTTCCACTATGGGCGTCGATGTGATCTCTGAGATCACAGTCCTTTGTTGTTGTATCTGGGCTGCTGCCAGAGATTGCATGTCATCGTGAAGTTTCCTCAGATCTTCTTTCAGAGTGTCGATTTCTTCTCTCAACCCTCTGTTCTCTTCCTCGAGATCATCCATTTTCTTTTGTCGATTGGCCCGAGTATTGTACGAATGAGACAGTTTGACTCTAGAATCGAGACACAAACGTCAGATTCGTAAGGAAGAAGAATGTGTTATGCGAGAATGATGAATGATACACAATGATTAATTAATTAAATTTTTGTTAATTAAAAATCAAAAGAAACTTCGATAATTGGATTGCAAATATCAAATAGTGGGGAAACCCCGTTTTATTGAATTCAAAGATTGCCGAAATGGAAATACAGTAATTTACAAAGTGTTGTAAAAGGAAATGTCTAAACTATTGGGTCCTGAGTCCTCTCTGAGGAGAGCTCAGGTGCTGGTTCTGGTACTTTCCTTTTTTTTGACCGGGGCTCTTGAGCCGTTGTCGGGTTGTCATTCCTTTGCCAACTGAAAGGAGCGAGCAAATTTCTTTGGTTATCCTGATTTTCTACAGCATATTTTTCTAAAATCTCAATCAGAGCATCTTTTTATTTTAACAGTTGCTGTATTTTGTTACACTCCACATTGAGAATACGATACTTGTTCCTCCAAGACCTCTTCTCCTCTTGAACCTTGTTGAGAGTAACCTGAAGCTTTTCCGTATCAGACATAAAATAAAGGACATATTCCTTTAACTGAAGAACTTCCTGACGAGGGTAAGGCATCATTAGCTTGAGAGCTCTAGTTTGTACCTAGCGGAGATAAGGCTCCACAGAGATATAGTCTGGTTTCCCTAGAGACTCTCTTCCTTTCCTGTGAACATGTTTCCAAGCATGCACTATTTCTATTTTTAGTGCCCTGTCATTTTCTCCTTCCTTGAAGAAAAGACCTTCCAGATGAGCATTACGTGGGATATGCCTCATCGGGTATCCGAATTGACGACGAACTAAAACTGGATGATAATTGATTCCTCCTTTAATTCCTATGAGGGGTACATTAGAGAAGTTTCCACAACGGTCAATGATCCTGATCCCGTCATAGATCCGATTGTACCATTCTATGTCAGAGTTGGTAAGAGACATGATTCTCTGCGACCAATGTAAAGTACTCTTTTGATCCCAAAAAGCAGCAGACTTGGGTAAATGGGAAGTGGACCATTTGTATAGCACAGGTACACAACATGTAATCATTCCTCCGCTGCACAAATTCCTTAAATGTACAGAATGATAAGCATCTGCGAGCAAGGTTGGTACGGGGTTTCCAATCAGAAGAATCTTAATGGCATTGATATCAACGAAGTTATCGATGTTGGGAAACAAAAATAACCCGTAGGTGAGCAAAACAAAGATGCTTTCGAAAGCGGCCACGTTCCCTATACTAGCGAAGTACATGGCTTTCTTTATCAAAAACTGGGCTGGCAGACCCTGGATTCCACCCTTAGTGGTCATGTGAGTCCTGACTTCTGACTCGTCCAAATAAATTGCTCTTGCAATGGTTTGATCCTTTGGAATTTCTTCCAGTCCAGAAAAGGGAGATTGGTCAGTAATGGGTAGATCAGTCAGGTGAGAGTACTCCTCCAGTGTTGGTGCTAGCTGATAATCCGGGAATATGAAACAGTGATAGACTAATTCATAAAACTGAATGAGTGTAGCCAGTATTCCTTCAATTACATGGACCCTTAACAGAGACAAAAGTCCTCCATACTTAGCTCTGAAAGCATCAGGGTTGGTGATCATCCTCGCCAATCCTCTCAAATCCTCTAATTTTGGAACCTTGAAAGTGTACTTGTGAGTCCTCCTTCTACCGAAATCCATAACACAATCTTTTTCTCTGACATTTGCAATCATTGTCTTAGTTTAATTTGAAAAAGAGAGACTATAAGAGAAATTTTTCTTTGTTTAAGAGTTTTATAGATGAAATGAATGCATGAATGCAGCACACAAAAACATAGAAAAAACATGGGGTCAAAGGTTCGTTGTCATGAAGTCAAGGCTCTACCCATCCCCAAAGGTTTTACTGGTGATTTTTTGTACCTGTCCGCAAAATCATTGACCCCTCTTGGGAAAACAACAACAGGCTGGAATCACGCGAGCGAGCTGATGTATCTTAGAGTAATCTCAAATGAGGGTAGTATCGCGTGACAACTATTTCTGATAGCTTCCTCACTACAAAATAGTAACATGGTTTCAGTCTACTAAAATCCTCAGCTTCTCAGATAACCCAATCGAACAATCTGCTTTCAACAACCGAAGTCGTATAGGCATTGAATCCACAAAGGGTATACTCAATGCCTATCTGGGATTCACTCCCCGTAAGATTACTCGTCTTGTGCCATCACCTATCTTAGGTGTATACTCAATCTTTCCAGACGCGGCATCACATGCATTCCCATTAGCAGAAAAATAAACACGGACATCAATTAGGAAAAGAAGTATATATATTTATCCTAACATCCTAGACCTCTAGTCCTATGATCCTAACGGTCAATGACGTCTCCAACAGAGTCGCCATTTTCCTGTAGAAAATGGGGACGATGCCCCATGGATAAAAATACAAGGACTCCCCAGCAGAGCGCCATTTTCATGTAGCGAGCGATTTTTGTCGGTGACGCGACCACCTTATCGCTGGGTTTGGGTTTTCCTCCTCGCGGAGAAAGGGGTGCTACTTCCTGATTTCTTATTTATCCCATGAAGCTGAAAGGGAAAGGGAAGCTATCTAAAACTAATCTTGCACGCGAATGTTTAACTGAACAAACGCTTAAAGAGATTGGGGGGTCCAGGGTCAGGTTATACAATGGGTAGTTGTCAATTGTCCATCCTATATGTGGTTATCAATAGGATATTAGCTTTAAGTTCTGCTTTGTAATTGATGGCGTTTATCTGTTAATGGGTCGGGAAAGTTTCTTGGGAAATATGAGAGAGAGATTGAATTTTTGTTGATGTTTTTGGTAAGGTGCTGGACCTGAGTTTTGATTGATGTATATAGGTATTGGACCTAGAGTTTTTGATTAGTATGCTCGCTAAGATTTCGCAATCTTATGCCTACGTATTCCCGTTTAAACGAAACAGGGAAATCAGAGCAATCGTAGTTCCTCCTATTCTAAGGGAGGAAAAAGATGTTTTGGTGTCTTGTTCAAAGCCCAAGACAGAGGCTAAAAGGAGTATTTGTATCTTGTTCAAAGCCCAAGATTGAAGCTAAAAGGGATTTGTATCTTGTTCAAAGCCCAAGATATGAAGCTAAAGGGTTTTGGCTGAGAGAGAATTTATCATCTCTAAAGAGGAACCGTTGATGTTTGTGTGCCTTGATCAAAGCACAAGTTTGATGCAAAAAGGTTGATTGACTCCACCGGGGAAGTCCTTATACAAAGCCTAAGAGGAGGCTGGATAAGACCGACTCAACAAGAGAGTGAATATGTCTTGTACCAGGCCCAAGATTGAGGCAAAAAAGAGACTGGCTCTTTGGGGATATCCTTATATGAAGCCTAAGAGGAGGCTAACAGTTTGACTTTTCTGAGGAAAATGTTCTTTCTGTCTTGTACAAAGCCCAAGATTAAGACTAAAAAGGATTTTTTACTCCGTTGGGAAGGTTTATATGTGTCTTGTACGAAGCCCAAGATTGAGGCTGCAAGGAATTTGACTCTGCTTGGGGAAAATCATTCCCCAAAGCTAAAAAGAAGACTGGGTGGAAATGACTCGGCTGGGGAAGATATATGTCCCCAGTTTAAGAGAGGGAAATTTATGTCTTGTACGAAGCCCAAGATTGAGGCTAAAAGGGTTTGACTCAACAAGAGAGTGCTTTTATCTGTCCTGTATAAAGCCCAGGATTGTGGCTAAAAAAGGTTGACTCAACAAGAGAGTGCTTTTATACTCAACAAGAGAGTCATTTGTTGTCTCGTACGAAGCCCGAGATGGAGGCTAAAAGGAGATTGACCTAATAAGAGAGTCTTGAAAAGTGATGGACTCAACAAGAGAGTCTAAAAAAAATGATTGACTCAACAAGAGAGTCTGAAAAGGTTAGCTCCGCTGGGGAGAATCATTGTACAAAGCCCAAGAGGAGGCTGACTGTGTTGAGGAAAGATCATTATACAAAGCCTAAGAGGAGGCCATCTTACTGCAGAGGATTAGATCCATAGGCAGGCCCAAGGGTGGGGAACTCTCATGAGAGACACCGGGTTTCTGCTGGAGAGTTATCCAGAGTGATCCGTGTTTTTTCCAATGTTTGAAAGGAATTTGAGAATGTCTTTGAGACTCAAAGGGGTTTTAGACTGTCCAAGTATACTGGTGTTGAAGAGTTTTATCTTTTGTAGGATGCCCAAAAGAGGGCAAGGGCCTTAAGGGATGAGAATCAACCCTAAAGTGGCTTGAGGTTTGACACTGGAAAGACTGCTCTAGCAAAGGATGACTAAGTTCTATCTTATACCTTTAAGAGGTCGTTAGGGTCCTTGTATTAAGCCCAAGAGAAGGCATGAGAACTTCTAAGAAGCCGAAGGGTCCTTGTACCGGGACCTCTTATTTTTCTGATGCATGTGTCTACCGGGACCTCTTATCTGGGATTCACTCCCCGTAAGATTACTCGTCTTGTGCCATCACCTATCTTAGGTGTATACTCAATCTTTCCAGACGCGGCATCACATGCATTCCCATTAGCAGAAAAATAAACACGGACATCAATTAGGAAAAGAAGTATATATATTTATCCTAACATCCTAGACCTCTAGTCCTATGATCCTAACGGTCAATGACGTCTCCAACAGAGTCGCCATTTTCCTGTAGAAAATGGGGACGATGCCCCATGGATAAAAATACAAGGACTCCCCAGCAGAGCGCCATTTTCATGTAGCGAGCGATTTTTGTCGGTGACGCGACCACCTTATCGCTGGGTTTGGGTTTTCCTCCTCGCGGAGAAAGGGGTGCTACTTCCTGATTTCTTATTTATCCCATGAAGCTGAAAGGGAAAGGGAAGCTATCTAAAACTAATCTTGCACGCGAATGTTTAACTGAACAAACGCTTAAAGAGATTGGGGGGTCCAGGGTCAGGTTATACAATGGGTAGTTGTCAATTGTCCATCCTATATGTGGTTATCAATAGGATATTAGCTTTAAGTTCTGCTTTGTAATTGATGGCGTTTATCTGTTAATGGGTCGGGAAAGTTTCTTGGGAAATATGAGAGAGAGATTGAATTTTTGTTGATGTTTTTGGTAAGGTGCTGGACCTGAGTTTTGATTGATGTATATAGGTATTGGACCTAGAGTTTTTGATTAGTATGCTCGCTAAGATTTCGCAATCTTATGCCTACGTATTCCCGTTTAAACGAAACAGGGAAATCAGAGCAATCGTAGTTCCTCCTATTCTAAGGGAGGAAAAAGATGTTTTGGTGTCTTGTTCAAAGCCCAAGACAGAGGCTAAAAGGAGTATTTGTATCTTGTTCAAAGCCCAAGATTGAAGCTAAAAGGGATTTGTATCTTGTTCAAAGCCCAAGATATGAAGCTAAAGGGTTTTGGCTGAGAGAGAATTTATCATCTCTAAAGAGGAACCGTTGATGTTTGTGTGCCTTGATCAAAGCACAAGTTTGATGCAAAAAGGTTGATTGACTCCACCGGGGAAGTCCTTATACAAAGCCTAAGAGGAGGCTGGATAAGACCGACTCAACAAGAGAGTGAATATGTCTTGTACCAGGCCCAAGATTGAGGCAAAAAAGAGACTGGCTCTTTGGGGATATCCTTATATGAAGCCTAAGAGGAGGCTAACAGTTTGACTTTTCTGAGGAAAATGTTCTTTCTGTCTTGTACAAAGCCCAAGATTAAGACTAAAAAGGATTTTTTACTCCGTTGGGAAGGTTTATATGTGTCTTGTACGAAGCCCAAGATTGAGGCTGCAAGGAATTTGACTCTGCTTGGGGAAAATCATTCCCCAAAGCTAAAAAGAAGACTGGGTGGAAATGACTCGGCTGGGGAAGATATATGTCCCCAGTTTAAGAGAGGGAAATTTATGTCTTGTACGAAGCCCAAGATTGAGGCTAAAAGGGTTTGACTCAACAAGAGAGTGCTTTTATCTGTCCTGTATAAAGCCCAGGATTGTGGCTAAAAAAGGTTGACTCAACAAGAGAGTGCTTTTATACTCAACAAGAGAGTCATTTGTTGTCTCGTACGAAGCCCGAGATGGAGGCTAAAAGGAGATTGACCTAATAAGAGAGTCTTGAAAAGTGATGGACTCAACAAGAGAGTCTAAAAAAAATGATTGACTCAACAAGAGAGTCTGAAAAGGTTAGCTCCGCTGGGGAGAATCATTGTACAAAGCCCAAGAGGAGGCTGACTGTGTTGAGGAAAGATCATTATACAAAGCCTAAGAGGAGGCCATCTTACTGCAGAGGATTAGATCCATAGGCAGGCCCAAGGGTGGGGAACTCTCATGAGAGACACCGGGTTTCTGCTGGAGAGTTATCCAGAGTGATCCGTATTTTTTCCAATGTTTGAAAGGAATTTGAGAATGTCTTTGAGACTCAAAGGGGTTTTAGACTGTCCAAGTATACTGGTGTTGAAGAGTTTTATCTTTTGTAGGATGCCCAAAAGAGGGCAAGGGCCTTAAGGGATGAGAATCAACCCTAAAGTGGCTTGAGGTTTGACACTGGAAAGACTGCTCTAGCAAAGGATGACTAAGTTCTATCTTATACCTTTAAGAGGTCGTTAGGGTCCTTGTATTAAGCCCAAGAGAAGGCATGAGAACTTCTAAGAAGCCGAAGGGTCCTTGTACCGGGACCTCTTATTTTTCTGATGCATGTGTCTACCGGGACCTCTTATCTGGGATTCACTCCCCGTAAGATTACTCGTCTTGTGCCATCACCTATCTTAGGTGTATACTCAATCTTTCCAGACGCGGCATCACATGCATTCCCATTAGCAGAAAAATAAACACGGACATCAATTAGGAAAAGAAGTATATATATTTATCCTAACATCCTAGACCTCTAGTCCTATGATCCTAACGGTCAATGACGTCTCCAACAGAGTCGCCATTTTCCTGTAGAAAATGGGGACGATGCCCCATGGATAAAAATACAAGGACTCCCCAGCAGAGCGCCATTTTCATGTAGCGAGCGATTTTTGTCGGTGACGCGACCACCTTATCGCTGGGTTTGGGTTTTCCTCCTCGCGGAGAAAGGGGTGCTACTTCCTGATTTCTTATTTATCCCATGAAGCTGAAAGGGAAAGGGAAGCTATCTAAAACTAATCTTGCACGCGAATGTTTAACTGAACAAACGCTTAAAGAGATTGGGGGGTCCAGGGTCAGGTTATACAATGGGTAGTTGTCAATTGTCCATCCTATATGTGGTTATCAATAGGATATTAGCTTTAAGTTCTGCTTTGTAATTGATGGCGTTTATCTGTTAATGGGTCGGGAAAGTTTCTTGGGAAATATGAGAGAGAGATTGAATTTTTGTTGATGTTTTTGGTAAGGTGCTGGACCTGAGTTTTGATTGATGTATATAGGTATTGGACCTAGAGTTTTTGATTAGTATGCTCGCTAAGATTTCGCAATCTTATGCCTACGTATTCCCGTTTAAACGAAACAGGGAAATCAGAGCAATCGTAGTTCCTCCTATTCTAAGGGAGGAAAAAGATGTTTTGGTGTCTTGTTCAAAGCCCAAGACAGAGGCTAAAAGGAGTATTTGTATCTTGTTCAAAGCCCAAGATTGAAGCTAAAAGGGATTTGTATCTTGTTCAAAGCCCAAGATATGAAGCTAAAGGGTTTTGGCTGAGAGAGAATTTATCATCTCTAAAGAGGAACCGTTGATGTTTGTGTGCCTTGATCAAAGCACAAGTTTGATGCAAAAAGGTTGATTGACTCCACCGGGGAAGTCCTTATACAAAGCCTAAGAGGAGGCTGGATAAGACCGACTCAACAAGAGAGTGAATATGTCTTGTACCAGGCCCAAGATTGAGGCAAAAAAGAGACTGGCTCTTTGGGGATATCCTTATATGAAGCCTAAGAGGAGGCTAACAGTTTGACTTTTCTGAGGAAAATGTTCTTTCTGTCTTGTACAAAGCCCAAGATTAAGACTAAAAAGGATTTTTTACTCCGTTGGGAAGGTTTATATGTGTCTTGTACGAAGCCCAAGATTGAGGCTGCAAGGAATTTGACTCTGCTTGGGGAAAATCATTCCCCAAAGCTAAAAAGAAGACTGGGTGGAAATGACTCGGCTGGGGAAGATATATGTCCCCAGTTTAAGAGAGGGAAATTTATGTCTTGTACGAAGCCCAAGATTGAGGCTAAAAGGGTTTGACTCAACAAGAGAGTGCTTTTATCTGTCCTGTATAAAGCCCAGGATTGTGGCTAAAAAAGGTTGACTCAACAAGAGAGTGCTTTTATACTCAACAAGAGAGTCATTTGTTGTCTCGTACGAAGCCCGAGATGGAGGCTAAAAGGAGATTGACCTAATAAGAGAGTCTTGAAAAGTGATGGACTCAACAAGAGAGTCTAAAAAAAATGATTGACTCAACAAGAGAGTCTGAAAAGGTTAGCTCCGCTGGGGAGAATCATTGTACAAAGCCCAAGAGGAGGCTGACTGTGTTGAGGAAAGATCATTATACAAAGCCTAAGAGGAGGCCATCTTACTGCAGAGGATTAGATCCATAGGCAGGCCCAAGGGTGGGGAACTCTCATGAGAGACACCGGGTTTCTGCTGGAGAGTTATCCAGAGTGATCCGTGTTTTTTCCAATGTTTGAAAGGAATTTGAGAATGTCTTTGAGACTCAAAGGGGTTTTAGACTGTCCAAGTATACTGGTGTTGAAGAGTTTTATCTTTTGTAGGATGCCCAAAAGAGGGCAAGGGCCTTAAGGGATGAGAATCAACCCTAAAGTGGCTTGAGGTTTGACACTGGAAAGACTGCTCTAGCAAAGGATGACTAAGTTCTATCTTATACCTTTAAGAGGTCGTTAGGGTCCTTGTATTAAGCCCAAGAGAAGGCATGAGAACTTCTAAGAAGCCGAAGGGTCCTTGTACAAAGCCCAAGAGGAGGCGGGGATGCTTTTAGGAATCCTGTGGGTCCCCAAACCAAGAGAAGTTCAAGAAATGCAATTCACAGAGAAGAGATCATTCCAGGAAAGTTCGAGTATTTGGAAGAAACTCAAGAGATTCTATTCATGGAGAATAAATCAACTCTGGGGAGTAGAATTTCTTTGACAATTTCTAAGGGTGACAGTCTGAGAAAAGGTTCACCGAGAATACTGCCTTTCTCTTTATTCCATATTGATTAACCCCAAGAGAAGGGAAGACTGTATCTGGAAATCCTATGGGGATCTAGTTTTGTTTGTACTTAAAGAGTGACCAATAGGGCTTTACCTAGTTCTAGACCTAGTTGCCAGGGAAAACTATAAATAACAATACTAGTATATACACAGTTGATATATGACAAGTATTAAAAGGAGTATGAAAGAAGACTAACCATGCACAGCTTCCCACAATACATTTATGTATATGAAAGTATTTAAAATAATGAAAGAAGACTAACCATACACAACTTCCCACAATACAGTTATGTATATGAAAGCACATAAAAGAAAGCGGATAAACACTTACCCGTTGTAGAGCTTCCATGTTGTTTTGTTAGTTGTTCAACAAAGAAATTAAAGAAAGTTTTGGTAGCAACTATACATTTGGGTTCAAAATCAAAGGAGAAAGTATTTCGAACAAAGATCGGGGCTTACAGCTCAGGGAGAGACCCAAATTTTAACAGTGAGGGCACTGTTGTTTTGTATCGGGACTTATACAACGACTGAGGCCCAAAAAGTTTTGGTCAAAAGAGGATTGGGTCTTACACCTCAAGGAGAGGCCCAAAAGTTTTGAAAATGAATAAAGACGGGTCTTATAGCTCAAGGAGAAGCCCAGTTGATTTTGTTAAGAAGGCGACAATCTCGTCGAACGTTTGAAAATATACAGAGGGACTTATACAATGTGTGAGGCCCAAAAGGTATTACTTACAAAGGGGTTGGGTCTTACACTCTATTAGAGACCCAAAAAATTTTTAAGAAAAGGAATGGGACTTATAGCCTGAGGAGAGGCCCAGATGAATATTTGTTTGAAACATGGCGATCGCGCCGAGGTTTGAAAACACAGTGGGTCTTATACGATGACCGAGGCCCAAATTATTTTGGTTTTCAAAAAGGGGTTGAGTCTTACACTCTATTAGAGGCCCATGAGTGTTTGAAAAAGATTTGTGAGGGTGAAAATCAAAGAAACCCTAATTTTGTTTAAAATGTAATTAATTTTGTTTAAAAATTATTGAAAACATGAAAAAAATGAGTGGTGATATTGGATCCATGTTTCAAAAATCATGTTTTTATCCACAAAATGATTGAAAATCATTAAGTTTGGAAAATCAAGAAAGAAAAATATTTTAAATGTTAAAAAATAAATAAAAATTAATTCTTTGCAAAAATATCAAATATATAAAATAAATAATATTTTTGGGAATTTTTGGTAAAATAAAATATTTTAACATTTTTGTGAATTATTAAAAAAAGAATCAACTCAAAATCATTAAAATTCAGAGAGAAATTAATTTTTGAATCAATTAAATAAAATCACAAAAATTCAAATATTTAAAAATTCAAAAAAGGGCGCCAAGAACACCAAGTTCTTGCCCGCGTCCTCTGTTTCTTCAGATTTGCGTTTTCCCCTTAATCTCACTGAATACTTGATGAAATCACACAATCCACATATCAATCTACTCGTTTTCAGCTCACGATCATGTCTATGGTCTTTAATTTCATTTATTTTAAGCATGGAATAAGAAATCAAGACAAAACCTCAAGAACCCTAAATTCTGCATGAAGGCTGAGAAATTCTATACACGATTCATTCAAAATAATTAATTGAGGGGAAACATTCTATGCATGATTATGAACATTTGGCAAAAGTATTGTGCGAGGAAATATGCATAAGATTAAGAGATGACCAAGTTTAGGCTTACTTGAAGGTCGTGGCAGCAAGAGCAATTTGATTTTTGAGTTGGAGGTGTTACAGATGAGTTGTGATGATCTGAACAGCTTCCCTACACCGTATGGAATGTGTTTGAATGCTTGGAGTGATTTGAAATGGACTGGATTAGATTATGGCACCTCAGCTGCAACTTCGTTGAAAACTTGAGCAATTGACTGGTGATTTTGTGAAATTGGTGTTCCAGATGTTGTTTAAGTGTTTGGATCACTTCTATATGATGTTTATGAGGTGTGTGTGTGATTGGTTTGGTTGGAATTGCTCTCAAACTCAAAACCCGATAGTGACTTGCTTTAGAAGGCAATTTTGGAGTGAAAGAGGAGATTTTGAGGAAAGCATAAGTTTGGTTGCTTTGGTGTACTTAAACTGAACACAAATGAGCTCTATTTATAGTAGAGCAAGTTTGTTTTGCAAGCAATAGTGAATGGTGGCTGCAGCAGGCTGTTGGCCAATGGTGATCAAATGGAATCTCAAGTCTCCTCTAGCCATTAACTAGAGGTTAGAGCACATGTTTATGGTTCTTTGATTCAAGGATAAGGCTTGACTGAAGTGTTCATTTTTACTCTGATGCATGCCACCTCTAAGCATCCATTGAATGCTCCAAAACAAAATTGGAGTCTTGAAGCATCTTTGGCTTTTTAGGTTTGGCATGCTACTTGTAGATTTTGGGACTTTGGAGGCTGATGGATTAGTGTTTGTCCCTTGGTTGTTCCCCCTTGAGGTGTGCAGATGGATAAGCATGGTTGGAATTGCACAATTTGAGCCCTTGTGCACAAATCTGCATTGCCAAGACAGTTTGCAACAAGGCATGTTGCAGCTGTCATAATTCTTAGCTCAGATGGAATTTGATGGAGTTCTTGGCCATTTTGAAAAGCTCTCATATGATACAACATATGTGTGATCATAGTTTGTCTTGGCACTTTTTGGATCCAAGTGAAAAATTCCCCTACATTTTGAAAAAAGTGAAACAAATTTTGACTTAGTGAAAATTTCACTAAGTGTTGGAAAAAATGGCATTTTCATGTTTTGTCATTTTGGTCACTCCATAACTTAAAATCCTTGAGGAATTGGAATGAGGTGTAGTTGACACTTTTAAATTATTCCATGAGAGCTACAAATCCATCTTTTGATCATTCAAAATGGTTGCTTGGATCTCAAGTTATGATCCTTGGAAGTTGGTACCCTAGCCACTTTGTTTCATAACTTAGAAAAATTCTAAGTTTTTATGGTTACCCCTTTTACAAGTTATCTCACTTTCTTTGGTTTTTCTTGATGAATGATGATTCCAATCACACATTAACATCATTTTAGGGTTAAGGAACCATAATTGTGAAAAATCTCAAAAACCAAACTTTGACTTTTGCGCACAGTTGACTTTTTATCAGATGAATTCCAAACTGTGCGATCCTCTATGAAATCAAGTCCTTGACCTAAATCAAACTTAATAGATGGATTCCATAGGTGATATAGGGTGTATTGAATCATGTCCCAAGGTTTGGGAGCATGTCTTGGTCAAAAGTCAAAGGCACAGTTGACTTTTTCTTCAAAATCCTAATTGTGGTCCAGATGAAAATGAAACTAGTGAATCAAGTTTCTTGGATCAATCCATTGTTGCAAATAGATCAATATGGTGTATTGGATACCCTTAAATCATGTCTTGAGGTCTGGGCTCATGTTTTGCCCCAAAAGTAGACTTAGGGGTGAATTAGGTCAAGAAACCTTAATTCCTGATTTTTTTGTGAATGCATCCCCCGAGGTTAAATTGACTTGATGATTGGGTCCATGAGGTCCCATGGAGTATCTCAGATTATGTTTTGAAGCATTGGCTTATGCGCAGAGGAAAATTTCCATCTGGAGGCCCTGGTCGACCAAGTGACACTGGCGATCTTGAGGCTTAATCCACTTGGAAGGTAGCAACTTGTGCTTGGTTCTTGATGTGGGAGTCCTCTTGATCCCTTATGGATGTTTGAAAGGTTATACAAGTTGAAGATCATGTCATTCCTTGATTGATCTTTTGTCCAAGTGCTCAGAGAGGGCTTGAAACCCTAATTCTGATTGTAGTGGATGCTCACCCATCTTTGAGGAGATTGATGAGGCATGATGACACATCCATATTGTGGCAATGATTTGCACAATGTTGGGAATCTTAGTGGTCAAAATTTGGGGTATGACAAATTCCCATATTTCGATTTTAATCTACGTCATATCACAAACATCCTTGCACAAGTATTAGTTAGTAGCATCGAATCAACAAAATATGCACAAGGAAAAATATGCTCGGTTTGAAAATGAGTTGTATCATCCTTCCCTTTTAGAAAGTTGTTTTTAAGTAGAAAATTGCCTTGACCATCAAACCAAGCTCTATGAGCTTCTTTCAGATCATAGAAAGCCTTTTTCACTTTGAAAAATGAATAAGAATTTTTTTATAAAATTGGAAGGATGATTAGCATATGCTTCCTTCTAGATGTAATCGTTCAAAAACACAATCTTTACATCCATTTGGAAGTGTTTACGAAAATATAGTGCATGAGAAAGTTAGAAGCATGCTTATGGCTTCAAACAAGCTACAATGGCATAAGTTTAATCGAAATTTATGCCTTCATGTTGTCTGTAACCTTTCATAATGAGTTTTTTTTTTAATTTCTCAAAAGATTTTCAAAAGCATCAAGCTTGTTGCGAAAGACCCAGTTAGGTTTCAATAACTAGATTAGCCAAAGCTTTAGGAACAATCGCCCAAACGTTGTTTCTTTTAAATTGATTTAAATCCTCTTGTATAGAAAGAGAGCAATAATCATCTAAGATATCTTATTTAAATCCATTTGGCTCAATTTGTAAAACAAAAGCCACAAAGTTACATACTTTTTTTAAGGGAGTGCTAAAATGTAATTCCCTTAGTTATTTCCCCATTAACATTCTGAATGGGATTGTCCTTAGTGGTCCTTCATTATTTAGATGGACTTTGATTCTCTAAGTTTACTTCTTTAACTTGAGTCTCTCCATTTGAACTTTGGACTTCCTCTTGTCTTTGATATTTTTCTATTCCTTGATCATCATCTTCCAAGGATGTTCTTTCAGGGATATCTACATAATTAATAACCTCTACTTCTACCTATTGGGGGTTAGTTCATCAAAGGTAATATGTATGAGTTCTTCTATAGTCATGATTTTTTCAAAATTAAGTTTTTAAAAGGATTTTACTTCAATACCATGCATATAAAAGATATATTATTACCTTTGTCATAAACCTTACTTACCAATAAGTTGTGCTATAAAACATCAGTCAAAAGAATAACTTAAAGGTAAGATTAGGGATCATACTCAACGATTTCTCTTCATGAATTAGTGAAATAAGAGAACATATTTTTTTTCCAGTTATATGACATAAAGAGCAACTGTCGATATCATCTTTTGAATTTAAGTTGTCAAGCACATCTACATTATAAATTGACTTTTTGACCTTTGGCACCCAAATCTTGGTGGGTCCTTTGATGATAGTGAAATACATATCATGAGCAGACATATTTCTTGTTATATGATTACAATGCTCTATATTAAAATGCAATGGAGGATTTCCTTTTTTACTTTCATGACTCTTTTTTAATAAATAAAAATATAGCAATATGGCCATCTTTATTTCAGTAGTTGCATTCTAGGGTTTTGCATTTAGATGTGGTTGAGCATTGCAAATATTGCTAAAGCTTTTATTGTTGTTCTTAGCCTCATAACGAAGACCAACCTTATTGTAAGACATACTTTAGTTTCCTAACAAAAGATTCAAATTGTCTCTTCCTTTAGTGAACTTATTGTTCAACCAAATTTCTTGTCGAACAATCTCTAGCCTCTTATTAAAGGTTACTTGCAGGATCGGCTACAAAATACTATACTTAGTGTTAAGTGTGAAATGTTTATTGAAGTGTTTTGGATTTGAAATGGTGGACAAGGAACTGAACGAACCTAAGTTCGTGCAACTAAGATAAATAAAATGAGAAAAAAACAAGATAGAAAACTGGAAAAGAAAGTGACTTGAAAAGAAACTTATAATGTAAATTGCTTAAACATAAATTGGAAGCATGCATACATTTGTGTAGAAATGACTCGTTTCTCTTAAACGCTGGTACTTTGATTGTTTTCCTTGCAATGTTACAAAATGTGACCCTTGAACTGAAAACTAAATTATACTTAAATAGGCATAAAAAATAATTGCTGCTTTGCTGTTGACTATTCACAGCTTGCCACGCGTCCACCCATGCACACCCACTTCTTGTGTAACTTCCCCATATTCCCATCAGTTGCAAAACTTTCCCGTTTTGGCTTGCCTTCGACCTCTGTCATAATGGTTGTCAGTCGAGCTTGCTACGACTTACTCTTGACGCGTGTCCGTCGAGCTTGCTTCGACTTCGGTCTGAAGGGTCGTCTGCCAAGCTTGCTTCGACTTCTTCATTTGTGATGCCATGCTTCTATTTGACTCATTTCTCTTCACCTAGTCGAAATTTGCTAACAAACAAATTGCCCCCTATATGGCCAATTTCGACCGAGATCGCCTTCGACTATGAAATGGTGTTTTATTCTTGCCAAATTTCGACTTTATGTTCAATTTACTGATATCACGCATAATAATAACAACTTTCAGTGTCACGATCCCCAAGGAGAACTTCATTATTTTCCATCATGATTTCGGCTATTCCATAGGTTGTGGGTTTCTTAGCTACTCCCACTAGCTTTCCCACTACAGTGGAACGGAACAGTCACAACCGCCGTCGACTGCCACTTGGCCATCATTACCGCTTGAGTTTTGTGCTTATAAATACTCTTTCTACCTATTTCATTTCTTTCCTTTTTCTTCTTCGCGCTCGTTTTCTGCAACTTTCAGAGAAACTCTCAAAGAAACACCATATTCTTCGTCTTCTTTCTCTTCCTTCACATTTCTATGGCTTTTACTACTCACAACATTGGTAACAACCCTATAGCCTTCGTCCTTACTGAAGAAGAAGGTCTAAAAACCATTCCTCAACCAATGTCAGATGATAAATCTACGGTGACGAACTGCCAGTGACAAATGCTCATTCCTTTTGTTGTTGTTGAGAAACTTGTTGCCTTCCATGGGCCATATCCGGATGAAAAGACACACCCCAAAAAGGTTTAAGAATACTTCCCTTGCTATACTCCCGCCATTCCACCTGCTTTAGAGAAGAAGGGTTCTCCCGACTTGAAGTTCACGGATCCAAATGTTAGGGTTTTTCGGTCAATGCCTACTCCTGGCAACAAGGATTACTTGGCCTGGCTTGACAAGGTTTAAAGAAAACGTCAAGAACAATGGAAAACGGCTGGGATCTTCGACACCATCCAGATATCGAGACATGCCCACAAAGTCAATCCATGCATGTTGTTTGCTTCGATTTACTTCTGGGAAGGTTCATCTAACACCTTCCAACTTCCTTGTGGTATGTTAACTCCTACATTGTTTGGCGTGGCAGACATTACTGGCCTTTCACCTTTGGGCGAAACTTTCGACCCAACTCTTTCGACTGAAAATACTTTTTCTTTCAGTCATGTAAGCCTCAAACATTGCATCGAAGACCACCTTGTCCAAGATTCTGAAGAAGTTTTTGATAGGGAACACATTGCTTTCTTAACTCTTTGGCTCTCCTACTATGTGTTTTGTCCTAGATCTTTGAATATAGATAAGAGCTATATTAGTTTAATGACCCAAATACATGAGGGTCAACAAGTTTCCTTGGGAAAACTTATGCTGGTGTCCCTTTATCACTCTTTGGGCATTGCTTCTCTGAAGCTAAAACTTCTTCATGCCACTCCTAAAGCCTTAAATCTGTCGAGCCCCATATGGCTGCTGCAACATTGGCTGAATGCCATCTTTGAATATCAACTAGGTGCTCCTGTGTTGGAGCGTATTGTGTATTTGACACAGAGTTGACCTATTGAAGGCATGAAGCTTGCCTTAACTACCCGTCCAAAAACCCCCAACAGGTTCATTTTTATGAAGTATATTAATATGTTTATCGAAGCCACCACCTTTATTTCAGCCATGGCTCCCTTCGTGGATCAAAGCATTGGTCAGACTTGGTTCAGGGACCCTTTCTCTGGTGTTGCTCCAAAGTCTGCGGCGCAGTCGAATGCTGTGTGGAGAGTATTTCTGACTCCCACAATGCTCTCTTTCAGAATTGAAGTTGGGTCAAAGGGTTATGGGTTCATGAACTACCAACCCAATTTGGTGGCTCGACAATTTGGTTTGAGCTAAATGCTGCCAAATTCCTTAGTGTCCAATTTGACTGGCATCGTGTGGGCTGGTCGATAGTTGAACGCTAATGGCCACGTAGCTAGCCTCAAATTCTACAAGACAACCCAACACCTTGAACTTCTTGTGTTCAAGTTTCAACATTCCTTCACCACCAAGCAATTCGACACATGGTGGTCTGTATACCAGCACCAGTATTTCTCCAGCTCCACTTTCCTCCAAAATTTGATTAAAGATTTTTCCACGCTGGAAGGCAAACTACCACATGCCAAGCAGACAACGGATGCTTCTATCAAAACCACCCAAACCATCGACGTCAATGAGGCTCAGCCAAAGAAGGTAACCACTGTTTCATCGAATATCTTTTGTTCAGAAGAAGAATGAACTGATTGTTTTCGTACTTGTCTTATAGGGTCGAAAGCGTGCTCCGACATCGGCACCAGGACCAAACAAGCCTCCAAAGAAAACAAAGGCCTCTTCAATTTTGAAACCACGAGTATGATGTGTTTTAGTGTCTTATGATGTTTCCTTCGACGAAAATCTTACGTCTCTTATGGATTAGGTCTCTGAAGAAGCGTTGTCTGCTGAAGCTGAAGCTTCTGATAGCAGTACTCACTCTTAAATCTTCTCTTTTGTGAAGGCTTCGATGCCTACTAAGGCCACTCAAGTTAATAAGAAAAGAAACGATTTTCTTAAGAAATCGGCCTCGAAAACTGTCTCTTCGAGCGCCAAACCCTCTGATCCCAACAATCTTACTTCGGCCTCCAAATTTGTTGGTCATGAAGATCCAACTCCGACTCCTCCTCCCCAACCAACAACTCATGAGGTATTGAATGTTTTGTCTAATTGCGTGAGTTATTTCTTGATATTGACTTTGGATTCTTTCAATAGGGACCCCCTGCTGAAGATCTGACGGAGACTTCAACCCACTTGAGTCCCCAAAAACATGATGATCTTCAAGGCTTCTCTGTCGAAGATAATCTGGATCCCGGCATACACAATGATGCAAATCAAGAGCCTTCGACTGCTGCTATTGGTAACATGCCTAGAGAAGGCAACTCGAATCCATAAGCTTCTGTAGAAGGTTCCCCCAACCCACTCTTGCCAGAGACTAATTCCAACAGTTCCCTTAGTCAAGAAGAAATTCTGGCTATGAAGCAGAAAAACCCAGCTGAGCCTTTGCGAAGACTTCAAAGAGTTCGACAGGTGCCTGCTGGTGCTCAGACCTCTGGCTCGGCTCCCACTCCTATGCCAGAAATGGATGCTTCTGTTACCCTCAAGCTCCAACAACTCAAAACATGTCTATTTGAGGGTGAAACTTTGGCAATTGTCGAAGAGGAAGCTGCTCTGGGAATTGATGTTCTCAAACTTCTCGAGGAAATCTCTCAACATAACATTCCTGATTTTGTGGCTTGATACTTGATTGAGTTTGAGGCCTTTTCAGTTAGCTTGTCAAGGATCTCTCTCTTCGACGGAATACTGATTTTCGAATCAGGACGAAGTCAATGAGATGAGATTGGAATGGGACTTCAACAAAGCTTGTGAGAAAAAGTTGAATGACTTTGAGGCCAAAAGCCAGGAACGTCTCGACAAACACTGAGCCTTCGACCAACAAATCTCAACTTATCAGGCTCAAATAGACGAACTAAAAAAAAAAATTGTTGAAGTCAAGCACCAAAAAGCTTCATTTGATTCGTCTGAAGACCTTACGTGTTAGGATGTTGTTGACTAGTAGATACTCAAAGGGATTGCTCATGGTGAAAAAGCCCTCAAAATCAAAGAAACAATTGCTCACTTGGCAGAAAGGAACGCTCATCTCAACAGTAGAATTGCTTATGAAAAGACTCTTTTTGAAGACTTTAAGTCTAGATTCCCTGCTTAGTTATTTTTCTTGTCGAGATGATGTAATTCTTTTTGAATATTTTGAGTGTCATTTTGGTTTTATTCCATTTGGCCACCATTATTAATGATATATTTTATTCCCTTTTAATTTGAATCTCTTGGAGCATTGGTTTATATTTTTTCAAATATTTTTTGTTTACCCTTAAGACTCGTCGATCAATACCTAGTTCTTGAAACTCATAGGCATTATTCGTAAACGTTTGGATCACTTGAAATGGTCCTTCCCAGTTTGGTGTTCATTTTTCTAAAGCTCGATCTGTTCGAACCATAGGTAGGATCACCTTCCAAAGGTAATCATTCACTGCGAAGGTTTTCACCTTAACCTTTTTATTGTATGCTTTCGCCACCCACGCTTTTTGTCTCAACAACACGTCTAACGCAGCCAACCTTTCATCGTCCAAGTCGACGATTTCGTCGAACATCGTACTCCAATATTGCTCTGACGGAATTTCGTTTTGTCGTTGTATCCTAATTGATTGTAAACAAATTTCCACTGACAACACAACACTATTACCAAATGTCAAACGAAAAGGCGTTGAATTTGTTGCCTCCTAAGGGGATGTTCGACACGCCCATAAAATCTGATCCATTTTTTGTGCCAATTCTTAGGATTTTTGGCAATATGTTTCTTGATCAGCCCAATGATTACTTTGTTAGCAGCTTTGACTTGACCATTTGCTTGGGCGTAGTATGGTGTGGAGGTGATCAATTTGAACCCCGTTTTGGCTGCAAACTCTTCCATCTTTTGACAAAAAAAAATACCCTTGGTCCGTGGTAATGGTTTCAGGAATTCCATATCTATAAATAATGTGTTTTTGAATGAATTCGATCACCGCCTCTTGATCTACTTTTAACAGAGGTACGACCTCTATCCACTTTGTGAAATAATCTATACCCACTAGGATAAATTTTTGTTGTTTCGATGAGGCTGGTCGAATTTCACCTATGATGTCCAACGCCCACCCTCGAAAAGGCCATGGTTTAAATATTGTGTGCAATTCAACGGCTGGCATGTGCTAAATGTTTTCATTTCTCAGACATTCCTGACACCCTTTGACGAAGTCAAGACAGTCTTTTAACATGCTTGGCCAATAGACACCTTGTCGAAATAGTAGCCACTTCATATTTTGACCAGCTTGGTGAGCTCCATATTTCCCACTATGTACCTCTAATATTACTAGGTACGCCTCCGTATCACCAAAACACTTGAGTAATACACCTTTTGGGGTCTTTCTTAACAATTCATTGCCTATATGGACATAACTTAATGCTTTATACTTGATTTTCCTGTCAACGTTTCCGACTGGTTTTTCCAGGTATTCTACTATTGGCTTTCGCCAATATTACTTTGTCAAATTGTCGATGGCCAAAACCTCAATTATCTCAAAGATCTCGTTCAGAGTTTCTGCCCCTCAACTTCTGGGATTGACATATCTGGTGGCGGTAATACGTTCGACACCACCTTCTCTCTGACTTCAATAAAGTCTTTGAGCTTATCGTTCAACACCTTATACCCAGATGCAATTTGTGCTAATTCATTAACCTCTTAATTCTCTATTCTAGGCACATGTGTGATGTTGACTATCTCAAAGTATTCCAGAAGTCGTTTTGCTATTACAAAATACACTAACAAATGCTCTTTAATGCATTTATATTCTCGTGTAATTTGCTTGATCATTAGCTCCGAATTATCCTTTATTTTGACCTTCTTTGCCCCTAAATCTTTCAAAATCTTGAGGCCAGTGATCAAGTGTGTAATGTTTATTTAAGTGTTTTGGGTTTGAAATGGTGTACGAGGAACTGAACGAATATGCGTTTGTGCAACTAAGATAAATAAAATGAGAGAAAAATAAGACAGAAAACTGGAAAAGAAAGTCACTTGAAAAGAAACTTATAACGTAAATTGCTTAAACATAAATTGGACGCATGCATACATGAAATTCTGGCACATATATCAGATGTCTTACACATATGTTGAGACATTGATATCCAACACAATGAACAAGATAACAATAAGAATAACAGTGCAGAAAGTAAATAACACAGTGATATGTTTGCCCAGTTCGGGTCAACAACCCTACTCTGGGGGATACCAAGCCAGGGACGAAACCAATATACGATAGTATCAATTCACAGATCATACAGTTACCGAATAATCTGCTCACTTAATCACTACCCTTCCTATGACTTCTACCTAAGACTCACCTAGGTATGAGGCCCTCCTCAAATCCCTCTGCAACCACAACCCGTGATTGGTATCTTTCCACACAAGTAACAAACCGAAAGTCACACTTTCAAAACACACAATTCTCAATACTTCAAAGCTTATGAGAATTGACACACAAGAAACTCAATGCTTAAAAGCTTATGAGTAACTGACAGAACTTACAACACAAAAAACCAGTCCTTATACTGTTATCAGAATGATACCAGTTAGGCTCACAAAATACACTTGAAAACCCTAACAAAACACAAGTAAGTTCCACACCTAAACTAGGTTTACATCAGTCAATATATAGCATTTAATCTGGACTGAATTGGGCTTCAAAAACGCAGCAAATAGACTGCTCACAAATCTGCAAAATAACCTCCAACAAAATAGGTCTTCAATCCAAAGTTTCCTAATATGTCTCCATAATTAGAAACAGCTGAAAATCCGAAAAACCAACATATAACCACAATCCAAAAATGCTTTGGATGCCACATAGGATAACCAAATATTCACAGAATATTTAGTAACAATTCCCAGCAACAGAATCTGCTTTAAAAACTGAATCCACACACGATGTCCTATGAGCAGGTATGAGACATCTTCATTCGACATGTTGAATGCAGCAAATTAGAACTTCATGTTTCAACTTCTTGCTGCTAGAATAGTTTTAGCAAAATAAATGCCAACCACAAAAGCACAGAAATAACAATCCCCCCTTTGGCTTATTTTGGCTAAAACTACACACACAAAAAAACTTGTAAAGAAGCACAAAAACATCCATATCAGACAGCATCGAAATACCAACATCACACATCAAAAAAATAAAAAATATCCAGCATAGCAGCACTCCCCTTCAGCTGCACACACAACACTCAACATATCATAGCAGCATAGCAAAACTCCCCCTCAATTGCAGCAACATTCCACAATCCCCCCCTCAACTACTGCAGCAGCACAAGCACACAAGCACCCCCACACAAACATACTACTCCCCCTTTTTAGCCATAAATATGACAAAGGCAAGTAGAACAAGTTATAAGTAAAACACAACAAGGTTAAAGTTCAGAAGAGATACATAGAAAAGCTATTCTAGGTGTTCAGACAAAAACAACAAAAGCAAAATAAAACTTCTGCAGAAATTATGCCATTATTCTGCAGCATCATCATCGTCAGATTCTGCAATGTCTTCACTCTCTCCATCAGCAACAACATCAGTATCAGTATCACCACTCCTAGATCCTGAGTCATCTGAACTCTGTTCACATCCTCTATCAGATTCTACAGAGGCATCACCTTCAGTAGTTCCTTGGTCTTTACCAGCTGTCCCAGCAGAAGCATTCCTCTTCTCCATGAAGGTTTTGATTAACTGTTCGAGTTTGGCCTTCCGAGCAGTGTCTCTTCTGATGGAATCTTCCAGTTCCTTGCACGTTTCTTGCAGCTGTGCAATGACTTCATCATCAAGATTAGCATGACTGGAAGTTTGTGAAGATGTCCCAACAATGTCTGAGACATGTGCTCCACTAAGTAGCTTGTAGTGAAGAGACAGAGGAGGTTTTCTTTTGAGCGCAGTGTCACCCCTCAACACAAGATTAGGACACTGATCTAGAATAATACCACAGACCAAGGAAGGGAAACAGATAGGCATCTTGACAGTAGGTGAGCTAGCTTGTTTCAAAATCTGTTCAAAGATGTATGATCCAAAATCAAAATAAATCTTTTTCCCGATAGCATACATGAATCTGCCAAGTGTGGAGGAAATAGTAGATGTGTGATTGGTAGGAACCCAATTCACAACAGCAATCTGGTGGAGGATGGCATATTTGACACTCAATTTTCCAGACGACAACTTCTTTTCATTTGGCCAGTGTCTAATGCAACCACCTGTGATCTCCTTGCAAACAGTATTGTCTATAACCTCTAACTCAGGTTGAGGTTCCTTACACCTGCCCAGATAGTTGTTGATAATTTTAGGAGAAAAAATGACAGCTTCTCCTCTCACAGACACTTTTCTGAGGTTGTCACCCTTGTTCTCATCACACTCTTCAGATATATTCACCACAAATTCCTTGACTAGATTGCCATAGCAGGGTCCCATCTTGGACACCGTTCTCATCAATCCAGCCGCTGCAATGAGATCCATGATTTCTTTGTACTTATCGAAATCCTTCCCCAACTCTCTCTCCAGAGCAATCCTCCTTTGATCTACAATTCTCCATCTATCTGCATTTCTCATAGAGCTTTCAGCATAAATCTTTTTGCTGGTGGAGGTTTTCATACCAATGATGTCCTGGACATCTGTTGCAACTTAATAGTCAGACTCACTATGATCAGTGATTTTTCTCTTCTTAGTGGGCACTACAACCTTGCTCCATTGTTTAGGAGGCCCTGCTCGAACTTTTCTCTCCCCACCTCCAGATTTTCCACGCAGTTTTGAGGACTTGGAGCCTTCACTTATCACAGTTTTTTCTCTTCTTCTCTTAATTTTTCTCAGCATTCCAGCAATAGGTTCCTCATCAGAAGTGAGGTCATCAACATTAATAACATCATCAATCCTTACATCAGCTTTCCTTTTACTCCTTATTTCACGGTTCACATGAATTGGGACACCATCATCAGTCCTATCAGTAGGGCAGCTATGGACATTTTCAGTCAAGGATGTTGGAACATCAGACCCGACATCTTTCTCGACTCCACTCAGAACCGCGACAACAAATCTCCTAAGTACCTTATCCCTTTTGACAACATCATCATCAGTGGAATTCTTGTTCACACCACATGATTTAGTAACCTTCTTCTTCTTAACTAAGCCAGATTTAGACCCCTTTTCCGCCACGTTTTTCCTAGGGCTTACTTGGTCAGCATACAAACTAGTCATGGAGTGGACTTTCTTCCTAGGTGAAAGAGGTTTAGAATTCTTACCTGGAATATTGACATTTGTTGTGTGAGAAGCTTGTTGTTTGCCTTTAGGGTCAGCCGGCACAACATTTAAAGGAGCAATATCTAGTACTAAATCAGAGAGATTGATCATCTGCAGTGATTCATCCTCTCCAGCATTGATTCGTGGAGAACCAGAGTTATCAGAGGAGCCATGCATGGATTCAGAGTTATGATGTTGAGACATGTTTAATTGATCACACAATACAATCTTGAGAATGATAGGAGAAAACCCTAAGACACGAGAACTTTGAAGAGAAAGGGCAAGAGGAATTTGTGTAGAATAAGTTTGCTGAAAGTAAGGTGTGTTCGCCCGCCTATTTATACTTTTGAGGACTGGGCCCAGAGAAGAGCGGTATTCACAGACTTTGAGTACCCGATTCGCCTCAAATGTACATTTATCAAATTCTCCTTCTAAACTTACCTTGCTGGCATACTTACTAAGTTTAAACTCATTATTACAGTTCACCATGCAAACATTATGAGTTGCTTTACAATTTATCAGCACCTGTTCTAACTTAATAGTCTTTTCAATAGCTTTCTTAGTCTCCAAGCCTATTCCAGTGTTCTCAGAACTCCACAGATAACAATTATCAGACGCTCTCTTACCTCTCATGATAACCTTACCCTTCTTATTTGTTATCAGACATTCAGAATTGGTAAAGTTGACCTTGAGACCTTGATCACATAATTGGCTTATGCTGATCAAGTTTGCATCTAAGCCTTCAACAAGTAATACCTCCTCCAGATTGGGTTGATCTTCACAGTTCAGTTTTCCAACACCTATTACTCTCCCTTTTGATCCATTACTAAAGGTCACGTAGTTAACAGGATGAGACTTAACATCTGACAGACATCCCATGATACCAGTCATGTGCCTGGAACATCCACTGTCGAAGTACCACTTTCCCTTGCAAAGACACTGAAGGACTTATGAGTTATGTGTTCCTCTGCAGTACTCTTGGGAGTCCACACTTTCGTTGCTCCAACCCACTCTTGTTTCCTACTAGACTGTAACCCAGTCTTGGGGTAGCCATATAATCTGTAGCAGAAGGGTTTTATATGGCCAAACCTTCCACAATAGTGGCATTTCCATCTTTGATTCTTTATTCTTGTGAAATTCTTCTGATGTCTGTGAGGATGTTGCAACATGTTATACGACATCTTTAGTTCTTTCTTAGGTTGAACAGTTGTTACTTCAGGCCATTTTCCCTTGTCCATCTCGCTGGAACTTTCAAACCCAAGACCCCTAACATCTCTCCCTGACTTCAGAATCTCATCAAGCACATCAGAGCTGCTATTAAGCATTCTGACTGTCTTGATGACATTATCCAGTTTAGAGTTCAGAACAACCACTTCACTTTTTAGATCAGAGATAGTAGCTAAATGCTCTACCTGTTCAGCTTTTAGATGAGCAATAATTTTCTTTTGTTCTTCTTTCTGCTGACACACTTCTTCACTTTTAATGCATAAGTTCTTATAGGAAGCAGCTAGCTCTTCAAAAGTAAGATCATCACTGACTGATTCTTCATCAGACTCACACACACCTGTTAATGCTGTGACCCTCTTTCCAGACTTCTCATCAGTTTCAGTTTCAGAGTCATCTTTTGACCATGAGACTGACAGCCCCTTCTTTTGCCTCTTGAGATATGTGGGGCACTCAGACTTTATGTGCCCAAAACCTTCACACTCATGACACTGAGCTCCTCTCTCTTGGTTGGAATTATCTTCAGTACTAGTATTTCTCCCAGCATTCTGATTTTTACTGATGTCAGATGGCTTGTCCTTAACATTTGATCTTGACTTCCAATTCACCCTTCTGAGTACTTTGTTAAATTGTTTGCCAAGTAACACCAGATCTTCTGAGAGGCCTTCATCTCTGTCCAGATTACTTTCCCTTTCTGAATCACTTGCCTTTGACACAAAAGTTATACTCTTCTTCTTTTCAGTCTTTTCACTGATCCCCAATTCGAATGTTTGAAGTGATCCCACAAGTTCATCCACTTTCATCTTATCTATGTCCTGAGCTTCCTCAATAGCAGTCACTTTCATGTAAAATCTCTTAGGTAGAGATCTGAGGATTTTTCTGACCAGTTTGCTGTCAGGCATCTTTTCACCTAGAGCACTTGAAGCATTAGCTATCTCAATAATGTTCATGTGAAAGTCATGAATGCTCTCATCTTCCTTCATCTTAAAATTTTCAAACCTGGTAGTAAGAATATGAAGTTTTGACATCTTCACTTTTGAGGTCCCTTCATGAGCAATCTTCAAGACCTGCCACGCCTCTTTAGCAATGGTGCAGTGTTCAATCAACCTGAAGATATTCTTGTTAACACCATTGAACAATGCATTCATGGCTTTGGAATTCCCCACGGACCCTTTGTAATCTGCATCATCCCAGTCTTCCTCTTCCTTCACCACATCAGTAGGGGTACCTTTTTCATCTTTAACCTTTGGGGGCTCCCATCCTTTTATAACAGCTTTCCATGCTTGATCATCCATGGATTTGATGAATGCTATCATCCTTGGTTTCCAATAGTCATAGTTGGAACCATCAAGCAAAGGTGGTTTGTTCAGAAATCCTCCATCCTTGTCCATTGTACCAGAAAGTACCTTCCCTGAATCTCACCCAGAACCAAACAAGGGTGCAAGCTCTTGATGCCAATTGAAATTCTGGCACAGATATCAGATGTCCTACACAGATGTTGAGACACTGATATCTAACACAATGAACAAGATAGCAATAAGAATAACAGTGCAGAAAGTAAATAACACAGTGATATGTTTACCCAGTTCAGATCAACAATCCTACTCTGGGGGCTACCAAGCCAGGGACGAAACCAATATACGATAATATCAATTCACAGATCATACAGTTACCGAATAATCTGCTCACTTAATCACTACCCTTCCTATGACTTCTACCTAAGACTCACCTAGGTATGAGGCCCTCCTCAAATCCCTCTGCAACCACAACCCGTGATTGGTATCTTTCCACACAAGTAACAAACCGAAAGTCACACTTTCAAAACACACAATTCTCAATACTTCAAAGCTTATGAGAATTGACACACAAGAAACTCAATGCTTAAAAGCTTATGAGTAACTGACAGAACTTACAACACAAAAAACCAGTCCTTATACTGTTATCAGAATGATACCAGTTAGGCTCACAAAATACACTCGAAAACCCTAACAAAACACAAGTAAGTTCCACACCTAAACTAGGTTTACATCAGTCAATATATAGCATTTAATCTGGACTGAATTGGGCTTCAAAAACGCAACAAATAGACTGCTCACAAATTTGCAAAATAACCTCCAACAAAATAGGTCTTCAATCCAAAGTTTCCTAATATGTCTCCATAATTAGAAACAGCTGAAAATCCGAAAAACCAACATATAACCACAATCCAAAAATGCTTTGGATGCCACATAGGATAACGAAATATTCACAGAATATTTAGTAACAATTCCCAGCAACAGAATCTGCTTTAAAAACTGAATCCACACACGATGTCCTATGAGCAAGTATGAGACATCTTCATTCGACATGTTGAATGCAGCAAATTAGAACTTCATGTTTCAACTTCTTGCTGCTAGAATAGTTTTAGCAAAATAAATGCCAACCACAAAAGCACAGAAATAACAATACATTTGTGTAGAAATGACTTGTTTCTCTTAGACGCTGGTGTTTTGAGTGTTTTCCTTACAATGTTACAAAATGCGACCCTTGAACTGAAAACTAAATTCTACTTAAATAGGCATAAAAAAATAATTGTTGCTTTGTTGTTGACTATTCACAGCTTGCCACGCGTCCACCCATGCAGACCCACTTCTTGTACAACTTCCACACGTTCTCATCAGTTGCAAAACTTGCCCGTTTTGGCTTGCCTTCGACCTCAGTCAAAATGGTTGTTAGTCGAGCTTGCTTTGATTTCCTCCTGATGGGTTGTCCTTTGAGCTTGCTTCGACTTCAGTCTGAAGGGTCCTCCGTCGAGCTTGCTTCGACTTCTTCGTTTGTGATGCCATGCTTCTCTTTGACTCATTTCTCTTCCCCTAGTCAAAATTTGCTAGCTAACACTTATTAAGTATGTTTTGAAGATTATCAATCTTATTTTTCAAAATGTCACATTGATTATACTTGATTGATTCATCTAAGATTTTTTTAGAAGAGAAGGAGTTCTGAATTAGATTATCTTGCATCTCTTTAATTCTTTCTATTTTTTCAAATAAGTTTTTATTTGTCAATTCAAGGGAAGAAATAGTATCTTGGGAGGTAGGGACAATTTGTTCTAATTTAATTGATTCTATAGTTAGCTTTTTACATATGTGAAACAAGTCTTGATAAGAAAAATAATAGGTTACCTTATATTCTTCATGATTTTCCAAGGGATGCGTGTTTGCTTCTTACTTGTCATAGGATTCCAATCATTGTCATCCCGAGATGTATAGGCTCTCTTAACTTCTTTTTCGCAGTTTCTTGAATCTTTTATAATTTTTAGGGCAGTTTGGTTTTTTGTGCCCTTCCTTTCCACATTGGTTGAATATGGGAATGAAGGAATGTCTTTCTTCATTTTACCCTTAGAAGCTTGAATTTTCTTTTCATGCCTTATGAAGGAACTCCTTGAATTTTGAAACATGAGTTTAATGTATTTGTTAATCTCACTTTGACATTCTTCATATTCTGATTCTAAATATTTGATGTTAGTAGCCTTTAGTATAATACTTCTCCTCTTTTTCTTATTTTGTGAATAGCATGAAGTAATTTTCCTCATGCGATGATTAATCTTTAATAGGAATCAGACTCTGATGTCACTTGTTGAATAAGGGACTCCAAACACAAGAGAAGGGGGGTGAATTGTGGTACTTAAAATTCACAATTAATTTCATGATTTTGTTACGTAATAAGAAATTTGTGTTAGTATTTTTAATATAAGAATATAAATTAGCAAAAAATAAAATCAGTAAAAAATAAATGGTTGAAATTAAAAGATAAGGGTTAAAGAGATGGAACCAGTGATATATCCAGGTTCGGACCAACGTTAGCCTACTCCTGTCCCCAAGAGATCTTCTTGATATTTTACTATAAAACTGAGTTTTTAAAGGTTAAGCCCATGGACCTTTGATACAGATGAATCACAAGATTTTAATTAGAGATTTTACCGACTAATCGCAATAACCAAATTAAACTTATCTAGGTTAAGTTCTTGAACCAAATAGAGATTTTAGGATTGTTTAATCTCTAGATCCAAACTAGATTTCTCAAGAATATCACACTCTTGAGAGTAGCAACAATGGAACTACACCAGTACAACTTCTTCCTCTAAAGCAGTTTTTACTCACAAGGCGCTAAGGAAACTTTGGTGAAAAGAAAATATTTTCTGAGAGAGAGAGAGTGTAGAAATAAACTTATAAGAAATATAGAAAAATTGAATTCTAGTTTGAAATGAAAAGAGGAGGTGCCTCCTTTATATACGAGAAGCATTGGCTCAAAAAGGAAATTATCCATGGGCCAACTAACTTTTCTAAACGATTAGATCCTAAGTCTAATCGATTAGGTAGCACAAACAGGGTCGTCTCAAACTATTTAGAGGCCATGTTCAAATACTAAATATAGGTCTTTAATAAAATATATATATTTTAATTATATTTTATTTAAATTGTAAATAACTTTGATAATATAAAAATAATCATTCTTATAAATAATATAACAAATAATTATCAAAATAAACTTTTTCACCGTTAAAAATCATTTAAAGAACGGTTGTAAATATTAGTTTGAACACGTCTAGAAATTATATCTCCACTTTCTACATTGGTTTTATTTTCTTCATTTTGAATGTAAAAATAATGTTTTAGTTTGTTTACAAAATTCTCACTATGTTTTTTTTGTTGCATATTTTATATATGTTTAAACTATCATAAATAATTGTTATTCTACAGTAAAATATTTTACTTCTAATTTAAATTAATAAATATTTAAAATTGTCAAAATATTAAAATTGTACAAACTAATTAAATACTCATTTAAATAATAATAATTAAGAAAAATTGATTGCGTGAATGTTTAAAAAAAGGATTAATAGTCATTTTGCCCCTTGCCATATAGGCGATTTTTGAAAAAAACCCCTGTAAAAAAAACTTGCAAAAAAAACCCTAACATTTAAAAATTCTTTCAATTTTGACCTTCATCACATCCAATCAGCAAAAAAGCTGATGTGACAGGGGTCAAAATAAAAATGCTGTCAAAATGACAGGGATCAAAATAAAAACGCTGCCAAAATGGCTGGGGTCAAAATAAAAACGCTGCCAAAATGACAGGGGTCAAAATGACAGGTTTTTGGTGACTGGATGTGATGAAGGTCAAAATTGAAAGAATTTTCAAATATTATGATTTTTTTTTGCAAGTTTTTTTTTTACAGGGGTTTTTCGAAAATCGTCTATATGGCAGGGGCAAAATGGCTATTAACTCTTAAAAGAATAAAACAAAATATTTAAAATATTTTATTTATTATTTATGAATATTATATTATATATAATAAAATTTATAACAATAAATTGAGTTAACAATTATAAAATAATAATAATAATAATTATTATTATTATTATTATTACTAGCGTCCAGACGGGCACTCGCGTGCCCGTCTGTCCGCTTTTTTAATGCATGGGTAAAAATTTAAATGATATTTTTTATCCAATATTAATTTTAAATGGAAGTTAAGTAGGAAGTTAGATAGGAAGTTATGTAGAAACTTAATAGAAGTTATTAAATAAGTTATACATTAAAATAAAAATAAAATTGATAGAGAAATAAGCTACACCAAAACACCATGTTTTACCTTTATATATATATATATATATGTTATAGATTATAAGAAAAATAGAAATAACTAACATAAAGCCAAATTAGATCCTCCCCTCTCCTTCAACGAAAACAAGAAATAAAAAATAATCATAAAAAAGTTAAGATAGATAGAAATAAATTTGTGATGGAGATGGGAGGAAAGATAGTGACGATGAGAATTCTAACCCAACTAAAGCATTTATGACAGATGAAAATAAGTACCATATCGGTTGACACAACACACGTTTTAATTTCATTTTTGGCAATTTTTTATCGCACCATCCTTGTTTTTTAGGCACCATCTGAATTTTCGGTTTTGCTCCCTGATTTTGGATGTACACATCCGGACGCACCAATTTTTTTAAAAACGCTGATTCTTTCCGAAAGTGCACATCCGGAAACATTCCTGATCTACAGATCCGGAAAAAGGCAGAACATTATTTTTTTTTAAAAATCGATTTTTTTGCTTGGTCGCATATGTTAATAAATCGTCGCAATTTAATATACATTTGATAACATCCATATATAAAATAAAATGATATATATATATATATATATATATATATATATATATATATATATATATATATATATATATATATATATATATATATATATATATATATATATATATATATATATATATAATAAATCTCTGTCAAAATACAGTGCATACATCTAATATAAATATAATACATCAAACAAAAAACTACTGCGTATGGCGAAGGATCTCTCCTGGCTCCCCTGCTCCTCTGCCCCTACCCGCCATCCTGGATCGATGTCTGCGGTACTGAAGTGCCCCCTGAGCAATCGCAATAATCCTGTTCACGGCAAGTCTGTCACCAGAGCCCTCAGGGAGGTGACCGTCCGCAATGGCCTGCTGCGCTATCTGCTCTATCTGACGACAGCGTGGTAGGACATCCTGAGTGTGGTCCAGCTAAGACTGTCGCTCCTCTAATATCTCCTGATGAGCAGGTATGGGTGGCGATCCCTCAGCAGTGGGCACCATGCATGGGTGTGAGACGGTGTAGAACCACACGATGTACTCGGCAGCAACACTCCAGTCTGTCTCCACTCTGGTCGCCCGAGCCTCCTCCGGTACCAAGTGGGACTGGTAGTCAGCATATAGCTCATCTATCTGCCTGCGGGTCAAGCCTAGAGGAGCAGACTCATGAGGCATCCTGGGGATCGTCTGCGTGTAACCGAACTGACGCAAGACGCGCTCTGGCAGGTATCGGGCAGTAACGGTCGAACTGCATGCCAACCATCCTGAGAACAAACAAACCTCATCGAACGGGCGCGTCACACGGTGAGCGGCATAGGGGCAATACAAAACGTCCTCAGCAGTCATCCGATCTAGATACACTCTGAAGGGGTCAGGCGCCTGGTTCCCTCTGAGCAGGACAAATGCAGCAGCACGTGGCATATCCTCAGTGTACCCCTGGGCACTCCCCCAACCAGTAATATAGGGAAAGTGCTGTAAAATCCACGCCTGAAATGGAAAACATAACATGGGTGTCAAACATTATAATGAATACAGAAAGAAAAGAAATGAAAAAATCACTTAGAATATTAGATTGTTACCACGTATAGCGTACAACTGCCTGCCACAGTCTTGGCTGCCCAGCGGCAACCATCAGAGAGCCTGGAATAGGTGAATGCCAGCGCAACCGCCCCCTAGTTGTACCCATGGATCTCTGTCTGATCCGAAAGGTACCTGAGGTAGACGATATCAACATAATAGGCGCTGGTGTCCACAAACACCTGCGTGCCTAACAAAAACAAGTAGTAGCACCTTAGGGCACGCGTCCTGTGGATGGCCACCTCAGTTGGATCTGTAACGCCCCGTTTTGCCAACTTTGTTTTATTGAGTCTTTTTGGATTATTTTATTATTATTTTATTGTAATTTCAACTTTTGTGTGAAAATGTATTATTTTTAGTCGTGAATATATTTTATCGCGTTTTGGGATCGTTTGCGAGAAATTTGAGTGTGGGGGTATTTTGGACATTTCATAGATATTTTTACTAAGTTAGTAAGAAAAGAAAATAGAAAAAAGAAAAGGGAAAGAAAAATAGAGAGAAAGAAAGAAGAAAGAAGGGAAAAGAGAAGAAAAGAGGAGAAGGGAGAAAATTGGAGAAAAAGTGTGAAAATCATCAAGATCAATTCCTAGAATCGAATTAAATCGGGTAAGGGTGCGAAACTCGATTATACTATGCTTGCATATGATTATGTATGAATGGGTTTGGATGATTCTCTTGCTTTCTATGTTTTTCACTTTTAGGTCGAAAACGATAAAATGAGTAAAATCGATGGTTTAACGGTTGGAAATCGATGTAAAGGTGGTAGTTTGCTTGTTGGCATGATTAGAATAGGTTCTGATTGATATATGTTGATTGGGAAATGTTTTGGTTGGGAAATATCACTTTTGGGGTTTCAAACAGCGCAGAAAAATTCTGGGTTTTCCTTGGTTTGCCTAGCGAACCTGGGGCGAAGGTGGCAGCGAGTGAGGTTTTCGCGGGTTCGCCTAGCGAACCATTCAGCGAAGGGTAGCGAAGGTTCGCTACGGGTATTCGCCTAGCGAAGGCATGAGCGAAGGTTCGCTAGAGTGTTCGCCTAGCGAACTTTGGGTGTTTTTGGCTCTGTTTGGTTCTGACTTGGTTCGCCAAGTGCTCGCCTAGCGAACTTTGTGCCTGTTTTTAGCTAACAGTTGGTTCGCTGGAACATTCGCCTAGCGAAGGAGCTAGCGAATACTCGCGAGGGGTGCTCGCCTAGCGAAGGAGCTAGCGAATGCTCGCGAGGGAGATTCGCCCAGCGAACAGTGCTGTTCGTGTAATTTTGTTTTCTGCATAACTTTTGATCTGTGATTCGGTTTGAGGCGTGGTTTGATGCGTTGGAAAGCCATTGAGCTGTACTTTCTTATTATGATGGTTTAGAATTTGTTGGCCGATTTTATTTTGTCGGTAAATGTGAATAGTGTCAATGGTCGACTTTTGTCGTTTTAATGGTGCGTATTTGACTTGTGTTATGCTTTATGGTGTTGCTTCAAATGTGGTATGACTTATGTGCTGTTGTGATGATGATTTGTGGCCGTAAGGCAAGAAAATGCTAAGTGTGGTATTTGATGATATATGCATAATTGTGAATGTGTGTATGTATGCAATGAGAACGTCATGAGTTATTGTATGCCAAGCATCATGATGTGCATTGTTGAACGTCCTGAGTGACGGTTTGATTCCCGAGGGGAATATGCTATAACATCGTGTGCCTCGAAAATATGAGGCGCTGCCTGAGGACCTAAAGCGGTGGCTATAGACGATTGTGGGCTCCTTTGGAGACTTAAAGCAATCCTTAACGTCGTGTGCCTCGAAAATATGAGGCGATGCCTGAGGACCTAAAGCGACGGGTGAACATCGTAGGCCCGACGGGGAGTTACTTGAGATTCTCAGTAACGAGCGATGGTTCCAATAGTTCCTGAGTGAACTGATGATGAGACATGAGACATTGGAAGTCGGTACCGCATGGCATGTGCATAGAGTCGTTGTGTCGGTCTATGTGCATTGCATAAATCATGAATTAATTGTGTGTGAATTTGTGAATGTGATTGATGATTGTATGGTATATGTGTGGTGTGTAATGGTATTCGATGCTTGAGAATTGTGCGGTATTATGTTATATGTGGTTGTGGTGAGAATGTGTTATTTGTGCAATTTTTGTGTTAATATATAATCTTATGCAATTATATTATGGTTGTTTTTCTCACCCTTCTGCTATTTTATAACGCTCTATGAGGCGTTGCAGATTAGAGTTGCTGGAGGTATTCTTTTGTGAAGCGTTGCATCTTCATTATTTTGGTCGGTCGGCTCTGATATGTGACTCCGGGTAGCATAGGGTGGCCGTTTGTGATTGTTTTGTATATCTGATGATTATATTTTGGTTGTACAGTTATAACTTGATGTATGACAACCAAGTTTATATGTATATATGTATATGTGTTATTCAGATTTTAGATCTTTCCGCTTTAATTCTAATTTCTGAAAAGTGGGCGTAAGGAACGAAGTTTCCTCTGTATGATTGTTACCCCACGTTGCATATCTAAATGAGCAGGTGTTGCATGTTATGTGTTTGGTTTCTTTGATGTGATCCCCCCTTTCTATGCCATGATGTTTCAAATATACTCTGATCAATTTTCGAATTTTCTTTTTACCGCTTTAATTGCGTGTTAATTGGGGGTATAGATCGGGGGGCGTCACATTAAGTGGTATCAGAGCATTGTCCGTGTCAGTTGTGTCGTTTGTGTCTATTGTGTCTGGCATATTGGGCGAGTTGTGTTGAGCAAGTGGTTGTTTAACCATAGTTTCTGTGTTTAGACGAACAGAATATGGCTGGTCGTAATGATGCTGCTTTGGCTGCTGCGATGGAAGCGATGGCACGAGCTGCGCAGGGTGCACCGAATGCTACCGGAAATGATGAGTTTAGAAAGAATAAGCCGCCGGTCTTTAAAGGGAAGCATGATCCGGATGGTGCGCAGTTGTGGTTGAAAGAGATTGAGAGGATTTTTAGGGTAATGGATTGTGATGACGATGATGTTAAGGTGAGGCTGGGCACTCATATGTTACACGAAGAGGCTGACGACTGGTGGGTCAGTACTCGTCAGGTGTTGGAAGCTGATGAGGAGGAAGAAGAGATCACTTGGGAGGTGTTTAGCCGAGAGTTTCTAAGGAAGTATTTTCTGGAAGATGTCCGAGGAAAGAAGGAGATTGAGTTTTTAGAGCTAAAACAAGGTAATATGTCGGTTATTGACTATACTGCTAAATTTGTGGAACTTGTGCAGTTTTATCCTCATTATGTGGAAGCGACTGCTGAATTTTCAAAGTGTGTGGAGTATGAAAGTGGCTTGCGTCCTGAGATAAAGCAGGCGATTGGTTATCAGAGGATTCGAAGGTTTGCTAATTTGGTTGAATGCTGTAGGATTTATGATGAAGACAGTAAGGCTCGTTCTGCTCACTATAAAAGTGTAAGTGACAGGAAAGGGAAACAACAGTTCCGTGGTGGTCCGTATGTGTCACCGGCTGATAAAGGTAAACAAAGGAGTACTTTTGACCGTAGGTCAGGTGGAGGAGGTATGTCTAATGCTCCTAGGTGTTTTAAGTTTGGTGAATTGGGTCATCGCCAGATGGAATGTAGGAAGAAAGTGGATAAGTGTTCTAATTGTGGTGGTATCGGACATGTTTTAGCTGATTGTAAAAGGAAGAATGTGGTGAAGTGTTATAACTGTGGAGAACCTGGTCACATTAGTTCGAAGTGTCCGAATCAGAAGAAAGCTCCGACTAGTGGGAAAGTGTTTTCATTGGCGGGAACTCAGACTTCAAGTGCAGATCGTCTGATAAGAGGTACTTGTTTTATTAATAATATGCCTTTAATTGCTATTATTGATACTGGAGCGACTCATTCGTTTATTTCGTCTGAGTGCGCGGAACGTTTGAATCTTGGGTTGTCTTCGATGGATGGTGAGATGGTTATTGATACTCCAGCGATGGACTTCTTTGGTGTGTTTGAGTTGTCCTTTAGCCATTTATGGTAAAGATTTTGCGATGGATTTGGTGTGTTTACCATTGGAAGGTTTAGATGTGGTGTTGGGAATGAACTGGTTGCAATTTAATCGGGTGCACATTGATTGTTATCATAAGCTTGTAAGGTTTCCTTCTCTTGTGGAAGATGAAGACTCGAGTTTCTTGTCCACTAAAGAGTTGAAGAGACTTTTAGCGGATGAAGCTCAGTTGTTTGGGTTGTTTGCTTCATTGACTGTGGATAGTCAAGTTTCTCTTGGTGTGTTTCCTGTTGTGTGCGAATTTCCTGAGGTGTTTCCTGATGATATTTCAGATGTGCCGCCGGTGAGAGAGGTTGAATTTTCTATTGATCTAGTTCCTGGTACTAGACCTGTTTCTATGGCACCTTATAGAATGTCGGCATCTGAATTGGTGGAGTTGAAAAGGCAGTTGAATGAGTTGTTGGAAAAGAGGTTCGTGAGGCCAAGTGTTTCTCCTTGGGGTGCTCCAGTTTTGTTGGTGAAAAAGAAAGATGGGAGTATGCGATTATGTATTGATTATCGCCAGTTGAACAAAGTGACGATTAAGAATAAATATCCGCTTCCAAGGATTGATGATCTGATGGATCAGTTGGTTGGTGCTTGTGTATTTAGTAAGATTGATTTGAGATCGGGTTATCATCAAATAAGAGTGAAAGAAGAGGATATTCAAAAGACGGCATTTAGAACACGGTATGGCCATTATGAATATTCGGTGATGCCGTTCGGGGTTTCTAATGCGCCTGGTGTGTTTATGGAATACATGAATCGGATTTTCCACGAGCATTTGGATCGTTTTGTGGTGGTGTTTATTGATGATATTTTAATCTATTCTAAGTCTCGGGAAGAACATGCAGAGCATTTGCGTATTGTTTTGCAGGTTTTGAAGGAAAGGAAGCTTTTTGCCAAATTGTCCAAGTGTGAATTTTGGTTGTCGGAGGTGAGTTTTCTTGGGCACGTAATTTCAGGTAATGGTATTGCTGTGGATCCATCTAAAGTAGAAGCAGTTCTACAATGGGAGGCTCCTAGATCCGTTACTGAAATTCGAAGCTTTTTGGGTTTGGCTGGTTATTACCGGAGGTTCATTGAAGGTTTTTCTAAGCTAGCTCTTCCTTTGACGCAGTTGACTTGTAAGGGCAAAACATTCATTTGGGATATTCAATGTGAAGAAAGTTTTTGTGAGCTGAAGGAAAGATTGACGACAGCTCCGATTCTGATTTTACCTAATCCTAATGAACCATTTGTTGTGTATTGCGATGCTTCTTTAATTGGTTTGGGTAGTGTTCTGATGCAGGAAGGTAAAGTTGTAGCTTATGCTTCAAGGCAGTTAAGAGTTCATGAGAAAAACTATCCTACTCATGATCTTGAATTAGCGGCGGTGGTTTTTGTGTTGAAGATATGGAGGCACTATCTCTATGGTGCAAGGTTCGAGGTCTTTAGTGATCATAAAAGCTTGAAATATTTATTTGATCAGAAAGAGTTGAACATGAGGCAGCGGAGATGGTTGGAATTCTTGAAAGACTACGACTTTGACTTGAATTACCATCCTGGTAAAGCTAATGTGGTAGCCGATGCATTGAGCCGGAAATCATTGCATATGTCCACATTGATGGTGAAAGAGTTGGAACTTTTGGAATCGTTTAGAGATTTGAGTTTGGTATGTGAAGTAACTTCGGTTAGTGTGAGGCTTGGAATGTTGAAAGTTACTAATGAATTTTTGATGTCGGTTAGTGAGAAATAAAAGCTGGATTTGAAATTCGTTGATTTGATGAGGAATGAGAATGTGGATTTCAAGGTTGATAATTTTGGTGTTTTGAGATTCCGTGGTCGTATTTGTATACCTGATGATGTGGAGTTGAAAAGAATGATTTTGGAGGAAGGACACCGGAGTAATTTAAGTATTCATCCGGGTGCGAATAAGATGTACCAAGATTTGAAGAAGATTTTCTGGTGGTCTGGTTTGAAAAGAGATGTGGCTCAGTTTGTGTATGCATGTTTGACTTGTCAGAAATCGAAAGTGGAACATTTGAGACCTAGTGGTTTGTTGCAACCGTTGGATATTCCTGAGTGGAAATGGGATAGCATTTCGATGGATTTTGTGACGGGATTACCGAACACTCAGCATGGGCATAATGCTATTTGGGTGATTGTGGACAGGCTGACTAAATCGGCGCATTTTATTCCGATTGACATCAGTTTTTCTTTGGAACGGTTGGTTGAGATCTATATCAGTGTGGTGGTGAAATTGCATGGGGTTCCTTTAAGTATTGTTTCGGATCGAGATCCTAGGTTTACATCGAGATTTTGGGAAAGTTTACAGAAGGCTTTGGGTTCTAGATTGAGGTTGAGTTCGGCTTATCATCCGCAGACAGATGGTCAGACCGAAAGAACTATTCAGTCGTTGGAGGATTTGTTGAGGTCGTGTGTTTTGGAACAAGGTGGTACGTGGGACAGTTATCTTGCTTTGGTTGAGTTCACGTATAATAACAGTTTCCATTCTAGTATCGGAATGGCACCTTTTGAGGCCTTATATGGACGAAGATGTAGAACGCCGTTGTGTTGGCACGAAACTGGTGAGAGTTCTGTGGTTGGACCGGAATTGGTGTAACAGACGACGGAAAAGGTAAAGTTTATTCGTGAGAAAATGAAGGCTTCTCAGGATAGACAAAAGAGTTATCATGATCGGAGACGTAAGAATCTTGAGTTTCAAGAGGGTGATCATGTATTTCTGAGAGTTACGCCGGTAACGGGTGTTGGTCGTGCTTTGAAATCTAAGAAGCTTACTTCTCGATTTATTGGTCCTTACCAGATATCTGCGAGAGTTGGTGCTGTAGCGTATCGGGTGGCGTTACCGCCGAATCTGTCGAATTTGCATGATGTTTTTCATGTTTCACAGCTTCAGAAGTATGTTCCGGACCCTTCACATGTGATTCCGATGGACGAGGTTGAGGTAAGGGATAACCTTACGGTCGAGACTTTACCGGTTAGTATTTTGGATCGCGAGGTGAAGCGGTTGAGGGGTAAAGAGATTACACTTGTGAAAGTGGCGTGGGGAGGCGCTGCTGAGGGTAATTTGACGTGGGAATTGGAGAGTAGGATGCGGGAGTCGTATCCGGAGTTGTTTGTATCAGGTAAGATTTTCGAGGACGAAAATTTCTAAGTGGGGGAGAATTGTAACGCCCCGTTTTGCCAACTTTGTTTTATTGAGTCTTTTTGGATTATTTTATTGTAATTTCAACTTTTGTGTGAAAATGTGTTATTTTTAGTCGTGAATATATTTTATCGCGTTTTGGGATCGTTTGCGAGAAATTTGAATGTGGGGGTATTTTGGACATTTCATAGATATTTTTACTAAGTTAGTAAGAAAAGAAAATAGAAAAAAGAAAAGGGAAAGAAAAATAGAGAGAAAGAAAGAAGAAAGAAGGGAAAAGAGAAGAAAAGAGGAGAAGGGAGAAAATTGGAGAAAAAGTGTGAAAATCATCAAGATCAATTCCTAGAATCGAATTAAATCGGGTAAGGGTGCGAAACTCGATTATACTATGCTTGCATATGATTATGTATGAATGGGTTTGGATGATTCTCTTGCTTTCTATGTTTTTCACTTTTAGGTCGAAAACGATAAAATGAGTAAAATCGATGGTTTAACGGTTGGAAATCGATGTAAAGGTGGTAGTTTGCTTGTTGGCATGATTAGAATAGGTTCTGATTGATATATGTTGATTGGGAAATGTTTTGGTTGGGAAATATCACTTTTGGGGTTTCAAACAGCGCAGAAAAATTCTGGGTTTTCCTTGGTTCGCCTAGCGAACCTGGGGCGAAGGTGGCAGCGAGTGAGGTTTTCGCGGGTTCGCCTAGCGAACCATTCAGCGAAGGGTAGCGAAGGTTCGCTACGGGTATTCGCCTAGCGAAGGCATGAGCGAAGGTTCGCTAGAGTGTTCGCCTAGCGAACTTTGGGTGTTTTTGGCTCTGTTTGGTTCTGACTTGGTTCGCCAAGTGCCCGCCTAGCGAACTTTGTGCCTGTTTTTAGCTAACAGTTGGTTCGCTGGAACATTCGCCTAGCGAAGGAGCTAGCGAATGCTCGCGAGGGGTGCTCGCCTAGCGAAGGAGCCAGCGAATGCTCGCGAGGGAGATTCGCCCAGCGAACAGTGTTGTTCGTGTAATTTTGTTTTCTGCATAACTTTTGATCTGTGATTCGGTTTGAGGCGTGGTTTGATGCGTTGGAAAGCCATTGAGCTGTACTTTCTTATTATGATGGTTTAGAATTTGTTGGCCGATTTTATTTTGTCGGTAAATGTGAATAGTGTCAATGGTCGACTTTTGTCGTTTTAATGGTGCATATTTGACTTGTGTTATGCTTTATGGTGTTGCTTCAAATGTGGTATGACTTATGTGCTGTTGTGATGATGATTTGTGGCCGTAAGGCAAGAAAATGCTAAGTGTGGTATTTGATGATATATGCATAATTGTGAATGTGTGTATGTATGCAATGAGAACGTCATGAGTCATTGTATGCCAAGCATCATGATGTGCATTGTTGAACGTCCTGAGTGACGGTTTGATTCCCGAGGGGAATATGCTATAACATCGTGTGCCTCGAAAATATGAGGCGCTGCCTGAGGACCTAAAGCGGTGGTTATAGACGATTGTGGGCTCCTTTGGAGACTTAAAGCAATCCTTAACGTCGTGTGCCTCGAAAATATGAGGCGATGCCTGAGGACCTAAAGCGACGGGTGAACATCGTAGGTCCGACGGGGAGTTACTTGAGATTCTCAGTAACGAGCGATGGTTCCAATAGTTCCTGAGTGAACTGATGATGAGACATGAGACATTGGAAGTCGGTACCGCATGGCATGTGCATAGAGTCGTTGTGTCGGTCTATGTGCATTGCATAAATCATGAATTAATTGTCTGTGAATTTGTGAATGTGATTGATGATTGTATGGTATATGTGTGGTGTGTAATGGTATTCGATGCTTGAGAATTGTGCGGTATTATGTTATATGTGGTTGTGGTGAGAATGTGTTATTTGTGTAATTTTTGTGTTAATATATAATCTTATGGAATTATATTATGGTTGTTTTTCTCACCCTTTTGCTGTTTTATAACGCTCTATGAGGCGTTGCAGATTAGAGTTGCTGGAGGTATTCTTTTGTGAAGCGTTGCATCTTCATTATTTTGGTCGGTCGGCTCTGATATGTGACTCCGGGTAGCATAGGGTGGCCGTTTGTGATTGTTTTGTATATCTGATGATTATATTTTGGTTGTACAGTTATAACTTGATGTATGACAGCCAAGTTTATATGTATATATGTATATGTGTTATTCAGATTTTAGATCTTTCCGCTTTAATTCTAATTTCTGAAAAGTGGGCGTAAGGAACGAAGTTTCCTCTGTATGATTGTTACCCCACGTTGCATATCTAAATGAGCAGGTGTTGCATGTTATGTGTTTGGTTTCTTTGATGTGATCCCCCCTTTCTATGCCATGATGTTTCAAATATACTCTGATCAATTTTCGAATTTTCTTTTTACCGCTTTAATTGCGTGTTAATTGGGGGTATAGATCGGGGGGCGTCACAGGATCACCATCTGTCCGTCCTGCCTCTGCAAGCGCCTCAGTAAATCTATCCATCAAAAATGAGAACCGGACGTGTGCGCCCCTCAACTGGTGCACCTCCGCATGTGCCTTCTCTGGGCTAGCCCCAAGCTCTGTAACCAACAACTCTATGCCGTTCGCCTTCGTCATCCTACCGTGACTCAGAAGGGTACCCGTGATCGGTAGATGTAAGAGGCACGAGATGTCGTCTAGCGTGATCGTGATCTCGCCGTACGGTAGATGGAATGAGGATGTCTCAGGGTGCCATCTCTCAACAAATGCCATCAGGATACCGTACTGGATCTGGGAATACCCAATCCTAGACAGGCCTCAAAGACTAGACTCCGCAAGTGCAGACGTGAACCACTCAGCCTCTGGCAGCATCTCAATCGTGTCCATAACCTTGCCCACATGGTTATAGAACTTCTGTGAATCCTTATCCTGAAAATTTCCAAATAAAACAATGTTACAAATGAACATATTTTCAACGAATACAATTCTATAAATAAACCGAGAAAGGTTACCTGTCCTAGCCAGACTCGCCTGGCAGTATGCTCAGAGTACCCCGCGAGTAGGGACATATTAGAAGGTCCCCCGGGGTAACCGCCCAGCTCATCGAAATCGTCATCATCGTCAACACCCTCATGTGTTGGGTGATCACCCTCTGGAACAGGAACAGCAACAGGGGAACGAGCAGGAGCAGCTGATGGAGCTGTAGTCTCCCGATGACGCCTGCGTGCGGGCTGGGACCCTGATGAACTAGCAGTAGAATCCCGACGCCTCCGAGATGTAGAATCGGCGGCTGACGAGGGAGTGGCCTAAACCTGTGATGTGGATGGCTGTGGTGTAGGATGTGGTGTAGGATGTCCCTCAGCTGTAGGGGCTACCCCAACTCCCTCTGCGTCGGAAGCCTCGGCTGTAGACTGCATCCGCTCACGTAGGACAGATGCGTGCTGAGCTGTCCGTCCATGTATGGTACGATCGTCTCTGCCAGCCATCTAATCTGCAAAGCATAATAAATAAATTAAATTTTGTTTAAAAATAATTAAACAAAAACAAACAAACAAGCAAAATTAAAAAAGGAAAAAAAAATAGTCTTCCGGATGTGCACATCCGGAAGGACTCAGAATTTTAAACGTTAGGTATTCCCGGATGTGCACATCCGGAAGGACGCAAAATTTTAAACGTTGGGTATTTCCGGATGTGCACATCCGGAAACACTAAACGTTTCAATATTTCCGGATCTGTACATCCGGTACGTATTTTGAAGTTTAAAAACGACAGCCATGGCCACTGTAACAACCAAAAGGGCATTTTTATGCCCTGATCGTCCGTTTGAAGCAGTAAAAATGACCTACATTATCTCTAACCTATGTTATTCATACAACCTAACAATTTCTACACCTAAATGTCTACTCTAAATCAATCACTTGAAAATTACTCCGAAACTCTAAAATTTGAAAACTTACCGATTAAAATGTGATACGGAGGATTTGGAGTGTGTTGATCGTTGTAGCAGTTGCTCTGCGCCGAAATCGAGTGGAAAAAATCGAGATTTGTGGTGATTGAAAATTTGAGAGTTTGAGAGAGTTTGAGAGATTTTGGAAATGGAAAGGTGAATAATGAGGGGGAAGAACGTCTGGCGCGAACTAATAAGAAATACTTCCAGATGTGCACATCAGAATTCTTTCCGGATATGCATATCCGAAAAATCTCTACGATTTTTAAAAATTTGGTGCGTCCGGATGTGCACATCCGGAATAGAGGGGCAAAAAAATAATTTCACGTGGTGCCTAAGAAACTTGGGTGGTGCATTAAGAAATTGCCTCATTTTTAAAAAATAACTCTTTGGTTTAAGTTTTTGGTTCCTGGACAAGTCCCACATCGGTTGTTTGTATGGAACAAGAAGAATAAATCTTTTATAAATAGTAATGGAAGCTATTTTCACAGAATTAATTTACTCTGCCATAAATTTAATTTTGGAATACGTGGGAGCTATGATATTAGCGGGTGTCCAGGACGTATTTTCCCTTTCTATTATACTCCCTCCGTTTTTTTTTATAAGTCGTTTTTAACTTTTCACACATATTAAGAAATATAATAAATGTAGCATGGAAAAGAGAAATTATGAATGATTTTACAAAATTGCCATCTATTAATAATATTGAAAAGATAAATTTACATAATTGAAAGAAGAGAGAATAATAAATATTTAAGGATATAGTAGAAAAAATAACATTAATGATTCATTGATATTATAAAACGACTTATAATGTGGTACAATTTTTTTCCTCCAAAACGACTTATAAAAAAAACGTTTAGTATGGGCTTTGGAAAAATGAGGCCCCTAAAATTTGGAGGCTTTGTGCTGATGGTCAGCTTGCACTGGGCTAGATCCGGCCCTGACCACAAATAATTAATTATTATTTATGCCTAAAATGAAAGTTTGGATAGAGACATGTTATCAATCTTTAAGACACTCTCTTAATCAATTAAACAGTCGATTTTGCTTCATCTAATTGATTAGGCTTAGGATTTAATCAATTAGGTAGTTGAAAAGTTTCTTCTAATACAACTCACAGTTTCCTCATCAACTAGCTAGGGCTTAAGGGCTTAAAAACATTTGTAGATGTTTTGTTTAGATAAAAGAAAGTTTTAAAAGAGTTTTAAGTGTACGTATGTGACATGCCTTAGTATCTTACAAGTTATTCTCCTACTTTCATAAGACTTTGGTCACCCAGACAGACACGACTACACAAGCTTTCACACTTCTTCTCTTTCATAACTATGAGGTTTTCAAGTTCCTTTGTCAGATACACCTGATCATATAAGCACTTCAATGGAACCTTGAATCTCTTATTTGACGAGGCTTGAGATGTCTTCAAGTTAATTACCATCATCATCAAGTTGAAAGGATATTACCACCGAATTCAACAATCGTTAGCATTTTCGTCATCAAAACACTTAGAAGGTTATCAACATGATCATTAGCTTCATTCCCGCAAGCACATAGATCCACAAGGAGAATTTCCCTTGGAGGTGCTGAGGAACTATAAGCGACTAAGAGTAGATGTAAAATTTATGAAAAAAAATCAATGAGGGACGGTTCTTCAAGAATCTTCAACAAACTCAATATATAAAAAAGAAAGGGAATTATTAAATAAAGATTGCTTAAGGATAAAATTGTATACCTGTGTTGTACTCGTATTTTGGCTACAAAAAATATCTTAGTTAGATGATATATATGTATTGATTGCAGATTCATTAATTAACATCACCATCAAATATAGACATGCCATCACTAGATTAAATAATTTGCTTAATTAATTGTTTGGTGCATATTTATTTTCTAAAATTGATTTCAAAAGTGAGTATTTTAAAATGATAATAAGGGAAAGGGTGAGTGGAAAACTATTTTCAAGATAAAACATGGTTTTTATGAATGTTTGGTTATGCATTTTGGGTTAACTTCTGCACCTAATACTTTCATGCGATTAATGAACCATATTTTGAGATAATTTTTATAAAAAAAAAAATCATTTTTGTGTATGTGAATGATATCTTAATATAAAACAAAAAATTTAGATGGCCATTGTGATTATTTGAACGATATTTTGCATGTGTTTTGGCAAGAAAAGTGAATGCTAATTTTGAAAATTGTCTCTTCTTCATGGATATTGTGATTTTTCTTGGATTTTATTGTGAACTATAAAGGTTTGTATATTGATGAAGAGAAAATATGAGCCATTCAATAATAACCACCAAAATGCAAGTGATGTGAGGAGTTTTGATGGTTTGTTATATATATATATATATATATATATATATATATATATATATATATATTTGGTTGTACCTCTTAATGATATTGAAAAATGGATGTTGCTTTCAAATGTAGTTAGAAACTAGAGCATCCCTGAATGAAAACTCACCCAAGCATCTAATGTTGTAATTAAATGTGTTTTGATTCATGAAAGTCATCTAGTTACTTACTTTGGTGATACATTAAAGAGTTTTATCCTTAATTACTCTACTTATGATAAAAAATCAATGTCTTAGTGAGAAAATTCCAAACTTAGTAACATTATCTACTACTAAAGAATTTGTCATTCATCGTGGTTACAAATATTTGAAATGTTTAAAGAGGAAAGATAAATTGAACAAAATATATGCCGACTGGGTTGAATTTCTTGAACAATTTCTATATGTGACAAGTCACGAGAAAAGTAAGGTTAATATGGATACAAATGCACTTTCAACAAAATATTTATCTTTTTAACTCTTAAAACAAAAGTATTTGATCTTGAACATTTGAAAGAGTTGTATGAAAGTGATTATTATTTATTTAAATATATTTCTTATGATCATGTAGTCCAAAATGGATACTATATACACATCAGGTTTTTTTAAAGAAAAAATATTATATGTGCCAAAATTAGGGTTGCTCAGAACAAGGAAAGGGAAAAAAAAAACACTATTTTGGTGGTTCTTGTTAAGTTTTTTTTTTTAAAGATGACATGCTTTATACTAAGATGAATGGTTTTAGATTGTGACAGAAATATATAACTCGATTTTAGAAAAAAAATTGGGTTAAGGTGGACATAAAACTTCTTTTTCGTTTCCATTTATTATCACCAAATAAATGGAAAAATGGTATGATGAATAAATTTTGTCTGCTATTTTTAGAGTTATCCTTAAAAATAACTTCAAAGTTTGAAAAAGCGTTTACCTCAAGTTGGATTTAATACAACAATGTTGTCCATGGAACTACTTAATATTCACCTTTTGAATTTATGTATGGGTTCAATCATCAAATCCTTATTAATTATTACTATTTCCTAACATTTCTATCCAAAAGCGTCAAGATTGGAAGGATAAGCCCAATATTTCACAAAAATTGTGTGAGCAAGTAAAATTGAAAATTGAAAGAAAGAAATAGTTATGCAAAATATGCTAACAATGGAATGGAGATGGTGGTTTATAAACCAGAAGATTGTGTTTGGATGCATATGTGGAAGGAAAAGTTTCCTTACAAAGGGAATATAAAATGTATCCTATAGGATTTAGGTTATAAGAAAGTATATATATATATATATATATATATATATATATATATATATATATATATAAAACAGAAAAATGAGAAACAAGCTGTGTCGCCATCCCTTTTAGATAGAAAAATCAATTCTCTTAAAAACTACATTCATTGTCCTAAGAGTCACAACATTGATATACAAGAGCCTTTTCACTCTCTGTAAAAGATTCACTATTTTTGATGCTAGAAAACCAAAAGTGTCAAAGAAAAATGGTATGAAAGTATGTTGATTGTTGGAACACGCTTTCTCATGTTTGGCCACTTTTCTTGAAGACGATTTGAGAGGTTCCTGTCCCACAGTAAAACCTCCAGCCCTCATTTCCACTAGCGAGGAAACCCTAATCAAGTCTACACGTGCATGTTTCCCTCCTACCCACCTGTACACTAGAACATCTGTTGGTCTAAGTGTCGATCACCCAATGTGTGGGCCAGTTAAGAAATTCGCAGGCGCCTCTTTCTTCACAGTCATGTCGGTATTTGAATCCTGGAAGCATCCTTAACAAAGTCATGTCAGTTGTTGTACCCCAAATTTTACCCTCAGATCCTGATCATTTCATATCATTTTAAGTTGGTCTCTGTTTTCGCATTTTTAGTGAACATCTCATTAATCATGTATTTTTTCCGTTTTTATCATTTCGTTTTAAAATTTGTTTTTATCTTAGATTATTTAAAATTAATTTAGTCTATTTTCTTAAATTTACTTTTTATATATATAGTTTGTTTCAATTAGAATTTTATCTTTAGTTTAATTTAATTCTTATTTTAGTTTTAGTTTAATTTTGGTTAGATTAATTTTTAATTTAGGATTTTTGTCTAAAGTTAACTTAATTAGTTCAAGTTTTATTAATTTTATTTAGTTTTAATTTTAATCTTAGTTTTCTAGTTTTAAGTTTACTTTTATTATCAGTTTGACTTAATTTAAATATTTTAATTTAATTCTTATTATTATTGTTCTTATCTTAAACCAACAAAGTCCACCCTGCTGTCCCAAAACTTGTGTCTTCTTTTCATCTTTTCACCAGACCGTACCAAAATACTCTGAACAAAAGCTACATCCTACAAGAGACAAAACAACTCCTTCAGCCGAGCTATTTCCCACGCCTTGCTGCTACACGCCGGACAAAAACCGGTGGCTACCCTTCGTATGACTACCATGTACACACGCAAGGTACCACAAAGATGTAGAGCCATCAAAAACCAAAACCTGCTACTGATTCGTACACCTCAAACCTGCAATAAGTCACAGACTTATCAATAACACAACAAGCCAAAAATGCTGCAAAAGTCCTGCACATGAAAATAACATTTCACAACCTGCAGCAATATTCCAAAATAACCGGCAGACAAGTGAAAGCAATTGATCAATGGTACCGGATAAATACAATGCAATCCCAAGAATTAAGGAGGAGATGGATTTCATTTTTATAAGAGGAGAACCAAATTCACTTAAAACGGGACTTCCTGCACAAATCTCCACAACCAACACTACCTTACGCCAAACCTTCAACCCTTCTCACAAAATCCTCATTCTTCTGCAGACCCTTCACAACTACACTCTCTTCACAACACACAACCTCAATACCACCAAAAACCTTCCCTGTTTCTTACCCTTCGACATCACAGCGCAACAACATCGTCAAAAGACAACAAGAACCACGAACCTGAGAATCTAAACCCACTTCGAAGCTCCCTCCATTAACCATTTTCAACTCAAACCTCAAACCCCGATCGCAACTTCTAATCTGAGGAAAACCAGTTGAAAGAATCAGCCGTGAGAGACAAAGAAGAACGAGTACGAAACGGAGGGGGAATCGCAGCCGAGATCGAATCAGAGGAAGAAGAAGAGAAAAAGGCGGAGCAAGAAGGGAAGGCAAGGAAGCTGAAGTAAGAAGTGATACCTGCGAAATCAGTGTCGGTTCGGTAAGTATTTCAAGCTTTTATTTGCACTTGTATTTTGGGATGTGGTATGAACTCTATATTCCCAATCTTGAGCCATTACCGACTGAAAATAGACTTGATGATTGAACCAAAATCGAAACTCCGTATTAAACCAAAATCTGTGATATCAGTAAGCGAGAGCTCTGCTTCATTATTCCATCACTTGCGTCGTTGACGGTTGAAGGCGGAGCGTAGCCTGAGTTTGTCGAAACCGGACGATTGAAGGATCGTTGTCGTGCTTTGTTTGTTCGTTCGCGAGTGAGAGATTGGAGATGGCCGAGCGAAGTTGTGAGTGAGAGACAGAGGGAGCGAATCAACCTTGCAAAATGGCAAAACAGAGCCATTTGTTGTTTCACGTTGTTCTTCTATCTTCTTTTCCGATCTTCTCCAGCGCGTTTCGTTTTCCTTTGATGAGTTTTTTTTACCTGCTTTTCCTTGAGAAACTGATTGAGAAACTGATTTGTGCATCTTCTGGTCTTCATCCGTGTGTGTGAGTTTTAGGTTTTTTACTCACCACTTCATCAAACTGTGAACCGGGTTTGGGTCATAATGTGACCCGCAACCCATTTTAAGGAGACTGGGCTGCCACGTCTCATTTGGTCTCTGGCCCAGTGAGTCTCCAATCTGCACCCTCCTCTTTAGTTTAGTAATTTTAATGTATTAATTAATTTAGCTTGTAGTTAGATTAATATATTAGTTAGTTAGATTTTAATGAAATTAATAATTTAGTTTTTCATTAGGTTTTATTTATTTAGTAATCGGATTATAATTAAGCTTGTTAATTAGTTTTTAGTAGACTAGTTTATATTTAGTTTTAGAATTTAACTTTAGGATTTTATATAATAGTTTTTTTTTCAAGTTTTTAGTTAATTTAATTTAGACTAAACAGTTTAGTTTTAGATCTAGTTTTTAGGTCTAAGTAAAAAATGTTCGCTTAGTTAGAATTTTGTTTAACCATTAATTAATTAATTTTAGAGTTTTATTCAATTAGCTTTCTTATTAGACTTTAATCTTTTTTAGATTTTGGTTTATTTAGATTTTATTTATTTTTATTTAATTTTTAATTTAATCTTGGTTGTCCCCCATTTTCATTTTAGTTAATTTCTGATATTCATTTTAATTTAATTTGCATTTGCTGTATAATCTTACATTTGATACTCAATGTTTTCCTCTCTGCCCCTCTGTTGCTTACCCCTCCTTCCAAAGGAAAAGTCTCTCTATTGACTTCATGTCATAGATAGCTCAAATACCCTGTTAACCTCAAACCATTTCACAAGAGATAGCCATTAATCTCTTCTCCCTTCTGACCTGGCCTTCCCAAAGAGATAGCTATTAATCTCTTCTCCTTTAAGACGGTCCAACCTTTCACAATCCTTTCAAGAGATAGCCATTAATCTCTTTCTCCTAACCAATCCATCCTTACAAGCTTTGCTTTCAAGCTTTTCACCCCACTTTCCCTTGGAACCTTGACCACAATCAAGAGTTCCTCACCCCCATTGAGGGGAACTACGATTGCTCTGATTTCTCAAGTTCCCCTTGAGAATACGTAAGCATAGGATTGCGAGATCCTAGCGAGCTACCTTTTTCTTTTTCCATCTTTTTCCTTTACATCTGATGCCTTCTCGGATTCCACATTTTCTTTTTACACCTTTAGACCATACTTAGTGTATATATCCCTAGGCCTTTACCTTAGCATTTCCCTTAGCAAGCAACATTAACATAACACAATACTAAACAAGAGGTTCATGTAGAGTACTATAGATACTTAGGGTGCTAATACCTTCCCTTTGTATAACCAACCCCCGAACCTTAGATCTCCCCCCTTTAGGTTTTTAACGATCTTGAACCTTTCCTTTGGATAAATCAAAGTCGGTTGTAAAAGAAAAATGATGCAAGTTAATTCATAGCTTGTTATCCGATTTTCACCGCAACACCAGTATTTAAATCCTAGAAGCTCCTTATAATTAATGACATGTTCACTAGTGCACAGTGACGAATGTAATTTTAAAATTTACACCCATTATACTGAAAACGGGTGTAAATATGCAAAGTGACGAATATAATTTTAAAATTTACACCCATTATAATGAAAACGGGTGTAAATTAAAAATGCGATGGCAAATTTGTAAATAAAATGTCATTTAAAATAGTAGTGCGTAACAATAGACACTTTATTTTTTTAAAAAAATGGTGTAAATTAAAAACATTATTATAATAAATTAAAATCATTATTATAATAATATTTCTATTACTCTAAATATGAATCTTTAAACATATTAATAAACCATAATTTATTTTATCAAATATTATTTGGGTAAGTATGTAAACTAAAGGGTGTAAATTAATTAAATTTAAATTGTGGAAATAAAATAATAATAAAAACATTTATTAAATATCAAATCTCAAATCTAACACACAGCATCGATCAAAACCCTCTTGACACCTCATTTCTCTCTATACCCAGTTCTCTTCATCTCATCGTGAGAAAACTCATTTCTCTATAAACCCGTTGTCTTTATCTCATCGCGAACTCCGTTGTCTTCATCTCATAGCGGGTCCGTTGTCTGCATCTCATCGCGAGCTCATCTCCTTCTTCTCATTACGAGCTTCATCTCCATCATCGCACGATCATTATCTCATCGCACATCCGAGAATCCTCTCTCATTTCTCATCATTGCACGGCCATTCTCATAGCTCGATGATGACATGCACGGTGAAAAAACCAGACTAATTGGTAAGTCTTTCTTTTTTCAATTAGGGTTTAAATTTTAGATAGAACATTAGGGTTTAAATTTTTAGATAAAACATTAGGGATTAATCTTTTAGGTAGAAGAACATTAGGATTTACAATTCTTATATGTTATTGTCACAATTTGTTGATACTTGTTTTTACTAATTTATGATATATTTGATGTTGAATGATGAAAAAAATGAATTAAATTCCCATTGATATATTCATAGATGAGATTACAACCAGCTACTTCTGAAAACATTAATTTATTTTTCCAACGGCTAAAAAAATGAATAATTATAAACCGTTCGTAGCGAATACATGCCGAACGGTAGTTCTGTCGACCTCACCATCCTCTGCTCAAGTAAATAAGGTGTCTTGCGATAAGTACCACTAACAGAGCTTACAGATTTAGCAGTCTCGCCGAGTCAACTTCCTGGCGTGCATCCACTGTCCATGATGTGAGAGTTTTGACAATAGTCGTACATAGTATGGGATGCCACAGAACATGGAACATATGGCTCAAATATGATAACTATCTCGGTCCTGGAAGTGTTTTGCATATGTGTTCATGGGAAGTTCAGCACTTACAGTCGCTAGCCGTGAATAATGCACAGGAAGTTTTTATCTGAAGCGTCGTGAAATGACAGGATGATCGGAAAAGCTGACATCATAGTTTGTGGCAAATTCAAGAATGTTCGAGTTTCACGTAGAATTGGAAATCCCATGGACTATAACACCTTAAATAAAACCATTTTGAATATTTAAACTTGTGTTTTTAGCTCTTATTGTCGAATAGTGGATTAATTGTTAAATGTTTTTATAAACCGTTTTTAGTTCTTATTTGAAAATTTCTATCGATGCAAATTGAATATCCCGAGATTGAAGACCGAGCAAAGCCTAGGCATCATCCTCGTCTGAGCAGGTATAATAAAAAGACTGAGCAAAGCCGCTGAGTCTGTTTTGAGGGTTTCCGCTACCGGTCATGACAAAAGACTCTTTCATAAGGTATCTATATCTATTTCTAAACTGTTTGTAAGAATTCCAGAAAATAGAATTGATTCTAGCTTAAATTCCAGTTCCTAACATGAATTTTTAGCATCAGTCACTATGGTGATATTTTAACCACTTGAGAATTGGAGTGAAACAAGAATACATCCAATTAAAAGAAGGAAATATCAAACTATTCTGAAGCTTGATATGTCAGCTAATAGTCACTGTCAATGTGTAATGTGAGAGAGATTTAAGATATAGAAGAGTAGAAGATTAGTAGTTGTATCAGGCATCTGCAGTGAATTGAGGTTGCAAAATATGCTTTTAGCACACAACATTGTAATATTGTTCAGCCAAAACATAGATATTTTGTAAGAGAATAAGTTACTCCAGTAATTTGTTCAGAAACTTGAAACAGATGATGAAAAAAGTCACGCTACAGCAATAACATTTACTACATATGTTATACATACATGTAGGTCATTTTGAAGAGGTGTTCCTGTCACCATCAAATGTTGGTTTGCATTTCGAGCAACAACTACACAACTACACAATTTTTCTTTTATCCAAAACTTAATAATGTGTCCTTGTTTTCCAGCTATTTATTTTTATAATACGATGGAAATGTTGATTCTAAGATTAACATATATAAAAAAAATCTAGAAGGCATCAACAAGAACATGTCGAATCTAGTGAATTCCATATTTATATTGAATCCCTTTGCATTGGGCTAAGTTTGGGTCCTAGATTGAATAGAAGCAGAAACTACGTAGCACATACAATTACTTCTAGTGTTAGAGGAATAAAGCTGTATGTGAAGAATCCTTCATTCGACTACATAAACATGGCAACGTTATCATGCAATATGTTGCATATTATTTTACGGACGCCATCACGGTCTCCTTGGTGTTGATTCTGTCAAGATGTAATGTTGGTAATGTCTTAACACTGATGGCCCATCTCCTCTCATTACAGAAGCATTAACTGTAACCAAAGACATTGTGGTGAGGTGGCAAAGTTGTCCCACTCCAGGAAAAGCTCACGTGTTTGCACTTTCATTTTCTAAGATATATATCAATGTTATTTTTATCAAAATGGACGGGACCAGACATTGTCGGTTCTTATAGATTATCACGGTTCATTTATGTGCAGAAACACTATGATGCATTGATGGCCATTCATTTGGTCCAACACAACCTCAAAGTTCAATTGCTTTTGTTATAAATGCTAATGAACGTTGGCCTTACTCAGACATTGTTATGCTATTGTAACCTGTGTAGGCTCCACATCCCACTTCTCAATCTTAACAATGACAAAGGAAAATGTCCTTCACATGAAGGGTGGTGTGGGAGAAACAAGCTATGCAAATAACTCCTCACTTCAGGTATATTAATCATCTTCTCTTCTACTTCAACCTTGGAATTTTGATTGAGTAAATATGTGATATTCACCTCAAACTAATTCATTTTGTGCAGAGAAAAGTGATAATGGAAGTGAAAACCATACTTGAAGAAAATATGATATACATAGTGTCCAACAAAACTATAAAAGGTTGTTGGAAAATAGCTGATTTAGGTTGCTCTTCGGGATCAAACACATTTTTGGCCATCTCAAATATCTTGAGCATCATCTATAAAATTAACTTGAAGTTAAATCATGGAAAAGCTGCATTTCAAATTTACCTCAATGATGTATTTGAAAATGATTTCAATAACATTTTCAAGTTACTCCCCGATTTCTACCAACTAGAAAAAGAAAAGAATGTTGGAAAATGTTTCATAAGTGCAACACCAGGGAATTTTTATGAAAGGCTATTTCCAGATAATTACATTGACTTTTTCCATTCATCCTATAGTCTTCATTGGCTATCTCAGGTTAGTTTTCCTCAAAACTACTTTTAACTTGTAAATAATAGTATAATATATTGATGCAACTACCGGACTGAGACCAGTGAGACTCAGTTTTGACATCGTCGGCGAGAGCCAATGAGGACCTTCTATCTCTAAATTTAGTATAAATCCTCCTTTCTATTCGGCAATTGTTAGCTTTATACGGGATCTTCTGCCTAAGAGTCCTTTTATGACTAACATATTGGTCATTATGTCGCATGTTCTCGTCTCGTTGGATAGTAAACGAGAATTAAAGCTCATGTCTCTTTGTCTAAGATCGATCATTTAGGACTATATAATCAACTTCAAATGTCTTGCCTGCATGTACAAAGGGCATTGATTAGATATGTTGACTTCAGGGGTATATGGTGATCGGGTTGACTATGCTGATGTCACAATCCAGAAATGTTTTTCTATCGGGGTATCTTGTTATCTCGCCAAAACCCATACCTGATGACGTAACACTGGGTTGTATACTTGTATGTTTTTTGTTGGTGAGATAGTTTGCTGTCTGAAATTGCATGTTTTTAATGCCCTGCTAATTTTCTTTTAATGGTATTATTTATAGTTTAAACTTTTCAGTGTTACGTCAGTTATGTAAAATGTATGTTGTCTAAAAAAGTACCGCAATGAATTTAGTGAATTCTCCGGCATTGTTATAATTTCTTCATGTTCTTTCTGATTTAATTATTATACTTGATTGGTTCTGTTGTTTATGTTGTCCTAATTTTACATTGAAATTTTTGTTGCAGATTTACGTGTTCCTCAGCAGAGTTGTCAGCTGATTTGTCGTCACAAAACTTTTTGTTTCATTTTGATGGAGTTTGTTGTCATCTCTGCATTAGTTTTTGAAAATTTATCTTTTGTTTTAGACCATAATAGAACCAGATGGTATTCTCTATTATATTGGCTATTTTCTATGAAGCTTATATTTTCGGGATCTTCAGTAGTCGCCTTTGCCTTGGTCTTCTGATTACTGCTTATCATTTTAGATTTCATTTGATTTATTAATCCCACAAAATTTAGATTTGAATGCTTTTGAGATTGTAAATTACAGTATTTGATTAATTTTCTGTATTGTATAGGTTCTAAATCTAATTAAATATAATATAATTATGAAACTAAAACAAACATTTTATTTAAAGAAAATAGGGTGTAAAAATGTCAACATCAATGATAAAATCAGGTGTAAAAATGCCAATATCAATGGTAAAATCTGGTGTAAAATGTCAACATTAATGGTAAAATTGGGTGTAAATATACCAACATCAACTGCAAAAACGGGTGTAATACACCGCGTTTTTACACCCTATTTAAAGAAAATATGGTGTAAATTTGCAAACCTCTAAGGTATTCATTGTTCATTTTACATCCGATGTTTATGAAATCGGGTGTAAATTCGTTTGATTAAAATGCTATTATTTACACATTTACACCCATTTTTAATAAAATAGGGTGTAAAGTGGAATATATATACATCCATTTTAAACAAAAAAGGGTGTAATATACCATCTATAAATGTATATATTCAAAATTTTACACCCGATTTCTATAAAAAATAGTGTAATATAACATTAAATTTACACCCGTTTTCTTTAAAATATGGTGTAAACTGGAATGTATATACATCCGTTTTAAACAAAAAAAGGGTGTAATATATCATCTATAAATGTATATATGTAAAAATTTACACCCAATTTCTATGAAAAAGAGTGTAATATAACATCAAATTTACACCGTTTTAAAACGGGTGTAAATTTGTCAGACATTTCTCACCCGTTGAATTCACACCCTCTAATAACGGGTGTTAAATGTATAAAAAACGGGTGTAATTTCATATTTTTGCACTAGTGGTTCCCCAAATATACCCAAGCATGCGTTACGGCAAACATGACAAACCTCATCAATAGGAAATAAGGGAATCATAAACCAGTATATAAGGATGGTGTGTTACTTTAGCGAGGACATATGATGGCCTAGACCAACAATAAGAATATCAAGGAGAAAATCTTGAGCATGTGTTGCTTGCAAACAACCAAAAACTACTTTCTATCTTGTGGTCATGTCTAACGTTACATCCATATCCTGAACACTTTTACTAAAAAAGGGATTCACCAAAACATGTTATGGTTTAGGAACGACGATGTCCTTTCTAGTAAAACTGCTAAGGTTAAAATCTGAATTCACACCATTATAATTATCCAAAGCTCTGACAAAATCAAGGTACATACCATATATCCCACTATCTCTCAATATATGATCCTGTAACACCCAAGATTGGGTCTTAGAAGCTAGAAACGCGTATGAGGAAGCCTCTACTAGCGAGTACAAACCTACTCCCCAAACTCTAATAGGTAAATAAGCAACCATCCATTAAAGATCCCCGAAGAAAGGACCTCTATTAACCACAATGTCTTCAACCTCCCTTCGAAACTTTTTATCAAACCAAATAGATGATTTTTCCATATCATTAGGTTGACATGTTCTAAGGCCAACAAATAATTTGGTAATACCCATGCAAGCACAAAGTAAAAGAAGCTCACTCTGAGGATCTCTTAGTTATGGCAGAATATCCATTAACTCAATAGCCATGACCACTCTTTTCATGGACAACCCCTACATAAAGTTTTCACCTCGACTAACATCCCCTCCAATAAACTTCATCCCCAACACCGACCTCTGAATTACTGAAGAAAACAACTCCCCATGAAGTTTAATAACATCACACGAAGGCCAAGAGATCTCAATTTTATAAATACTCAATTCAATACCTAATCCTGGGCCGGTGTCACAAATGATGTCAAGTGTTTTAGCCACCTTCTTTGAACCCCTTATGATGGTACCATAATCACTATATGAGGCATGACGAAAAAGCTTACAAATGTCGTTGATATGATGAATAAGTGGGTGTAACACAAGGGAAAATATAAGTGGCCATAATGGGTCACCTTGTTGCACTCTAGTTACTCACATAATATGCACATCCCCAAGCTATAACCTTGTTGCCTGACCATAGAGAGACTCAACCCACAATGAAATAGATGGACATATCGCCCTCACCCCTCGTAGTATGGCTGAGCAATCTATCAGGTAAAAAGCATTCGTGAAATCTACTATAAGTACAGTCAAAGAGCCATCTCCATATCGCTTGCTCAACACCCTATTTTCACTTTACATAATGGGCTTAGAACCACCCGATACCCTAACTCCATACTAGAAGTCATTAATATATTGTTCCATATACTTATTGACCCATTTCATTGCAACCTTAGATACCAACCGCCTCCAAATAAAACCCATAAAAATTGGTCGTATCCTACCATTAGGCTTAAATAATGACGTCAAAGGAGCAGAGGTAACAAACTCTGCGACACTCAACAGGCACATCTCTCACAGGAATAAGTTAACAACTAGAGTGATTGCACATAAGTGATCTCTAGATATGGAAGAACCTTCTCCACACAGTGATTATAATAACCGTTGTGCTTGCAAACCATCTCTACCACATGAAGTCCCTTTTAGGAATGACTTAACGCACCTAAAGATAATATTAACTTCAACCACTAAATGAGCTTTTAGAGAACAAGGTGGTTGGTGTTCGAACTGCAGTATAACGGCAAGAAGCAAAAGATTTGGAAGAATTCCCTCCAAGTTTTTATCGTCTCCACGAGGATCGGTGCATGGGAAAGAATTTCGTTCAACAATCTCTACGTTTCTAAGCTTGGTTTGAATAGTTTAAAATAGTAAAATACGGAAAGAAAAACATATGAAAAAGTAAAGAATATATTCTTTAGAGAGGAGAAAACTCGTCAGGAATTGAATTTCATCTACCCTATCAAATACTTAAATCTATCGATCAATTGCACGCAACTTACAACACTCGTTAATATCATCACGTATCACCCACAACAATGGTTATGTCTAACGCAAAGTTGAGACAACAACTGTATTGTCTCACACAACTCAACAACACAGAGCATTAAGAACCGATATCCACTGTGAATATTAGACCTAAATCTATTTCTAGAGTTTAGAACCTAATAGGTGTTCATCCTAGTTCCAGACCTGAGTATATGTCTATAGTAACTCAATTCCAAACATAAAGCATATAAAATAAGGATAACATCGATATAGATTTGTAAAATAGATTTTTCACAAAGCCATGATCAATACATATACATAAGACCAAAGTAAACTTACAAACAAATCTCAACAATAAAGAATACAAAGAGAAGAAGGAAGATGAACCAGCAACTCTCACGGTGTCAAGACGATTGATGCAAATCCAACTCTAAATCATCAAGATGCAACCTCTAATGTTGTTTTCTAAGCCTCTCTACTCAAAAAATGTGTTGCTGGAGTTGGGGTTAAAAGATCCTAAAATAATGCCCTAAAAATATGTGTAAACGTGAATAAATAGAGGTTGGACATCGCAGACCGCGCTCAGCCCCCTACAGGGCGCTTAGCGCCATCAGAAAAAACTAGTTTCTTATTTTTTTTCATAACTTGCGATCCGTAACTCCGATTCACGCACTGTCAAAAGTGCTAAAAAGCTTACTCAATGCTCCATAAGACAATGACTAAATAACATTGCTTAAATACCTATAAAAAATGAGATAAAAACAATCAAACTCAATGATATTTACATGATAACGCACGGTATACACTATAACATAAACTATACAAAATGTACAAAAAAGTTGAGGTTTATTGGTATAAAACGAATGAATAAAGCCAATGAGTGCTAATTATTCACACTCAAATTCACATTAATTTAGCACTCATCAAACTCTCCCCAACTTAGACTTGTTTGTCCTCAAACAAGAATCAATCAACCTAAGGAGCAAAAGCAATCGCCAAGAATTCATGGTCAACAAGTTTTTACAAACGGAAACAAATGTATGGTCTAATTATCAAAAGTACAAACAAAGTATTGCTTACCACTAAACTACAACGACGTAGTGGATATGAAAACAAATTCTAAGCACAAAACATATGTCAAGCATTCTAAAGCAATACATATGTTCAAGAATGAATCACACCTAACGCACAACTTCATCAAGGGATGAAAAACAAACATGAGGGGTTGAACTCACACCCAACAATCTTGCAAACATCAATTCAAATTATGCATTCATCTAAAAAAACTCATATTGAAAGTATAAAAGAAAAAATCACAAGGACTTTAAATAGTTGTAATGTGGCTTGGGTAACAAAAAATGGTCAATTTCTAAAGGTAATTGAAACAAAAACTTGCCTAATCCAATGAGAATGATCATTTCTCACAATCTCAAGCATTCACAAATTTCCTTCACCTTTTCTTTCCTCCACCATTTGTTACAACCTTTTGCACAACTTATTAGCACACTTTATTTGATTTTTTTTCTTTTTCAAGACTTTTTTTCTTTTCTTTTTCAAATTTTCTTTTTCTTTCTTAACCGCATAGAAACCCACCTTTTCTTCTCCCCAACTTGAATACAACCAATCATGTATGTGAATGCTCCCAACTTATTAGGCAAGGAAAAAAATCCAACCACAAATCATGGTTATGGTTCAAGAAAAATATTAGAATCCATACAAAAATGAGCTCAACACTAACATGGATTCTAACAAAGGCTCGAAGGGGGTAAGCAAATTCTCACTCACTCACAAGGTAGATTGACTATTTGGTCAAGTGATTATGCTCAAAATAAAACAAAACGCCTTAATCATTTTCATGCTTTTACACAATTCAACACAAATGCAAGATTTAACATAAATCAAACGAGTTAAACAAGAGTGTTGGTCGCCTATGCATATAGTCAACAATGGAAGGTTTCCTCACATTTGGGCTATGAACTAAAGTGATTCACAAATGAACAAAAATTGCAAGAGAATAAATGGTATGTTATTTGTACAAAGCCTAAGGTTCATAAACATGTTATGTTGTAGAAAACAATAAACACAAACCTTGACAATGGAACGTTCATTCAAACTCTTATTACCACCACACATTTTCTTATTGAAACACTAAAACTTGAACAATCACAAAATGCATCCTCAAGCTAATCAAAAACAAAACTTAAGAACAAACACAAATATTTTCTAAAAACTAAACACTAATTACTAACACATATTAACACAATTTCAAAAATGGATGAAAGTGGACAAGAGAATTGGAGATTTTTCCACACAAAGCAGGGCACACTAAGCGCCCTCTATGTGCGCTAAGCGCGAACAGGCTTGCTCAGAATTTTCAAAAATGCAACTTCTCTCATGCTATCCATCCACTCTCACTCTACACTAACTATACTACTAAATGCAAAGCTATACAAACTCAAAAACCGTTGGGTTGCCTCCCAACAAGTGCTTGTTTCAAGTCGTTAGCTCAACGCCTTATTTACGCACAAGTTCCTTCATGTTGCTTGGTTCACCGGCTGCTACCAAATAAACTTAGGCAACACTTGAGCAAACGTGAACGAAAAACAAAAATATATACAAACTCATACACAAACATGTTGGACAACACATATATACAATCACTTGAATAAACGTTAATGGAAACAAATATGTACAATAACATATGGAAAATAACTATAAACAAGTATATAAGATAAACACAAAACACATACATGTACGAAAATGGACAAGTTGATATACAAATATCTTTATAGCTATACAATATAAGCAAGTTAATGTACAATATAGACATGTATGTACAAAGCTTATAAATATAGAAACTATTGCAATGCGATTCAGTATCAAAACACAAATCCCCGACAATGACGCCATTTTGTTCGAACTGCAGTATAGCGGCAAGAAGCAAAAAATTTGGAAGAATTCCCTCCGGGTTTTTATCGTCTCCATAAGGATCGATACGAGGGAAAGAATGTCGTTCAACAATCTCTATGTTTCTAAGCTTGGTTTGAATGGTTTAAAAGAGTAAAATACGGAAAGAAAAACATATGAACAAGTAAAGAATATATTCTTTAGAGAGGAGAGAACTCGTCAGGAATTGAATTTCATCCACCCTATCAAATACTTAAATCTACCGACCAATTGTACGCAACCTAGAACACTCGTCAATATCATCATATATCACCCACAACAAAGGTTATGTTTAACGCAAAGTTGAGACAACAACTGTATTGTCTCATTGGTGATCTCTCACGCAACTCAACAACACAGAGCATTAAGAACCGATACCCACTGTGAATATTATACCTAAATCTATCTCTAAAGTTTAGAACCTAATAGACGTTCATCCTAGTTCCGGATCTGAAGCGTATATGTCTATAGTAACTCAAATCCAAATATAAAGCAAGTAAAACAAGGATAAGATCGATATAGATTTGTGAAATAAATCTTGCACAAAGTCATGATCAATACATATACATAAAATCAAAGTAAACTTACAAACAAACCCCAATAATAAATAATACAAAGAGAAGAAGGAAGATGAGCCGAAAAATCTCGCGGTGTCAAGACGATTGATGTAAATCCAACTCCAGATCATCAAAATGCAGTCTCTAATGTTGTATTCTAAGCCTCTCTACTCAAAAAATGTGTTGCTGGAGTTGGGGTCAAAAGATCCCAAAACCATGCCCTAAAAACCTGTGTAAAAATGAATAAACAGGGGTTGGACATCGCAGACCACGCTCAGCCCGCTCAGAGGGCGCTTAGAGCCATCAGAAAAAACCAGTTTCTTGTTTTCTTCATAACTTGCGAACCGTAACTTCGATTGACACGTGGTCAAAAGTGTTGGAAAGCTTATTCTGTGCTCTATAAGACAATGACTAAATAAGATTGCTTGAATACCTACAAAAAATAATATAAAAACAATCAAACTTAATTATATTTACATGATAATGCATTGTATATACTATAACATAAACTATACAATATGTACACAAAAGTTGAGGTTTATTGGTATAAATGAATGAATAAAGTCGATGAGTGCTAATTATTCACACACAAATTCACAATAATTTATCACTCATCATTTAGCATGGAGGGAGGTGGTTACTCATAGTATATGCATTATTGGGAGATACACCAGATGACCCCAACACTTTCAAAGTCATTGTGAAGTGACCATCTACAACCTTACAAAGACATTACTTGACGTTAGAGCCCACCTTTGCATCTCTCTCCTTAATATAAAATTCTTTGTGGCCCAACTTATCATAATCGAAGTTGCCCAACACATTATCAACTAAATTGGAAAAACCATTTGCATCCCTCCAAGTAGCTAAGCACTCTAAAATGTGAAATTGTTGCTAGGCCTTCCAATTCCCATACCTGCGATCCCACTTTATTTTGAGGCATGACCACATGTAAAGTGCGACGAGGAAAAAGTAGCAACCAAACCCAAGCACCTACATATCCTAGATCATTAATCACCTTGAGGAATGCGTCTTTCAATGCTTGAGAGAAAGTAAGAAGACACTTAAAAGGTATGCTCTTTAAAGTGAAGATATATGTAATGAAGACCCTCTCTATCAAACTTGTGTCCAATACGATCCCCTCATTTGCATCAAGGTTACCAGAGGTTGTTGTAGATGGTTTTACAATATCCATAATGTAACTTCCGACCTCCCATGTCCCATGAGAAATCAGAACCAAACCATGAGGATGATGACATGCCCGACTTATGGCATGAATGCTCATACATCTGCCACATATACATTGCCTAACTCCCCCTTAAAGTTTTCTCAAATGTCGTAAACAAATCTGGATCACTCTCAATAGCTTCCTGATTTGTGTTTTTTCGTTCGTCACTTCATATGTATAGCATCTTAAGATGAGACACTATACGAGAAATACCCTTGCTCTCATCCTTACCATTTGGGAAACAATGAAACTCACGGAACGAACAATGCAAACCTCCTATATGAGCAGAAACCATAGGACAGTGCAAAAATTGTGCTTCTCCCCTACTGAATGCAAAATTATTCTGGTTGAGGAATTTTTACAAACACCTTGTAGGAAGCAACGAAAAAGCATTTTTCCATGGTCGCGAGGTTGCCTAGTTCAAATCTTCTGCAGCAATAGGTGAAACTTGTGGAGGGGAACCATTGGTTGAAGTCATTTAGAGAATAACATAACAGAGGATGAAGTGACTGAAGTCAAACTTTAGATAAAAGTGTCTACCAAACAAGGATTAGTGTGGTGTTTGGAATGGGGCATGCAGAAGTCTAGTGTTGCTTGAAACTAGTATGAAACTGATGAAGAATGTGTAGTATAAAACAATAGAAGTGACTTGTTTCTTGGGCTACATGAATTATGCTAGTCTCGGTATGTGTTTATTATTTCTAAGTGTGGAGCATGAGTTGAAATATGTGTTTACTTTCCATCTTATTTATTTCCTTTATTTAGTGTGTTTTGTTTGTTATAAAGTGGGTTGGATCAAGCGAGAAAAGCGTCGTTCAAGAGAGACCGAAAAGGGGGTACAAAGAGAACTTATCTGATGTATAATCAATCAAATGACATGTGACCTTTAGCCATAACGGATAAAGGGAGAACAAATGCATTCAAGGAGAGAACTTAGCAGCAACACTACAAATATGATAATATCTTATTCAAACTGTTTGATAAAAAGGAAATTCAAAATTCATTATTTTCTATGTTATACATGTAATACATACACGTATACATAAAAAAGTAGCAACACAAATATAGTACATGACCAGTGTACACATAAATTTTATTGCTTACAAAAAAAGGGTATGATTTATTCAACTGACATATACCCATTTTACTAAAAATATAAAAGTTAATTATCATTATAAAAAAATTTTATTCAACATCTAAACTCCAAAGAACTTATATGTTGGACGAATTAGAAGCACAAAGCAATGAGACAAAATTCATAAGAGTCTCAGGATCAACGATATACTTATGCTTTTGAGTAAATTCAAAATATTGCGACCATGTGAAATCAAGATATATATTAGGCTCTTCTTTTCCCAAAATATTTTTGGGGGCTCTAAGAACTTTGTCTTCTTTCGGGCATAAATAGAAGGCTAGTGTCTTTCTCTCCATCTCCTTATTAGTCATTACTCTATGACTACAACTCTTATATATCCCATTAGTCAACACCTAAGATATATAACAAAAAAAAGTCGGTATCAAACTCAACTCTACAACACTGCATTATCATCATATCATGTATCATTATCATTTTTTGACAATGTGAAATATACATACCTTAAAAGTGTCACCTATGCTTATGAAAAATGTATTGGGTATGTGTGGAATTTCATACCATATGTTATCAATCAAAACTTCTAGACCTCCAACTTGATCTTGTAAAAGAATTGTGATTGAGCTTGGATCACAATGAGGACCAACGCCAAGGGTGCCAAGTTTGACACCATTGCTAGAAGGATAAGAACTACATCTCATCATTGACTCAGCATCTTTGAAAAAATTTTGATAAAGAAGAGGATCCACACTTAAGCTAATGGCCAATAGCTCCAAAATAAGTCCAGATAATTTTTTCATTGCATCACAATACTTTTGACACACCAACCTGATCAAATTAGAAGATTAACAAATGTTCCATAAAATTTGTTAATCAATATGTGTGCCCCTATGTTTAAAAATTTGTTATACCCCTTTTAAAAATCCTAGAAAAACAAAATGTTAATCTTCAAATAAACTCATAAAATTCAGTACCAACCAATACATTTTATTGACAAATCAAAATTATAATCACAATATAATTGATTTAAATGAATATTTAAAGAATGACAAAGCTAGGTTTTGAATATGGGAAGAAAAGGGAAATGATTAGAGTTAAGGTTTTCAAGATAGTGAAACCCTACAATTCTAATCCAACTCATATGTTATGCGATCACATTTAACTATTGATTTGTGCAAATCAGTTAGTGAAAGTAATCCAAAATTTTCCATTCCTATTTCATTCTAAATCCCTAAATCAGAGTTTGGAGTAGAATCCTCATATTTGAAGAACCATTAGAGCTAGGAAAACAATATTGTCATGGTTTTTATATTTTCATGAAGATGAATTTTTCATACTAGTGGATTTTCTTAAAATACAAAATCATTTTAAAATGTAAAGAGTTGAATCGGGAAGAAAAAATAAAGCACTAAACGATTATTTAAAATTAAGTAAAAGGATCTCAGAAGCGATTTTTACTAAAAAAAAGTTCTAAAAAAATATATTAAATAACCTCATTTTCTTAACTCATAATACCAATAAAATTACTTTTAAAAAACTGGATCGGTGAGTTTAATTGACTTGACGGACACAACTCTACTTTTTGGATTGAGTCGCCCATTTCGTCTTTGGGTGGATTAGACACTCAATTTTTTTCATTTTAACTTGACCTAAATTACTTATTCGTTACACTACAAAAAACAGTTCTTAGCAATGTGATTTTTACGCTACAAAGGTGAAAATCACGTCACAAACTTTAATTAACGACATAAAAAAAATACGAGGCAGAAGCACTTGTGGCAACTTTTTTGTCACGTGAAAATCACGCCACAAATTTCTCTTGTGATTTTCACGTCGCAAAATTTTACTATATAGCAAACCTGCACTGAATTTCATAACACGTGAATTTCATGACACAAGTATCAAATACAAAAATATGGTGGAAATATTAGATACGAAAAAAGTTAAAATTACTGCTAAATTAAGTGATAGATTGCACATATTATAATTGATTTTGTTTGTTGGTAAAATATTATTATATTTATGTAATGGGTGGACTAGTATACTATATGATTCACATGGTTGTTTAATTTATTAAAAGAATCGTGATTCTTACCGAGCTTGTTGGTGATCATCACCTAAGAGAGATTTGAAGAACTCAGCAATTTGTGAATTAGATTCGTCGTAATGTTTGTATTGGAAAGTAAATGACTCTTCCCATGGTAAGTTGGAAGAAAAACGCCATGCGTGAGCACCTAAGTATCCCCATGGATACCTCATAGAACCTACCTTTGTGAACAAAGGAAGCTTGAAAATATTGTCGAATTCTTGATAAGTATCATTTATTAAATTCTGATCCACGCTGTGACCAGAGACTATGAAGAAGCCATGCTTCATGCACGAATCCCTCACAATCTCTGCAACAACAGCCAAAACAACTTCATCACAACCTTTCATAATGTCTAAGTTAATGATTGGTATGTTAACCTTGTTTTCACCAATTTGGATCATTTTCCAAGGTAACTTATAGGACTCTTTAGGCATCTCAACTTCCTCATGCAACAAATTGGAGTCCGAAATTTGGACTTCATTTTCATTTTCTGAGGAAGCGATACCAAACTTTGATTCCATTAGATTTAGGAAATACACACAAACTAAATATAAAATCTTTGGTGCAATTACAACTACAAGAGCGTGCTATATAAATATGTTTTTCAGACATCAAAAAGAAAAAAAAAATCAACCTTTATTTTAATAAAAAAATTAATTTAATTTTTATATATGTATTTTACTTAAAACTCATTTATAGTTTTATCATTTTTTTAATCAATATATTTATGTTGACACATGATCACCCTTCCTCTAAAAACTAGGCAAAATTTTACTTTTCATAAATCTCAAATTCAATGAATCTTTTCTGTCAAAAAAAAATTCAATGAATATTTTAAAAAAATATATATATATTGATGTATAGGTAACAACAATTTATTTACATTTATAATTATGAAAAAACGTATCCATTACCTTTTCTTTACACTTTGCTTCTTTAATGAAGAAAAGATTGAAAAATAAAGTTAAAAGAAGTCGTATAAATTTTTATGTACTTATGAATTGTGTTAAAAAAATTAAAAATATAATAATAATAAATTGAAAATACTAATAAAATATTATATAATTAATTATCTACTTTTAAATTAAGATATTGTCAATTTTTATTGTTTGTGATGTATCTTAAAATACTTTTTAATTTAAGAAGATTGATTTTTATTATGAATTAAATCTTTAAAATACATAGACAAGTAATAAAAACTAGGGTTAAATATGTTTTTCTCCTTATAAAATTACCAAATTTTGTTTTTGGTCCCTATCAAAATATAGCGTGTCTTGATCCCTACAAAATAATTATGCACGTAGTTTTAGTCCCTATTATTAAACCAATATGTATTTTTGAATGATTATTTTGCATCTATGTTTATAACGTTATAAAAAATTTCTTGAAAAAAAACTCAAAATTTGAGTTATAAATTGAAATTTTCATTACTTTTATAATTATCTTTTAAAATTTTAAAAATGCATATTTAATTCTTCTTATTTTAAAAAATTATATAATTTGGTAAAGAAATATTTTATAGTAATCTGAACATGTATGAAAAAAATTATTCAAAAATTTAAAAATATAAGGATTATTAAAAAGTTTTCAAAATTTTAAAAAATAGTAAGGACTAAAACTGCATGGATAAAGTTTTTGTAGGATCAAAATATGTCATTTTTTTTATAAAAACTAAAAATAAAATATGAGATATTTATAGAGATAAAAAATATATTTAATCCTGAAAACTAACCCTCTTAGATTGAAAAGAAAATAAAAAAGTAGATAACAAACAATTAAAATAATACTCTCGTTAAATTAGCCAAATTGATAGTTGTGCTGACACATTGACAGGAGAGATGAGGATTCGAATTGCAATATGATTCATATTTACCTTTAATGGATGATCTTTTGGCTAATAAACTAATAGTCTAAAATAATGTCAATAATAGTCTCTATTAAGCCATTTAAATTTTTATTTATTTATTGATCAAATAGTGTAATGGTGGAAATTCACTATTTAAAAATGAATAAATGATATGTCACGAGTTCGAACCACATCACTATATCTGATGTATATGCACAACTATCAATAAACTTGGTTTAACGGGTCTCAGCCATTTAAAATTACTATATAATATTTTATTGGAATTATTTATTTGATTTAAATACACATTTGGTTTTAAATATATCTTGTCTTATTGTTATAAAAAATCTATATATTAAATTGAAAATAATTTTTATTATTAAGAAATATATTTTATTTTTATACTTTGTAATTTTTAGTTAATTGTAATGAAATTATAATTCTAATTTTTTAATATTTTTATTACTATATCTAATTTTTCTCAAGAACATTTGTGTAATTTTAAAAATACACGTTTTTTCTTTCATTAATAACTATTAAATTTTATATTTTACTTTCTTTCATCTATATTTTTTTCATCAACGAAATATTATTAAAAGATATTTTTAATTTTGTAAAAGACTAAATTGAGTCTCATTACTACGCTTATTTGGCAAGTACAATTAAGAGTGAGAATAGGTCAGACCAACTAACAGGGACCTACGGCCTAGCCTACATAGGCCCAGGTCAGGCCAGTATTTTTCTTAAATAGAAAAGGCCTAGGCTTTATTATAAGCCTATTTAGCTAAAAAGATTAGGCCACAAGCTGTAAGAAAAGTCTTTTAAGCCTATCAGGCCGACCTATTTAAAAAAAAGTCAATAAATTTATTATTATTATATTGTATTTTGTACTTTGAATTAAAATATGAAAATAAAGCTTAGTTATATTGAAGAACTTATGAAAATAAGTTGAAAAAATATTATAAACAACGTCATAAGTTGTTGTCATAAGTTGTTGTCATAAGTTTTTTTAATAAGTTCGCTCCAACAAATAGTATCACCAGGGCCGTCTTAGAGGACATGCAAGGCGGACTACCGCACAGGGCCCAAAATTTTTCAAGGTTAAACTGTGGCTAAAAAGGACTTCACAAAATATTTCTTATGATTTAAACATAACAAAATAGGGCCCATATTTATTTTTCCGTGGTCAAACCATGATAAACCTACACAGGGCCTCCAAAATTTTGTGACGGCCCTGAGTATCACCAAACTTATGCTTATAGGTAAACTTAAATGAGACAATGAAAACAAACATTTAGTCTCATTGATCTTTTAACTTGTTAGCCTAGTTAACATTAGTTGAATTTCTTATTTATAAATGTTCAAATGAAGTAGGTTTTTAAATAGGCTAGTAGGTCAATCAGGCCTTCGAAAAGACCAGGCTCAGGCCTAAAAATAAGTCTATGATAGGCTATAGGCCAGACTTTGGCTTTGAATTTTTTAGCAGGCCAGACTCAGGCTTGGCAAAGCCTAGCTCGGCCCTAAGTACAATTGAGTAACATTAATTGATAATTTGTAAAATATTTGATATTTTATATTTATAATGATTAATGCTAATAAGATATAGGGCGTGTTTGTTTTAGCTTTAAAAAACTGGATTTTTTTTTTTTGTATTTTTAAAAATTGATTTTATAAAACCGTTTTTTAAAATATTATAAGTTTTTTATATTTTTTTTTAATTGTAAGACTAATTTTGATATCATATAACATAAACATACATTATTGAAGATCAAACCATAGTCGAAATCTTAATTTAAAAAAAAATTTGTATCTCAAAAATGATTTTTTTGAAAAACTATTTGAAATAGCTTCAAAATTAAGTGATTTTTTAAAATTTTGCTATATAAAATTTTTTTTCGGTAAAATGTTGATATATTTAAAATAACATTTTAAAAACAATTATTCAAACCAAATTTTCATTTGAACCTTTTATAAAAAATTTCTTTGTACATTTTTTTTTCACAAAATTTTATTACACTATAAAAATCATTTAAAAAAAAACAAAACAAACGGATTCATAATAGTATAGTGTCAAAAGTTTGAGCTTATAAACTCAAGAGATAAAGTTTAAATCTTTTCGATAATCTTTGTAAAATGGTCATTAATTAGTTTCATTTTAATTATTATTAACTTCTCCAATCACTTTTATTTCAAAATTATACATAGCAATTAAATTGTCAATGAAATATTATTAATCATATAATATGAGTTTAATATAACATTTATTTATCATATCTTAAAAGTTAAGTCAGCTCTGTATTTAATAAATTTAAAATATTATAGTATTATTCAACTTTAATTTTATAGGACACTAGCGTTCAGTGCCCGTCTGTCTGCTTTTTTAATGCACACACGTAAAAATATAAAATACAATTTTTTATTTAATATGAATTTAAATATTTAAATGGAAGTTAGTAAGTTATGTGAAAGATGATAGTTATAATTCAATGGAAGTTATCGTGAAAGTTACAAATTTTAAAATAAGGGCAAAATGGGTAGAAAAAAAGTTACACCAAATTTTAAAATATTATAAGTTTTTTATAGATTTTTTTTAATTGTAAGACTAATTTTGATATCATATAACATAAACATACATTATTGAAGATCAAAACATAGTCGAAATCTTAATTTAAAAAAAAAATTGTATCTCAAAAATGATTTTTTTGAAAAACTATTTAAAATAGCTTCAAAATTAAGTGATTTTTTGAAATTTTGCTATCTAAAATTTTTTTTCGGTAAAATGTTGATATATTTAAAATAACATTTTAAAAACAATTATTCAAACCAAATTTTCATTTGAACCTTTTATGAAAAATTTATTTGTACATTTTTTTTCCACAAAATTTTATTACACTATAAAAATCATTTAAAAAAAAAACAAAACAAACGGATTCATAATAGTACAGTGTCAAAAGTTTGAGCTTATAAACTCAAGAGATAAAGTTTAAATCTTTTCGATAATCTTTGTAAAATGGTCATTAATTAGTTTCATTTTAATTATTATTAACTTCTCCAATCACTTTTATTTCAACAAAATTATACATAGCAATTAAATTGTCAATGAAATATTATTAATCATATAATATGAGTTTAATATAACATTTATTTATCATATCTTAAAAGTTAAGTCAGCTCTGTATTCAATAAATTTAAAATATTATAGTATTATTCAACTTTAATTTTATAGGACACTAGTCCAGACGGGCACGACACACCTAAAAATATAAAAAATAATTTTTTATTTAATATTAATTTAAATATTTAAATAGAAGTTAGTAAGTTATGTGAAAGATGATTGTTATAGTTCAATGGAAGTTATCGTGAAAGTTACAAATTTTAAAATAAAGGCAAAATGGGTAGAAAAAAAGCTACACTAAATCTATGTTTTGTCTTTATATTAGTATAGAATAGATGATATACTTTAAGATTTATGCACAACATTATGTAATATATATATATATATATATATATATATATATATATATATATATATATATATATATATATATATATATATATATATATATATATATATATATATATATATAACACTAGAATATATGCATGTAAATGTTATTCTAGTAGTAGTAAAATATTCAGACTGTGTATATAGTTTCTATGGACTATATTATTAGAAGGATCAATAATATTATGTTTAACCATATTATTTGTCTATTTAGTTTAGGCAAATAGCAAAAATTTTCTATTTTAAAATTAAATAGTTTTGATATCTCTCTCATATTTTTGTATTGAAAATTAATAAAAATCAAAATTTTAATAACGTGTCATTTAAAAAATATGACAAAAAATTATATAAAAATTATAGGGAAATTTTAAATATATAAAATAACTTACGTGCAATTAAAAAAATAAATGTGTCATCAATTTTCAATACAAAAATATAAAAGAGTGACCAAAATCATTTAATTTTGAGATAAAAAGATTAATATTATAAATTGTTTAAAATAAAAGGACCAAAATTATTTTTAAACTATAATATTATTACAAACATGTTGATTTTATTATTTTAGTACTATAGTACAAGTGGTGGTGCATAATGTGATTTTTTTTTAAAAATAACATTTATTCAAAACAAAAAAAAAAAAACCAAAATAACAAACTTTTCAAATATTTTACCAAAGTGACATGTTTTGCAGAATAATTAACCTCGTGACACCAAAATCATATGGCGACTCACTTACTTTTTTCCATCACACGCCATATGAAATGGCGCCTCAGTTGGAAGTCGTTTGCCATAATTTTTTAATTTCAGAGGAGGCGCCATTTGATATATTGCCTCAGTTCAATTCTTTATTTTTATTTTTTTTATTAATTATTATTTTAGTTAGGAAATTGAGAAATTAAATGAAAAAAAATGACAATAATGGCTAGAAAAATTAAATAACAATATATACAATATAAAGATGCGTATAATAGATAGGAAAAAAATTCAATGACCGACCCTATCAAAACGTCCACCAGTTCCACATGCTGGTACATTTGCGCGGCGTCGAGGTCTACCACGATTTTGTTGAGGTGTATGTGGCCTTTGCATGTTGACATGTGGAAGAGGCATTTGTTGAGATGGTCCCGGCATATCAGACAAATTTTGAAGCATCTGTCCCCAATAGTCGGGGGTTGCCGCCAACGGCGCTTCCGTAATCCAGTTCCATGCCCATGTTTTCGTAGTTGGGACGGGGGGTTGGGTTGGGTGTGGACGGTATGGTTGGCCGAATTGGTACATTGAATCGTTTTGGAAACAATGCAATGGTTGTTCTGGGGTTTGGTAGTCAAATAGTTGGTGGGTATTTTGGTGGTAGGACGATTGTGTGTTCATTTGTGGGGGGGCTATGGTGGGTTGGGGTGAGGTCGAAAGAGTTATCAGGGCTATAGGCAGATGTGGTGTCGGTGTCGGGAGACTGGAGGTAAGGGTAAGGCTCATGTTGTTGTGATTGGGTTGGTGGCATGAAAGGGTTGCGATTCTGGAAGATTGATTGGGTAGGTATACTTGGTTGTTGGGTATAATATTGTGTTTGACGTTGGGCATGTGGGTGTGAGGAAGAAGCACGTTGGCGCGGATCAATCAGATACGTCGGCTCAGACACAAATTGTTGTGGTGTAGTAACTGACCTAAACCACATCATATATTGTTGAGTTGGTCTAGCCCCTTCCATAACAGGGTCGCCTAAGATGTGTCGATGTCGATTCTTCCAATGTTGACACATCTCATTTGCAATTTTTTTCCAAGGACCTACAACCCTATTGTGTATCCACTCTAAGTTGATGTCAGTCTCCCAAAGATGTCGGAGCGACTGGAATATCCTGATGCATTCCGAACCGCAGTTTCACCCGATCACTTTGATGCATCTCCACTGTAGTGAACCGAATGATCGGTGTTTTAGCTGTCTACACTGCAGCATCATCGGCGTTGGGCTGATAGTCGAGCATACGGCCTCTAGACAAACTACATGAACAAAAGATTTAATGAGAAAAACTGCGGTGTGGTAATTTAATAGATAAATTTATGGTAGTGTAAGAATAAATTACATCGTCCGGCCCAAAGTGATCTATAAGGTTGCGATAGACGATTATTGAGTTCCTGGGATTTCGTTGGTAATTCATTCCCGGAACTGACCACCTAAAAAGAAGTGACACAAATAAATTAGTTACAAATAAACATTTCATCAAAGTATACATGTTCGAGTTTTAAAAATAAACTTACTTGTTTGCGTAGGGGAATGTGAAGGAATTCCGGTTGATAGGAGCTAATGTTGGCATTCTAGACTAACCCCACGCTTGAAGTAGATAAGCGCAGCCATAAGAAGTACAAGTATCTTTTTTTGAATTTTTACACAGTGAACTATATAGATGGGGCAGGACAGCTGAACCCCAACTATAGTTTCACACTTTATTAATGTTGGATAACAATGGTAAATACATAATATTTACACTATTTCCAGTACTTTTTGGAAATAAAAAATGTCCAAATAAGATCATTATATAGCATCGAGTTTTAACTATCTTGTCATACTCGGTGGATTCCTCGTCTAATATAATAGATTTATATTGTTCTCTTAGGTATTTTAAATTAATACCTTGGCCTCTTGGTCGATCTTCACGTTGTGGCTGAGGTGTTTCGACACAAAGCGGGGTGTCCAACAAATCTTCTCAAAGTTGGTTGTCAACACCAACCTTGCCGTTGACGGCCTTTCCATCGATGCGTAGGCCAAGTAACATATACACATCTTGTAGTGTGACAATGCATTCACCAAAAGGAAGGTGAAATGTGTGGGTCTCTGGCCTCCAACATTCTAGCAAAGCTAGAATAAATTTGGGGTCAAGTGAGTATGATTTGATTTTTATCAAATCACCAAAGCCACATGCATTTAGGTATCCTTCTATGAATGGGTCGTGTGGTATGTAGTCATGCCCACGAAAATGAAACCTTGATACATCCTGACCAAAAATATAAATAACCATAGTTTTATATAAAAATACAACTAAGTAAGGGAAGACAAAACAAATAAAGCAAAACACTTACAAACTCTGCAATGTTTTCAATTATTCCTCTGTGATCGTTGCCCATCATGAGTAGAGACATTTTTTAGTAATTGGTATGAAGAAGATTTTGTGATGGATGAGAAGATTTTGTAATTTGAGGAGAAGAATTTGTAATAGATGAGAAGAGTTTGGGATGGATGAGAAGATTTTGTAATGTGATAAGAAGAGTTTGTAATGTGATGAACATTTATTTATAATGGTGAAATGTGATGAGAGGAGTCACATGAAAATGCATGGTGAAATGTGATGAACTTTGTGTAAGGAATCGTGTAAGTGTTCTCTTACAAGATTCTTGGTAATTGTCATACAAAGATTCTTTCAGGCATTGCATGTGAAGCCATTTAATGTCTTGTATGTGTAGTTGGTATGAATTTAGTGTAGTCTTGGAATTGTAGTCTTAGAAGACAATTATAGTAGTCATGTGAATAAGGAAGTGTAGGCATGCAGAGATTCTTGGTAAGACATCTAAGAAGTGAATAAATATTTCGTATAGTGTGCTAGAGAAATAGTTTATAGGCATGATAAAGAATAGTGTATTTTTGCACCCCATGTGAGATTCTTGGTAAGACATGTAAGTAGTGAATAAATATTTCGTATAATGTGCTAAAGAAAATAAGTGTAATTGCATGTGATAATGAACAGTGTGCAAGAGACATCTAAGAAGGTAGGCATGCAAGACATCTAAGGAAAACAAGTGTGCTTGCATGTGATAATGAACAGTGTGCTAGAGACATCTAAGAAGGTAGGCATGCAAGACATCTAAGAAGTGTGATAAAGAATAGTGTATTTTTGTACCACATTTCGTATAAAGCATACAAGACATGTGATAGTATTTAATAATAATAATAATAATAATAATAAGTATTTACAAAAAGTATTTGTAATAGTAATAAAGTCTTTGTAGTAACTTGTAAAGCATTAAATCATGGAAGTGTGGTCATGTCATGCAGAGAATCACATGAGGCATGCATTAAATCAATGGTTTTGTTTTTTACTACTTTAATGTCTTGTAAGTATAGTTGACAAGACTTTAGTGTACTCTTAGAAGTGTAGTCTTGCAAGACTATTAGTGTAGGCATGTGAGAATCTTGTAGGCATGCAAGATAATATGGTAGTTTGTAGCTATGATAAGAAGTGTGCATAAATTACAAGACATGTGAATAAATATTTCGTATCAAGCATACAAGGTTTTATATATTATTGATGAGAAAAAGTTTATAATAGTAATAATAGCAATAATAATAAGTATTACTTTAAGACATTAGTGTCTTGGCTTTTATCACTTTAAGACTTTATGTGGTTTTGAAGATATAAATGAGACAAGACAATTGCATGGAATGTGATAAGAAGATATAAATGAGACATGACAATTGCATGGAAGAAGAAGTGCAATGATAATTGAGACAAAACAATAATATATTCCAACTATATGCCTATTAATACACTAGAGATATACGTTTTATTATCACATCATTTAGTTACATATTCTTCCAAACACTAAAAATTGTAAACCAAATCTTCCTAACACGAGTTAGTAACGTATTTGTTATGGCTCAAACACCATAATACATGATCAGTGCACATCTCAATGGTGAGATATTTGAATGTCCCATAACCGGTTTCAATTTTAGAAATACGGAAGTTACTAGGTTTTTAATTGACAAAAGATCAAATATTTTACATTGAAAGCCTGATTAGAAAAGATATTACAGTGTGGTCCAGTTGGCCAAATCATCTACAAGAATTCTGTGTTTTTTGGCGGGCACGATCAATGCAATTTTTTCAAGTTAAAGATTCGGGACGATGAAGATGTGCGTAATATGTTTCTCAGTCATGAGTATTCTAGATTCAATGATATTGAGCTATATATTACGTTACAACAACAACAATTGTCTCAACAACTTGATTCTTCTCAAGTTTTTTACGAATCTGACAACGAACAAGTTGAAGTCGATGTCGTTGACGAAGAAGAAGAAGAAGAAGCTGAGGTCATTGTTGATGATATGGTAAACAACGAGGAAGACATATTACCAACCAGTCATGTTTATTGCCCACCTCAACACATGACAAGTCTCAACTTAGGAGAAGACGAACCATCAACGGATATTTTTTACAATCCGTACATGCAAGTAGAAGGAGTATTAAAAGAGGGAGACAATTTTCGTACAAAAGAAGATTGTGTCCAGCTATAAAACAATATCACATGGACTTATCAGAATATTATAGAGTCGATCGAACGAATCAAACTCTGTATAAAATCTATTGCTGTAACGAGGTGTGCCCGTTTAGATTAACAACATCTTTCCGAAAGAGAAGCGATCCATGGAAGATAGGGTCAATGGGTCCAGAGCACACTTGTATAATCACGAATCCAATGCAGGATCATCGCAAGCTCGGCTCTCAGTTGATATGCAATGAAATTCTATCAATCATTAGCGACAACCCTTCTTTGAAGGTGAGTACCATAATCGCACATATGGTTCAAAGATACAACTATACTCCTTTGTACAGGAAATCGTGGATAACTAGGACTAAGGCGGTTGAAACGGTGTTCGGAAATTAGGAGGAGTCTTACAAAGAACTTCCAAAATACCTGGTGGCACTTAAACAATATGCTTCAGGGACTGTTGCCATCTTGGAGACATTGCCGGCGTATACGCCAGACGAGACTTGTGTTAGTGGAAATGACATTTTCCATAGACTCTTCAAGGCGTTTGAACCATGTATCAAAGAATTTGCGTATTGTAAACCTATCATTCAAATTGATAGAACATGGTTGTACGGGAAATATAAGGGCATGCTACTCATGGTCGTGGCACAGGATGGCAACAACAATATTTTTCCAATAGCCTTTGTTAGACGATGGCTTGGATCTAGAAGGAGAGGTTGAATAGATCCCACAATTTATTACACGCTAATGGTGTTCCAAAAGGTGTTTTAAAAAATTATTACAGAAGCAACCACTGAATCACTCGTCTACAACGAACCACTACCGAAAAGATCAGATATGCGTAAAGCCGCTCGGAATGATACGACGGAAGAGAAAAATAGATGAATCAACACGAACACAATGCAATCAACCAAATTTTATTTACTTGAAATTTATCCAATTACCAACAAGATATAATGACAAACTTTAATCACAAAGTGCTTTAGAACTTGAGCTTACTCAATTTATCAAACACTTGGTGTGCGCGGCACCCCAAGTGTGAATTTCTAAGTAATGTGAATGTAGAGCTGATTCCAAATACAATCCAAGGGATTGTATCATTTTTACAAATTACTTTCTCAGCTCTATATTACACTATATCAAAAAATTTCGATCAATTGATATTTCACAAGTCCGATTACTATCAAAACGCAAAAGAGAAGGGAAAGAGAGAACAAACACGATTTGTTTAGGCAGTTCCCCTACCGTCCTCGCTAAGGGTACCTCTGCCCCCAATTCCGAACATGGAATTGATATATATATATATATATATATATATATATATATATATATATTTCTGTTTGCAATTTTTTGTACAAGAGAAAACTGAACAATCAAACCCTTAAACATCTTTGATGTCGATGCAAAGTCTTCTCTCCCCTTGATTCAAGATGAATCAAGTGTCTCGAATTTGGTTGAACAAATCACCGTCTCACGCTACTAGATTGAAAGAACCCACAACTCTTCAATCACCTTCACTCGGTCGATTTCGATCTTCCACAATTCGATCCCAAATCTTTCTCGTACGATCCTTCGACAGCTGCTACTAGATTGAACCAAACACACCGTTCTTCAATTACCTTCGCACGACTGAATCCTTGTAGAGAAATGATTTGTGCAAAAACCCCCAAGATCACCCAGATTCTTGGAGGACAAAACTTGAGGTTTTATTCAAGAAACACCTAATGATTCTCAACCCAGCACAAAGGATACAACACACCTAAGTCTGAACGTTATCACTTCGAACAATGCACGACACTAACAAAAATGGTTATGTGTAGTTGTTAGAGGACACAAGGTTGAAGATGAAGATGAAGAGAAAAATCAGTATCTATTTTCACGTTTCTTGTTTTTATGAAATGAGAGGAACTGGTCGTGACTTTGCGTAATGGTCGGATTACTGCTGCAAGTATACAACTTATCGCGTAGTCTTAAAAAGGTTGTCGAACCCACAGGGACTAATAATCAACCTAGAGTGATCGATTATTGCGGTGTAAAGCTAAGGCTAGATTTGGCAGTAAAAGAAATTTGGTTATTAACGGGATTTGAAAAACAACAATAAAGACGAGACCGGAGAATGATTTTCGTGCTCCTTGGGACTCCGTAAGATCCAAGTGTTAACAAAGGTCTCGAGATTGGTCTGAAGGATATACAAGTTTAAAGGCTCGACCTCACGCTCTCGAGGTCTTAACCAAGCCACGCCTAATGACCACAAGATTTTGCTCTCGCTCGCTCGGTAGTTAAGAGGTGCTTTTTGAAAACTAACATAAACTAAATGAGGCCCTAAAGCGCTCTCGTAACATTTAGGCTCAATGTGCGATGCCTATTATCCGGCGATTACCTCACGCTCTCGCTCTATTGGACACGCCTTGGTGTGTTTCTCACTCTCGTGACGAAACACTGTTAAACAACCCCTCGCTCTCACGACGAGGCTGCCTAAATTCAGATTAGATACCAAAACCAGAATTTTAAAAACAAAAGTTAAACACCGAAGGTCCTACAGAGTCCCGTCGGAACGACGGTCCTCAATCTACGCACTCAAAGCAATTCTACTCAGACATAATTAAATCTAACACTAATGCATTAACATTTTTGAATTTTAAAACATACATATTGGTTGGTTCTTAATTAAGATCAGATTTACACTTTGATGGTGAAAAAAATTATAAAGCATAAAAGTAAGATTAAATAATGCAGTAAAATAAACGAATTGTAAATAACCTGAAATGCGAAGTAATTAAACGGAAAATGAAACTTGTATTAAATAGTTGATCCAAGCGTACATCAGCAACAATAGAAATGAAATGTACAGCAGATGTATCAATCTCTCGAGGTGAGTGATCGATACTATGGCAAACGATATAAGTGGTTAGGATAATGAAAACCGGGCAGCGCTTCCGCAAGGTTCTTGGATCCCCCCAATGCAGACCTCTGATGCTCTATATATAGGAATAATTTGGCTCCAAGCAGTTGAATTCGAAATTTGAAAACTAAACTTGTAACTGCCAGAACTGCATCAAGAAAACTGCTCCCGCGCATAATGGTGGTCGCCTTAGGCCAAACGGCGGTCGCCTTTCCTTTAAACCTTTTAATTTCCCCCCTTTCTGCTATAGCGAGCACCATTCAGTTGAACTGGGGGGAATGGCGAACGCCTTTCATCTGGAAGGAGCGGAATCGTACAATTTCTCCATTTTCTTATCTTTTGAGCTCGATTCTTAGTCTTTTCTTCTATGGAGCTGATATAGGACCTGTAAATGGAAAAGAAACGAAAACATAAGCAAAAAATACACGAAATGACAATGACTCGATAAAAATACGATAAAACATGCACGAATTTAATCGAAATAAATGATACGGAATCGAGTCATCAAACTCCCCCACACTAAGACTTTTGCTTGTCCTCAAGCAAACTCCCAATGTAATAAAACAGTAAGCATTATGTTTCGAATCTTAGGCACGACAAAAACAATCTAAGCACAAGGTTGCTAGGCTACAGTGAAATGGATAGGTACTGAATAGTGAAAATAAGGATACCGTAATGACACGAATCCACAGAAGCGGACGAAAACTCCCTTCCTATGCAATACCAATTCAAATCATGAAATTATACCTAGACCTATATCCTTCATCTTACTTCACCTCTTTTTCATTCGAGTGCAATCACATTAAGCCCATTATCCTTTGTACTTACATGGTAAGCGAACCTGTTAGTGTTCATGATCTCTTATTCAACAATTTTTTTTTATTTTTTACATTTTATGCTTTCTTTTTGCTTACGAATTTCAAGAGTCTGAACCTTTAGGCTAAATGGTCGGGTGAGGACTACCTAACTTAGCGGGAAGATGTCTTTCATTCGTATTTTCTATAAAAATCACATAAATCAACTTTTCAGATCACACATATTTGTATCGGCTCGTTACGTAGTTTGTACACACGGATGGTGCTGACTGCTAGAATAAACTAATCAAGAGGTTACTTCTAAGAAACTAGGTATAAGGTCATGGCATAATGTCTATTTAAATCAATATCACATATTTAGGGAATCTAAGGTGTAGGAACGGTATCAATATTTTCAAAACTTTCCCAAGTCCGCCTACCTAGCCTAAATCAAAGAATGAAACAACCTATACTATACGCGTCATGCCTTTGAGTCTAAACAAAAAATTTGAAATTTGGGGTCAAATAAGGGAGTTATTAGACACAGAAAAAACGTAAAGTAAAAACGACTCAAACGTGCATGTGACTCGATAATGAAAAAAAAACAAACTAAACTAGAAAGCAAGAAATAAATAAAAGCAATAAACGGATCCTCCCCCACACTTAAACTATACATTGTCCTCAATGTCTTAATCTAAGGTGAAAGAATGAGCGATAGAACCTGGATACGATCAATGATATCGAGCACGCCCTCCACGAAGGCGTCTATCCTGCCTGATGGCTGGGTTGTCCTGGGGCACATACTGGACACAATCTGTAATTCAGTTTACCTCCCTGCGCAGTCCCACCATCTCTGAGACAATATCTCTCAAATCCGCCTCAGCCCTGACCATAAACTTGTACTGCCTCCTCTCTAACTCCTACATCTGCACATCATGTGCGGCCTCTCTGTGTGCTGCCTAAGCTCTAACAGAACTTCATCCAATGATGAACGAATACCTGCAAAATTAGAAAAAGGTGCGGTGTGTGCTTGGGTGCTAGACCCAGGTATGTCAGTGGTATGGTTATGCATGCGGGGCTGCTCAGAATGCTGCCCCATGATTTCACGGTAGTGCCTTTCATCGCTCTCTGCGTCTAAATCACGGGCTCCTAGATCAAATAGGTAATTGGCGCTTCGACGCACATTAATACGCTCAGCATTTGGCAATGAAAAACCTCGAAACTCGTGTGTCTGGACCATAAAGTGATACTTGTTACTATGCAAACTCTTGACAAGCTACGCATTACGACAAAAGTCAATGTCAGCATAGAGACAAGGTATACTCTCCTCGTTCTCTAAATCGGCCTCTAAGTCTAAACAGATAGCAATGGTAGTAATGATACCGCCTATACATATGGAACCGCCGACTCTGTTTGCTACACTAATAAAGTGGGCAAGAAGGAACGGTGTAGGGTTCACACGGGTTTGGAAAAGTGCACAGTGGATAAAGAACAAATCCTTAGAATTTACGTTTTCTGGGTTTTCACAGCCGAAGATGGTGGAGGCGAGGGTGCAGTGGAAATAACGAATAACATGGTTATGGATGGTTGTGGCTTTCAAGCCCTCCCATTTGGTGGCTCTTGTGTTGGTTATTTAATTCCAAAATTGGAAGGCTCCTTCCTCCCAGTCACTGTCCAAGAGTGCTTGAGTCGCAAGACCCTAACCGGTAGTAAAACCAAAGTATTCAGCTATCTGCTCATTGTCATACCCTAAATTTTGATCACTAAGATTTTCCATCATTGGGCAAATCATCATCACAATATGGGTAAACCATCATACCTCATCAGTCTCCCCAAAGATGGGTGAGCATTCACTACTATAAAAAATTAGGGTTTCAAGCCCTCTCTGAGCCTTAGACAAAGGATCAATCAAGAATTGCCATGATCTTCAACTTGTCTAGCCTCTCAAACATCCCCAATGGATCAAGAGGACTCCCACTTCAAGAATCAAGCACAATGTTGCAGCATTCCAAGTGGATTAAGCCTTAAGATCGACGGTGTCACCAAATTAGGGTTTTGGTCGACCAGAACCTCCAGGTGGAAATTTTCCTCTGGGCATGAGCCAATGCTTCAAATCATAACCTAAGATGCTCCAAGGGACATCATAAACCCAATCATCAAGTCAATTTTGCCTCAGGGGATGCATTCATAAAAAAATCAGGAATTAGGGTTTCTTGACCTAATTCACCCCTAAGTTGACTTTTGGGACAAAACATGAGCCAAGACCTCAAGAGAGGACTTGAGGGTCTCTAACACACTACATTGATCCATTTGCAACAACGGATTGATCCAAGAAGCTTGATTCACAAGTTTTAAATTCATCAGAACAACAATTAGGGTTTCGCGCGAAAAGTCAACTGTGCCTTTGACTTTTGACCAGGACATGCTCCCAAACCCTAGGACATGATCCAATACACCCTATGACACCTATGAAGTCAACCCATAAAGTTTGATTTAGGTCAAGGACTTGATTTCATAGAGGATCGCACCGTTTGGAATTCATCTGACAAAAAGTCAACTGTTCACAAAAGTCAACTTTGACTTTTTGAGATTTTTCACAATTATGGTTCTTTGACCCTAAAATGATGTTAATGTATGATTGGAATCATCACTCATCAAGAAAAATTAAGAAAAGTGGGATAACTTGTAAAAGGGGTAACCATAAAAACTTAGAAATTTTCTAAGTTATGGAACAAAGTGGCTAGGGTACCAACTTTGGAAGATCATAACTCCTAAACCACAAGGCCATTTTTCCCCATCCAAAGCTGGATTTGTAGCCCTCATGACCCTCTACAAAAGCTTCAACTACACCTCATTCTAATTCATCATGGATTTTGAGTTATGGAATGATCAAAATGGCCTAAAACATGAAATGTCATTTTTTCCAACACTTAGTGAAATTTTCACTAAGTCAGAATCTGCCTTCACTTTTTTCCAAATGTAGGGGCATTTTTCACTTGGATCCAAAAAGTATCAAAACCATTTATGATCAAACAGTTGTTGTATCATATAAGGGCTTTCCAAAATGGCCAAGAACTCCATCAAATTCCACTTGAGCCATGAGATATGACAATGCCAATATGCCTTGCTGCAAACTGTCATGGCAAGGCAGATTTTGGAGTTTTGCTCGATTTGCCCAAATTTTGCAAAGGGCAAGCAACTCTATCCATCTGAACACCTCAAGGGGGGAGCAAGAAGGAACCAACTCTGATCCCAAGCCTCCCAAGTCTTTGAAATCAAAAATAGCATGCCAAATCTAGAAGTACCTAAAAGAGGGACAAGACTCCAATTTTGGATTTGAGCATTTAATGGATGCACAAGGTGACATGGACTGAGCCATTCCCAATTGAATTCAGTCAGGACTTATCCAATACCAAGGGGACCAGCAGTCTGTGCCCTAACCTCTAGTCAATGGCTAGAGGAGACTTGGATTCTCATTGCTCAACATTGGCCAAACCTATGCAGCAGTTGCCATTCACTATTCCTTGCAAAACAAACTTGCTCTATTATAAATAGAGCTCAATTGTGATCAGTTTGAGTACACCAAAGCCATCAAACAGATGCTTTCCTCAAAATCTCTTCTTTCACTCCAAAATTGCCTTCCAAAGCAAGTCACTATCGGGTTTTGAGTTTGAGAGCTATTCCAACCAAACCAATCACACATACACCTCATAAACATCATATAGAAGTAATCCAAACACTCACATAACATCTGGAACACCAAAATCACAAAATCACTAGCCAACTGCTCAAGCCTTTAACAGATTTGCAGTTGAGGTGCCAAATCAAGTTCCAGCTCAATTCAATCCACTCCAAGCATCCATACACACTCCATAGCACCTAGGGAAGCTGTCCATATCCTTGGAACCAAGCTGCAACACCTCTAACACAAAACACGATCACCAGCTGCAAGAGGTAAGCATGAGCTCTTCTAACTCTATGATCCATGCATTTTTTGTTGCACAATAATTTGGCCATATGTTCATAATCATGCATGGAGTGTTTTCACTCAATCAATTGCTTTGTTTGAATCGTGTATGGAATTTCTGAACCTTCATGCAAATTTTAGGGTTCTTGAGGTTTCTCTTTGATTTCTTATTCCATGCTTAAAATAAATGAAATTAAAGACCATAGACATGATCGTGAGGTGAAAACGAGCAAATTGATATGTTGATTGCATGATATAATCAAGTATTCAGTGAAATTGGATAGAAAATGAAAATCTACAGAAACAGAGGGTGGTGCGTGTTCTTGCCCTTGTTCTTGGCGCCTTTTTTGAAAATTTGAAAATTTGAATTTTGTGATTTTATTTAATTGATTCAAAAACTATATTCTCTCTGAGTTTTAATGATTTTGAGTTGATTCTTTTTTTAATAATTCACAAAAATGTAAAAAATTTTATTTTCCCAAAAAATCCCAAAAATATTATTTATTTCATATACTTTATATTTTTGTAAAGAATTAATATTTTAATTGTTTTTGACATTTAAAATATTTTTTCCTTCTTGATTTTTCAAATTTTAGTGATTTCCAAACATTTTGTAGATCAAAACCTGATTTTTGAAACATTAATCCAAGATCACAATTTGTTTTCCACATGTTAAACAATTTTGGTCATTTTAATTGAATTTTTTATTCAATTAAAATACATTTTGAAAACAAATTAGGGTTTTTGATTAATTCAACCCTCAACAAAATTTTTCAAACTTTTTGGACCTCTAATAGAGTGTAAGACCCAATCCCTTGAAAACCAAAACTTTTTGGGCCTCAGTAATTGTATAAGACCCACTGTGTTTGAAAACCTCAGCGCGATCACCATTTTTCAAACAAATAATCATCTGGGCCTACCCTCCTGTTATAAGCCTCATTCCTTTTCTTTAAAACTTTTTGGGCCTCTTGGTAGAGTGTAAGACTCAACCATTTTTGAAAACCAAAATAATTTGGGCCTCAGTGTATTGTATAAGTCCCGATACCATCAAAAAGTTCGGCGCGATCGTCGCCTTTTTAACAAAAAACCAAATGGGCCTCTCCTTGAGCTGTAAGCCCCATCACTTGTACAAAAATCAATCATTGGGCCTCTAATAGAGTGTAAGATCCAATCCCCTTTTAACCAAAACAATTTTGGGCCTCAGACATTGTATAAGTCCCTCTGCGTTAAAAGAAAATATCGGCGCTATCGTTATTTCAAAACAAAACCTTGGGCCTCTCCTTGAGCTGTAAGCCCCACCACTTGTATAAAAATAAACCTTTGGGCCTCCTGAGAGAGTGTAAGACCCATCCCTTTGTACAGAAAACCTTTTTGGGCCTCAGTCAATTGTATAAGTCCCTCTGTACAAATTCAAAACAACAGTGCAATCACTGATAAAACCTTGGGCCTCTCCTTGAGCTGTAAGCCCCAACAATTCTTTTCAAAGTACTTTCTCCTTTGATTTATAATATAATATTGTTATCAAAGCTTTCTTTGTTGAACAACTAACCAAACAGCATGGAAGCTCTACAACCGAGTAAGTGTTTACCCACTTTCTTTATCCGCTTTCATATATATAACTGTATTGTGGGGCTGCTCACTGTAAGTCTTCTTTCACAAACTCTTATATACCTGTCAAATATCCACTGTGTAATACTAATATAGTTATTTAGAGTTTTCCCCGGCAACTACGTCTAGCACTAGGTAAAGCCCTGTTGGTCACTCTTAAATACAAACAAAACTAGATCCCCATAGGATTACCAGACACAGTCTTCCCTCCTCTTGGGGTTAAACAATATGGAGACGCGAAAGGCAGCATTCTCAGTGAACCCTTACTCAGACTGTCACCCTTAGAAATTGTCAAAGAAACTCTACTCCCCAGAGTTGATCTATTCTCCGTGAATAGCATCTCTTGAGTTTCTTCCAAATTCTCAAACTTTCCTGGCTTGATCTATTCTCAATGAATAGCATGTCTTGAACTTCTCGGGGTTTGGAGACCCACAGGCTTCCTAAAAGCATCCCCGCCTCCTCTTGGGCATTGTACAAGGACCCTTCGGCTTCTTAAAAGCTCTCATGCCTTCTCTTGGGCTTAGTAGAAGGACCCAGAGACCTCTACAGGTATAGGAACAGAACCTAGTCATCAATTTGCTAGAGTTGTCTTTCTGAGTCAAGTATCAGACCTGTTAATGGGTTGACCTTCATCCCTTAACATACCAGCCTTCTCTTGGGCATTATACAAAGATTATTCACTACCTGAGAATCGATTTCTCAAAACACCCGTAGACTTGGACAGTCTCAATACCCTTTGGATTTCCCCTTTCCTTAAAGAACAGGAAATAACCCTGATCCTCCAATCAGTACCAAAGCACAACAATACCTTTAATCGTTCCCTTCATAAGAACTGATTTTCTCTTTTATCCAACATACTGGACCTGTCACTAAACTGAAACAATCACCAACGGATAGCCTCCTCTTAGGCTTTGTATAATGATCCTTTCCTCAGGAAAGTTAGCCTCCTCTTGGACTTTGTACAAATGGTTCTTCCCAGCGGAGCTAACCTTTTAGCCTCCATCTCGGGCTTTGTACGAGATACTAAAACACTCTCTTGTTGAGTATAAAAGACTCTCTTGTTGAGTTAATCTCCTTTTAGCCTCCATCTCGGGCTTCGTACGAGATACTTAAAACACTCTCTTGTTGAGTATAATGGACTCTCTTATTGAGTCAAACCCTTTTAGCCTCTATCTTGGGCTTTGTACGAGACAACAAATCACTTTCTTGTTGAGTATAAAAGACTCTCTTGTTGAGTCAAACCCCTTTTAGCCTCCATCTCGGGCTTCGTACGAGATAAAAATCACTCTCTTGTTGAGTATAAAAGACTCTCTTGTTGAGTCAAACCCATTTCAGCCTCCATCTCGGGCTTCGTACGAGATAAAAATTACTCTCTTGTTGAGTATAAAAGACTCTCTTGTTGAGTCAATCACCCTTTTAGCCTCTGTCTTGGGCTTCATACAAGACACATATAAAACACTCTCTTGTTGAGTATAAAAGACTCTCTTGTAGAGTCAATCCCTTTTAGCCTCCGTCTTGGGCTTCGTACAAGACACGTGCAAAAAGACTCTCTTGTTAAGTCAACCCTTTTAGCCTCTCTCTCGGGCTACGAGACACATAAAAACACCCTTTTGTTGGGTCAATAGCCTCCTCTTAGGCTTTGTATAAAGAAAACCCCTGGTGAGTCAATCAACCTCCTAGCATCAAAGATGTGCCTTGTTTATAGCATACAAACATCAACAATTCCCCTTTAGAGATGACAAATTCTCTCTAAAGTCAAAACCCTTTAGCTTCACATCTTGGGCTTCGAACAAGATACAAATAGACCCTTCAGCTTCACATATTTGGCTTTGAACAAGATACAAACCACCTTTAGCTTCACGTCTTGGGCTTTGAACAAGACACCAAAACAACCTTTCCTCCCATAGAATAGGAGGAACTATGATCGCTCTGATTTCCCTATTTCGTCAAACGGGAATACGTAGGCATAAGATTGAAAAATATTAGCGAGCACACTAATCAAAAACCCAAAATCCCATACCTTCACACATCAATCAAAAAGCATCAGTCCTAACATCCTACCAATAGTCTAAACACCGTGTTCTCAAGCGAAATAACCAAAGATTGGGCCCCACTTCCACATAGCATTTGTAACCTAACAGACCGCTGTTCAAACTCAGTATGCAAGCAGGGTTAATTGGAGACATCTATTTCCCTTCCTTAATCAGCTCAATAGGATAAAAAATGAATCGACCTGTAGTACCCCTAGAGCGGCAGTGCTTAAGAACCACGTCCAAAATCGCTCGCTATAGAAAAATGGCACCCACCGTGGGGCCCAATCTTTTTCTTACAAGCTTAGGTAGAAAACCCTGAGTTCATGAAGTGTCACAGAAATGGCGACTCTGCTGGGGAGTCATTGTCTGTATAGGATCATAAGACTAGAGGTCTAAGATGATTAAGACAAATATATATATACTGTTTTTCCTAATTGATATCTGTGTTTATTTTTCTGCTAATGGGAATGTGTGTGATGCCGCATGTGGAAAGATTGAGTATACACCTAAGATAGGTGATGGCAATGCGGGTAATCTTACTGGGAGTGAATTCTAGTTAAGAGCCCCCGATCGACCATCAAACTCAGTGGAGACTCCCTTTGCAGATACATTACCTATACGACTTCGGTTGTTGAAAGTAGTGTGGTCGACTGGGTTATCTGAGAAGCTGAGGTTTTTAGCAGACTTAAGCCATTTTGTAGTGCGGAAGCTATCAGATATAGTTATCACGCGATACTACCCTCATCTGAGATCACTCCAGGATACATCAGCTCGCTGGCGATCCGCTTGCTGTTGTTATCCCAGAGGGGTCAATGATTTTGCAGACAGGTACAAAAAATCACCAGTATAAACATTTGGGGGGGTAGAGCCTTGACTCCATGACACCGACCCTTTGACCCCATGTTTTTTCTATGTTTTTGTGTGCTGCATTCATACATTCATTTAAAAAACATTCAAACAAAGAAAATCTTCTCTTCTAGTCTCTCTTTTTCAAATTAGACTAAGACAATGATTGCAAATGTCAGAGAGAAAGGAGATTGTGCTAATGGATTTTGGTAGAAGGAAAACTCATAAGTACACCTTCAAGGTTCCAACGTTAGAGGATTTGAGAGGTTTGGCGAGGATGATCACCAACCACGAGGCTTTCAGAGCCAAGTATGGAGGACTGATGTCCTTATTAAGGGTCCACGTAATTGAAGGAATCCTGTCCACGTTAATCCAGTTCTATGATCCGGTCTATCACTGCTTCACATTCCCGGACTATCAGCTTGCACCAACACTGGAGGAGTATTCTCACCTGACTGATTTACATATCACTGATCAGGCTCCTTTTTCTGGACTGGAAGAAATTCCAAAGGATCAGACCATTGCAAGAGCAATTTATTTGGACGAGTCAGAAGTCAGGACTCACATGACCACTAAGGGTGGAATCCAGGGTTTTCCAGCCCAGTTTTTGACAAAGAAAGCCCTGTACTTTGCCAGTATAGGGAACGTGGCCGCTTTCGAGAGCATCTTTGTTTTGCTCACCTACGGGTTATTTTTGTTTCCCAACATCGATAACTTTGTAGATATCAACGGCACTAAGATTTTCCTGATTGGAAACAATGTGCCGACCTTACTCGCAGATGCGTATCATTCGGCACACTTAAGGAATTTATACAGCGGAGGAATGATCACGTGTTGTGTACCCTTTCTTTACAAATGGTTCACTTCCCATTTTCCCAAGTCTGCTGCATTTTGGGATCAAAAGAATACTTTACGTTGGTCACAGAGAGTCATGTCTCTTACCAACTCGGACATCGATTGGTACAATCGAATCTATGATGGGATCAGAATCATTGACCGTTGTGGAAATTTCCCAAATGTACCCCTTATAGGAACTAAGGGAGGAATCAACTATCATCCGGTGTTAGTTCGTCGTCAATTTGGATACCCGATGAGGCATGTCCCGCGCAGTGCTCATCTGGAAGGTCTTTTCTTCAAGGAAGGAGAAAATGACAGGGCACTAAAGACAGAAATAGTGCACGCTTGGAAACACGTTCATAGGAAAGGACGAGAGTCTCTAGGAAAACCAGACTGTGTCTCGGTGGAGCCTTATCTCCACTGGGTACAAACTAGAGCTCTCAAGTTGAGGATACCTTACCCTTGCCAGGAAGTTCTTCCATTAAGGGACTCTGCCCTTTACTTCATGTCTGAGACGGAAAAACTTCAAGTTACTCTCAGCAAAGTTCAACAGGAGAAGAGGTCTTGGAGGAACAAGTATCGTATTCTCAATGTGGAATGTAAGAAAATACAACAACTGTTAAGAGAAAAAGATGCTCTGATTGAGATTTTAGAGCAACATACTATAGAGAATCAGGATGACCAAAGAAATTTGCTCGCTCCTTTCACTTGGCAAAGGAATGACAACCCGACAACGGCCCAAGAGCCCCGGTCAAAGAAGAGGAAAGCACCAGAACCAGCACTTGAGCTCTCCTCAGAGATGACTCAGGATCCATTAGTTTAGGTTTCCTTTTCCAGCACTTTGAAATCTACTGTATTTCCATTTCCGCAATCCTTTGAATTCAATAAAACGGGGTTTCCCCACTGTTTGATATTTGCAATCTAATTGTCGAAGTTTACTTTGAATAAACAAAAAATAATTAATAATCATTGCATTCATCATTCTCATAAACGCATTCTTCTTACCTACGAATCTCACGTTTGCATCTCGATTCTAGAGTCAAACTGTCACATTCGTACGATACTCGGGCCAATCGTTAGAAAAAGATGGATGATCTCGAGGAAGAGAACAGAGAGTTGAGGGAAGAGATTGACACTCTGAAAGAAAATCTGAGAAAGCTTCATAACGACATGCAAGCTCTAGTAGAAGCTCAGATGCAACAACAAAGGACTGTGATCTCAGAGATCACATCGACGCCCATAGTGGAGAAGTATGATCCTAGGTACAAAATGCTAAAAGATCGTCCCTGGGGCATACCTATCAACTATATCCCGGAAGGATATGTTCTGCCGATCAATGAGGATCAGGGAATCGCAGCAGGAGCTGCTGGGCCTGAAGGTTACAGACTTCGGGAAAGCGAAGATGCCAGGGGCATGACAACAACTCCTGAAGGTTACAAACTTCGGGAGGCACCGAGAGTCTCGACCATAATGACTATACCACCACCCGTGGTACACACTGTCCCGGAAGGATAGATTCCACAGATATATTCTGGTGGGAATGACATCATGTTCGACAGAATGAATGAGTTCCAGGAACAGTTCCTGGAAATGCAGAAATAACTGCAAGCCCTTCGCGGTCAGGATTTATTTGGAAAAGACGCCGCGGACATCTGCTTGGTCCCTAATGTGAAAGTTCTGCACAAGTTCCAAGTGCCCGACTTTGAAAAATACAAGGGTAACTCTTGCCCTCAGAGTCACTTGGTGATGTACGCTCGGAGAATGTCAGCTCAGACAAAGAACCAGGAGCTGCTCATTCACTACTTTCAGGATAGTTTAACCGGTGCCGCATTAAAGTGGTACATGGGGTTAAACCGCGCCACGATAGGTACATTCAGAGTTCTTGGCGCTGCCTTCATTCAACAATATAAATACAATTTGGACATGGCACCGGACAGAGATCAACTTAGATCGATGTCACAAAAGGACAAGGAAACCTTTAAGGAGTACGCTCAGAGATGCCGTGAAATTGCCGCCCAGATTTGTCCACCTCTTGAGGAAAAAGAGATGACAAAGATCTTCTTAAAGACCTTAAGCTCATTTTACTACGACAGAATGGTTACCAGTACGCCCAGTGACTTCACTGAGATGGTGGGCATGGGAGTTCGTCTTGAGGAAGCCGTCCGAGAAGGACGTTTAGTTAAAGACGCTGGATCATCAAGTAGTACAAAATGATACGGTAGTGCTCTCCCTAAGAAAAAAGAGCAAGATATTGGGAATATCTCTCTCGGAAAGCAAAGGCGACGTTATCAACCAGTAGCAGCTGTAACTCCTTTTATGAACCTCGCGCCTATTCCTACGTATTAACCTCAGGTTGCGCAGAGCCAACCTAATCAACAACAACTTCAACAAAGGACACAACAGCCTCTTCAGCAGGCTCGTCCTCCATATAACAACAACCGTACAATGCGACCACCAGGGTTCGACCCTATAACCATCTTGTACGCTGAGCTATTTCCGTTACTACTGGTCAAGGGGCACGTTCAAGCTAAGTCTCCTCTTACAATACCGGAAAATCCACCTTTCTGGTTCAAAGCGGATCAGACTTGCCCTTACCATCAAGGAGGACCAGGGCATAACATAGAAAACTGTCTCAGTTTCAAATCCGACGTACAAAAGCTTGTTAGGAGCGGGGTTTTATCTTTCAAAGATACGAATCCGAATGTTCTCACGAACCCACTGCCTCAACACGAGAAAGTTGCAGTCAATTTGATAGAGGGAGAGTCTAACAACACCTATCAAATTCATGATGTACTCTTGTTAAGGGCCAACTTGGTCAAGATGCATTGTAGACAGAGCGGGTATGGCCATGTGCCACCTCATAATTATCACCAGTGTGATATATGCTCTAAGAACAATCAAGAATGTTCTGTGGTGCAATCAGCTCTATAAGAACAATTGGATCTCAGGTGGATCCAAGAGCATCGAGTTCGTGGAGTCAACATGACCTATACGAACTCCAACATCATTCAGAATCACGACATCCATGCAATTAATGTCAACTTGGTGGCAATGCACTCAAGGCAAAGCCAGTATCATAATCTGCCACGACACGATTATAATTCCTGTCTGACTTGCTCGGTAAACAAACAGGGATGCTCTTTTGTACAAGAAACCCTTCAGCGTCAGATGGATCTTGGATGGATCCAGGACTATCATGATAGGAATCTTTATCAGATCAACATGATTCAAATATTTGATATTCGTCTGATGAATACCAGCTTGGTGGAGTTACATGCCAGGCAGGTCCAGCTCGGTTTTCTCACTTCGCATAATTATCAGAAGTGCAAAGGATGTTGTGAGAGTAACCAAGGGTGCGCTCTTGTTCAAAGAACTTTACAACACTTGTTAAACCACTGGTGGCTTCCAATCTATCTGGATGAAGACACGTGACAAATCAGTGTGCTTAATGGAAACCCTACTCGGCGTCAAAATCAAGATGTCCGATCTATGGAAACAAACCTGGTAAGGTTGCACTGCATTCAAAGCGGGCGTGTCCAGGTGCCACCACACAACTATGAACACTGTAGAGTCTGCTTGGAGAATAACCAAGGATGCTACCTCGTGTGAGCAGCTCTTCAAGGTCAGTTGGACCGCAAAGAGATTCAACAATATTCAGCTTCGGGGTCCGTTGACTGGACGCCGGACTACTTCGTTGATCAGATCAGAGACGTGGTTGTAATCTCTGACCCTGAGAGGAACAAGGATGTTTGTACCATCATCCCTCTAGTGGACGAATCAAAGGTTCTTAGCCAGGAACTGATTGAAGTTACTTACGACAGTTAGAAAAATCAGAAGGCTCCTGAAGTTATCTATGTATCGGGACCAATACCGTATGAATCAGCTAAGGCAATCCCTTACAGACACGGTGCAACAATAATTGAGAATGGAAAGGAAAGTCCATTACCCTCCATCGTGAATATTGCAGACATCAGTCGAGTAACACGGAGCGGTCGAATCTTCAACCGAGGAGTTGGAGAACCTAACAAAGAAAAGGAACTTTCGACAGAAGCTCCTGATCCACCAGTCGGTCAATCTAGTAACCCTGACCTTTCGAAAAATAATGATGAGATGATGAAGCTCATCCAAAGGAGTGAATACAACATTGTTGATTAACTGTTACAGACTCCTTCAAAGATCTCAGTGCTATCACTTTTACTCAGTTTCGAAGCCCACAGGGAGGCTCTACAGAAAGTCTTAGAGCAGACCTTCATGGAACAGGATGTGTCAATACGACAGTTCGATAGCATCATCTCTAACATCACTTCCTGCAACAACTTAGGATTCAGTGATGAGGATTTGCCAGAGGGGGGCAAAAGTCACAACATGGCGCTCAATATCACAGTTAACTGCCAGGACGATGCTTTAGCCAGCGTACTGGTAGACATATGATCGGCCATCAACGTTATGCCGAAGTCCACTCTAATGCGACTATCATTCAAAGGATCCCCGATGAGGGGCAGTGAGGTCATCGTCAAAGCTTTTGATGGATCTCGGAAAGCAGTTATTGGCAAAGTCGACCTTCTCATAACTATTGGTCCTCACACTTTCCTAATCACTTTCCAGGTCATGGACGTCTGAGCAGCGTACAACTGTTTATTAGTAAGACCTTGGATACACCAGGCCGGTACAGTCACTTCGACGCTGCACCAAAAACTGAAGTTCGTCAAGAACGATCAACTCGTCACGGTCTGTGGAGAACAAGCCTTGCTCGTGAGTAACTTGTCATCGTCTACTTGTGTAGAACCCGAGGAGGCTGTTGGGACTCAGTTCCAAGCACTTTCGGTGAGCAATGAGAATCAATCAGAGAAAGGAACCTCTATTTTCTCATATAAGGACGCCCTCGAGGCAGTTGAAAGTAACAATACAAAAGGATGGGGACAACTTGTTATTCCTACCGATAACAAAACAAAGAAGGGTCTTGGTTTTTCTGCAACCTGCACCCAGACAGCTGCCAACGATGAAAGTCTTCATCCCATTCAGGACTTCTTCCATAGTGGAGGTTTCCTTCACCCAATGCCTCAAACAGTCCATACTATCAACGAGGAGGATTCCTCTGATATGGATGAGGAATGGAAGTCCTATCTTAACGAGGACGGTTATATCTCTCAAGAAGAGGTGCCTACGCCATTTTGCTATCTCGCATAGAGTCCAAGATTTATACCGAGGTCAGACGTCGAAATGATATATGAAGATTGTGATCCGGAAGGATGTCGTGCTCCACCAAATTCATTAGAGGAAGACACTCTGATGAAGGACAACTTTAACCACGACTATTATGGCCAAATGGATGGTCTGCCTATTTGGCAACCGTACCCAGGAAACTCAGAGCAAGAAAATTAGTCGAACAATGAAAATCAGCTGAGCATCATTAAAAAGAATACCTGCATCCCCACCATGTCATTGGATCATTACTCAGGTCATTCAGAAAGTATCCCGTACGACGATGAATTAGCAAAGCTTGCCAGACTAGAATTCATCAACTATGCATTTCCCGAGGTCAACGTCATCGAGAGAGATGACTCCTCCAGTTCCAAAGAAGTGTGGGACACCTTGGGACAACCAAGTGGAAAATACGACTTCTTGGTCAAATACACCGCTCTTGAGAGCTCTCGTATCAGGCTCGAAGACATCCAGCCAATTGGATGGGGAGATTTTCCCGAGAGCACAAACACTCTGCAAAATGCAACAGAGGAATCCTCCTACGACAACTCTGCCTGGGAGATAGATTCCAATGATCCTGCTCCACCAGAAATCAACGTTATTTCTGAAGTTAAATCAAGGAAAGTACCAGAATTTGTGATTCACCAAGGAGTTCGCCGCCAATGGGTTGCTGTCGATGTTCCGAAGATTGTTCATAAGTCAAAGTAATTGCCATCTTTAACCTTTCACCCTGCCTAGGTGAAACAGATGTTTTGATAGGGCTCGCTTTATGTAAATTTCCCTCTTCGCTTCGCCCAAAGCGATAGAGTTTTGTTTTATAGGGCTGTAGTTTCAAGAATCGACTTGTTCATTAATAAAATAACGTCGTTCTATAATTTCCGCATTAATTATTGTTTTCTCTTTTCGCTTTTCTCAAAAAATGGTAATCCTAAAATACAATTCAAGATAAACAAGCAGTTTTTCAAAAAAAAAAATACACTGCATACACTTGCATTCTCTCTATCTCTTCTAAACACAAATCATCACGTCATGCAGATTGCTTGTTTTAAACCCCGTTGAAACATACGATCCGATGCCTTCTCCCGACTTTGAGTTCCCGATATTTGGGGTTGAAGAAGAAGCTGACAACAAAATTCTAGAAGAGATCTCCCGATTACTCCCACAGGAGGAAAGGTCCATTGAACCTTACAAAGAGCCATTGGAAACAGTAAACTTGGGCTCAGAGGAAGAGAGAAAAGAAGTCAGGATTGGGGCATTGCTCAGTCCAACTGCCAAAGAGAGTTTGACAAAGCTTCTCAAAGAATTTCCCGATGTATTTGCTTGGTCATATCAGGACATGCCAGGGTTGGATACCAGCATCGTGGAACATCACTTACCGTTGAAATCGGAATGTCCGCCAGTAAAACTGAGGTTGAGACGGACTCACCCGGACATGGCCATCAAAATCAAAGAGGAGGTACAGAAACAGATTGACGCGGGTTTCCTCGCTACGTCTGAATACCCTCAATGGTTAGCCAACACCGTACCAGTTCCAAAAAAGGACGGCAAGGTCCAAATGTGTGTAGATTACAGGGATCTAAACAAGGCTAGTCCAAAGGACGACTTTCCTTTGCCACACATTGACATGCTGGTAGATAGTACAACAAAGTTCAAGGTTTTCTCCTTCATGGAGGGATTCTCGGGCTATAATCAGATCAAAATGGCGCCGAAATACATGGAGAAAACTTTGTTCATTACCCTATAGGGTACCTTTTGTTACAAGGTAATGCCATTTGGTTTGAAGAACATTGGGGCAACCTATCAAAGGGCCATGACTACTCTGTTTCATGACATGATACACAAGGAAATAGAGGTATATGTCGATGACATGATTGCCAAATCTAAAACGGAAGAGGGGCATGTGACCCATCTGTTAAAACTATTTGAGCGGTTGAGAAAGTACAAACTCCGCTTGAATCCCAACAAGTGCACCTTCGGTGTCCGTTCAGGGAAACTTTTAGGGTTCATCGTCAGCCAGAAAGGAATTGAGGTTGATCCTGACAAGGTCAAGGCCATTCAAGAAATGCCTTCTCCGAAAACTGAAAAACAAGTCAGAGGCTTCTGGGACGTTTGAACTACATCTCTAGATTCATACTCCTCGTGACCGCGACTTGTGCTTCGATTTTCAAATTACTCAAAAAGAACCAGGACTGCGTTTGGACAGAAGATTGCCAAACCGCCTTCGACAGTATCAAGGGATACCTGTTGAATCCGTCGATTCTATCACCTCCAGTGGAAGGAAGACCACTGATCATATACTTAACAGTCTTGGAAGACTCCATGGGCTGTGTACTTGGCCAACAAGGCGAAACCAAACAGAAAGAGTCTGCCATCTACTATTTAAGCAAGAAATTCACCGACTGTGAAACTCGATACACTATGCTCGAGAAAACTTGCTGTGCTCTAGCTTGGGCAACCAAACGTCTTCGTCAGTACATGATCCATCACACTACTTGGTTGGTCTCCGAAATGGATCTAATCAAGTATGTATTCGAAAAGCCTACTCTCACGGGAAGGATTGCCCATTGGCAGATGTTGTTATCAGAATACGACATAGAGTACCATGCTCAAAAAGCCGTTAAGGGGAGTATTTTAGTCGATCATTTGGCTCATCAACCAATTGACGATCAAGAATCAATCGGGTTTGACTTCCCAGAAGAAGATGTCATGTATCTAAAATGAAAGATTGTGATGAACCGCTACCCAGTGAAGGGCCAGAAGCAGGTTCCTAGTGGGGACTTATCTTTGACGGAGCTGTCAATCATTATGGAAACGGAATTAGGGAAATCATCATAACACCTCAGGGTACCCACATTCCTTTCACAGCCAGACTTACGTTCAAATGTACAAACAACGAGGCCGAATACGAAGCCTGTATTATGGGTCTCAAGGAAGCAATTGATTTAAGGATCAAGAACTTGGACGTATATGGCGATTCAGCCCTGGTTATCCATCAGATCAAAGGAGATTGGAACACGTACCAATCAGGACTGATTCCTTACAAAGATTATGCAAGGAGGTTGCTACCCTTCTTCAACAGAGTTGAGTTTCATCACATCCCTCGTGATGAGAATCACATGGCTGATGCATTAGCCACTCTCTCTTCCATGATTAGTTTAGGTCAATGGAACGACCTACCTAAGATCGGCATCATGTGCCTTGAAAGGCCCGGTTACATCTTCGCGATTGAAGCAGTCATAGACGACAAACCTTGGTATCACGATATCAAATGCTTCCTTCAGAAACAAGAGTACCCACCTGGGGCACTAAGAAAAGATAGGAAAACTCTCAAAAGACTAGCAGGCAGCTTCTTCCTAAGCGGTGATACACTCTATAAAAGAAACTTTGACATGGTCTTGCTCCGATGCGTAGACAGACCAGAAGCAGACATGCTGATAAAAGAAATTCACGAAGGATCCTTTGGCACTCATGCCAATGGACACACAATGGCGAGAAAAATTTTCAGAGCAGGTTACTACTGGTTGACAATGGAATCCGACTGCTACAAGTACATGAGGAGGTGTCACAAGTGTCAGATATACTCTGACAAAATTCATGTACCGCCAACACATCTCAAAGTTCTCTCTTCCCCATGGCCTTTTTCCATATGGGGACTCAACATGATTGGTATGATTGAACCTAAGGCTTCAAACGGACATCGGTTCATCCTGGTAGCCATTGACTATTTCACCAAGTGGGTCGAAGCAGCGTCATACGCCAATGTAACCCGACAAGTCGTGGTCCGATTCGTCAAAAACAATATCATCTACCGTTATGGTGTTCCGAGCCAGATCATTACTGATAATGGATCCAACTTGAATAATAAGATGATGAAAGAGTTGTGTGCTGAGTTCAAGATCGAACACCATAACTCATCTCCCTACCGACCCAAGATGAACGGAGCGGTAGAAGCGGCTAACAAGAACATCAAGAAAATTGTTCAGAAGATGGTTGTAACCTACAAAGACTGGCACGAGATGCTACCCTTTGCTCTGCACGGTTATTGAACATCTGTCAGCACTTCAACAGGGCAACCCCTTTCTCTCTAGTATATGGCATGGAAGCAATGCTCCCCATAGAAGTAGAGATCCCATAAATCCGGGTATTGATGGAAGCTAAGCTAACAGAGGCTGAATGGTGTCAAAGTCGACACGACGAACTATAACTGATCGAAGAGAAACGAATCACGACACTATACCATGGTCAGTTGTATCAACAAAGATTGAAGAAGGCGTTCGACAAAAAGGTTCGACATCGCGTCTTCAGGAAAGGAGACCTTGTGCTAAAAAAGATACAATCATTTCTCACTGATTCTCGGGGCAAATGGACTCCGAATTACGACGGCCCCTATGTGGTCAAGAAAGCTTTCTCAGGCGGCGCCTTGAGACTTGCAACCATGGACAGAGAGGAATTTTCCTACCCCACGAATGTTGATGTAGTCAAGAAATACTTCTCCTAAAAAAAATGTCTCGGTGGATTGAAAACCCGGAAGGGCGGTCCAGGCAAAAATTAGAGACATGATAAAAAATCATCCCGGTGGATTGGAAACATCACAATACAATCCAGGAAAAAGTTAGGGATAATGGCAAGTAACTATGTTCAACAAAGGGGCAAGTCCCTCAACAGTAGTTACACCATCCATCAGAAAACTCCAGTCAAGGTCATCTTCGACAGAAGCTCAGGATGCCCATAATTCAAAGTTGGTAGAAGGATAGTGGTCGTCATGTTTCAACGTAGCCCTTTCCCTTAAATTACCATTTTCTAAACTTTGTAAATACTCTATGGAATCACGCGCTTGGCTGATTTCCATCCTATCAATAAAATTTGAGCCCTTGTGCTTTTGTTTGCAATTCTTATTTGTTTTAGCTTTATAGAACGACATTTTAACATGACTAATGATTCTTGAAATAAAACAAAAATGAATTTACTTGTTAAAAGTTTTTCTGCTTTTAAAATAAAGATGGCAATTTCTTTTGACTGTTGAACATCGAAAGAATGTCGGTCGTTTCTCCAGAAGTAATCGAGCTTCAAAGTGCAGAATCAAAGTACTCCTTCTAAACCAGTGCGCCTGAATGAAGGATCAGCTGTGTCAGATGCGACTTTCCCATCTGACACCCTCGGCAGAGTTCTTACCTCCTAAGCCCAACCAATGTTGTTCCCCGCAGGGACTATTTCTCCTAAGCAAGGCAGAATTGCTATCTTGAACCAGCGGTACTTCTTCGTCCCCAGCAGTGGCCGAGTAGCCAGTCATGTTCATCCACTAGTCTGTATATCGCGTCAGTTTTGTCAGCATATACATACATACATCATGCATTATTGATTTACATTCACATTCATTATTGCATGACTATCACTCTAGTTGGTCTTATCCCTTAGTAATAGAAGTCCTCTCGATCGAGTTGTCAGTTCTTTCCTTGTTAGGAAATGTTGCGTTTGAACAATCTCTCCTCCAGTTTATTTCTGGATTAGAATTGGCCCTTGACCACTTTGATAACTTGAACCTCTGAAGAACCCGAGAACTTTCGACAAACAATACTCTTCGCCAGTGAAGATGATATCTTCGCTTTCCCAGATTAAGGAAAATCCCCAGAGAAAGCCTCTTAATCAGAGATTCAACAATATAGCAGTTTTTCTCCGGAAAAATCCGCTGACGAAAAGGTCATCAGCACCTCAAAATTGGATCACATCATATGGCATTTCTCTGGAAGATCCCGAGAAAAGTATGATGTAATACCCCAAGCAGAAGTAGTCTCTCAAGAGACTCGTTTCCCCCCCCCCCCCCAATAGAGTCGACAAATGGCATCTCCAACAGAGAAGTTTGTACACCTCTACAACTCAGACGATTGGGTTCCCCAACAACTCTGACATCAAAATTTTTCCCATCAAATGGCATCTTCCCAGGAAAATTCGGCGAGAAGTTTGAGGAAAATCGCTACGCATAGCGTCACTTGTCAAAAATGTTTATTGACAAAAGAAACTGAGACCAGTTCCTTGGTAGGAAACCAGGATCGAGGGGAAGTTTGTATCAGAAACTAAGACCAGTTCCTTGGTAGGAAACCAGGATCGAGGGGAAGTTTACTTCAGAAACTAAGACCGGTTCCTTGGTAAGAAACCAGGATCGAGGGGAAGTTTATATCAGAAACATAGACCAGTTCCTTGGTAGGAAACCAGGATCGAGGAGAAGTTTATTTCAGAAACTTAGACCAGTTCCTTGGTAAGAAACCAGGATCGAGGATAAGTTCATTTCAGCAACTAAGACCAGTTCCTTGGTAGGAAACCAGGATCGAGGGAAAGTTTATTTCAGAAACTGAGACCAGTTCCTTGGTTGAAGACCAGGATCGAGGGGAAGCTTACCTTTTCTAAGCATCGTTCCTTAGCAAAAGAAGATGGATGGGCAAGCTACCATTCATAACCGCCATCAAAATTTCGGGTATTCCGATATTTAATCCTCTTGCACCCCGAATGTCCGAATACCTTCGCCATTCACACCTTCGGGTCCAAGAAGATTAAATAGGGGCATCTGTCATACCCAAAATTTTGACCACTAAGATTTCCCATCATTGGGAAAATCATCATCACAATATGGGTAAACCATCATACCTCACCAGTCTCCCCAAAGATGGGTGAGCATTCACTACTATAAAAAATTAGGGTTTCAAGCCCTTTCTGAGCCTTAGACAAAGGATCAATCAAGAATTGACATGATCTTCAACTTTTCTAGCCTCTCAAACATCCCCAATGGATCAAGAGGACTCCCACTTCAAGAATCAAGCACAATGTTGCAGCATTCCAAGTGGATTAAGCCTTAAGATCGACAGTGTCCCCAAATTAGGGTTTTGGTCGACCAGAGCCTCCAGGTGGAAATTTTCCTCTGGGCATGAGCCAATGCTTCAAAGCATAACCTAAGATGCTCCAAGGGACATCATAAACCTAATCATCAAGTCAATTTTGCCTCAGGGGATGCATTCATAAAAAATCAGGAATTAGGGTTTCTTGACCTAATTCACCCCTAAGTTGACTTTTGGGACAAAACATGAGACAAGACCTCAAGAGAGGATTCGAGGGTCTCTAACACACTACATTAATCCATTTGCAACAACGGATTGATCCAAGAAGGTTGATTCACAAGTTTCAAATTCATCAGAACCACAATTAGGGTTTCGCAGGAAAAGTCAACTGTGCCTTTGACTTTTGACCAGGACATGCTCCCAAACCCTAGGACATGATCCAATACACCCTATGACACCTGTGAAATCAATCTATCAAGTTTGATTTAGGTCAAGGACTAGATTTCATAAAGGATCACACAGTTTGGAATTCATCTGACAAAAAGTCAACTGTGCACAAAAGTCAACTTTGACTTTTTGAGATTTTTCACAATTATGGTTCTTTGACCCTAAAATGATGTTAATGTATGATTTGAATCATCATTCATCAAGAAAAATCAAGAAAAGTGGGATAACTTGTAAAAGGGGTAACCATAAAAACTTAGAAAATTTCTAAGTTATGGAACAAAGTGGCTAGGGTACCAACTTTGGAGGGTCATAACTCCTAAACCACAAGGCCATTTTCCCCCATCCAAAGCTGGATTTGTAGCCCTCATGGCCCTCTACAAAAGCTTCAACTACACCTCATTCAATTCATCATGGATTTTGAGTTATGGAATGATCAAAATGGCTGAAAACATGAAATGTCATTTTTTCCAACACTTAGTGAAATTTTCACTAAGTCACAATCTGCCTTCACTTTTTTCCAAATGTAGGGGCATTTTTCACTTGGATCCAAAAAGTATCAAAACCAATTATGATCAAACAGTTGTTTTATCATATAAGGGCTTTCCAAATGGCCAAGAACTCCATCAAATTCCACTTGAGCCATGAGATATGACAATGCCAATATGCCTTGCTGCAAACTGTCATGGCAAGGCAGATTTTGGAGTTTTGCTCGATTTGCCCAAATTTTACAAAGGGCAAGCAACTCTATCCATCTGAACACCTCAAGGGGGGACCAAGGAGGAACCAACTCTGATCCCAAGCCTCCCAAGTCTTTGGAACCAAAAATAGCATGCCAAACCTAGAAATACCTAAAAGAGGGACAAGACCCCAATTTTGGATTGGAGCATTTAAAGGATGCACCAAGGTGGCATGGACTGAGCCATTCCCAACTGAATTCAGTCAGGACTTATCCAAGACCAAGGGGACCAGCAGCCTGTGCCCTAACCTCTAGTCAATGGCTAGAGGAGACTTGGATTCTCATTGCTCAACATTGGCCAAACCTATGCAGCAGTTGCCATTCACTATTCCTTGCAAAACAAACTTGCTCTACTATAAATAGAGATCAATTGTGACCAGTTTGAGTACACCAAAGCCATCAAACAGATGCTTTTCTCAAAATCTCTTCTTTCACTCCAAAATTGCCTTCCAAAGCAAGTCACTATCGGGTTTTGAGTTTGAGAGCTATTCCAACCAAACCAATCACACACACACCTCATAAACATCATATAGAAGTGATCCAAACACTCACATAACATCTGGAACACCAAAATCACAAAATCACTAGCCAACAGCTCAAGCCTTTGACAGATTTGTAGTTGAGGTGCCAAATCAAGTTCCAACTCAATTCAATCCACTCCAAGCATCCATACGCACTCCATAGCGCTTAGGGAAGCTGTCCATATCCTTGGAACCAAGATGTAACACCTCTAACACAAAACACGATCACCAGCTGCAAGAGGTAAGCATGAGCTCTTCTAACTCTATGATCCATGCATTTTTTGCTGCACAATAATTTGGCCATATGTTCATAATCATGCAAGGAGTGTTTTCCCTCAATCAATTGCTTTGTTTGAATCGTGTATGGAATTTCTGAACCTTCATGCAAATTTTAGGGTTCTTGAGGTTTCTCTTTGATTTCTTATTCCATGCTTAAAATAAATGAAATTAAAGACCATAGACATGATCGTGAGGTGAAAACGAGCAAATTGATATGTAGATTGCATGATATAATCAAGTATTCAGTGAGATTGGATAGAAAATGAAAATCTGCAGAAACAGAGGGTGGCGCGTGTTCTTGCCCTTGTTCTTGGCGCCTTTTTTTGAAAATTTGAATATTTGAATTTTGTGATTTTATTTAATTGATTCAAAAATTAATTTCTCTCTGAGTTTTAATGATTTTGAGTTGATTCTTTTTTTAATAATTCACAAAAATGTTAAAATATTTTATTTTCCCAAAAAATCCCAAAAATATTATTTATTTCATATACTTGATATTTTTGTAAAGAATTAATATTTTAATTATTTTTTACATTTAAAATATTTTTTCCTTCTTGATTTTTCAAATTTTAGTGATTTCCAAACATTTTGTAGATCAAAACTTGATTTTTGAAACATTAATCTAAGATCACAATTTGTTTTCCACATGTTAAACAATTTTGGTCATTTTAATTGAATTTGTTATTCAATTAAAATACATTTTGAAAACAAATTTAGGTTTTTGATTAATTCAACCCTCAACAAAACTTTTCAAACTTTTTGGGCCTCTAATAGAGAGTAAGACCCAATCCCTTGAAAACCAAAACTTTTTGGGCCTCAGTAATTGTATAAGACCCACTGTGTTTGCAAACCTCGGCGCGGTCGCCATTTTTCAAACAAATAATCATGTGGGCCTACCCTCGTGTTATAAGCCCCATTCCTTTTCTTTAAAACTTGTTGGGCCTCTTGGTAGTGTTTAAGACCCAACCCTTTTTGAAAACCAAAATAATTTGGGCCTCAATGTATTATATAAGTCCATATACCATCAAAAAGTTCGGCGCGATCGTTTCCTTTTTAACAAAAAAACCAAATGGGTTTCTCCTTGAGCTGTAAGCCCCATCACTTGTACAAAAATCAATCATTGGGCCTCTAATAGAGTGTAAGACCCAATCCCCTTTTAACCAAAACAATTTTGGGCCTCAGACATTGTATAAGTCCCTCTGCGTTAAAAGAAAATCTCGGCGCTATCGCCATTTCAAAACAAAACCTTGGGCCTCTCCTTGAGCTGTAAGCCCCACCACTTGTATAAAAATAAACCTTTGGGCCTCCTGAGAGAGTGTAAGGCCTATCCCTTTGTACAAAAAACCTTTTTGGGCCTCAGTCACTTGTATAAGTCCCTCTGTACAAATTCAAAACAACAGTGCAATCACTGATAAAACCTTGGGCCTCTCCTTGAGCTGTAAGCCCTAACAATTCTTTTCAAAGCACGTTCTCCTTTGATTTATAATATAATATTGTTATCAAAGCTTTCTTTGTTGAACAACTAACCAAACAACATGGAAGCTCTACAACCGAGTAAGTGTTTACCCGCTTTCTTTATCGGCTTTCATATATATAACTGTATTGTGGGACTGCTCACTGTAAGTATTCTTTCACAAACTCTCATATACCTGTCAAATATCCCCTGTGTGATACTAGTATAGTTATTTAGAGTTTTCCCCGGCAACTACGTCTAGCACTAGGTAAAGCCCTGTTGGTCACTCTTAAATACAAACAAAACTAGATCCCCATAGGATTACCAGACACAGTATTCCCTCCTCTTGGGGTTAAACAATATGGAGACGTGAAAGGAAGCATTCTCGGTGAACCCTTTCTCAGACTATCACCCTTAGAAATTGTCAAAGAAACTCTACTCCCCAGAGTTGATCTATTCTCCGTGAATAGCATCTCTTGAGTTTCTTCCAAATTCTTGAACTTTCCTGGCTTGATCTATTCTCAATGAATAGTATGTCTTGAACTTCTCGGGGTTTGGGGACCCACAGGCTTCCTAAAAGCATCCCCGCCTCCTCTTGGGCGTTGTACAAGGACCCTTCGGCTTCTTAGAAGCTCTCATGCCTTCTCTTGGGCTTATTACAAGGACCTAGAGACCTCTGCAGGTATAGAAACAGAACCTAGTCATCAATTTGCTAGAGCTGTCTTTTTGAGTCAAGTATCAGACCTGTTAATGGGTTGACCTTCATCCCTTAACCTACCAGCCTTCTCTTGGGCATTATACAAAGATTATTCACTACCTGAGAATCGATTTCTCAAAACACCCGTAGACTTGGACAGTCTCAATACCCTTTAGATTTCCCATCTCCTTAAATAATAGGAAATAACCCTGATCCTCTGATCAGTACCAAAGCACAACAATACCTTTAATCGTTCCCTTCATAAGAACTGATTTTCTCTTTTATCCAACATACTGGACTTGTCACTAAACTGAAATAGTCGCCAAGGGATAGCCTCCTCTTAGGCTTTGTATAATGATCCTTTCCTCAGGAAAGTTAGCCACCTCTTGGGCTTTGTACAAATGATTCTCCCCAGCAGAGCTAACCTTTTAGCCTCCATCTTGGGCTTTGTATGAGATACTAAAACACTCTCTTGTTGAGTATAAAAGACTCTCTTGTTGAGTCAATCTCCTTTTAGCCTCCATCTCGGGCTTCGTATGGGATACTAAAAACACTCTCTTGTTGAGTATAAAGGACTCTCTTGTTGAGTCAAACCCTTTTAGCCTCTATCTTGGGCTTTGTACGAGACAACAAATCACTCTCTTGTTGAGTATAAAATACTCTCTTGTTGAGTCAAACCCCTTTTAGCCTCTATCTCGGGCTTCGTACGAGATAAAAATCACTCTCTTGTTGAGTATAAAAGACTCTCTTGGTGAGTCAAACCCATTTTCAGCCTCCATCTCGGGCTTCGTACGAGATAAAAATTACTCTCTTGTTGAGTATAAAAGACTCTCTTGTTGAGTCAATCATCCTTTTAGCCTCCGTCTTGGGCTTCGTATAAGACACATATAAAACACTCTCTTGTTTAGTATAAAAGTCTCTCTTGTTGAGTCAATCCCTTTTTGCCTCCGTCTTGGGCTTCGTACAAGACACATGCAAAAAGACTCTCTTGTTGAGTCAACCCTTTTAGCCTCTCTCTCGGGCTTTGTACGAGACATATAAAAACACCCTCTTGTTGGGTCAATAGCCTCCTCTTAGGCTTTGTTAAAGAAAACCCCGGGTGAGTCAATCAACCTCCTAGCATCAAAGTTGTGCCTTGTTCATAGCATACAAACATCAACAACTCCCCTTTAGAGATGACAAATTCTCTCTAAAGTCAAAACCCTTTAGCTTCACATCTTGGGCTTCGAACAAGATACAAATAGACCCTTCAACTTCACATCTTGGGCTTTGAACAAGATACAAACCACCTTTAGCTTCACGTCTTGGGCTTTGAACAAGACACCAAAACAACCTTTCCTCCTATTCAGGAACTACGATCGCTCTGATTTCCCTGTTTCGTCAAACGGGAATACGTAGGCATAAGATTGAAAAATCTTAACGAGCACACTAATCAAAAACCCAAAATCCCATACCTTCACACATCAATCGAAAAGCATCAGTCCTAACATCCTACCAATAGTCTAAACACCGAGTTCTCAAGCGAAATAACTAAAGATTGGGCCCCACTTCCACATAGCATCTGTAACCTAACAGACCGCTGTTCAAACTCAGTATGCAAGCAGGGTTAATTGGAGACATCTATTTCCCTTCCTTAATCAGCTCAATAGGATAAAAAATGAATCAACCTGCAGTACCCCCCAGAGCGACAGTGCTTAAGAACCACGTCCAAAATCACTCGCTACACTCATGAGTGAGCGAATAATCAACGTTAAACATCCTGAAGTACCTGGTTCTAGTGGTGCGGTTAAGATCATGGACATATCGAACTGAACTAAGAAACTCATAAGTAAGTCTAACGGAAGAGGGATTAAACATGGAGCAGAAACGAGTCATACCTAAGTTCCTGAGCATCCACGAGACACTATCATAAAGACCCAAGGTGTGAAGAGTTTCGAGCTCTGGATACCTTGTGGCGTAGACTGGCCTCTTGGACACTTGGTGGAAGTTCGAATGCATGGTGGCTCCAATTTCTCCATCTGGGAACTCAATGCCCAAGTAATCTATCTCTTGGTTAGCAGCCATGGTTGTTTCTTAGGAGGATGGTGGTTGTGGAGATTTTCTGAAGTGTGTAGAGAAATGGAAAGTGGGTTGGAGAAAGGTGAATGGTAATGTGTGGTTAGGGGTGTTTAAATTGGGATTAAGTTGGTGAATATGGATGGGTGGAAGTTAATGTGGGATGATGAAGGGTTTACTAGGTAATTAAGGGGTCTAGGAACATGCAAGAGTGTCTTGATTGGGAATAAAGGAGGAAAAGGCGCGTTTCACTAAGAAAACCGCGTGTTCTGCCTATTCGAATGCACGACGAGTGCCTTTATGCATATGGCGACCGCCATTTACTCCAGGCACGCCTTTTGGTTTTTGGCTGGCAGAATGCAAATTGGTTACTAATTTTTTTTTTTTTTGGTTTCTTTTTTTTTTCTTGACAAACCTAGATTTGCTAAACATTAATAACAAGTTAAGTAAGGATTTAAAACACTGAAACAAAAACTTGCAAAGAAACTTGCATTAAACGAAACTGAAATGTATTAGAATTACGCGTCGGTATCCCGACAGTACATAGTGGAATGGAAATTAACAATTCAAACGATACGAGAAGGGGAAACACTATACATGTAAACAAACTATCCTAATAAAAACAGGGAAATAGGTGCGACTATGGATCATCCATGATGTTTTCTAAGAGAGTAGATAATTTGGAACATATGGTCCAACTCTTCGTGAACAACATCCATTAGTCTAATGAAGTCGACTCGGGGAGAGGAAATCTCATCTCGGAAGGAATCTACTTCAGCTTGGAGAGCATTAATAGCAGCAGCTACATTCAAAGGTGGTATATCAGGATCGACCTCAGAACCTTGAGTGCCCTCGGCAGACATAACGGTATCTCGGTTTTTATAAGTCTGAGGAGATTCGGGTGGAGTCAGAAACTCATTGACGACCTCCAAATCATAGAGCCAATTGTCCTTATTGTACACACTGGTCTTTTCATGGTTGGGTAAGGTGAAATTATGGACTACAACATTATCGATAAGTAACTCGAATTCAACTGGGCCAAGATTAGCAATAATGCCTCTGTTGAAACAAAAACTAATGTCCATCGGGCGAAAACCACCGAATGCAAAGGAACGATTCAGATGGTACCTCATCCCAATTGCATCAGTAATCATAGTCACCAGCCCACCTATCAAGATTGGTTCAAAGGACTCACGGGCAATACGACTGAAATTAGCAAGCAAATACGGGGCTGCATTGACAGGCTTTCCTTGGGATGCGCAGAGCATGATATATAGCTCATCCCTCGACACAGATGTAATGTTCTCTTCTTTGCCAAAGAATGTGTGAGCAAGAACCTTATGGAAATATCTCCATCCAGGATTGTGGATGCTTTCGGAGAACATAACATCAGGTTCGGCAATACCGCTTCCGGTTATGATACCCCAGAAATGTTGAAGATCATAGCTAGTGAAGGCATCAGCAGGGGTCTTGGTCACAGCATCGGGTTCATTAGGAAAACCCAATAATTCAGCAAATTCTTGATGGGTGAATCTGTACTTGTTCCCAAACAACCTGAAGGTAGCCAACCCACGACCAAAACCGAAACCACGGGTGGCATCATAATAGAGGGAGCTAAGGAACTCCAAGGTCAGGCAACGGTAAGTGCTAAATCTCTTCTCTAAGTCAAAGTGAGACCAGCCTATCTGGCTCAGAAGGAAAACAACACTGTCTCGGATGCTAAGGGTTTGCATGGCCGAGTCGTCGGGATAGATGGACAGACCAAAGTCTCTTTGAGACAAAGCCTCAAATCGACGCCTCTGGACATCGTTCCTGAAAACAACGGCACGATTTTCAAAAGTCTGCATGGTTGCTGGTCAAAGGTTTCCTAGAGAAGGGTATCCTGAAAATTGAAAAACATTACAATATTAGGGGAATAATACTATTAGCTACGTGTTAGTAAGATAAAAATAGTAATAATAATCATAATACTGATAATGATAGCAATAATAATGAGATGCAATAAACAGTGATGCATATCGTATAGATCTTATACTAAACATGCATGCAGTGTCCTAAAACTAACAAAGTAAAATAAAAACTAAAGATCGTGGTTTAGCTCCCACAGAGCACTTTGTTTAATGTCGGAAGCTCGACATTAGAATTGAAAAGGGCATCATTTGTCGGGAAGAGCAGGAAGCTTTTCCAACTTGTAATTAGTAATGAATTCCTTGTTTTCTACTAAGTGGTAGTGCTTGAGTCTCTGGCCATTCGACTTTCCTCTAATTTCAACTGCTCCACTTGGTAGGACTTTTGTAACTTCGAAAGGACCAGACCATCTAGAACGTAATTTTCCGGGAAAGAGTTTAAGCCTAGAGTTAAAGAGGAGAACTATATCTCCTTTGTTAAACTCCTTCTTTGTTATACTTTTATCATGACACTTCTTGGTTCTTTCTTTGTATATTCGGGCATTTTCATAGGCATCTAGTCTTAGTTCTTCTAATTCATGGATATCCATAATCCTTTTCTCGCCTGTTGCCTTATGATTCATATTCAGGGTTTTAATAGTCCAATAAGCTTTATGCTCAAGTTCCACAGGTAGATGGCATGACTTTCCATAAACTAGTTTGTACGGTGTGGTTCCTATGGGGGTCTTGTAGGCTGTTCTGTAAGCCCACAGAGCTTCATGAAGTTTAGTAGACCAATCCTTCCTAGAGGTTGCAACGGTTTTTTCTAAAATCTACTTGATCTCCCTATTCGACACCTCTACTTGTCCACTAGTTTGGGGGTGATAGGGTGTTGCTACTCGGTGTCGTACTCCATATTTAAGCAATAGCTTCCCAAAAACATTCGAAATGAAATGGGAACCGCCATCACTAATGACAATTCTTGGTACACCGAATCTGGGAAAGATTATGTTCTTGAAAAGTTTTACCACCACTCGTGCATCATTTGTCGGTGAATTTATCTCCTCAATCCATTTTGATACGTAATCAACTGCGACGAGTATGTATTTGTTTCCAAAAGAAGATGGAAAGGGTCCCATGAAATCAATGCCCCATACATCAAAGACTTCGACTTCCAAAATCCCCTTTTGCGGCATCTCATCGCGCCTAGAAACGTTTCCAGTGCATTGGCACCAGTCACAGTTCATAATGGCAATGTGAACGTCCTTCCAAAGGTTTGGCCAAAAGAGGTCAGATTGTAATATCTTTGCGAATGTTTTTGATGTAATGACATGTCCTCCGTATGGTGCAGCATGGCATTGGGATATGACATCCTCTATTTCTGATTCAAGGACACATCAACGAAATATTCCATCGGTGTCTCTCTTGAATAATAGGGGTTCATCCCAGTAATATTGTTAAGATCATGGAAAAATTTCTTTTTCTGTTGGTATGTTAGATATGGTGGAAGTACTTTGGCTGCTAGGTAGTTGACAAAGTCAGCATACCATGTCAATGTGGTTTTTGTATAGATTGCTTCTACTACTTCATTTGTCTCTGCATTGTTAAATAACAAGGAACATTCTATAGATTTGCTTTCCCTTCCCAACTGGGCTACCAGTCTGTCGTAAGGAAAATCATCGTTTATAGGCACTCATTCGGGCTTTAAATCTTCAATCCTAGAGAGATGATCCGCTACCACGTTTTCTGTACCTTTCTTATCCTTTATCTCTAAACTGAATTCTTGCAAAAGCAAGATCCATCTCAAGAGTCTTGGTTTGGCATCCTTTTTAGTCAATAGGTACCTAATCGCAGCGTGATCGGTGTAGATAATAATTCTTGCTCCCACTAAATAGGAATGGAATTTATCTAAGGCGAACACGACAGCTAGGAGTTCCTTTTCTGTGGTTGCATAGTTCATCTGTGCATTGTCCAAGGTCCTACTCGCGTAGTAAATAACATGAATCCTTTTATCCTCTCTTTGTCCTAAGACAGCGCCTACAGCATAGTCGCTAGCGTCGCACATTATTTCAAATGGTAAACTCCATTTAGGTGGTTGCATAATTGGTGCGGTAATAAGAGCATTCTTCATATGTTCAAATGCTTTCAGGCATTCTTCATCGAATATAAATCCAGCTTCTTTCATCAGTAGTCCAGTCAAGGGTTTTGTAATCTTAGAGAAGTCTTTAATGAATCGTCGGTAAAAACTGGCATGTCCTAAAAAGCTTCGTACTTCTCTAACTGTTTTTGGTGGTTGAAGGTTTTCTATGATTTCTATCTTTGCTTTGTCTGCTTCAATACCTCTATCGGATACTACATGTCCAAGAACTATACCTTGTCGCACCATGAAATGACACTTCTCCCAATTTAACACAAGGTTCACTTTAACGCATCGTTCAAGCACCAATTCAAGGTTTGACAGACAGTGTTCGAAACTTCCCCCACATACAGAGAAATCGTCCATAAAGACTTCCATTATGTCATCTATGAAATCAGCAAAGATCGACATCATGCATCTCTGAAAATGTTGCGGGAGCATTACACAGTCCAAATGGCATTCGACGATAGGCAAATGTGCCATAGGGGCAGGTAAATGTGGTCTTCTCTTGGTCATCAGGATGAATAGGTATTTGGAGAAATCCTGAGTATCCGTCTAAGTAACAAAAATATGAATGTTTGGCTAGCCGTTCAAGCATTTGGTCTATGAAGGTGTTAACCCTCATTTTCGACGCTAGGAAAATCAAAGCTATTTTAAGTTAAAAAACTATGTTCAACGTAAAGAAGGCTTCGACCCAGTTTTGGTGAAGCCTGAGTCGAATAGAGGTTTTAGGAACCTCAAAAAATGGCTTAGTGTTGGGAGATGCTTCGACCGTGAGAATGTTGAAACGCGCGTTGCAGTTATCACATTAAGGCTGGAGGGAAAATCTCAAATGTTTAAATTTCAAAAGGATCAGTTGTTGAACGTGGGAACAGTTGAAGCCAAGGAGAAGGCGCCAAGAGGACACGTTTGAAGCCATAACCACCACTTAGTAGTTATTTTTAGCACTATAAATAGGAGTTAGTTCTATGTAATAGAGGTGTTCATATTTTTGTACAAGTTACTCAAAGAAATTCAAAGTACCCGCGTGTAGAGAAACGAGTTCGTGAGAATGTACGTAATGTAACACCACTTTCTTTGATCAATGCAATTTATCTTCATCATGTTTAGGATTCAGCCATTTACTTTCCATGCCTTTACAATTTCTTGAACTTTATCTTCCATGCCAAATTTACTTTCAAAGTCATTTAAACTTTCTGCATTTACCTTCGACTGCACTTTTACATTCAAGCATTTAATCTTCAAGCATTTACTTTTCAAGGTCTTTTATTTTCAAGAACGTGGAGTTCACCTTTAATTCATTGCAGTTATTTTCAAAGTCCTTTATTTTTCCTGCATTTACCTTCGACAGCACTTTTATCATTCCAGCCTTTACTTTTCAAGAACGTGGAGTTTGTCGTATTTTACTTTCAAGAGTCTTTACATTTTTGCATTTTATCTTTGAAGCCATTTATTCCCTTGCTATTTACATTCGACAGTCATTTACTTTCTTGCACTTTTTACATTCAAGAACGTGGAGTTCAAGCACTTTTACTTTGCTGCAATTTACCTTTATGCATTTTGTACCAATTTAAGCCTTTACTTTCAAAGTTTTTTTATTTATTGTCATCTCCTTTCGACGCCTTTGATTTCTGCATCCTTTATTTACAACCCTTTAAATTTCAAGCCTTTACTTTACCTTAGTCGAACGCGGAGTTCAGTTAGATTTTTATTTCAGCATTGTCGAACGTGGAGTTCAATTTACATTCTCTTTATTTTTCATTTGTCATTTACATTTTTCTCTCAAATTTAGCACATGTCCTAGGATTTGTGTGGTCAATCCTGCAGGTTAGTCAGTTTTGTTTAAGATTGATAGACCAGAGGTTGTTTACCAAAATTCACAGTAAACAAATTGGCATGCCCAGTGGGACCCAATGCTAAGTTTTATACCTTTTGTTAACGTTATCTTTCTTGGTGAAGAAATACTTTCGTTGTATGTTATTGAGAAGTGGAAAGTTAGCCACAACAAACGAAGGAATACCAAAGAGAAGATACACTAAGAGAATGGCAACTAATGCTAACTAGCAAGTTGATCCTCAAGGGAGTATTTCAAACACTCAGTCAAGTAGCAGTATGGGGTCTCAAAGCACACCATCACCAGTGTCTTTGGCAGGAGGATAGGCGTCATCTCCATTAGTAGTGTCTGAACCAGGATCAACATACACAAAAGCATATACTCAACTTGTGTTACAATACATAGGACCACAAAGTCCTAATTCACCAACACCCCCTGGAGGAAATTCAATGTACAAGCATGTCCCTCCTCCAGGTTTTCCACATCTAGGGTCAAGGAGTCAACCCTATGGTATGCCTACATCAATGATGCAAAATCTGCAGAATGCTCCACCTGTATTTTCAGAGACTGTAGTGTCTTCGCCATTACAAGGATCAAAATCAGGAGGTCGAAACAACCAGAGTATAGGTGTTGGTTACTCTGTTCAAGCGCCTAGTCTTACAAATACATCCATAAATCATTTGAGACAGCAGATGGATGAAAGTAACATGCAAATGGTGCATACGTTGTCTCAGACAATGGGAGAAGTTTTTCAACCCTTGATTCAAAATACGACTCAAACTAACCAACAATTGGCTGCAGAATTGGCACGCATGGCTGATTTTATGGGAGTACCAGCGGTGGATCGAAGAGCAACTGTTGTCGAAGATATCCCAAGACGTCATCCACGTCATGGACCTGAGGTGAACTTGGAAGATCAAGAGATGATAGATCATTTTAGAGTCGAACCACCAAGAAACCAGATGCCAATCCAGATGGAGGAAGAGCCAGTAGTGATGGTGAACAGGAACCAAAATGCTGATCAATTACTTAGACAGGTTCGACATCGAAATCAAGCAGAAGAAAATAATCTTGCAGCCATGGTTGAAAGGATAATGACCAGAAATTGCATGAATCTTGGCTTCACAAGGCCAAATTATACTTCGCCTATAGTGGATTATATTCTCCAAGCATAATTGCCCCCTAGGACGAAGGTCCCAAAGTTCAGCAAGTTTTCAGGAGATACTACTGAATCTACCGTCAAACATGTGGCTAGATATTTGATTGAGGCATGCGAAATTGCAGCTGACGAAAGCCTCAGAATCAAATACTTCCCAAGTTCCCTTACAAAGAATGCCTTCACATGGTTTACCACTTTGCCCCCAAATTCCATATACAATTGGACCCAACTAGAACGCTTGTTTCATGAACAGTTCTACATGGGGCAAACTAAGATTAGTTTGAAAGAATTGGCTAGCATCAAACGCAAAGTTACTGAGCCAATAGATGATTACTTGAATAGGTTTCGACTTCTTAAAGCCAGGTGCTTTACACAAGTGCCAGAACATGAGTTGGTCGAAATGGCTGCTGGGGGTCTGGATTATTCCATTAGGAAGAAATTAGACACCTAATATCTTAGAGATATGGTCCAGTTGGCTGATAGGGTTCGACAACTAGAAAGGCTGAAAGAAGAAAAGGCTAAATTCAGCAGGGGTAAAAAAGTAGCCTTTGTCGAATGTAATGAAGATGTGGAGAATTTGTATGATGAAACATCTTACTTCGACGAAAATGAGGTTGATGTTGCTGAGTTAAAGCAAGGTCCACCTTATGCCTGCAAATTATTAGCTCCTTCAAATGGGAAAAATCCTGTCGAATCTAACGAAAAATTTCCTAAGAAAACATACATTTTCGACGTCACTATATGTGACGAAATTTTTGATTTGTTAGTTAAAGATGGGAAAATGATAGTGCCTGCTGGTGTTAAGATGCCACCTTTAGAACAAAGAAAGAAAAGAGGTTTTTGTAAGTACCATAATTTTTTGGGTCATAAAACTTCTCAATGTTTTCTTTTCAGGGATTTGGTGCAAAATGCTATCCAAGAAGGAAGGCTGAAGTTTGGTGACAAAGACAAAGCTCAGATGAAGATTGACTCTGACCCATTGCAAGTTGCAGAGGCTAACTACACAGAGCCTCACGAGGTCCAAATGGTCGAAGCCACAGAAGGATTTGATCAGTCAGTTAACATGGTGGAAGTTACCGAGGACTTTGCCATCAATCCTGTGACAACTGAAGGTTTTGGTAAGGCTGTAAACGGCCTGAATGTTGATGGTACCAGTCTAATGTTGGTGACCAAAGAAACTGCTGATAAGTTTGTCGAAATGGATAATGCTGCCAAGGTTTTGGATATGGCAGTGAGTGGATTGAAGATAGATGCCACTAAGGGCATTAACATGGTCAAATTGGTTGAAGAATCTGATTCTAGCTCAGACTGCATCAGCACCAATGAGGCTATGGACAGAAATGCCCCCAAAGTCCAAGTTGTTAAAGAGTTGGAAGATGACATGCTATTGGTAGGAGAAATGATAGACATGGATGGTTATTTGGTGGAAAACTGGATATGTATGGCTGCTGAACAATTCTTCAAGACATCTCCTGATGTTGAAAGAGTCAATGCTGAGGAAATGGTCGAAGCTAAAAAAGCTGCTTGGCAAGAAGCTTCCTAAAAAGCTGCAAGAGCAGCAGCAAGGGGTGGTTGCCTGGCGAAGACCACTGAAAGTCTTGAAGCTCATTTCTCCAAGATGCGCTTAAAGGATAAAATTGATGTCAATATGGTCGAAATTATAGGTCAAAAACCTGAACAAGTGAGTAAGGCAGATGAACAAGAAGAGCGCAACAAAATAGCTTATCCTAAGCAAGAGGAAACAATTGTGGATTTTCTGCACCGTTGCCAGAAGAAAGGTTCTGGAGTAATGCTATGTCCTATATGCAGCGTCATTTTTTATGAGAAAGTGGCCCACAAGTTAGAAGGTGTCAAAAAAGCTGGTGGAAGCTGGGGGCAGAAGGTGAATAAAGGTCCCAGAGGTTTTGACCATAGACGACTTTCGACAGGGCTCAAAAACCAAGTACCAGGAGTTAGGCCAGGTACATTCAAACCAGCTGCGAATGTGCCAACAGGTAGTTGGATCAAGCCTATCGAAGGAAGAGGGCAGAAGAAGAAGTGGGAGAAATTTGATGTGGAAAGAGGTTCTTCATTTGAGTATAGAAAAGAGAACCATACCACCAACAAGTCAGCATACATTTCTCAAAATTACAAGGGTAAAAATCCCATGTCTAGATCACAATGGCGAAGAGAGCAACGTAGGCGAAAGGCTATCAGGGAGGCTCAGGTGCAAGGAGAGTCAAACACCAATATTGATAATCAAGTTGGGACTGTTGAGAAGATGCCTATAAGGCGAAAGCTGTTCAATGTTTAGCCAGAGAAGGAAGTTGAAGATGATGAGAATATGACTGATAATTTCGACAATGAGTCAGCAGCTTCTTTAGATATTCTTGTGAATGTGGTATCAGTGATGCCAAAAGAGTTTGGTCAAGTTTCAGAGGTCGAAGACTTGGATCGAACTGCTGAATTAGAAATGTTGGCACACAAGCCTGTGTGTTATTACATCATGAACAATGGGTGCGTCGAAGAACAGAATGCTTTCTTTGAACGCCCCACAGAGGCAATGAAGGGTCATTTGAAGCCTCTCTACATTATTGGCAAAGTAGAAATGTTCCTGTTAATAAAATCCTGGTGGATTGTGGTGCAACTATTAATTTAATGCCAAGATTTTTGCTGAGCAAAATTGGGAAGTTTGAGACTGATACCAAACCCCACAACATGGTTTTGTTGAACTATGAAGGAAGAGTTGGTTCCACTCTAGGAGTAATTCAAGTGGATCTTACTGTGGGAACCATTACCAGAACAACAGTGTTTATGGTCGTTGAGACGAAAGCTAGCTACAATCTACTCTTGGGTAGGGAGTGGATTCATGGAATAGGAGCTGTACCTTCATCTATGCATCAAAGAATCACCATTTGGAGACCAGATGGGATAGTTGAAAATATTGAAGCTGATCAAGGGTGCTTTAAGGTGCCTATTAATCATGTGGACAGTAGGCAGTTTGAGAAACATCTGGCGAACATTGCTCCATGTCCTCCAGCTGACTTTGAGTTTGCGCCTGATGAAGAAACGTTTTATTCATTGTATTTACACCCTGTCGAAGGTTTCAGATGGGACAGGGAAGTGCCAAGAGGAAGGTTGCCATGCTTAGGCTCACCTTCAATATAGCCTACAGGATGGGGAGATGAATTCAGTGATCATGACTGAGTTCGAAGCTTTAAAAAGAATTTCGGCCTATGTGGCCGAAACAAAACTACAAGCGGCTTTGGAAGCTGCCAATGGCTATATGGTTGGTGAAGCCATTTCTGAATTTTATCAAGAAGGTCCTGGTAAGGACTTCGACCCAAAACCTCCATATAAGGTTGAAACTGGAGAGCAAAGCCAGAGGCTCGACGCCATCTATGAAGATGAGCCTTTGGGATTTGAGAAGGATCCGTTGGCAAACAATATCAAAATGCTAGCACAAGATCCTTTAGAAGAAGTTGACCTCAGTGAGGGGACAATCAAAAGACCTACCTACATCAGTGCCAACCTTGATCCCCAGTTGAAAGTTGAAGTGGTTCAGTTGTTGAAAGAGTTCAAGGACTGTTTCGCCTGGGATTATGATGAGATGCCTGGTTTGAGCAGGGAATTGGTCGAACACAGGTTACCTATGACACCTAGAAAAAAACCAGTCAAGCAAAATCCAAGACGGTTTGCACCAGAGATATTGTCAAAGATCAAAGAGGAAGTCGAAAGACTGCTTCGTTGCAAATTCATTCGCACGGCAAGGTATGTCGGATGGTTGGCTAATATAGTACCTGTTATTAAAAAGAATGGGTCTTTGAGAGTTTGCATTGTTTTTAGAGATTTAAACTCTGCAACTCCTAAAGACGAATATTCAATGCCAGTAGCAGAAATGTTAGTAGATTCTGCAGCAGGACATGAATATCTTAGTATACTGGATGGATATTCTGGCTACAACCAAATATTCATTGCTGAGGAAGATGTTCATAAAACTGCTTTTAGATGCCCTGGAGCCTTAGGCACCTATGAATGGGTAGTGATGCCTTTTGGTCTCAAAAATGCTGGTGCCACTTATTAAAGGACGATGAATTCAATCTTCCATGATTTTATAGACACATTCATGCAAATTTACATTGATGATATTGTTATAAAGTCTATTTCTGGGAAGAGTCACATTGACCATCTTCGACAGTCCTTTGAAAGGATGAGAAAATATGGTCTTAAAATGAATCCTCTCAAATGTGCTTTTTGTGTGCAGGCAGGGGATTTCCTAGGCTTTGTGGTCCACAAGAAAGGGATCGAAATAAATCAAAATAAAACCAAAGCCATAATGGAGGCGAAAACGCCATCAACTAAAAAGGAGTTGTAGTCGTTGCTGGGCAAGATCAACTTCTTAAGAAGGTTTATATCCAACCTGAGTGGCAAAACACAAGCCTTTTCGCCATTGCTTCGTTTCAACAGAGACGGTTTTGAGTGGGGGCAATTACAGCAGGAAGCCTTCGATAAGATCAAGGAGTACCTAAGCCACCCTCCAATTCTTTCACCGCCTTGTAGAAACAAGAGTATGAGATTGTATATAGCTGCATCAGATAAAACTCTAGGGAGCATGTTAGCTCAAGAGGATGAAAATGGAGTCGAAAGAGCCATTTATTACCTTAGTCGAGTTTTAAATGATGCAGAAACTAGGTATAGCATGATTGAAAAGTTGTGTTTATGCTTGTATTTCTCTTGTAATAAATTGAAGCAATATATAAAGCCAGTTGATGTGTATGTTTCTTCTCACTTTGATGTTGTAAAACATATGTTATCTAAGCCATTTTGCATAGTCGAATTGGCAAATGGGCATTAGCATTAACAAAATTTTCCCTAACATATCAACCTTTAAAAGCTGTGAAAGGGAAAATAGTGGCAGACTTTATAGTTGACCACTCCATAAATGAAAATGATTTGAATTATGTTGAATTAAACTCCTGGAAGTTATACTTTGATGGATCAAGTCATAAAAATGGAACAGGAGTAGGAATATACATTATTTCTCCTGAAAAAATTCCAACAAAATTCAAGTATAAGGTCGAAGGACCTTGCTCTAACAATGAGGCTGAATATGAAGCATTAATTGCTGGCCTTGAAATTTTGTTAGAATTGGGGGCAACTAGAGTCGAAATAATGGGAGACTCAGAATTGGTTATAAAACAAATCACAAAGTAATATAAATGTGTTAAATAAAATCTCATTATGTACTTTGTGATAGCCAATAGATTACTAAAGAAATTTGAGGTAGTGGCCATCCAACACATACCTAGAATAGAGAATCAAGTTGCTAATGACTTGGCTCAAATTGCCTCTGGATACAAAGTGTCGAAGGAAAATCTTCAAGAAGTAATTGAAGCAAGAGGTAAAGTGGTGGCTGTTAGACTGTGCCCGTCAGACTTAGAAACAACTAAGCTTGGATGCATAGATGGCGAAAATTTTGAAATTTTTGCTATAGATAATCTGACAGATGAAGACTGGAGGAAGCCTATAGTTGAATATTTGCAAAATCTAACGGCTTCGACAGAGCGAAAAGTCAGGTATCAAGCTTTAAGCTATGTACTTTTGGGTAATGAATTGTTTAAAAAGACCCCTGAGGGAGTCTTATTGAAATGCCTTAGTGAAGCAGAGGCGTATTTGGCTCTTTCGACAGTACATAGTGGGGCATGTAGAGCACACCAAGTTGGCCAGAAGATGAAATGGTTGTTGTTTCATCAAGGCATGTATTGGCCTACTATGCTGAAAGATTACATAGAATTTGCTAAGGGTTGCCAAGAATGTCAAATGCATGCTGGCATACAGCATATCCCAGCAAGTGAATTACATTCCATAGTGAAACCATGGCCTTTCAGAGGACGGGCTTTGGATATAATGGGAGAGATTCGACCAGCATCTTCAAAGAACCAAAGATATATTTTGGTGGGAATTGATTATTTCACCAAGTGGATTAAAGCAATACCACTGGCGAATATAGGTCAAGAAGATGTTATTGAATTCATTCAAAATCACATTATTTACAGATTTGGTATTCCTGAAACAATCACTACGGATCAAGGATCAGTGTTTACTGGTCGAAAGGTGCAGGAGTTTGCCAAAGAAATAGGTTTTAAGTTATTGACCTCTACACCCTATTATGATCAGGCCAATGGGCAAGTCGAAGCTGCCAATAAGGTAGTGATTGGACTAATTAAGAAGCATGTGGGAAAGAAGCCTAGAAATTGGCACAAGACATTGGACCAAGTTCTTTGGGCATGTCGAACATCCCCTAAAGAGGCTACTAATACTACCCCATTTCGACTTACTTTTGGTCATGATGCAGTATTGCCTGTTGAGATTTATTTACAATCTATAAGAGTTCAAAGACATCATGAGATTCCCTCTGAGGATTATTGGGAAATGATGATGAATGAATTAGTGGATTTGGATGAAGAAAGGCTTAGAGCCTTGGAGTTGTTAAGAAGACAAAAGAAAAGGGTCGAAGAATCCTACAACAAAAAGGTTAAGTCTAAATCTTTTGCATGTGGAGATTTAGTTTGGAAAGTGATTTTTCCTATGGATCGAAAGGATAGAACATTAGGCAAATGGTCTCCTAAGTGGGAATGTCCATTCCAAGTCATACAAGTTTTCTCTAATGGAGCTTATTGTAATACCCCAAAATTTTCCCTCTTATTTTTCTCAATAATTGGCTTATGCCTCACATTCATCTGCATCTCCATTAGGTCATAACATTCACGATCACACATTTGCATGTGCTCCTGAGGCGTGGGATCGAGGTTTTTTATCTTCTATGTGAATTGGTTAATATTCATCAATTGAAGATGGTGATTGGGGTTCATGGCAAAGGCATCTTGACATGAGATCCAGTTGTGGATTTATATTGCGGCCAGGGCAGTGTTATTCTCTCAGTTGCTCATGGTTCGTTACTTGTAATGAAATTTAATGAGGATTGATATTGAAGTTGATTGGAGTTGGGAATTCGTTAAGTATTTGAGTTTTAATCTGGATGAGAATGTTGATTGATCAAGGTTTCAGCATGTGAAGTGTGAAAACGGGATTCGTGTGGATTACTTAGAATTTAAGATACAAGTCCATTAAGTCATATCCAAACCTCTGTCCATATCCATTTATGTCCTCCCCATATCCACTTTTAACTTCAAGTCATATCCATATCCATATCCATTTCATTATCCGTATACACTTCATTCAATTAACCATTTATCCAAATTAAATCAAGATCCATTTTGAAACCAATCATCCAATTGAACCAAAATCAATATCCATTGTTCTAAATCCATTTTTATCCAAATTCTAAACCATTTGTCATTCACATTCTAAATCCAAACTACAATTCCAATCCAATTCTATTTTTAAGCCATGATCCATTTTACCACATTCAAATCCAAATACCCACTCCATTTCAAGTCATTAACTAAAACCTTATTCAAACTCCAAAACACAATTTATCAAACATGGGTTCTTAATGTAAACCATTTTTCAAATAATTTTGCAGCACATAGCCAGGAGGAAACCCATGAGTTTATGATAGTTTCCTTGAATAAACTAAAAGGCCGTCTTATGATGAAGTAACAAGAAAAGGAAATTACACGCGGGAATAAAGTACAAGGCAGTAAATAACGCAGCAAGTACAAAATCATAGCAGCATAAAAGGTCCTTAATAGTGCAGAACAATGGAGAGAAGCAGAGGAAAATTACACGCCAAAATTCGTTACAAAAAAAATTCTTCACAATTCTATGACAGAAGAAGAAAATGGGAGTAGGATGTGACACTACAGAGTTCACTGGATATACTCTAACAGTTACAAACTGAGAACGGTAACACCTCTTCTAAGAGGAAAATTCACAACTGAATTCAATTACAGTTTTCATAACAGAATTTCTAACCGCCATAACAACTTCTAACTAACTTCTTCAACCATCTTCTCTGACTCTGAATCTTCAATTCACCTTCTTCTTCAATCTCACAACCTTGATTCAATCTTCAATCTTCCTCCATTCTTTCCTCAATTATCTTCATCATCTTCAATTCACACTACAAGAAATCACAAAACGCAATCAAAAACTCCTACAGTTTTCTAACAGAAATTTCTCCATTAGTCACCTCGGATCCATCATTCTCCATCTTCGATTCAAGACCTGCATTACAAATCGTGAATTCACAACAACATCACAAGTTCATGGCGATTCTGAATTTCACAAGATTGGAACCAAGAATTCAACATCAAGCCGTGACGATTTCGTAAGCGGAATGGCATAAAAGTGGAAGAAAAAGCGAACGAATTACATACCGGTGGCATCGTCGTCGCCGCGTAAACTCGAACTTGGTTTTAAGGGGTATGAGTTGTTGAGTTGAGATCGGGGTGAAGATGCTAAGGCCTCCGCCGTCGCCGGCGCGATTCCATGGCGCGGCGGTGAGGTTCGTCTCCGATGGCGTCATTTAGACGAAAGAAGATAAGTGAGTAGCATGAGAGAAACAGGGAGAGGAAGAGATCGACGACATGTTGAAAGGGACGGAGGGATATTGCACCGGCGGTGAGTTGTTGGACGAACGAAGAAGATGAAGGCGTAATTGATTGCGGTTTGAAGAAGAAGGTAACGAAAAAGGCCGGTGAGATGGATGAGGTTGATGGCGGAATAGAAAGAAGGGGATGAGAATTGTTCTGCTGAAGCCTCTAGGGTTCTTGAGAAGAAGGAGACCAAGACTCATCGTGTTATGGTTTGAAGTGAGCATGCCAAAGCCCAATCCATTGATTACTATCCACCACCCTTAAATCACTTCCACACCCTCACTGAATGGGGACCAAAGAGATCTTGGGCCATGAATGCTGTACACACATTACCAACCACTCTCTGCACCCCCTGGACCAGAATACACGTTTGGGCTTGGTCACCACAAACACAGTAACACTATCTGCACCCTCTCTCTTTCTTTTTAATTTTGTGTGGCATTTAGGTTATATTTTTTTATATTTTGATTAAGTTTCTTGTTAGAATTTAATTTTTAAACTGAGTTTTGGTTTAGATGTTTAGATGCTTAGTTTTAGAAATTAGGTTGAGAAATTAGATATTAATTCTATGAATGTTGGTTTCAAAGCTTAATATTTTGTTCAAGAACTAATTTCAATTTGATTTAGATATTGAATTTAGACCTTAATTCCAATAATTAGATCTAGAGTTCACTAATCGTTTAGTCTAATTGCTCATTAATTGATTTTTTGCTCAAGTACACTAATCGAATTTTAGATTAATCGTTCAATAATTGTTTTTGCTTAATCATTTCCCAATTGTTTTTGCTTACTTGTGTACTAATCATTTTAGAATTAGAAATTAACTTTGGACTAATTGACATTGACATAGTTTGAATTGATTTTGTTCTTACATTGACTTTACTTAGATTTTAATGATAACATTGACTAATCATTTTAATAGTTTCATTTGGTAACTTTGTTAATAGTCTTTAATATGTTTTGCATAGATTTTTGACTAATTATTGATTACATTTAGTATTGATTTCAATTATTTCTTATTGATCTTTCCATTTGAATTTTGACTAACCTTTGAGTTTGTTTTGTAGTGTTTTACATTTGATTAGTAAAATGTAGAAGTTGCTGCCACATACACAGCTGCTGTGCACAAAGTGTGCTGTAAAATGTTACTGTTCTGCCTGATTGTATACATACATGCCCTGTTCTGGAAATAGTAGCTGTTATAGGCTGTTTTTACTTGTTGCTAGTTTTTTACAGCTATGCAGGTGCTGGAGCGCTGTTGTTGCTGCTGTTTATGCTTTATTGTCTTGTTTTATTGTTTTTTGAAGAGCATTTGGTTCCATGCCTTTTACGGATCCATTCCACTTTCTAACACTTTTGCTCATTTATGCTAGGTTACTAGAAGCTTGTCGGTTTGCTTATAGTTTGCTTGCATTGCTACGGATTGATATCCGTTCGGTATCACTTCTCTTCTCTTTTACTAATTCTGCATTTTTCCTTTTTTATGCCATGAGAAGTAGGATTGGGAGTCCGTGCCACTTGGCCGACAATGATGGAAGTCCTCAAAGGAGGCTTTGTTTGTGATTGTTTAACATTGTGCCTGAAGACCTCTATGAGGCATCCCATTCCCATTTCCCCTGGTAAGACCTCCAAGGAGGCAATTGACGGAAGGTAGGGTTCGCAATCAACCCCCGTTATTCTAGTTGAGTCGTTCTTAGCTCTCATTACATGATTGAAGTTTTGAACATCACCTGCTTCTGTTATTGAGTCGGTCAAGTGGAAGATAGGGTTCGTAACCAACCCCCACGCTTTGTCTTTAGCTCGCATTGACCGATGCTGATGCTTATGTGATCTGACTCACATCTTCCCCTTTTTATTCTGCTCTCCAGGGTTCTCGATACCTTTGGGTGAGCGCCCCTATTTCCCACACCTAGCTTGTTTGCCTCGGTTGATATGAACCCTTGGCTAAAGCTCCCTCTTTCTTATTGTGATTGTGTGATGTTATTGTTGACTGACACTGTTTACTCTTTTATTGCGTTTAGTTCATTTTGTGATTGATTTATCCTGTGTTTACTTGTCTGATGACATGATCCCGTAGGATTCCTCACTCCACTTAATTTTTGATTAAGTCGGAGGTAGGAGAGACATTAGGATAGCAATCCATGTATGATAACATTAGGTAGAATTCCCTTTCTTACCTCAACCATAGGGCCATCATTGTATGATAACATTAGTACCTAGTTTCCCCTTAGCATTTTTCTTTCAAACCTTGAGTCTCTCTTTCTCATCTTATAACAAAAAGCCAAAAACACTTAATAAAGGCATAACACATATTGTATTAGAGCCTTTCATGTGGGAATAAGATTGTGAGGGGTCTTCTCTCACTTTCTTAGAATGTTTAGCATATGTCCTGTCTTGGGTCGATATGCGAGGCATTCGATCCTACGTGAAAGACTTTAATGCAATAAATGTTAAACATACAAATAATCAAAACACTTCTTAAAATACAAAAAACAAACAACAATTCTTTTCTCATCTCATTCACTCCTTTCTTAAGGATTCTTCATGTCCGTTCTACCGCAAACAGGTAACGCCTAAGTCTCCATACAGCGAGCTGCAACACCTAACTGCTAGAATGCGCACTATGACGTTTCCACTAAAAAAACACAAACAAAGCAACACCCGTTGAGGGGAACTACGTCGCTCTGATTCTCGCGTGCGAGCGAGATACGTAGGCAGGAGATCGTCCGAGATCTCTCCGAGCATAATCCTTTCACCCTTCCCTTATCCGTAGTCCGAACTACGTTGACTCTGATTCTTCATTGGTTAATGAAGATACGTAGGCATAGGATTGCGACGATCCTTGCGAGTCCTGTGTGTCCTTTTTTTTCTCTTTTTTCCCCGTTCCTCCATCTCACCTTTTGTTTCCAGTTTCCAGCCAGCAACGGAGCTCCAGATGACGACACCCTTTGATTGAAGCAGCAAGCGTGGATCCCATTGGGTACGATGGACGCGTGGGGGTGCTAATACCTTCCTCTCGAGTAACTGACTCCCGAACCCAGTTCTCTTGGTCATAAGACCATGCTCTTTTCCTTTCCCTCAGGTTTGTGCAGTGTTTCCTTTCACTCTCTTGGGATAAATACACATTGCTGGCGACTCTGTTTCGGTGCCACTTTCGCGTTTGTACTTGGATGAAAATCCCGGGAGCGACAGCTGGCGACTCTGCTGGGGACCGAACCCAGAATCTCTGGTTTCCTTAGCGGATCAATCCTAGCGCTTGTCTATTTTTGTTTCATTGGGTGTTTTTATGGAGCTGTAGTGTTGTTTTTTGCTGTTTTACTGTATTGCTGTTTATAGTATTCCTGCTTTATTGTATTTATCGCATTTACTGCATTACATATCATTATATGCTGGACTGTGCTGGTTTTTCTGTTGGGCGGGATGGGATTTCTGAGAGATAAGCCCATTACACAGGCTTGAGTATACACTTAGAATTAGAGTGGAGAGTAGTGGGACCTACGTGCCATCTAGAGCGCGTTGGGTATTCACGAAATTCACAGCCAGACAAGGCTATCTTGGGACATGTTTTGACGTGCGTATCTTGCGCATTTCAGGATGTTGATCTAGAGAGCTGTCGACTCTGGTGACCATTCCCGAGGACTCAGTTGCGGCACTCCTCCCGAGTTGTGACAGTGGCAGACCACGTTCTGTGGCAAACCCATTGCACATTCTCGATCCGAGGACCCAATGCTGGGAACTCGCTATAGGATATCTTTTTTTGAAAGTGAATAAGTGGAGGCACTCCTCGATTGGCGATAGTACTGTACCCCGAGGGATGAATGTAATATTGCTTCTCGACCTCAGTGCCAAAAGCTGAGGACCTTTCGTTTTGGAGAATCAGTTGAGGCCTCCTCGATTGATGATGATGCCAAACCAGAAATGGTGAACGTATCATTATTTCTCGACCTGAAAGCCCGGGATACTGAGGACCCTAGTACCCACATGTGAGAGGGGCGGGTTATTTACAGGTCTGCAGGTAACCTTGACCTTCAACCTACCCGGTATTCTGGTTTTCCTATCAGTGTGGACTCATCAGCCTGGTATTATGGTATTCTGACATTGTGACTATCCCGGTATTCTGATTAGGTCGGCACTCTGATTATGCCGATATTCTGGCATTCTGGTATTCTGATTATGCCGATATTCTTGCATTCTGGTATTCTGATTATGCCGATATTCTGGTATTCTGATTATGCCGATATTCTTGCATTCTGGTATTCTGATTATTTGGATATTTTGGTATTATGGTATTTCTCTTCAGAGCAGACCTGTGAACTTATTCATTCATCGGCACAACACAACACTTATTCAGACTATATGGAAGCTTTGATCCCATGTCTTATTGCATTCATATTATTGCATTGCATTTGCATCTTGCATCATTTTGCATATCTTTCTCCAGGCTAGACCAGTGAGCTCATCCATCCTTTGACTCGACTTGCAGTTGGTTTCTCGACTTTCGTATTGGACTGGAAATAACTTTTGGGAGCATCATGAACTCGGAAGAGACGAATCAGCTTGTGACCAGGGCCGATGTTAAATTGATGAAAACTCAGTTGGACCAACTAATGGAAGCTGTGGCCGCCATGATAAGGGGAGGGGCCAATATTTAGAGAATTGAGAATGTCATTCCACCTCTAATGAGCAATGTTACTCAAGCCTAGCCTGTGCGGTTCCCTGTTGAGAATCTTATTATACGATAGCGTCCCATTGTCCGAGGCAGACATTCATCTTCTCCTGATGCTCCAGATTATCACAGTTTCACATTCTCTGTGCCTAATTTCCAAGGGGTAGTTCCAAAGATGAAACCTAAGGGCCCACGATCTATTGAGTTTTCTTAAAGATACAGTGTATTGGACGAGAAAATTGAAGCCCTGGAGAGGCATGAGGCTCTTGACCTGAATACTTCAAGCATGTGTTTGGTGCCCAGCCTGGTAATGCCTCCAAAGTTCAAAACGTCGAAGTTTGAGCAGTACAAGGGGATGCTTGTCCAAAACAACATTTAGTGATGTTTTGCCGAAGAATGACCTCTTATGTCCACAACGACAAGCTCATGATTCAATGTTTCCAAGACAGTCTGAGTGAGGTATCAGTGTATTGGTATATGTAGTTAAAGAGTGGTTGCATTCAGTCATGGTCAGATTTAGCCAGCGCCTTCGTGAAGCAATACCACTATAATCTTGACATGGCTCACAGCTGAACGCATTTGCAAGACTAGTCTCAAGCAGATAATGAATCATTCCGAGGGTATGCTCAGAGATGGAGAGAGTTAGCTACTCGTGTTCAACCACTACTTTCGGATAGAGAATTGGTAGATTAGTTCATGGATACCTTGCAAGGTGCGTACTTGGAAAAGATGATTGTCAATAGAGAGGCAAAATTGTCTGACCTGGTAATGGTGGGAGAACGTATCGAGAGCCTACTCAAGTATGGAAAGATGCAAGACGTCTCAAACTTCCAAGCTAATGAAAGTGCATCAGTTGTCAGTCCTCAGAATCAACAGTCATATCGCCGTCAGTCGCGTTAGCACGCCTGACAAAGACCAAGAAAGTCGAGAGGAATTTCACTCAGTTGCCAATGTCGTACAGTCGGATGTTGCAATATTTGATTAAAGGTGGATTAATAGTGTCGAAGAAATTGAAGCCAGTGCCTTTTCCATTACCCACCAGGTTTTGATGTCAACGCCCGTTGTGACTACCATACTGGGGCACAGGGGCATTTAACTGAAGGTTGTAAGGTAGTTGGGTCCATTAGTCCAAGTTATGGAAGAAGGCACTGAGAGCAGTTGTGCAAGTGGTTATCAGAGTGACTTCAAAGAGCAATTCTAAAGACGGCTAGCTCATTAGTGAATCATGCTTGGAAAGTCCCAGTTCCTCGAAGCTGGCAATCATTATATCATGTCATTTCTTTGCATTTGTAGTTTCTTTTTTGTTAAAGTGCAAACTCATTTGTAAAGCTTGTCTATTTTTAATTGATAATGGTAATGAAATGAATATGCATGTTATGATTAAATCAAGTCGTGTTCACTTATATTTTTTATCGATATCATATGCTTGTTTAATCAGGCGCCTAGGGAGGATGACGAAATCGAAGACGCAAAAACTTCTGATGGTATGCTTTTGAACAAAAACCTTGTTGATGATGTACATGAATTGTTTCAAATCCCCAAACACTGGAGATATAAGGAAGATAGACCCTCGTTAACCCCTTTGAGCCTTGAAGTAGGAGTTTCTTTTCGTATGAAAAAACCCTCAATCTTAACCTGGGGCAAGGTAGGTGTCGGTTAATTTGACCAAGCGTTCAAATTTCAAAAGGAGTGTGCATCTGAGGATCCATTACCTTCTATTCCACCATCAAGAGATCAAGAGATGAGAAACCACAATGGTTATCCATCAACAATTAAGGAGTGAGGCAGTCACTACCCTTTCAACAAAGTCAAGACAAGCCAGTGTCACACGATTTGTTCAGAAAAAAAGAATAAAAAAAAAAGAAAAAGAAAAAAGCCCGCTAAGTCGAAACTTGAAAACAAGCGACTTAGGAAAAAGTCAGGGCATCCCGCTGGACTTCAAAATCTAAAGATTCAAAAGAATTAGTCCAGGCAAAAATTAGGGATCAAAAAGCAAAAGAATGAGAAAGTGAAAAACAAGGCATTCCAAAAGGAAATCCTCGAGCAAGAACAAAGTCGTGTGACTATGAACAAAAGACAAAAGGGGTGACTGTTACTCCAAAACCTCATTGGGTCTCAAATTATCAGTTTCTTGGGTTCCTTAAAGATCACGAAATCTTTTGTGAGAGGCGAGCACTTGTGCAAATTAGCTGAACGTAGGACTAGAGAACATCAAGAAGAATGGGTGGGTTAAAATAAAACTTTGAGCCTTATATCCCTTCTTTCTCAAACCGTGAACCAGGCCACGTTACAATCTTTAAAAGACCTAATTGAAGCAGGGTTGTTTCGAAAGCATACTTTGGTTAATATCGCATCAGTTCTGACTCCCAGGAGGATCTTTCTTACCATTCATGATGGTATCGGTGTGACAGACAGATAAGTGATTCGTTCACTATATGTCACCATATTTTTCCAGTGAACAGACTTGGATCTCAAAACTGTCATATGCATTGCATTAAAATTGTCATTTTCAAAACGATCAGTTTTACTTGCGAGTAAGTACAAGACATCAGGAAAGTTTCTACAATGGAAAGATTTATCAAGATGAGATGCAAACGCCAGAAGACTTCTTTGAGCACGGGCAAGCCATTAAACGATCACGCCAAATGGGCAAGCCATTCCAAGACTCATCTAATCTGGGGTAATCACATCGATAAATCTCTTCAATGTGTAGCCAAGCTGGGGCGGTCATGTTGAAAAAGTCTTTTCAGAGAGCGGTCAATCATAGGCAGTCACGTCGAGAAATCTCTAAAAGTTCAGCCAAACTAGGGACAATCACGTTGAGATCCGTTGAATCTCTCCAAAAGCATTCAAACTGGGGCGATTATGACGAGATCTGATAAATCTCTCCACAAACGGGTAATATGGGGCAATCAACTCAATTTGACAAATCTCTCTAAGATCAGTCAGGGGCAAATCACTACAAGGATTATATTAAGATAGGCCACCTCAAGAGCACGCGAAGCTATCCTACTCCAAAAGACGGTTAATCAAAATCACCTCTTCAAGATTCAGTATACTGGGGCAGAGTATTTCAAATCTTTACGAATTTTGTCGAGACAAATCCTTTCATACATTATGCAGTCTGGGGCAGTTACGTCGAGATCTATAAATCTCTCTGAGAGTTTGAATACCCTGGGGCATTTTGAATGCCAGGTTTTCTGTAAAATCCTCTTGAGACGATTTATCCCCATAGACCATGTCGTACGAGGCAAGTCGGGAGTTCGCTTGTGATATTTGGCATGTAGTCGATCAGTAGAAGTGTGAAGCGCCAAAGTAGTTCCCAACATGGACTTTCTTTTCCTCGGCAAGGCGCCAGAGGGTATCGTTCCCCAGTGAGGTATTAGCATTGCTAGTTGCCCTCGACAGAAATAGCCAAGACGGTATTGTCTTCGGCAAAGTATCCTCCCTAGCGAGAGACATAAGGTTTGGTTTCCCCAACCGAAGTTGGATTTGCCTTTCTCCAGCAAGAGTTTGAGTCCCTATACAGGGTAGAGATGGTTTGATCTTCCCCTCCAAGCAGATGGGCATCCTTTTGCGAAACGCAAATGATCGTTCATCCCCAAGCAGACAGTTCCTCAACAGGAAAGTTATTCTTGGAGGTGGTCATCCCCAGTGTATTTACAGAGCTTCATGATCCCCAGCAACATTGTCAAATGGAAGTACCGAAGCCTTCATGTTCAGGAAAGGGTTCTCATTTCACTCTTTTGTCACAACGTTTACTGATTGAATCCATCGTTTGGCCGACGGTCGCGCACGACGATTCGATATTGACAAGTCGGTTTCAAATGGGTAGTGTTGTATCTTATTAAGTCAATTCTCTTATTCAGAACTTCCAATAGCTACAAGCTTTTCTGTGTCAATAACGGTTGCAAATTCCCCAGCAGAATAGCCTCGCAACTAATGTTCAAGACTCATTAAGTGTCCAGGAGTTTGGAGATGTCGAATCTTCTGTAAAATCCGTCTGGGACGTTTTCTTCAAATCAGCCTAGTATCCTGGGGCAAGAGCAAGAGGTTGACCATCCCAAGCATGGAGCATTTTTGAAAGTTCCCTAGCAGGAGGTGCTCCAAATCTGTTATCCCCAGTAGAGTAACCTCTCAATTACTGCATCCTCGCTCAAGTATCGGTGTTTGTCCAAGAGTTTGAAGATGTTTGGTCTTCTGTAAAATTCTCTTAAGAGACATTCCCTGGCACGATACACTCGGGAATGGTTCTCCCCAACAGAGTTTGTTGTCAACTCATTATTCCCTAGCGGAGTTACTTACCTTTCCCCAGCATTTATTCTGTTGATGACCTCTTTGAATTTTGCATATAGTATGCATAGCATCCTCAAAACGCGTAGCATTTCCATTGAGGTGGAGCATTACGGTAAAACTCAAACATATGCATGCGAACATAAGCCAAGTTCAACCATTTACCTGTAAGCCAGAGCAATTCACAGACCAAACATTGTCACGCAACCTCAGCAAAGCTTCCAACACTTGATCAATACCCGTCCGCGTTGACTTTGGACGTCCGTCTGTGTCCTTTCAATGGTCGTCCGTGTTCTTTTGACACTCGTCCGTGCCCTCTTATTGTTCCTCAATACTTCATCCGTGTTGATTTTAAACACTCGTCCGTGTTCCCCTAACGCTCGTCTGTGTTCGGTTTAACGTTTCAATCCCCAGTAGAGTTGTCTTTTGTTTTAACCTGTCAACACTTGTCCGTGTTGGAACTGCCTATTTCAATACTCGTTTGTATTGATCCTTGACACTCGTTTGTGTCCTTTCAGCACTCGTCTGTGTCTGAACTTTTTAGCCAATACTCGTCTGTATTGACTTTTAAGATACTCGTCTGTATCTTGTTAATCATCGTCCGATACTCGTCTGTATCGTTGACTTGGTCACTCGTTGTGTCCCTTTAATGGTTGTCCGATGCTCGTCCGCATCGTTGACCTTTGACACCCGTCCGTGTCCTTTCAGCAATCGTCTGTGTCTGAAATTTTTAGCCAATACTCGTCCGTGTTGACTTTTGAAATACTCGTCTGTATCTTGTTAATCATCGTCCTATACTCGTCCGTATCGTTGACTTGGTCACTCGTCGTGTTCCTTTGATGATTGTCCAGTACTCGTCCGCATTGTTGACCTTTGACACTCGTCCGTGTCCTTTTAACACTCATCCGTGTCTGAACTCTTATTGCAATACTCGTCCGTATTGACCTGTAACACCCGTCTGTTTCCTTCCAGAACTCGTCTGTGTTTGAACCTCATATTTCAATACTCGTCCGTATTGACCTTCAACACTCATCCGTGTCCTTCAACACCCGTCCGTGTTTTCTTTCCCTACTCGTCCGTATGGTCATTGATAATCGTCCTTATCCCTATTTTGATACACTTCATACCAATCTATGCAGTTATTTGCTGATACTTATGAAGTGGAAGAGTTGGACAAAGATAAAAGAATCTTGAAAGTAAATGGTAAGTATTTGAAAAAATATAAGCCTATTTTGCAAGAGATTCGCATCAAAACTTAAGCTTTATTCAATAAAAAGAAAGCCAAAATAGGCCAAGTCAGGCTAATATGGCATACAAAGAAAAGAAGAATCAATACAACATTTTTTAATCAAGGAAAGGTTATTCATAATCTCTCCAATCTATGGATTTGAGGAAATCCATATAATCTGCATCTGGTTCATCATCAGAGTCCTGGGTGCTGGAGCGTCCTTTCTTAGAGATCTTCATTTTAGTTTCTCTCTTCTTGGCTTGAGAGGTTGCTCCAATAGAGGCTTCAGGTTTCTTTGTTGCCTCCATCTCCTTTGTTTCCTCAACTGCCTTTGCCTTTCCAGCCATTTTCTTGGCTGATGATTTCTCTGAATTGTTCATGTTTGCTTCTATGCAAAACTTGGTCATATGGAAGAGAATTTATAGAGGCGAAGTATTGCTTGGATTGGCCAGTCAAACGGTGGAAACACGTGAGTTATTCTTGGAATTATGCCTGAGGGCTATGCTATAAATGTTACTTTAAAGCTAGAGGCTTATGCCTTGAAGTTTTAAAACTGAGAAAGTTTTGTTTTCCAAGAAGAAAGATAGAATGCCTTAATTGCAAATTTGACTGAAATATGAAGCAATAAATCAAATGCATCATAATATAATATGGGTCGAAAGCAGTTAATGGAGAAATAATATAATCTGATTGATTAATCAATGCCAAAGGCATAAAATTGTCATTACATAAAGGCCTGAAAAGAACAAGAAACAAATGATTGGTTAAGCAAATAAAGGTCTTGAAAGCATCAGAAGGGAAGCCTCGACTCCAACTGGGCAAAGGTTTCTATATGATGTTTGAGGCGAGCATTGCACAAGGATTCATCAAGCTTGGCTGTGGCAAGCTGTTTCTCAAGTTTTTGGGCTGCCTCAATAAGATCTATGGCATGTTTCATTTCCCTAGCCATCTCAGTGGTGTCGAAGTTCTGCAAATCACGGTTGCGTTTTTCAGCATCCTCAATTTTAGCTTGTAACTCAGTGATTTGCTGCTTCCAGGCTTCAATGTTCTTTTGATTGGATGCTATTTCATCTTGTGTTTTCTTTTGGTCAGCCTCTATACTTTCGACCTTCTCATATGACTCCTTTGCACCACACCAAGCTGCACTCTCAAGACCAGATGTTTCCTCTAGGGTCTTTTTGATAGAAGGAAGCAACTTTATCTCTGCAGCTATTTGGTTCACCACAACATTTAACTCTATCAGAAAGCCAAAAACGTCTGGATTGAGAGTGGTGAGTTCAAGCTTTCCAAGGGTATCCTTCAGATAAGCGGTTGCAGATGGGTTTTAGGCCAAAACTCTGTGAATGTCCCCCCTGAAGAATTTCTTCTTTATGGCTTGGAGGATTGGTTTGGCAAAGTCATCTGATGCTGGAGTCGAAGAGACAGAAGAAGAGGAACCATACTTCTGCCCAAGTATTAATTTGGAGTACTCACGTGGGTTCGACCACTTAAGTGCCATCACTGAGTCTCCAGGAGGTGGAAGGTTAGCCAGGGTTTGCTGGACCACAGGCGAAGGAGTATGGTGAGGATTAGGATCAGTTTGTTCTTCTTCCTCCTCTTCTTTTGATTCTTCTCCTTCTTCATCTTTTTCTTCTTCGACTACCATCTCTTCGTCAGGCTCTTCAGTAGTTGGTCGAATATTCTCCTGGTCATCAGCTGGTGTAGGATGTGGCTCATTTGTCTCCTCAGGCGCAGCTTGACTAGGAGTGTCGTGGTGTGTTTGAACTTCAGGTTCATTTCTTTCTTCTTTAACCAATTGATCATCATCCATGAAGTTGGCCAGATCGAATGGTGGTGGACTGGAGGCATCATCATCATCAGAGTTGGCACCATCAGCTTGTGCGTTTTGAGTAGTGGTTTGAACTGGTGGTGTGGTGTGTTCTGCAGCATGTGGATTAGGTTGATTAATCTCACTCAAACCAGAGCCAATATCAGAAGATGGGTGATAAGTTGGCTCACCTTGGCTGTTGAGGAGAGTGGTGGTGAAGCTTCCTGCAGTCGGTTGAGGAGTTGGATTGGCAATGATGTTGGTGGCGAGATTGCTTGGAGTTGGTTGGGGATCAGGATTAGTGATTATGTGTGCCTAAAGAACACAAGTGGAGAAAATGAGATTGAAAGAACTTTGGAAAAAAATGTCAGTATAATGAAAAAATGATGCACATACCTGAGCCTGTACAGCAGCAGGACTTGAGTCATCACTCCCATGGTCACCAAGAGGTGTTCTCGAGGCCACCGTGGAAGGTTCCTTTTCGACACCACTTGTTGCGGGTGCCTTTTCGAGTATTTTGGCCACCTTCGAAGGAGGTGGGCCAGTGGGTCCAGATGCCTTTATGGGTTTTCTTCTTTTCTTCGTAAGAATCTCCTCAGGAGATTCATCTGAGGCCTCTGAAGCTATAATGACAGTTGGGGTATCCTTTTTACCTTTCTTGGAAGGTGTTGGAGGTTTTCGACCAGTCTGAAGAGGCAATGCAAACATAAGAAAGGAATTCATATAGTAAAAGCATAAGCAAGGGATGTCAAGTGTACCTGTGTGCTTTCTGGTTCTTTGCCACTTTGTGAGGTAGCAGCCCTAGTTGAAGCAGTTTTCCTAGGCACAGCTGAAAGACAGTAAAAATTATTACAAGTTAATGATTACGTGGTTAGTTATAAAGCCATGGATTAAGGGTTTCAAACCTTCATATATTTCAGATTCGACACGAACGTCCTGAATTCCTATATAAAGGTGGCCTTTAAAACTGTCTAACATATGCTTAGTCGAAACCACTCGTTGGGCCTTTGGCTGAGACTGCTGTCGAAGAAGTTTTAAATGCTCCCCACAGACAACCCAATCTGGAAATGGAGGGGCAAGCGTCACTCCAAAATCAGCATTAGGCAGTCAAGGGAACTTTGGAGGAAAAAGTTTAAAAGCTACCTCATAACGTTTCTCACGAGGGACGTTGGGAGGAATTTTTAGTTGATCCAGCTTTTCTAGAAATTTTCTCTTTAGAGTGACAGCAGCCTCATGAATGGTTCGACTAAGATCATCTGGGCGATAGACAGTTTCAAAGTATTTCTGAAAAGCCTGTATTTCTTCGATGTGAGTAAACTTACTCTTTTTCATCTTGTCCTGCACATTGAGAAAAGTTTGGTCAAGTAACGAAGAAAATGTAGCCACATCAAGAAAGTGCTCACTATAGTGCTTCGACCACCATTGGTGGAATGATGAAGTACATAGAAAAGAAGGCTCAAAAAACACAGGAGAGAGGATTCTTCTTTTCTCATTCCGGCTGTCGAGTGTAAGGGAGACATTTTCCTCGTCGAAGCAGGCAGTGTGAAGAATTACTTGGCCCTTTCTCTTATACAAGCACTGAGGAAAGCTCTGGGCCAACCCAAACTGTCGAGAGACAAGGTTTGGTTGGTAGGCAATCAGTGCTGATAAACCTCTCCCTAAGTTCAGCCTGTGGATAAAGAATCTGGGAATAAAAAAGGATTCCCAGATAGCAACAGATTCTTGATCAAGAGTTTGGTGAGGAATTGGAAATGGCCTTTTAAACCACACATGGTCGTATCTTCATTGGGCAAAAGGTGCCATGCTAGGAGTGAACTCATAGCGCTTGGCAAACATCATAATATAACTGGTAAAGGCCCTTTGAAGGGTTTCACCATCATCATTGGGAGTGAGTTTGGCCAGACGCGTCCCTTCGACATTCCTCTCCCTTATTTCAGCAGAGGCTTCATCAACTAGGCCTTTTCTGGGGAGGCTAGCCTCAAATGTAGCATTAAGCCACAATTGAAGAAGCCAAAGAGGACCACTCAAGTGCATAGGACCTTGGGCATCCATATTTCTAAGTCGAGAAGCCCCTTCACTGATAGACTCGTAAAGGTTCGCCATAATGAGTTGACTCAAGCAGGTTCCTCTGTTGTGGTGAAGCTGATTCGCCAGGGGCAGGTACTTCTTAGCTACCTACAAAGATTTGGTACAAAAAACATATCTCGACAGCCAGACTGTGAGAAAAGCAATATGTTCTTCATCAGACACTTTGTCATCTTCTTGTTTAAAGTGGTGTTTGATGAAGAGAGTGTATGTAAGTTTAGAGCCTGAAATATTGATGGTATCTTCAGCATCAACATCAGGGTTATAAGTAAGGCCATCTGGGTGAAGCCCTGTGATGGCAACTACATCAAACAAGGTTGGGGTAACCATTCCACATGGCAGATGGAGGGTATAATGGGTGCTGTCCCAAAAGTATAAGGATGCTGCCAACATGTTCAGACAGTATGGTATGCTGGTCTTCGACAGCATAAGAAGATCATAAATCCCTATATCCTTCCAATGTTCAGCTTTGACCTTCTCCAGCTTCGCCATCCATTGGTCAAATTCTTTCAAGGGATTGACAGGTCTCACCAGCCTGGTGCCATCAGTGAGATAGCCAACGTTGATTTTGGGTAGGGGGATTTCTTCAGGAGAAGTTCCAGCAGCAGCGTTGATTTTGGGAAAACTCTTTTGCCCTAACGGCCTTGTTTTCCGGTAAGAGGGGAGAAACTCACATAGTCTCTCGTTAGAAATGTCCACATCAGCTAAAGGACCAGATAGCGCATACGGTTTGTCAAAAACGACTATAGGAATCATTACCTAAGACTTGTAGATGGCTCTTGTTTCTTTAGTGGTGGGTTCCGGCATGCAACGACGGTTATCCACTAGTTGGGGGCCTGGGATATTAGCGAATGGAGGAATGGTTTGTTTAAATAGAGTGGCCTTGCCTCTCTGAGTTTTCTTTGCTTGAGGATTGGTTTGGGAAGATGCCATTGTTGAAGAAGATGAAAAGATGGTGTTTTTTCTGGGTTTTGCGTAAGAGAAACTGAAGAGAAGAAAATGTTCGCTTGAGAATAGGAGAGTGTGGAAAGTTCACAAAGTGGTAGAAATGGGTATATATAGACATTTGAAAATCCCAAGAGCCTTGGATCTACCGTTGAAGCTGAGGAGTTAGTGGGACGCGTGTCCTTCTCTTGAAAACGTGATGAGTAGTTGCAGTTATGTTCAGACTGCAAACGCCTGTTTTCAAGAAAAGTGTTATGATGAATACGGCTGAAGAGACGTTTAAGGATTTTTCATGATGGTATGACGTCATAAGCATGGGTGAGGGAAACTGAACAATTCAGCCACTAAGTAATTAGTGGGATATTCAGTTGAGGCCATGCAAACAAGCGTCGAAATGGTCATTATATCAAGAAATGACCTTCCTACCAATTCTGGCGAAAGGACATTCCTTGGGGGCAATTTGTTAACCCTCATTTTCGACGCTAGGAAAATCAAAGCTATTTTAAGTTAAAAAACTATGTTCAACATAAAGAAGGCTTCGACCCAGTTTTGGTGAAGCCTGAGTCGAATAGAGGTTTTAGGAACCTCAAAAAATGGCTAAGTGTTGGGAGATGCTTCGACCGTGAGAATGTTGAAACGCGCGTTGCAGTTATCACATTAAGGCTGGAGGGAAAATCTCAAATGTTTGAATTTCAAAAGGATCAATGGTTGAACGTGGGAACAGTTAAAGCCAAGGAGAAGGCGCCAAGAGGACACGTTTGAAGCCATAACCACCACTTAGTGGTTATTTTTTAGCACTATAAATAGGAGTTAGTTCTATGTAATAGAGGTGTTCATATTTTTGTACAAGTTACTAAAAAAAATTCAAAGTACCCACGTGTAGAGAAACGAGTTCATGAGAATGTACGTAATGTAACACCACTTTCTTTCATCAATGCAATTTATCTTCATCATGTTTAGGATTTCAGCCATTTACTTTCCATGCCTTTACAATTTCTTGAACTTTATCTTCCATGCCAAATTTACTTTCAAAGTCATTTAAACTTTCTGCATTTACCTTCAACTGCACTTTTACATTCAAGCATTTAATATTCAAGCATTTACTTTTCAAGGTCTTTTATTTTCAAGAACTTGGAGTTCACCTTTAATTCATTGCAGTTATTTTCAAAGTCCTTTATTTTTCCTGCATTTACCTTCGACAGCACTTTTATCATTCCAGCCTTTACTTTTCAAGAACGTGGAGTTCGTCGCATTTTACTTTCAAGAGTCTTTACATTTTTGCATTTTATCTTTGAAGCCATTTATTCCCTTGCTATTTACATTCAACAATCATTTACTTTCTTGCACTTTTTACATTCAAGAACGTGGAGTTCAAGCACTTTTACTTTGCTGCAATTTACCTTTATGCATTTTGTACCAATTCAAGCCTTTACTTTTAAAGCTTTTTTATTTATTGTCATTTCCTTTAGACGCCTTTGATTTCTGCATCCTTTATTTACAGCCCTTTAAATTTCAAGCCTTTACCTTAGTCGAACGTGGAGTTCAGTTAGATTTTTATTTCAGCATTGTCGAACGTGGAGTTCAATTTACATTCTCTTTATTTTTCATTTTTCATTTACATTTTTCTCTCAAATTTAGCACATGTCCTAGGATTTGTGTGGTCGATCCTGCAAGTTAGTCAGTTTTGTTTAAGATTGATAGACCAGAGGTTGTTTACCAAAATTCACAGTAAACAGAAGGGTAAAGGAAAATGATCTTTTCGAGTAGCCTTATTCAGCTTTCTATAGTCTATGCACATCCTCCATCCAGTTTGAGTTTGTTTGGCTACGGACTCACCTTTCTCGTTAGTTACAACTGTAACACCACCCTTCTTTGGCACGACATGCATAGGGCTGACCCATTTGCTGTCAGATATCAGATATATGATTCCTGCTTCCAATAGTTTTTGCACTTCTCTCTTTACTACATCGCTTAGGACAGGGTTCAACCGTCTTTGATGTTCTCTGGATGTCTTACAGTCTTCCTCCATCATGATGTGATGCATACATATAGAGGGACTTATCCCTTTTAGATCGGAGATGTTATATCCAAGAGCTGTGGGATATTTCCTCAAGACTTCTAACAATTTTTCGGTTTCTATTTGTCCTAAATCAGCATTAACTATTACGGGTTTTTCAAGTTCAGTGTCTAGGAATTCATACCTTAGATCTTTGGGTAATGTTTTGAGTTCTACAGATGGTTTCTTTGGGCAAGGCATTGGATCGGGTGTGAGTGATAGGCATTCTATTAGACTGTCATCTTCATACGGCTCACGCCAGTTGTCATCTTCGAATATCGGAGGGGCTGAAATCTTTAGTACTTCCTTATACCTTGTCTGTTCCTTCTCCAGTTCTCTGACGCATTCGTCGATAACGTCTAGAAAACAGCATGAATCGTCTAAAGCAGGGGCCTTTAGGTATTGGGCTAAGATAAATTTGACTTTTTTTCCCCTACTTCGAAGGTTAACTTTCCCTTCTTCACATCTATTATAGCTCCAGTTGTTGCTAAGAACGATCTACCTAAGATGATCAGTATATTAGAGTCTTCCTTAATGTCCATTATCACGAAATCTGTCGGAATATAAAACTGACCTATGCGAACTGGCACGTTTTCTAGCATACCTACTGGATATTTCACATAACGGTCTGCTAGTTGTAGAGACATCTTCGTTGGCCTCAGGTCTCCTAATTCAAGTTTCTTACATATGGATAGGGGCATTAGGCTAACACTGGCTCCTAAGTCGCATAACGCTTTGTCTATGACAGTCTTTCCGATTACACAAGGTATGGAAAAGCTACCTGGATCTTTTAGTTTAGGAGGCATGTTATTTTGAAGTATGGCGCTACACTCAGCAGTGAGCATAACGGTTTCGTTATCTTCCAATTTTTTCTTGTTTGATAGAATCTCTTTAAGGAATTTGGCATATGAGGGCATTTGCGTAATAGCTTCCGTGAAAGGTATCGTTATATTCAGTTGCTTTAGAAGCTCTACGAATTTCTTAAACTGTCCTTCGTTTTTGGATTTAGCTAGTCTTTGGGGATAAGGCACATGTCGTTTATATGGTGGCGGAGGCACATAGGGTGTTTCTTTCTCTGCAGCCTTTCCACTTTCATCTTCCTTCTCCGTGTTTGATTCTCTTATTTTCTCGGTTCCCTTTTGTAAATTTTGGTGCATGGCTGAATTTCAGAATCTCGAGTCAACAGGTCCATCGTACGCTGTTCCGCTTCGCAAAGTAATAGCGTTAGCATGACCTTTTGGGTTTGGTTGTGGTTGGCCAGGAAATGCTCTAGCGGGGGCTGCATTAGTTGATTGTTGTTGGGCTACCTGAGAAATTTGAGTTTCTAACATTTTGTTATGAGTAGCCATAGCATCAAGCTTGCTTGACAATTGTTTCATCAATTCGCTCGTGTCAGCATTTTGATTTGCGAAATCCCTGTTTTGCTGAGCTTGAGCATTCATAAAGTTCTCCATCATGATTTACAGATTCTATTTTTTTGGTAGAGGTGGATCGGGTTGCGCTCCTTTCTGAAATCCAGGTGGAATAGCAGGTGCTGGGTTTGGTGGATTCAAAGCATTGTTATTCTTATACGAAAAGTTCGGGTGATTTCTCCTGCCAGGACTGTAAGTGTTTGAATACGGGTTCCCTTGAGCGTAGTTCACTTGGTTGGTAAGAGTACTAGCCAACACTTGACATTCAGCGTTTGTATTCCCAGGGTTTCCGCATATTTCCCAATTTGGTGTAACCGTAGCTACGGTAGCTGCTGGAGGTGCTATTGCTAAACTTTCGAACTTTTGAGCAAGCGCGTCCACTTTAGCATTGACTTGGTCTATACCGTTAACTTCGTGCATTCCTCCTTTCGGAGTTGGTTTCTCTATACCAGCGTGTTCACCTCCCCATTGGAAATGGTTTTGAGCCATAGTCTCTATGAGTTCATAAGCTTCTGTATACGGTTTATCCATTAGAGCACCGCCTGCGGCAGCGCACAGGTTCATTTTGGTATTGTACAACAGCCTGCCGTAAAAGGTATGTATTATCATCCATTCTTCAAGTCCATGGTGTGGGCATAACCTCAACATGTCCTTGTATCTCTCTCAAGCATCGAATAAGGATTTGTTATCCTTTTGCATAAATCCGTTAATTTGGGCTCTCAGCATAGCGGTCTTGCTTGGTGGGAAATATCTGGTTAAGAAGACTTTCTTCAACTCGTCCCATGACGTCAATGAGTAGGATGGTAGAGAGTGGAGCCAAAATCTTGCTCTATCTCTCAATGAGAACGGAAAAAGCCTTAGTCTAATTGCTTCTTGACTAACTCCATTAGCTTTTACAGTGTCTGCGTATTGTACGAATATTGATAAGTGAAGGTTCGGGTCATCCGTAGCATTACCTGAGAATTGGTTTTGTTGAACTGCGGATATTAGCGAAGGTTTTAGCTCGAAATCATTACGGTTAATAGCTGGGGCAGCAATACTATTATGCGGTTCTTCTTGTGACGGAATAACAAAATACTTTAGAGGACAGTTTTTTGGTCCATCTGCCATGTTTTGTTCTGGTTCTGATTCGGTTTCCGAATCTGAGTAGGGAATAAGAGGATCTGGGATGTTATATCTAAGAAGGAATTCGTAAATTCGGCGTCTCAGAAGTATGTAACGTTCAATTTCGTTGATTGGTTGCTCCAACTCTTTGCCTTGTGAGCGAGTGTTTGGCATACAATTGACGAATCGAAAAGGAAAAATAAAAAGTTGCCTTATTCTATACTGTGCAACGAAAGTATCACAATATTGACTAAATTGAGTCCCCGACAACGGCGCCAAATACTTGGATGCGACTTTGCGCAATGGTCGGATTAGTGCTACAAGTATACAACTTATCGCGTAGTCTTAAAAAGGTTGTCGAACCCACAGGGACTAATAATCAACCTAGAGTGATCGATTTTTGCGGTGTAAAGCTAAGGCTAGATTTGGAGGTAAAAGAAATTTGGTTATTAACGGGATTTGAAAAACAACAATAAAGACGAGACCGGAGAATGATTTTTGTGCTCCTTGGAACTCCGTAAGATCCAAGTGTTAACAAAGGTCTCGAGTTTGGTCTGAAGGATATACCAGTTTAAAGGCTCGACCTCACGCTCTCGTGGTCTTAACCAAGCGACGCCTAATGACCCCAAGATTTTGCTCTCTCTCGCTCGGTAGTTAAGAGGTGCTTTTTGAAAACATAAACTAAATGAGGCCCTAAAGCACTCTCGCAGCATTTAGGCTCAATGTGCGATGCCTACTATCCGGCGATTACCTCACGCTCTCGCTCTATTGGACACGTCTTGGTGTGTTTCTCACTCTCGTAACGAAACACTGTTAAACAACCCCTCGCTCTCATGACGAGGCTGCCTAAATTCAGATTAGACACCAAAACTAGAATTTTAAAAACAAAAGTTAAACACCGAAGGTCCTACAGAGTCCCTTCGGAACGACGGTCCTCAATCTACGGACTCAAAGCAATTCTACTCAGACATAATTAAATCTAACACGAATGCATTAACATTTCTGAATTTTAAAACATACATATTGGTTGGTTCTTAATTAAGATCAGATTTACACTTTGATGATGAAAACAAATTATAAAGCATAAAAGTAAGATTAAATAATGCAGTAAAATAAACGAATTGTAAATAACCTGAAATGCGAAGTAATTAAACGGAAAATGAAACTTGTATTAAATAGTTGATCCAAGCGTACATCAGCAACAATAGAAATGAAAAGTACAGCAGATGTATCAATCTCTCGATGTGAGCGATCGATACTATGGAAAACGATATAAGTGGTTAGGCTAATGAAAATCGGGCAGCGCTTCCGCAAGGTTCTTGGATCCCCCCAATGCAGACCTCTGATGCTCTATATATAGGAAAAATTTGGCTCCAAGCAGTTGAATTCGAAATTTGAAAACTAAACTTGCAACTGCCAGAACTGCATCAAGAAAACTGCTCCCGCGCATAATGACGGTCGCCTTAGGCCAAACGGCGGTCGCCTTTCCTTTAAATCTTTGAATTTCCCTCCTTTTTGCTATGGCGAGCGCCATTCAGTTGAACTGGGGGGAATGGCGAATGCCTTTCATCTGGAAGGAGCAGAATCATGCAATTTCTCCACCTTTCATCTCTTTTGAGCTTGATTCTTGGTATTTTCTTCTATGGAGCTGATATAGGACCTGTAAATGGAAAAGAAACGAAAACATAAGCAAACAATACATGAAATGACAATGACTCGATAAAAATACGATAAAACATGCACGAATTTAATCGAAATAAACGATACGGAATTGAGTCATCAGAAACCTACTATATATAATGCAAAAATAACCAACTAAACGAAATAACAGCAAAAATAGAAATAACAAAATGCAGAAAAATGACTCAGACCAACAAAGAGTCGATGCTCGCTGGATAAGGGTCGGCGGGCACTTACCCGGTGAAGTGTCTACGAAAAATAACCAAGCATGCGTCGACCGCTACATGACCATGCGTCGACGCATGAATGCTGAAACTGCAGAGATACAAAACCCAGAAGCATGCGTCGACTGCATGCATAGAAAGGGTCAGCGTGCGCCTTCCCGGTGGTTTCACAAAAATTGTCAAGACAGCATGAGTCGACTCATGCATAGTTTAGGTCGACTCAAGACCTATAAAAACTTAGAAATTTATTTTTGTGCATGTTTTAACCAACTGAGACACGAGTCATACACACCAAACACTAGTACCATGATTATGCACATGTAGAAATTGTATAGAACCCTTCCTATATGTTTAGACACATGATTATCAATGGTTGTATGCAATGCGACCGACAACGAAGTGATACCGTCCAAATTACAAACTAAAGACTATCCTACTTGTTGACATCATTAAAATAGAAACTAGATGAGAAGCACTTTGCCCTCACATACTCCCCCTTTTTGATGATGACAACATTTTCTGTCTTTATTTTGATTTGTAATTTGAAGACTCCACCTATCTTTGTGAGGTCTTTAAAAATTCAATTTCTGCTGCTAGTATAGATCAAGTTCTGCTGCTAGTATAGATGTATCCTTCTCCCCCTTTGACAACATCAAAAAGAGATATAGAAGGTGGTCAAAGATAGAGCATTAAGATATGTAAAGATTCACACAACAATTTGCAAAACAGATACATTAACATTCATCCACATATAATGAAGTTAATGCGAGAATAAAAACTGATAAATACGGCACACTAGATGCAAACATAATACATTCCATAGTAGTGGAAAGAGTAACATAGTCCAAAATGGAAGCAACACAAAGCAGCATGCAAGAAAAAGAACAAGTCATACAATCAAAACACAAAATATAACATGCACTAAAAATATGATCCTAAGTCTCATGGTCTCCTCCCCCTAAATGGATGTCCTCTTCCTCTGAAGTGTTGTCCTTGTGATGGAGGGAACGGTTGTTCCTCTAAGTACTGATTCAGTTTAATCACAGCCCAATTGAGAACGCCTAAACTGTTAGTCAGATTTCGAGTCTGAAGTTCCACTGTATTATCCAAAGAGGTAAACCTGTTCATTGTAGCATCAGCAAATCGATTGAAGTTCTGAGTGTGGGTGTCCAACTGATTTGAAAGAGAAGTGAACCTCTCCTCCTGAGCTGTATACCGTTCCTCTTGTAAGTTCATGAATTCTTCTTGTTCCAGCTGCATCTGATTCAACATGGCCAGGATTTCTTCAGAGTCCTGTTGTTGTGGCTGTGGAGTTGTAGGAATCGAATACTCAGGCTGTTGCCATTCGTATTGATCAGCTTGTTGTTGCCAGCCATAGGTGGGAGGAACATAAGCAGCACCAAGAGAAGTCTAACTAGTGTGTTGCCATTCTCCCCAACCTTGATTTTCATAAGGATCACGCGGTGGTGAGGAACCCATCCATTCCACATTGTCTTCATTCATCATGTTTACGTCAGTGGGTATGTTATTTCCAGCTTGAGCTTCCTGCACATTTTCTTCCGCGACAGTTTGGTCATCAGGAACATCATAATGAGGGTGAGTTGCTTTGGGTCTGAATTTGAACTCCTTGGCGACAGGATCCCAAAAGTAACCCAACATAGTCATGGTCTTTTGTTGGAATTCATGATTAGGTGAAATAGAGATATAGCGAATACCCGGAACCTTTATCCCAGCCTTATTCAAAATGCACTGAATACACGATGCATAACACAAAGACGTACCTCTTGTAGAATCCCGTAGTGCCAACATTTGATACGTAAAGTAGTATGGCCAGTTGATACGGATTTTGTTCTTCAACAGATAGACTAAATGAACCTCTGCTTGATCGACCCTAGAAAATCCTCCTTTCTTAGGCCGCAAGATGTGAGCGACAATCCATTGTAAAATACGATCAACAGGTTTTAGATGACCCATTGTGACAGATTTGGGAAACAGATCGCTGCTCACAATGCTGTCCGAATAAGGTTCACGCAGCATTGAGTTCAATGTAGTTTTAAACTCATAGTTGTTGACACACTTAGTATCAGTTACTTCGGGAAGATCTTTAGTTTCCAACTTAAAAACGTTATTCCATACAACAACATTCATAGAATAGGTCTTATTATCCATAGCATACTTAAAATCCGTACCTGTGAATTTATTCAGAATTCCAGTATAGAACAATCGCACCAGGTCTCCATTATACTTATCGTCACATTCTAGAAATTCATCAAATTTTTTAACATTTAACATTTCAATGACTTCTGTGAGATGATAATCTGGTGCTCTCAGAGGGTAGTACACATACTGTCTAATGACGGAGCGGTTTCAGAAGTCGTTGTTGAAAGTCTCAGATAATGCATCAGAGAGTAAAGATAGAGCAGTTACCAGTGTTGAAGAGGGTCCAACCCTTGATGTTGATGCTCTGGTAGACCTTTTCCCGGTTACTCTTTGGGAAGGCATTGTTGAGAAATATGATGAAGGAAGATGAACAGTGACGATGAACAATGTTCGTTTGATGATGATGAGAGTGTTGAAAGAGAGGCTTTATTCCAATGTGAAGTGAAAGCCCCCTTTTAAAGACTTTTGTTGATTGAAATTTTGTGGGTTTTGAAGAATATGGTAATAATGGAGTTTTAAGGAGGAAGTTTGAAGGAGAGGAGATGAGAAGACTAAGATCAAATGTAGATTTTTGTAGTACCCTAAATTTTGACCAAGGGTTTTTTAGATTTTTTGTGCTAATAGGGGGTGTTATTTGGGTTTTGGGGGTGTGTTAGTGCTTTTGGGCCCATTATAAATTTGGTTTAGTATAAGGTTTTTATTATTTTCTTAATTAAATTTTATCTATTTATAGATTTTTTTTATTAATTTTTTTTATGATTTTCATTGAGGGTTTAGAGGGGGTTTTATTTTAGAATTTGTTTTTTTTAGATAATTAAGAGATTTATAGTCTTAGGTTTTTTTTTAGAATTAACTATTAGCAATATTAAGGGTTTTATTTATTTATTTGCATTACATTAGTTTTTTATATTTTTTAGTTTTTACTTAGAAAATAATTAGGTGTTAATTATTTTTAATATCCTTTTATTAAATTAAGAATTTTGTTTTGATTTTAAACATATAATATTACTTAATTAGGGTATTGGTTAATTATTATTATATGGGTTAATTTATTTATATAGCTTTTAGATTATTATTTTGATTTTGTTAATTAAATAGGCATTCACGTTTAATAATTATTATTTATTCTTATTTTTATCGTAATTAACATTTACTTATTTCATGATTAATATTTTATTTTATTGGGTTAATTTTATTTATTTTTTTAGTTATCTTTTTATTAATTAATTATTAAAATTTAGATTTTTTAATTAGGGGATTAACCCTGATAATTAGGGTTATATGTTAATTAATTTTTATTTATTATTGTTTAATTTATTAGGGTACGGTTTTATTTATTGGTATAGTGGAAGATTTTTAGTCACAATATGTCATTTTTTTATTTTATTTGTTTTTTATTTATTAATTATTGGGTCAAATTGTTGACCATGTACAGTCATCTTCTTCCACCTCCAAACCCTAAATCTGGAGCGGAAATGAGTTTTTGGATCAAAGCAAATCAAAATCAAATCACCACTTTTTCTCATTAATTTGGATCCAAAAATTACATACGAATCTCAGATTACAAAATGAATCAAAAAAATACAAAATCAGATCAAAGTTTCCCTAAAACAGAATCAATCTAAATTAATACTAAACCTAAATGTTCATCTATAAATTACAACAAAAAATCAAAAGCGAAAAAAAAGACCCTCAGATGAGACTCCTTGCTGCTGCGCGATCCCACCCTTTCACCTAAAGCTCATTCCATAATAAGGACTTAGGGTTCATCATCAGAACCCTAAGCTACCTTGAGCTAGACCTGCAAAACAAACAAGGAAAAAGATTAGAAGTGGAGATCGGAGAAGAAAAAGGATAAGGTTTTTACGAAAAGATTCACGGCAGGAGAGGTAATCCAAAAATCCACATAGCTTTTTCTGGAAATTTGAACCTGGATCATCATTGGTTTGTTTTTTGGATGTTTTAGATTTGTTTGTTTGTGTTTCTGGTTTTTCTGGGTTTTTTCTAGGGTTAGGGTTCTTTGACTTTAGGGTTAGGGTTCATGTGATGAACCCTAGGGTTCATCACTTAAGGGTTAGGGTTCTTATTCTGGGTTAGGGTTCTTGCTGTGGATTGGGGTTCTTGGGAGATTCTGGGTTTTCTGGGTTGGGACGATGAAGGTTTGAAGTTGCCGGTTGAATCTCAACCGGAAACTGGGGTTGGGTGGTGGTTTGGAGGGTGGCTCGCGGTGGCCGGAAGGCTCACCGGAGGGAGGGAGTTAGAGAGAAGGGAGAGCATTTTAGAGAGAAGGGAGAGAGTAGAGTGAGTGAGACGAGAGATAGAGAGAGAAAAAGAAATGAAAATGAAACATTTCTGAAGCAAATGGGATATATATGCCTTTTCACGAATGACCCAGATTGAGGCCATGTGGCCTTCGCCCCTCCGTCTGATTTGGTTGACTATCCAGTCAACCAAAGGATCCCGTGTGATGTCCGTACGATGGGGATTCTTTGACTCTCCATCTCAACCGTCCTTTTGGTTTACCTTGGGAGTATGTGAATCCAACGCACGATATTTGATCTGGCGTAATTTAGTCAATACAATTCAACGGTCCAGATTCCGTTTGTCTTTTTTTGGTTTTTTTTTGGTTTTTTTTGCTGAAGGGTTGGCCATTGGGCTTTACGCCCAATGCTATTTGCCATTGGGCTTTAGGCCCATTTACGCCCTAATTAATTCTTCTTTTATTAATTATAATAATTTCTTTCTTTTAATTAATTGATATAATTATTTGTTGATTATTTTTGGTCAAATTGGAAATTCTTTTATATGGATGAAATTGGGAATTAGGGGTTTTATTTTTTTGGATTTTTGTTTTTTTTATGAATATTATATTGTTAAACTTATTTTATTAAAAATCTACAATTGAATCAATTCCTTGATTCAAATTGTGTAATAAAAAAAATGTTTCTTATTTAATTTGTCAATTTAAGTCTAAACCTGGTCGTAATTAAATTTTTTTTTTATAACTCAGGTAAATAAATTTTACTTTAGGTTTTTTATATGTATATATATATATGAAGGTTCGTTTTTTTGAAAGAAGTTTATTTTAAAAAGGATAAATAGGGTGGGGATTAAAAAGATCATTTTAACATTATTTGTGGGATAAAAAATAGTCCCTTAAGAATTACTTGGAATTTGAACTTTATCTTGGATTAATCCTGGTTTTTTGTTATATTAAGTTATTGGATTTTTGTTGTTTAAATTCTTCTTTGTAAAAATTAGAATTTGGTTTGAAGGTGTAATGGTTTTAAGGGATTTACAAAAGGGATAAAGCTCTTGGTCCGAGAGCCTAAATAAGGGATGGGATAAGGGATAAGGGATTTGGATTCGGGGATAAAACTCTTCCTCCAAGAGTATAAACAATGGATTGGGTTTAAGGGATAGAACTCCACATCTAGGAGTATAAACACTAGATTTAAGGGATAGAACTCTTTATCCAAGAGTATAAATAATGGATGGGATTTAGGGATAGGATTTGGGATTTTGGAATAGGATTAGGAGGTAGGAATAGGGGAGGTGAACTACGGTTACTCTGATCCTTCATTTTGAGGGTACGTAGGCATAGGGTTGCAAACCAACCCTAGCGAGTATAATTAGGAAAAAACTTAGGTTCTCCTTTCATTTAGACAAACAAACATACCCTAAACTCAAAGGTGGATCCCATTGAGTACAATGGAAGTGAAGGGTGCCTAACACCTTCCCTTCACTTAAATGACTCCCGAACCATAGGAATCTCTACCTTAGGATAAGGATATTTAGGTTTATCATTATTTTCCTTTAAAAAATATGGTGGCGACTCAAAAATTTTTGCCGGCCGCGACAGCTGGCGACTCTGCTAGGGACTCCTTCCTAGCGAGAGTCAATCCTAGCCTTAGGATTTAGGGTTTTGTTTGTCTTGGATGTTTACTTTTTTTTTTGGTTTTTATTTTATTGTTATTTATTTATTTTTATTTCATATATTTTTTATTTGACATTTTGTTTTATTTTGTTATCATGCAAGGGATTGGGGCAATAAAAAAAAGGAGTGAAGCTAAAACCCAAAGCTTGGAGGATAACCCTAGAACCTAAAGTGGAACGGAAATGTTTTTGCGGGGGACGCAACGTCCCCTAAAATGCATTGATGCCACACTCAGAGTAGATCCCTCCAAAGTCGTCCTCACGAAAGGGCTAGCCCCTCTCGTAGTGGAATGATTTGGATGTGGTCTGAGACTCTGAGAACCTTAACCTACCCCACGCCAATCATGGACCTTATGTATTTAACCCTCAAGGGTTGTTACTAGGGTCCTATCCCAAATGAGACTTATCCCGAAGGATTACCGTAGGAAGGCTTGCTCCTTCTCATGGTAAAACAAGGGTATAGTCTAAACATTTTGGGGTCGTTATGCTGGCCAAATTTAGGTAACCTACCTGTGAGGGGATTGGGTAGTCTTAACTTAGACCCAGCCTGTTCTAGGGAAGCCCACCTTACTAGGGGCATGCTTACACTTTACCTTTACCCTAATCCAGACATCATGTGCATTCATCATCCTCATAAATTTTTCTTTTTTTTGCATTCACATGAATCTTAAAATTTTACAGAAAAGGATTAAATCAAAGGACAATGGAAGTTGGAGAAAGGAGAACTCTCCCCCATTAAAGTAAGGATATCAGACATAAAGGGCCTAAAGACTTATGCTGCTGAGTTACCCAAGGAAAGAAGGAAACCTATACTTCGTAGGTATGGAGATATATTGGACTTGGTTCTATTTCCTATGCAAGAGGAGGGTCTAACTGCCTTGGCCCAATTTTATGATCCCGAGTTAAGGTGTTTCCAATTCAAGGACTTCCAAATAGCACCTACTTTAGAAGAGGTTCGAAAGATACTGGATTTCCCCAAAAACAATAAAGGTCCATTCAAAGCATTAGGGTATAGACCTTCATTAAAAGAGATGGCAAGCTGTTTGTATATTCGTGAAGAGGACCTACAAGCTCATTGGAAAATTAAAGACGACTTCGAAGGGTTCCCTAAATGGTTCTTAGAAAGTAAAGCTAGTCACTTTGCGGCTTACAAGAATTGGGTAGCCCTAGACGCCATCATGGTATTACTTATCTTTGGGTTAGTCCTATTCCCAAGTGTTCCAAACTTCATAGACATTGCCGCTGTCAATCTATTTCTGGCTGTTAGCCTTGGAGAAGAAGACTATTCAACAGTTCTCTTGGCAGATATATACTTCACTCTCCATTGTAGGTTTGAGAAGAAGGGAGGGACTATGCTATGTTGTCCTCAGCTATTATACAAGTGGTTGTGTTCCTATCTAGTGAAGGACATAAGGGACATGAGACAAATGAAGGCCTATGAGTGGTCCCAATATCTGGTATCCCGCGTTGGTAAGGAGATCCTATGGTTTCCTCAAATAATCCAAAGGGATGACGTGATCTTAAGTTGTGGGAACTTTCCTAATGTACCTTTGATTGGCTCAAGAGGGTGCATAAGCTATAATCCTATTTTGGCGATGAGGCAGCTAGGACACCCTTTGTCCTACAAGCCAGAAGACAAGTTGCTACAAGGCTTCGTCCTACAAGGTGTGAAAGGAGATCATCCTGACGTCCTAAGAATTTATGAAGCATGAAAGCAAAGTATAAAAGGGAAGAGCAGTCTGAAAAGGCCAAGAGAGGAATCAAGGGTCCCATATTCACAATGGATGGAGGAAAGGATAAGGAAGGTAAGGCTTTCCTTTACTTTAGATGGTCCCGTTGATCCCATGGTTCCTCCACCTACCGCAATCTCCATGGAAGAAAGTGAAAAGCTTAAGGAGACCATTGCCAGATTGACAAGAGAAAAAGATGAATGGGAGACTAAATTCTACCAAGCTACTGGAGAAAGTAGCCAGCTGAGGTTGAGCCTTAAGGAAGCCATGGAACAATCGAAGGTCAATGAAGGATTAGCTCGAATGGAGGAGGAAAAGAAAGAGCGTGCCCATGCTGATCTTCAAGCTATGAGCTTACGCCTTCAAACTCAACAAGCGGACCTAGATAGGGCTTGGAGGCAAAGGGACGAATGGAGAAACTTATGGATGTCCTCAACACAAAGGGAGGTCAGAGAAGGGTATGATAGGCGAATCTTTGACTTAGAATCTGAGGTTCAAAGCTTGGCAGATGCTCTCCTCAGGAGTAAAAGGAAAGCATTGGATACAATCGCGCGGTTGAGAACGACTGAAGAACTTCTTACCCAACAACCTGAAGGGTGGTTACAAGCTCAAGAGGAAAACCAGGCACTTAAGAGAGCCTATGAGGAATTGGAAGCTTCCTATGAAGAGCTTAGAGAGTGGGGCCACTATGCTGAAGTCCACAATAGCCAATTAGAGCACACCGTTGCAGAAGACTTGGAGATCATGGATAATCTACAAAAGGAAAAGGCATACTTTGAAGACAGATATGATAAGTTGGTCTTTCTGACCAATGACCTTATACATGAGATCCCTCGGAAATTAAGGGAAGCGGAGGAAATAGCCATTATTTTCAAGCCAGCAAAGCAGATTTCTGATTTCCTTACACTCTGTCGTGAGATGGTGGAAGACTTCAGAGCCAGAATTAGGAGAAGGATTTAGGCTTTTTATGTTTGGTTTCATACTTTTTGGGATTTTGTTATGAATATTTTAAGGGTTATCCCTAATTTGGTTTTGCTTATGTAATAAATAGGGCTTCGACCCTAAGTACTCTCTTTCATTAATAAAAATGTTTGAATTTCCATTATCTTTGGTTTAACTCTTAATTGGTTGAAAATTTAAGATTCCTGAAAAAAACAACATTTTTGCATACTCATACATTCATTCATAACATATAAAAGAAAGGGCATTAAAAGAAAATCACTTTGTTTCTCAGAATCTTCGCAACAATCTGACTTCTCGACCCAACACCTGTGCTCACGAAAGGAAAGCTATGGAACAAATGGAACAGAATCACGCTGCTCTAAAGGGAGATGTGGATATTGTCAAGGGAAATGTGGAGGAGATGAAGGACAAAATCGACCAGCTGACTCGAGCTATCCAGAATCTGATAGCAAGAGACACCGAGGCAAGTAACCGTAAGAATGCTCCTACCCCTCCTCCCCAATATGAAGATAGCAATCCTCTTTTGGGATTTGTGGCTGACTTGGAACATGAGGCTTTAGAGGCTAGTAAAGGGAAGGTTAACACTCAACATCCTGTAGGGTCTGTTCCTCCACCCGAGCATAATGGAGAATCACGACCCATACAGATACCTGTCACTCGTGAGGTCTCTAATGACTGGCACCTCCAGTATGGAGAAGAAGACTCAAGGCAAGTAGTTCGTGAAACCAAACCAGCTGCTGTGGAAGGAAGAAAGGAGGATGAAAAGTATAAGATAATTGAGGAACGGTTAAGGGCTGTGGAAGGAACCAAGGTCTTTGGGATTGATGCCATGGAAATGTGTTTGGTACCCGACGTGGTCGTGCCTCCTAAGTTTAAGGCGCCTACCTTCGAGATGTACAAAGGGGTTAGTTGTCCCAAAAGCCACATTCGGATGTTTTCCCGAAAGATGGGGGCACACGCTAAGGACGAAAAGCTGATGATGCATGTTTTCCAAGACAGCCTTAGTGGGGCATCCTTGGACTGGTACATGCAGCTGGAAAGAACCTACATCAAGAACTGGGATGATTTGGCAAGTGCCTTCATAAGGCAATACCAATACAATGTAGACATGGCCCCTAATCGCATGCAGTTGTAAAACATGTCTCAGAAAGGGAATGAATCATTTAAGGAGTATGCCCAGAGATGGAGAGAGCTAGCTTCTCGTGTGCAACCTCCATTAAGGGAAAGCGAGCTAGTAGACACATTTATGGGAACGCTGCAAGGGATATATTACAAGAAGATGATTGGATCTGTCTCAACTGGATTCGCAGATTTAGTTATCATTGGAGAAAGAATTGAGAATGGTTTGAAAAGTGGGAAGATTGGAAAGTCATCCTCCAGTCAATCAAACAACCGAAGGTATTCTGGTAATAACTCAAAGAGGTAGGCCAATGCCATTTCTGCTGATGGGTATTCTCAAGTACCTCATGTGGCTGTTGTGGCTCTAAATCAAGCAACTCCTACGCTACAAGTGCAACAACCAAGGGCGCCACCTTCGCAAAATCAACAACAACAAAGGTATCCCCGGAGGGAACAAAGGAGGCCATGGAAGGACTTTGACCCTATACCTTCCACATATACTCAGGTTTTGCCTATGTTAATTCAAAGGGGAATGGTGGAGATCAAACCGTTAGGACCTCCTCCTACGCCTCTCCCTAAAGGATATGATGCTAACGCCAGATGTGAGTATCATGCCGGATCACCAGGACATACAACTGAAAAATGCTTGGCTCTCAAGTTTAGGGTGCAGGATTTGTTGGATCAAAAGGTCATCAACTTCACTTACGATACTCCAAACGTAGGTGATAATCCTTTCCCCGGACATGCTGGGGCAAATGTCAATTCCATTGAAGGGCTGGAGGAAAATGTTTTGATCAAGAGTGTGGGACAAGTGAAGACCTCTTTGACTAAGGTAAGGGAGATGTTGATTGGGTATGAAGAGTTTGAGGAACTACATGGCAATTGCAAGGTCTGCTCCTCTGATCCTGACAATTGTGAAAAGATGAAGAGGACTCTCCAACAGTTGATGGATCAAGGGATGGTGCAAATTGAGTATTCAAGGGGAATAAATGAGGTGGATGCCTTAGAATCTCAGGGGCATGTACCTTCTGAGACTCACTACCAAGGAAGGGAGAACATGACTCTTATTCAGATACCAGTTCCAAGGCAGGCACCCATTCCAAATTTAATTCCGAGGCAGGAGGCTATTCCGATACCAGTTCCAAGACAGGCGACCATTCAAATTCAGGTCCCAAGACCTACACATGCACCTGTCCAGCTACCAGTTCCAGGATCTGCACGAACTCCAATTCAGATACCTGTTCCTGCACCCGTCAAGATCCCAGTACCTGCAAGATCTGAAGGCCCAATTGTCTTCCATGTTCCAGCACCATTTCCTTACGAAAGTACTAAGACTGTACCATGGAAATATGACCTCACTGCATTTGTAGGAGAAAAAACTATAGCACCAACGCCAGCCATTACTAATATAGCTGGTATTGGAGGGATGACCCGTAGTGGAAGAGTATACTCATCTGAACTACCTAAGAAGGACACTCCTGAAAGCTCAAAAGGGAAAGAGACCACCAACACAAAAGAAGGATCTTCCAAAAAGAACATATCTCCAGAAGACACTAAGGAGTTTTTGAGGATTATAAAGAGGAGCGATTATAGGGTGGTGGACCAACTAAATCAAACACCGTCCAAGATCTCTATTCTGTCCTTGCTATTAAGCTCAGAAGCACACAAGGAATCCTTGCTGAGGGTCCTAAATGAAACCCATGTCACTAAAGACATATCAGTAATTCAATTCGACGAGGTAGTCTCCAATATTGCCGCCAACACCTGCCTGGGATTCAGTAGTGAGGAATTACCTCCTGAGGGGCAAAAGCATAATAAAGCCTTACACATATCAATTAAATGCCACGACACTGTCCTTTCAAGAGTGTTGGTGGATACAGGGTCTGCTCTGAATGTCATGCCTAAGGATACCTTAATGAAGTTAACATCGGTGAGAACTTTTATGAAGACTAGTTCTTTGGTTGTCAGGACTTTCGACGGTTCAAAGAGAATGGTAATTGAAGAGGTGGATATACCTACAGTAATAGGATCTCATACCTTCATGATCACTTTCCAAGTCATGGACATCAATCCTTCTTATACTTGTCTTTTAGGACGACCTTGGATTCACGCTGCGGGCGCTGTTACTTCAACACTTCATCAAAAGTTGAAGTTCATATCAGGAGATAGCTTAATAATTGTGGATAGAGAGGAGGACATGTTCGTCAGCCATCTCGCATCTTTCAGATACATAGAAGTGGATGGAGAAACATTTGAAATACCGTTCCAAGCTTTAGAGGTTGCGATGGTCAGTCGTAAACAGGTCGTTCGCCAGGAAAGAAGGCCGAAAAGGATCACAAACTTGATTCAGAATGGGGATACTAGGGGCTGGGGCAAGGTGATAGAGATACATGAAAAGAAGGATCAATTCGGGCTGGGTTACAAACCGGCTAAAAATGAAGAGCACAAGACTGGTGCAATGATATTTCCTCCACTTGAAGAAACTTTCCATAGTGTTGGGTTCAAAGACGAAGACCAAGTGACCGCAATTGAGGAGGAAGACAAGGGGATACCATATTGGATATGCCAGTGCTCTCCAGATACAATTCTCAACAACTGGAGGGCCATCGAGATTCCCAAGATGATTTCTGTTTCAAAGTAATTTACTTTTTCTAAAAAAAATAATAATAAGTCCTTTGCTATGCCCAAGGCAAATGGACAAGCTTTGTAGGGCCACCTTTTGTTTCTTTGAATTATTTAATAATAAAGTTGCATTTTGTCTTCAATTAAGATCCTTTTTGTTTCTTTCTTAGTTATTCCTTTTTTTAAAATGGCAATACACCTTTTTTTTCAGTACTTTCATTTTTCTCAAATTCAAAAAATAATAAGCATAAAAATATTCCTCATGCAGATTTAAAAATGAACCTATTGAAAATGACATTGCTATAATCCCTTACAACTTCGAGTTCCCGATTTACCAAGCGGAAGAGGGCGATGAGAATGATTGTGAACTTCCCGAAGAGCTAGCCAGAATGTTAAAGCAAGAGGATAAAGTGATACAACCTCATCAGGAACCAGTGGATGTGATCAATCTGGGGACCGACGAGGATAAAAAGGAAGTCAAAGTGGGAGCTTCTTTGAACGAGGATGTAAAGGAGAGGTTGATCAAGTTGCTACGGGAATATGTGGATGTGTTTGCTTGGTCCTATCAAGACATGCCCGATTTGGACACAGATATTGCTGAACATAAGCTACCGCTTAAACCCGAATGTCCTCCGGTCAAGCTGAAGTTAAGGCAAACTAGACCAGATATGACTCTCAAGATCAAGGAAGAGGTTAAAAAGCAGTTCGACGCAGGATTCTTAGCCGCAGTAAAGTATCCAGAGTGGGTAGCCAATATAGTGCCTGTACCAAAGAAGGATGGGAAAGTCAGAATGTGCGTAGATTACTGTGATCTCAATAGAGCAAGTCCTAAAGACGATTTCCCATTACCTCACATTGATGTATTGATGGATAACATGGCTCAATTTTCGGTATTCTCATTTATGGATAGGTTTTCCGGATATAATCAGATCAAGATGGCTCCCTCCGACATGGAAAAGACTACCTTTATTACTCCTTGGGGCACCTTCTGTTACAAGGTGATGCCTTTCAGATTAAAGAACGCAGGGGCAACTTACCAAAGGGCAATGGTCACCCTCTTTCATGACATGGTGCACAAGGAAATTAAGGTTTATGTGGATGATATGATCGCTAAGTCACAAACTGAGGAAGAGCACATAGTCAATCTGCAAAAGTTGTTTGAACGGTTGAGAAAGTTTAAGCTACGATTAAATCCTGCGAAGTGCACCTTCGGAGTCAGATCCGGGAAGTTGTTGGGGTTCATCGTCAGTCAAAGAGGTATAGAGGTTGATCCTGATAAATTGAAGGCCATTCAAGAAATGTCAGCGCCAAGGACTGAAAAAGAAGTACTAGGGTTCTTAGGGAGGCTGAATTACATTGCTAGATTCATCTCACATCTTACTGCTACTTATGAGCCGATCTTCAAGTTATTGAGGAAAGGCCAAAGCCTTGAATGGGATGAACATTGTCAAAAGGCCTTCGATCGAATCAAAGGGTATTTACAAGAGCCACCCATATTGGTACCACCTGTGCCTGGAAGACCGCTCATAATGTACCTGACGGTGCTTAATAATTTGATGGGTTGTGTACTCGGACAACAAGACGAAACAGGGAGAAAGGAGCAGGCAATATATTACTTGAGTAAGAAATTTACAGATTGTGAATCCATATACTCGCTCTTAGAGAAGACTTGTTGTGCTCTTGTATGGGCTGCCCGGCGATTAAGACAATATATGGTGTGCCATACTACTTTACTAATATCAAGGATGGACCCTATCAAGTATATATTTGAGAAGCCTGGAGTGACTGGGAGAGTGGCTCGGTGGTAGATGTTACTTACTGAATATGACATCCAATATGTTACCCAGAAGGCCATAAAAGGAAGTGTGTTAGCCGATCATCTCGCTCATCAACCGTTGGATGATTATCAGCCTATGCAATTTGACTTTCCAGATGAGGACGTACTGGCTGTAAGAGATGATGATATCCCAAGTTCTTACGAAGGACCTGAACCCGGATCTCGGTGGAAGCTTATATTTGATGGAGCCTCAAATGCAGAAGGACATGGTGTGGGGGTTGTCATAACTTCTCCCACAGGATTTCACATACCTTTTACCGCCAGGATATGCTTCTCATGTACCAACAATATGGCGGATTATGAGGCGTGTATCTTGGGAATTAATGAAGCCATCAAGCTGGGAATCAAGATCTTAGAGGTATATGGAGATTCAGCTCTCGTCATCAACCAAGTTAAAGGGGAATGTAGGACACTTAATACCAAGTTAACTCGGTATAGAGATTGTGTCTGGAGAAGGATAGTGTACTTTGATGAGATCACCTTCCATCATATTCCTAGAGATCAGAATCAACTGGCAGATGCCTTGGCAACTTTGGCGTCCATGTTCAAGGTCAAATGGTATAATGAAGCACCAGCCATCAGAATTGATCGCCTTGATGAACCATCTTATTGTGGGGCAGTAGAGGCAGAAGTGGATGATAAACTGTGGTTTTATGACATCAAACAGTTCCTCCAGAAACAAGAATATCCTGCAAATGCTTCCAGTGTGGATAAGAAAACACTCAGAAGACTGGCTGCTCAATTTTTCCTAGATGGAGAGGTACTTTACAAAAGAAATCACGACATGGTGTTGCTCCGGTGTTTGGATGGACATGAACAGGACATGCTTATCAAGGAAATACATGAAGGATCCTTTGGAACCCACACAAATGGACATGCAATGGCTAAAAAGATTCTCCGAGCAGGGTATTACTAGTTGACTATGGAATCAGACTGTTTCAAATATGTCAAGAAGTGCCATAAATGTCAAATATACGCAGATAAGATTCATGTGCCACCAACTCCTCTGAATGTCTTAACTGCCACTTGGCCTTTCTCTATGTGGGGAATAGACATAATCGGGATGATCGAGCCGAAGGCATCAAATGGACACCGGTTCATTCTAGTTGTTATTGATTACTTCACCAAATGGGTCGAAGCTGCTTCCTACACCAATGTGACAAGACAAGTCATTACACGATTCATCAAGAAAGAGATAATTTGTCGCTATGGGGTTCCAAACAAAATCATTACAGACAATGGGCTCAATCTGAATAATAAAGTGATGGATGAGTTATGTGAGAGTTTCAAAATCGATCACCATAATTCGTCACTTTATCGCCCTAAGATGAATGGCGCAGTTGAAGCGGCTAACAAGAACATCAAGAAGATCATCCAGAAAATGGTGAAGACTTACAAAGATTGGCATGAAATGCTCCCTTTCGCACTACATAGCTATAGAACCTCAGTTCGAACTTCGACAGGAGCTACTCCTTTCTCCTTGGTATATGGCACTGAAGCGGTCCTCCCGGTTGAAGTAGAAATTCCTTCACTAAGGGTCATAATGGAGGCGAAGCTGGACGAAGCAGAGTGGGTACAGAATAAACTTGATCAACTGAATCTCATAGAGGAAAAGCGCATGGCTGCTGTATGTCATGGCCAACTGTATCTGCGGAGACTCAAGAAAGCATTCGATAAGAAAGTTCGTCCTCGCCTATTCGAAGAAGGAGACCTGGTGTTAAGGAAAGTGCTACCTATCCATAAAGATCATCGTGGCAAATGGACTCCAAATTATGAAGGACCATATGTCGTAAAGAGCGCATTTTCAGGAGGAGCTTTAATATTGACTACTATGGATGGAGTGGATCTACCCCGACCGGTAAATTCCGATTCAGTCAAAAAGTACTATGCCTAGAAAAAGAGGATAAAAACCTGCTAAGTCGAAAACCCTAAAGGGCTACTTAGGCAAAAGTTAGGGCGTCCCGGTGAATTGAAAACTCGAAAGAGCAATTCAGGCAAAAATTAGGGACTTGGAAAAATGATACCCAACAAGTCGAAAACCCTAAAGGGTGGCTTAGTTGAAAAAAATGGTATAGCATCCTGGTGGACTAAGATTCTAAAAGAACGGTCCAGGCAAAAATAAGGATATCCCAAAGGCATAAGACTGATATCACTAATGGAATTCAGAAAGGAATGATCAATCCAGTCATCACCTTCAGAAGCGAAGTGTCTAGACCTTGGAGATTTAGGGATATTAGCCAGTGTTAAATTTAATAGGGACATAGATAAATTTTTTTTTTCGTATTGCCTTTTCTCTTCATTTTTTTTGCAGTACTTCCTCCTTATGAGGATTGCTTTCCTTATGTATTATTGCCTATTCATGGGCCTTTCTTCAATAAATAAAATTCTCTTTGCTTTTCAATTTTTCTGCTTGATTACAAAATGCCGATTTTATTTATAATAATGCATTGAAACATTGGGTATAATCAAAAGCTAAAAAAAACAGAAAAGGTACTTTACTGCGATTCGGGAACAGCAAAAGGATCATGGTTTCCCTCAAAGATAAAACTAAAAGATCCATAAATTGACGGTCGGAATTCAATCACTATGGGAGTTTCTCTACGCATCTCCATATGTCAAGAGCTTACAACTTGTCACATTCATCAAAAGGAGCTAAGGGTCCAAGGGATGAGAAGTTGGAATATTACAGAAGGATATGTCTTCCGTAAACGCAACATGCACTGCATATCATAAAAGAGGCGTCATCCCAAACAGATGCATCATACATAAGAACATACATGCTTTTACACATGCATACAGGGCATACAATCATTTTCTTCTAGGGTAAAAAGGTTTTAACCGGATATCCCGTCATGGGTTTGTTATCAGGGATCTTAGGATAGTCAACATGTTACTTGTCTGGTTTGACGGTCAAAATTAGGGTCCTCCTTATACATTTAATCATCTCCTCTTCAAAAGAGAAAGACACATCGACTTCCTCTTCCTGAGTCGAAGACGATTAAATAGGGGCAGCTGTAGTACCCTAAATTTTGACCAAGGGTTTTTTAGATTTTTTGTGCTACTAGGGGGTGTTATTTGGGTTTTGGGGGTGTGTTAGTGCTTTTAGGCCCATTATAAATTTGGTTTAGTATAAGGTTTTTATTATTTTCTTAATTAAATTTTATCTATTTATAGATTTTTTTTATTAATTTTATTTATGATTTTCATTGAGGGTTTAGAGGGGGTTTTATTTTAGAATTTTTTTTTAGATAATTAAGAGATTTATAGTCTTAGGTTTTTTTTTTAGAATTAACTATTAGAAATATTAAGGGTTTTTATTTATTTATTTCCATTACATTAGTTTTTTATATTTTTTAGTTTTTAATTAGAAAATAATTAGGTGTTAATTATTTTTAATATCCTTTTATAAAATTAAGAATTTTGTTTTGATTTTAAACATATAATATTACTTAATTAGGGTATTGGTTAATTATTATTATATGGGTTAATTTATTAATATAGCTTTTAGATTATTATTTTGATTTTGTTAATTAAATAGGCATTCACGTTTTATTATTAATAATTATTATGTATATCATAATTAACATTTACTTATTTCATGATTAATATTTTATTTTATTGGGTTAATTTTATTTATTTATTTTTTAGTTATCTTTTTATTAATTAATTATTAAAATTTAGATTTTTTAATTAGGGGATTAACCCTGATAATTAGGGTTATATGTTAATTAATTTTTATTTATTATTGTTTAATTTATTAGGTTACGATTTTATTTATTGGTATTGTGGAAGATTTTTAGTCACAATATGTCATTTTTTTTTATTTTACTTGTTTTTTATTTATTAATTATTAGGTCAAATTGTTGACCATGTACAGTCATCTTCTTCCACCTCCAAACCCTAAATCTGCGGCGGAAATGAGTTTTTGGATCAAAGCAAATCAAAATCAAATCACCACTTTTTCTCATTAATTTGGATCCAAAAATTACATACGAATCTCAGATTACAAAATGAATCAAAAAAATACAAAATCAGATCAAAGTTTCCCTAAAACAGAATCAATCTAAATTAATACTAAACCTAAATGTTCATCTATAAATTACAATGAAAAATCAAAAGCGAAAAAAAAAGACCCTCAGACGAGACTCCTTGCTGCTGCGCGATCCCACCCTTTCACCTAAAGCTCATTCCATAATAAGGACTTAGGGTTCATCATCAGAATCCTAAGCTACCTTGAGCTAGACCTAGAAAACAAACAAGAAAAAAGATTAGAAGTGGAGATCGGAGAAGAAAAAGGATAAGGTTTTTACGAAAAGATTCACGGCAGGAGAGGTAATCCAAAAATCCACTTAGCTTTTTCTGGAAATTTGAACCTGGATCGTCATTGGTTTGTTTTTTGGATGTTTTAGATTTGTTTGTTTGTGTTTCTGGTTTTTCTGCGTTTTTTCTAGGGTTAGGGTTCTTTGACTTTAGGGTTAGGGTTCATATGATGAACCCTAGGGTTCATCACTTAAGGGTTAAGGTTCTTATTCTGGGTTAGGGTTCTTGCTGTGGATTGGGGTTCTTGGGAGATTCTGGGTTTTCTGGGTTGGGACGATGAAGGTTTGAAGTTGCCGGTTGAATCTCAACCAGAAACTGGGGTTGGGTGGTGGTTTGGAGGGTGGCTCGCGGTGGCCGGAAGGCTCACCGGAGGGAGGGAGTTAGAGAGAAGGGAGAGCATTTTAGAGAGAAGGGAGAGAGTAGAGTGAGTGAGATGAGAGATAGAGAGAGAAAAAGAAATGAAAATGAAACATTTCTGAAGCAAATGGGATTTATATGCCTTTTCACGAACGGCCCAGATTGAGGCCATGTGGCCTTCGCCCCTCCGTCTGATCTGGTTGACTATCCAGTCAACCAAAGGATCCCGTGTGATGTCCGTACGGTGGGGATTCTTTGACTCTCCATCTCAACCGTCCTTTTGGTTTACCTTGGGAGTATGTGAATCCAACGCACGATATTTGATCTGGCGTAATTTAGTCAATACAATTCAACGGTCCAGATTCCGTTTGCCTTTTTTGGTTTTTTTGTTTTTTTTTGCTGAAGGGTTGGTCATTGGGCTTTACGCCCAATGCTATTGGCACCCTCCACCATGGCCCATTTACTGTTTTTAAAAGGGAAATGCACCCCCCCTAATTAATTCTTCTTTTATTAATTATAATAATTTCTTTCTTTTAATTAATTGATATAATTATCTTGTTGATTATTTTTGGTCAAATTGGAAATTCTTTTATATGGATGAAATTGGGAATTAGGGGTTTTATTTTTTTGGATTTTTGTTTTTTTATGAATATTATATTGTTAAACTTATTTTATTAAAAATCTACAATCGAATCAATTCCTTGATTCAAATTGTGTAATAAAAAAAATGTTTCTTATTTAATTTGCCAATTTAGGTCTAAACCTGGTCGTAATTAAATTGTTTTTTTATAACTCAGGTAAATAAATTTTACTTTAGGTTTTTTATATGTATATATATATATGAAGGTTCGTTTTTTTGAAAGAAGTTTATTTTAAAAAGGATAAATAGGGTGGGGATTAAAAAGATCATTTTAACATTATTTGTGGGATAAAAAATAGTCCCTTAAGAATTACTTGAAATTTGAACTTTATCTTGGATTAATCCTGGTTTTTTGTTATATTAAGTTATTGGATTTTTGTTGTTTAAATTCTTCTTTGTAAAAATTAGAATTTGGTTTGAAAGTGTAATGGTTTTAAGGGATTTACAAAAGGGATAAAGCTCTTGGTCCGAGAGCCTAAATAAGGGATGAGATAAGGGATAAGGGATTTGGATTCGGGGATAAAACTCTTCCTCCGAGAGTATAAACAATGGATTGGGATTTAAGGGATAAAACTCCACATCTAGGAGTATAAACACTTGATTTAAGGGATAGAACTCTTTATCCAAGAGTATAAATAATGGATGGGATTTAGGGATAGGATTTGGGATTAGGAATAGGATTAGGGGGTAGGAATAGGGGAGGTGAACTACGGTTACTCTGATCCTTCATTTTGAGGGTACGTAGGCATAGGGTTGCAAACCAACCCTAGCGAGTATAATTAGGAAAAAACTTAGGTTCTCTTTTCATTTAGACCAACAAACATACCCTAAACTCAAAGGTGGATTCCATTGAGTACAATGGAAGTGAAGGGTGCCTAACACCTTCCCTTCACTTAAATGACTCCCGAACCGTAGGAATCTCTACCTTAGGATAAGGATATTTAGGTTTATCATTATTTTCCTTTAAAAAATATGGTGGCGACTCGAAATTTTTTGCCGGCCGCGACAATTTTATTACATGCAAATGGGAAATAAAAGATATTAATTTGATGTAGTAACTTTTCTAGACAACTGAAACGGCACGCGCCTTCCCAAGAAAGTGAATATTAGGGTTCGTCAGCGATGCGTCGACTGAAGCATGTCATGCGTCGGCGCACGCTGAACGAAATTTTAAAAATTTTTGAAAAATTAGGGAGGCTTCGACCATAGGTCGGCGTGCGCTGACCCGCGCCTTCTCTTGAAAAATTGGACCATTCTTGAGTCGACTCATGACACGCTTTGGTCGACTCAACCAAGTGAAAATGGAAAAAATCATGTTTTTACCTAGTGTTTTAAAAACCGGACTGGACCGGCCGGTCGGACCGGTTGGACCGGGAACCGACCAGGTAATCGGTCGGGTTTGCTTGTTCGATCGACCATGTCTTCGAACCGGAGGGAACCGGTGTGAACCGGGAAAACCGACGGTTTTCGCAAACCGGTGGTTCAACTGCTTATTTTAAAAAAAAAATTTAATTTTTTTTTTAATTTTTTTTACTCAAATACATATGAACTTTTCCCCAAGAATAATAGTGATCACTCATTTAATTCAAGTGATACACAAATTAAGTTTCGTAATATCCACAAAACTATTTTTACTATTTTGTATTTATATTGATTGAAAAACCATTATACAAATATTTGTATAGAAATTTAAGAACACAGATTAAGAAACTAAATATAATATAATTTTAGACTTAACTGATTTCCATTATATATATATAGATTTGGAAAATTTATTATTTAGAATAATGTTAATATTTGTATTGTTTTAATTATTAACATTAAAACTGATTTTCTATTAACATTAAAACGATGAATTTAAATTAAACTCTGTTTAATTTAGACTTTGTTTAAAATTTACAATTAGACCCTGTTTAAAATTTGCATTTAAATTATGAACCTGTGAATTTATGATATGATATTTTCAAAAAATTTAAGTGCTAGTTATATTTTTTAGAGACTAAATCATCCGGTTCGATCGATTTTACCGGCTTTATACATATTATAATGACAGGTTTATTCAACCGAGTTATCCGGTTTAATCCGGTTTAGTCATGCGGTTCGACCAATGAACCAGTGGTTCGACCGATAAACCAGTGATCCAGTACCCTCACCGGTTTGATGATCGGTCCGGTTTTTAAAACACTGTTTTTACCTACTAATACACTAATACATGATAAATAAACATGCTAACACAAAAATAAAACATTCAAATAAATAAGATATGCTTAAATGTGTAATAAACATCATTTTTAACACTTAACATGGTACATATATTTAAGAGAAACTTATGAAGAGGAACGATATTACCTTAATCATGATTGACGATGAGAGCCCTCACATATAACTCGATAATTCTTTGCATTGTTAGTCAAAAAACATAAACAAACATATATATATATATATATATATATATATATATATATATATATATATATATATATATAAAGAGCAAGTATATTGAAGTATTATCAAGCACGATCCAAGATGTCGAGAACGCCTAGTTCCCTACGGATGTGAAAGAAAGGATTTGTAGCTAGTGGTTTTGTAAAGATGTCAGCAAGTTGATTTTTAGTATCTGTGGCGGTGAGAATTGGATATCAAGCTATTATGTTAACTTGAATCGCATTTCTTTTATTTCACCACCGGTCTTTGATTTATCCAAGGGAAGGGAGAAAGATCGAATGTCCCACAGTATGCAATGCAAATGCAAAAAAGTCTAAGGTTCGGGGTTGGTTATACCTAGGGAAGGTGTTAGCATCCTAGATATCTGTAGTACTCTACAGGAACCTCTTGTTTTATTATGTTACGTGTTAATTGTTATCTGTTTGCTAAGGGTTTAAGGGTAGAAAAAACCTAAAGTTCTATTCCTAAGTGTGTTCGACAAGATATTGCATCTTGTGCCTACATATCTTGTCGGGAGTGGAATCAGAGCACTTGTAGTTCCTCTCTAAGGGATACTAAAGTTTGTTAAAAGTTTAGGAGAAAAGATGAGTCATCATCTTAAGAAACCACCACAGTTTTGAGACTTATTTGTATTTGTGGGGTATGGGATTGTATGTCCCTTCTTTAAGATGATTCACATCTAATTCTCTTGTATGGAGAATTAGGTGAGCTAAAGATGTTTGATTGACTTTAAGGGAGACTAACTTAGGAAGTCTATCCTAAAGTTGTCTAATAGATAATCTTATCTTAAAGGGTATGGAGACCTATAGGGAAGTATGAAATGCAAATGGTTATGCACAAAGGCGATCGACTTACATAGGTGGAAAATGGCTCGACGTTGGATCGAGATTTTTATTATTTTTGAAAGGTTTAGCACACAAAAGCAAGCATACATCACATATAATGATAAACAAACAAAAGCATAAACAAGCCATGATATCAAACAAGACTAAACTATTTCACACAAGCGTACGACCAAGCACGAGGGATTCCAATGGGGAACGGTTTATTAAGAAAAAGGGTTAATAATTTTAAGGGAAATTAAAAAAAGGTTTATTTTGAGAATTATGTTTAAAGATTATTTTTAATTTAAAAAGTTAGAGTTTTCTTATTAATAAAAAAAGGTTTTAATTATTTTAAAAAAATTTATTGTTATTTAGTTTTAAAGTTATATTAAAAAAAAGGTTATTAATTAAATGAAGATTTTAATTTGTATTTTTTTTAGAAGAGTTTTTATTAACAGAAAAGGTTTTAACAAAAGTTTAATAAATAAATTTTTTTTGGTTATATTTTATAAAAATGATGTTTTCGATATGCATAAAAAAGGATGTTTTAATATAAAGAAAAAAATTAAAAAAAAAGGTTTATTTGATTAATTATGTAAAAAAAACAAGTTAAAAAAGAAAAAAAGAAAAAGAAGGGTTAAAGTTAAAAACACAGAGGGATCCCACGCGCAAGGGGGAAGAGGGTCTATCGCAGACCCTCAGATTATAGCCATAGGATCAAGGGCCCTGTGATCAAGGGACCAAAACGTGAGGGTGCACGGTGCACTTTATATGTGTGCGTGTACAGGATAAAACAAAACAAACAAAAACCAAAACGCAACAGACTCTCACCCTCATGTTCTTCTCTCTCGTTCTCCTTTCTCTCAAAATACGGTTTATGGAGCCCTAATTCTCGCCGCCGCTATCCTCCCATCTCTCCAATTAAACAAGAAAATAACCCTAACTCTATACAATCCCACACCCCAATTTCACTATGATTCAGAGATTACAATTTACATGGATATGCGGAAAAAAAACGAAGGAGATTAGAGCGATGTTGAATAAAGCTCGCGATGATGAACGAATCTTGTACCAATTGATTCAGCGAGGTAAGTGGACGTTGATATCTCTTCGTCTCTGTGTCTGGTGTTGGTTGGTTGCCTTGAAAATATGGTGATTTTGCGTAGCACTTTGGATTAGGGTTTGATGCTCTGAACGATCTTTGAATTGAAAAGTTGGTGATGATGAAATTCTCTCTCTGCTTTTCGTCTCTCTTAGGATAGGTTTTTCTGGTAATGAAAAGGATGGTTTTGGTTGTTGCGTATAGGGTTGTGATTTTTGTGTGTTCTTGACCCAATGACACTCTTCTTATATATAGGCCAATTGATGTTATATTAAAACGTGATTCCAAGTATTGCAAGGTTTTGATTTTGTCTGATATGATTATTGCTTGATTTGGAGATTTGAGACTTTATTGCTGTACTGAAAACTTGATTCACCTCTGATGGTTTTGATTTTGTTGGAACCAATTTGGAAAATTTGGATAATTACTTTTTTTGTGTGATTTGGTGAATGACTGATTGTGATTGTTTTCTGATTTAGTGGTAATGACCAAGGATGAAAATAGAGTGTATTGATGACATTTGAAAGGTGCCAAAACTTGCCATTATTGGGGGAAAGCTTGATGAAAAAGATTCTGAACCAATATCGTATCTAGTTCTTCAACTTTATTTCAGAAATTTTGAAAGGAAATCGTCTTGGTTCAAACAAGTTTGTTATCTTTCAAAGTTAAAGCTAACCCTTTCTTTTCTCTTTTCATGTATGAATTGATGAGGATGAACCTGGAGGTGAAGAAGGAGGATGCTCATGAAGTTGGAGCTGCTTGGACGGTGTCTAACAACAAGTTCCAATAGTAGCTTGTACCAGATTAGAACAAGAACATCTTTATTTGAAAACTACTGTTGTGGTATGCTTAGAATAGCTATCTATTGTTATTTGCTTTGAATTGCATCTCGCACTAAACATTTGCCTCATGATCGAAAGTGCACTTTTAAAGGTAAGATTGTGTTTGAAACTCAAGGAAGTTTGAAGGATCCTTCTTGGATTTCTGATATTTTGGTTTGTTTATTCAGTTCATCTGATCTTCACAATTTTAATGATTAAGGAAATGTATGTTTGGATGTTACTGCTACCATTATTTCTTCATCTTGAATGTCTCATGTTTGGCACTTGATATGTGTCATGAATGTTTCCTAACGCATCAAGTTGCTGTCGATACTACACGAGCATAAGTTCTTTGATCATCCTGTTTTTTTTCTCTTCTCATGTAGTGTCTTTGGAGAGGTTTTGGCTATGGTAGGACTTGGCTCAAGGTGCCGGCATGAACAGAAGATACAACAAAGAGTGTAGAGGATTGGCCACCATATCATCCGAACTGGGAGGTATCATTGCTACTCTCAACCGCTTTTAAGAATTCGTCTGGCGATTTTGTTGTCTGAGCATATTTTGTAATCGCAAACTTGAAACAATTTTCATCTTCTTTTATAGGCTTGCAGCTCCACTGATTCCGTCGACAAATTTGGTGCATAGCGGTTTGCTTGACGACTAAAATGTTCCATGTAGATTAATACTTTCCGTAAGTATGACACAATGATAGTTGCCATCTAACACTTGCTGCTTTTGTTGTTTTTTGTTAGATGTCAATCATGATATATTTGAGTATGAATTATTTGGCATTTTTTCATGACTTTTCATGTGGAATAGGTTGATTTTAGTGTGGATTGATGTTGTTGTGCATTATTTGAAATATACTTGTGGTGCTTGTAATTTGTGTGCTAAATGTGCAGAAATAGGAATGAAAAGATCAAAGTTTGAAGACACAATGAAATAGTGCAAGCTGCCCAAAAATCTGTTGTGCAACAGCATTCGCTAGGCGAGTGTTGGCGAAGCTTCTGGCGAAGGTTCGCCTAGCGAAGGTCAGCGAATGTGCCAGCGAGGGGGTGGCAGAAAGTATGCAAAACCTACAGTAGGAAAACTGGGTAAATTTGCTGGGCGAGGAAACCAGCGAATGCTCGCTGATGGTTCGCTGGGCGAATGTGCCAGCGAAGGGGTGGCAGAAACTTCCATTTTTAAAACTCCCAAACTTCGCTGGGGCGAGTGGTCTGGCGAAGGTTTGCTTCGTGAGTGTTTTGGTTCGCCTAGCGAACCCGCGATAATTCTGAGGGGCGGTTTAAGTCTGAGGCACTTAAATGTGCCATATTTTTGGTCATTCGCTAGGCGAAGGGTGCTGTTAGGAAAAGTGTATAAATATAATTGTTACTTTTTGGAATGCCATCTCTTGCTCATTTTACATTAGAATTAAGGGTTTACAGTATTTTGTTCAGAAAAGCTTGTATTTTCATTGGAGAAGCTGATTTTGCATCCATTCTCGATTATTCGGCGTGGATGTTTATTCATCTCCTCTCTTTACTTGTCATCCAAGCTACCATGAGAAGTGGTAGCTAATCACTCAATGTTGAGGTTAGATGTAGTTGATTCTGTTTTTATGTATTGATATTGATCTCTTGTGTGCTCACTCTGGGGTAGATATTCCAGCCCGTAGGCAGGTCACTATTCCATCTGCTATTGATGATCGGTATGTGGATAAGTTCTGTAAAGCTAGGGGGAATGTTGGAGAGACTTCCAGAGCTGGTGCTGATGATGCTGCTGAAGTTGGTGAAGGTTCTGAACCGGCGCCGCCGGCCTTTTATCCATATCAGCAGGAGATCTGCCAATACAATTGGGATTGGATGGCTGCGCAGCAGCGTGCTATGTCTGACATCCATGATTCTTTGCAGGTTCTTCAGTTACAGATCTGTGACCCTACTTCTGATCAGATGATGATGTCTAGGGAGCAGTTCCTAGCGCATGCTGGTTGGCCTGAGGCCAGGCCAATTTTAGGAGGGGGTGAGGACGATGCTGATGGTGAGGAGGATGATGATGATGAGGCTGGTGATACTGAGTTGCTGGTGACTGAGTCCGAAGATGAGGACTGATTTTTTTTGTTGTGATCTTAGACTTGTATACTTCCTTTGAGCATCAAAGTGAAGTTTTTGTATTTTGTTTCCTTTTTCAGCTTTTACTAGTCAAGTATTAATGTACTCGTACCCGTGTGGTACTTTTTGAATTATGTAGGTGTTTTATACACCAGGCACTTTATGATATTATTAGTAATAATTATGGTTTGTAGTAAAAAAAAAATTTTTTGTTTCGCTTTACAAATAATTGTTGGTTTTTAATTATAGTAGTAAGTGTGTTTTTGTTTGTGTTATTTTGATTTTTCTTCTTTAATGGTGGAACTTTGGGAAGTAGGTTGGACTCTTGTGATTAAAGAGAAATTCCTCCAAGATGTGAGGGCTATGATAGTACTGTAAGCATTGTGTTGCGACAAGGTATATCGTTACCTTGATTCAAGAATTTTTTATGTTTTAGAATTTTGTGTCTTGGGCGAGTGTAAATGTGTTTCATGTTACAACTTCTTTTGAATACATATGTCATTTAGGATCTGAAACTAGTAAAGTGAGAAGCCTCAAAATTGTATTATATGTCAAGGAGTGTTGATGAATGTTGTCTTTATTTTTAATTCATGCCTTATCTTGTGACCATGTGATTTTGTGGAAGTAGGAGAAGTGATCAAGGCAATTTTTTGTTAGTGAGCACAACTATGCCCAAATATTAATTTACCTGTGAGTAGTGAGTGTTTGGTAGCCCCTTTGAGCCTAAACAGTTTAGAACTCAATTGAATGATGAACTTGTTTTATGTACATAATTTGCTAGTTTGGTTCATCATTGAATTTGGTGAGTTTCTAACATTTTCTTCTTGAACCTTTGTAAATTGTTTATTTTGACTTCCTTGCCCTAAAAAGCAAGGAACATTCACTTTAGGTGGAGTTGAAAATGAGTTGGGGAGAGAATAAAAAGAAGATGGGTGCATTACTCCTAATTTTGAATAGAAAATTTTTTTCAAGCAAGCATGTAAAAAGAAGAGTGTGAATATATTGTACAAAAGAGAAAATGCTTGCTTGAACAAAAAAAATAATAGAATCAATAAGTGTGCATGGTAGTTTGTGAAGGTGGAATGACAAATTGGTGAAATGAAGTGTGTTGTGTAAATATGTACATAGTGAATGTTCTTTTGCGTCGGCAATTTCGTTTCAAAGACCTTTAGAAATGTCCCTTTTTTTTTGTTCACCCGACCAAGCTACAACCCTTTAAGCCCTTAGTGATCTTTTACTTCCATAATTTCTGTTATGATCATTGAGATATGATATGAATTGCTTAGTATTGCATCATTTGTCATGTGAGTTTAATTGTCCCGTGCTTGTATGCACGTTTGCCTTCAATCCTATTTCGAAGAGGAGTGTAGTATGACATGTGTTTGATGAATTAGTTGTCTCTTGAAACATTGTTTAATTTGTTTAAGAGTCAAGTTCTTTTACGTTTTGAGTTCTTGAATTGCGTAATTGTTGCATTGTTGTGATCGTTGTTTAGCTGAGCCATTTTCGTGTCTTGGTTGAATTTAATCCTCGAGCAAATCCTCGTGAGAGGCATACTTTGCTTGAGGACAAGCAATGAGTTAGTTGGGGAGAGTTTGTTAGATGTCAATCATGATATATTTGAGTATGAATTATTTGGCATTTTTTCATGACTTTTCATGTGGAATAGGTTGATTTTAGTGTGGATTGATGTTGTTGTGCATTATTTGAAATATACTTGTGGTGCTTGTAATTTGTGTGCTAAATGTGCAGAAATAGGAATGAAAAGATCAAAGTTTGAAGACACAATGAAATAGTGCAAGCTGCCCAAAAATCTGTTGTGCAACAGCATTCGCTAGGCGAGTGTTGGCGAAGCTTCTGGCGAAGGTTCGCCTAGCGAAGGTCAGCGAATGTGCCAGCGAGGGGGTGGTAGAAAGTATGCAAAACCTACAGTAGGAAAATTGGGTAAATTCGCTGGGCGAGGAAACCAGCGAATGCTCGCTGATGGTTCGCTGGGCGAATGTGCCAGCGAAGGGGTGGCAGAAACTTCCATTTTTAAAACTCCCAAACTTCGCTGGGGCGAGTGGTCTGGCGAAGGTTCGCTTCGCGAGTGTTTTGGTTCGCCTAGCGAACCCGCGATAATTCTGAGAGGCGGTTTAAGTCTGAGGCACTTAAATGTGCCATATTTTTGGTCATTCGCTAGGCGAATGAATCCTTCGCTAGGCGAAGGGTGCTGTTAGGAAAAGTGTATAAATATAATTGTTACTTTTTGGAATGCCATCTCTTGCTCATTTTACAATAGAATTAAGGGTTTACAGTATTTTGTTCAGAAAAGCTTGTATTTTCATTGGAGAAGCTGATTTTGCATCCATTCTCGATTATTCGGCGTGGATGTTTATTCATCTCCTCTCTTTACTTGTCATCCAAGCTACCATGAGAAGTGGTAGCTAATCACTCAATGTTGAGGTTAGATGTAGTTGATTCTGTTTTTATGTATTGATATTGATCTCTTGTATATGAACAAAGTCTTTGATCAATATAGATGATGTTGTTTTCTCTTAATGATCCATTTGTGAATTGTTTTGCTCTAGACATAGACTTTACAACTCTTGACCTAACAATTTCATCTCTTAAAAACCAAACTCTAGACATAGATTTGGGATTTTCTATTCGCATTGTATTGATCTTAAAGATTGTTGTTTAGATTGTTAGCGTGAGACATCATCTAACGGCTTAAACAACGGTACTCACGATTTCGCTTTAGACATAAACGTAGTCGGGAGGATACGCGGTTATATTGGTTGGAAACCGAGTTCATATGCTTGATTAATTGTTTATACATGAAATGGATTGACGAAACCTAACCTTAGCATGCTTTTATAAAACTTTTCTTAAAAATCTTTGTCACAATTTAATCTTTGCTACAAGCGAATGATAACAACAAGTGAAACTTTTGAAAACGTTAACCTAGAATATCGCAACTATTGAACGGCAAGCATCAAATATCCGACAATCCCTGTGGATATGATAACAAAAAACCCACACTAATACTATTCTAACATTTTTCCTGGCAGAACTGCTTTTGTGGACTTACGACATGCTAACAGTGATGGTGGCGGAGCAAAGGTTGAAGAAATGAAGTGAAGATTTGTTTATGGTTTATTGTGCGTGGGCATGTGAACAGGCAGGCCTGATGGTGAGGTTTTGACGTGAGGATGGAGCTGGTCAATATTATCTTAGTAGCATTCTAGGCCTAGTCTCAGTGGATTGCCCTTTATATACTCATTCTTTATCCCTTTTTGTATCAAGTGTAATCCTGTTCTGCATTTCGCGATCTACGACTTGTAACTCTTGTTTTTTTCAACTTAAGTTACAAATCATGCTTTACAAATTGGGTAATGTCCTTTAAGAATTTTGAATTCAGGACCCTAAAAGCAGGCTGGTGATAATGTTGGAAAACTTGGGACATATCTTGAAGACGAATTAGTCGTAGCTTAGCTCAAATGAATTAGTCATTTCTTAGCTCAAATTGATTATGACTTGAATATTTATGGCGTCGGCTCTAGTCATAAATTAAAACCAAACTTTGAAACAAAAGGTTATTCTTAAGAAAGTCATTTGGATTTCGTTGATCACGTTGGTTTTGAATGAACCAATGAACTAAGACCAATCTTTAAACACTTAACTCATAGCTCTAGAATCCTTTTTGAATCAAACCGAAACCCAACTGAAGCAAGTTAAGCCAAATTTTGGGAAGTAAATGGCACAAAATCTATTGGATGCATTTTTTAGGAATGAATTGGAACAGGGATTTGAAATCATCTTGAAACCACTTGACTATATCTTGAATAATTTAACCCCATGTCTTGCACTCAACTTGTAATGCCATATAATGATATTAACTATTCAAGTTGTAACTTGCTACGAAAATTCCACTATATTTCCAAATGACCATGCTCCACAAATGGGAAGAAAACCACACAAAAATCTCTTGTAGCTTGAACCTTTGAGCTTGGATTTTGAATGTTCTTGAGATTAAAACTTGAATAGATGTAGGGACATTGGGCTTGCACTTTGTATCCACAACTTGAATCGACCCATAAGCTCACATCATAAATGAGAACAATTGAAGATCTTGAACAACAACTTTGTCATTTGAATCTCAAGCAATCCATGCAAGACATCCTCCTTCAGTTTGACCACAAATCAATCACATTCCTCCTGATCCTTCCATGGGAAGTTAACACAACTTATAAGGGACTATAAACTCAATGAGCACACACCAGGCTTCCATGACCTTTGAACCTTCTGCAGCAACACCCAATTTCAGAAGTGGAACAAACAAACAAAGTCAAAAATAAAAATGGTTAGTGAAAGAAACACACAAAGTCCTAAAGATGCTATGCAGAGAACATAGGATCTTAGGGTCAATAATTAGGGTGCGACAGTATCAACATGTTCAAAGACCATATCACCTTTCTCTACATGATCCCTAAGGAAGTGATGACGTATTTCGATATGCTTGGTGCGTGAATGCAATACGGGGTTCTTAGTTAGGTTAATAGCACTAATGTTGTCGCATAGAATAGGAATACCCTCAAGTTTTAAATTGAAATCGAGCAATTGTTACTTAAGCCATAGGACTTGAGCACAACAACTGTCGGCGGTAACGTATTCCGCCTCGGCTGTTGACAAGGCAACGGGAACCTGTTTCTTGCTATGCCAACTCACCAAGGAATTTGTGAAAAAAATGACACGTGCCACTAGTGCTTTTCCTATCCGATTTGCACCCAGCAAAGTCAGAATCGGAATAGCCAACTAAGGAACAAACACTACCCTTGGAATACCAAAGCCCATACTTTGGAGTACCGGAGAGGTATCGAAGTATACGCTTAACTGCTTTTAAGTGAGATTCCTTGGGACGTGCTTGATACCTCGCACACATGCATACACTGAACATAATGTCGGGTCGTGATGCTATAAGATAAAGAAGAGATCTAATCATACCTCTATACTTCTTTACCTCTACATCCTTACCATTTTCGTCAAGATCAAGATTAGCAAAAGTAGGCATCGGAGTATCAATTGCCTTGCAGTTTACCATGTAAAAACGTTTGAGAAGCTCAAGACAATATTTTGTTTGACTCACAAGCGTGCCCTCTTCAGTAGTTTGATTTGCAACCCGAGGAAATAGTTGAGCTCCCCCATCATGCTCATTTCAAACTCCCCCTGCATTAAACTAGAGAACTCCTTGACCAAGGTCATGTTAGTAGACCCGAAGATAATATCGTCAACATAAATGGGACGCTCCTCCCCGGCCAAAGGAGCGACCTCCTCCTCTGGTCCTAAATGGGACGCTCATTGCCCTGCAAGAATTCACGAGTCAAAAAGTCAGCAAGAGAAATATTTTCTCCTTTAATGTATTGAATATCGAATTCAAAAACGCTTAATTGGGCTTGCCATGAGGCAAAAATTTGTTTAGAAACAAGATTTTTGATATCTTTTTCAATAATTGATTTTGCAGAGCTGCAATCAATTCTTAACAAAAATTTTTGATTTAATAAATCAGTTTGAAATTTTGAAATACATTTAATGATCGAAAGCATTTCTTTCTTGACTGTAGAATACTTAGCCTGTGTCTTGTTCCATTTACCAGAAGTGAATCTAACCAAGACTTCTTTAGAAGTTTCTGGGTTCACTTGCTTGAGAATTCCTCCATAACCTATGTCAGAGGCATCTGTTTCAACTATTTTGAAGTTGCTAGGGTTAGCTAAGGAAAGGCAAGGCAAGAATTTGACCTTTTTCTTAATTGCTTGGACAGCAAGAGTATGCTTCTCAGTCCAGGGCTTAGGGACTTTCTTAAGTCTCTGATAAAGGATGGCTGTATCTTTAGCCAAATCTTTATAGTAATCAGAAATGTAGTTAAGGCTTCCTAGAAACCTTTGTAATTGTTTCTTTTCAGATAATATATCTGGGAATTTGGAAGCAAATTCAATGCTTCTGCTAATAGGAACAATTGTTCCTTTGTTGATTTCATGACCTAAAAATCTGACTTTTGTTTGGAAGAGCTTCATCTTAGGGGCTGAAATCACAAGACCATTATGTCTGATAACACCTTTGAATATTTTCAAATGCTTGATATGCTGATCTAAAGATTGGGAAAAAATCAACACATCGTCAATATAAACAATAATGAATTCAGAATAAGGATTAAGAATATCATTCATAATTTTCTGAAATTCAGAAGGAGCGTTCTTCAGTCCAAAGGGGAGAACGTTCCATTCAAATTGCCCAAACGGCACTGTAAAAGCAGTTTTATATTTATCGGCTTCTTCAATTTGAATTTGCCAATAACCTGATTTCATATCAAATTTTGAAAAGATTAAAGCATTACTTAATCTATCAAGTAAATATTTCTTATTGGGAATAGGATACCTAATCCACTTAAGAACCTTGTTCAAGGGTTTATAATTGATAACCAGTCTGGGAACACCACGTTCCTTTTCAGCTGCATTGTTAACATAAAAAGCAGTACAAGACCAGGGAGATTTTGAAGGTCTGATTAATCCTTTGGATTGCAAGGATTCAATTTCCTTTTGGCAAAGAATCAAATAATCTTTGTTCATCTGGGCAGGTCTAGCCTTGGTAGGGATTTGTTCCTCATTAAATTCTTCCAAATAGGGAAGAGAAACAACATGTTTCTTTCTTTCCCAAAACGCATTGGGAAGGTCACTGCAAACTTCAGTCTTAAACTGGTTTTCTATGGCCTTGATTTGGGTTTTCATAGAGTCTTTACTAAGCTGATCTTTAATGCTTAGCAGGTTCTTCTTGAAGAAAGCATAATTGCTTTTCTTTGTTTTCAAGGAGGATATCCTTAACTTCATTGATTATCCTAGTTTGAGGGTCAGTAATGAAGTCAAACCTAACAGGTTTTTTATTGACTTCTCCTATTAAGCCATGCCGGCTAAGTTTAGCTGGCAAAATACTATTGAGGAAAGGGGTTCCTAATATGATTCTTCTTGTAAGATTTTTAACAAGAATGAAGGAGGTAGGAAGACAAACTTCCTGATTGCAAATGTGGGTCTTAGACAATTTGTATTTGACCTTGAGCTTTTTCCCGCCTGCTTGGGTGAGGGATTGCGTTGTCTTATCAAAAAACTTGGTAGGGATCATTCCTTCCTGAATGCAATTCAAATCAGCACCGCTGTCAACTAGAGCAATCTCATCTTTGATGATGTATTTTCTATCAATGACAAGGGTAATTTTTATATACCATTTTTGAGAAGTTACTCTGTCAAGAAGGTTTAAGTAACTCTCCTCATTAGGAAGTTCTTCTTCCTCATCTCTCTGGGTTTCTTCTTCTTTGGAGGAACCTATTTGTTGAGATATGGCTTTAAGGGTATTGATCCTTTCTTGAAGACTTAAATATTCTTCATCAATAGTTTGAACAATTTCTTTTCCTTTCTCAAGATTAGTGACTCTTTGATTGAGAGTCTTATTGGTTTTCTTAATCTGACTTATTTCAGATTTGAGTTGAGAAATTTCTCCTTTGAGGTCACTTAAGGAAGTAGGAACTTCTTTAAGGTTAGATTTATGAAATCTAGTTAGGACTTCGCTAAGCTGGTAAGGGGCTTCAATCATTCTGGGAGCCTCTACCCTAGGTTGGTTATGAAGGAGGATCTCTAGCATTTTTCTCTTTATGCTAGGATCAGTAATAGCTTCAATGGCCTTTAAGGCACTATCTTGATCGCTAGTGAGAACGAACACTCCATTCATATCTGCAATGGACTTCCAATAGTTTAGCTCATTGCATTCACAATCATTAGTAGAAGACTCTGAAGATTCAGAGTCAGAAGAATTGACAATGTCAATTTCTTCACTTGAAGATTCTTTTTCTTCAGAACTAGAATTTATCAGCAAGACTTTCTCTAGCTGAGCTCGAAGTTTTTCATCTTCAACTTCGTTTAGGGCCTTCTTGGTCCAGCATCTATTAGCATAATGCCCTGGTTTTCCACATTTATGGCAGGTTATGTCAAGCTTCTTAGCTTTCCTTTTTCCCTTCTTATAAGAGGGTTTAGGATCGGGCCTAGGTTCCCTTCTTCTGAACTTCTTATCCTTATGGGACTGGTAAGGTTTCTTACTTTTGTAAGAGTCTTTTTTCTTACCATGCTTAAGGGATTTCTTTTTCCTTTCCACTGGTGGTTTACCAGTATCATACGCAAATTGGTCACAAAACTCACCTAATTGATGTTTCTCAGAAAGCTTTTGCTTTTTGAGTTGGTGTTTGAGCTTAATGTCATTGCATAACGATAATCCTTCTATTATGCAGCTATTAATAATTTGACCATAGGTCAGTTCAGGGTAATTGATATTAATTCCATCATTTTTGTCTCTAACTAACCCTTTCAGAGAAGAGATGAGGAAGGCCATCTATGAATTTGGCTTTCCAATGCACAGAATTAGAGTTTTTCAATTGAAAGACTCTGGAGAGGAAGGTATCCTTGTACCATCTAAAGTGGGTCAGGGAAGGACACCTAAGGTTTTGGAGAAGGGTCTGGAGCTTCTCACCAATGGGTTGGTTATGGCCAACAAAGTGTTGAAGGATAGAAAGACTCAGGGTATAAACTGCATCTTCTTCTCCAGTAGTAGCCACTGTAGGGGTACTGGTTCCTTCAGTCTTAACTAACTTCTTATGGGAAAGAATTTCTTTCCTTTGAGGTTCAGAGAGGTAGGCGTCCCACCAACCTCTGAGTTGACTAATAAAACCTGTTGTGATAAATGAAGCAACAACATTATCAGAATTACCATTTTGTTTACAAACTGTGGCATACATAAGCATTCTATGTATGGTGTCAACAATTTGTTTCTCATTGAGGCCATCTATGTTCCATTCATAGATAGCTTTTCCAGAATATGAATTCTGATAGTTGTCAGGTTCTTCAAAGAGGACATCCTGAGGAGTAGGTCTTTTGTAGTAATATTTTTCTACAGGTTTGGTCATATGGACTGGGTTAACCTCAAGACTTTCGTCTTGATCTTTAAACATTTGGGTTAATTGGTTAATGTTTCCAATAACTTCTTCATCTTCTTCAGAAGTAGAATCTTCTTCTGAAGAATTCTCATCACAAATTAAGACCCTAAGGTGAATATCCTTAAGCTTTTGTTCAAGGATTTTTATAAACTCACTGTGGTCTTCTTCCATTTTGAAACCACTGATTTGGACAGGTGGTTGGATAATAGGAATATCTGGAATGGTTTTAGAAGAAGATTCTTCTTGGAAGGGAATGATCTTGTTTTTAGCAAGCTGATCCATAATCAGGCTATGCTGTTTCATCTGTTTTTCCATATCCTCTTTAACAGATAAAATAAGTTTTTCCAGAGAAACCATATGTTCTCCAAGACAGGTTAAGAAGGCATTGGTAAAGTTTTGAGCCCTAACTAAAGAGTTTAATTCTCTTATAGAAACATGACTATTTTCAAGTTTCTGTATGGTATTGTAAGCATTGGCTTCAGCATTTTCAGAAAGCTGTATAGCTCTTTCTGGAGGATAAGGTGATTCAAGGGAATCTCCTTCAGGAGTTTTCCAGGATCTTTGTATGACAAGGATATCAGTTTGAGTTTTCTGAACAAAGAACTTTACAAACCACTGGATAAAAGGGATAAGGGTTTGACCCATGGATAACTCTTCGTAGAAGAGTTTCTTGAATTCAAGGAGGGTAGTTTTAGAGAATTTCTTAAAATACCATTCTCTAAACTCTTTATTATCCTTCTTCATAAACTCATTATTAATGAGTTTCCTCGTGTCACTTCCTTCAGAGAAATCAATCATATATATATATATATATATATATATATATATATATATATATTGGGTTCATATCTTATGAGAATGCCATTTTTATATAAGAACATGAGAATGAATCTGAATCATTAGATTTTAAAATAAATGGTGGAGATTATGTGTGATTTTTATTTTTCTCTCTCCTCCATTATTAAAATAAATGATGGAGGAAAGAGAAAAAAAACTGACACATAATCTCTACCATTTATTTTAAAATCTAATGGTAAAGATTCATTCTTATGTTCTCACATAAAAATGGTATTCTCATATGATACGTTCCCTATATATATATATATATATATATATATATATATATATATATATATATATATATATATATATATATATATATATATAACACTTGAATATGTGCATGTAAATGTTCTTCTAATAGTAGTAAAATATTCAGACTGTGTATATGGTTTCTCTAGGCTATGTTATTAAAAAGATGGCTTAATGCATTCTTTAGTCCCTTAACTTAATTTAAGATTTCATTTTAGTCTCTTATATAATAAACATTTATTTTAAATTCCTTAAATATCATTCTGTTAGTCACATTGGTCCTGACCGTTAGATTTTGTCAAATTCCGTTAATTTGTGTATGTGTGGCATGCCAATTGGATCTATGTTAGATGACATGGAATGATTTTATCTTATATTGATTTAAATTTTAAATTTTTAAAATAAAAAATCTGAAATGTATTTTATATCCTTAAGTTTCTCTCTTCTCCTCTCTTCCCCAACCCTAGCCGTCACTCTCTTTTTCTCTTCATCCTCTTCCAACAAATGCTTTTTATTTGTCTGCATGCTTTTCCTCTTTCATCTGATTTCCGTTGGGTTTTTTAGGTTAGTTTCAACCAATGTTAAGTTTAATCCAATTGTTAGGTTTAATTATTTAACAATGTTGTTGATGTTGAGAGATGCGTTAGCTGTAAATGTGGCTTTTCTGAAAATTGTAAAGTTCAGGATTGGATTTGAAGATTAATTGAGTAATATTGTGTTATAGATCTGTAAGATTAGAATTTGGGGTTTTGTGTGACATAGTTTTGATTGTTTACCGGATTTGATTAGAGATAGAAAGAGATTCATAGTTTTGATTAGATAGGGAGATAGTTCAGCATGAAATTGTTTTGAGAAATTTTCTTTTTTTGTTTGTTTTTGCTGAAAATTAGAACTTGATTTGTGATGTTTTTTTACCATATGATTCTGATTTTGGGTAGTTTGTTTTGTTTATGTTTGATTTAAGCAGTTTTGTTGGAAGTTCATATGAATCTATTGATTTCTGTTGTTTGATTTGATCAAATGTTTAGTTTACATAATAGATGGTTGTTGTTAAATTTTGTGGTTATATATAGATCGATCACTATGTTTATGTGCTGATCTCTTGACCCTAAGGTACTATCCTCCTCAGAATAGATCATGTGTCAGTGTTCCGTTTGTTTTCGATGGAGAATGGTTTGAGCAAAAGCAGAAAACAACAATGTTTGAAAAATGTGTTCTTAATACTGACAGAAGCAGAAAACAACAATGTTTGAAAAATGTGTTCTTGATGTTCGCATGCCTTCTTGGTAAAGGCATTTGGAGAAGGTTTTGGACTGCATAGTGTCCATATAAATCAGACATAGATGATAGAGATTTACTAGAGCTCCTTCTATCTTGAGTATCCAAGAGAAATGATTTGGATATAAAAGTGACAATTTTTGTTTACCATGAAAACAATTGTATACTACTTAGATTAGTTAAGAAAAGTATAAGCACATGTTTGTAATATTATTATGGTTTATTAACATTAGTATTTGTCAAAAGAAAAATTTTATTTAATTAATATATTTATGGTTTAATATCTTTTTAATATCTTTTGGTTTAATGTCTTGTTTTGAATAAGTAATATATCAAGATTTTGATTTAATGTCATTATAATCAAGATTATGTTAATATAAAAAGGTTTTAATTTAGTACTTTAATTATATATAAAGTTTCAATTTAATCCCTATATTAAATTGCTGACTCACTTGCCACACTGTCAATGCCACTTATACACAACTTAACGTTTTTTTACAATATTTAACAGAAAGGACCTATTTGATCGATTAACAGAATAATTTTTAAGGGACTAAAATGTAACCTTTATTAAATAAGGGACTAAAGTGAAAATTGAAATTAAGTGAAAATTGAAAATTGAAAATAACTGAAATTAAGTGAAAATGGAAAATATTCATGGAAAACTCTGATTTTTGTTTGTAAACTTGTTCTTGGGTTTTGGATAGAGAAAAACAGTACTACTATTATTAATAACTGATATATATATATATATATATATATATCATAATTTTCAGTTCAGTTCTTGTATGGCTTTTTGTAGTTCTTAACTGCATAACAAAAATCCAAATTAATCTCAACTGTTATAATTAACTTCAACATAAGTTTAATTTCACTAAACTAACTCATTAATTTCATGATTAATTAACACATTTCAAGGTTCTCTAATCCAAGTTGATGAGCAGTTAAATTAATAGTTGTAATACATTTAGTTTTTCTTTAACATCATTCAAAAAGAGAATTTTAATAACTTCAAGATTCAATACAACATAAGCTAACTTCACATTTCAAAAACTCATTACTAGCTAACAGCTTCACATTGGTAACATTAACTAATTACCTTCCTAACTAATTACATTGGTAACATTAACTAATTACCTTCCTAACATAATTGTGTGACTCATTTGCATCATCCACATATTTGTTTGTAATTTGATTTGAAGATTCAGATTTAAATTTGAACTTTACAGTTGCATAATACAATGCTTTTTTAATGCAGTTATTAGTGTTAATGTTGAATTTTGTATATTATATAAGGTTTATTGCAACTTTACTCTCTTGTTTTCTCCTTCTGCAACTTTTTCTCTTGTTTTCTCAATCTATTTCATTTCATTAGTTTATTCAATTGTATATATGATAGAACCTATAAATGTAAGGCTCCATTCAACTTGTTTATTTTTATGGGAGAGTTAATTTTTATCTGTGATGTTAATAAATGTGATTTCCAAAACAGAGACAAAGGTAAAAGAAAAGTTATCCACTTTTTTTCCATCACAAACAGAGTATTATAAAATGTAAGTCCCACATTGTTGTGTTTAGTTTTATCAAGTGCTAGAAATTCTTTTTCTGCAGCTCAAAGTTCGGGTGTGAATGGCGGTTTGATGTTAGTCATGGAAGATGAAGTCAAGGAAGACAGTGAAATTGTACAAACTTGTAACTGCACTAGAGTCCCACATTGTTTTTTCCATAAATAATTTTAATGTTTATAAAGGACAACAATGCATTACCAAATGACTCTTTGGGCTCAAGCTAGAAATGAATAATGATATGAATTGGGCCGAAGCCCAGTAAATATTCAAAATTTTAAATAATTAATTTCTAAAACAAATAATTAATTTCTAAAATTATTAATTTATTCTATAAAAATATTAATTAATAAATTATCCTAGTCATCAATAACATGTCATAAAAAAAATCATTTTTTTATTCCAATCATCAATGCCACGTATGCAAAAGTGGAGGGGGACTACAAAAATGCAAAGCGCACCAAACTAAAGGGACCAAAAACACAGGTTTTGTAATAGGGGGATCAAAAGTGTAAAATCGTCAAATTAGGGGGACCAAAAATGCATTTAAGCCAATTATTTTTAAACAATAATATTATTATTACAAACATGTTGATTTTATTATATTAATGCTATAGTGCAAGTGGTGGTGCATAATGTATATGAATATTGTAAATTTTGGATATCAGGTTTAATTTCAAGGAGTATGTGTGCATTTTATTTAGTTTTTGGTTTTCATGTGTGCATTTTGGGCTAAAGGTAATGGTGGAAAAAATTTAGAAAACTCAAAATATAAAGGAGTATATATGCATTTTCTTAAGTTCATATTTTTCTCGGGGTTCGAATTTAACTCTTTTTTTTTTAAATGTCTCTACAAAACTACCAATTAAATTAACATTCAAGTACAATATATTATATACAATGAATAAAAGTATTTTAAATATAGTAAAATTTGTTATTTTGACTTTAAAAATTCAATAAATTATAAAATATCATATTTTAAAAAAATAATTGTTGATTTATAAATACTAACAACTATGTTGTTGTCAGAAATCAAAATTTTGACAAGCAGCTTGCACCTATTATATTATTTTAACAATAATTATTTAACATTGCCAAACAAATAAACAAAATTAATGACCAAATATTATAATAATCAATTCAATACATAGTTAAAAAGCAAGAATAGTTAGCATTATGTGGATAGAGTATAAATATTGTTCTTTTTTTTTTATGAGAAACTGATTTCATTAAGAAGAGAAACAATCAGTTACAAGATTTTGAGAGGGCTGGATGGGGCAAGTCCCCAATCATGTCCTATCTCCCATAAGATGACCAGCTCTAACCATACTATGAGCTACAGAATTACACAACCTGCTAACATAACTAACAGAAGCCAATTTGAAACTACTCAGGAGGTTTCTACAATCCTCAGCAATAAGATCAATGGATGCTAAATTTAAGCAACAGTTAATGCAGTCAACAGCAACTTTTGAGTCAGAATGGAGAGCAACTTTCTCCAGGCTGATAGACTTTGCCAGTTGCAATCCCCAACGAATAGCTAGGATCTCGGTCGTTGACGAATCAACCATCTTCTTCTCCGATTTGCAAGCTGAAAGGACAATGTTTCTACTACTATCCGTGATAACACACCCAAAAGCAATAGTTCCATCATAAAAAACTCTCGCATCGACCATAATAGAAAACAAATCTTGGGATGACACATCCTCAACAATAGGAATTTGGTTTTTGATACACACATCAATGTTCCACCTATTAATTTCAGCCACTGCCCTCTGAGCACTCCTAGCCACCTGCACCGGACATTGAGATTTTGATTGGAAAACTAGGAGGTTTCTAGCATTCCAAACATTGTACAAAAGTGAAGCCACCATCTGGGTAGCCCATTTGTCTTTGCTATTCAGGAACACTTCCAGCCAGTCACAAAAACTCCCATTTTCATTTATTCTCAAGCCCAAAGGGGAGGCAACGTATACTTGCTTTGCGAATGGACACTGCATGAGCAAGTGATCAACGGTTTCACACCTGTCATGACACAAAGGACAGCGAGGATCCAGTGATATACCTCTCTTCATCAGGTTACCCCGAGTCGGTAGGATGTTTTTTGCAGCCCTCCAAAGGAAATTCTGTGAAGGCAAGCTTCTCAATGGTTTTGATGAAGACAACATTATTCATTCAAGATGTTATGCTTGCTCAAAAAGAATGGATCAAGACATTGAAGCTAGCACAAAGTTTTTAATTTTTACAAGTCTTGAAGAATTCTCAAGTATAATCAAGGTATAACTCTCACTTATCAATACGGTTGCATACAAGTGTTCAAAAGTGTCTCAAGCATGCAATATATATTGATAAAATAGTTCTCAAAATAATCTTCAAAATTCACTTGCATACATGGTTCATGTGGTTGAAAATATATCATTATTTCTAGCTTTAAAAAAAACAAAAAAAATAAAATATTTTTATCATACATTTGAAACTTTATTTACTTTATTTATTTATTTTATTATTTTTCTTTTCATATTTGAACCATGTTAAATCACTTTCAAATATAATTTATTGACTTGGATAAATCAATAGATGTTGCATAATATTGGTTCAAATATTTAGACAAATTTTTAATTTTTCAATTTATTTAAACATTCAGTTTTTAGTTAATTACGGCGTTTTGAACCGACGTAATTAACCAAAATAACCGCCACAATTTACAGCGTGTTTTAATTTTGAATATATTGGTACGTTACGCTGAAGTAACCGGTTACCCTATATAGAGTAACCGGTTACCACTGTTCTTGCATGCAAAAATATGTATCTTTTCATGAAAATGATCATTGGTTTTATATTTTAAAAGCATGACATTGTTTCATATCATAATACCTTTATGTAGAGGTGTTTTGTGCATTATATAAACATCATTTTTTCAGATTTAAAAACACCTCCTTGCTAAAAATTTCAAACAATCATTCTTTTACAAAAACTTTCATTTTATCAAAGTGTTCTTAACAAACTTTCTAAGAGTGAAACATTTGCATAAAATATTCACACATACTGCATTTTTGTTTCATTTCAATTGTGTTGAACACTTGTATAATATCATTAAGAGTGATTGTTACAAAAGGGAGAAGATCAATCTTTGGATTGATATATTGAAGAATCAAAGTTTCATCTACTTACTCAAAATTTTGAACTATTGTAAAATCCTAATGGTCCAACAAGTGTTTGGTTTTAGGTGTTGAATATAAGGGAAGGATTGTTTCTCTTATAGGGTTTGTTAGAATCCTTGTGATCCGGATTATGGATACAAGAGGTCCATTATAAGATTTGTTCTTGGTTGGACTTTAAACTTGTAAAATCCAAGAGGGTGTTCTTGGTGGTTGATAGTTAGTGACTTGTATAGAAAGACTAGGAAGAGTCTTGTCTTGTCCAAAACTATAGTAAATTCTCTTTCATGTTGAAAGGGGAGTGGAGTACTCTCGGGCTGTGAGGGGAACCACTATATTTCTCGGTGTTCATTTACTTTCCGCATTTACCGCAATTCATCACTTAGAAATCTTTAGGAAAGAAAAATTCAAAAAACCGTCGAAAATCCGGATAATTCTCTAAGAGCCTAATTCACCCCCCCTCTTAGGCACACATATAACTTACAATTGGCATCAGAGCAAGTTAAGGTAACCTGTTCCTATCGATCCGGCATGGCTTCCGCAAGTTCAAACCCGGTTTTCAAAGACGGTGGAAGTAGTAACAAGCCTCCACTATTTTCTGGAGAATATTTCAATTTTTGGAAAATAAGAATGAGAGCACACTTAGAAGCACAAGGAGATGGAATATGGGAAACTGTTAAAAATGGTCCACACCAACCAATGAGTGTTGTAAACAATGTTGCAACTCCAAAGATTAAAACTGCTTATAATGAAGATGATAGAAAGAAAGTGCTCGATGAAAAGAAAGCTATTAATATTCTTTAAAGTGCATTAAGTATGGATGAATTTTTCCGAGTTTCACAATGTAAATCTGCTAAAGAAATATGGGATACTTTGGTAGAAACACATGAAGGAACAGCTGAAGTTAAAAGATCCAGATTAAACACATTAAGTCAAGAATATGAGATGTTCCGAATACAGCCCAGAGAATCCATTGTTGCATTACATAAGAGATTTGTTCATTTGACTAACCACTTAATGGCACTTGGTAAAACATTCTCAAATGATGAATTAAATCTCAAAATTCTAAGATCATTGACTAGAGAATAGCAACCAAAAGTAACGACAATATCGGAAAAGAAAAACCTCTCTACGATGACTTCCGCATCTCTATTTGGTAAACTTCAAGAGCATGAGTTAGAACTTGAAAGATTGGAGAAGCATAAAATACTAGTAAAAGATTCAAAAGACGTTGCCTTAAAGACCAAAGTAAAAAATTATGATAGCAATCAAGAGGATGAATCCAATAGTGATGAAAATGATGATCTTATCAAAAAGTTTGAAAAGTTTCTAAGAAAAGAAAGGAAAAAGGAGATCACTAAAGGGGAAGCACCAACGAGAATGATTAAATGCTTTGAATGTGGAGAAAGAGGACATGTTAAAAGTGAATGTCCTACACTTCAAAAGAAAAATAAATTCAAGAAAAAGAATCATAAAAAGGAAAGGAAAACATATGTAGACAACGAAATAAGTTCATCTTCAGATGAAGAACATGTAAATCTTGCATTGATAGCATCACACCACTCCGATGATGAAGAAGATGAGGTTAGTAATAATTCTTTTGATAGTGATGCACAAGGTGCCATAAATGAATTGTTAAATGAATGCAAAATTCTGTATAAAACTATATCATCTCAAAAGAAACAAATTTCAACTTTAGAAGAAAAAAATGTTTCATTAGAAAAAGAGATCGAAAATGAGAAACAAAAGATGATTAGTGAAAAACAGAATTTTGTTTGTAAAAAAAGTGAATCTCTCTCTTTTCAAATTGTCCAATTAAAAAGAGTACTTGAAAGGTATGAGAAAGGACAAATTGGATTGGAAGAAGTCCTTAGTCAACAAAGATATTCAAATGATAAAAGTGGACTTGGCTATTCAAAGTTTTCTAAACCGAGTTCAAGTAAAACTATATTTGTTAAGGCTAAGGATCAAACTTCCAAAGAGAAAGTGAACAAACCTAGGAATGTGCATCCTAATCCTAAAAAGAAATCTTATGTTTCAAGATATAAGAGCAACTTTGAACCTACTTGTTTTTATTGTGGTATTGTTGGCCATACACCTAATGCTTGCTATGTAAGAAACTTTAGTGTTGCAAGTGGGCATTATGTGTGGGTTAAGAAAGGAACTAACTATGATGGACCCAAAGCACATTGGGTACCAAATCAAACTTAATTTGTTTTGTAGGTTTGCTTAAGGACCACTTTAAATCTATGATGTTTTGATAAGTGGTGGTTCTAAGCTTTTGATGGGAGGCATAAACTAACTTTCAAATCTAGTTCCAAAGTCCAAGGGTTATTTCACATATGAGGATTCCCTTAAAGAAAGAATTCTTGGCATTGGCAAAGTTGAAGCACTAACTTTCACATCCATTGAAGATGTACTTTAAGTTGACAAACTAAAGCATAATCTTCCTAGTATAAATCAACTTTGTGACAAAGACTTCAAAATCATGTTTTGGCAAGGATAAATGTTTGATGAAGTCTTTCATGAGGTAAAACTCATAGGTAAAAATTATTTTTCATTTTTCAAGATTTATTTATATATTTCAAGTCTTTTCCCATCCTTTTTGCTAATGACAAAGGGGGAGAAGATGTATGTGTTTGTGTTTGTTTTTCTCTAACAAAATGCAGCTAGCAAAGACTCTCTAAATCATGAATTTAGGGAGAGCATTGATCAAGGGGGAGCCTTTTGTGTTAGAGAAACAAGATTAAATCAAATTTTCAAAATTGGGTTGTCATCATCAAAAAGGGGGAGAATGTGAAGGCAAGCTTCTCAATGGTTTTGATGAAGACAACATTATTCATTCAAGATGTTATGCTTGCTCAAAAAGAATGGATCAAGACATTGAAGCTAGCACAAAGTTTTTAATTCTTACAAGTCTTGAAGAATTCTCAAGTATAATCAAGGTATAACTCTCACTTATCAATATGGTTGCATACAAGTGTTTAAAAGTGTCTCAAGCATGCAATATATATTGATAAAATAGTTCTCAAAATAATCTTCAAAATTCACTTGCATACATGGTTCATGTGGTTGAAAATATATCATTATTTCTAACTTAAAAAAAAACAAAAAAAAACAAAATATTTTTATCATACATTTGAAACTTTATTTACTTTAATTTTTTTTTTATTATTTTTTTTTCATATTTGAACCATGTTAAATCACTTTCAAATATAATCTATTGACTTGGATAAATCAATAGATGTTGCATAATATTGGTTCAAATATTTAGACAAATTTTTAATTTTTCAATTTATGTAAACATTCAGTTTTTAGTTAATTACGGCGTTTTGAACCAACGTAATTAACCAAAATAACCGCCACAATTTACAGCGTGTTTTAATTTTGAATATATTGGTACGTTACGCTGAAGTAACCGGTTACCCTATATAGAGTAACCGGTTACCACTGTTCTTGCATGCGAAAATATGTATCTTTTCATGAAAATGATCATTGGTTTTATATTTTAAAAGCATGACATTGTTTCATATCATAATACCTTTATGTAGAGGTGTTTTGTGCATTATATAAACATCATTTTTTCAGATTTAAAAACACCTCCTTGCTAAAAATTTCAAACAATCATTCTTTTACCAAAACTTTCATTTTATCAAAGTGTTCTTAACAAACTTTCTAAGAGTGAAACATTTGCATAAAATATTCACACATACTGCATTTGTTTCATTTCAATTGTGTTGAACACTTGTATAATATCATTAAGAGTGATTGTTACAAAAGGGAGAAGATCAATCTTTGGATTGATATATTGAAGAATTAAAGTTTCATCTACTTACTCAAAATTCTGAACTATTGTAAAATCCTAATGGTCCAACAAGTGTTTGGTTTTAGGTGTTGACTATAAGGGAAGGATTGTTTCTCTTATAGGGTTTGTTAGAATCCTTGTGATCCGGATTGTGGATACAAGAGGTCCATTGTAATATTTGTTCTTGGTTGGACTTTAAACTTGTAAAATCCAAGAGGGTGTTCTTGGTGGTTGATAGTTAGTGACTTGTATAGAAAGACTAGGAAGAGTCTTGTCTTGTCCAAAACTATAGTAAATTCTCTTTCATGTTGAAAGGGGAGTGGAGTACTCTCGGGCTGTGAGGGGAACCACTATAATTCTCGGTGTTCATTTACTTTTCGCATTTACCGCAATTCATCACTTAGAAATCTTTAGGAAAGAAAAATTCAAAAAACCGTTGAAAATCCGGATAATTCTCTAAGAGCCTAATTCACCCCCCCCTCTTAGGCACACATATAACTTACAAATTCCTCACTTTATTGCTGATTGGAACTTTCCAAATAATCTTCCACACTTTTTGGTGAGTAACATTCGACGGACCCGACTGCAATCTGGAGTTCCAGCCCATGCTCAAGTGATATGCCGACTTCACCGAATATAAACCATCTTTTTCAAAATGCCAGATTATCTTGTCCTCAACATTGCGGAAAGAGAGAGGGATACTTGTGATGGCTTCAAACTCTTCCTAGTTGAAACACGATTCCAATAATTCCAAATTCCAACAGCCTAATTCATGATCGATCAAGTTGTAAACCTTTGTACCTGCATCCATAATTCCTTCAGGACTACGAGCTTTAAAACTTGAGTTACATGGAATCCATCTGTCTTTAAAAGCCAAGACGTTCGCACCGTTACCTATTCTCCACCTTGACCCCATTTGAACCAAACTTCTTGAACTCAGTATACTTCTCCAAGCAAAGCTTGGATTGTAGCCAGGTTTTGACTCCTCTATGTCACTATGGGGATAATATCTACCTTTAAGAACCTTTTCCACCAGGGAGCCTTTGGTGGTCAACATTCTCCAAGACTGCTTCCCGAGAAGGCTAGCGTTGAAGTCACTTATCCCATGAAACCCCATACCTCCCTCTCCTTTTGCTCTTGCCATTCTGCTCCATCTCAACCAATGGAGTTTGTGTTCCCCATTTCTTGATCCCCACCAGAAATTAGCTATGAGGCTTTCTATTTCATTACAAACAGCTTCCGGCAACTTGTAGCAGCTCATTATGTAACTTGGGATGGCCTGAGCTACTGCTTTTATCAGCACTTCTTTTCCGGCTCAAGAAAGGAACCTTTCCTTCCAGCCCTTTATCTTTTTCCATACTCTATCCACTACCATTGCAAATATCTCTTTTTTGGATCTCCCGAAAACCACCGGTAAGCCTAGATACTTAGAGTGGCAATCCACCGTCTTTACCCCCATCCTGTCCGGGATCACGATTCTATCTTCTTCTCGCACATTCGACTGAAGGATGCCTCAGATTTATCCAGATTCACCAACTGCCCCGAGCTGCGTTGATACTTGTCAAAAACTTCTGTCACATGCATTGCTTCATTCTGATTTGCTCTAAGAAAAAGGAGCGAGTCATCCGCAAAAAACAGATGTGAGATGCTAGGAGCGTTGTGAGCTATCTTCAGGCCATGAATTCTCCCATCCGACACTGCTTGTTTGATTAGTCCTGAAAATACGTCTGCACATAACACAAACAAATAAGGTGAGAGAGGGTCTCCTTGACGGAGACCCCTAGCTGGTAAAAACCGTTTACACGGCTGTCCATTGAGAAGGACACTGTAAGAAACAGAGGAAATGTATCGCTCAATGAGATTTACAAACTGAGAAGGGAAACCCATCGAGGCAAGCACATGAGTCACAAACTTTTATTCAAGCCTATCATAGGCCTTCGACATATCGAGTTTGAGAGCCATGTGACCTCGTTTACCATGAGTTTTCTTCTTTAGCCAATGAAAGCATTCCATTGCTACAATTGCATTATCTGTGATTAGACGACCTTGAATAAATGCGCTTTGCTCTTCGTCCACGATGTCTAGCAGCATCCGTTTAAGCCTATTTGCTATCGTCTTAGTCACCAGCTTCATTACCACATTGCAAAGGCTAATTGGGCGAAAGTCCTTTGGAGAAGATGGATTCTTTCCTTTCGGAATAAGCGCAATGTGAGTAGTGTTTAGAGCACTTGGATCTTTCCCCCCATTTAGCACCTCCAGAACCCAGGAACACACATCAGCACCCACCACATTCCAGTACTTTTGAAAAAACAGGGCCGGTAGACCATCCGGACCCGGAGCTTTCAATGGGTGCATTTGGGACAGGAACACCTGAACTTCATTTGCGGTGAACTCCTCAATGCACCATCTAATATGGTCTGAATTCAACTTTCCCCTAACAACTTTGCACACCTCCTCAATGGAATTAGGATTTGATGACAGAAATAGATTTTCAAAATAGTTAGTGAGCAACCTTTCTCAGTGATCATTTCCTTTCCACCACTGTCCATTTTCATCTTTCAGTTTTGAGACGTGGTTTGTTTTCCTTCTCTGCTCAGCTTTCTTATGGAAAAACTTGTTGTTTTTATCCCTGTGCTAGAGCCAAACAGCTCTGTTTTTCTGTCTCCAGATGACTTCCTCCACTCTCAGCAGCTTGTCTCTTTGATCCTCCAGGGCTTTGTACAGAGTTTGTGAATCCGCACTGGCCTCCCATCTACCCTCTTCGTTAAGTTGGTTTTCGATCCGTTTCAACTCTTTGTTCAACTCCCCCAACCTGTATTTGTTGAAGTGCTCACTCAAGCCTTGCATTTTGGTCAGCTTCCCCACTATGTTTGAAGGGCTACTACACCACAATTACTTTACCAAGTCTGCACATGAAGGGTCATGACTCCAAGTTTCTTCGAATTTGAACTGATAGACTCTTTTTCTCTCCCTTTCAGATGAATCCACTTCGAGGTCCACCCTAATTACTTCATGATCGGAACCATATCTGCCCAAATGAATTACTCTAGTAGGAGAAAATCGGTTGAGAAAATCATTTGAAGCCAGAACGCGGTCTAGCCGACATTGAATGTTGTTTTCCCCGTCTCTTCCATTTGTCCAAGTATAAGGATAACCCTCGAAACCCAGATCAGATAGCCCACATGAAATTAATATTTGTCTACCCCACGTCAACTGACTTGAAGAACGAGTGACACCGCCTAACTTTTCATTTTCAGAGAGAATATCATTCAGATCACCAAAACTTATGGATTTAGTACCTCCACTCCTCACCATCCCTTGCAGAAGTGACCAAGTTTGTTTTTTTAAGTGCTACTCCGGATACCCGTAAATTCCATTGAAATCCCACCCATTATCATCAAGCACATCAGCCACATGGCCACTAATATGATTGATAGAAAAAGATGTAATCTCAATCTGTAAGTTATTCTTCCAAAACAGACATAGACCTCCCGCTCTCTCTCTACCGTTACCATTGTATTCTAAATCTAGACACCCTTCAAACTCCATGATTAGCTTTAGTCTCTGCACCTCCTGATGTTTGAGTCTTGTTTCCATAAGAAAAACCAGGTCGGGATTTTCGTTTCTAATGAGCCTCCGCAAGGCTCGAACTGCATGGGGACTCCCTAACCCCCTGCAGTTCCAACTCAATAGCTTCATTGTTGTAGGCGGTGTTGGGATTCCAACACCACCTCTAGTTCTGTTGTTTTAATGTTCTCCTCTTCCTGTTGTCCTCTAGGTTTCTTCTCACCTTTGCCACAATCTTCAATGGTACCATCTAAGATCATGACATCAACTAAGTTCCGTTTGCCGCATTCCACCACCTCTTTCTCCAAAACTCTTGTTGAGTTGGTCTTCCTGTTATTCTATTTCCTTGTCCACTTCTTCCTCTTATTTTTCTGTTCCGCCAAGGACTCCTTCTTCCTTTTTCCTACGTTCGAGATGTCTACTGCCCCAAAGGATTCAGCCATAGCCTCTATTTCTAGGACCGCTCTACCAGACTTCTGACCTATTTGGTTTAAGCTGTTCTTCTTCGTTGCTTGCTCTATACCACCACCTTTACTCGCTATTAATGCTTGTTGTTGGTCTTTAGTAGGGATGTCCCCTTGTTGTTCTACCACTCCTTCTTCTATTTCTTTCCCTTTATCTTTACCCTCACATCTGTTGCTTCCCGACGACAGATTAAACAAACTACTGCTGCATGAACTCGAAGTGGAATCTTTTTTCTTTCCTTCATCTTGGACCCTCGGCAGCCATGTGCCAAAAAAGAGTTCCTGTTCCTCCAACTCTTCAAACCCTTCCTCACTCAAGTCCCCCACCGATTCACAATCCTTGAGTTGGTGTCCTAGTTTTCCGTAAATAAAACAGAAAGTCGGCAAGTGTTCGTATTTGATGTGAACGCGTAGGTTTTTCTCTTTGAATCTCACAACAGTGCCCCTTTTGAGGGGCTTCTTCAAATCGATTTTCGCTTTGATTCGCAGGAATCGTCTGTTTCTGTGGGCTTCTTTCGTGTCTAACTCTTCGAACTGCCCTAATATTCCTCCTATCTTTCTAGCCATAGCTTCGGACCTCAACATTAAATGTAACTCATAGATTCGGATCCAAAACGTACCATAATGCATATTCAAATCTGAAGGTTGCTCCTCTCCTAAGATTCGGCTAAGCACCAAGAGATTGTGATCGAAGCTCCATGGCCCATTCTTCAATACACTCTCCAAATCTCGCCTTGTAGTGAAGCGAAAAAGAAATAGGTTTTTATTGAGTTCCTGCACCTCCACCGGATTTTTCAGCTTCCACGCTCCCAACATTGTACTTGTAAAGGCCCGCGAATTGAAATGATTGTCCGTCCATAATCTTCCAGCGAGGGTTCGTTGAAATACTTCTCCTTCGCACACCTCCTCGATCTCTGCCGTTATTCCTTCCTCCTCCTCTTTGGAAAGTTGGAAATTCTTCCATTTATCCATCCTTCAAACACTTGCACTTCGGTTAGCAGCTAAAGGTTTTGAGCTCTAATGATACCCCGAACCAGAAACCCTAGATTGGTTGAAACTTTCAGAATGGCGAAAGAGATAGAACTCTAGTGGGGAGTTTTGAGACACGATTTAGTGGGAAAAGCCAGAAAGAATACTGGGAATAGATTCAATCAAGAAGATGGGGGGAAATCTCTCAAAATCTAAGAAGAGAAAGAGAGAGTGTTTCATGATAATTTTCTAGATTTTGGTCAACGGTTATCACCACAAAAGATAATATTTTTATGATTAATTATGTTCATTCGTAAAGATCAACTTAAAAGAAAAGTTTTGTTTTCTACTTTGTATTTTAATAGTTAACTTCTAAGTAATCAATTTTGTTATTCATATTTTAACTTAAAAACAATTAATAAATTATAAAATATCATATCCTTTTAACACATATAAAAAGTGAAATTCTGGTACAGACATGGGATGTCAGGTGCAATGTCACAACATCAAACTCTGTTGCATGAACAAGACAATAAAAACAGAATATGAACACAACCAATTGTTCACCCAGTTCGGTTCAACCAACCTACATCTGGGGGCATACCAAGCCAGGAAGGAAGTCCACTATTAGTAGTATCAAATTACAGACTCAACAGACCTGTTGACAATCTACCTAATTTAATCCCTACCCAATGACCCTTCTACCTAAGTCCTCCCTAGGTAAGAGACTCCATCTCACTTCCAATCATCTCAATGATGTCTAGCAGTCAACTACACCATCACTGCATCAACAGCTTGATTTCCTAATCTTTTCTATCACATAGACTTTGGAAGACACACTTCCATGACACCCCTTTGGAGTTGCTTCAAAGCTTCCTCCAAGAACAATACTAAACTCATTACCTACAGGTTTCTGAGTTAACCACAGTGACCATCTCACAACCCGAGTGGTTCACTTTGACAAAGCCCTAAAGATCTACATCTTGGACCCGTACCTATTCTAGGTTACAAGCATACTATTTATAATGTAATCCAACTGGATTTGGGCCTTCAAATCATATCCAATCTTCTGCTACATATCTACAACAGATTCTGCTATCAATTGGATCTTCAATCAAATCTTCAATTTAAATCTTCAATAATTAACTCTAAATATTCTCCATATCTTTATGCATTAAATTCAGCTTCAATATTATGTAACTTTTAAATCTTCTCTTTAAATCAGCTGCAAGATCTTCTCCACACAAATAGGAACAATCTTCTCCACACAAATAGGAACAATCTTCTCCACACAAATAGGAACAATCTTCTCCACACAAATAGGAACAATTCTCCATGTCTATTTGCACAAAAATAGTAACAAACTATTCTCCACAAGATATGCAGAATTAATTGTATAAGAATAAATCTTCTCTAATAAATTTGCATCCAATCTAACTAACAGATCTTATCCTTAAACTACTTGCACATGCGCAGCCCTAAAACTTACCAAACTGATGTTCTGTCATCTGATGTTATGACATCGGGTTGGACATCAGCACAAAACTGCAACCCTTAAAAACTTAACATAACCAGAATGTTAACAAAACATAACAAGGCTGTTTAAAAACTCATGTTGAAACATCAACCTTGACATCAACATTGTTTTACCAAAATTCTAGCCAACTACAAGAATTAACAATCTCCCCCTTTGGCTAATTTTGGCTAAAACAATTTCAGCCTACATCAGAACAACTTGCAGCAGAAACGAACACTTTCACATCAGCATAGGGCAAACTCCTCCTCAAACCAAGAACCAGCTCACAGCTGTTCAAACACTCTCCCCCTCAACTGCTGCACCATATCAGAAAAGGCTTCACAACCACACCTTGGCAACCACTAGGCTAACTCTCCCCCTTTTTAGCCATAATTGGACAAACTCTGAACATAGCAGCAAGCACAAAAAAATTCCAAAGGCAAACTATGAATCATCCAACCAATATACTCAGAACAAAACCCAGACTCACTAGTTGAACAAACATTGGGGTAAATGTATACTGCTGATTCAATCCATTGACATCTTGTCTGACAACTTTTTCAACAAAAGATCAACTCCCCCTATCTAGTGCTTCTTGACATTTGGAAACTCCAGACATAGTCTTCATTCATCCAGACAGGAATGCTTCACACAATCATTCACAAGTTCTAATGCCTTCCACTGAACTCTAAGTAAACTCCTCTTTCTTAAAAAAAACACACCAAGACAAGTGTGACATCTCCCAGATACAAACAAAGTTGTCCTTCAGACTCCTCCTTAGAAGCATGTGTACATATGATTCAAACAATTTGCTTCACATGGCTAGAACACCAACATGTCATCCAGCAGCCTAATGTCATAACATGTTATCTGACATTATATCCTCATAAGATCCAACCAATCTTCCCAATCTTGATCAGCATGCAATCTCCACAATATATGTACCTTTGCAGCAAAATCCATAAACTAGTACTCCCCCTGTCATGGATAACCAATGCTCTATATGAAGCTGAACATTTGAGCACACTTGCTGAGCACATGCATTTTGGTACCATTGTCCCTTTCTCCAAAGGTGGTCGTTCCCTATCATACTTTTCATCTTCAAACGTTCAATCAATCAATACCTGATCTACTTCATCCAAGGCAGTCCTTCTACTTCATCATTCTCCCGTATGACTATGTAGATGCTTCTTAGGCAAACTGTATGCACCAGAACAAAATCATCCTTCACTAGTCTCTCTACACAAGTTAGAACACCTGCCACATGCCAAGATATCATCACCATGATTCTTAATAAGCTCCACCAACTGGACTTACTATTGCATAGTAATCCAAAGAACTAGAGAATTAAATTCTCATCCACCTTCAAGAAGAATAATCTCCTTGAGTCTTCAACTCATCACCCTTCTGCCCAAGAGTAACTTGTTCCAAGACAATCCTCAATAATAACCAGCTGCCACACTCTGATTATCTTGATTCTTCGGATCCACTTCTGAGATCAACCAAATGCCACAGTTTGATCACCTCATTCATGAATCCTCATATGAAAATAGCCAACTGCCACATTTTGACCTTTTTCACGTATGTCAGAATTCTCACAAAGATATCTTGATCCACCAAGGAAACTTGATCTTCAAGTCACATGTTCCACTTGCTCAAAAGCAAACACACTTAGACTCCCTAAGCCATGGTCATGTAACATCTTCTCCTTCCTACAGCTCCCGCAAACTGCCATGAGAACGATCTTTTTGAAGCATCCATAACTTCCATTACTTTAGATCACCTCTATCACCAGCTGAGACTTCTGATGTTAAGTTAGATGTCAAAACATTATGATATCCAACTGTTGAATTCAGCTCTTCCTTCTGCCACTCAAAAGAACCTCCTCCCTTTGCAGAAACAGATTTCCATGCTCTCATAGACTTGATTCAACAATCAAGTTTGAGTAGACAACCTCCATCCTGCTTAGAAACTCCAAAGACTTCAAATCAACCACATTTGAATCTTCAGAAAATAGGTAATCCAAGACTACCTCATAGCAATACCAAAGACTGCCACTTTCCTTAGTAGAGCCATCAAAAGAAAGCCAGAGATAACTGTCACTTATCCTCGACCTTCACCACCAGAGCAAGCACCATGCTCCAACCTGATCCAAGCTGAACCATTATGATATCTGTATATCTTTTAGCCTTAAACACTTCAGCTTGTCAACAATCTGCCTCTTCTAATCCAAACTTATCCCAGGTAATTTGGATGATGCTCCAAGTACATAGTCTCCAATCCACCCCACCAGATGATCCAACTCAAAGTGATTAACCCTAGAAAATTCTCAATAGTCCTGCACTTTTACCTTAGACATATACATAGTCTCCCGTCAATGTATATTGTCATTAGTTGAAGGCAGACAAATACTCAACCTTTTATCTGGTCTGACACCCTACACTTGAGGCACTAGCTGATCCCTCTTCTGCTAATCCACACCACTGATCACTAACTTTCTTTGGCTGGAATGATGTATCAACATCAGTTCTGACATCAGTCTTCATCACATTACCCACTTCTATGGCTTTGGAAACAACAACCAATCACACAGATCTCTTGCAGGGAACACACGAGAACAAATCAAGCTCAGCTTCTTCCTTGATGAAACTTCTTCCAGATCATGTATTTGCAGAACTACATGTAACATCATAACCAAAAGGATCCTCCTAAGCATAAGAGATAACTTATCAAGATTTTCACTCCCGCATGAAAGCTTCGACAGTGATACTCTTTTGCTTTGACTCCACCCTCTTCTTTCATCATCAAGAAGGTTGACACAACCTTCAATAAGACCTATTCACCTTCTGATCACTTCTATCCCCAACACAAAGATATGAGATAATCTTCAAGTAACTTTGGCATCTCTAACCAAACGGTTGCAGTTGTCTTGCACAAACTACAACATCCTGCTGAGGAGACCAACCCCTAATGTCTTTCCAACAGATACCATGCAGCGGAACACTCAACACCTCCTTGCACAAATCTGAAATGCTCATCCTATGGTTGGTACACACATACAACTCCTTTCAAACAGAATCTGTTCCATGACCATAAACAAGATTGCAAACAACTGGCTGCTTTGATCAGAAGGAACTTTCAGATATCAGAGAAAATGTCCTTGACATTTGAGCTTGACCTCCACCAAGACAAACAACCTTTGAACTCCTACTCACTTATCCAATGAGTGACACTATATTGATCATCTCTTGACCATTATACATATCTAAGACATGTTTCTTGAGGGAAACTTCTTAGACATACAACCCAGATGCCTCCTCTTCCAAGCCAGGAGTAGGTTCCAAACAGATGTGATCAAAACATTTGTTTAGCCCCCAAGCATCTGTTATGTCATGATTCTGCACAATCTGCTGGTAGGACATAAGTTCTCTTCACACCAAAAGATCCTTTAACACAACCCAGAGATTGACCTTGGAGGCAAGAATAAATTGCTTCTACCTTTCTTCAGACCTCTTTTCAACAAGCTCATATAAGAGTTCCTTTATGAGTGGACTTGGGATGAACCACAAGTATCTTTGGCAACTCTAACAAGCTAGTTTAAGATGTCCTCACGTATCACCACACCATGTGATACATCTTCAGTGGAGAACAGAATGTTGCAGCCTTAACAAAAAACCATCAGGAATTTTCCATCAGATATATAAATATGCAGCGGAACATACACCAGAAAACTCCTCTACAACCTTCAGGCAAAACATAATAACCCTTGCATAAACAAGACACTCCAAGTGCACTAGGTCATCATAAGTCACAACAGCTTTCCTCAGTTTGAACACTTCATTCTCCACTCCAAGGGATCATCAAGTCCAGAACTATCTTCCTTGCTCATGAACCAGAAAGTATCTTCCCTAGATCTCATCCAGAAACAGACAGGATGCCTGCTCTGATACCAATTGAAATTCTGGTACATACATGTGATGTCAGGTGCAATGTCACAACATCAAACTCTGTTGCATGAACAAGACAATAAAAATAGAATATGAACACAACCAATTGTTCACCCAGTTCGGTTCAACCAACCTACATCTGGGGGCATACCAAGCCAGGAAGGAAGTCCACTATTAGTAGTATCAAATTACAGACTCAACAGACCTGTTGACAATCTACCTAATTTAATCCCTACCCAATGACCCTTCTACCTAAGTCCTCCCTAGGTAAGAGACTCCATCTCACTTCCAATCATCTCAATGATGTCTAGCAGTCAACTACACCGTCACTGCATCAACAGCTTGATTTCCTAATCTTTTCTATCACATAGACTTTGGAAGACACACTTCCATGACACCCCTTTGGAGTTGCTTCAAAGCTTCCTCCAAGAACAATACTAAACTCATTACCTACAGGTTTCTGAGTTAACCACAGTGACCATCTCACAACCCGAGTGGTTCACTTTGACAAAGCCCTAAAGATCTACATCTTGGACCCGTACCTATTCTAGGTTACAAGCATACTATTTATAATGTAATCCAACTGGATTTGGGCCTTCAAATCATATCCAATCTTCTGCTACATATCTACAACAGATTCTGCTATCAATTGGATCTTTAATCAAATCTTCAATTTAAATCTTCAATAATTAACTCTAAATATTCTCCATATCTTTATGCATTAAATTCAGCTCCAATATTATGTAACTTTTAAATCTTCTCTTTAAATCAGCTGCAAGATCTTCTCCACACAAATAGGAACAATCTTCTCCACACAAATAGGAACAATCTTCTCCACACAAATATGAACAATTCTCCATGTCTATTTGCACAAAAATAGTAACAAACTATTCTCCACAAGATATGCAGAATTAATTGTATCAGAATAAATCTTCTCCAATAAATTTGCATCCAATCTAACTAACAGATCTTATCTTTAACAAACTTGCACATGCGCAACCCTAAAACTTACCAAACTGATGTTCTATCATCTGATGTTATGACATCGGGTTTGACATCAGCACAAAACTGCAACCCTTAAAAACTTAACATAACCAGAATGTTAACAAAACATAACAAGGCTGTTTAAAAACTCATGTTGAAACATCAACCATGACATCAACATTGTTTTACCAAAATTCTAGCAAACTACAAGAATTAACAAAAAGTATTTAAAAATAATAAATATTGAATTATAAGAGTTAAAAATAAAATTATTTAATTTTTCTAAACTATTTAAAATATTTTAAATGATTAAATATTATAATTATTAATCAAACAATAAATTTATTAACTTATGAGTCCATTATTCTTCAAAATTATATAAAAGGTATACATTATTTTTATTTATTTAATTTTATTCATAATTAAGACTTGAAATATAACAATATTTTTTAAGCAATTTTTGCAGATGGACAAGACACTCTTCTTCAGTCTAGGATTTTACAATTATATCGTCGACATATACTTCAATCTCTTTATGAATCATATCATGAAATAGAGTCATCATTGCTCGTTGATATGTTGCACCAGCATTCTTCAAACCAAATGGCATAACCTTGTAATAGAAGGTTCCCCAAAAGGTGATGAATGTAGTCTTTTCCATGTCTTCCGAGGCTATTTTAATCTGGTTATAACCGGAGAAGCCATCCATGAATGAGAACACAAAGAATTGAGTCGTATTATCTACCAACACGTTAATGTGAGGTAGTGGAAAGTCATCTTTCGGGCTTACTTTGTTCAAATCCCTGTAATCAACATGTATTCGCACCTTGCCATCTTTCTTAGGTAGAGGTACAATGTTTGTAACCCATTGAGAATAATTTTCCACTGCCAAGAAACCCGCGTCAAGTTGCTTCTGAACCTTTTATTTGATCTTTATAGTCATATTAGGTCGATTTCTTCTTCACTTTTGCTTTACCGGCGAGCATTCTTCCTTGAAAGGCAATTTGTGCACCACAATATCTGTATCAAGCTCAGGCATATCTTGGTATGACCAAGAAAACACATCCACATACTCATGCAGAAGCTCAATCAACTTCTTTTTCACATCATCCTCTAGGGTGACGCCTATTTTGACTTATTTTTAACATCCTCTGTCCCAAGATTAACGATCTTCACTGATTCCTGGTGTGGTTGAATAATCTTTGATTTCTGCCATAACAATCTGGCTAACTCCTCAGGAAGTTCACAATCTTTCTCATAATCCTCGTCGGCGTGGTAGATTGGACTATCAAAGTCATAATGAACCATAACAGTATTGTTATTAATGGAATCCGAGGCGGATCTACATGATTTATGGTTCATGCTTTATTTTAGAATGATGGAGAAGAAAAAATGAAAGAAGAAACATTGCCATATTTGTAAAAGAAAAATGAAAGACAAGGAACTCAATTGAATGTGAAATGTTCATTTTATTTATGATAAACTTTGCTTGAAAATGAAGGGCGCCTACAAGCTTCCCTTATGCTTTGGGTAGAGCATAGGGTTTTGAAAGCAAAACAAGAGACTTGTTTTTTGATTAAAATGACTTCTAGTATGTCCATGGAAGTCCAGTGGTTGAGTTCTTCGCCTTGAGCTTTCTGGTACATAAGGCATGTTGCATCAGTGGTACTGTCTTCATCATCTACAAGAGAAACCTGACCATCTAGGAGATGTCCAGTGTTGGTGAAAGTATCTGGCAATGGGAGAAACTTCCCTTTGATTTCTTTTGGGATTACCCTCTTCTGTGCCACTTGAGTTAAATGATACCCTAATCCAGATCGGTCCTTCTTCACCAGTAACTCGAGTACTCTGCCCCAACCTTTGGGGTGACCAGCCTCAACTACTGTCTTCACTTCCTTCCATGAAGTCATGGAAAGTTCAGTCTTCTTGGTTTCTTTTAAAAGGAGCCATTATTACATTTGCTACTTCAAAGACATGGAAAAGAGTCTCATGAACTTCTTCTCCCACTTCAACATATCTGAATGACGTCAAATGGATTACCAGTATATCCTCATCCCCATCTACAATAATCAGTTTGTTATTGATTATGAACTTAAATTTTTCTGAAGGGTTGAGGTGACTGTCCCGGCTTAGTAAATCCAAGGTCGCCCCAAGAGACAACTGTATGCGGGATATATGTCCATCACATAAAAGGTGATGAAGAATGTGTGAGGACCAATTTTGACTGGGAGGTCCACTTCTCTAATAACTGACCTTTTAGAGCCATCAAAGTCTCTCACCACCAGAGTGCAAGGTTTCATCATCAATCCTTCAATTGTTAGTTTTGCCAAGGATTTCTTGGGTAATACATTCAAAGACGACCATGTGTCCACCAAAACTCTGGATAGAACAGTGTCTACACACTCGATGGAGATGTACAATGCCTTGTTATGAGCTTTCCCTTCAGGTGGTAGCTCGTTGTCACTGATACCCAGATAGTTTCCTGTTGCAATGTTGGCCACTACCCCTTCAAATTGGTTCACTGTTATCTTTTGAGGAACATGAGCTACCCCCAAGAATTTCATGAGTGCGTCTCTATATGCTTCAGAACACATCAGTAAAGACACAATGGAGATTTTTGAAGGCATCTGATTGAGCTTTTCAACCACTTTGTAGTGACTTTTTCTAATGATACGAAGGAATTCTCCGACTTCATCTGAAAGAGTTGTCTTCTAGGTAGAGTTCTGCTCCTGATTGTCATTGACAGCTTGCTTACCTTTGGCTTTAGTTGAAGCTTCAATGTTATTCTTCTCTGGAGGTGGTGCATATGCAACACTTGACCACTTCTAGTTATCCCACCTATTCCAGCAATATTAACAACTGACTCTTTGATCTCAAACTGCTCATCTTCTTGCTTCTACCCATGTACGTAAACCATGGAATCGTAATTCCATGGAACGGCCTTTGTACTCTCAAAAGGGAAGGGAGATACTACAATAATCACCAAAGGAGTCATCGGATTAGCTGGTATCGGTACCTGAGCTTGATAGTAGAGGATTTCCAAAGTAGCAACATCTTCAACGATGGGCACTTGCTCAACCAGGATAGCTTCTTTATTTATTAGATATTTAACACCAAGTTTTAGCTTTTCACATGTTTGAGGATTCAAAAGACACTGCTCACAGTCATTCTGGCAATCAGGGAACACATCGTGCATCAATAACTGCTCTTTGACAATTGCCATAGAAGTCTTTATTTTATCTACCCTTGACACCAGATTTCTTCCTTCAGATTCTTCTATAACACTCGTAGAAGTACCATCAAGAAGAAAACTCATAAACATATCCACAAGTTCTCGTTCCAACAAAGGAGGCTAAACTCTGGAAGCTAACTCTCTCCACCTATGTGCATACTCTTTGAATGACTCATCAGTCTTTTGAGTTAGACTTTAAAGCTGGGTCCTATTAAGAGCCATGTTAGTGTTGTATTGATAATGCTTGAGAATGCCTCATCCAACTCTCTCCATGTTCTGATGTAAGTGTGCTTGAGCTGCAGGTACCATTCAAGAGACGCCCCACTGAGGCTATCTTGAAAGAAATGCATCATTAACTTCTCATCATCCGAGTAGGCCGCCATCTTCCTACAGTAAGATCTGATATGGGTTCTGGGACAACTGACTCCCTTATACTTTTCAAAGTCAAGGACCATGAACTTCGCAGGGATCTTAATTCCCGAAACCAAACATATGTCAGCAGCATCTAACCCAAAGGAGTTTGAACCTTCAATATCCTTCATTTTCTCTTCCAAGACACGAAATTTCTTCTCTACCTCAGCAGTTGGTAGTCCAAAGGCATCATAAACCGAATCAGCCCTTGGAATGAAGAAAGCATCATGAGGATCATCTGTTTCAATTTAGCCTCTTGCATTGACAAGAGGCTCAAAAGTGGGCACAAAATTATGATTCACGAGACCTCTATCGAGGAGACGGATGAGTACCAACAGGTGGATTCACTTGGATAATCACAAGAGGATTCACCAGAAGTGGCACAGGAGGGTTCACAGCAGCAGCCCTCAGGGTGGCTTATCTGAACTCTTCTTGGCTTCTAGCCATGGCTTGCATAGTTTCCATAAGGTGGCCCATTTGGGTCCTCATGTTAAGCATGCCATCTCTCAGCGTAGCCTGGTTTTGATCTAGTTGATCCATCAGCAGTCTTTGATTGTTACGAGTACCGTAACGATGTTGAGAAGTCAGTTTAACGGTTGAAGATTCTGAGCAAAAGGCTAAGTGATACTGAGTTTTATTTGTTTTGTTTTATGAAATGCAAATTATGCATGAATGTATGCAACAAGTTTTTATGTTTCCAGGGAAATGCACATGCTAATTTTTTTTTATGATGTGATGGAATGAGATGCAACATCATAGCTTTAAAGGTTCGACGTATTCTGAATAATCCGTATATATTGTCTGATACAGGTTCAAAGGTCCGACGTTGACATGATGATCAAGGTATGTAGGATCTTGTTTTCCTGTAAAAACCCAATATCCCCTCACAGGCAGGTACTAGTATTCCAAAGGTAGTCCCTAAAAGGGGAAACCAGAGTCATGGATCCACAATAATGTTTTCCGGTTATAGCAACTACATTTCAGGCGTCAACTCCTCCAAGTGAATCTACTTTGAGTGAGGTCTTTGTGCCGACCCTTATGAGAACTAAATCTCGGGTACCCGCACTACGCGACCATCATCCCTAGAAGGCCAAAGGGTTAAAGGTTCTATAAAGGTCCTTAGAGTCATGGACCCTTATGAAAACATTGAAGATTGCGACAACTACATGTCGGGTGACAACATTTTCAAAGGATCTACTCTAAGTGAGGTTCTCGTGATGATCCTTATGAGAACTACATCTCGGGGACCCTCACTACTCAACCTCGTCCTATCTCATGTTTGTGCTCTAGACTTGGGTAGAGAGTCTTTTCTATCATATATCATCATCTCAACCTGCTGCAAAGAATATAGCAGATATCCAGAATATAACCGAATATTTAAAGCAGTAAAATGTGATAAATAGAATAAATAAAAATCAAGTAAATCAATAAATATAAACACCCAAACATTCAAGGAAACAAACAAAACTAGGCTTTACTTGCTTAGGGAAAATTGATCCCCAGCAGAGTCGCCAACTGTCACTACGGGAAAAATACAGAGTCGCCACCGAGCTTTATTTATTCCAAAGGAAAGGGAAAATATTGATAAAACCCCAAAAGGTGAAGAAAATGGTCGTCGCAACCAAATTTGGGTTCAGAAGTCAGTTATGCAAGGGGAAGGTATTAGCATTCCTCACATCCGTTGTACTCAAGGGGAAACATTTTGATTCTTCTTTGCATGAATGCGTGTTACTATCTAAAGGTTACTTACAAAGGGTAAAAAATAAGTTTTAAATTAGTGTGCTTGCCAAGATTTCGCAATCCTGTGCCTACGTATCCTTATAGTGCAATAAGGAAATCATAGCTCCGTAATTCGGAATAGAAATAGAGATTTGTTGGTTGTTTTTAGTGAACAGTGTTAACGTTCACGTTCTAGCAGTTAAACGTTGCTTGTATGCTTGCGCATGAGAGACTTAAGCATTATCTATTTGTGGTAGAATGGAAATTACACGTCCTTTATGAAATGGTTTTAAAGATCATTGCACGGCAGTGAGGAAAAATTTTGACTTGGTTTGATGTATTTTGAGTGATGAGAGAGTTCGGATGGGCGAGAACTACATCTCGTTTCCCAACTCTCGGGAGCTTGTGGACTACACTCCGTTCTCTTTTCATCTTTGTGAATATTTTTTAATATTTTTAGATGTCTTGAAGTTTTGATTGAGAAAATGTATTCGATGCTAGTTGAGCTTTATTAAGCGTTAATGAATTAATTAGAGGATGATGAGTGTATGGATAGACGAGAACTACATCTCGGATCTTAACTCTCAGGAGCTCGTGGACTGCACCATGTTCCTTTTTCATCCTATTTATTGAAAAGTGTTTGAATAATGGTTAAGTGTTTTTTATTTTTTGATTTGGAAAATGGCTTGACATTGAATCAAACATTTTATTACCGTTTTAATTTTATCTTGTTTATTAACATGCAAAGGAAAACGGTAAAAAAAAAAGGAAATCCTACGCTATTACATGTCCACGGGATGGGGGAAACATTTTACCCATCATGGGAGGATGAATCACTAAGTTATTACACTTTCATAGGGAATGAGAGCATTTTACCCACAATGGGGGGATGAAACATAAACCATGCAAACATTTAAAAAATTCATACAAGCCATACAAGATTTTAATCATGCACACAAACAAACCATACAAAAACAAATATAAAAAGCATTCAAGAAGCCAAAACGTTCATGAATTTATAAAGGCAATCAAGATTAAATGCAATGGACTTAAATTCTAATGAGTTCTAATCAAAATCTAATCATGTATATTTCTAAAAAATAAAACTACTCCAAAATTAAGATGAACAAAGCACGTTGTTAGTTAAAAATTAATTAGAAAATTAAATCTAAAAAAATAGTGATTAAAATCTAACTAAATGCACTAATTTGATTAATTTTTCACAAAATATGACTTAAAGGAGATTAAATAACTAAACCTACAATCACATCATTTATTTATTTTTTAATATTTCCAAGTTAAAATGCATCAAAAAAAGTTCTAAAATGAAGAAAAGAAATTTATAAAAAAAACATAGAGAGAGTCAAGGGGTGCAGGCTGAATCGGTGCTGCAAGAAGCATTTCTGACTTGGGCTTGGAAATTAAACCCACGCGCACTGAAGCTTGGTTTAGGAGGGGATTCAACAAGAAGTATAGGGTGTGGAACGCCATTCTTCTGGGCCTGAATCCCAAACAAGTTCAGCCAAGGGATCATATGAGAGGAGATGGGTCAGCGTAAGTTCATTTCATGTGCTCCTTCTTTGTTCAGTTGATTCTCATATGACCTTGGCCAGAGAACCTAGATCCTCTGCGCCAGAAATCTCCTTCGGTGGTGACGGAGGTCTAAATACCACAAACCACACGCCAATGTGACCGTCATGACATACTCTCTCACTCTATGACATTATTTTTCTCTGATTCTCACCTTAAACTCCAAACCGAGCCAAAAAGACTATGAACCCTAACCTCCTAAATCTGAAATTAAACGAAAATGTGGAGGAATCAAAGCCTCTTCTGTTAGCGCTTTGATTCCCCAAGCTACTAACTATATGCTGGTAAATAAAACAAAGCGAAATGGAATATGAGTGGCGTACCTGCGGAGCAGCGACTTGCTATGGTGACTGTTGCGATGGAAATTTACGAGAGATTGGTTGAAATTCTCAGAGTGAAAGTGTGAGAACTGGATGGTGTGTTTGAGAGAAAATTCTAAGCTAATGATCGGTGAAAAGTGAAAAATGATTGGGTGAATCCCAATTGCAATGATTGGTGATGATTATATAGTGATAGAAGTTGTAACATACTCGGGTAGTTAGGGCACACATTACAAAAATGATATTTTGACACCAATCCATACACCTACACCGTATGTACGGACGGTGAATAGTGTCGTCCGTACATGAACAGTATATGTCCGTACGGTGAATATTGGCGTCCGTACATGAATAGTGTCATTCATACCGTACGGAAATAGTATCTGTCCGTACATGAACAGTACCGTCCGTACCGTACGGACATACGGTGTAGGTGTAGAAATGGGTGTCAAGATAGCATTGCTGCACACATTAGGGCGGGTGTTAAAATATGTTAAGTTTCATGGTGTAAGTTAGTTAGCCATGATTAACTATGTTAATTCAGTTAGTTGGTTAGAATTGATACAGTTATAACTGTTAGTGGTTATGAAGCTGTTAGAGCAAGTTAGTGGTTATGAAGTTGTTAGAGCAAGTTAGTGGTTCAGTTAGTTTGAAAGAGTTAATAAGGAGGTTTGGATTAAATATTCTGTTAAATGGAACTTTAGATTTATTGAATCAAGGTTAAGAACTGATAGCAGTTAGGAATTCAGTTATGAGAATTTGTTGAATCAATTGCATTTGTGATGTTTCATCTTCTATTATGCTTGTAGTTATGTGCTTTTGTGAGCTCAGTCAGGTACTGTTATGATTCTGAATCAATGATTTGGAATAGACTATGTGGAATATGTTATGCCATGGTTATTTCTTAAGTTCTAGTAAGGTCAAATACTCACTGAAAACGAGATAGTGTGTACTCTGCTTGAAACTGCACTGTCTAGAAAGAAACAAAGTGTTGGTGCTTTAGTTGCTATGTTAGTTATATGTAGAGAACTAATTGCATTAATGGAAAGGGCCTGCACTTGAATGGTTGGATTGTTTGTTGTTTGCTATGTTAGGTTAGTACTTAAACCCTAATGTCCTCATGTTGATTTGCACGGACTACTCATTGGTTTGGCAATGTTTTATGTGATATGATTAGGTTTGAAAATTGCTTGAATTACTCTGAGTGAATGTGCTATTGTTGATTAATCTAGACTTGCTTGTTTGGTTTTGAAGTTGGCTTAATTTGTTAATTGTATGCTTTGTTTATGTCCTTGTAGGGTAGAAGCATGCTTGGCAAGGTTGAATATGGATTAATTAAGGCTTGGAAGCAAAATGAAGAATGAAGGATGATCATGACTTTGAAGATGTAGAGGGCTTGAAGATTAATGGGAACTAGGTCTAGGGTTGGAGAGTTGACTTTGGTCAAGTCAACAGTTGACCAAAGTCAATTGTAGGTCAAACTGTATTCCTTTTTTGTAGGTTTAATATTTTGTAAGGATTTGTAATGGCTTGTAATGTAAGGAACTTTGTATAACTTTGTAATGAAAAATGGACTTGTGATCTTGATCTTAAATGATTTTTCCCTCCAAATTGCATGACCTTTGAATTAATCTTGCGCAAACTTGAATCTAGACTTTGAATCATAACTTTTAATATGAACTTGCAATGTCCTTGAATGAACTTTGAGCATCAATGCCTTGTCTTGAATCCAATCTCAACCACTTAAAGGACAAAATATATAGCTAATGAAACCCACTGCAGACCTCCATAAATGATCACAACAACCTTTGTAAGTCCTGATCAAATCCAAACCCTAAATGCAACACACAAGAACTATGAGTGCTAAAAATCAGGTAATTAGGGTTTTAAGAAGCCTGGTTTTTAAGATGAACTTTTCCTCTTGAGTGCACCACCCAAGGCTCCTAGGGAAACCCTAGCTCCTTGTCAGTTATAAGTAATACACCTTTGAATCCATGATGCCTAATTAAAATGTAACTTCCAATGGATGATATGAATGAATGTATGAATATGAAATAAGGTAATGAACCAGATGAAAATTAGAAATGGGTATGACTAATTTTTAGGGTATGACACACCTTGACTTATATCACCAATAAATTTTTCAGTTGGGTGATCACAATGGGTTCTCCATTATTTAGGTATATCACTATGATTTGTATCTTTTTGAATTGGTTCCTCTTAATGTTCCGATTGATCATCATTGTTGATTTTTGAAGCATCTTCCATAGGAACTTCTAAAAAATCATCATCATCAACAAAAACAACTATATCCTTCTTAGATGGTTAGATTCATCAAAGAAAACATGGATTTAATCTTCTATATTTAAAGTTATTTTATTATAAATCATATATGTTTTACTGGTAAGAGAATAGCCAAGAAAAATACCTTCATCGAACTTCTCGTCAAACTTATCGAGATTGTCTTTGTCATTGTTTAGGACAAAGCACTTGCATCCAAATATGTGAAAGTGAGCAATGTTTGGCTTTCTTCCCTTGAAGAGTCCATAAGGAATCTTTTTCAAAATTGGTGTTATAATAACTCGATTACTTACATAGTATGTCGTGCTTACTGCATCCGCCCAAAAATATTTTGGTAGATTTTAATCACTAAGCATTGTTTTTGCAAGTTCTACTAGATACCGATTCTTTCTCTCTCCCACTCCATTTTGTTGAGGAGTCCTTGGCGCTGAAAAATTGTGAAAGATTCCATGTTCTTCACAAAAATATTCAAAAGGCGCATTTTGGAACTCTCCACCATGATCGTTTCTTATGGAGGAAAGTTTTAGTGATTTTTCATTTTGAATTTTCTTTGCATACTTCTTGAAAGAATTGAATGCATCACTTTTCTGCACTAAAAAGAATGTCCAAGAATATCTAGAAAAGTCATCAATAATAACTAAAGCATATACATTACCTCTGAAGCTTCTCGTTCTTGATGGACCAAACAAGTCCATGTGAGTGCTTTTGGATTTTAAGTGATGTCAAAACTAGGATAGTGTAGTGTTATGTATATTGGACGTATCATCCCATTCTAGATGTGCATCTTAGTGTTAGGAATCATTTAAGTAAGTTGGAAAAGAAGCTTGCATCAAAATCGCATTGAAAAACTTATTTTTGGGTGGTCAAACCTTTTCGGGCCGACACATGCAAGAACAGGATGACCTATACGACTCTCAAGTCCAATATAGGCCGACCTATAACAATTTTAGGCCGGCTTCCATGGAGCAGTATTAAAGCCTATAGCTTCTGTCCACATATCACCTCACATAGGCAACCTGTACGCTTCACAAAACCTCCATAGGCCGACCTATGACCTTAACAGGCCGACCTGATTGCATTGATAGGCCGACCTATTGCTTTGATAGGCCAACCTATATGATTTCCCAACTTAAAATTCTCATTCTTGTCCAAACTTATTGCATCCTTTTTGCCTAATTCCACACACACACACACAGATATATATATATATATATACACACACACACACACACACACACACATACACACATACGTGCACCTTTTTCTAGCAATGTACTAGTGAATTACCTATACAAAACCAGATTACATAGCATTCCCATCATCTTCAACCTCTGTTCTATGCATACACACAATTGAACTACACATAATCATTTTTCGATTGGGTGACTGTTGCGGTGAAAATCGGATAACAAGCTATTGATTAACTTGCATCATATTTCTTTTACAACCGACTTTGATTTATCCAAAGGAAAGGTTCAAGATCGTTAGAAAAACCTAAAGGGGAGAGATCTAAGGTTCGGGGGTTGGTTACGCCTAGGGAAGGTATTAGCACCCTAAACGTCCGTAGTACTCTACGGGAACCTCTTGTTTTAATGTTATCTTAAGTTTGCTAAAGGTTTTTTGATAAAGGTTGAAACCCTAGGGGTTAGTATCTAAGTATACTCGACAAAGCATCGCACTTTGCGCCTACGTATACTCGGGTATAGAATCAGAGTACGCGTAGTTCTAAGTCTACTGAATTATTGACTATGGTCAATATTCAGAGGGGAAATGAGTACAAGCTCATTGTAGAGTTCAAGAACTCTCTAAGTCTAGTTGTAATGATCCTATGTTATGTTTTAGTCAGTAGGGGAAGGTGATAAATTCATGAGGATGAATATCACTAAGGGTTTAGGAACTCTCTCCTAAGGCTAGTTGTGATTTCTATGGCTCTGATGAGGCCAAGAAATAAAGTTTTCTCCTAAGAGGTTACTTAGGTTAAGGTGGGAGGTCATGACTTATGAGTCAACATGTTTAACCTTCCTTTGGAATAGGGGAAAAGATAATTGTTATAAAGATTACTAAAGGATAACAGGTTAGAGATTATAATGCAAATATGGTGATGCAAAAGACATGAATAGGATGAGATGAAATAAATAAAAAAAGAAATAGTCTTGTCTTAATCATGATTTAATCGAGAAATCGATAATCAATGATTCTTGACTTTCATCGACTAAATAGGTGAATAAAATTGAAATAAAGAGAAGGTGGTCTCGTGTTGATCAAGGTTTTGTCAACTCAATGAAATCAACCAAACCATGAGGTTTGTTATGTCATCGACCAAAATAACAAAAGCGGAATCGAAATGAAAAAAATAAAATCGGTCTCGCCTAAATTAAGAATTAATCGAGAAATCGATAATCTTAATATTTGACTTTCATTGACCGACAAAAATAAATAAACAGTAGCCTCACATTTATCAAGACCTTATTGACTTAAAATGATCAAAGTCAAGACTAGTGTAAAGTCATCGGCCTAAATAAAGATTATGAAATAAAATGAGGTTGATCTCGTCTTAATCAATATTTAAATTGGTAAATCGATAATCTTGACATTTGACTTTCATCGATCAAAATAGAATCGGAATAAAAATAAAATTAGTCTCGTCTAAATCAAGATTTAATCGGAAAATCGATAATCTTAGATTTTTAACTTTCATCGACCAAAAAATAGAAAATAGAAAGTGGCCTCCTACAAATCTAGACTTTTAGTGATTTTGAAATAATCAAGAAAGTCATGATTTGGTAATATGTCATAGGCCAAAATAAATGAAATGCAATGAAATGAAAATAAAGGTGAAAATCCAAGAAAAAATCTAAATAAAATGGTAACCGATAAATGGTTAGCAAGGATTTACAAAAGCTATACTAATAAAAATTTGATCGAAAATAATTATCAAAAACCTATTCAAGATTTTCCTCAAAACAAATTAATAATGAAGATTATTTAATAATGCTAAAAAGGGTGGGGCGCTGAAAAACTAAAGAGGTTGAATCCTCGTGGGCCTCAAGGGCCACTCATCTACCATCAGGCAAGCATTGAAGACAAAGAAGAAAAAAGGAAACAAAAATAGGGAGGTCCCAAAAACAAATTGGCAGTGGTGTGTATAGGAACTGCATGGGCTAAGCCCAACCCAATTCACAAAGCCGTTACAACAAAAGAAAAGGCCAGGGTTAGTAAAAAAAAGATTCCTCTCAAACGATATCATCATTCACTCTCTCTTCTAGAAAGGAGCATAAAACAAAAGGGGAAAAGTCAAAGACCCAAGAACAAATCAATTCTGACCGTTTCCTCAACACACCTTAGAATCACCTATCAACAACGGTACAACGTCAACAATGTTCGAGCAACAAGAACTGATAACGGAGGAGATAAGGTTTCATTCTAAACCTTTTTTGGTTCGTCTAGGTTTGTGTTCTTCGTGATGGCGGCGACGGTCGTAACGGACACGGAGGCGAGATGGTTTATCGAGGGTTGAAGGTGGATGGTTTCAAACCCGTGTTCGATTCAGGTGAGCCATGATTTGCGTTTCAGTTTCGAATCTCCTTAAGTTTGATTCATATTCGATTTGGATCAAGTTTGGTTGCTTACAAATTTCTGGTCCATCTCCCTTCTAGTTTATGATTCTTTTCTTTGTTTGAGTTGGGATTGAAAGGTTTTGGGGTGGGAGAGAAAAGTCACATGGAGTGGGGAAGATAGTGGTTTTATGAGGTTTCCGTGTTAGTTCGTGTTGGAAAGTTTGACGATGCAGGTGTTTGTTAGGCGTAAGATGGAAGAGGTTCGGTGAAGAGGGTGGTCGGAAGCTTGAGGGAAGAAACAGGGGCAGTGGGCGATTTCGGTGGATGTGGTGTTCGTTGATGGTAAACAAATTAAGGGGTGCGAGTGTTGTTTTGATTGGTCGTATGTTGATGTGGTTGAAGAGTTGAAGAAGGTTTAGAGTCTGAAATCGATTTCGGTTTGCGAAAATGAACGGAGGTATGGTGTTGTTTGGTTACTGTGTTGAGGAAAAAAATTGATGAATTCAAAAGGAGGTGGCGAGGATGCTGTGGAATAGAGAGAAAATGGATCTCCGCCCTTCCCCCTCCGGCCTCTTCTTTTCGTCTCTCCCCTCCCTCGTCTCCTATCCTTATGCTATATATCCACCTGTTTCTTAATTTTCAAATTGAATTTGAACGTTGTTGTGTTTTCTTTTTCACTGCAGATGGAGCGTTTGGTGTGGCAGACTGGTTCTTGAAAACGCAGGGTGTACACAGGCAGCAGATTTTTGGAGTGTTGTGGTAGCATGGCAGCTGGCATGGGTGAAATAAACTCCTACGTTTTGTTGAATTTTCTTGTACCCATATGATATTGTAACTTTGTGCTAAAACAACTCAAAGAAGCTTTTGGGCCGTTTTAATACATCACGAATTTGTAGAACATGACCCAATGAAAACGCAACACTAATACTCAATATTTAGTCAAAATTTTTAGCATGTTCAAACAAAAGATTTTGTTTAATTGGGTTTTAGAATGAACAAGAATAAGAGACTGAAATCTTGAGTTAACACTTGGAAATAGACATGAAACTTTGAATTTTGGATTGAAAATATGGACTTGAAACTTGGAACTTAATTCTTGAATTTTGAAGTGGGAATTGAATTTTGGATAAAATCAAAATATGATTATGAACTTGAAACTTGGATGAAAAGTTTGACATGAAATTTGAACTTTGGTCACGAATTCAATCTTGAATTTGGAATGAATAGAAGCTTGGCTATTTGAACTTTGAGATTTGAAAAATGGAATTTTGGAAAGAAATTAAATTTCCATTAGAACTTGGAAAGAATTTTGAGTTAATGATATGATTAATAAAATAATAATAAACTAATTAATATTCTAAATTAAAATTAGTTAGGAAAATAAACTAAATGAATAAATAATCTAATTATTTATTAAAATTAAGTTAAATTAAGATTAATTTAAATTAGTAAAAATAAAACAACTTGAATATAAATGAAATAAAAATAGGCCACATTGAATATAAATTAAAATAAAGACAGATAAAGATATTAAAATAAACATTGAGTTAAAATAGAGAACACTGAATAAAACATCAACTAGGAGAAAAATGAGGGTAAAATTTAGGGTACAACAGTTGCCCCTATTTAAATATCTTCACCGGACGACATAAGAGATGAAGATCCTCATGGGATCAAAGGTAAAAGATATTTAAATACAGATAATCGGAAATTTTACCCTCACATGTGCAGACATGCAATGCAACAGACATTATGCCGAGAAGATGCAAAGATGCAGACACAACGAGACACCAAAGGACAAACAGGAAGCAAAAAGATGAGCTTCACCGGGGAAGGAGGAAGGTTAGTATCCATGAGAAACACTCACTGGGGATACAAGCCATCCAACAAAAGAGACCCATCGGGGAGACTCCAAAGAAACATTGGGGAAAAGACCAAAAAACAATCTCCACTGGGGAAAGAAAACCCGGGGAGATAGACTACAGGGGACAAAACAACCCACACTCTTCCTGGGCATGAAACCAGAAAGAAAAACCTGATCCGAGGATCAGCCTAAAAAAAGACAGACAACCAAGCGAAGACTTCCTGGGGATTCTATACCGAAGAGTTCAAGATGGGATCTTCAAGAAAAGCCAGAAAGACAGAGACAAACTCTGCACACCAGATAGGAGTCTTATAAGGTTGAAGAAATTGGTTCCAAGAAGCTTAGCTTAAAGTAAGTTTCAAAAAAAAAATCCAAGGTAAGGGTTCAACGTCCGACACCATTCGAACAAGAACGGGTTTTAAAACCAGAAGACAATGCTTGACATGATTCAAACAAAGTCAACGTTCGGGTTTGGCACGATTCAAACGAAAACTGTTTTAAAACAAGAAGACAATGCTTGAAACGATTCAAACAAAGTCAAAGTTCAGGTTTGACATGATTCAAACGAGAACAGTTTTAAAACAAGAGGCAGTGTCCGACACGATTCGAACAAAGACTCTGTTCAGGTTTGACATGATTCAAACACGAACAAGTTCAAAACAAGCAGACAATGCTTGACACGATTCAAACAAAGTCCAAGTTCAAGTTTGACATGATTCAAACAAGAACAAGTTTAAAACAAGCAGACAATGCTTGACACGATTCAAACAAAGTCCAAGTTCAAGTTTGACATGATTCAAACAAGAACAAGTTTTTCAAAATCTTTAATGTTAAACTTCTTGGGGAACAGCAAAAGGTTTAAAGATTCAAATCTGGCGCGTAAAGGTTAAGACCAAACAAGCACGACAAAGCAAACCGGGAATGTCTTTACTTCACTGGGGAAATAAAGATAGGCACAACAAAAGACCACAAGCAAAGCAGAGCACAAAGATGCAAAGATGCTAGGGTATGATGCGTATGCTTAGCTATATGCTAGGAACGACGCGAACGACGTAAAACAGGAAAGAAGAAAGGATAACACAACCCAACACCCTGAAACCCAAACATCAAGGATAACCGGGGCACTCTTCTTTTTTCTGGAGATGGCAGATCCGTGCCAAAAATACAGTACTGCTAATTCTTCCTGTATAAACTTGATTCCTTAATGTCTTAATTCCAGAGTAAAACTTAGTTCGTCTTTGTGTTTTCTTAAAACTTTTCCTCTTCCAAGAATCAGACCAATAACAATTCTAGTGACTAAGAATTCTGTCGTCTAATAGCTGACTTCTCTGGGGACTCCTGCATAAAGAGCTGGGGTTTAAATGGGAATAAGGTTAATGAGCCAAGAATAGACTCTGGTATCCATATCAGTTGGTTAAGATAACAAATAATCTGCTTCAAGAGGAAAACCGGTATGAGCTGGGAAGTAACCTTATTGGAAGTAGCACCAAAAGATGGGTTCCAATAAAGGTATCTAGAATGATTGATCATCAAGGCTAAATGCAACTAGATGACATTCTAGAAAGGATCTGCAATGAAGGTTGAACCGAAAAACGGTCTTCACTGGGAAAAGATATCCAAAGTGATGGAACAACAGATTCAAGTATGACCGGTTGGCACTTTGGAAAAAGAAGAACCTTATTGGAGATTGAACCAAGAAATGGGCCCCAATAAAGTATCTAGGATGATTGATCATCAAGTCGAAACATGACTAAATGACATTCTAGAAACACCTCTAAAGTGATGGAACAACAGGTTCAAGTATGACCAGTTGGCTCTTTAGAAGTAACCTCTAAAGTGATGGAACAACAGGTTCAAGTATGACCGATTGGCACTTTAGAAGAAACCTTATTAGAGATAGAACCAAGAAATGGGCTCTAACAAAGTATCTAGAATGATTGATCATCAAAGCTAAACGTGACTAGATGACATTCTAGAAAAGATCCGCAATGAAGGTTGAACCGAAAAACGGTCTTCATTGGGAAAAGACATCCAAAGTGATGGAAGAACAGGTTCAAGCATGACCGGTTGGCACTTTGGAAAAAGAAACCTTATTGGAGATTGAACCAAGAAATGGGCCCCAATAAAGTATAGAATCTGATAGGTTAGTACCGGAGTTGCATAACTGAAGATAAGGCTTCCTGGGGAATACCCATTATGGTTGCAAGAGGTTGAATAGTACCAGAGAGACTAGATAAGCTGCTTATAAGAGATTGCCAAGCTTCTTCAAGAGATTGCTGCTTCAAAGATATGTTGATATCACAACACTGTTGGAGAAATAATTTTGTCTTCAAGGAGGATCTTGAAAAGATGCTTCTTGCGAGAAATGGTGCAAAATAAATGCACATCCAAAGATAGGTTGGAAAAATCACACCTGCCAGGGACCAAAGTTCAATCTAGGAACAAACTAGAAAGAAATAGTCAAACAAGACTCCAATTGAGGAAAGAACTCAAATGAGAATTTATCTTATCCACATGTGGAAAAGATAACTGAACTAACCATCATCCACGAGGAAAAAACTCTGTAGGGAATTCAGAAAAGAATGGGCACTTTATGCCTAGGGCTGACTTTCTATTGGAGAGAATAAACAAACCCAATCACTTGGGGAGATAAACGCAAAAGTGAACAAAAACAGGTAAACACCAGGAAAAGGTAGCGAAAATGCTAAGAAAGCTATGCATATGAGTGCAAATGCCATGCTTATGCTTATGCTGACAAAACAGACAAGGGAAACCGGAGATGAAACGTCTCGACAAGGATACCCAGTCAAACTCAACAGGTTGGACCAATATTGGGGATGAAGAAGAATCAACAACTTCACTGGTGGAAAAAGTATTCCACTTGAGGTATAACATTATGAGGATTGCCATCATGAATTTGATTTCTTTGTTGGTGGAGAATCCCTAAAGAATTGTCAAGATTAGCTGAAGTAACATCTTATTGGGGAGCTTGCAAAGGATATCACAAGGACAAAGTAGTTCTGCGTCCTACTGACGTAATGATCATCTTTAAATCTTATCTGCCCCAGTCTATATGGTCTGTCAGAAGACGAATACAAGAGGATTTTATAGAAGAATTTTCATACAAGGTGTTTCAATATCTTCAAACTCTTGGAGAGATCTCGGTGTAACTGCCCCAGATTAACGGCGTTTGCACAACAAAGCCTTTGGACTTGCTTCAGAATAGTTGTTGACAACTGGGGAAGAGATGCCCCAGACTGATTGGTCCTTTAGAGATTTACCGAATCTCGACTTGACTGCCTCTGATTAACTGATAGGTGAGGGTAAGTCATCAAAAGGATTTTACAGAAGAATTGATATACAAGATGCTTCAATGTCTTCAAACTTTTGAAAAGAAATGAACTTAGACATGATTGCCCCAGTTCAACTGTATTCGTAATACTCAAACTGTAGTAGAAACGACTAGGGAACAAAACTTGCCCCTGCTGATGGGTTACTGGAGTCCATACTTGTCATAAGCTGACCTGGAGAAGGCTTGTCCCAGTATTTTGAACTTGACGAGTTCTGCCCCTGATTTGGTAGATTGGAAAATCCTTCCACTTGGTTGCCCCTGACTGAGCTTCCTTTATCAAGTTGAATCCCTTGGCTGGCTGTATTTGTTGAGATTCCTTTGATATTGAATTGTTTTTGCAAACAAGTATCGTTCATAAAAAAATTGGCAAAATTTAATGCAAAGTTTAATGCAAAGTTTGAAAACAAAGCTTTGATAAAAAACGCACAGTGAAATGATTAAATAGTAAAAAACAAAGGTGGGTCTAGTCATTAAGGAAATGACCAACACACGCGAGCAACAAAGATTATTAGGAGTCAGGTTACTCAACCTTGCTGTAGTATGCTCTTGAAAACAACCTTACCTCAATTAGGTCTTTTAGGGGTTGTAATGTGGTATGGTTCAGGGTTTATGAAACAAAGGATGAATTCCTACGCTCAGTTAACCCAAGATATACGTTCAACTCTCCAAAAGTAGGAAGTCACTTGATTTGAAAGCTGACTGGCGCCTTATGCAAAGCGCTCATGCTTGAATGCATAACCGAGTTAAACTGAGAACTACCCTGCCCCAAGGTTCAGATTTAAGGTTTTTTGTAAGGAAAGAAAACTCCTACTTCTAGGCTCGAAGGGGTTAACAAGGGATGAATTGAAACAATGCCTTACATCCTCGGCGAGGTTAATTTGAAAGCATACCACAACAATTATGAACACGAGGTTTTCATCATCCTCCCCAATCTTTGTTTAAACAAACAGTTTGAAAAACAGGGTGAAAAAGATATATATATTTTTTGAAAATAACAATAAATGAGTGAAACAAATGGATTTAATCTAAAAGATGCACAAACATTTCATTAACCTTGCCAATTTGAAAGTACAACACAGCTAATAAGCAAATACAAATTCAAAGTGCAAAGGAAATACAATAAAAATTGCTGAAACATCTAGAAGATTGCCGGCTTTAGGGAATCAAATACAGCAAATCAAAGAGGAGTTCAATCATAGACCCCTAATCCATCTTTGTCTTGATACATCCTCCGCAACATTACTTATCTCATGAGCGGGTAAGGATTATTCTTGATATTAGGCTGGGAGCCATCGAAAGACAAAATGTTTCTTTCTACTAAGTCCTTCACAATATGCTTCAAAGCAAAACAACCTTCTAAGTTGTGGCTTGGTGCGCCTTCATGGAATGCATAATGAGCATTGGGATTATAAGAAGGTGGAAGCAGATCAGGAGGCGGGCCTGATGACCTTGTAGTTATTAACCCTTGTTGCACCAAAGTAGGATACAATGCTGTATACGTCATAGGAATGGGAGGAATCGAAGGCCTTCCACCCTTTCTCTTGCCCAGAATGTTCTGATGAGAAACTTGAGTCTGTTGGCGATAAGCAGAAGTGTTGGGTGCTCGTTGATACATTGGTGGTTGAGGAACCGGCTGATAACCAGAAGCTTGGTGGTTGAATGTTGGCATAATGGCGGCCACATAAGGTTGCTGAACGGCATAACACTATTGTTGCTGCTGACGCTTCCAGTACTGATTCTTCCTCTTTTTGTTTGTCATCACCACATTGGTATCTCCTTCCCTTTTGAAGGATTTCTTGGCATCATCGCTCGGACTACCAGCTCTCTTGGTCATTTTTCCACTCTTCAGACCAAGCTCTACTTTAACCCCCACAACCACAATATCAGAAAAACTAGCAGACACGCTACTGATCATCCTTTCGTAGAATTCCGGTCTTACCATGTCGACAAACCAATCAGTTAACTCTTTTTCAGATAAAGGTGGCTCTACCTGTGAAGCCAGCTCTCTCCATCTTTGTGCATACTCTCTAAAAGACTCAGTATCGCGCCGTGACATACTCAGTAGTTGTCTGCGATCTAGCGCCAGGTCCATGTTATATCTGTAATGCTTCACAAAAGCATCAGATACATCTTGAAAACATTGGATCTTAGATTGGTCCAGAGTCAAATACCACTTTGCGGCAGCCCCTTTCAAACTATCTTGGAAGCAGTGGATCATCAACTTATCATTATCCATAAATGCAGCCATTCGTCGGTAATACATGACCAAATGCGACTTAGGACAGGTCGCACCAGAGTATAGGTCAAAATTGGGTAGTTTGAACTTGGGTGGAATTACCAAGCCTGAGACTAAGCACATGTCTTTAACATTAGTATTAGATGTATTGCTCCTCTCCATTGCTTCCAACTTCCTCTGCATTGTCTCTACACTTTCCTCCAACCTTTCATGTCGATTATCCCCTTCTTCGGACCTATTGACATGATCATGAACCGGATGTGGATTCTGAAAAACTGGGTGCATCTGGGCTTGCACTGCTGCTGGAGTGAAGGTAGGAATAGCTTGAAAAGCCTCATTAACTAAGGGAATAGCTTGTTGAGTAGAAGTGACGGCTGAAGCACGCATAAAGTTAAAACGCGTGCCTAAAGTGGGGTTCACAATAGTAACGGGAGGTTCTACAGTTGTAGCAACGACTTCTGAGACTACGGTGACATGCGTATCCACCTTTGCTTGTATAACATTCAAAACTTCCATGATCTGCCCCATTCCTCCTCGGAGCTCACTCAGTTCATTGTTAAGTCTGTCCATCTCGCAGTATTGTTCAGACATCCTTTGTCGGGTTTGGCTTGGGTGACGATTCAAAGACGATTCTGAAGGGAAAACAGTGACATGAGACGAAGACAGAGAGGAAATGCACATGCTATGATGCAAATGAGATGCTAATGAAAGCCGAATGGTTTCAAGGAACTCAAAGGCAAGTTGCGAGAAATTCTTTTGGAAAAACTGAAAAAGTTTTGTTTTTTAAAATCCAAGCTCTGTTGATCTTTTGAAAAGGAAACAAACATTTGAGTTCCTCGAAACCAAAGGGCTAAGAATGCTTGAATATAGAAATGCATAAAGCACACGAGCACAAACATATGTACACACAACAACACAAACAAACCCTAGGTTTAGGTTTCGTGAATGGAGCCATGGTCTACCCATCCCAATAGGTATGTACTACTGGTTTTCACCTGCCGAACAAGGTTCTAAAGAGTTCCCAGAGTCGACAACCCATCTTTCGGATTTTATCGACTTTCCAATTGCTCGGTGATCGATAAAATTCTCAAGAGAGTCTCATATGAGTGTAGTATCGCGTAGCAACCATTTGGGATTGCTCCCTCACAGTCATCGCACTACGTCCTAAATAGGCCAAGTGGGGTAAAAGGGTAACTAAAGGTCATCAATATCTCTGGCTCCTAGATCGAAAGTAGTAATGCATTCACGATTGCTCGTTCAACATTTACCACCTCCAAGAGGGCCTCAACTGAGTGTGGACTTCAAGTTCCATCCTTTGGGATTTCTCCCTCAAATTTCCCTTGACTATGTCCACGATTCCTAAACATATGTGTTCTCTCAAGTCCGGGTTAGGAATTATCTCACTCATAGATACCATGTCAACCCATAGGACAAAAAAAATGTCAAGCAAGAACAGATATACAGATATACAAGCAAATATGACAGGTATATAAGCAGATACAAGCAAATAAGCAAACATTAATAACATAAAAACAAGATAGGCTTAACCCTCTTAGGAAAGGACCAGCAATAGGTCTAACAGTCCCCAGTGAAGTCGCCATTTCTGTTGCGGTGAAAATCAGATAACAAGCTATTGATTAACTTGCATCATATTTCTTTTACAACCGACTTTGATTTATCCAAAGGAAAGGTTCAAGATCGTTAGAAAAACCTAAAGGGGAGAGATCTAAGGTTCGGGGGTTGGTTACGCCTAGGGAAGGTATTAGCACCCTAAACGTCCGTAGTACTCTACGGGAACCTCTTGTTTTAATGTTATCTTAAGTTTGCTAAAGGTTCTTTGCTAAAGGTTGAAACCCTAGGGGTTAGTATCTAAGTATACTCGACAAAGCATCGCACTTTGCGCCTACGTATCCTCGGGTATAGAATCAGAGTACGCGTAGTTCTAAGTCTACTGGATTATTGACTATGGTCAATATTCAGAGGGGAAATGAGTACAAGCTCATTGTAGAGTTCAAGAACTCTCTAAGTCTAGTTGTAATGATCCTATGTTATGTTTTAGTCAGTAGGGGAAGGTGATAAATTCATGAGGATGAATATCACTAAGGGTTTAGGAACTCTCTCCTAAGGCTAGTTGTGATTTCTATGGCTCTGATGAGGCCAAGAAATAAAGTTTTATCCTAAGAGGTTACTTAGGTTAAGGTGGGAGGTCATGACTTATGAGTCAACATGTTTAACCTTCCTTTGGAATAGGGGAAAAGATAATTGTTATAAAGATTACTAAAGGATAACAGGTTAGAGATTATAATGCAAATATGGTGATGCAAAAGACATGAATAAGATGAGATGAAATAAAAAAAAAAAGAAATAGTCTCGTCTTAATCATGATTTAATCGAGAAATCGATAATCAATGATTCTTGACTTTCATCGACTAAATAGGTGAATAAAATTGAAATAAAGAGAAGGTGGTCTCGTGTTGATCAAGGTTTTGTCAACTCAATGAAATCAACCAAACCATGAGGTTTGTTATGTCATCGACCAAAATAACGAAAGCGGAATCGAAATGAAAAAAATAAAATCGGTCTCGCCTAAATTAATAATTAATCGAGAAATCGATAATCTTAATATTTGACTTTCATTGACCGACAAAAAAAAATAAACAGTAGCCTCACATTTATCAAGACCTTATTGACTTAAAATGATCAAAGTCAAGACTAGTGTAAAGTCATCGGCCTAAATAAAGATTATGAAATAAAATGAAGTTGATCTCGTCTTAATCAAGATTTAAATCGGTAAATCGATAATCTTGACATTTGACTTTCATAGATCAAAATAGAATCGGAATAAAAATAAAATTAGTCTCGTCTAAATCAAGATTTAATCGACGAATCGATAATCTTAGATTTTTAACTTTCATCGACCAAAAAATAGAAAATAGAAAGTGGCCTCCGACAAATCTAGACTTTTAGTGATTTTGAAATAATCAAGAAAGTCATGATTTTGTAATATGTCATAGGCCAAAATAAATGAAATGCAATGAAATGAAAATAAAGGTGAAAATCCAAGCAAAAATCTAAATGGAATGGTAACCGATAAATGGTTAGCAAGGATTTACAAAAGCTATACTAATAAAAACTTGATCGAAAATAATTATCAAAAACCTATTCAAGATTTTCCTCAAAACAAATTAATAATGAAGATTATTTAATAATGCTAAAAAGGGTGGGGCGCTGAAAAACTAAAGAGGTAGAATCCTCGTGGGCCTCAAGGCCCACTCATCTACCATCAGCCAAGCATTGAAGACAAAGAAAAAAAAGGAAACAAAAACAGGGAGGTCCCAAAAACAAACTGACGGTGGTGTGTATAGGAACTGCATGGGCTGAGCCCAACCCAATTCACAAAGCCGTTACAACAAAAGAAAAGGCCAGGGTTAGTAAAAAAAAAGCTTATTCTCAAACGATATCATCATTCACCCTCTCTTCTAGAAAGGAGCATAAAACAAAAGGGGAAAAGTCAAAGACCCAAGAACAAATCAATTCTGACCGTTCCCTCAACACGCCTTAGAATCACTGATCAACAACGGTACAATGTCAACAACGTTCGAGCAACAAGAACTGATAGGTTTGTGTTCTTCGTGATGGCGGCGATGGTCGTAACGGACACGGAGGCGAGATGGTTTATCGAGGGTTGAATGTGGATGGTTTCAAACCCGCGTTCGATTCAGGTGAGCCATGATTTGTGTTTCAGTTTCGAATCTCCACAAGTTTGATTCGTATTCGATTTGGATCAAGTTTGGTTGCTTACAAATTTCTGGTCCATCTCCCTTCTGGTTTATGATTCTGTTCTTTGTTTGAGTTGGGATTGAAAGGTTTTGGGGTGGGAGAGAAAAGTCACATGAAGTGAGGAAGATAGTGGTCTTATGAGGTTTCCGTGTTAGTTCGTGTTGGAAAGTTTGACGATGCGGGTGTTTGTTAGGCGTAAGATGGAAGAGGTTCAGTGAAGAGGGTGGTCGGAAGGTTGAGGGAAGAAACAGGGGCAGTGGGCGATTTCGGTGGATGTGGTGTTCGTTGATGGTAAACAAAATGAGGGGTGCGAGTGTTGTTTTGATTGGTCGTATGTTGACGTGGTTGAAGAGTTGAAGAAGGTTTAGAGTCTGAAATCGATTTCGGTTTACGAAAATGAACGGAGGTATGGTGTTGTTTGGTTACTGTGTTGAGGAAAAAAATTGATGAATTCAAAAGGAGGTGGTGAGGATGTTGTGGAATAGAGAGAAAATGGATCTCCGCCCTTCCCCCTTCGGCCTCTTCTTTTCGTCTCCCCCCCCCCCCTTTCGTCTCCTATCCTTATGCTATATATTCACCTGTTTCTTAATTTTCAAATTGAATTTGAACATTGTTGTGTTGTCTTTTTCACTGCAGATGGAGCGTTTGGTGTGGCAGACTGGTTCTTGAAAACGCAGGGTGTACACAGGCAGCAGATTTTTGGAGTGTTGTGGTAGCATGGCAGCTGGCATGGGTGAAATAGACTCCTACATTTTGTTGAATTTTCTTGTACCCATATGATATTGTAACTTTTGTGCTAAAACAACTCAAAGAAGCTTTTGGGCCGTTTTAATACATCACGAATTTGTAGAACATGACCCAATGAAAACGCAACACTAATACTCAACATTTAGTCAAAAGTTTCAGCATGTTCAAACAAAAGATTTTGTTTAATTGGGTTTTAGAATGAACAAGAATAAGAGACTGAAATCTTGAATTACCACTTGGAAATAGACATGAAACTTTGAATTTTGGATTGAAAATATGGACTTGAAACTTGGAACTTAATTCTTGAATTTTGAAGTGGGAATTGAATTTTGGATAAAATCAAAATATGATTATGAACTTGAAACTTGGATGAAAAGTTTGACATGAAATTTGAACTTTGGTCACGAATTCAATCTTGAATTTGGAATGAATAGAAGCTTGGCTATTTGAACTTTGAGATTTGTAAAATGGAATTTTGGAAAGAAATTAAATTTCCATTAGAACTTGGAAAGAATTTTGAGTTAATGATATGATTAATAAAATAATAATAAACTAATTAATATTCTAAATTAAAATTAGTTAGGAAAATAAACTAAATGAATAAATAATCTAATTATTTATTAAAATTAAGTTAAATTAAGATTAATTTAAATTAGTAAAAATAAAACAACTTGAATATAAATGAAATAAAAATAGGCCACATTGAATATAAATTAAAATAAAGACAGATAAAGATATTGAAATAAATATTGAGTTAAAATAGAGAACACTGAATAAAACATCAACTAGCAGAAAAATGAGGGTAAAATTTGGGGTACAACAGTGACCATCTAGATTAGGGTTGATAACGTCCAATTAGATTGGTGTAACCGAGAATATTGGGTCGGGATCTTTGTGTGTTTCAAATAAGAAAACCAAGGTGGGGTTTTCCTTCAAGATCAGTGTGATTTGAAGGTTTTGGACAAGATCACGTTAACAGAGATTCAACTGAGTGAAGGCCTTGGGACAAGGTGGTTTCCTTGCAAGTGAGTAACGCGAGACGATGAATCGTGTTTGGGAATCTTGGGTTCAACAAGTGCGTGCTCAGGATAATTGGAGGATTGTAGCCGCATTGTTGGTGACTTGATTAAGCTTTGATCAAGGGTTTGGAGGTGGTTGATTCAACAACAAACAATAGGGTTTGTGGGGTTTGAATTCTTCACCTCTTGTATAAACATTTTTGCAAAGATATGGTTAATTGCAAGTATCTCAATTCAATTTCGGATTAAGGGCTGACATACCCATAACGAGGCCGATTTGGGAACTGCCTAAACAAATCTTTGTGTCTCTTTATCGCTTTAATTTTCTTTAATTGTTGTTCTTGCAAATTATCTATTTCATTGTTCTTTCGATCAATTCGATTGGAAATTGTTTTCAACTTTCTTTTAAACTGTTGTTATATATAATCACAATCACTTTGATTGTGATTAGCTTTTTACATCAACAAAATAAATCGAATTTCCAAACGTGATCAATCGTACACAAAGTGTTCGATAAATTGTCTTTGAATATTTTTATTGCTTTATGTTCATTGGAAATGAGCATTACGAATAGCTTTGCATTTGATTGATCTGTGACTTGATCATTGTTGAATGATTTGCATTCATTATCATTCCATAAGGTTTAAGTTGCGCATATAACTTTTCGATAGTAGGTTTGGTTAGACGATTCGATTCGGGTTGTTCTTCCGTTGTGCCATACTTTTTGAAAACAAATTTTTGCCAAAAGTTTTTGGTTTTAAATTTGTGATCTATTCACCCCATCTAGATCGATGTTTATCGTCTAACAAGTGGTATCAAGAGCTCCGGTTAATTTCGTGCTTGAGATTTACTCTTTAGAAGAATGCCTACCGAACCTAAGGGAGCATATAATAGAGCACTGATTTTTACCGGCAAAAATTATGGCTTTTAGAAAGCTCTTATGCGCATTCACGTCAACTCCGTTGACTAAAGTATTTGGGACGCTATCCAAAATGATCCAAATGAAATAACTATGACCAATGCAGAGGGTGTTACATTACTTAAACCGGAAGTACAATGGGATTCTAATGATTGGAAATTGTGGTCACCTGATTGGAAAGCGAAAAACATCCTCACATCCGCTTTAGGTGTTGGTGAGTTTTATCGTGTTTTTCATTGTGAGACTGCCAAAGCTATGTGGGAAGCATTAGAGATATCCCATGAGGGAACTAATGATGTCAAACAATCTAGGATCAACACATTGAATCAAGATTTTGAGTTATTCTATATTGAGCATGGTGAAACCATGGCGGATATGCGAAAACGGTTCACTCATCTCATAAATCGGTTAAATGCGCTAGGTAATTTTGTTTCCAATGAACTTGCTACTAGCAAAGTTTTGAGATGTTTAAGAAGGGAATGTAAGCCCAAGGTCACCTCCATCAAGGAGGCAAATGATATTAAATCACTTGATCTCATGGCTTTGTTTGGTAAGTTGGAAAAGCATGAGCAAGAGCTCACTTACTTAGCAAAATACGAAAAAGAATATGAAAAGAGAATGAAGAATGAGAAAGGGAAAGGCAAAGAGGAAGGCAAGAAGTCCATAGCTCTAAAGACTCTAGCTCAAGGCCTTCACATTTTGAGCGCAGTGATAATGAAAGCGATGATGATAAGAGCTTGTATGAGGAGGATATGGGGTTGTTCATAAAGAGATACCAAAGGTATATAAGAAAGAATTTTGTTGTCATACCCCAAATTTTGACCATAAGATCTCTGATAATTGTAAGGATCATCTCCACAATATGGATGTGCCATCAGGCCTCATCAATCTCCTCAAGGATTGTTGAGCATTCACTACAATCAAGGATTAGGGTTTTAACCCCTCTCAGAGCATTTAGACAAAGGATCAATCAAGAAATGACATGATCTTCAACTTGTCTAACCTCTTAAACATCCATGAAAGATCAAAAGGACTCCCATATCAGGAATCAAGCACAAGAGTGCAACATCTCAAGCTGATCAAGCCTCAAGATCGCCAGTGTCACCAAATTAGGGTTTTGGTCGACCAAGGCCTCAGATGAAAATTCTCATATGGGCATGAGCCAATACTTTAAAGCATGACCCAAGGTGCTCCAAGGGACCTTATGGATCCAATCATCAAGTCAAATTAGCATCGGGGGAAGCATTCATCAAAAATCAGGATTTAGGGTTTATTGACCTAATTCACCCCTGAGTTGACTTTTAAGACAAGACATGAGCCAAGACCTCAAGACATGATTTCAGGGCCTCAAGTACATCAAATTGATCCATTTGAAACAATGTATTGATCAAAGAAGCTTGATTCACAAGTTTCAATTTCATCAGGATCACAATTAGGGTTTTGAAGAAAAAGTCAACTGTATCTTTGACTTTTGACTAAGATATGTTCTCAAACATTGGGAAATGGTTCAAGACACCCTAAAACACCTATGGAATCCATCCATTAGGTTTGAATTGGGTTAAGGACTTGATTTCATAAGGAATCACACAGTTTGGAATTCATCTGACAAAAAGTCAACTGTGCCTAAAATCAAGTTTGACTTTTTGGAATTTTTCACAAATATGGTTCCCCTATGTCCAAAACAATGTTAATGTATGGTTTTGATCATCATTCATCAATAAAAATCAAGAAAAGTGAGGTTTCTTGCAAAAGGGGCAACCATAGGAAACTTGAAATTTTCTAAATTATGGAATAAAAGTGATTTTGTACCAACTTTGCAAGGTCATAACTCCTAAACCACAAGGCCTTTTTCTCCCATCCAAAGCTCAAATAAAATTTCATTTTACATACTTTAAATGTCAACTACACCTCATTCCAATTCCTCATGGATTCTGAGTTATAGATTGATCAAAATCACAAAAAGTGAAAATGACCACTTTTTCAACACTTAGTGAAATTTCCAAAAAAATCAGGATCTGTTTCACTTTTCACCAACTTTGAGGCCAATTTCCAATGTAATGCAAGTTGATTCAAGATCAAAGTTGGACATCATGTTAAAGTAGGATACATAAGCTTTCCAAAGAGTGCAATAACTCTCCTTAATTTAACTTGATCAAGGAGTTATAAATCTCACAAAGTGCCTTGATGCAAACTACCTTCATGACAGATTTTGTGCAATTCTTGTGCCACACAATTTGCATCTTCAAGTTTGTCATCTTGCAAACTTTGGCATCATCCAAAATCAGAAGAAACATTGTTGAATCACATGCTATCAGTAGCTTTGGATCATTGAGTCAAGGATTCCACTTAGCATGTGCAAATTCATCATGACATGAACCTTGATTTTCAATTTTGGCATCAAGCGTTTATGTGATGCATAGAGCTGGCATGTATCAGTCCACAACCTTGCAAATGAGTCAAGATAAACTCAAGCAACAAAGGACCATAGGCCTGCTCCATTGACCCAAGTCAATGGCTAGAGAAGACTTGAACACCTTTATGCAATTGGCCAAAGGCCTGTACCAGTTGCCAAACACTATTGCAGCCAAAACAAACTTGCTATACTATAAATAGAGCTCATTTATGATTAGTTTGAGTACACCAAAACACCCAAACTGATGCTTTCCTCAAATTCTCTCTTTCACTCCAAAAAACACCTTTTCTTGCAAGTTACTATCGGGTTTTAAGTTAGAGAGCATTTCTGCCCAAACCAATGATGCAAACACCTTATATACATCATATGTAAGTGATTCAAACACATAAACAACATCTGGAACATCAGAACCCAAAAGTAGTACCCCATCTGCTCAAGCTTTTAGCAGATTTGTAGTTGAGGTGCCATATCAAGTTCCAACTCATTTCAATCCACTCCAAGCATTCAAACACACTCCTTGGCATCTAAGGAAGCTGTCCAGATCATTGGAACCAATATGCAACACCTCCATCATCAAGCTCGATCACCAGCTGCAAGAGGTAAGCCTGAACCCTTCAAACTCTATGATCCATGCATCATAAATGATTTTTTGAGTTACCATCTTGTTTATACATGTATGTAGAGTAATAACCCTCAATCAATTGCCATGAATCAATCGTGTATGGAATTTCATTGTGTTCATGCTGAAATTAGGGTTCTTGAGGTTTTCCATTGATTTCTTCCTCCATACTTAATATAAATGCAATTAAACTATATGGTTGTGATCCTTGTTCAAAAACGAACAAGATTGGTACTTGAATTGTGCAAAACCATTGAGTAATAATGGAGAAAAGTGAGAAAATGCAAAATCTCGAAAACAGAGGATGCGGGCAAGAACCAAGTGTTCTTGGCGCCTTTTTTTTTCAAATTTTTAAATATTTGAATTTTTTATATTTTATTTAATTAATTCAAAAATTAATTTCTCTCTGAATATTTGTGTTTTTGAATTAATTCTTTTTCTCAAAATTCACAAAATGTTTAAATATTTTATTTTACTAAAAAAATCCAATTTATATTATTTATTTAATATAGTTAGAATTTTTGTAATTAATTTCATTTTAATTGTTTTTAAACATTTAAAAAATAAAGTTCTCACTTTGATTTTTCATTCCAAATGAATTTCAAACTTTCATGTGATTAAACATGATTTTTCAAAATATTTTTCAAAGTATACAATTTGTTTTTGAATAAATTTGATATTTTCTATCATTTATTATTTAAATTTCCTTTGAAAAATGACATTTTAATTTAAAATTAGGATTTCCTCTTGATTTTAAATTTTAAAACACTTTTGGGCCTCTAATAGAGTGTAAGACCCACCCCTTTGTCATGTAAATAAATTTGGGCCTCAGTCATTGTATAAGTTCCACTGTGTTTTCAAAAATATCGGCGTGATCAACATTTTCAAACAAAATCATCTGGGCCTACCCTTGTGTTGTAAGTCTCATTTCATTTCTTTTTCAAACACTTTTTGGGCCTCTAATTGAGTTTAAGAACCAACCATCAGTTGTACATAAATAAATTTGGGCCTCAGTCATTGTATAAGTCCCAGTACAATTTTCAAAATAACAGTGCGATCATTATTCATCTGGCCTCTCCCTGAGTTATAAGCCCCATCTTTTGTACAAAAATAAACTTTGGGCCTCTAATAGAGTGTAAGACCCAATCCTCTTTGTAAATACAAATAAATTTGGGCCTCAGTCATTGTATAAGTCCCTCTGTGTTTTTAAAACTACGGCGCAATCGTCGCCTTTTCAACAGAATTCATCTGGGCCTCTCCTTGAGTATAAGCCCCAAATTTCTTTTTTTACAACAAACTTATTTTTGATTTAAATTAAAATTTATAGTAGTTATCAAAACTTTCTTCAATTTCTTGAATAACTAACCATACAGCTGTAACATTGGAAGTTTGCTCGCCTATAAGTTTTTTACCAGCTTTGTTTTACATACTTGTCCATATATATCTTAAATGTACATATATATACTTGTATATCTGCTTAGAGTTTTCCCCGACAATTAGGTCTAGGATTAGATAAAGTCAGTGGTCACTCTTTCAATAGAGTCAAAACTAGTTCCTCGTAGGAATTTCTAGATACAGTCTTGCCTCCTCTTGGGCTTATACAATATGGAACAGAGAAAGACATTATTCCCGGTGAAACTTTTCTCAGACTGTCATTATTAGAAAATTGTCAAAGAAATTCACTTCCCCAGAGAGGATTAATTCCCAGTGAAACCTCTCTTGAATTTCTCCAAACTCTAGAACTGTTTACTAAAGAAAGGATTAATTCCCGGTGAAACCTTTCTTGAACTTTTCTTGAGCTTGGACCCACAGGCTTCCTAAAAGCATCCCCAGCCTCCTCTTGGGCTTTGTACAAGGACCCTCAGGCTTCTTAGAAGTTCGCATGCCTCCTCTTGGGCTTAGTACAAGGATCCAGAGACCTCTTAAAGGGATAGGACAAAACTTAGTCATCCTTTGTTAGAGAAGTCTTTCCAGAGTCAAAATATCAAACCAATTTGGGGTTGATTCTTATCCCTTAAAACATTTGCTTCCTCTTGGGCATGATACAAAGAAAAACTCTTTCTATACCAGCAGACTAGGATAGTCTCATCTCCTCTTGGATCTCAAATAAACCTTCAAACTTCCTTAAAGAACAGGAAATAATCCTAATCACCTGATCAATCTCCAAGAAAAGTTAAAACCTTTACAGGTTTCATGACTCAATCTCCAAACTCTCACTTTAAATTTCCCCAGCTAGGGTCAATTTGCTGTCAGTAAACTCTCAGAAAATCAGAACCTCATGGTATTTGATATTTCAACTCTTCTGTAATCCCCAGTAAGAGTTGATTCCCCAATATTGGACCTGTCTCTGGATCTCAATAATCCTCAGCAGAAGTTAGCCTCATCTTAGGCTTCATATAAGAAACTCCCCAGCCAGCCTCCTCTTAGGCTTTGTATAATGATCATCCCTCATCAGCCTTTACCCTCAATCTTGGGCTTTGTACAAGACACCATATAAATATCCTACAGCTGAGTCAGTCAGGATTTTTAGCCTCAATCTTGGGCTTTGTACAAGACACCCATAAATGTCCCCCCAGTGGAGTCATAATTTTCAGCCTCAATCTTGGGCTTTGTACAAGACAGATATAAAAACTCCCTAAGTAGAGTCAATCCCTTTAGCCTCAATCTTGGGATTTGTACAAGACAGATAAAACCTTTCCCCAAAAGAGTCAATTCTATTTTAGCCTCAATCTTGGGCTTTGTACAAGACAGAAAACAATCTCTTGTTGATTCAATCCTTCAGCCTCCTCTTAGGCTTTGTATAATGATCTCCCTAGTGGAGTCAATCAATCTCTTAGCTTCAAACTTGGGCTTTGATCAAGGCACTCAAAAATCAACATCCCTTCAGAGGAAATCAAAAGTCTCTCTGTAGGAAGACATTTCTCTGTACAATCACACACCAAAATAGAAAATCAAAACAAACCCTAATCCCAGATAACTGCTATAAGTGGCACACTTGTTGATTCAAAAATCCAAGTTGTGGCCCATCTCTTATCCTGGTAAACTTCATCTAATTGCTGTAACTGGCAAGCCTCTGGATTATTTACATCCAAGCCAATGTCCTTCTCTTAGCATGAAAAATTCCCAAGGAAAAATGGCATTGCTCAACACAGAGTTAAAGTTTTCTCCTTCAGGACAAATCCCCTATAAAGGAAATTATGGCATTGCTGGACTTCATACATTCCAGTTAAAGTAATGCTCCTTTATAAACCAGTCACCCAAACAACTGTGATAAACAGATGAGATATCTCCCTTTAGAGATGACAAATTCTCTCTCAATCAAACCTTTTAGCTTCAATCTTGGGCTTTGAACAAGACACAAATACTCGACCTTTAGCTTCAATCTTGGGCTTTGAACAAGACACCAGAAATCTTTTCCTCCCATAGAAATAGGAGGAACTACGATTGTTCTGATTTCCCTGTTTTTCCTTAAACGGGAATACGTAGGCATAAGAATGCGAAATCTTAGCGAGCATACTTATCAAAAACTTTAGGCCCAGTACCTTACCAAAAACATCGAAAAACCCGAAAAAACAACAAAAATACTCTCTCTCTCTCTCTCAACATCAACAAAGAAGAAACTTTCCCATTTACAGACAAACACCAGCAAGTAGAAAGCATAATATAATGCTAATCAACCCATGGATAACCATGTATAGGATGGGTAATTGACAACTCCCCATTGTATAACCTGACCCTGAACTCCCCAATCTCTCTTTGCATTTGTTCAGTAAAACATTTACGTGCAAGGTTAGTTTTAGATAGCTTCCCTTTCCTTTCCATCTTCATAGGATAAATAAGAAATCAGAAAGTAGCACCCAATTCCTACCACTGCGGTGAGGAAAACCAATGGCGATAAGGTGGTCGCGTCACCGACAAAAATCGCACGCTACAGAAAAATGGCGACTCTGCTGGGGAGCCAAACTAGGATTAGAATTCCTAAGAGGTCTAGGATGATTAATTTTATATACTTTACTATATATTTACCGCTTTTCCTACTTGATATCCGTGTTTATTTTTTATGTCAATGGGAATGCGATCGATACGCATGTGGAAAGTTTGAGAGAAACCATAAGATAAGTGATGGCATAGACGGGGAACATTTATCGGAAGTGATTCCCGACTAAGTTGAACCTGGTAGACCATCAAATCAGTGGAGATACCCGTGTGGATACTATGCTGAACGACCGCTCGTTGTGAAAGCAGACAATATCTCAGTGCGGTATCCGTGAAACTGAGGATTTAGTAGACATTAACCATATGGCAATTTGGTAGTGTAACGCCCCAGTTTTGTCAGTTTTTATTTAATCGAGTCGTTTTGATTATTTTATTATTATTTTATTTTATTTTCGACTTTTATTTGGAAATATGTTATTTTTCAATGTTGTGATATTTTATCGGGTTTTAGGAACGTTTGCGAGATATTTGAGTGTGGGGGTATTTTGGTTATTTCATCTTATTTCAATGTTGTTGACTTTTGTCGTTTTAATTGTGTGTAATTGGTGTGTATCATGCAATGTGATGTTGATATGGATATGGTATGAATTGCGTGCTGTTGTGTGGTATAAATGCATTGTTTTGGGCTTGAATTGCAAAGCATGATTTATGTTAAGTGAGATGGTTGCATATATGTGTGCATTTGAATGCCATGAGTCATTGTATGTTGAGCATCATGATATGCATTCTTGTGACATCCTGAGTGACAGATTGATTCTAGAGGGAATCTGCTATAACATCGTGTGCCCTTGTGGGGTGTGAGCGATGATTATAGATGATCGTGTGCCTTATACAAAGAGGTGTGAGCGATCGGGTCGTGTGCCTTATACAAAGAGGTGTGAACGATCCATAAACGTCGTGTGCCTTATACAAAAGAGGTGTGAGTGACGGGGAACATCGTATGCCCGACGGGGAGTTACATTAAGTAACGAGCGATGGTTCCAATAGTTCCTGAGTGAACTGGTGTTGAGAATTGATGGGAGTCGGTACCGCATGTGCATATGCATAGAGTCGTAGTGTCGGTCTCTTGCATTTGCATAAATCATTAATGGTTTGTTTATATGTGGAGTTGTGGATAAAATTGATAAATTGATATATGGATATGTGTTGGTGATACTTGTACGGGGTATGGTTGGTATACCTTGGTGATGGAAATATGAATTATACATTGTGTTGCCTTATGTTTGAATACTGGTATGAGTTGCGGTGAGAACAATATATATGTGTATTTTTGGTGTTATATATAATTGTATGCAATTATATTATGATTGTTTTTCTCACCCTTCTGCTGTTTTATAATGCTCTATGAGGCATTGCAGATTAGATGTTGGAGGTCTTTTTGTGAAGCTTAGGACTTCATTCTTTTGTCTGTCGGCTCTGATATGTGGCACCGGGTAGTCAGGGGGATCGTTTTGTAGTTTGATATGTATATGTATATATATCATTTGGCTTGTGCATGTATGACTTGATGTATGACAAACTCTTTATGATATATATATATATATATATATATATATATATATATATATATGAGATTCAGTACAGATTTTCCGCTTTATTCTGTATTTGAATTGTGGGTAGTAGGAACTAAGTTCCTCTGTTTAATTGCTACCTGCGAGTGTTGCATATCTTTATGGGCAGGTTTATTGTGTTTGTTTCAAATTGATGTGACCCCTCGGTCTATGCTGTGAATTTTTAAATATACTCTGATGAAATTTTGAATTTTCTTTTACTGCTTTATTTAATTGGGGGTATAGATTGGGGGTGTTACATTAAGTGGTATCAGAGCCAGTTCATGTCAGTTTGTGTCAGTCCGTGTCAGTTGTGTCAGTCCTTGTCGGTCTTGGTGTTTGGGTGAGCTGTTTGTTTAACCATAGTTGCTGTTATTGGAAATGAACAGAATATGGCTGGTAGGAATGACGCTGCTTTGGCTGCTGCTATGCAAGCTATGGCCCGAGCTGTGCAGGGTGCACTTAATGCTGCAGGTAATGATGAGTTCAGGAAGAACAAACCGCCTGTCTTCAAGGGAAGATATGATCCTGATGATGTACAGATTTAGCTTAAAGAGATTGAAAGGATTTTCCGAGTTATGGATTGTGCTAAGGATCAGAAGGTGAGACTGGGTACTCACATGTTACTGGAAGAAGCTTATGATTGGTGGGTCGTCATGTGTTGGAAGCTGCAGAGGAAGAGATTACTTGGGCTGTGTTTAGCATTGAGTTTTTGAGGAGGTATTTTCCAGAAGATGTGAGAGGAAAGAAGGAAATTGAGTTCTTGGAACTGAAACAAGGTAATATGTCTGTTGTTGATTATACTGCTAAGTTTGTGGAGCTTGTGCAGTTTTATCCACATTATGCTGAAGCGACTGCGGAATTTTCTAAGTGTGTAAAGTTTGAGAACGGATTGCGTCCTGAGATAAAGCAGGCAATTGGTTATCAAAGGATTCGGAGGTTTTCTGATTTGGTGGATTGTTATAGGATTTATGAAGAAGATAGTAAGGCTCGTTCTATTCACTATAAGAGTGTGAGCGAGAGGAAAGGGAAGCAACAGTTCCGTGGTGGTCCGTATGTAACACCAGCTGATAAGAGTAAACAAAGGGGAAATTTTGAGAAAAGGTCAAGTGGAGGAGGAATGTCTGGTCCTCTGAGATGTTATAGATGTGGTGATGTGGGACATCGTCAGTTCGAATGTAAGAAAGATTTTAGGAAGTGTTCTAACTGTGGAGGTGTAGGACACATTGCAGCTGATTGTAAGAGGAACGTGGTGAAGTGTTTCAATTGTGGTGAGCTTGGACATGTTAGTACAAAGTGTCCGAAACCAAAGCAAGCTCCAGCTAGTGGGAAAGTTTTTGCGTTGGCGGGAACTCAGACTACTAGTGCAGATCGTCTGATCAGAGGTACTTGTTTTATTAATAGTACTCCTTTAGTTGCCATTATTGATACTGGAGCGACTCATTTGTTTATTTCGTCTGAGTGCGCGAAGCGTTTAAATCTTGTGTTGTCTTCGATGGGTGGTGAAATGGTTATTGATACTCCAGCAATGGGGTCAGTACTACTTCTTTGGTTTGTTTAAGTTGTCCTTTGACCATTTATGGTAAAGACTTTGAGATGGATTTGGTGTGTTTACCGTTGGAGGGTTTAGATGTGGTTCTGGGAATGAATTGGTTGCAATTCAATTGAGTTCATATTGATTGTTATCATAAGCTGGTAAGGTTTCCTTCTCTTGAGGAAGATGAAGACTCGAGTTTCTTATCTACCAAAGAGATGAAGAGACTTTTGGCGGATGAAGCTCAGTTGTTCGGGTTGTTTGCATCTTTGACTGTGGACAGTCAAGTTTCACTTGAGGTATTTCCTGTTGTGTGTGAATTTCCGGAAGTGTTTCCTGAGGATATTTCAGACTTGCCGCCAGAGAGAGAGGTGGAGTTTTCTATAGATCTAGTTCCTGGTACTAGACCTGTTTCTATGGCACCTTATCGTATGTCGGCATCTGAGTTGGTGGAGTTAAAGAAACAGTTGAGTGAGTTGTTGGAAAAGAGGTTTGTAAGACCAAGCGTTTCTCCTTGGGGTGCTCCAGTTTTATTGGTGAAAAAGAAAGATGGAAGTATGTGGTTGTGTATTGATTATCGCCAGTTGAATAAGGTGACGATTAAGAATAAGTATCCTCTTCGAAGGATTGATGATCTGATGGATTAGTTGGTTGGTGCGTGTGTGTTTAGTAAGATTGACTTGAGGTCAGGGTATCATCAGATTAGGGTGAAAGAGGAAGATATTCAGAAGACGGCTTTTAGGACACGATACGGTCATTATGAATATTCTGTGATGCCGTTCGGGGTTTCTAATGCGCCAGGTGTGTTTATGGAGTACATGAATCGTATTTTCCACGAGAATTTGGATCGATTTGTTGTTGTGTTTATTGATGACATTTTGATTTATTCTAAGTCTCGGGAGGAGCACGCGGAGCATTTGCGTATTGTTTTGCAGGTTTTGAAAGAAAGAAAGCTTTTTGCCAAATTGTCCAAGTGTGAATTCTGGTTGTCGGAGGTGAGTTTTCTTGGACATGTGATTTCAGGTAATGGTATTTCTGTGGATTCATCTAAAGTAGAAGCAGTTCTACAATGGGAGGCTCCGAGATCTGTTACTGAAATTCGAAGCTTCTTGGGTTTGGCCGGATATTATAGGAGGTTTATTGAAGGTTTTTCTAAGCTAGCACTTCCTTTGACCCAGTTGACTTGTAAAGGGCAAGCGCTCATTTGGGATATTAGGTGCGAGGAAAGTTTTAATGAGCTGAAGAGAAGATTGACGACAGCTCCGATTTTGATTTTGCCGAATCCTAATGACCCATTTGTGGTGTATTGTGATGCGTCTTTGATTGGTCTAGGTGGTGTTCTGATGCAAGAAGGTAAGGTCGTGGCTTATGCTTCAAGGCAATTGAGAGTGCATGAGAAAAATTATCCTACTCATGATCTTGAATTAGCGGTTGTGGTTTTTGTGTTGAAGATTTGGAGGCATTATCTCTACGGTGCAAGATTTGAAGTCTTTAGTGATCATAAAAGTTTGAAATATTTGTTTGATCAGAAAGAGCTAAATATGAGGCAACGTAGATGGTTGGAATTTTTGAAGGACTACGACTTTGGCTTGAATTACCATCCTGGTAAAGCTAATGTGGTAGCCGATGCATTGAGCCGAAAATCGTTGCATATGTCCGCTTTAATGGTTAAAGAGTGGGAACTTTTGGAATCATTTTGAGACTTGAGTTTGGTATGTGAAGTGACGTCGGATAGCGTGAGGCTTGGAATGCTAACGATTACTAATGATTTTCTGATGACGGTTAGTGAGAAACAAAAGCTGGATGTGAAATTTGTGGATTTGATGTTGGTTGGAGAAAAAGATGTGAATAGTGATTTTAAAGTGGATACTAATGGTGTTTTGAGATTCCGAGGTAGGATTTGTATTCCTGATGATGCGGAGTTGAAAAAGATGATTTTGGAGGAAGGACACCGGAGTAATTTGAGTAAACATCCGGGAGCGAATAAGATGTACCAAGATTTGAAGAAGATTTTCTGGTGGTCTGGATTGAAAAGAGATGTGGCTCAGTTTGTTTATGCATGTTTGACTTGTCAGAAATCAAAGGTGGAACATCTGAGACCTAGTGGTTTGTTGCAACCGTTGGATATTCCTGAGTGGAAGTGGGACAACATTTCCATGGATTTTGTAATGGGGTTACCGAATACACAGCGAGGACATAATGCTATTTTAGTGGTTGTTGATAGGATGACTAAATCGGCTCATTTCATTCCGATTGACATCAGTTTTACTTTGGAGAGGTTGGCGGAGATTTACATCAGTGTGATTGTGAAATTGCATGGGGTTCCATTGAGTATTATTTCGGATCGATATCCTAGGTTTACCTCGAGATTTTGGGAAAGTTTACAGAAGGCGTTGGGTTCTAAATTGAGATTGAGTTCGGCTTATCATCCACAGATGGATGGACAGACGGAGAGAACGATTCAGTCATTGGAAGATTTGTTGAGAGCTTGTGTTCTTGAACAAGGTGGTGCGTGGGATAGTTATCTTGCATTGATTGAATTCACGTATAATAACAGTTTCCATTCGAGTATTGGAATGGCACCGTTTGAAGCACTGTATGGACGAAGATGTCAAACACCGTTGTGTTGGCACGAATCTGGTGAGAGTTCGGTGGTTGGACCCGAGTTGGTGCAACAGACTACGGAAAAAGTGAAGCTTATTCGAGAGAAAATGAAGGCTTCTCAGAGTAGGCAAAAGAGTTATCATGATCGGAGAAGAAAAGATCTTGAGTTCCAAGAGGGCGATCATGTATTTTTGAGAGTTACGCCGGTAATGGGTGTGGGTCGTGCATTGAAATCGAAGAAACTTACTTCTCGGTTTATTGGTCCTTAACAGATATCCGCGAGAGTGGGTGCTGTGGCTTATAGGGTGGCGTTGCCGCCGAATCTGTCGAATTTGCACGATGTGTTCCATGTTTCACAGCTTCGGAAGTATGTTCCGGATCCGTCGCATGTGATTCCGATGGATGAGGTTGAGGTAAGGGAGAACCTTACGGTTAAGGTATTACCAGTTAGGATTTTGGATCGCGAGGTGAAGCGGTTGAGAGGCAAGGATATTGCACTTGTGAAAGTGGCATGGGGAGGCGCTGCGGAGGGCAATTTGACTTGGGAGTTAGAGAGTCGGATGCGGGAGTCATATCTAGAGTTGTTCGTCTCAGGTATATTTTCGAGGACGAAAATTTCTAAGTGGGGGAGAGTTGTAACGCCCCAGTTTTGTCAGTTTTTATTTAATCAAGTCGTTTTGATTATTTTATTATTATTTTATTTTATTTTCGACTTTTATTTGGAAATATGTTATTTTTCAATGTTTTGATATTTTATCGGGTTTTGGGAACGTTTGCGAGATATTTGAGTGTGGGGGTATTTTGGTCATTTCATCTTATTTTTCCTTAAGTTAGAAAATAGAAAATAGAAAGAGAGAAAAATAGAGAGAAAGAAAAAGAGAAGAAGGAAAAGGGAAAGAAAAGAGAAGAAGAGAAGAAAAAGAGAGAAAACTTGGAAATCAAGAAATCAATCTCCCAACTTTTCTAAACACGATTAAATCGGGTAAGGGTGTGAAACTCGATTATTATATGCTTGTGTATGATTATGTATGTATGTTTTTGATTGATATTGGATTGAAATAGAAATATATAGGAAAAACCATATTATGCAAAAATGATTAGAAATCGATTAAATTGTGTCGGAAACTATGTTTTCAGGTCCATTATTGTTGATACATGTTGTTAGGCATTGTATTGGTAATTTTCTAGTGTGTAGGTGAAAAATTAGATGATTTGGGGTGGAAAACGCAGAACAAAGTTCTGCAGAATTTTTCTGAATTTTCCACTGCCCATACGCGTATTGGTCAAGGCAATACGTGTATGGCATTGAAGAAAAATGGGCAATACGCGTATGAAAGCTTCATTTTCTCGGCCATCTGTCCATTTACGTATGGTACGCGTAACGTTTAGGGCAATACGCGTATGATGAATGGCACTACGCGTATTGGAATTTTAATGGGAATTTTAGGGAAAAATGGTCTCTGCCCATACGCGTATGACCTTGGGCAATACGCGTATGGAATGGGCGAGGAATCAGGGCAATACGCGTATGGCTCAGGACAATACGCGTATTGTCAGGAAAATTGCAAAAATGTAGTTTTTTCGCGATGTCTTTTCTTGTTTAGTCCGTAACTTGTGTTCCGTTTATCCGTTTTTAACATTCTTGGTATCGTTGAGTAGCTATTGAACTGTACTTTCTTATGATAATAATTTTGAGATTGTTAGCCAATTTAATTATGTCGGGAATTTGGAATAGTTTCGTTTTGTCGATTTTTGTTGTTTTAATTGTGTGTAATTGGTGTGTATCATGCAATGTGATGTTGATATGGATATGGTATGAATTGCGTGCTGTTGTGTGGTATAAATGCATTGTTTTGGGCTTAAATTGCAAAGCATGATTTATGTTAAGTGAGATGGTTGCATATATGTGTGCATTTGAATGCCATGAGTCATTGTATGCTGAGCATCATGATATGCATTCTTGTGACGTCCTGAGTGACGGATTGATTCCAGAGGGAATCCGCTATAACGTCGTGTGCCCATGTGGGGTGTGAGCGATGATTATAGACGATCGTGTGCCTTATACAAAGAGATGTGAGCGATCGGTTCGTGTGCCTTATACAAAGAGGTGTGAGCGATCCATAAACGTCGTGTGCCTTATACAAAAGAGGTGTGAGCGACGGGGAACATCGTATGCCCGACGGGGAGTTACATTAAGTAACGAGCGATGGTTCCAATAGTTCCTGAGTGAACTGGTGTTGAGAATTGATGGGAGTCGGTACCGCATGTGCATATGCATAGAGTCGTAGTGTCAGTCTCTTGCATTTGCATAAATCATTAATGGTTTGTTTATGTGTGGAGTTGTGGATAAAATTGATAAATTGATATATGGATATGTGTTGGTGATACTTGTACGGGGTATGGTTGGTATACCTTAGTGATGGAAATATGAATTATACATTGTGTTGCCTTATGTTTGAATACTGGTATGAGCTATGGTGAGAACAGTATATATGTGTATTTTTGGTGTTATATATAATTGTATGCAATTATATTATGATTGTTTTTCTCACCCTTCTGCTATTTTATAATGCTCTATGAGGCATTGCAGATTAGATGCTGGAGGTCTTTTTGTGAAGCTTAGGACTTCATTCTTTTGTCGGTCGGCTCTGATATGCGGCACCGGGTAGTTAGGGGGATCGTTTTGTAGTTTGATATGTATATGTATATATATCTTTTGGCTTGTACATGTATGACTTGATGTATGACAAACTTTTTATGACATATATATATGAGATTTAGTACAGATTTTCCGATTTATTCTGTATTTGAATTGTGGGTAGTAGGAACTAAGTTCCTCTGTTTAATTGCTACCTGCGAGTGTTGCATATCTTTATGGGCAGGTTTATTGTGTTTGTTTCAAATTGATGTGACCCCTCGGTCTATGCTGTGAATTTTTAAATATACTCTGATGAAATTTTGAATTTTCTTTTAATGCTTTATTTAATTGGGGGTATAGATTGGGGGTGTTACAGGTAGTGCGGTGACTATCAAGAATAGTTGATATGCGATACTACCCCCAAATTGAGATTCATTCGAGGATGTTACAGCTCGCTCGGGTGAACCAGCTTGCTGTTGATATCCCTAGGAGGGTCAATGGTTTTGGGAACCTTAGAACCCGTTCTATAGGTACAAAAATTGACCAAAATAGTACAACCTTTGGGGATGGGTAGAGCCATGACTCCATTCTCGTGACGTTGAACCCTTGAACCCATGTTTTTTCAATGTTTTTGTGTGTTGCATTCATGCATTCATCTAAAAAAACTCTTTTCAAACAAGAAAAAATCTTTTTCAAAATAAACTAAACAAATTTGCAAATATCAGAGATTGCTTTATAGATTTCGGGAGAAGAAAGACGCACAAGTACAACTTCAAGGCTCCAAAACTAGAGGACTTAAGGAAATTGGCAAGGATGATTACCAACCCTGAGGCTTTCAGAGCTAAGCACGGAGGATTGTTATCTCTATTAAGGGTCCATGTAGTTGAAGGAATTCTGTCTACACTGATTCAATTTTACGATCTGGTTTACCACTGTTTCACCTTTCCGAATTACCAACTAGCACCAACCCTAGAGGAGTACTCTCACCTGATTGATCTACCAATCACTGACCAAGCTCCATTTTCTGGACTAGAAGAAATTCCAAAGGAACAAACCATTGCAAGAGCAATCTATTTGGACGAGTCAAAAGTCAAGACTCACATAACCACCAAAGGCGGAATGCAGAGTTTACCAGCTAAATTCCTGATAGAGAAAGCCCTATACTTTACCAGTGTAGAAAACGTAACTGATTTCGAGGATATCTTTGTTTTACTCACATACAGATTATTCCTCTTGAAATTCTGGTACCAGATATGTGATGTTACGTGTGATGTCACAACAACACACTCTGCAATGGACAAGATAAAACAACAGAAGAGTACACAAAGTATTGCTCACCCAGTTCAGTTCAACAACTTACTCTGGGGGCTACCAAGCCAGGAAGGAATTTCACTATCAGTAGAATTAATTTATAGACTCAACAACCCAGTTGACATCTCCTAAACTTAATCTCTACCTAATGAACTTTCTACCTAAGAGACCACTTAGGTATGAGACCACTACTCACTTCCTAAAATACCTCAAAGATCACACTTTGAGAAACACCTTGATCCTGCTTACAAGCTTTGATAAAGTTCCAATACTCTCTTGCTTCACAGCTCTAAGAGAGTACAACTTATAACTCACCAATTCAACCTAGATTGGTTTACAAAATACTTGTACAAGGCAATGATTGACACTCAGTCTATGCATGTGACATCAGACTTCAAAACTTCAACAACTAAAACACCTAACATTATTCAATGTTAAGACTCAATGTTAAGACATCAACCATGTGACATCAACATTGTACAACTTTGTTTTACCAAAATTATAGCCAATCCAAGAACTAACAATCTCCCCCTTTGGCTAATTTTGGCTAAAACAATCTCTGCAACATCAGAGACTTCAGCAGCAGATTAAAAGATTAAAAACTCCTAGCAGCATTCCTTCAAAATGCTGCACAAACTCCATCAGCTCAGCAAAGGATCAAGCTCCCCCCTCAAAACCAGAATCATCATACAGCTGCACACAGCTGCATAAACATACTCCCCCTCAACTTCTGCATCACATCAAAAGCAGGATTCACAACCACACCTTGGCTTGGCTAACTCTCCCCCTTTTTAGCCATAATTGGACAAACACCTACTAACTACCAGTTAGTCCTAATCTAGCTCTCATTGTCAGTCTAAAGTCAGCATACAAGACAAGACAAATCATAGAACATAAAAAGTGCTTAAAAAGCCACAATATCCAAATTACATAATTCAGTACAAAATCAAAACAGTAAAAAAAAAACTATTGTCTAGCTGAACCAACAAAAGACATCTTCGCCATCATCTTCATCTTCCTCAGAATTGACACCTTCAGCATTGACATCATCATTATCATCTTGTTCTAAGGACTGGATCAGCTTCTCAATCTCATTCTTTCTAGTCATGCTGGTACTGATCACAACATCCAGATCCTTACAAGCAGCCTTCAATCCTGCAAGTAAATCAGCCTTGGTACTTTTCTTCTTGTTGCTAGCATCTGATGTTGAGACAATGTCTGGAACATGACTCCCAACAAATAATTTTGGATGCAGAGATCAAGTAGGCTCCCTCTTGCAGGCTGTGTCTGAACTCGTCAATATGCCAGGATGTTATTTTAGAATTACCCCACAAATAAGCGATGGGAATGCTATAGGCATTTTGATAGCATTAGTGGTGGCATGTTTCACATTCTGTTCAAAGATATATGATCCATAGTCAAATTTCTTCTTAGTACCCACAACATAAATGAACCTTCCTAATCCCATAGCTGTTGTGGTTTTATGGTTAGTTGGCACCCAATTTGCAGCTCTAATTCTAGCATACTTAACACTAAGTTTGCTAGTTGGTAGTTTTCCTTTCAAGGGCCACACTTTAACTTGACCAGCAGTTATTTCCAAGCAGACATCATTATCAGTGACTTCTAGCTCTGCAAACTCTTCTTCTTTTCTTCCTAGGTAATTGTTGATAACCTCAGGAGAGAATTCAATACATTTTCCTCTCACAAACACTTTCATGAAATCCATACTTCTTTTGCCAGAAATATTCATAGGAATATTGACCATAAATTCCTTAACTAAACTGTCATAACACTTGGAGAACCTACAAACAGTCTTCATCAATCCAGCAACCTTTATCACCTCTATGACCTCTTTAATTTCCATAGCCTCTTTGCCAATCTCTCTTTCAAGAGCAAGTCTTCTTTAACAAACAAATTTCCACATGGAAGCACTGCTTGCATAATGGAATAAAATGTTGTCAATAGGAACATCAGGTATCTTGTCAGCAATTCTCTTCAAGATTGACTTTCTCATAGGAGTGATGTCTTGAACATCATCCTCAACATCATACTCTGATTCAGATTCTTCTACAAGCTTCCTCTTCCTGGGATTCACATCAACTTTTCTCCATGTTTTTGTAGGACCAACAATATAAGTCTTTTTCTTCTTTCCTTCAGCTGACTTCTTTGGAGAAGATTCCACATTCTTTCCTTTCCTTGTTTTCAGTCTCTTGGCAAGAATAGGAACAACATTTCCAATCACTTCATCATCAGACAGATCAACAACATTTACAACATTTGTTTCAACATCAGCTTCCTCCTTAACACCTTCTTCTTCAACACCTACTTCAGCATCTTCAATGACATACATAGCCAGTCTGTGAAGATTTGTAGCAGCACTTTGCATGTCCTCCTTTTCAGCAGGAATTTGTCTAAGGGGAATAGAAATTCCTTTTACAGATAAACCCTTATCCAAAATCTTGGTGGCAATCTGATTAAGACTGCGATCAACATCAAACCTCTCCTCAACATCTTGAGAGGTGGAAGACCTAGATGCAGATTTATCACTAAAAAGTACACTAGTGACTAGCCTCTTAGTTTCATTATCATTAAATTTTGTTCCAACCCTTTTGGGTTGAAGTTTGGAAGGTCTTGACTTACCAGATTCAGAAACCAACATGGAGATGGGTTCTACATTCAAAGCTTCTTCTGCAGATTCCTCTTCTGTAGAAACCCTAGCTTTATCTCGCGATGAACTTTGTGAGGCAGATTTCTTAGATGGAGATGATATATGTTTTGACATTGTTCCTGTGAAGCACTTTAGATTCAGAGATGAATGGGGATTTCTGTTGAAGGAGAAGGAGATGGACAGATTAGGGAAATGAAGTTTGATGAAGCGTGAGATGGCTATAATAGGAAATGATTGCCTAAAGTATGGAGGCTGATTTTGTGGGTCACTTAAACACCAATCAATGATTTTCTCCCTCCAAAATAACTTTCCTTTTAAAAATTTAAAAGGATTCACACCACAAGTTATTGACCCTAATTGACCTTTCAGCATGCTCAGACTTTCACACTTAATGTTACAGTCTGATGTCACAACATTAACCTGAACATCATTAGATGAGCTGACCTCTTGAGGTACCCATTGATAACAATTATCTCTGGATCTGACTCCTTTCATAACTATCTCATTTTCTTCATTAGTTATCAAACACTCATCTTTAGTGTAGCTGGCCTTATATCCATCATTACAGAGCTGACTTATGCTAATCAGGTTAACACTCAAACCTTTAACAAGAAGCACATTGTCAAGATCAGGTCCATCATGACACTTCACTTTTCCAACACCTTTCACCACCCCTTTCTCTCCATTTCCAAAAGTAACATCAATTGAGGAGCAAGAATTAACTTCCACCAATTGGTTTTTGAATCCAGTCATGTGCTTTAAACAGCCACTGTCAAAGTTCCATCCATCCTTAGCAGAGTGTCTATCTGAAAAGTGAGCCAATAGACATGTAACCTCAGCCTTAGGAACCCACTGTTTAACAACCTTGGGCCTGTTATCCTTCTGTCTAGGTTGAGAGATAGACTTGGGATAGCCATGAAGCTTGAAGCAAGAAAATTGCATATGGCCAAATCTTCCACAATAGAAGCACCTTACTCTTTCTTCTCTGAGGTTGTTAAACTTCCTGCCACCTTGATGATGAAACTGTTGTGGCTGCCATCCATAGTACTGGTGCTGTTTTCTTCCATAGGTTGCCTGTCTCCTGTAGTGAGGATTCTGTCTCTTAGGCTGTCTTCTATGGTGATGTGGCTTCCTTCTTCCATAATAATGAGGCACAACATTATTATATTCAAATCCATACATGTTCCTCTGATGTTGAGACATCTGATGGAACATGTTAAACCTAGGAGCCTGCATACTCCTATGGTATTGAGGAGGCATATATTGCCTAGCTCCATAAGTATGTACCTTCCCTTGATGAGGACCATGAGCATACCTTTTCCCAACATTTTGGGGCTGTTGGTGAGCAACCTGCTTGGTTTTAGGATTATGTCTCTTTTTGTTATGTTGAGACATTGGTTGTGACATGTCTTTTTTGGTTCCTGAAATGCTAGCTTCAGCAGAAACCATCTCCTCAACAAATCCTAAGCCAGATTTGTCTCCTGCTACCTTTTCTGCCTGAAGGATCTTATCAAGAGTATTAGATCCACTGTTCAACATTCTAACAGATTTTGTCATTTGACCAAGTTGAGATTTAACCAACAAGACTTCATTTTCAAGATCAGCTTTGACAGTCTCAAGCTGAACAATTTGTTTCTTTTGTTTCTCACTTTCATGACATACCTCTGCACTCTTCAGACATAACTCATGATAGGAGGCTGCTAACTCCTCAAAAGTCAGTTCCTCATCACTTGATTCTCCATCAGACACACATGTCCCTGTCAAAGCTCTGACATGCTTGGCTGACTCTTCTTTCACTTTCACTGCCAGTATCAGACCAGGAAACTGTCATGCCCTTCTTCTGCTTCTTAAGGTAAGTAGGGCATTCTTTCTTGACATGTCCATAACCTTCACACTCAAAGCATTGAATCCCTTTGTCTTGAGCAGTCTTCTCTTCATCCTTCTCTTTTGATTTGCTGATGTCAGAGGAGATGTTCTTAACATCGGGTTTGTAGTTTCTATTTATTCTCTTGAACACTTTGTTGAACTGTTTTCCCAGCATAGCAATAGCCTGAGATAGCTCCTCCTGAGATTCAGCACCATTCCCTTTCTTTTCTTCTTGAGTATTAGATACCAAGGCCATACTCTTGGTCTTCTTTTCAGGTTCCTCTTCATTCAACCCTAACTCAAAGGTTTGAAGAGATCCAATTAGCTCATCAACTCTCATTTTACTGATGTCTTGAGCTTCCTCAATTGTAGTTACCTTCATCTTATATCTCTTGGGAAGGGACCTAAGGATTTTCCTCACCAGCTTTTCTTCAGTCATCTTTTCTCCAAGAGCACTAGAGGCAGTGGACAACTCAAGAATACTCATATGAAAGTCATGAATAGTCTCATCTTCTTTCATCTTTAGACTTTCAAACTTTGATGTCAGAAGTTGAAGTCTTGACATCTTAACCTTTGAAGTTCCTTCATGAGTAGTCTTCAAGATGTCCCAAGCTTCCTTGGCAACTTCACAGGTATTGATAAACCTGATTATGTTCTTATCAACTCCATTGAAAATAGCATTTAAAGCTTTGGAATTACCAAGGGCAAGCTCATCTTCTTCCTTGGTCCATTCTTCTTCAGGTTTCAGTTTTGAGCTGCCTTCTTTTTCTTTCCCAGCATCATCTTACTCAACAACAACAGGTGCTTTCCATTCTTTTATGATAGCCTTCCAAGCCCTGCTATCCAAGGATTTCAAAAAGGTAATCATCCTTGGCTTCCAATAATCATAATTAGAGCCATCCAAAATAGGGGGTCTATTCACAAATCCACCAACTTCCTTGTCCATCTTTACCAGAAGGTATCAGCCCTAGATCTCACCCAAATTCAGAGCAGGATGCCTGCTCTGATACCAATTGAAATTCTGGTACCAGATATGTGATGTTACGTGTGATGTCACAACAACACACTCTGCAATGGACAAGATAAAACAACAAAAGAGTACACAAAGTATTGTTCACCCACTTCAGTTCAACAACTTACTCTGGGGGCTACCAAGCCAGGAAGGAATTTCACTATCAGTAGAATTAATTTACAGACTCAACAACCCAGTTGACATCTCCTAAACTTAATCTCTACCTAATGAACTTTCTACCTAAGAGACCACTTAGGTATGAGACCACTACTCACTTCCTAAAATACCTCAAAGATCACACTTTGAGAAACACCTTGATCCTGCTTACAAGCTTTGATAAAGTTCCAATACTCTCTTGCTTCACAGCTCTAAGAGAGTACAACTTACAACTCACCAATTCAACCTAGATTGGTTTACAAAATACTCGTACAAGGCAATGATTGACACTTAGTCTATGCTCTTTATCTTCTGTACTTTCTTCAAAGGATTGATACGCTTTATATAGCAATTTGATTTGATCTTGGACCTGCTACAATATCTGACCTGATTTGTTATTTAAAACTGAATCTTCAATAGATTTTCTCTCTCAAAATCTTCTTAAATCTCCAGCCTTTAAACACTCCTACAAATCTGCATCAAATCTGTTTGTAACAGAAAATATCTCCTCCAAGATATTCGCATCCAATTACTCTACCAGCTCTCCCAAATTCCAGCTAAAACGCTTAACCCTAAAAACATCTCAAACCTGATGTTTTACTGATCTGCATATCTGATGTCATGACATCGCATGTGACATCAGACTTCAAAACTTCAACAACTAAAACACCTAACATTATTCAATGTTAAGACTCAATGTTAAGACATCAACCATGTGACATCAACATTGCACAACTTTGTTTTACCAAAATTCTAGCCAATCCAAGAACTAACACCTCTTCCCCAACATCGACAACTTCATCGACACTAATGTCATTAAGATATTTCTGATTGGAAACCCCGTACCAACCTTGCTCGCAGATGCTTATCATTCTGTACACTTAAGGAATTTGTACAATGGAGGAATGATCACTTGTTGTGCACCCCTACTCTACAAGTGGTTCATTTCCCATTTGCCCAAGTCTGCTGCTTTTTGGGATCATAAGAACACTCTACGTTGGTCATAGAGAATCATGTCTCTCACCAACTCTGACATAGACTGGTACAATAGGATTTATAAGGGGATAGAAATCATCGACAGATGTGGAAACTTCCCTAATGTACCCCTCATTGGAACTAAAGGAGGAATCAACTATCATCCAATTTTAGCTCGACATCAACTCGGATACCCAATGAAGCATATCCTGCATAATGTTCATCTGGAAGGTCTTTTCTTCAAGGAATGAGAGAATGATAAGGCACTTAAGAAGGAAATAGTGCATGCCTGGAAACACATTCACAGAAAAGGACGAGATTCTCTAGGAAAACCAGACTGTATCTCCATGGAACCTTATCTCCATTGGGTGCAAACTAGAGCCCTCAAGCTGAGGATGCCTTACCCTCGTCAAGAAGTTTTTTCGTTAAAGGAATCTGCCCATTATTTTATGTCTAATATGGAAAAACTCTAGGTCGCTCTCAATAAAGTTCAACGAGAGAAGAGCTCTTGGAAAAACAAGTATCGAATTCTCAATGTAGAGTATACCAAAATTCAGGAGCTGTTAAAAGAAAAGGATGCTCTGATTGAAATATTAGAGAAACATACTATAAAGAGTCGGGAAGATCAAAGGAATTTGCTTGCTCCTTTCATTTGGCAAAGGAATGACAACCCGACAGCGGTTGAAGAACCCCGATTGAAGAAAAGGAAACTACCGGAACCGGCATCTGAGCTGTCTTCAGAGAGGACTCAAGATCCTTGAGTTTAGACATTTCCTTTACCAACACTTTGTAAAATACTGTACCTTTCTTTGTAACATACTGCAATATTTCGTTTTCAATAAAAAGGGGTTCCCCCTCTCTGTATGATATTTGCAATTTATTTGTTGAAGTTTCTTTTTGATTAAAAAAACTAAAAAAATATGTCATTGCATTCATCATTCTCACATAATGCATTCTCTCGAGTCTCACGCGCGTGTCACAATTCTAGAGTCAAACTGTCTCACTCGTACAATACTCGGGCCAATCGACAAAGGAAAATGGACGATCTCGAGGAAGAGAACAGAGAGCTGAGAGAAGAAATCAATGCTCTGAAGGAAGATCTAAAAAAACTTCACAGTGACATGCAATCCCTGTCAACAGCTCATGAGCAACGACAACAATAGACTATGATCTCGGAGATCACATCTACGCCCATCGTGGAAACACATGAGAATCATCCTCGATACAACATGCCTAAGGGTCAGCCCTGGGGCATGCCTTTCAACTTTATACGTGAAGGATACATCCCGCCGGTCACTAAAGACCCAGAAACCGTAGCAAGAGCCACTGGTCCTGAAGGTTACAAACTTCGGGAAAGTGAAGACGCAAGGTTTATGACAGCAACTCCTGAAGGTTACAAACTTCAGGGCATTGAACCGCCAAGAGTCACCGCTATAATGACCATACCACAATCTGTGGTACACACTGTCCCGGAAGGACAGATTCCACAAGCAATCTCCTGTGGAAACAACGAAATGTATGAAAAGATGAATGAGTTCCAAGAACAGTTCTTGGAGATGCAGAAGGAACTGCATGCCATTCTCGGCCAGGATTTATTCGGAAAGGACGTCGTAGGCCTCTGTTTGGTCCCTAATGTCAAGATCCCGCACAAATTCAAGGTGCCTGACTTTGAAAAATACAAAGGCAACTCTTGCCCTCAAAGTCATTTGGTGATGTACGCTCGCAAAATGTCAACTCAGACAGAAAATCAATAGCTACTTATCCATTATATTTAGGACAGTTTAATCGGTGCCGCTCTCAGATGGTACATGGGTTTAAACCGCACCAAGATCAATACTTTCAGAGATCTCAGCGCTGCCTTTGTCCAATAATATAAATATAACATGGACATGGCACTGGATATGGATCAACTCAAAGCGATGTCGCAAAAGGACAAAGAGACATTTAAAGAATATGCTCAGAGATGGCGTGAAATTGCCGCTCAGATTTGTCTCCCTCTTGAGGAAAAAGAGATGACAAAGATCTTTTTGAAGACCTTAAGCTCATTCTATTACGACCGAATGGTCGTCAGTGCGCCCAGTGATTTCACCGAGATGGTAAACATGGGAGTACGCCTCGAAGAAGCCGTCCGAGAAGGACAGTTGACCAAAGAGGCAGAACCATCTAGCAATACCAAAAGATATGGTAGTGCTTTTTCAGAAAAAGAAAGAGCAGGAGATCAGCAATATCTCTCTGGGAAAACAAAGGTGAAGGTATCAACCAGTAGCGGCAATAACTCCCGCTATCAGCCCTGGCCGGCTCCAACTTATCAGCCTCAGTTTGCACAAAGCCAACCAAATCAACAGTAGTATCAGCAAAGGATGCAACATCCTCTTCAGCAGACTCGTCCACAGTACAACAATAACAATCGTACAACACGACCGCCAGGGTTTGACCCTATACCGACGTTGTACGTAGAACTATTTCCAATTTTACTGGCTAAGGGGCACATCCAAACCAGGCCTCCTCTTACAGTACCAGAAAATCTGCCTTTTTGGTTCAAGACATATCAAACTTGCCCTTACCATCAAGGAGGATCGGGGCACAACATCGAAAACTGTCTCGGCTTCAAATATGACTTATAGAAACTTGTCAGGAACGTGGTCTTATCTTTAAAAGATACTAATCCAAATGTTCAGACGAACCCGTTGCCACAACATGACAAGGCTGTAGTAAATTTGATAGAGGAAGAATTTAGCCGCAGTTATCAAATTCGTGATGTACTTTTATTAGGAACCAATCAGGTCAGGATGCATTGAAGACAGAGCGAATACGGGATACGGTCATGTACCGCCTCACAATTATCACCAGTGTGATATCTGCTTAAATAATAATCAGGGTGTTCCGTAGTTCAATTAGATCTACAAGAAAAGATGAATCTAGGCTGGATTCAAGATCACAGAATTCGGGAGGTCAACATGGCCCATACAAATCCCAACATTGTTCAGAACCGTAACATTCTTACGATGAACGTCAATTTGGTGGCGATGCACTTAAGGCAAAGTCAATATCATAATCTGCCACGACATGATTACAATACTTGTCTGATATGCTCAACAAGCAATCAGGGATGCTCTTTTGTACAAGAGGCCCTCCAACGTCAGATGGATCTCGGATGGATCCAGGATTACCAAGGAAGAAGTAACCATCAAGTCAATATGTTCAGATATTCGACATATGCTTGATGAATACCAGTTTGGTAGAACTACATGCTAAGCAATTCAGGCTCGGTTTTCTGGCTTCACATAATTATCAGGACTGTAAAGAGTGTCGTGAGAGTGACCAAGGATGTGCACTTGTCCAAAGAACGCTTCAACACTTGTTAGACCACTAGTGGCTTCCAATTTATTTGGATGAAGCTACACAACAGATCAGCATGACTGATGAAAATCCTAGTAGATACCAAAGTCAGGATGTCCGCTCGATGGAAACAAATCTAGTAAAGATACACTGCATACAAAGCGGGCGTGGCCGGGTGCCACCACATAATTATGAGCACTGTAGAGTTTGCTTAGAGAACAACCAAGGATGCTACCTTGTACAATCGGCTCTTTAAAATCAATTAGACCTGAAGGAAATTCGACCATGTTCGAGTTCAGGGTCGATTAACATAATACAAGGAGATCTCCCTGATCAAAGTGAAAACATTGTTCTCAATCATGAAATGGCCGAAGATGTATACACCATAATTCCTCTACTCCATGAATCAAGACTCTCTCCTGATAGTAGAAAGAATCTCAACCTCGAACCAATTGAGGCTGCCTACGATGGTCAAAAGAATAAAAAAGCTTCTGTGGTTGTCTACTTGCCAGGACCAATACTGTACAAATCCGATAGGGCTATCCCTTACTAGTACGGTGTAAAAATAATTGAAAATGGAAAGGAAACTCCATTACCCACTGTCGTAAACATTACCGGCATTAGTCGAGTCACATAGAGTGGCCGGATCTTTAATTGAGGAGTTGGAGAACCTGCCAAAGAGAAGGAACCTCAAATAGAAGTTCCAAATCAGCAAATCGGGCAATCCAGTAGTCCCGAACTTTCAAAGAACAACGATGAGATGCTGAGGCTCATCCAAAAAACTAAGTACAACATTGTGGACCAATTGTTGCAAACTCCATCTAGAATCTTCGTGTTATCTCTCTTACTTAGTTCCGAAGCTCACAGGGAAATTTTGCAGAAAGTCTTAGAGCAAGCCTACGTGGAACAAGATGTAACAGTAGGATAATTTGACAGCATAATCTCCAACATCACTTCCTACAAAAACTTAGGATTCAGTGATGAGGAACTTCTAGAAGAAGGCAAAAATCATAATATGGCGCTTAACATTACAGTCAACTGCCAAGACGATGCTTTAGCCAGCGTACTGGTTGACACGGGATCATCTCTGAATGTTATGCCAAAATCAACTCTGACACGACTATCATTTCAAGGAGCTCCGATGAGAGGCAGTGAGATTGTAACGCCCCGATTTGTTTAATTCTATTTATTTATTTCATTTATTTGAATTTTGTGAAATGTGTGAATTTATTGTATTTTACCGGCTAATTGGTTAATTTCTCAGATTGATAAAATATTTGTATTAAATTATAATTTCTTCTCAACTTTTATTTCCCGAAATATATTTCATCGATATGTTTATGTTTTATCGCATTTTAAGAGCATTTGGGAGATATTTGAGCTGAGGGGTATTTTGGTCTTTTGCTTGGGTAAGTTTTATGTTTTTATATAAATAGAAAGAAAAGAGAGAAAAGATAGTAAGGAAAAGAAAAAGAAAGAAGAGAAAGAGAAGAGAAGAGAAAAGGGAGAAGAGGAAAAGTGGGAAAAATCGAAGATAACTCCGTTTCAAGCGCGATTAATCGGGTAAGGGTGAGAAGTTTCGATTATATCATGCTTGTATATGTATATGTATGTTTTGTTTGAATGTTTGGGTGAGAAATATATGTTTTTTCTATTTGGTTGAATTTGTGAGCAATTGGTAGAAATTGATGTTTTCACGGATGAATTGATGAAATGCATGCCTAAACGTGTTCTAACATGTTATTTTGGGTCATTGGGTGTAATACTATCATGTGGGTTGAAGATTTGGATCATTTTTGGGTCCCAAATACGTTTTGGAGAAATTCTGGTTCGTCCAGATTCGCCAGGCGAGTTGGTGGCGAGTCCGTTTCGCCAGGGATTCGCCAGGCGAATTTTTCTGGGACAACAAAAATAGTATTTTCGTATTTTAGCCATAACTTTTGAACCGTAAGTCCGTTTTGGTCCCTGTTCGAAGCATTGGAAAGCTAATGAAATATTCTTTCTATTAAAAATGGGTTGGAGGTCAGTAGATTATTTATTTAAGTTTTGGTTTTGAAAAAGTGTTGGTTTTTCGGATTTTTACCGTCGTATTGGTGTGCGAATGATGGGTTATCATGCTATATGCGTTTGATATGTAACGTATAGCTGGTGTGCTGTTATATGGCGTGAGTATATGTGATGAAATGTTGTGCATGATTGATACACATTGGTGATGGATGTATGATATTTGAATGGTGTTGTTTTGTCGACTTTTGTCGTGGTCATTGTGTGTAATTGATGTGTATCATGCAATGTGTTGTTGTGATATGGATATTGTATGACTTGTGTGATGTTGTGAAATGAAAATGTATGAAATACATGTTGTGATGATGATTTGTCGCCTAAGGGCAAGAAAATGCATTGTGTGGTAAGTGATGATATATGCATGATTGTGGATGTGTATATGTGTGCATTTTAAATGTCGTGAGTCATTGTATGCCAAGCATCATGATATGCATTTTTGTGACGTCCGGAGTGACGGATTGATTCCAGAGGGAATCTGCTATAACATCGTGTGCCTTAAAAATAAGAGGTATGAATCACCTTAAAAATAAGAGGACCGAAATCGATGGTTATAGACGATCGTGTGCCCATGTGGGGTGTGAGCGATCGGATCGTGCGCCTTAAAAATAAGAGGTATGAATCACCTTTAAAATAAGAGGTATGAATCGCCTTAAAAATAAGAGGACCGAAAGCGATCCATAAACGTCGTGTGCCCGTGTGGGGTGTGAGTGACGGGGAACATCGTATGCCCGACGGGGAGTTACAATGATGTAACGAGCGATGGTTCCAGCAGAGTTCTTGAGTGAACTAGTGATGAGAAACATTGGAAGTCGGTACCGCATGGCATTTGCATAGAGTCGTTGTGTCGGTCTCTGTGCATTTGCATAAATCATGGATGCATTATGTGTGGAAAATCATGATTTGATTGATTATGTGTGAGAATTGTGAATGGATGCGTTATGTGTGGAAAATCATGATTTGATTGATTATGTGTGGAAATTGTGCATTGATTTGTTATGTGTTGAGATTGTGACAGCATTGGTAATTTGATGTGCATATGTGATAAATGCATTGGTTGTGGATAATATGTTTTATGCGTAGACATATGCTATGTGATGTGTGACGTGTTTCTAAATGCTATGACTTGGTATGCCTTATGTGCAAATATGTGAGTATATTGGATACTTGATATATGCTATATTATTGGATTAATAGATATATGTTACGTATATGTGGTATGTTATATGTATTAGTATGTGGTGTTTGTGGTGAGAATATCTATGCATGTGAATTGTCATGTATTTGCATATTATTATGCAATCTTGATTTTAGTTGTTATTTCTCACCCTTCTGCTATTTTATAATGCTCTACGAGGCATTGCAGATTAGAGTTGCTGGAGGTCTTTTTGTGAAGATTAGTCCTCCGTCCTTTGTCGTCTGTCTGCTCTGATACGTAGCACGGGAGTCAGGGAACGATTATGTTATATATGTATATAATTGTTGAATATATTTTGTATTACTTTTGTATTTATATTTTGATGTTATAAAACCATTTATTTGTAAAACAAGTCAGTTATGGATCTTTCCGCTTTATTCCATAATTGAATTTTAATTTATATGGAAAAAGTTTCCCCTTTGAGGGTATTCTATTTTATGCTATGTATCAAATTTATGAGCAGGGATTGCGTATTCTTTCTTTAAATGTGGCATTCCTGTTCCTGTCGGAAAAATAAATTTTTAGTTACTCTGATTTTATTTATGTATTATTTATTCGCGATGGGAATTGGGGTGTTACAGAGATCATCGTCAAAGCTTTTGACGGATCCACAAAAATCATTATCGGTGAAGTCGATCTTCCCATAACCATCGGTCCTCACACTTTCCAAGTCACTTTCCAGGTCACGGACATCCGGGCAGCATACAACTGTTTATTAGGAAGACCTTGGAGACACGAGGCTGGGGCAGTCACTTCGACACTTCACCAGAAGCTAAAGTTCGTCAAGAATTACAAGCTAGTTACAGTCTATGGAGAGCAAGCCTTAATCGTGAGCAACTTATCATCATTCTCCTATCAAGAACCAGAGGAGGTTGTTGGAACCCAGTTCTAAACACTCTCGGTGAGTAATGAGAATCGATCAAAAAGAGGAACGTCGATTTCCTCATACAAGGACGCTCTCGAAGTGATCAAAAGTAACAACGTAAAGGGATGGGGATAACTTGTGAATCCTGCGGATAACAAGATAAAGAAAGGTCTTGGTTTCTCTTCAACCTATGCCCAGACTGCCAAGAAAGATGAAAATTTTCATCCCATTCAGAACTTCTTCCACAGTGGAGGCTTTCTCAACCCAGTGTCTCAAGAAGTACACACTATCAATGACAGTGACTCCTCCGACACAGATGAGGAGTGAAAATATTATCTTAACAAGGACGGTTATATGTCTCAGGAAGAGGCGCACACGCCATTTTTCTTTCCCACGCAGAGTCTGAGATATATACCAAGACGAGACATCCAGATGATGTATGGAGATTATGATCCTGAGGGATGTTGTGCTCCGCCTAACTCATTAGAAGACGATCCGATGAAAGATAACTTCGACTACGACTATTATGACCCACTGGATGACTTGCCTATCTGGAAGCCGTACCCAGAAGACTTGGGGCATAAGAGTCAGCCCAAAGATGCATATCAGCTGAGCAACATTGAAAAGAATACCTGTGTCCCCACCGAGTCATGGGATCTTTACTCAGAACATTCAGAAAATATCCGACACAACGATGAACCTGCAAGGATTGCAGGACAAGAGTTCATCAACTACGCTTTTCCAGAGGTCAACGTCATCGAGGAAGATGACTCTTCCAGTCCCACAGAAGTATGGGACACTTTAGGACAACCGAGTGGAAAGTACGACTTCTTGGTCAAATACACCGCTCCTGAAAGCTCTGGCATCAGATACGAGGACATCCAGCCAACTGGATGGGGAGATCCTCTTAAGAGTGAAAACACTAAGGAAGATACAACAGAAGAGTTCATTTACGACAACTCTGTTTGGGAGGAAGACTCCAATGATCCTGCTCCGCCTGAAATCAGCATCATTTCTGAGGACAAATCAAGAAAGAATGTACTAGAATTTGTGATTCACCGAGGAGTTCGTCGCCAATGGGTTACTGTCGATGTCCTAAAAGTCATCCATAAGTCTAAGTAATTGTCGTATTTTTTTTAAACCTTTCACCTTGCCCAGGTGAAACAGATGTTTTTATAGGGCTCACTTTCTGTAAATGTCCCTCTTTGCTTCGCCCAAAGCGGCAACGTTTTGTTTTATAGGGCTGTAGTTTCAAGAATCGACAAAATCATAAATAAATAATGTCATTCTGTCATTCCCACATTTATTGTTGTTTTCACTTTTCGTTTTTTCAGAAAATGGTAATCCTAAAAACAACTTAAAATAAAAACAAGCATTTTTCAGAAAATACACTGCACACACTCTTGCATTTCTCTCTATCTCTTCTAAAAAACAAATCATCACGTCATGCTGATTGCTTGTTTTAAACCCCATTGAAACATACGATCCAATGCCTTCTCCCAACTTCGAATTCCCGGTATTTGAAGCTGAAGAAGAAGAGGATGCAGAAATTCCAGAAGAGATCTCCCGATTACTCAGACAAGAGGAAAGGTCCATTGAGCCTTACAAAGAGTCATTGGAAATAGTCAATTTAGGTTCAGAGGAAGAGAGGAAAGAGGTCAAGATTGGGGCACTGCTCAGTCCAACTGTCAAAGAAGACTTGATAAAGCTCCTTAAAGAGTTTCCGGATGTATTTGCTTGGTCCTATCAGGACATGCCAGGGTTGGATACCAGCATCGTGGAACATCATTTACCGTTGAAATCAGAATGTCCATCGGTAGAACAAAGGTTGAGAAGAACTCACCCAGATATGGCTATCAAAATCAAGGAGAAAGTGCAGAAACAGATCGACGCATGTTTCCTTGCCACCTCAGAGTATCCTCAATGGCTAGCCAACATAGTGCTAGTTCCGAAAAAGGACGGAAAAGTTAGAATGTGCGTAGATTACAGGGATCTGAACAAAGCAAGTCCAAAGGTTGACTTCCCCTTACCACACATTGACATGCTGGTAGACAGTACCGCAAAGTTCAAAGTTTTCTCCTTCATGGATGGATTCTCGGGCTATAATCAAATCAAAATGGCGCCGGAAGATATGGAGAAAACTTCCTTTATCACCCCATGGGGCACCTTTTGTTACAAGGTAATGACGTTCGGTTTGAAGAACGCCGGGGCAACCTATCAAAGGGCCATGATAACTCTGTTTCACGACATGATGCACAAAGAAATCGAGGCGTATGTCGATGACATGATTGCAAAATCTAAAATAGAAGAAGAGCATGTGACACACCTGTTAGAGCTATTCGAGCGTCTGAGAAAATACAAACTCTGCTTGAATCCTAAAAAATGCACATTCGGTGTCCGCTCGGGAAAACTTTTAGGGTTCATCGTCAGCCAGAGGAATTGAGGTTGATCCTGACAAGGTCAAGGCCATTCAAGAAATGCCTTCACTGAAGACTGAAAAACAGGTCATAGGATTTTCGGGACGTCTAAATTACATCTCAAGGTTTATATCCCTCATGACCGCGACGTGCGCACCAATCTTCAAATTACTCAGAAAGAATCAAAACTGTGTATGGGCAGAGGATTGCCAAAAAGATGTCGACAGTATCAAAGAATATCTGTTGAATCCACCAATTCTATCTCCACCAGTGGATGGAAGACCACTGATCATTTACCTAACAGTCTTGGAAGACTCAATGGGTTGTGTACTTGGCCAACAAGACGAAACAAAAAGAAAAGAGTTTGCCATTTATTATTTAAGCAAGAAATTCACTGACTGTGAAACTCAGTACACTATGCTTGAGAAAACTTGTTGTGCTCTACCTTGGGCAGCCAAACGTCTTCGCCAGTACATGATTTGTCATACTACTTGGTTAATCTCCGAAATGGATCATATCAAGTACGTCTTTGAAAAACCTACTCTTAAGAGAAGGATTGTCCGTTGACAGATGTTGTTATCAGAATATGACATCGAGTACCATGCTCAGAAAGCCGTCAAAGGAAGTATTTTAGCTGATCATTTGGCTCATCAACTGATTGATGATCAGGAATAAGTCGGATTTTACTTCCCAGAAGAAGATGTTGTGTACTTGAAAATGAAAGATTACGATGAACCGTTACCCAATGAAGGGCTAGAACTAGGATCCCAATGGGGACTAATATTTGACGAAGCTGTCAACGCTTATGGAAACAGAATTGGGGCAATCATTGTTACCCCTCAGGGTACCCATACTCCTTTCGCTGCCCGATTGACATTCAAGTACACAAACAACGAGGCCGAATACGAAGCTTGTATCATGGGTCTCGAAGAAGCAATCGACTTAAGGATAAAGAACTTGGATGTGTATGGAGACTCAGCCCTGGTTATCAATCAGATCAAAGGGGAGTGGAATACATACCAATCAGGATTGATTCCTTACAAAGATTATGCGAGAAGGTTGTTACCATTCTTCAACAGAATCGAGTTTCATCAAATTCCTCATGAAGAAAATCACGTGGCTGATGCACTAGCCACTCTCTCTTCCATGATTAGTGTAGGTCAATGGAACGACATACCTATGATCAACATAATGTGCCTTGAAAGGCCCACCTATATTTTCACAATTGAAGCAGTCATAGATGACAAACCTTGGTATCATGATATCAAGTGCTTCCTTCAAAAACAAGAGTACCCACATGGGGCATCCCGAAAAGACAAGAAGACTCTCAGAAGACTGGCAGGCAACTTCTTTCTGAACGATGATAAATTCTATAAAAGAAATTTTGACATGGTTTTGCTCAGATGCGTAGACAGACAAGAAGCAAACATGTTAATGAAAGAAATTCACGAAGAATCCTTTGGCACTCATGCAAATGGACACATAATGGCAAGAAAAATTATGATAGCAGGGTACTATTGGCTGACGATGGAATCTGATTGCTACAAGTACATGAGAAGGTGTCACAAGTGTCAAATATACACTGAAAAAATCCATGTACCGCCAATGCATCTCAAAGTTCTTTCTTCCCCATGGCCTTTTTCTATATGGGGAATCGACATGATTGGCATGATTGAACCCAAGGCTTCAAACGGACATCGGTTCATCCTGGTAGCCAATAACTACTTCATTAAATGGGTCGAAGCAGCATCATACACCAATGTAACCTGACAATTGGTAGTCCGTTTTATCAAAAAAAATCTCATCTGTCGTTATAGTGTTCCAAGCCAGATCATTACTGACAATGGATCTAACTTGAACAATAAGATGATGAAAGAGTTGTACGTTGAGTTCAAGATTGAACCCCATAACTCATCTCCCTACCGACCAAAGATGAACGGAGCGGTAGAAATGGCTAACAAGAACATTAAGAAGATCGTTCAAAAGATGGTTGTAACCTACAAAGACTAGCATGAGATGCTACCTTTTGCTCTTCACGGTTATCGCACATCTGTCTGCACTTCAATAGGGGCAACCCCTTTCTCTCTAGTATATGGCATGGAGGCAGTGCTCCCCATAGAAGTAGAGATCCCATCAATCCGGATATTGATGGAAGCTAAGCTAACAGAGGCTGAATAGTGCCAAAGTTGGCACGATGAACTGAATCTGATCGAAGAGAAACAAATAACGGCTCTATGCCCGTGTCTTCAAAAAAGTAGACCTCGTACTCAAGAAGATACAGTCATTTCTCACTGATTCCCGGGGCAAGTGGACTCCGAATTATGATGGCCCCTATGTGGTCAAGAAAGCCTTCTCAGGTGGCGCCTTGAGACTCGCAACCATGGATGGAGAAGAGTTTACCTACCCCATGAATGTTGATGTAGTCAAGAAATACTTCGCCTAAATAAAAAAACAACTCGGTGGATTGAAAACCTGAAAGGGTGGTCCAGGCAAAAATTAGAGACACAAACGAAAATCATCCCGCTGGATTGAAACCCTCAAAAGACAACCCAGGCAAAAGTTAGGGATTCATGAAACCTAGTGCTTTTGTTTGCAATTCTCATTTGTTTTTGCTTTATAGAATGACATTTTTAACATGATCAATGATTCTTGAAACAAAACAAAAATGAATATACTTGTAAAAAATTTCTTCTGCTTTTAAAATAAAGATGGCATGTCCTTCTGACTCTAAACGTCTAAAAAAACATCGACAGCTTCCCCGGAAGTGATTAAACCTCAAAATACAGAATCAAAGTACTCCTTCTAAACCAGTGCACCTGACTGAAGGATAAACCATTTCAGATGTAATGTTCCATCTGACATCCACGACAGAGTTCTTACCTCTTAAGAACGATCGACAACTTTTTCCCCCCGAGGGGTCCACTTCTCCTAGGCAAGGCAGAATTGCTATCTTGAACTATTGGAACTATACATCCCCCGCAGTAGTCGAGTATCCATTCGTGTTCATTCACTAGTTTGTATGTCGCGTCAGTTTTGTCAGCATAAACATACATACATCATGCATAATTGATTCTTACTTATATTCATATTGCATTGCTATCACTCTGGTCATACTCATCCCCAAGTGATAAAAGTACTCTTGTCAATCGAGTTGTCAGTACTTTCCTCGACAGGAAATATTTTGTCTGAGCAGGTTCTCCCCAGTTGTTTCTGGATTGGAGATTGTCCTCGACCACTTTGATAACTTGAACCTCTGAAAGGCAAGAAGCCATTCAACAGACACCTTTAGGACAATACTCTTCACCATTGAAGATGACATCTTTGCTTTCCTGGATTAAGGAAAATTCCCCAGAGAAAGCCCTCTTAGCCGAAGACTCTCAGCAATACGTTGGTTTTTCTCCCAAAAAGAAGTCGATATTGATAAAGTCATCAGCACCTCAAAATTAGATCACATCACATGGTATTTCTCTGAAAAGACCTCAAAGAAAAGTATGATGTATTACCCCCGAGCAGTCTCTCAAGAGACTCATTTTCCCCGGTAGAGTCAACAAATGGTATCTCCCACAGAGAAGTTTGCACACCTCTACCAGTTCAGACAAATGGGTCCCCCAGCAAGTCTGACATCTTTTTTATCAAATAACGTCTCCCCAGTATAGCTCGGCGAGAAGTTTGATGAAAATCGCTACATATAGTGTTCCTTATCAAGAGAGAGACTCGACAAGAAGAAACTGAGACCAGTTCCGTGGCTGAAGACCAGGATCGAGGGGAAGTTTATTTAAGAAGAAACTGAGACCAGTTCCATGGCTGAAGACCAGGATCAAGGGGAAGTTTATTTCAAAAGAAATTGAGACCAGTTTCGTGGCTGAAGACCAGGATCGAGGGGAAGTTTATTTCAGAAACTGAGACCAGTTCCTTGGCTGAAGACCAGGATCGAGGGGAAGTTTATTTCAAAAACTGAGACCAGTTCCTTGGCTGAAGACCAGGATCGAGGGGAAGTTTTACCCTTTTTCTAAGTAACATTGCTTAGTAAAAGAATATGGATGAGCAAACTTCCATTCATAACTACCGTCAAAATTTCGGGTATTCCGATATTTAATCCTCTTGTACCCTGAATGTCTGAATATCTTCTCCATTCACACCTTCGGGTCCAAGAAGATTAAATAGGGGCATCTGTCATACCCCAAATTTTGACCACAAGATCTCCCAACATTGTAAGGATCATCTCCACAATATGGATGTACCATCATGCCTTATCAATCTCCTCAAGGATTGTTGAGCATTCACTACAATCAAGGATTAGGGGTTTAACCCCTCTCAGAGCATTTAGACAAAGGATCAATCAAGAAATGACATGATCTTTAACTTGTCTAACCTCTTAAACATCCATGAAAGATCAAGAGGACTCCCATATCAGGAATCAAGCACAAGAGTGCAACATCTCAAGCTGATCAAGCCTCAAAATCGCTAGTGTCACCAAATTAGGGTTTTGGTCGACCAAGGCCTCCAGATGAAAATTCTCTTCTGGGCATGAGCCAATACTTCAAAGCATGACCCAAGGTGCTCCAAGGGATCTCATGGATCCAATCATCAAGTCAAATTAGCATCGGGGGAAGCAATCATCAAAAACCAGGAAATAGGGTTTCTTGACCTAATTCACCCCTGAGTTGACTTTAAAGGCAAGAGATGAGCCAAGACCTCAAGACATGATTTCAGGGCCTCAAATACATCACATTGATCCATTTGAAACAATGGATTGATCAAAGAAGCTTGATTCACAAGTTTCAATTCCATCAGGATCACAATTAGGGTTTTGAAGAAAAAGTCAAATGTATCTTTGACTTTTGACCAAGACATGTTCTCAAACATTAGGACATGGTTCAAGACACCCTAAAACACCTATGGAATCCATCCTTTAGTTTTGAATTGGGTCAAGGACTTAATTTCATAAGGAATCACACAGTTTAGAATTCATCTGACAAAAAGTCAATTGAGCCTAAAATCAAGTTTGACTTTTTGGAATTTTTCACAAATATGGTTCCCCTAAGTCCAAAACAACGTTAATGTATGGTTTTGATCATCATTCATCAAGAAAAATCAAGAAAAGTGAGGTTTCTTGCAAAAGGGGCAACCACAGGAAACTTGAAATTTTCTAAGTTATGGAATAAAAGTGATTTTGTATCAACTTTGCAAGGTCATAACTCCTAAACCATAAGGCCTTTTTCTCCCATCCAAAGCTCAAATTAAAGTTCATCTTGCATAATTTAAATATGTCAACTACACCTCATTTCAATTCCTCATGGATTCTGAGTTATAGATTGATCAAAATCACAAAAAGTGAAAATGACCACTTTTTCAACACTTAGTGAAATTTCCAAAAAAATCAGGATCTGTTTCACTTTTCACCAACTTTGAGGCCAATTTCCAATGTAATGCAATTTGATTCAAGATCAAAGTTGGACATCATGTTAAAGTAGGATATATAAGCTTTCCAAAGAGTGCAAGAACTCTCCTTAATTCAACTTGATCAAGGAGTTATAAATCTCACAAAATGCCTTGATGCAAACTGCCTTCATGACAGATTTTGTGCAATTCTTGTGCCACACGATTTGCATCTTCAAGTTTGTCATATTGCAAACTTTGGCATCATCCAAAATCAGAAGAAACATTGCATTCAGTAGCTTTGGATCATTGAGTCAAGGATTCCACTTAGCATGTGCAAATTCATCATGATATGAACCTTGCTTTTCAATTTTGGCATCAAGCATTTATGTGATGCATAGAGCTGGCATGAATCAATCCACAACTTTGCAAATGAGTCAAGATAAACTCAAGCATCAGAGGACCATAGGCCTGCTCCATTGACCCAAGTCAATGGCTAGAGAAGACTTGAACACCTTTATGCAATTGGCCAAAGGCCTGTACCAGTTGCCAAACACTATTGTAGCCAAAACAAACTTGCTATACTATAAATAGAGCTCATTTGTGATCAGTTTGAGTACACCAAAGCACCCAAACTGATGCTTTCCTCAAATTCTCTCTTTCACTACAAAAAACACCTTCTCTTGCAAGTCACTATCGGGTTTTGAGTTAGAGAGCATTTCTGTCCAAACCAATGATGCAAACACCTTACATACATCATATGTAAGTGATTCAAACACATAAATAACATCTGGAACATCAGAATCCAAAAGTAGTACCCCATCTGCACAAGCTTTTAGCAGATTTGCAGTTGAGGTGCCATATCAAGTTCCAGCTCATTTCAATCCACTCCAAGCATTCAAACACACTCCTTGGCATCTAAGGAAGCTGTCCAGATCATTGGAACCAATATGCAACACCTCCATTATCAAGCTCGATCACCAACTGCAAAAGGTAAGCCTGAACCCTTCAAACTCTATGATCCATGCATCATAATTGATTTTTTGAGTTACCATCTTGTTTATACATGTATGTAGAGTAATAACCCTCAATCAATTGCCATGAATCAATCGTGTATGGAATTTCATTGTGTTTATGCTGAAATTAGGGTTCTTGAGGTTTTCCATTTATTTCTTCCTCCATACTTAATATAAATGCAATCAAATTATATGGTTGTGATCCTTGTTCAAAAACGAACAAGATTGGTACTTGAATCGTGCAAATCCATTGAGTAATCATGGAGAAAATTGAGAAAATGCAAAATCTGGAAAACAGAGGACGCGGGCAAGAACTAAGTGTTCTTGGCGCCTTTTTTTTTCTTCAAATTTTTAAATATTTGAATTTTTGATATTTTATTTAATTTATTCAAAAATTAATTTCTCTCTGAATATTTGTGTTTTTGAATTAATTCTTTTTCTCAAAATTCACAAAAATGTTTAAATATTTTATTTTACAAAAAATCCAATTTATATTATTTATTTAATATAGTTAGAATTTTTGTAATTAATTTCATTTTAATTGTTTTTAAACATTTAAAAAGTGAAATTCTCACTTTGATTTTTCATTCCAAATGAATTCAAACTTTCATGTGATTAAACATGATTTTTCAAAATATTTTTCAAATTGTACAATTTGTTTTTTAATATATTTGATATTTTCTATCATTTATTATTTAAATTTCCTTTGAAAAATGACATTTTAATTTAAAATTAGGGTTTCCTCTTGATTTTAAATTTTAAAACACTTTTGGGCATCTAATAAAGTGTAAGACCCACCGCTTTGTCATGTAAATAAATTTGGGCCTCAGTCATTGTATAAGTCCTACTTTGTTTTCAAAAATCTCGGCGCGATCGCCATTTTGAAACAAAATCATCTGGGCCTACCCTTGTGTTGTAAGTCCCATTTCATTTCTTTTTCAAACACTTTTTTGGGCCTCAGTCATTGTATAAGTCCCAGTACAATTTTCAAAATAACAGTGCGATCATTATTCATCTGGGCCTCTCCTTGAGTTGTATGCCCTATCTTTTGTACAAAAATAAACTTTAGGCCTCTAATAGATTGTAAGACCCAATCCTCTTTTTAAATACAAATAAATTTGGACCTCAGTCATTGTATAAGTCCCTCTGTGTTTTCAAAACTACGGCGCGATCTACACCTTTTCAACAGAATTCATCTGGGCCTCTCCTTGAGTATAAGCCCCAAATTTCTTTTTTACAACAAACTTATTTTTGATTTAAATTCAAATTTATAGTTGTTATCAAAACTTTCTTCAATTTCTTGAATAACTAACCATACAGCTGTAACATTGGAAGCTTGCTCGCCTTTAAGTTTTTGACCAGCTTTCTTTTACATACTTGTCCATATATATCTCAACTGTACATATATATACTTGTATATCTGCTTAGAGTTTCCCCCGGCAATTAGGTCTAGGATTAGATAAAGTCAGTGGTCACTCTTTCAATACAGTCAAAAGTAGTTCCCAGTTAGAATTTCCAGATAGAGTCTTGCCTCCTCTTGGGCTTATACAATATGGAATAGAGAAAGGCATTATTCCCGGTGAAACTTTTCTCAGACTGTCACTATTAAAAAATTGTCAAAGAAATTCACTTTCCCCCAGAGATTATTAATTCCCGGTGAAACCTCTCTTGAATTTCTTCAAACTCTAGAACTGTTCACTAAAGAAAGGATTAATTCCCGGTGAAACCTTTCTTGAAATTTTCTTAAGCTTGGACCCACAGGCTTCCTAAAAGCATCCCCAGCCTCCTCTTGGGCTTTGTACAAGGAACCTCAGGCTTCTTATAAGTTCTCATGCCTCCTCTTGGGCTTAGTACAAGGACCCAGAGATCTCTTAAAGGGATAGGGCAGAACTTAATCATCCTTTGTTAGAGCAGTCTTTCCAGAGTCAAAATATCAAACTAATTTAGGAATGATTCTCATCCCTTAAAACATATGCTTCTTCTTGGGCATGATACAAAGAAAAACTCTTTCCATACCAGCAGACTTGGACAGTCTCATCTCCTCTTGGATCTCAAAGAAACCTTCAAACTTCCTTAAAGAACAGGAAATAATCCCGATCACCTTGTAGCGCGATTTTTGTGGTTTCGAATCACTATCACTTTGGTACTACAGTTCGATTCATTTTTCATCCTGTGAAGCTGATTAAGGAAGGGAAATAGATGTCTCCAATTAACCCTGCTTGCAAACTGAGGTTGAACAGTCAAAACTGTTGGTTTACATATGCTATCAAAATAGGGGGTTCTTCTTTAGGGTTATTTGCTTAAAAACAGTGTCTAGGCTATTGGTAAGGTGTTAGGTCTGATGCTTTTCGATTGATGTATGAAGGTACGTGATTTTGGGTTTTTGATTAGTATGCTCGCTAAGATTTTTGCAATCTTATGCCTATGTATTCCCGAAACAGGGAAATCAGAGCGATCGTAGTTCCTCCTATTCTATGGGAGGAAAGAGATTGTTTTGTTGTCTTGTTCAAAGCCCAAGACATGAAGCTAAAGGTGGTTTATATCTTGTTCAAAGCCCAAGATGTGAAGCTAAAGGGTTTTGGGGGACAGAGATTTTGTCATCTCTAAAGAGGAGTTGTTGATGTTTGTATGCTGTGAGCAAGGCACAAATTTGATGCTAAAAGGTTGATTGACTCAACCGGGGTTTTCTTTATACAAAGCCTAAGAGGAGGCTAGAAGTTTGAATTTTCCGAAGGAAAATGTTCTTTCTGTCTTGTACAAAGCCCAAGATTGAGGCTAAAAGGGATTTTGACTCCGTTGGGGAGAATGTATCTTGTATAAAGCCCAAGATGGAGGCTGAAAGGGTTTGACTCAACAAGAGAGTACTTTTATCTGTCCTGTATAAAGCCCAAGACGGAGGCTAAAAAGGTTGACTCAACAAGAGAGTCTTGAACAAGTGATTGGTTCAACAAGAGATTCTGAAGGTTGATTGACTCAATAAGAGAGTCTTTTATACTCAATAAGGGAGTGATTTGTGGTCTCGTACGAAGCCCGAGATTGAGGCTAAAAGGAGATTGACTCAACAAGAGAGTCTTTTATACTCAACATGAGAGTGTTTTTCTATGTCTTGTACAAAGCCCAAGACAGAGGCTAAAAAGGGTTTGACTCAACAAGAGAGTCTTTAATACTCAGCAAGAGAGTGCTTTTCTATCTGTCTTGTACAAAGCCTAAGACGGAGGCTAAAATTTGACTCAACAAGAGAATATTTTATACTCAACAAGAGAGTGTTTTTCTATCTCGTACGAAGCCCGAGATGGAGGCTAAAAGTTAACTCAACAAGAGAGTCTGAAAAGGTTAGCTCTGCTGGGGAGAATCATTTGTACAAAGTCCAAGAGGAGGCTGACTTACTGCTGAGGATTATTGAGATCCTGAAGCAGGTCTAAGTGTGGGGATTGATCCAGAGTGATCGATATTTTTTCCTATGTTTGAAAGGAACTTGAGAATGTCTTTGAGACTCAAGAGTTTTAGACTGTCCAAGTCTAGAGTTTTATCTTTTGTACAATGCCCAAGAGGAGGCACGAGCATTAAGGGATGAGTATGAACCGTACAATGGCCGGAGTTTTGACGCGGGAAAGATTGCTCTAGAAAAGGATGGCTAAGTTCTGTCTTATACCTTTAAGAGGTCATCAGGGTCCTTGTATTAAGCCCAAGAGAAGGCATGAGAACTTCTAAGAAGCCAAAGGGTCCTTGTATAACGCCCAAGAGGAGGCGGGGATGCTTTTAGGAAGCCTGTGGGTCCCCAAACCAAGAGAAGTTCAAGAAATGCAATTCACTGAGAAGAGATCATTCCAGGAAAGTTCGAGGATTTGGAAGAAAATCAAGAGATGCCATTCACGGAGAAAAGATCATCTCTGGGGAGTTAGAGTTTCTTTGACAATTTCTAAGGGTGACAGTCTGAGAAAATTTTCACCGAGAATACTGCCTTTCTCTTTGTTCCATATTGTTTAACCCCAAGAGGAGGGAAGACTGTATCTGGAATCCTACGGGGGATTTAGTTTTGTTTGTATTTAAGAGAGACCAACATGGTTTTACCTAGTTCTAGACGTAGTTGCCGGGGAAAACTCTAAATAACTATACTAGTATTACACAGTGGATATGTGACAAGTATATAAAAGGATGTGAAAGAAGACTTACAATGAAACAGCCCCACAATACAGTTTATATACATATGAAAGCAGTAAATGAAAGCGGATAAACATTTACCCGTTGTAGAGCTTCCATGCTGTTTGGTTAGTTGTTCAACAAAGAAATTAAAGAAAGTTTTGATGACAACATATATTTTAATTCAAAATCAAAGGAGAAAGTGCTTTGAAAAGATTGTTGGGGCTTACAGCTCAAGGAGAGGCCCAAGTTTTAACGATGATCGCACCGTCGTTTCAAAAACTGTACAGAGGGACTTATACAATACGTGAGGCCCAAAAAGTTTTTATGTACAAGGGGATGGGTCTTACACTCTATTAGAGGCCCAAAGATTTTGAAAAGAAAAGAAATAGGGCTTACAACACGAGGGTAGGCCTAGATGATTTGATTTTTGAACTGGCGATTGCGCCGAGATTTTTATTTTAACGCAGAGGGACTTATACATGTTTGAGGCCCAAAATGGCTTTGGTTAAAAGGGGATTCGGTCTTACACTCTATTAGAGGCCCAAAGTTTTTGTTTTTAGAAAAGGAATGGGACTTATAGCTCGAGGAGAGGCCCAATTTATTTTGTTAAAAAGGCGACGATCGCGCCGTTGTTTTTTGAAAATACAGTGGACTTATACAATGACTGAGGCCCAAAAAGTTGTGTATTTACAAAGGGGATGGGTCTTACACTCTAATAGAGGCCCATAGTTTTTGAAAATTATTGATGAGGGTGGAATCGATCAAAACCCTAATTTCATCATTTTTAAAAGTGAATTCTTAAAGAAAATCAATAAAAAATGATAAAAATACCAAATAAGTTGAAATAAACAACTTGTGATTTTTGGTTAAGGTTTGAAAAATGAGGTTTTAATCACAAGATGAATTAAAACTCATTTGGTTTTGATTTTTCAAGATGAATATTCACTTTTAAAATTTTTAAAGATGAATATTCACTTTTAAGATGAATAAAAATGAATATTCACTTCTCGCGTAATCTTTGTAAGGAATCAGTCTTGACTGGTATGTGTTCCAATCTCCTTTGATATGATTGATAACCATTGTTTAGTCACCATATACGTCCAAGTTCTTGACCCTTAAGTCGATCGCTTCTTCGAGACCCATGATACAAGCTTCGTATTCGGCCTCGTTGTTTGTGCACTTGGACGTAAGTCTAGCGGTGAAAGGAATGTGGGTACCCTGAGGTGTTATGATGATTGCCCCAATTCCATTTCCATAATGATTGACAGCTCCGTCAAAGATTAGTCCCCATTGGGAACCTGGTTCTGGCCCTTCACTGGGTAGCGGTTTATTGCAATCTTTCATTTTTAAGTACATGACATCTTCGTCTGGGAAGTCAAATTCGACTGATTCCTGATCGTCAATCGGTTGATGAGCCAAATGATCAGCTAAAACACTTCCCTTAACGGCTTTCTGAGCATGGTATTCGATGTCATATTCTGATAACAACATCTGCTAACGGGAAATCCTTCCCGTAAGAGCAGGCTTTTCAAAGACGTACTTGATTGGATCCATTTATGAGATTAACCAAGTAGTGTGACGAATCATATACTGGCAAAGATGTTTGGCTACCCAAGCCAGAGCACAGTAAGTTTTCTCGAGCATAGTGTACCGAGTCTCGCAGTCGGTGAATTTCTTGCTCAACTAGTAGATGGCAGACTCCTTCCTTTTTGTTTCGTCTTATTGGCCAAGTACACAACCCATCGAGTCTTCCAAGACTGTTAGGTAGATAATCAGTGGTCTTCCCTCCACTGGTGGTGATAGAATCAGTGGGTTCAACAGGTATTCCTTGATACTGTTGAAGGCGGTTTGGCAGTCTTCTGTCCAAATGCAGTCCTGATTCTTTTTGAGTAATTTGAAAATCGGCTCGCATGTCGCGGTCATGAGGAATATAAATCTGGAAATGTAATTCAGACGTCCCAGGAATCCCCTGACTTGTTTTTCAGTCTTTGGAGAAGGCATTTCTTGAATGGCCTTGACTTTGTCAGGATCTACCTCAATTCCTTTCTGGCTGACGATGAACCCTAAGAGTTTTCCTGAGCGGATACCGAATATGCACTTGTTGGGATTCAAGCGGAGTTTGTACTTTCTCAATCACTCGAATAGCTTTGACAGGTGGGTCACATGCTCCTCCTCTGTTCTAGATTTGGCAATCATATCATCGACATATACCTCGATTTCCTTGTGTATCATGTCATGAAACAGAGTAGTCATGGCCCTTTGATAGGTTGCCCCAACATTCTTTGAGCCGAACGACATTACCTTGTAACAAAAGATACCCCATGGGGTAATGAACGAAGTTTTCTCCATGTCTTTCGGCGCCATTTTGATTTGACTATAGCCCGAGAATCCATCCATGAAGGAGAATACTTTGAACTTTGTTGTACTGTCTACCAGCATGTCAATGGTGGTAAGGGAAAGTCGTCCTTTGGACTTGCTTTGTCAGATCCCTGTAGTCTACACACATTCTGACATTTCCGTCCTTTTTGTGAACTGGTACGATGTTGGCTAACCATTGAGGATATTCTGATGTGGCGAGGAAACCTGCGTCAATCTGTTTCTGTACTTCCTCTTTGATTTTAATGGCCATGTATGGGTGAGTCCGTCTCAACCTCTGTTTTACTGGCGGACATTCTGATCTTAACGGTAGATGATGTTCCACGATGCTGGTATCCAACCCTGGCATATCCTGATAGGACCAAACGAATACATCGGGAAACTCTTTGAGAAGCTTTGTCAAACTTTCTTTGACAATTGGACTGAGTAGGGCCCCAATCTTGACTTCTTTTCTCTCTTCCTTTGAGCCCAAGTTGACCGTTTCCAATGGCTCTTTGTGAGGTTTAATGGACCTTTCCTCTTGTATGAGTAATCGGGAGATCTCCTCTGGAATTTCTTTGTCATCCTCTTCTTCAGCCTCAAATACCGGGAATTCAAAGTTGGGAGAGGGCATCGGATCGTACGTTTCAATGAGGTTTAAAACAGGCAATCTGCATGACATGATGATTTGTGTTTAGAAAAGATAGAGAGAAATGCAAGAGTGTGTACAGTGTATTTTTTTTACTGCTTGTTTTTATTATTTGTTGTTTTTTAGGATTACCATCTTCTAAAAAAACGAAAAGAGAAAACATCAATTAACGCGGAAATTACAGAACGACGTTTATTTATTTAAGATTTTGTCGATTCTTGAAACTACAGCCCTATAAAACAAAACTCTGTCGCTTTGGGCGAAGCGACGAGGGATATTTATAGAAAATGAGCCCTATCAAAACATCCGTTTCACCTGGGCAGGGTGAAAGGTTAAGATAAAGACGACAATTACTTTGACTTATGAACGATCTTTGGAACATCGATAGCAACCCATTGGCGGAGAACTCCCCGGTGAATCACAAAGTCTGGTACCTTCTTTCTTGATTTGTCTTCAGAAATAACGCTGATTTCTGGTGGAGCAGGATCATTGGAATCTGTCTCCCAGGAAGAGTTGTCGTAGGAGGATTCCTCAGTTGTATTTTGCATAGTATTTGTGCTCTCAGGAAAATCCCCCCATCTAATTGGCTGGATGTCTTCGAGCCTGATACGAGAGCTTTCAGGAGCGGTGTATTTGACCATGAAGTCGTATTTGCCACTCGGTTGTCCCAAGGTATCCCACACTTTTTTGGAACTGGAGGAGTCATCCCTTTCGATGACGTTGACCTCGGGAAAAGCATAGTTAATGAATTCTAGTCCTGCAAGCTTGGCGAATTCATCGTCGTGCTGGATATTTTCTGAATGCCCTGAGTGTTGATCCCATGACATGGTGGGGACGCAGGTATTTTTTCCAATGACGCTCAACTGATTTTCATTGTTCGGTTGATTTTCTTGCCCCAAGTCTCCTGGGTACGACTGCCAGATAGGCAGACCATCCATCAGGCCATAGTAGTCGTGGTCAAAGTTATATTTCATCGGAGTGTCTTCCTCTAATGAATTTGGCAGAGCATGACATCCTTCCGGATGACAATATCCATATATCATTTCGACGTCTGACCTCGGTATAAATCTCGAACTCTGTGCGGGATAGTAAAATGGCGTAGGCACCTCTTCCTGTAACACCCCCAATCTATACGCCCAAATAATTAAAGCAGTAAAAGAAAATTCAAAATTTCGTCAGAGTATATCTAAATTATCATGGCATAGACTGGGAGAGTCGCATCAGATTGAAACAATACATACAACACCTGCTCATAAAGATATGCAACAGTGGGGTAGCAATCAACAGAGGAACTCAGTTCCTTGCACCCACATTTTAGAATTAGAATAAAAGCGGAAAATCTAAAACTGAATAACATATAAATATATATATATATCACAAAAAGTTTGTCATACATCCAGTTATACATGCTCAAGCCAAAAGATATATATATATATATATATATATATATATATATATATATATATATATACCTAATACACAAATATCACAAACGACCTCCCTAATTACCCGGTGTCACATATCAGAGCCGACTGACAAAAGAATGAAGATGCAAAGCTTCACAAAAATACCTCCAGTAACTCTAATCTGCAATGCCTCATAGAGCATTATAAAATAGCAGAAGGGTGAGAAAAACAACCATAATACAGTTGCATACAATTATATATAACACAAAGAATACACATATATACGTTTCTCACCACAACTCACACCATAATTCAAACACAATGCAATACAAGGTATAATTCATATTTCCATCACCAACACATATCTATATATCAATTTTATCCACAATTCCACACATAAAACACCCATAATGATTTATGCAATGCAAAATACCGACACAACGACTCTATGCATATGCACATGCGGTACCGACTTCCATTGTTTCTCATCACTAGTTCACTCAGGAACTCTGCTGGAATCATCGCTTGTTACATCACTGTAACTCCCCGTCGGGCATACGATGTTCCCCGTCGCTCACACCCACACGGGCACACGACGTTTATGGATCGCTCACACCCCACACGGGCACACGACCCGATCGTTCACACCCCACATGGGCACACGATCGTCTATAATCATCGCTCACACCCCACATGGGCACACGCCGTTATAGCAAATTCCCTTTGGAATCCAAATCGTCACTCAGGACGTCTCAACAATGCATATCATGATGCTTGGCATACAAGGACTCATGACATTTAGTATGCACACACATACATGCATTCATCTACATCAACAAAATCACACTGTGCACTTATGCCCAAAACAATGCATTTAATTGCCATACGGCCACAAATCGTCACAACACCATCTCAACACATACATTTACATCATACAATAACACCTTGCATAATACACATCAATTACGCACAGTTATAACGACAAAAGTCGACAACCGACACTATTCCCGATTTTCCGACATAATTAAATCGGCTAACAATTTCAAAATATCATAATAAGAAAGTACAGTTCAATAGCTACACAACGATACCAAGAATGTAAAAATCGGATAAACGGAACACAAGTTACGAAGGAAAACGAAAAATGATACTTTGAAAAGTCCCATTTTACCATTCTCCTGGCCATACGCGTAATGCCCAAGGCCATACGCGTATTGCCCAAAATCCTCGCCATGCCATACGCGTATTGCCTAAGGCCATACGCGTATGGGCAGAAACCATTTTCTTCCCAAAATTCCCATTTTTATTCCAATACGCGTAGTGCCCAACACCATACGCTTATTGCCCAGAAATGCTACGCGTATCATACGCAAATGGGCAGATGGCCGAGTAAAACAACATCTCATACGCGTATTGGCCTATGGCTCACCCATGTTACGCGTATTGCCAAGGTCCATACGCGTATTGACATGCCTCATACGCGTATGACCTGGAAAAACCAGAAAAATTTCTGCAGAACGAAGTTCTGCATTTTCTCAACCAAAATCCTCCAATTCTCATCTACACCCAAAAAATTACCAATACAATGCATAACAACATGTATCTATCATGTACCAACAAGAATGAACACTAAAAACATAATTTCCAACACATTTAATCCATTTCTAATCAATTTGACACAATATGGGTTTTACTAAATATTTTCATTTCAATCCAACAAACATCACAAATACACATACATAATCATACACAATCATACAATAATTGAGTTTCGCACCCTTACCCGATTAAATCGATTCTAGGAGTTGATTTCTTTTATTTTCCAAGTTTTCTTACTATTTCTCTTATTCTTCTCTTTTCTCCTCTTTTTCTTTCTTTCCCTTTTCTTTCTCTCTATTTTTCTCTCTTTCTATTTTCTATTTTCTTACTTAATGAAAAATATCATAAAATGACCAAAATACCCCCACACTCAACTATCTCGCAAACGTTCCTAAAACCCGATAAAATATCATAACATTGGAAAATAATATATTTTCAGATAAAAGTCGAAAATAAAATAAAATAATAATAAAATAATCAAACAACTCGATTAAATAAAAACACACAAAAACTGGGGCGTTACAACTCTCCCCCACTTAGAAATTTTTGTCCTCGAAAATATACCTGAGACGAACAACTCTGGATACGACTCCCGCATCCGACTCTCCAACTCCCAAGTCAAATTACCCTCAGCAGCGCCTCCCCACGCCACTTTCACAAGTGCAATATCCTTGCCTCGCAACCTCTTCACCTCGCGATCCAAAACCCTAACTGGTACTGCCTCAACTGTAAGGTTTTCCCTTACCTCAACCTCATCCATCGGAATCACATGCGATGGATCCGGAACATACTTCCGAAGCTGTGAAACATGAAACACATCGTGCAAATTCGACAGATTCGGCGGCAACGCCACCCTATACGCCACAACACCCACTATCGCGGATATCTAGTAAGGACCAATAAACCGAGAAGTAAGTTTCTTCGATTTCAATGCACGACCCACACTTGTTACCGGCGTAACTCTTAGAAATACATGATCGCCCTCTTGAAACTCAAGATCCTTCCGTCTCCGATCATGATAACTCTTTTGTCTACTCTGAGAAGCCTTTATTTTCTCTCCAATAAACTTCACTTTCTCCGTCGTCTGTTGCACCAACTCTGGTCCAACCACCGTACTCTCACCAGATTCGTGCCAACACAACGGTGTTCCACACCTTCGTCCATACAATGCTTCAAACGGTGCCATTCCAATACTAGAATGGAAACTGTTATTATACGTAAACTCAATCAATGCAAGATAACTATCCTACGCACCACCTTGTTCCAAAACACACGCTCTCAGTAAATCCTCCAAAGACTGAATCGTCCTCTCTGTCTGACCATCCATCTACGGATGATAAGCCGAACTCAATCTCAATTTAGAACCAAAGCCTTCTGTAAACTTTCCCAAAATCTCGAGGTAAATCTAGGATCTCGATTAGAAACAATACTCAATGGAACCCCATGCAACTTCACAATCACACTGATGTAAATCTCAGCTAACCGCTCCAAAGAAAAACTGATGTCAATCGGAATAAAATGAGCCGATTTAGTCAGCCTATCAACAACCACCCAAATAACATTATGCCCTCGCTGAGTATTCGGTAACCCCGTTACAAAATCCATGGAGATACTATCCCATTTCCATTCCGGAATATGCAACGGCTGCAACAAACCACTAGGCCTCAGATGTTCCACCTTCGATTTCTGACAAGTTAAACATGCATAAACAAACTGAGCCACATCTCTTTTCAATCCAGACCACCAGAAAATCTTCTTCAAATCCTGATACATCTTATTCGCTCCCGGATGTATACTCAAATTACTCTGGTGTCCTTCCTCCAAAATCATCTTTTTCAACTCCGCATCATCCGGAATACAAATTCTACCTCGGAATCTCAAAACACCATGAATATCCACTTGAAAATCACTATTCGCATCTTTTCCTCCTACCAACATCAAATCCACAAATTTTACATCCAGTTTCTGTTTCTCTCTAACCGTCACCAGAAAATCATTAGTAATCGTTAGCATTCCAAGCCTAACGCTATCCGAAGTCACTTCACAAACCAAACTCAAATTCCTAAAAGATTCCAAAAGTTCCCACTCCTTAACCATTAAAGCGGACATATGTAACGATTTCCGTCTTAATGCATTGGCTACCACATTAGCTTTACCAGGATGGTAATTCAAGCCAAAGTCATAGTCCTTCAAGAATTCCAACCATCTATGTTGCCTCATATTTAGCTCTTTTTGATCAAACAAATATTTCAAACTTTTATGATCACTAAAGATTTCAAACCTTGCACCATAGAGATAATGTCTCCAAATCTTCAACACGAAAACCACAGCCGCTAACTCAAGATCATGAGTAGGATAATTCTTCTCATGAACTCTTAATTGCCTTGAAGCATAAGCCACCACCTTACCTTCCTGCATCAGAACACCACCTAGACCAATCAAAGAAGCATCACAATAAACCACAAATGGTTCATTAGGATTCGGAAAAATCAAAATTGGAGTTGTCGTCAATCTTCTCTTCAGCTCATTAAAACTTTCCTCGCACCAAATATCCCAAATGAACGCTTGCCCTTTACAAGTCAACTGGGTCAAAGGAAGTGCTAGCTTAGAAAAACCCTCAATGAACCTGCGATAATAACCAGCCAAGCCCAAAAAGCTTTGAATTTCAGTAACAGATCTCGGAGCCTCCCATTGTAGAACTGCTTCTACTTTAGATGGATCCACAGCAATACCATTACCTGAAATTTCGTGTCCAAGAAAACTCACTTCCGACAACCAGAATTCACACATAGACAATTTGGCAAAAAGGTTCCTTTCTGTCAAAACCTGCAAAACAATATGCAAATGCTCCGCGTGCTCCTCCCGAGACTTAGAATAAATCAAAATGTCATCAATAAACACCACGACGAATCGATCCAGATGCTCGTGAAAAATACGATTCATGTACTCCATAAACACACCTGGCGCATTAGAAACCCCGAACGACATCACCGAATATTCATAATGATCGTATCGTGTCCTAAAGGCCGTCTTCTGGATAACTTCCTCCTTCACCCTAATCTGATGATATCCGTATCTCAAGTCAATCTTACTGAACACACAAGCATCAACCAACTGATCCATCAAATCATCAATCCTTGGAAGAGGATACTTATTCTTAATCGTCACCTTATTCAACTGGAGATAATCAATACATAACCTCATACTTCCATCTTTCTTTTTCACCAATAAAACTGGAGCACCCCAAGGAGAAACACTAGGTCTTACAAACCTCTTTTCCAACAACTCACTCAACTGTTTCTTTAGCTCAACCAACTCAGATGCCGACATACGATTAGGTGCCATAGATACAGGTCTAGTACCAGGAACTAGATCTATAGAAAACTCCACCTCTCTCTCTGGCGGCAAGTCCTAAATATCCTCAGGAAACACTTTCGGAAATTCACACACAACAGGAAACACATCAAGTGAAACTTGACTGTCTACAGTCAAAGATGCAAACAATCCAAACAACTGAGCTTCTTCCGCTAAAAGTTTCTTCAACTCTTTGGTAGATAAGAAACTCGAGTCTTCGTCTTCCTCAAGAGAAGGAAACCTTACCAGCTTATGATAACAATCAATATGAACTCGATTGAATTGCAACCAATTCATTCCCAAAACCACATCTAAACCCTCCAACGGTAAACACACCAAATCCATCTCAAAGTCTTTACCATAAATGGTCAAAGGACATCTTAGACAAACCAAAGAAGTAGTTACTAACCCCATTGCTGGAGTATCAATAACCATTTCACCACCCATCAAAGACAACACAAGATTTAAACGCTTCGCGCACTCAGACGAAATAAACAAATGAGTCGCTCCAGTATCAATAATAGCAATCAAAGGAGTACTATTAATAAAACAAGTACCTCGAATCAGACGATCTGCACTGGAAGTCTGAGTTCCCGCTAATGCAAACACTTTTCCACCTGCTGGAGCCTGCTTCGGTTTCGGACACTTCGTACTAATGTGACCAGGTTCACCACAGTTGTAACATTTCACCACATTCTTCCTGGCACAATCCGCTGCAACATGTCCTACACCTCCACAATTAGTACACTTCCTCAAATCTTTCCTGCACTCAAACTGACGATGCCCCAACTCACCACATTTATAACACCTCATAGGACCATACATTCCTCCTCCACTTGACCTTTTCTCAAAATTCCCTCTTTGTTTACCTTTATCAGCTGGTGTCACATACGGACCACCACGGAACTGTTGCTTCCCTTTTCTCTCGCTCACACTCTTGTAATGTGTAGAACGAGCCCTACTGTCTTCTTCGTAAATCCTACAACAATCCACCAAGTCAGAGAACCTCCGAATCCTTTGATAACCAATCGCTTGCTTTATCTCCGGACGCAAACCATTCTCATACTTTAGGCACTTAGGAAATTCCGCAGTCGCTTCAGGATAATGAGGATAAAACTGCACAAGTTCCACAAACTTAGCAGTATAATCAACAACAGACATATTACCTTGTTTCAGTTCCAAGAACTCGATTTCCTTCTTTCTTCTTACATCTTCAGGAAAATACCTCCTCAGAACTCCACACTAAACACAGCCCACGTAATCTCTTCCTCGGCGGCTTCCAACACACGACGAGTACCAACCCACCAATCATCAGCTTCTTCTAATAACATGTGAGTACCCAGTCTCACCTTCTGATCCTCTTCACAATCCATCACTCAAAAAATCCTTTCAATCTCTTTCAGCCATATCTGAGCACCATCAGGATCATATCTTCCTTTGAAGACAGGCGGTTTGTTCTTCCTCAACTCATCGTTACCCGCAGCATTAGGTGCACCCTGCACAGCACGAACCATAGCTTGCATAGCAGCAGCCAAAGCAGCATCATTCCTACCAGCCATATTCTGATCATTTCCAATAACATCAACTATGGTTAAACAAATAGCTCACCCAAACCCAACGACCCACAAGGACTGACACAACTGACACGGACTGACACAAACTGGCTCTGATACCACTTAATGTAACACTCCCAATCTATACCCCCAAATAATTAAAGCAGTAAAAGAAAATTCAAAATTTCGTCAGAGTATATCTAAATTATCATGGCATAGACTGGGAGAGTCACATCAGATTGAAACAATACATACAACACCTGCTCATAAAGATATGCAACAGTGGGGTAGCAATCAACAGAGGAACTTAGTTCCTTACACCCATATTTCAGAATTAGAATAAAAGCAGAAAATCTAAAAATGAATAACACACACACACACACATATATATATATATATATATATATATATATATATCACAAAAAGTTTGTCATACATCCAATTTTACATGCTCAAGCCAAAAGATATATATATACCTAATACACAAATATCACAAACGGCCTCCCTAACTACCCGGTGTCACATATCAGAGCCGACCGACAAAAGAATGAAGACGCAAAGCTTCACAAAAATACCTCTAGCAACTCTAATCTGCAATGCCTCATAGAGCATTATAAAACAGCAGAAGGGTGAGAAAAACAACCATAATACAGTTGCATACAATTATACATTACACAAAGAATACACATATATACGTTTCTCACCACAACTCACACCATAATTCAAACACAATGCAATACAAGGTATAATTCATATTTTCATCACCAACACATATCCATATATCAATTTTATCCACAATTCCACACATAAACACCCATAATGATTTATGCAATGCAAGAGACCGACACAATGACTCTATGCATATGCACATGCGGTACCGACTTCCATTGTTTCTCATCACTAGTTCACTCAGGAACTCTGCTGGAATCATTGCTCGTTACATCACTGTAACTCCCCGTCGGGCATACGATGTTCCCCGTCGCTCACACCCCACATGGGCACACGACGTTTATGGATCGCTCACACCCCACACGGGCACACAACCCGATCGGTCACACCCCACATGGGCACACGATCGTCTATAATCATCTCTCACACCCCACATGGGCACACGACGTTATAGCGAATTCCCTCTGGAATCCAAACCGTCACTCAGGACGTCTCAACAATGCATATCATGATGCTTGGCATACAAGGACTCATGACATTTAGTATGCACACACATACATGCATTCATCTACATCAACAAAATCACACTGTGCACTTATGCCCAAAACAATGCATTTAATTGCCATACGGCCACAAATCGTCACAACACCATCTCAACATATACATTTACATCATACAACAACACCTTGCATAATACACATCAATTACGCATAGTTATAACGACAAAAGTCGACAACCGACACTATTCCCAATTTTCTGACATAATTAAATCGGCTAACAATTTCAAAATATCATAATAAGAAAGTACAGTTTAATAGCTACACAACGATACCAAGAATGTAAAAATCGGATAAACGGAACACAAGTTACGAAGGAAAACGAAAAACGATATTTTGAAAAGTCCCATTTTACCATTCTCCTGGCCATACGCGTAATGCCCAAGGCCATACGCGTATTGCCCAAAATCCTCGCCATGCCATACGCGTATTGCCCAAGGCCATACGCGTATGGGCAGAAACCATTTTCTTCCCAAAATTCCCGTTTTTATTCCAATACACGTAGTGCCCAACACCATACGCGTATTGCCCAGAAATGCTACGTGTATCATACGTAAATGGGTAGATGGCTGAGTAAAACAACATCTCATACGCGTATTGGCCCATGGCTCGCCCATGTTACACATATTGCCAAGGTCCATACGCGTATTGACATGCCTCATACGCGTATGACCTGGAAAAACCAGAAAAATTTCTGCAATTCTCAACCAAAATCCTCCAATTCTCATCTACACCCAGAAAATTACCAATACAATGCATAGCAACACGTATCTATCATGTACCAACAAGAATGAACACTAAAAACATAATTTCCAACACATTTAATCCATTTCTAATCAATTTGACACAATATGGGTTTTACTAAATATTTTCATTTCAATCCAACAAACATCACAAATACACATACATAATCATACACAATCATACAATAATTGAGTTTCGCACCCTTACCCGATTAAATCGATTCTAGGAGTTGATTTCTTTGATTTTCCAAGTTTTCTTACTATTTCTCTTCTTCTTCTCTTTTCTCCTCTTTTTCTTTCTTTCCCTTTTCTTTCTCTCTATTTTTCTCTCTTTCTATTTTCTATTTTCTTACTTAATGAAAAATATCATAAAATGACCAAAATACCCCCACACTCAACTATCTCGCAAACGTTCCCAAAACCCGATAAAATATCATAACATTGGAAAATAATATATTTTCAGATAAAAGTCGAAAATAAAATAAAATAATAATAAAATAATCAAACGACTCGATTAAATAAAAACACACAAAAACTGGGGGGGTTACACTTCCTGAGACATATAACCGTCCTCGTTAAGATAGGACTTCCATTCCTCATCTGTGTCAGAGGAATCTCCCTCGTTGATGGTATGTACTTCTTGAGACACTGGGTGAAGGAAACCTCCACTATGGAAGAAGTTCTGAATGGGATGAAGACTTTCATCGTTAGCAGCTGTCTGGGTACAGGTTGCAGAAAGACCAAAACCCTTCTTTGTTTTATTATCAGTAGGAATGACAAGTTGTCCCCATCCCTTTGCATTGTTACTCTCGATCACTTTGAGAGCATCTTTGTACGAGGAAATCGATGTTCCTTTTTCTGATTGATTCTCATTGTTCACCGAAAGCGCTTGGAAGTGAGTTCCAATAACCTCCTCGGGTTCTACACCAGTGGACAATGAAAGGTTACTCACGAGCAAGGCATGCTCTCCGCACACCGTGATGAGTTGGTCATTCTTGACGAACTTTAGCTTCTGGTGAAGTGTCAAAGTGACTGCCCCAGCCTGGTGTACCCAAGGTCTTCCAAATAAGCAACTGTATATTGCCCGAATGTCCATGACCTGTAAAGTGACTAGGAAAGTGTGAGGACCGATAGTTATGGGAAGGTCTACTTCGCCGATAACTATTTTTCTGGACCCGTCAAATGCTTTGACGACGACCTCACTGCCTCTCATCGGAGATCCTTTGAATGATAGTCACATTAGAGTGGACTTCGGCATGACGTTGAGAGCCGATACGGTGTCTACCAGCACGCTGGCTAAAGCATCGTCCTGGCAGTTGACTGTGATATTGCGCCATGTTGTGGCTTTTGCCTTCTTCTAGCAATTCCTCATCGTTAAACCCCAAGTTATTGCAGGAAGTGATGTTAGAGATGATACTGTCAAACTGTCGTATTGACACATCCTGTTCGACAAAGGGTTGTTCTAAGACTTTCTGTAGAGCCTCTCTGTGGGCTTCGGAACAGAGCAAAAGCGATAACACTGAGATCTTTGAAGGAGTTTGTAACAGCTGATCAACAATGTTGTATTCACTCCTTTAGATGAGCTTCAGCATCTCATCATTGTTCTTTGGAAGGCCGGGATCACTGGATTGACCGACTGGTGGATTAGGAACTTCTGTGTGAGGTTCCTTTTCTCTGTTAGGTTCTCTAACTCCTCTGTTGAAGATTCGACCGCTTCGTGTTACTCGACTGATGTCTGCAATATTCACGACGGAGGGTAATGGAATTTCCTTTCCATTCTCAATTGTTGTTGCACCGTATTTGTAAGGGATCGCCTTAGTTGATTCATACGGTAACGATCCCGGTAGATAGATAACTACAGGGGCCTTCTGAATTTTTTGACTGTCGTAAGTAACTTTAATCAATTCCTGGTTAAGAACCTTCGATTCGTCAAGTAGAGGGATGATGGTACAAACATCTTTGGTCCTCTCGTGATCAGAGATCACGACAACATCCTTAATCTGATCAGCGAAATAGTCTGGCGTCCAACTGATTGATCCAGAACTTGGACACGGTTGAATCTCCTTGGGAGCCAACTAACTTTGAAGGGCTACTCGCACGAGGTAACATCCTTGATTATTTTTCGAGCAGACTCTACAGCGCTCATAGTTATGTGGTGGCACCTGGCCACGTCTGCTTTGAATGCAGTGCAACCTTACCAAGTCTATTTCCATAGATTGGACATCCTGACTTTGATACCTAGTAGAGTTTTCGTTTGTCTCACTGATTTGTTGCGTGTCTTCATCCATATAGATCGGAAGCCACCAGTGGTTTAACAAGTGTTGCAAAGTTCTTTGCACGAGAGCGCACCCTTGGTTATTCTCACGACATATTGTACAGTTCTGATAATTATGCGAAGTCAGGAAACCGAGCTGGACTTGTGTAGCGTGTAACTCCACCAAGCTGGTATTCATCAAACGAATGTCAAAGATTTGAATCATATTCACTTGATACTGATTTCCATCGCGGTAATCCTGAATCCATCCAAGATCCATCTGACGCTGGAGGGCCTCTTGTACGAAAGAGCATCCCTGTTTGTTTAACGAGCAAATAAGACAGGAATTGTAATCATGCCGTGGCAGATTATGATGTTGGCTTTTCCTTGAGTGCATTGCCACTAAGTTGACATTCATTGCATGGATGTCGTGGTTCTTAATGATGTTGGAACTTGCATGAGTCATGTTAACTCCACGAACGCGATGCTTCTGGATCCACCCAAGATCCAACTGTTCCTGTAGAGCTGATTGCACCACAGAACATCCTTGATTGTTTTTAGAGAAGATATTACACTGGTGATAGTTATGAGGTGGTATATGGCCATACCCGCTCTGTCTACGATGCATCTTGACCAGATTGGTCCTTAATAAGAGTACATCATTAATTTGATAGCTGTTGTTGGACTCTCCCTCTATCAAATTTATCGCAGCTTTCTCGTGTTGAGGTAGTGGGTTCATGAGAATATTCGTATTCATATCTTTGAAAGATAGGACCCCGCTCCTAACAAGCTTTTACACATCAGATTTGAAACTGAGACTGTTTTCTATGTTATGCCCTGGTCCAAGGCGGATTCTCGGGTACTGTAAGAGGAGACCTGGTTTGGACATGCCCCTTGACCAGTAAGAGTGGAAACAGTTCTGCGTATAACATTGGTATAGGATCAAACCCTGGGGGTCGAGTTGTACGGTTGTTGTTATATGGAGGACGAGCCTGTTGAAGAGGCTGTTGTGTCCTTTGCTGATATTGTTGTTGAATCGGTTGGCTTTGAGCAACCTGAGGTTGAGACGTAGGAATAGGCGCAGGGTTGATGGCAGGAGTTACGGCTGCTACTGGTTGGTACCGTTGCCTTTGATTTCCGAGAGAGATATTCCCAATATCCTGCTATTTTTTCTTAGGGAGAGAACTACCGTATCGTTTTGTATTACTTGATGATCCAGCGTCTTTAACTAAACGTCCTTCTCGGACTGCTTCCTCAAGACGAACTCCCATGCCCACCATCTCGGTGAAGTCACTAGGCGCACTGGCGACCATTCTGTCGTAGTAAAATGAGCTTAAGGTTTTCAAGAAGATCTTTGTCATCTCTTTTTTCTTGAGAGGTGGACAAATATGGGCGGAAATTTCACGCCATCTCTGAGCGTACTCCTTAAAGGTTTCCTTGTCCTTTTGTGACATCGACCTGAGTTGATCTCTGTCCGGTGCCATGTCCAGGTTATACTTATATTGTTGAACGAAGGCAGCGCCAAGATCTCTGAAAGTGCCGATCTTAGTGCGGTTTAAACCCATGTACCATTTGAGTGAGGCACCGATTAAACTATCTTGGAAATAGTGGATCAGTTGCTGGTTGTTCTCTGTCTGAGTTGACATCCTCCGAGCGTACATCACCAAATGGCTTTGAGGGCAAGAGTTACCCTTGTACTTTTCAAATTCGGGCACTTTGAATTTGTGCGGAACTTTCACATTGGGGACCAAACAAAGGCCTGCGGCGTCTTTTCCAAATAGATCCTGACCGCGAAGGGCTTGTAGTTCTTTCTGCATTTCCAGGAACTGTTCCTGGAACTCATTCATTCTATCAAACATACTTTCGTTTCCACCAGAAGGTATCGGTGGGATCTGTCCTTCCGGGACAATGTGTACCACGAGTGGTGGTATAGTCATCATGGCAGTGACTCTAGGTCCTTCCCTCTCCCGAAGTTTGTAACCTTCAGGAGTTGCTGTTATGCCCCGGGCATCTTTGCTTTCTCGAAGTTTGTAACCTTCAGGCCCAGCGACTCCTGCTACGGTTCCCTGATCTTCAGTGATTGGCGGAACATATCCTTCCGGGATATAGTTAATAGGCATGCCCCATGGACGATCTTTCGGCATTTTGTACCTAGGATCATACTTTTCCACTATGGGCGTTGATGTGATCTCTGAGATCACAGTCCTTTGCTGTTGCATCTGAGCTTCTTCCAGAGCTTGCATATTGTTGTGAAGCTTTCTCAGATCCTTTTTCAGAGTGTCGATCTCTTCCCTCAATTCTCTATTCTCTTCCTCGAGACCATCCATTTTTTCTGTCGATTGGCTCGAGTATTGTATGAATGAGACAGTTTGACTCTAGAATCGAGACGCGAATGTGAGATTCGTAAGTAAGAAGAATGAGTTACGTGAGAATGATGAATGCAATAATTATATTTTAATTAATTTATGTTTAATCAAAATATACTTCGACAATTGGATTGCAAATATCAAACAGTGGGGAAGACCCCGTTTTATTGAATTTAAAGATTACAGAATGGGAATACAGTAATTTACATAGTGTTGTAAAAGGAAATCTAAACTTATGGGTCCCGAGTCCTCTCTGAGGAGAGCTCAGGTGCTGGTTCTGGTACTTTCCTTTTCTTTGACCGGGGCTCTTGAGCCGTTGTCGGGTTGTCATTCCTAAAAGGAGCGAGCAAATTCCTTTGGTCATCCTAATTTTCTACCGCACGTTGCTCTAAAATCTCGATCTGAGCATCTTTATCTTTCAATAGCTGCTGCATTTTCTTACACTCCACATTGAGAATACGGTACTTGATCTTCCAGGACTTCTTCTCCTCTTGAACTTTATTGAGAGTAACCTGAAGTTTTTCCGTATCAGACATAAAATAAAGGACAGGGTCCCTTAACGGAAGAACTTCTTGATGAGGGTAAGGCATCCTCAGCTTGAGAGCTCTTGTTTGTACCCAATGGAGATAAGGTTCCACCGAGACACAGTCTGGCTTTCCTAGAGACTCTCTTCCTTTCCTATGAACGTGTTTCTAGGAATGCACTATTTCTGTCTTTAGTACCTTGTCATTTTCTCCTTCCTTGAAGAAAAGACCTTCCAGATGAGCATTACGCGGGACATGCCTCATCGGGCATCCAAATTGACGACGAACCAAAACGGGATGATAATTGATTCCTCATTTAATTCCTATAGGGGTACATTTAGGAAATTTCCACAACGGTCAATGATCCTGATCCCGTCATAGATTCGATTATACCAATCGATGTCAGAGTTGGTAAGAGGCATGATTCTCTGCGACCAACGTAAAGTATTCTTTTGATCCCAAAATGCAGCAGACTTGGGCAAGTGGGAAATGAACCATTTGTACAGCAGGGGTACACAACATGTGATCATTCCTCCACTGTACAAATTCCTTAAGTGTACAAAAAGATAAGCATCTGCGAGCAAGGTCGGTACAGGGTTTCCAATCAGAAAAATCTTAATGTCGTTGATATCAACGAAGTTATCAATGTTGGGAAACAAAAATAACCCGTAGGTAAGCAAAACAAAGATACTTTCGAAAGCGGCCACGTTTCCTATACTAGCAAAGTACAGAGCTTTCTTTATTAAGAACTGGGCTGGCAAACCCTAGATTCCACCCTTAGTGGTCATGTGAGTCCTGACTTCTGACTCGTCCAAATAGATTGCTCTTGCAATGGTTTGATCCTTTGGAATCTCTTCCAGTACAGAAAAGGGAGCTTGATCAGTAATATGTAAATCAGTCAGGTGAGAGTACTCCTCCAATGTTGGTGCTAGTTGATAATCCGGGAATGTGAAACAGTGATAGCCCGGATCGTAAAACTGGATTAGTGTGGACATAATTCCTTCGATTACATGGACCCTTAACAAGGACAGCAGTCCTCCATACTTAGCTCTGAAAGCCTCAGGGTTGGTTATCATCCTTGCCAGACCTCTTAAATCCTCTAGTTTTGGAACCTTGAAGGTGTACTTGTGAGTTTTCCTTCTACCAAAATCCATTAGCAATCTCTTTATCTGACATTTGCAATCATTGTCTTAGTTTAATTTGAAAAGGAGAGACTAGAAGATAAGATTTTTCTTTGTTTTTTAATGTTTTTTAATGAAATGAATGCATGAATGCAGCACACAAAAACATAGAAAAAAATGGGGTCAAAGGGTCGGTGTCATGAAGTCAAGGCTCTACCCATCCCTAAAGGTTTATACTGGTGATTTTTTGTACCTGTTCTCAAAATCACTGATCCCTCATCGGATGACAATAGCAAGCGGATCACCAAGCGAGCTGGTTCATCTTTAGAGTAATCTCAAATGAGGGTAGTATCACATGACAACTATTTCCGATAGCTTCCGCATTACAAAATGGTTTAAGTCTGCCAAAATCCTCAGCTTCTCGGATAACCCAATGGAACAATCTGCTTTCAACAACCGGAGTCGTATAGGCATTGAATCCGTAAAGGGTATCTTCATTGATTTGATGGTCGACCGGGACCTCTAATCTGGGATTCACTCCCTGTAAGATTACCCGTATAATGCCATCACTTATCTTAGGTGTATACTCAATCTTTCCAGATGCACACGCATTCCCATTAGCAGAAAAATAAACATAGATATCAATTACAAAAAGCTGTATATATATTTATCCTAACATCCTAGACCTCTAGTCTTATGATCCTATACAGATAATGGCTCCCTAGTAGAGTCGCCATTTCTGCGGTACTGTGTAAACTTAAGGTTTCACTCAGAAAGGTGCAAGAAAGAATGCCTGCCACTGTGGTCGCCATTTTTCTGTAACGCGATTTTTGTGGTTTCGAATCACTATCGCTTTGGTACTACAGTTCGATTCATTTTTTATCCTGTGAAGCTGATTAAGGAAGAGAAATAGATGTCTCCAATTAACCCTGCTTTCAAACTGAGGTTGAACAGTCAAAACTGTTGGTTTACAGATGCTGTCAAAATAAGGGGGGTTCTTCTTTAGGGTTATTTTCTTAAAAACAGTGTCTAGGCTATTGGTAAGGTGTTAGGTCTGATGCTTTTCGATTGATGTATGAAGGTACGGGATTTTGGGTTTTTGATTAGTATGCTCGCTAAGAGTTTTGCAATCTTATGCCTACGTATTCCCAAAACAGGGAAATCAGAGCGATCGTAGTTCCTTCTATTCTATGGGAGGAAAGAGATTGTTTTGGTGTCTTGTTCAAAGCCCAAGACATGAAGCTAAAGGTGGTTTGTATCTTGTTCAAAGCCCAAGATGTGAAGCTAAAGGGTTTTGGAGGAGAGAGATTTTGTCATCTCTAAAGAGGAGTTGTTGATGTTTGTATGCTATGAGCAAGGCACAAATTTGATGCTAAAAGGTTGATTGACTCAACCGGGGTTTTCTTTATACTAAGCCTAAGAGAAGGCTAGAAGTTTGACTTTTCCAGAGGAAAATGTTATTTCTGTCTTGTACAAAGCCCAAGATTGAGGCTAAAAGGGATCTTGACTCCGTTGGGGAGAATGTATCTTGTATAAAGCCCAAGATGGAGGCTGAAAGGGTTTGACTCAACAAGAGAGTACTTTTATCTGTCTTATATAAAGCCCAAGACGGAGGCTAAAAAGGTTGACTCAACAAGAGAGTCTTGAACAAGTGATTGATTTAACAAGAGATTCTGAAGGTTGATTGACTCAACTAGAGAGTCTTTTATACTCAACAAGAGAGTGATTTGGGGTCTCGTACGAAGCCCGAGATTGAGGCTAAAAGGAGATTGACTCAACAAGAGAGTCTTTTATACTCAACAAGAGAGTGTTTTTCTATGTCTTGTACAAAGCCCAAGACGGAGGCTAAAAAGGGTTTGACTCAACAAAAGAGTCTTTTATACTCAACAAGAGAGTGTTTTTCTATCTCGTACGAAGCCCGAGATGGAGGCTAAAAGTTGACTCAACAAGAGAGTCTGAAAAGGTTAGCTCTGCTGGGGAGAATCATTTTTACAAATCCCAAGAGGAGGCTGACTTACAGCTAAGGATTATTGAGATTCTGAAGCGGGTCCAAGTGTGGGGAACTCTCATGAGAGAGATCGGGTTTCTGCTGGAGATTGATCCAGAGTGATCGGTATTTTTTCCTATGTTTGAAAGGAACTTGAGAATGTCTTTGAGACTCAAGAGTTTTAGACTGACCAAGTCTAGAGTTTTATGTTTTGTACAATGCCCAAGAGGAGGCACGGACATTAAGGGATGAGTATCAACCCTTCAATGGCCAGAGTTTTGACGCGGGAAAGACTGCTCTAGCAAAGGATGACTAAGTTCTGTCTTATACCATTAAGAGGTCATCAGGGTCCTTGTATTAAGCCCAAGAGAAGGCATGAGAACTTCTAAGAAGCCGAAGGGTCCTTGTACAATGCCCAAGAGGAGGCGGGGATGCCTTTAGGAAGCCTGTGGGTCCCCAAACCAAGAGAAGTTAAAGAAATGCAATTCACCGAGAAGAGATCATTCCAAGAAAGTTCGAGGATTTGGAAGAAACTCAAGAGATGCCATTCACGGAGAAAAGATCATCTCTGGGGAGTTAGAGTTTCTTCGACAATTTATAAGGGTGACAGTCTGAGAAAAGGTTCACCGAGAATACTGCCTTTCTCTTTGTTCCATATTGTTTAACCCCAAGAGGAGGGAAGACTGTATCTGGAATCCTACGGGGGATCTAGTTTTGTTTGTATTTAAGAGTGACCAACATGGCTTTACCTAGTTCTAGACGTAGTTGTCGGGGAAAACTCTAAATAACTATACTAGTATTACACAGTGGATATGTGACAAGTATATAAAAGGATGTGAAAGAAGACTTACAATGAAACAGCCCCACAATACAGTTTATATATATATGAAAGCGGTAAATGAAAGCGGATAAATACTTACCCGTTGTAGAGCTTCCATGATGTTTGGTTAGTTGTTCAACAAAGAAATTAAAGAAAGTTTTGATGAAAACATATATTTTAATTCAAAATCAAAGGATAAAGTGCTTTGAAAAGATTATTGGGGCTTACAGCTCAAGGATAGGCCCAAGTTTTAACGATGATTGCACCGTTGTTTTAAAAACTGTACAGAGGGACTTATACAATACGTGAGGCCCAAAATGTTTTTATGTACAAGGGGATGGGTCTTACACTCTATTAGAGGCCCAAATATTTTGAAAAGAAAAGAAATGGGGCTTACAACACGAGGGCAGGCCCAGATGATTTGATTTTTGAACTGGCAATTGCGCCGAGATTTTTATTTTAACGCAAAGGGACTTATACATGTCTGAGGCCCAAAATGGTTTTGGTTAAAAGGGGATTGGGTCTTTCACTCTATTAGAGGCCCAAATTTTTTGTTTTTTGAAAAGGAATGAGACTTATAGCTCGAGGAGAGGCCCAATTGGTTTTGTTAAAAAGGCAACGATCGCGCCGTTGTTTTTTGAAAATACAGTGGGACTTATACAATGACTGAGGCCCAAAAAGTGGTGTATTTACAAAGGGGATGGGTCTTACACTCTAATAGAGGTCCATAGTTTTTGAAAATGATTGATGAGGGTGGAATCGATCAAAACCCTAATTTCATCATTTTTAAAATTGAATTCTTAAAGAAAATCAATAAAAAATGATAAAAATACCAAATAAGTTGAAATAAACAACTTGTGATTTTTGGTTAAGGTTTGAAAAATGAGGTTTTAATCACAAGATGAATTAAAACTCATTTGGTTTTGATTTTTCAAGATGAATATTCACTTTTAAAATGTTTAAAAACAATTAAAAATGAATTTATTCATAAAAATACCAACTATATTAAATAAATAATATAAATTTTATTTTTTTGTGGAATAAAATATTTCAACATTTTTGTGATTTTTTGCAAAAAGAACCAATAAAAAATAATTAAAATTGAGGGAGTTATTAATTTTTTCAAATCATTAAAAATAATAAGAAAAATAATAAAATATGAAAAAGTGGTAAAAAAGAGGATCAGGGGCGAGGGGGACTCGAACTCCAGACCTCTTTTGTGCAGTGCGAGCGTCCTACCACTGAGGTGGTGATACATCCGTGTGTCAAACCCCGGCCATAAATATACAAGGCTTGCCTGGTTTTTGGCCTGGCCAAGGCAACGCAAGGCAAGGTTTTTGGCCAAAAACATGAAGCTTGTAACTTTCTCATTTCTTCATGGATTGGGACAAAATTTAGGTCAATCTTGCCTAGAATTTCATAAGGAATCCAATGGTGGTGGTGGTTTTCTCAGATGAGGTCCCCATTTTAAAACCCGATAGTGGTTTTGAAATAGGCCTCCATTTGCATTTTCTGTGCTACCTCATGGTACAGGCATGGATCACATGATGAATTAGTCCAAACACAACATATATAACATTTATGAGATGTGTATGATCAGTGGACTTCAAAGCAATGCATATTTTAAAGAGTTCAAGTTGAGATGCTTACCTCTTTGGGAGCTTTTTGGGCAATATGTCAAGTGCCTTATTCCAGAAATGTTTTGATGCTTTGAACACTCTCAAATGATCCCTTAGAAGCTTTTAGGATGATTGGAATCAGATGGAAACCTCAGGAATGGAAACTGGCCCTTTCTTGCAAAAGGGGCAAAAGTGACCAAAATAGCAACTCTCTCAAATGGTGTTCCAGATGTGGGGAACCATTTGGTATAGTTCAAGGATGATATTTGGAGTGTGTTTGAGGTTTTATCTGGTTTTGAAAGTGACTGAATCAAGACATGGCTTGAAAAATGCAAAAAGTCCTATTTTGAGGTTTTGAGGTGGGACTTTGTGATTTTGGTGTTACAGGTCACTTGTGAGAGTTTGGACATCTTAGATATGATTGGATATATTTGGATCATAAGCTGTGATGGAATTGCTCTCTAACTCAAAAACTCGGAGTTGCCTTGCTAAAGAAAGCATTTTTGCCTAGAGAAAGAGATTTTGAGGAAAGCAAGTGTTGTAGTGCTTTGGTGTACTCAAACTGAGCACAAATGAGCTCTATTTATAGTAGAGCAAGTTTGTTTTGGCTGCAATAGTGAATGACAACTGCTGCAGAGGTTTGCCAAATGTTGATCAATAGGAATCCAAGTCTCCTCTTGCCATTGACTAGAGGTTAGAGCACAGGCCTATTGTCCCTTGGTTCAGAGATCATCCTTAACTCATTCAGTTGGAAATGGCTCAGCACATGCCACCTTGGTGCATCCATTGAATGCTCCGAAACAAAATTGGAGTCTTGCCCCCTTTTTAGGTTTTTTTAGGTTTGGCATGCTATTTTTAGTTCCAAAGACTTTGGAAGCTTGGATATCAGATCATTCCCCTTGGATTTGATCCTTAGATGTGTCCAAAATGATGACAAGGCTTGGAATTATCTGATCTTGCCAAATCGAGCAAAAGTCCAAAATTTTGCCTTGCCATGACAATTGCAGCAAGGCATGTTGCAGCTGTCATAACTCTTAGCTCAAGTGGAATTTCATGGGGTTCTTAGCCATTTTGGAAAGCTCTCATATGATATAACATATGTGTGATCATAGTTTGTCTTGACACTTTTTGGATCCAAGTGAAAAATGCCCTTACATTTTGGAAAAAGTGAACCAGATTCTGACTTAGTGAAAATTTCACTAAGTGTTGGAAAAAGTGACATTTCATGTTTTCAGCCATTTTGATCCAACCATAACTCAAAATCCATGATGAATTGGAATGAGGTGTAGTTGACACTTTTAAAGTATGACATGAGAGCTACAAATCCATCTTTGGATCAACCTAAATGGTTGCTTGGATCTCAAGTTATGATCCTTGGAAGTTAGTACCCTAGCCACTTTGTTCCATAACTTAGAAAAATTCTAAGTTTTTATGGTTACCCCTTTTGCAAGTTATCCCACGTTCTTTGATTTTTCTTGATGAACGATGATCCAAATCAAACATTAACATCATTTTAGGGTTAGGGGACCATAATTGATAAAAAAAATCAAAAGTCAAACTTTGACTTTTGGGCACAGTTGACTTTTCATCAGATGAATTCCAAACTGTGCGACCCTCTATGAAATCAAGTCCTTGACCTAAATCAAACTTGATGGATTGATTTCATAGGTGTTATAGGGTGTATTGAATCATGTCCCAAGGCTTGGGAGCATGTCTTGGTCAAAAGTCAAAGGTACAGTTGACTTTTTCCGCGAAACCCTAACTTTGGTTCTGATGAACTTGAAACTTGTGAATAAAGCTTCTTGGATTAATCCATTATTGCAAATGGATCAATGTGGTTTACTAGGGACCCTCAAATCATGTCTTGATGTCTTGGCTCATGTTTTATCCCAAAAGTCAACTTAGGGGTGAATTAGGTCAAGAAACCCTAATTCCTGATTTTTTATGAATACATCCCCTGAGGTTAAATTAACTTGATGCTTGGGTCCATGAGGTCCCATGAAGTATTTTAGGGTATGATTTGAAGCATTGGCTCATGCCCAGAGTAAAAATTCCAACCGGAGACCTTGGTCGACTAAAACCCTAATTTGGTGACATTAGCGATCTTGAGGCTTAATCCACTTGGAATGTTGCAGCCTTGTGCTTGATCCTTGATATGGGAGTCCTCTTAATCCATTGTGGATGTTTGAGAGGTTTAGAAAATTTGAATATCATGTCATTCCTTGATTGATCCTTTGTCTAAGAGCTCTGAGAGGGCTTGAAACCCTAAGTTTGATTGTAGTGGATGCTCACCCATCTTTGGGGAGACTAATGAGGTATGATGGTTCATCCATGTTGTGATGATGATTTGCACAATGATGGGAATCTTAGTGGTCAAAATTTGGGGTATGACACACCTGATCAATCTCCAAGCAAAGTTAAAACCTTTACAGGTTTCATAACTCAATCTCCAAACTCTCACTTTAAATTTCCCCAGCTAGGGTCAATTTACTGTCAGTAAACTCTCAGAAAATCAGAACCTCGTGGTCTTTGATATTTCAACTCTTCTGTAATCCCCAGTAATAGTTGATTCCCCAATATTGGACCTGTCTCTGGATCTCAATAATCCTCAGCAGAAGTTAGCCTCCTCTTAGGCTTCATATAAGAAATTCCTCAGCCAGCCTCCTCTTAGGCTTTGTATAATGATCATCCTTCATCAGCCTTTAGCCTCAATCTTGGGCTTTGTACAGGACACCATATAAATATCCTACAGCTGAGTCAGTCAGGATTTTTAGCCTCAATCTTGGGCTTTATACAAGACACCCATAAATGTCCCCCCAGTGGAGTCATATTTGTCAGCCTCAATCTTGGGCTTTGTACAAGACAAATATAAAAACTCCCTAAGCAGAGTCAATCCCTTTAGTCTCAATCTTGGGCTTTGTACAAAACAGATAAAACCTTTCCCCAAAAGAGTCAATTCTCTTTTAGCCTCAATCTTGGGCTTTGTACAAGACAAAAAACACTCTCTTGTTGAGTCAATCCTTCAGCCTCCTCTTAGGCTTTGTATAATGATCTCCCCAGTGGAGTCAATAAATCTCTTAGCTTCAACCTTGGGCTTTGCTTAAGGCACTCAAAAATCAACATCCCTTCAGAGGAAATCAAAAGTCTCTCTGTAGGAAGACATTTCTCTATACAATCACACACCAAAACATAAAATCAAAACAAACCCTAATCCCAGATAACTGATGTAAGTGGCACACTTGTTGATTCAAAAATCTAAGTTGTGGTCCATCTCTTATCCTGGTAAACTTCATCTAATTGCTGTAAGTGGCAAGCCTCTGGATTATTTAAATCCAAGCCAATGTCCTTCTCTTAGCATGAAAAATTCCTAAGGAAAAATGGCATTGCTCAACACAGAGTTAAAGTTTTCTCCTTCAGGACAAATCCCCTATAAAGGAAATTATGGCATTGCTGGACTCCATACATTCCAGTTAAAGTAATGCTCCTTTATAAACCAGTCACCCAAACAACCGTGATAAACAGATGATATATCTCCCTTTAGAGATGACAAATTCTCTCTCGATAAAACCTTTTAGCTTCAATATTGGGCTTTGAACAAGACACAAATACTCAACCTTTAGCTTCAATCTTGGGCTTTGAACAAGACACCAGACATCTTTCCTCCCATAGAAATAGGAGGAACTACGATTGCTGTGATTTCCCTGTTTTTCCTTAAACAGGAATACGTAGGCATAAGATTGTGAAATCTTAGCGAGCATACTTATCAAAAACCTTAGGTCCAGTACCGTACCAAAAACATCAAAAAACCCGAAAAAACAACAAAAATACTCTCTCTCTCTCTCTCACTCTCTCTCTCTCTCTCTCAAAATCAACAAAGAAGAAACTTTCCCATTTACAGACAAACACCAGCAAGTAGAAAGCAGAATATAATGCTAATCAACCCATGGATAACCATGTATAAGATGGGTAATTGACAACTCCCTATTGTATAACCTGACCCCGAACTCCCCAATCCCTCTTTGCATTTGTTAAGTAAAAGATTTGCGTGCAAGGCTAGTTTTAGATAGCTTCCCTTTCTTTTCCAGCTTCATAGGATAAATAAGAAATCAAAAAGTAGCACCCAATTCCTACCACTGTGGTGAGGAAAACCAATGGCGATAAGGTGGTCGCGTCACCGACAAAAATTGCATGCTATAGTTGTTAAACATCCCGACAATAACATAGCCAAGTTTAGAAGGTTGACAAGCTCCTCAAAGGATGATGAGAAAATGAAGATCAAGCTTGGAAGATCTTGTTATCATTGTCGTGAAGTAGGTCACTACAGACTGGATTGCCCCTTGAGAAAGAAAGATAAAGAAAAGATCCATCACAAAACTTCTAGAAAGACTATGAGAGCATATGCCACTTGGGAGAGTGCAAGTGAGTCCACTAGTGATAAAAGCACAACTTTAAGTGTCGAATCTGCTTGAATTTGTCTTATGGAAAAAGGGAAGAATAATAAAAATGTAAGTCTCTCTAAGTTTGAGTACATAAATAATTCATCCTATTTAAAATTACAAAGGGCCTTTGAAGATCTTCATAGAGAAGCCTTAAGAGCATTTAGCAAGTTAGCTTCACATGAAAAAGTGATTTTAAATTTAGAAGCTAAAGTGTTGGAATCCGAAGGGAATTTCGAAGCTATTAAGAAATCTACGATAGATATTCAAAGTGACAAGAGTGAGGATATAAAACCTCATAGGTTTTGTTGTGAACATTTTCATAATAGACAAGAGGAAGTGAAATCTCTTCAAGTCAAATAAGATTATGCCTTGCAACCTAAGATGGTGTTTGCTATTAATTCTTATAAGGTTGAAAAGCCTTTGAACCATTTTAAAAATAATCATAGATATATGTATAAGAATTCAAATAGCAAGGGCATGTCTCATAAAAACCTATAATGTCATTATTGTTACAAAAAGGGACATGTTATGCCATAATTTTTACCCTAATATCCCACATTCTTTTTGCATTTTTTGCATACAAACAAGATCACAAGCTTGGTTTCTCTTTTAACCCCCTCCTATTTGGGTTTGCTTTTGCAGAGATCACCATGCACCTCTTTGTGTATATTTTTCCTTTATGATTATATGCTTTATGTTTCACTAACCACTAATCAAAATGCTAAAAAATATGTCTTGTATCCTTTTGTTTCTTTGCAATGTGGGGTGCTATATCAAGAACACCAAGCATGATTCATCAACTAGGGTTTTGCTCCCTCAAGGTTAAAGTGTGGTCCACCATTATTTCTCAAGGGCTATCTCATCAAAACATTGCTTCTAATATCAAATTGCAGGGTTTCAAGCATCACACAAAATCATTTTGATCAAAGATATCTCAAGGTTTAATAACTTGTCTCTCAAGAAAAGTTAAAGGTTTATGTGTTTATTTCCACGCCTTCATCAACAAGTTACCTCAAGATTTGGTCAATTCAATCAAAGGTCATTCAAGGACACTTTATTTTTATCTCATATTATGGTCCATGTGCTTTTAAATGTAAGGAAAATCCAAGTTTACAAGTTGATTCAAGGGAGTTTGACCTAAAAAGTCAACTTTTCAAGTCAAAGTTCCAAATATCACAACTCCTTCAATTCTCAATATTTTTTAATGCTTATTTTTGTATATGACTCTTATCAAAATCCTCTTCAACTTCTATTTACATGATAAGAGCCAATTATGCTTTGAGGATCATCAAAAGTTTGAAGACATTATAGGTCATTTGTGGACTTAGTGAAATTTTGCCTATTTTCAAGTGACTTTTTCTCAACTTTCAAGAATCATAACTTCTTGAATTTTCAACATATGGAGCTCATTATTTTTGCACAATACTCTTTGTGATACTCTCTACAAGATTTCTTCAAAGTTCAAAGTCAAATTGTGCTCGGAAGGCCATGTAATTCCTTGATACATTATATGTCATTTTCAACCATTTGGACTTAGAAATTTTAAAGTTTGGTTTGCCAGATTTTTGTGCCAACTTCAACATGACGTAAGTTTTTTCTCAAGCATCAAAATGAAACCTTTCTTGGCATATTTTGATCTTTTCCATGATTTAACCAATTTCGAAAAGAATGGGATCAAAAAGCCTCTCGTACAAGTTGCCTAATTGATGCAAACATGGTTACTTGGAACTGAAGATTTGCACCATGATCAGATTTTTACCTCAACTAATCTTCAATTACAAGCCAAATTATCACATTTTTTTCCATCTAAACATGATTAACCAAGTTTCTTGAAGTTAAATGGCTCACAAAACGCATGGTTTGGCAGAGTTTTGATGCATTTCAAGTCACATTTTTGCCATTATGAGGTGCACACGGTTACACTGAATTTTCACTCAATTAACCCCTCTTAGAATTCCATCATCTTCATCCATAAATATAGAGCCTTGCTACCTTCATTTTCAAGCTTTGAGAGCCAAAAAACCCTTGCTACACCTTCAAATTTTTTGCAAAAAAAGTGAGCTATCGTGTTTTCATTTCCAACCACTTTCAACTCAATTTCTTGATTCCATTAGCTCTATCGTGTTCCTCTGAAGCTTCTGCAACAAGAATTAAGCTCTAAGAGTCCCTGAATTTCTCCAACCAAATCCAGTTTTAGAGTTTCTCATATCATTTTTGGACAAGGTAGTTTAAAGCTCCATTTTTAATCAAACAAGTTACCACAATGTAGTCCTTTACTTGCTGAATGTTCCCCTAACCTAGCTGGTGTTAATAGCTTGTATTCATCATTTAATTTTTGTTTTCGTGATTTTTTTTTCACTATGTTTTCTCTGAAATTCTCTCTACTCACTTTCACTAAATGAAAATGGAGAGTGAGGTTGAGTTCGCCTTGATGAGACAGTTACAATGTGTAGCGCGCGATTTTTGTCGGTGACGCGACCACCTTATCGCGGGAATTGGGTTTTCTCAATGAAGAGAAGGGGGTGCTATTTCTGATTTCTTATTTATCTCATGAAGCTGGAAGGGAAAGGGAAGTTATCTAAAACTAAATTTGTACGCGAATGTTTAACTGGACAAACGCTTAAAGAGATTCGGGGAGTTTGGGGTCAGGTTATACAATGGGGAGTTGTCAATTACCCATCCTATATGTGGTTATCCACAGGTTGTTAGCTTTAGGTTTCGCTTTATACTTGATGGTGTTTATCCGTTAATGGGTTGGGAAAGTTTCTTGGGAAATATAAGAGAGTGAGTTTTTCTTGGTATGAAGGTACTGGACCTAGAGTTTTTTATTAGTATGCTCGCTAAGATTTCATAATCTTATGCCTACGTATTCCTGTTTAAATGAAACAGGGAAATCAGAGCAATCGTAGTTCCTCCTATTCTAAGGGAGGAAAAAGATATTTTGGTGTCTTGTTTAAAGCCCAAGATTGAAGCTAAAAGGTTGAGTATTTGTGTCTTGTTCAAAGCCCAAGATTGAAGCTAAAAGGTTTGACTGAGAGAGAATTTGTCATCTCTAAAGGGAGACATCTCGTCTGTTTATCACAACTGTCGGGTGACTGTTTATAAAGGAGAATTACTTTAACTGGGATATGAGAATCCAACAACACCATAGTTTCCTTTATAGGGGTGTTATCCGGAAGGAGAAAACTTTAACTCAGTGTAGAGCAATGCCATTTTTCCTTAGGAATTTCTCATGCTAATGGAGGGACAGTGGCATGGATGTAAATAATCCAGAGGCTTGCCGCTTACATCAATTAGATGAAAGAGAGGATTTACCAGGATAAAAGATGGACAACAACTTGGATATTTGAATTAACAAGTGTGCCACTTACAGCAGTTATCTGGGATTAGGGTTTGTTTTGAGTTATCTGTTTTGATATGTGATAACACAGAGAATTGACTTCCTACAGAGAGCTTTTGATTTCCTCTGAGGGGATGTTGATTTTTTTGTGCCTTGATCAAAGCCCAAGGTTGAAGCTAAGAGGTTGATTGACTCCGCTGGGGAAGTCCTTATACAAAGCCTAAGAGGAGGCTATAGCAGACCGACTCAACAAGAGAGTGTTTATATATGTCTTGTGCAAAGCCCAAGATTGAGGCAAAAAAAAGAGACTGGCCCTTTGGGGGATATCATTATACAAAGCCTAAGAGGAGGCTAAAAGTTTGACTTTTTCGGGGAAAATGTTCCGTCTGTCTTGTACAAAGCCCAAGATTGAGGCTAAACAGGATTTTGACTCCGTTGGGGAGGGTTTGTATGTGTCTTGTATAAGGCCCAAGATTGAGGCTAAAAAGAAGACTGACTCGATGGAAAAGAAATCTTTATTTGTCTTATACAAAGCCCAAGATTGAGGCTAAAGTGAGACTTTACTGACTCAGCTGAGGATATTTTATGTGTCTTGTACAAAGCCCAAGATTGAGGCTGAAATGAGTTTGAATCTGCAGGAGAGTATTATCTATCTTGTACAAAGCCCAAGATTGAGCCTGAAAAGGAGAGGATTGACTCTGCTTAGGGATATTATTTCTCAAAGCCTAAAAGAAGGCTGGGAGGAATTGACTCAGTTGGGGAAGATATTTATCCAGAGCTTAAGAGAAAGTTACAAATATTTCGACTTTGTCGTAGAAAGCTTATATATGTCTTGTACAAAGCCCAAGATTGAGGCTGGAAAAGGTTTGACTCAACAAGAGAGTGCTTTTATTTGTCCTGTACAAAGCCCAGGATTGTGGCTAAACAAGCTGGAGAAATCATTATACAAAGCCTAAGAGGATGCTGGCTTCTGCTAGGGGAAATCTTTATACCAAGCCTAAGAAGAGGCTGGAAAAGATTGACTCAACAAGAGAGTGCTGAAATGTGATTGACTCAACAAGAGAGTCTAAAAAGGTGATTGACTTAACAAGAGAGTCTGAAAAGGTGATTGACTCAATAAGAGAATCTGAAAAGATGATTGACTCAACAAGAGAGTCTGAAAAGGTTAGCTCCGCTGGGGAGAATCATTGCACAAAGTCCAAAAGGAGGCTGACTATCCTGAGGAAATAAAAGATCATTATACAAAGCCTAAGAGGAGGCTATCTTCTGTTGGGTTTTATTGAGATCCCGAGGTAGGTCCAAATGGGGAATCAACTCTTGCTGAGGATTACAGAATAGTTGAGGTATCAGAGACCTTGAGGTTCTGATTTGGGATAGTGTTATACTGATGATAAACTGACCCCGGTTAGGGATTTTTAGGAGAGAAACTGGGTTTTAGAACCCATGGGTTTTAACTCTATTGGAGATTGATCCAGAATGACCAGGGTTTCTCCTATATTTATAAGGAACTTGAGAATGTCTTTGAGACTCAAGAGGAGATTTAGACTATCTAAGTCTACTGGTGTGGAAGAGTTTATCTTTGTACGATGCCCAAGAGGAGGTAGGTGCATTAAGGGATGAGAATCAACCCTCAATTGGTATGCGATTTGACACTAGAAAGACTGCTCTAGCAAAGGATGACTAAATTCTATCTTATACCTTTAAGAGGTCGTCGGGTCCTTGTATTAAGCCCAAGAGAAGGCATGAGAACTTCTAAGAAGCCGGAGGGTCCTTGTACCAAGCCCAAGAGGAGGCGGGGATGCTTTTAGGAAGCCCGTGGGTCCAAACTTAAGAAGAGCTCAAGAAGAGTTTCACCGGGAATAATCTTTTCTTTAGTGAACAGTTCTAGGGTTTGAAGAAATTCAAAAGAAGTTTCACAGGGAATTAATCCTCTCTGGGGAAACTGAATTTCTTTGACAAGTTCTAATAGTGACAGTCTAAGAAAAGGTTCACCGAGAATACTGCCTTTCTCTTTATTCCATATTGTTTAAGCCCAAGAAAAGGCAATACTGTATCTGGAAATCCTATGGGGATCTAGTTTTGACTGTATTTAAGAGTGACCAACTAGCTTTACCTAGTTCTAGACCTAGTTGCCGGGGAAAACTCTAAATAGATATATTAGTATATATACAGTTTATATATGACAAGTATTTAAAAGGGTATGAAAGAAGGACTTACAGAGGAGAAGCTTCCCATAATACAGTTATATATATAAAAGCATGTAAAGGAAATCTAGTAAAAACTTACAGGTGAGCAAGCTTCCATGTTGTTCAAACAAATATATATATGCATATGTGCAAGTAAGTAAAAGAAAGCTGATAAAAACTTACAGGCGAGCAAGCTTCCATAGTTGTATTGTTAGTCTTAAAGAAATTAAAGAAAATTTTGATAACAACTGTATATTTGAACCTAAATCAAAAGAGAAGTTGTTTTTGAAAAGATTGGTGGGGCTTATACTCAAGGAGAGGCCCAAGGTTTAATAGTGATCGTACCGTTGTTTTGAAGATCGTATTGGGACTTATACAACGATTGAGGCCCAAAAAGGTTTATTTACAAAAGGGTTGGGTCTTACACTCTTTCAAGAGGACCAAAGATGTTTTGAAAAAGAAAGATGGGACTTACAACACGAGGGGAGGCCCAGATGATTTTGTTTTAAAAGGCGACGACCGCGCCATGCTTTTGAAAATACAGTGGGAATTATACAACATCTGAGGCCCAAAATGGTTTGTATTTACAAAGGATTGGGTCTTACACTCTATCAGAGGCCCAAAAGGTGTTTTAAGAAAAAAGAAATGGGACTTATAGCTCAAGGAGAGGCCCAAATGATTTGATTTTGAACTGGCGATTGCGCCGAGGTTTTTGAAAACGTGTTGGGACTTATACAATGTCTGAGGCCCAAAAATGGTTTTGGTTAAGAAAGGGATTGGGTCTTACACTCTATTAGAAGCCCAAAGAGTTTGAAAATTTAAAATCGAGAGAAAACCCTAATTTTAAATAAAAATGTTATTTTTTAAAGGAAATTAAATGAAAAATGATATAAAATACCAAATATATTCAAAAATAAGTTGTACACTTTGAAAAATATTTTGAAAAATCATGTTTGATTACATGAGAGTTTGAAATTCAATTGGTTTTGAAAGATCAAAGTGGGAATTCCATTTAAAAATGTTTAAAAACAAATAAAATGAAATTAATCACAAAAATTCTAACTATATTAAATAAATAATATAAATTGGATTTTTTTGTAAAATAAAATATTTAAACATTTTAGTGAATTTTGAGAAAAAGAATCAATTCAAAAACATAAATATTCAGAGAGAAATTAATTTTTGAATCAATTAACGAAAATAACTAAAAATTCAAAAATTTGAATTATGGCGGCAAGAACACTTGGTTCTTGCCCGCGCCCTCTATTTTTTCAGATTTGCGTTTTCTCACTTTTCTCCATGATTTCTTAATGGTTTTGCACGATTCAAACACCAATCTTGTTCGTTTTTGAACAAGGATCACAACCATATAGATTAATTGCATTTATATTAAGTATTGAGTGAGAAATCAGAAGAAAACCTCAAGAACCCTAATTTCAGCATGAACACAATGAAATTCCATATACGATTGATTCATGGCAATTGATTGAGGTTATCACTCTATATACATGCAGGAACAAGATGGTAACTCACAAATTCATTTATGATGCATGGAACATAGAGTTTGAAGGGTTCATGCTTACCTCTTGCAGCTGGTGATCGAGTTTGGTGATGGAGGTGTTACAGCTAGGCTCCAATGATCTGGACAACTTCCTTATGTGCCAAGGAGTGTGCTTGAATGCTTGGAATGTATGGAAATGATCTGGAACTGGTTGTGGTACCTCAACTGCAAATCTGTCAAGAACTTGAGCAATTGGCTGGTGATTTTGTGAATTTGATGTTCCAGATGTGATTTTGTGTTATGGATCACTCATACATAATGTTTATGAGGTGTGTGTATGTGATTGGTTTGGTTGGAATTGCTCTCAAACTCAAAACCCGATAGTGACTTGAGTTAGAAGGCAAAATTAGAGTGAAAGGGAGATTTTGAGGAAAGCATCAGTTTGGGTGCTTTGGTGTACTCAAACTGATCACAATTGAGGCCTATTTATAGTGTGTCAAGTTTGTTTTGCAAGCAATAGTGTGTGGCAACTGCAGCAGGCCTTTGGCCAATTGTGATTAAATGGAATCTCAAGTCTCCTCTAGCCATTGACTTGAGGTTAGAGCACAGGCCTAAGGTTCTTTGGTTCAGGGATAAGTCTTGACTGAACTTGGATAACATTGTCTTGATGAATGCCACCGCTATGCATCAGTTAAATGCTGTGAGACAAAATTGAATATTTGAAGCATCTTGATTTCTAGGGATGACATGCCTAAACATAGATTCATGGACTTGTGAGGCTGATGAATTAGTGTTTGTCCCTTGGTTGTTCCCCCTTGAGGTGTGCAGATGGATAACCATGCTTGAATTTGCCCAAATTGACCAATTCGAGCACTAAGGCACAAATCTGCCTTGCAAAAACAGTTTGCAGCAAGGCATGTTGCTGCTATCATAACCTCTAACTCAGGTGGAGTTTTCTCATGTTCTTGGGCTCATTGGAAAGCTCTCATATGATACAACACATGTGTGATCATAGTTTGTCTTGAAACTATTTGGATTCAATTGAAAAAACCTCATGAAGATTGATGTTCAAGGCTGGTAACTTAGGCAGATTTTCACTAAGTGTTGGAAAAGTGTCATTTTCATGTTTTCAGCCACTTTGATCACTCCATAACTAAAGATCCATGAAGAATGGGAGCTTGATGTAGTTGAAGCTTTTGTAGAGTGTAGCAAGACCCACAAATCTAGCTTTGGATCACCTAAAATGGTTGCTTGGATATCAAGTTATGGTCCTTGGAAGTTAGTACCCTAGCCACTTTGTTCCATAACTTAGAAAAATTCTAAGTTTTTTTATGGTTACCCCTTTAACAAGTAAACTCACGTTATTTGATTTTTCTTGATGAATGATGATTTAAATCACATATTAACATTGTTTTAGGGTTAAGGAACCTTGGTTGACCAAAATTCCAAAAAGTCAAACTTGGACTTTTGTACAGTTGACTTTTTCATCAGATGAAATTTTGACATTGTGATTATTTTGTGAAATCAATCCTTGGGTTCAATTAAACTTCATGGATGGCCTCCAAGGGTATTTAGGAATGTCTTGGACCCCTCCCTGTCATACCCCAAATTTTGACCATTAAGGTTTCCCATCATTGTGAAAATCCTCAGCAGAATATGGAGGAACCATCATACCTCATTAGTCTCCCCAAAGATGGGTGAGCATCCACTGCAATCAAATTTAGGGTTTCAAGCCCTCTCAGAGCCTTAGACAAAGGATCAATCAAGGATTGACTTGATCTTCAACTTGTCTAACCTCTCAAACATCCACAATGGATCAAAAGGACTCCCACTTCAAGGATCAAGCACAAGGCTGCTCCCTTCTAGGTGGATCAAGTCTCAAGATCGACAGTGTAACCAAATTAGGGTTTTGGTCGACCAGGGCCTCCAGATGAAAAATTTCATCTGGACACAAGCCAAAGATCCAAAACACAACCTAATGCACTCCATGGAACATCATGAACCCAATCACCAAGTCAATTTTGCCTTAGCGGATGCATTCACTAAAAATCAGGAATTAGGGTTTCTTGACCTAATTCACCCTTAAGTTGACTTTTGGGACAAAACATGAGCCAAGACCTCAAAGGATGATTTGAGGGTCTCTAATATACTATATTGATCCATTTGGAACAATGGATTAATCCAAGAAGCTTGAGCAACGAGTCTCAATTTCATCTGCACCACAATTAGGGTTTCGCGAGGAAAGTCAACTATAACTTTGACTTTTGACCAGGACATGCTCCCAAACCCTAAGACATGATCCAATATACCCTATAACACCCATGGAACATGTCCATCAAGTTTGATTTAGGTCAAGGACATGATTTCCTGAAGAATTGCACAGTTTGGAATTCATCTGATAAAAAGTCAACTGTGCACAAAAGTCAACTTTGACTTTTTGAGATTTTTCACCAAAATGGATTTTTAACCCTAAAATGATGTTAATGTATGATTTGAATCATCATTCATCAAGAAAAATCAAGAAAAGTTGGATAACTTGTAAAAGGGGTAACCATAAAAACTTAGAAAATTTTCTAAGTTAAAAATAAAGTGACAAGGGTACCAACTTTGGAGGATCATAACTCCTAAACCACAAGGCCATTTTTTCTCATCCAAAGATGGATTTGTAGCCCTAATTACCCTCTACAAAAACTTCAACTAGACCTAAGTCCAATTCATTAAGGATTTTGAGTTATGGAGTGATCAAAATGGCTGAAAAATGAAAATGTCACTTTTTCCAACACTTAGTGAAATTTTCACTAAGTCCAAATCTGTCTTCATTTTTTTCCAAATGTAGGGGGATTTTTCACTTGGATTCAAAAGAGATCAAAACCAAACATGTTCAAACAGTTGTTGTATCATGTAAGGGCTTTCCAAAATGGCCAAGAACATTGCCAAATTCCATTTGGGCTATGAGTTATGACATTGTCAAATGGCCTTGTTGAATTCTGTCAAGGCAAGGCAGAATTTGCAATTTTGCTCGATTTGACAAAATTGTGCAAATCCAAACACTCCTATCCACTTGGACACCTCAGAGGATTGAATCTAAAGGGGACAATCACTGATCCAAGCCTCCAAAGTCCATGGAACAAGAAATAGCATGTTGAACCTAGAATGGCCAAAATAGGGACAAGACTCCAAATTTGGATTGAAGCATTCAATGGAAGCATCAAGGTGGCATGGACTGAGCCATTCTCATCTGAAATCAGTCAAGACTTATCCAAGACCAAGGGAACCAAAGCTCTGTGCCCTAACCTCTAGTCAATGGCTAGAGGAGACTTGGATTTTCATTTGCCAACATTGGCCAAACCTACTTAGCAGCTGCCATTCACTATTCCTTGCAAAACAAACTTGCTCTACTATAAATAGAGCTCAATTGTGATCAGTTTGAGGACACCAAAGCCATCTAATAGATGTTTTCCTTAAAATCTCTTTCTCTTGGCAAAAATGCTTTTCTTAGGAAGGTAGCTATCGGGTTTTGAGTTTGAGAGCTTTTCCAATCAAACCAATCACTCACACACCTCACATACATCATATAGAAGTGATCCAAACACTCACATAACATCTGGAACACAGATTTCACAAAATCACCAGCCAATTGCTCAAGTTCTTGACAGTTTTGCAGTTGAGGTGCCATCTTCAACTCCAAACCATTTCAATCCATTCCAAGCACTCAGACACATCACTTGGCACCTAGGGAAGCTATCCACGTCATTGGAACCTAGCTGTAACACCTCCAACACAAATCACGATCACCAGCTGCAAGTGGTAAGCATGAGCTCTTCTAACTTTATGATCCATGCAATTTTTGCTGCACAATAATTTAGCCATATGTTCATAATCATGCATGGAATGTTTTCCCTCAATTAATTGCATTGTTTGAATCTTGTATAAAAAATCCTAGCCTTCATGCAGAAATTAGAGTTCTTGAGGATTTTTCATGATTTCTTGTTATATGTTTAATTTAAATGAAATTAATGGACATAGACATGATCGTGAGGTTGAGACGAGCATAATGATATGTGGATTGCATGTTATAATCAAGTATTCAGTGAGATTGGAGAGAAAATACAAATTTGGCCAAGCCCAGAACACGCGCGTGTTCTTGGCGTCATTTTTAGAAATTTGAATATTTTGTGATTTTATTTAATTGATTCAAAAATTAATTTCTCTCTGAGTTTTAATGATTTTGAGTTGATTTTTTTTTAATAATTCACAAAAATGTTAAAATATAATATTTTCCCAAAAAATCCCAAAAATATTATTTATTTCATATAATTAATATTTTTACAAAGAATTAATGTTTTAATTGTCTTTGACATTTTAAATATTTTTTCCACATTGATTTTGCAACTTTTAATGCTTTCTAATTATTTTGTAGGTCAATACTAAATTTTTGAAGCATTAATCCAAGATCACAATTTGTTTTTCATATGTTAAACAATTTTGATCATTTTAATTGAATTTTTATTCAATTAAATGCATTTTTGAAAACAAATTAGGGTTTTTGGATTAATTCAACCCTCATAAATCATTTTCAAAACTTTTTGGGCCTCTAATAGAGTGTAAGACCCAATATTTTTTTGACCAAATCATTTTGGGCCTCAGTGTATTGTATAAGTCCCGATACCGTCAAAAAGAAACGGCACGATCGTCGCCTTTTCAAAATAACCCTTGGGCCTCTCCTTAAGTTATAAGACCCATTCAAAACTTTTTGGGCCTCTAATAGAGTGTAAGACCCAACCCCCTTTTAACCAAAACAATATTGGGCCTCACTTATTGTATAAGTCCCTCTGCGTTAAAAGAAAACCTCGGCGCGATCGCCATTTTTAAAGAAAAGTCAACTGGGCCTACCCTCGAGTAGTAAGACCCATTTCCTTTCTTAAAACTTTTTGTGGGCCTCTTGAGAGAGTGTAAGACCCATCCCCTTGTACAGAAAACCTTTTTGGGCCTCAGTCACTTGTATAAGTCCCTCTGTACAAATTCAACAGTGCGCTCACTGATAAAACCCTGGGCCTTTCCTTGAGCTGTAAGCCCCAAATATTTCTTTTTCAAAGCACTTTCTCCTTTGATTTTGAATATACTGTTGTTTTCAATCTTTCTTTGTTGAACAAACTAACCAAACAACATGGAAGCTCTACAACCGAGTAAGTGGTTATTGCTTTCATTTACCGCTTTCATATACATATAACTGTATTGTGGGGCTGTTTCACTGTAAGTCTTCTTTCATAAACTCATATCAACTGTGTAATAATAGTATAGACATTTAGAGTTTCCCCGGCAACTACGTCTAGAACTAGGTGACGCCGTTTCGTTTATTCGTAGAAATAGACAACTAGATCCCCAATAGGATCACCAGATACAGTCTTCTCTTCGGCTGTCCTCATTAGGAATTGTCAAGAAGCTCTACTCCCCAAGATGAATGTATTCTCCGTGAATGGCATCTTTGAGTTTCTTCCAAATTCTCGAACTTTCCTGACTTGATCTATTCCTTGTGAATAGCTTGCCTTGAATTTTTCGGGGTTTGGGGACCCACGGGCTTCTTAAAAGTATCGGCCTCCTCTTGGGCATCGTACAAGGACCCACAGGCTTCCTAAAAGCAACCTAGCCTCCTCTTGGGCTTAGTACAAGGACCCTACGGCTTGTTAGAAGTATTCACAGCCTCCTCTTAGGCTTCGTATAATGATCTCTTCCTCCGGGAATGATAGCCTCCTCTTAGGCTTAGTACAAGGACCCGTCGGCTTCTTAAAAGTTCCCAGCCTCCTCTTGGGCTTCGTACAAATTGTCCCGACGACCTCCTAGAGGTATAGGAACAGAATTTAATCATCTGCATAGAACAGTCCTTTCCAAGAGTCTACTACTGTTTCTCAAAGCATAGTACAAAAGATGAAACTCTAGACGCGGACAGTCTAATCTCCTTGAGTCTCAAAGACATTCTCAAGTGACCCCTTCGTTAAATAGGAAGGAAACCCGTAGACTCGGGCAGTCTCAATACCCTTTGGATTTCCCGTTTCCTCAAAGAAAAGGAAATATCCCGGATCCTTGAATCCAATCCTTGAGTACAGTGTTGCTCATATAAGAACTGATTTTCTCTTTAAAATCAGTATACTGGACCTGTCACTTAACTGAAACAGTTACCTTAGCCTCCTCTTGGGCTTTGTATAATGATTCTCCCCAGCGGAGTCAAAAAACATTTAGCCTCTCTCTCGGGCTTTGTACGAGATACAAAACTCGCTTGTTGAGTCAGATCGCCTCCATCTCGGGCTTTATACGAGATACCAAAAGACTCCATCGTCGGGCCAAAACCTTTTAGCCTCTCTCTCGGGCTTTGTACGAGACACATAATAGCCTCCTCTTAGGCTTTGTATAAGAAAACCACTGGTTAATCCAATTAACCTTTTAGCATCTAAGTTGTGCCTCATTCACAGTACCCAAACATCAACAACTCCTTCCCCTTCATCTAATCGCTCTAAGCGGCAAGCCTCTAGATCATCTACATCCATGCCACTGTCCCTCTTTTAGCATGAGAAATTCCTAAGGAAAGATAACATTGCTCTACACTGAGTTAAAGTCTTCTCCTTCAGGTTAAAATCCCCTATAAAGGAAATTATGGCATTGCCGGATTCACACATCCTGGTTAAAGTAATTCTCCTTTATGACCAGTCACCCAACAGTTGTGACAGACAAACCTTTCTTTAGAGATGACAAATTCTCTCTAAAGTCAAACCTTTAGCTTGACATCTTGGACTTTGAACAAGATACAAAACACCTTTCGCTTCACGTCTTGGGCTTCGAACAAGACACCAAAAAAAACCATTTCCTCCCATAGAATAGGAGGAACTACGAACGCTCTGATTTCCCTGTTTCGGTAAACGGGAATACGTAGGCATAAGATTGAAAAAAAAATCTTAGCGAGCACAATCAACAAAAACCCAAAATCCCATACTCTCACAACAAAAAGCATCAGTCCTAACATCCTAATCCTTGTTCCCCGCCAGAAACCTTCTGTCAAGGTAAATAGAAAGAAAACAGTATTGGCGAAAATACAAATAAACAATACAAAGGCCCCCCCACATTGATAGCATTCGTAACCTAACAGACCGCTGTTTAAACTCAGTATGCAAAGCAGGGTTAATTGGAGACATCTATTTCCCTTCCTTATTCAGCTCACAATAGGATAAAAAATGAATCGACCTGTAGTTTAAGCTCAACCGCAGAGAGCGATCAGCTCTTACGAACCGCGTCCAAAATCGCTCGCTACAGAAAAATGGCGCCCACCGTGGGGCCGATCTCTATTTTTTCTTCCTTTTCACCTCTTGTGTGAATACCACAGATTGGGGCTTCCGCCGGGGAACCCATTTTCTGTCAGGAACTTAAGATTCATAGCTTTAAAGGTCTAGGATGTTTAGGGCAAATATATATACCGCTTTTCCTAATTGCTATACGTGTTTATTTTTCTGCTAATGGGAATGCAGGTGATGCCGTATGTGGAAAGATTGAGTAGACACTTAAGATAAGTGATGGCGACGGGGTCGACCATCAACCTCAGTGGAGGCTGACTAATGTAACCATTCTCTCACCTAGACAATGGGTCGGTTGTGATGCCTGAGAAGCTGAGGAGCCAACCCCTTTCGTAGTGCGGAAACTATCGGAAATAGTTGTTACGCGATACTACCCTCATTTGAGGCTGGTGATCTATTCTCGGTGAATGGCACTTACTCTAAGATTGCTCTACAACTCGCTGGCGATCTGCTTGTTGTTTTCCTTTCCTAGGAGGAGCTGATGATAATGAGTACAGGTACAAAAATCACCTTAGTATAAACCTTTGGGGATAGGTAGAGCCTTGACTTCATGACAACGACCCTTTGACCCCATGTTTTTTCTATGTTTTTGTGTGCTGCATTCATGCATTCATTTAAAAAACATTAAAACATTCAAAAAAAAAATTCTCTTCTAGTCTCTCTGTTTTTCAAATTAAACTAAGACTGTGATTGCAAATATCAGAGAAAAGGATTGCACTAATGGATTTCGGTAGAAGGAGAACTCACCAGTATACCTTCAAGGTTCCAATGTTAGAGGATTTGAGAAGGTTAACGAGGATGATCACTAACCCTGAGGCTTTCAGAGCCAAGCACGGAGGTTTGCTACCACTGTTAAGAGTCCATGTGATTGAGGGAATCATGGATGCGCTCATTCAGTTTTATGATCCGGTTTATCACTGTTTCACATTCTCGGATTACCAGTTAACACCAACGCTGGAGGAGTATTCTCATCTGATTGATTTATATATCACTGATCGAGCTCCATTCTCTGGACTGGAAGAAATTCCAAAGAATCAGACCATTGTAAGAGCAATTCATTTGGACGAGTTTGAGGTCAGGACTCACATAACTACTAAGGGTGGCATCCAAGGTTTGCCAGCCCAGTTCTTGACGAAGAAAGCCCTATATTTTGCCAGTATAGGAAACGTGACTGCTTTTGAAAGCATCTTTGTCTTGCTCACCTACGGGTTATTTTTGTTTCCCAACATCAATAACTTCGTCGATATTAACTCCATTAAGGTTTTTCTCATTGGAAACCCTGTGCCGACTTTGCTCGCAGATGCGTATCATTCTGTACACTTGGGGAATTTGTACAGCGGAGGGGAGATCACATGTTGTGTACCTCTGCTTTACAAATGGTTTATCTCTCACTTGCCCAAGTCTGCTACTTTTTGGGATTGCAAGAGTGCCTTACGTTGGTCGTATAAGATCATGTCTCTTTCCAACTCTGATATAGATTGGTGTAATAGGATTTATGAGGGAATCAGGATCATTGACCGTTGTGGAAACTTCCCCAACGTACCCCTCATAGGAACTAAAGGAGGAGTCAACTACCATCCGGTATTGGTTCGCTGTCAATTTGGATACCCGATGAGGTACATCCCACGGGGTGTTCATCTGGAAGGTCTTTTCTTCAAAGAAGGAGAAAACGACAGAGCACTAAAGATGGAAATAGTGCAAGCTTGGAAACAGGTTCATAAGAAAGGACGAGAGTCTCTAGGAAAACCGGACTGTGTCTTGGTGGAGCCTTACCTCCATTGGGTACAAACTAGAGCTCTCAAGCTAAAGATGCCTTATCCTCGTTACAGGATTCTTTCACCAAAGGAATCTGTCATGTACTTCATGACGGAAACTGAAAAGCTTCAGGTTACTCTCAACAAAGTTCAACGGGAGAGAAGGTCTTGGAAGAACAAGTACCGCACCCTCGACGTAGAGTGCATCAAAATATATCAATTACTAAAAGAAAAGGATGCTCTGATTGAGATTTTAGAGCAACATGCTGTGGATAATCAAGATGACCAAAGGAATCTGCTCGCTCCTTTCACTTGGCAAAGGAATGACAACCCGACAACGACCCAAGAGCCCCGGTCAAAGAAAAGGAAGATACCAGAATCAGTACCTGATTTCTCTTCAGAGAGGACTCGGGATCCATTAGCTTAGGTTTCTGTTTCTGCACTTTGTAATCTACTGTATTTTCGTTTCTGTAATCCTTTGAATTTCAATAAAAAGGGGTTTCCCCACTGTTTGATATTTGCAATCTAATTGTCAAAGTTTGTTTTGATTAAACCAAAAAACAATTAATATAATCATTGCATTCATCATTCTCACATCACGTATTCTTCTTACCTACGAGTCTCACGTTTGTGTCTCGATTCTAGAGTCAAACTATCTCATTCGTATAATACTCGGGCCAATCGTCAGAAAAAGATGGATGATCTTGAGGAAGAAAACAGAGAGTTGAAAGAAGAGATCGACGCTTTGAGAGAAGATATGAGAAAGCTTCGTAACGACATGCAAGCCATGGCAGAAGCTCAGCTACAAAGAACTGTGATCTCAGAGATCACCTCAACGCCCATTGTGGAGAAGTATGATCCTAGGTATCAGATACCGAAAGATCGTCCTTGGGGCATGCCTGTTAACTATATCCCGGAAGGATATGTTCCGCCGATCACTGAAGATCAGGGAATCACGACAGAAGCCGTTGGGCCTGAAGGTTACAAACTTCGGGAAAGCAAAGATGCCAGGGGCATACTAAAGACTCCTGAAGGTTACAAACTTCGGGAGACGCCAAGACTCACTACCGTAGTCACGGTCCCACCCCCTGCGGTGCACACTGTCCCGGAAGGACAGATTCCACAGACACCTTCTGGTAAGAAGGAAACTATGTTTGACAGAATGGAGGAATTCCAGGAACAGTTCTTGGAAATACAGAAGGAACTGCAAGCCATTCGCGGTCAGGATCTATTTGGAAAGGACGCCGGAGATCTCTGTTTGGTCCCAAATGTGAAAGTCCCGCACAAATTTCAAGTGCCCGACTTTGAAAAGTACAAGGGTAACTCTTGCCCTCAAAGCCATCTGGTGATGTACGCTCGGCGGATGCCAGCTCAGACGGAGAATCAGGACCTACTGATTCACTACTTTCAGGATAGTTTAATCGGTGCCGCATTAAAATGGTACATGGGTTTAAACCGTACTATGATTAGTACATTCAGAGATCTTGGTACTGCCTTTGTCCAACAATACAAATACAATTTGGGCATGGCACCCGACAGGGATCAACTCAGATCGATGTCGCAAAAGGACAAGGAAACCTTTAAGGAGTATGCTCAAAGGTGGCGTGAAATCGCCGCTCAAATTTGTCCACCTCTTGAGGAAAAAGAGATGACAAAGATCTTCTTAAAGACCTTAAGCTCATTTTACTATGACCGAATGGTTTCCAGTGCGCCTAGTGATTTCACCGAAATGGTGGGCATGGGCGTACGTCTTGAGGAAGCCATCCGAGAAGGACGTTTGGTAAAAGACACTGGATCGACGAGCGGTACTAAAAAATATGGTAGTGCTCTCCCTAAGAAAAAAAGAGCAGGATATTGGGAATATCTCTCTCGAAAAGCAAAGGCGACGTTATCAACAGGTAGCAGCTGTGACTCCTGCTATCAACACTGCGCCTATTCCTACGTATCAACCTCAGGTTGCGCAGAGCCAACCTGATCAGCAAAGGACACAACAGCCTCTTCAGCAGGCTCGTCCCCAATATAACAACAACTGTACAACACGGCCACCAGGATTTGATCCTATACCCGTATCGTACGCAGAGCTATTTCCATTACTACTGGCTAAGGGGCACATTCAGACTAAATCTCCTCTTACAGTACCGGAAAATCCGCCTTTTTGGTTTAAGGTGGATCAGACATGCCCTTATCACCAAGGAGGTTCAGGGCATAACATAGAGACTTGTCTCAATTTCAAGTCCGACGTGCAAAAACTTGTTAGGAGCGGGGTCTTATCCTTCAAGGATATAAATCCTAATGTTCTTACGAACCCGCTGCCTCAACACGAGAAAGTTGCAGTCAATCTGATTGAGAGAGAGACTAACAATGTCTATCAAATTCACGATGTACTCTTGTTAAAGACCAATCTGGTTAAGATGCATTGTAGACAGAGTGGATATGGCCATGTGCCACCTCATAACTATCACCAGTGTGATATCTGCTCTAAAGACAACCAAGGATGTTCTGTGGTGCAAGCAGCTCTACAGGAACAAATGGATCTCGGATGGATCCAAGAGCACCGAGTTCGTGGAGTCAACATAGTCTACACGAATTCCAACATCATTCAGAACCACGATATCTGTGCGATGAATGTCAATTTGGTGGCAATGCACTCAAGGAAAAGCCAGTATCATAATCTGCCGTGGCACGATTACAATTCTTATCTGACTTGCTCGGTAAACAAACAGGGATGCTCTTTCATACAGGAGGCCCTCCAGCGTCAGATGGATCTTGGATGGATCCAAGAATACCATGATAGGAATCCCTATCAAATCAACATGGTTCAGATCTTCGGTATTCGCGTGATGAATACCAACCTGGTAGAGCTACATGCTGAGCAGGTCCGACTCGGATTCTTAATATCACATGACTATCAAAGTTGTGAAGCAGGTTGCGAAAACGATCGAGGTTGTACCCTTGTCCAGGAGGCACTTCAACACTTGTTAAATCACTGGTGGATGCTAATTTATATGGATGAAGATACTCAGCAAATTAGTATCAGTAATAGGAATCCTACTCGGCGTCAAAGTCAGGGTGTCCGATCAGTGGAAGCTAACCTAGTGAGGTTACATTGTATTCAAAGTGGGCGTGGCCAGGTGCCACCACACAACTATGACAGTTGTAGCATCTGTTCGGAAAGTAACCAAGGGTGTTACCTTGTGAGAGCAGCTCTTCAGGGTCAGGTCGATCGTGGAGAAATTCGTCCATATCCGGGTTCTGGACCCATCGACTGGACGCCGAACTACCTTGCCGATCAAGTCGAGGATCTTGTCACAATCTCTGGTCATCACAAGACCAAGGATGTTTTTGCCATCATCCCTCTACTTGATGAATCTAAAGTTCCCAACCGGGAACGGATCGAGATTACTTATGATGGTCAGAAAAATCATAAGGTTCCCATAGTCATCTATCTACCGGGACCATTACCATATGAATCAACTAAGGCTATCCCTTACAAATACGGTGCAACGACAGTTGAAAATGGAAAGGAAATTCCATTACCCTCCATCGTGAATATTGCAGACATCAGTCGTGTAACACGGAGTGGTAGAATCTTCAACCGAGGAGTTGGAGAACCTAACAAGGAAAAGGAACTTCAGACGGAAACTCCTGATCCACCAATCGGTCAATCCAGTAATCCCGACCTTTCGAAAAATGATGATGAGATGCTGAAGCTCATCCAAAGGAGTGAATATAACATTGTCGATCAACTGTTATAGACTCCTTCAAAGATCTCGGTATTATCACTGTTACTCAGTTCAGAAGCCCACAGGGAGGCTCTACAGAAAGTCTTGGAGCAAGCCTTTGTGGAACAGGATGTAACAATCAGATAGTTCGATAGTATTGTCTCTAACATCACTTCTTGCAACAATTTGGGATTTAGTGATGAGGAATTACCCGAAGAGGGTCGCCATCATAACATGGCGCTCAACATTACAGTTAACTGCCAGGACTATGCTTTAGCCAGCGTACTGGTAGACACAGGGTCAACCCTGAATGTTATGCCGAAGTCCACTTTGATGCAATTATCATTCAAGGGCCCTCCGATGAGAGTCAGTGAGGTCATCGTCAAAGCATTCGACGGATACAGAAAAATGGTTATCGGCGAAGTTGATCTTCCCATAACTATCGGTCCTCACACTTTCCAAGTCACTTTCCAGGTCATGGACATCCGGGCAACGTACAGTTGTTTATTAGGAAGACCTTGGATACATCAGGCTGGAGCGGTTACTTCGACCCTCCACCAAAAGCTAAAGTTCGTCAAGAACGATCAACTTGCACAGTTTGTGGGGAACAAGCCTTGCTTGTGAATAACTTGTCATCATCTGCTGGTATAGAACCCGAGGAGGTTATTGGAACTCAGTTCCAAGCACTGTCGGTGAGCAAGGACAATCATTTCAAAGGAGGAACCTCGATTTCCTCATACATCGATGCTGTCAAAGCGGTCGAGAGTACCGATACAACCGGATGGGGACAGCTTGTCATTCCCATTGACAATAAAACAAAGAAGGGTCTTGGTTTTTCTGCAACCTGTACCCAGACAGCTGCTAACGATGAAAGTCTTCATCCCCTTCAAAACTTCTTCCACAGTGGAGGTTTCCTTCACCCAGTGTCTCAAGCAGTCCATGCTATCAATGAGGAAGATCCCTCTGACACAGATGAAGAATGGAAGTCCTACCTTAAACGAGGACGGTTATATGTCTCAAGAAGAGGTGCTTACGCCTTTTTGCTTTTCTACAGGAAGTCTGGGATTTATACCAAGGTCAGATGTCGAAATGATATACGGAGATTGTGATCCGGAAGGATGCCGTACTCTGCCAAATTCATTAGAGGAGGACACTCTGATGAAAGACAACTTTGACCATAACTACTATGGCCCAATGGATGGTCTGCCAATGTGGCAACCTTACCCAGGAAACTTGGGGCAAGAAAGTCAACCGAGTAATGAGACTCAGCTGACCGTCGTTGAACAGAATACCTGTGTCCCCACCATGTCATGGGATCAACACTCAGGTCATTCAGAAACTACTCAACATAAAGATGAATTCGCAACGTTTGCGGGACTTAAGTTCATCAACTATTCTTTTCCTGAGGTTAACGTCACGAGAGAGATGATTCCTTCAGTTCCAAAGAAGTTTGGGACACCTTGGGACAACCAAGTGGGAAATACGACTATATGGTCAAGTACACCGCTCCCGAAAGCTCTCGTATCAGGCTTGAAGATATCCAGCCAACTGGATGAGGAGATACAGCTGAGAGCACAAATGCTCTGTATAATACAACAGAGGAATTCTCCTACGACAACTCTTCCTGGGAGACAGATTCCAATGATCCTGCTCCACCAGAAATCAGCGTCATTTCTGAAGACAAATCAAGGAGGTGCCAGACTTTGTGATTCACCGAGGAGTTCACCGCCAATGGGTTGCTGTCGAGGTTCCGAAGATCATTCATCAGTCAAAGTAATTGCCATCTTTAACCTTTCACCCTGCCCAGGTGAAGCGGATGTTTTGACAGGGCTCGCTTTCTGTAAATTTTCCCTCTTCGCTTAGCCCAAAACGACAAAGTTTTGTTTTATAGGGCTGTAGTTTCAAGGATCGACTTGTTCATTAATAAAATAACGTCGTTCTGTAATTTCCGCATTAATTGTTGTTTTCTCTTTTTGCTTTTTCAGAAAATGGTAATCCTTAAAAACATGTAAAAATAAAAACAAGCAGTAATAAAATAAAAACACTGCACACACTTGCATTTTTCTTTATTTCTTCTAAACACGAATCATCACGTCATGCAGATTGCTTATTTTACACCCCGTTGAAACATACGATCCAATGCCTTCTCCCGACTTTGGGTTCCCGGTATTTGGGGCTGAAGAAGAAGTTGACAACGAAATTCCAGAAGAGATCTCCCGACTACTCAGACAAGAGGAAAGGTCCATTGAACCTCATAAAGAACCGTTGGAAACGGTAAACTTGGGTTCGGAAAAAGAGAGAAAAGAAATCAGGATTGGGGCACTGCTCAGTCCAACTGCCAGAGAGAGTTTGATAAAGCTTCTCAAAGAATTCCCCGATGTATTCGCTTGGTCCTATCAGGATATGCCAGGGTTGGATACCAGCATCGTGGAACATCACTTACCATTAAGATTGGAATGTCCGCCCGTAAAGAAAAGGTTGAGACGCACTCACCCGGACATGGCCATCAAAATCAAAGAGGAGGTACAGAAACAGATTGACGCAGGTTTCCTCGCCCCATCTGAATATCCTCAATGGTTAGCTAACATCGTACCCGTTCCCAAAAAGGATGGAAAGGTCAGAATGTGTGTTGATTACAGGGATCTGAACAAGGCAAGTCCAAAGGACGACTTTCCTTTACCACACATTGACATGCTGGTAGACAGTACAGCAAAGTTCAAAGTTTTTTCCTTCATGGATGGATTCTCGGGCTATAACCAGATTAAGATGGCGCCGAAAGACATGGAGAAAACTTCGTTCATTACCCCATGGGGTACCTTTTGTTACAAGGTAATTCCATTCGGTTTGAAGAACGTCGGGGCAACCTATCAAAGGGCCATGACTACTCTGTTTCATGACATGATACACAAGGAAATCGAGGTATATGTCGATGATATGATTGCAAAATAAAAAATAGAGAGTGAGCACGTTGGACATCTGTCAAAATTGTTCGAACGTCTAAGAAAATTCAAGCTCCACTTGAATCCCAACAAGTGCACCTTCGGTGTCCGTTCAGGGAAATTACTAGGGTTCATCGTCAGCCAGAAAGGAATTGAGGTTGATCCTGACAAGGTCAAGGCCATTCAAGAAATGCCTTCTCCGAAAACTGAAAAACAAGTTAGAGGATTCTTGGGATGTTTGAACTACATCTCCAGATTCATATTCCTTATGACCGTGACATGCGCGCCAATCTTCAAATTACTCAAAAAGAACCAGGACTGCGTTTGGTCAGAAGACTGCCAAACTGCCTTCAACAGTATCAAGGAATATGTGTTGAATCCTCCGATTCTATCACCTCCAGTGGAAGGAAGACCACTGATCATTTATCTCACAGTTCTAGAGGACTCAATGGGATGTGTACTTGGCCAACAAGATGAAACTAAAAGGAAAGAGTCTGCCGTTTACTATCTGAGCAAGAAATTCACCGACTGTGAAACTCGGTACACGATGCTTGAGAAAACTTGTTGCGCTTTGGCTTGGGCAGCAAAACATCTACGTCAATACATGATTCGTCATACTACTTGGTTGGTCTCCGAAATGGATCCAATCAAGTACGTTTTCGAAAAACCTGCTCTTACGGGAAGAATTTCCCGTTGGCAGATGTTATCAGAATATGACATAGAGTACCACGCTCAGAAAGCCGTTAAGGGAAGTATTTTAGCCGATCATTTGGCTCATCAACCGATTGACGATCAAGAATCAACCGGGTTTGACTTCCCAGACGAAGATGTCATGTACCTAAAGATGAAAGACTGCGATGAACCGTTACCCAGTGAAGGGCCAGAACCAGGTTCCCAATGGGGACTTATCTTTGACGGAGCAGTTAATCATTATGGAAACGGAATTGGGGCAATCATTGTTACCCCTCAGGGTACCCACATTCCTTTCACTGCTAGACTTACATTCAAGTGTACGAACAACGAGGCCAAATATGAAGCTTGTATTATGGGTCTCGAGGAAGCGATTGATTTAAGGATCAAAAACTTGGACGTATACGGCGATTCAGCCCTGGTTATCAATCAGATAAAAGGAGATTGGAACACATACCAATCAGGATTGATTCCTTACAAAGACTATGCAAGAAGGTTGTTACCCTTCTTCAACAGAGTCGAGTTTCATCATATCCCTCGTGAGGAAAATCATATGGCTGATGCATTAGCCACTATCTCTTCCATGATTAGTGTAGGTCAATGGAATGACATACCTAAGATCGACATAATGCGCCTTGAACGGCCCGCTTACATCTTCACGATTGAAGCAGTCATAGACGACAGACCTTGGTATCACGGTATCAAATGCTTCCTTCAGAAACAAGAGTACCCATCTGGGGCACTCCGAAAAGACAGAAAAACCCTCAGAAGATTGGCTAGAAACTTCTTCCTGAGCGGTGACACTCTTTATAAGAGAAATTTTGACATGGTCTTGCTCCGATGCGTCGACAGACCAGAAGCAGACATGCTTATGAAAGAAATTCATGAAGGATCCTTTGGCACTCATGCCAACGGACACACAATGGCGAGAAAAATTCTGAGAGCAGGGTACTATTGGTTGACAATGGAATCCGACTGCTACAAGTATATGAGGAGGTGTCACAAGTGTCAGATATACTCCGACAAAATTCTTGTACCGCCATCACATCTCAAAGTTCTCTCTTCCCCGTGGCCTTTTTCCATATGGGGAATCGACATGATTGGCATGATTGAGCCCAAGGCTTTAAACGGACATCGGTTCATCCTGGTAGCCATTGACTACTTCACCAAGTGGGTCGAAGCAGCGTCATTTGCTAATGTAACCCGACAGGTCGTGGTCCATTTATAAAAAACAATGTCATCTGCCGTTATAGTGTTCCGATCGAGATCATTACTGATAATGGATCTAACTTGAACAACAAGATGATGAAAGAGTTGTGTGCAGAGTTCAAGATCGAACATCATAACTCATCTCCCTACCGACACAAGATGAACGGGGCGGTAGAAGCGGCTAACAAGAACATCAAGAGGATCGTTCAAAAGATGGTTGTAACCTACAAAGACTGGCACGAGATGCTACCCTTTGCTCTTCACGGTTATCGCACATCTATCCGCACTTCAACAGGGGCTACCCCTTTCTCTCTAGTGTATGGCATTGAAGTTGTGCTCCCCATAGAAGTAGAGATCCCATCAATCCAGGTATTGATGGAAGCTAAGCTCACCGAAGCTGAATGGTGTCAAAGCCGACACGATGAACTGAATCTGATCGAAGGAAAGAGAATCACGGCTCTATGGCACGGTCAGTTGTATCAGGAAAGGATGAAGAAGGCGTTTGACAAAAAGGTCCGACCTCGTGTCTTCAGAAAAGGAGACCTCGTGCTCAAAAAGATACAATCGTTTCTCACTGACTCTCGGGGCAAATGGACCCCAAATTATGATGGCCCATATGTGGTCACGAAAGCTTTCTCAGGCGGCGCCTTGAGACTTGCAACCATGGACGGAGAGGAATTTGCCTACCCACGAATGTTGATGTAGTCAAGAAATACTTCGCCTAAACTAAAAAAAAAACGTCTCGGTGGATTGAAAACCCGAAAGGGTGGTCCAGGAAAAAGTTAGAGACATGAAAAAAATCATCCAGGTGGATTGGAAACATCAAAGTACAATCCAGGCAAAAATTAGGGATAATGGCAAGTAACTATGTTCAATAGAGGCGAGCCCCTCAGCAGCAGCAGTTACATCATCTGTCAAAAAAACTCCAGTCAAGGTCATCTTCGACAGAAGCTCAGGATGCCCCAAATTCAAAGTTGGTAGAAGGATAATGGTCGTTATGTTTCAACGTAGCCCTTTTCCCTGTAAATTACCATTTTCAAACTTTGTATATACTCTTTGGAATCAAGCGTTTGGCTGATCTCCATCTTATCAATAAAATTTGAGCCCTTGTGCTTTTGTTTGTAATTCTTATTTGTTTTAGGTTTACAGAACGACGTTGTTAACATGATTAACGATTCTTGAAATAAAACAAAAATGAATTTACTTGTTAAGATTTTTTTTGGTTTTAAAATAAATATGGCAATTTCTTTTGACTGTTGAACATCAAAAGAACATCAACCGCTTCTCCAGAAGTAAGCGACCTTCAAAGTGCAGAATCAAAGTACTCCTTCTAACCCAGTACGCCTGAATGAAGGGACCAACTGTGTCAGAGACCTTGTTTCGTCTGACACATCTCGGCCGAGTTCTTATCTCCTAAGCCTGATTAACGGTATTCCCCACAGGGACTATCTCTCCTAAGCAAGGTGGGATTGCTATCTTGAACCAGCGATATTTCTACACGCCCCGCGATGGCCGAGTATCCAGTCATGTTCATCTTTTAGTTTGTGTGTCGCGTCAGTTTTGTCAGCATAAACATACATGCATCATGCATTTATTAATTTGCATTCACATTTCATATTGCATCACTATCACTCTAGTCGGTCTTGTCCCCTAGTGATAGAAGTTCTCTCAATCGAGTTGTCAGTTCTTGCTTCATCAGGTTTGAACAACCTTGCCTCCAGTTTATTTCTCGGAGGAAGTTGACCTTTGACCACTTTGATAACTTGGACCTCTGAAAAGCTAGAGAAGCTTTCTACAAATGTCACTCTTCGCCATTGAAGATGATATCCTTGCTTTCCCGGATTAAGGAAAATCCACAGAGAAAGCCTCCTAAGCAGAGATTTGGCAGTACAGCTGCCATTCTCCGAAAGCCCCACTGATGAAAAGGTCATCGGCACCTCAAAATTGGAGCCCATCATATGGCATTTCTCCGGAAAGATCCTGAGAAAAGTATGATGTAAGCCCACAAACGAAAATAGTCTCTCAAGAGACTCGCTTTCCCCAGTAGAGTCGACAAATAGCGTCTCCAAAACAGAGAAGTTTGTGTAACTCTACAACTCATCCGACTGGGTTCCCCAGCAAGTCTGACATCAAAACTTTTTCCACTCAAATGGCATCTCCCCAGGAAAATTCGGCGAGAAGTTTGAGGAAAACCGCTACAAACAGAGTTCCTTGTCAAGAAAGTTTATTGACAAAAGAAACTGAGACCAGTTCCTTGGTAGGAAACCAGGATCGAGGGGAAGATTAAATTAGAAACTGAGACCAGTTCCTTGGTAGGAAACCAGGATCGAGGGGAAGTTTAAATTAGAAACTGAGACCAGTTCCTTGGTAGGAAACCAGGATCGAGGGGAAGTTTAAATCAGAAATTAAGACCAGTTCCTTGGCTAAAGACCAGGATCGAGGGGAAGTTTACCTTTTCTAAGCATCTTCGCTTAGCTAAAGAAGATGAATGCGTAAGCTACCATTCATAACCGCCATCAAAATTTCGGGTATTCCGATATTTAATCCTCTTGCACCCCAAATGCCCGAATACCTTCGTCATTCACACCTTCGTGTCCAAGAAGATTAAATAGGGGCATCTGTCATACCCCAAATTTTGACCATTAAGGTTTCCCGTCATTGTGAAAATCCTCATCAGAATATGGAGGAACCATCATACCTCATTAGTCTCCCCAAAGATGGGTGAGCATCCACTGCAATCAAATTTAGGGTTTCAAGCCCTCTCAGAGCCTTAGACAAAGGATAAATCAAGGATTGACTTGATCTTCAACTTGTCTAACCTCTCAAACATCCACAATGGATCAAAAGGACTCCCACTTCAAGGATCAAGCACAAGGCTGCTCCCTTCTAGGTGGATCAAGTCTCAAGATTGACAATGTCACCAAATTAGGGTTTTGGTCGACCAGGGCCTCCAGATGAAAAATTTCATCTAGACACAAGCCAAAGATCCAAAACACAACCTAATGCACTCCATGGAACATCATGAATCCAATCACCAAGTCAATTTTGCCTCAGGGGATGCATTCACTAAAAATCAGGAATTAGGGTTTCTTGACCTAATTCACCCCTAAGTTGACTTTTGGGACAAAACATGATCCAAGACCTCAAAGGAGGATTTGAGGGTCTCTAATATACTATATTGATCCATTTGGAACAATGGGTTAATCCAAGAAGCTTGAGCAACAAGTCTCAATTTCATCTGCACCACAATTAGGATTTCGCGAGGAAAGTCAACTGTAACTTTGACTTTTGACAAGGACATGCTCCCAAACCCTAAGACATGATCCAATATACCCTATAACACCCATGGAACATGTCCATCAAGTTTGATTTAGGTCAAGGACATGATTTCCTGAAGAATTGCACAGTTTGGAATTCATCTGATAAAAAGTCAACTGTGCACAAAAGTCAACTTTGACTATTTGAGATTTTTCACCAAAATGGATTTTTAACCCTAAAATGATGTTAATGTATGATTTGAATCATCATTCATCAAGAAAAATCAAGAAAAGTTGGATAACTTGTAAAAGGGGTAACCATAAAAACTTAGAAAATTTTCTAAGTTAAAAATAAAGTGACAAGGGTACCAACTTTGGAGGATCATAACTCCTAAACCACAAGGCCATTTTTTCTCATCCAAAGATGGATTTGTAGCCCTCATTACCCTCTACAAAAACTTCAACTAGACCTAAGTCCAATTCATTAAGGATTTTGAGTTATGGAGTGATCAAAATGGCTGAAAAATGAAAATGTCACTTTTTCCAACACTTAGTGAAATTTTCACTAAGTCCAAATCTGTCTTCATTTTTTTCCAAATGTAGGGGGATTTTTCACTTAGATTCAAAAGAGATCAAAACCAAACATGTTCAAACAGTTGTTGTATCATGTAAGGGCTTTCCAAAATGGCCAAGAACATTGCCAAATTCCATTTGGGCTATGAGTTATGACATTGTCAAATGGCCTTGTTGAATTCTGTCAAGGCAAGGCAGAATTTGTAATTTTGCTCGATTTGCCAAAATTGTGCAAATCCAAATACTCCTATCCACTTGGACACCTCAGAGGATTGAATCTAAAGGGGACAATCACTGAGCCAAGCCTCCAAAGTCCATGGAACAAGAAATAACATGTTGAACCTAGAATGGCCAAAATAGGGACAAGACTCCAAATTTGGATTGAAGCATTCAATGGAAGCATCAAGGTGGCATGGACTGAGCCATTCTCATCTGAAATCAGTCAAGACTTATCCAAGACCAAGGGAACCAAAGCTCTGTGCCCTAACCTCTAGTCAATGGCTAGAGGAGACTTGGATTTTCATTTGCCAACATTAGCCAAACCTACTTAGCAGCTGCCATTCACTATTCCTTACAAAACAAACTTGCTCTACTATAAATAGAGCTCAATTGTGATCAGTTTGAGGACACCAAAGTCATCTAACAGATGCTTTCCTCAAAATCTCTTTCTCTTGGCAAAAATGTCTTTCTTAGCAAGGTAGCTATCGGGTTTTGAGTTTGAGAGCTTTTCCAATCAAACCAATCACTCACACACCTCACATACATCATATAGAAGTGATCCAAACACTCACATAACATCTGGAACACAGATTTCACAAAATCACCAGCCAATTGCTCAAGTTCTTGACAGTTTTGTAGTTGAGGTGCCATCTTCAACTCCAAACCATTTCAATCCATTCCAAGCACTCAGACACATCACTTGGCACCTAGGGAAGCTATCCACATCATTGGAACCTAGCTGTAACACCTCCAACACAAATCACGATCACCAGCTGCAAGTGGTAAGCATGAGCTCTTCTAACTCTATGATCCATGCAATTTTTGCTGCACAATAATTTGGCCATATGTTCATAATCATGCATGGAATGTTTCCCCTCAATTAATTGCATTGTTTGAATCTTGTATAAAAAATCCTAGCCTTCATGCAGAAATTAGGGTTCTTGAGGATTTTTCATGATTTCTTGTTATATGTTTAATTTAAATGAAATTAATGGACATAGACATGATCGTGAGGTTGAGACGAGCATAATGATATGTGGATTGCATGTTATAATCAAGTATTCAGTGAGATTGGAGAGAAAATGCAAATCTGGCCAAGCCCAGAACACGCGCGTGTTCTTGGTGTGTTCTTGGCGCCATTTTTAGAAATTTGAATATTTGAATTTTGTGATTTTATTTAATTGATTCAAAAATTAATTTCTCTCTGAGTTTTAATGATTTTGAGTTGATTCTTTTTTTAATAATTCACAAAAATGTTAAAATATTCTATTTTCCCAAAAAATCCCAAAAATATTATTTATTTCATATAATTGATATTTTTGCAAAGAATTAATGTTTTAATTGTCTTTGACATTTTAAATATTTTTCCACATTGATTTTGCAACTTTTAATGCTTTCTAATTATTTTGTAGGTCAATACTAAATTTTTGAAGCATTAATCGAAGATCACAATTTGTTTTTCATATGTTAAACAATTTTGATCATTTTAATTGAATTTTTATTCAATTAAATGCATTTTTGAAAACAAATTAGGGTTTTTGGATTAATTCAACCCTCATAAATCATTTTCAAAACTTTTTGGGCCTCTAATAGAGTGTAAGACCCAATCTTTTTTTGACGAAATCATTTTGGGCCTTAGTGTATTATATAAGTCCTGATACCGTCAAAAATAAACGGCGCGATCGTCGCCTTTTCAAAATAACCCTTGGGCCTCTCCTTGAGTTATAAGACCCATTCAAAACTTTTTGGGCCTCTAATAGAGTGTAAGACCCAACCCCCTTTTAACCAAAACAATATTGGGCCTCACTTATTGTATAAGTCCCTCTGCGTTAAAAGAAAACCTCGGCGCGATCGCCATTTTTAACGAAAAATCAACTGGGCCTACCCTCGAGTAGTAAGACCCATTTCCTTTCTTAAAACTTTTTTTGGGCCTCTTGAGAGAGTGTAAGACCCATCCCCTTGTACAGAAAACCTTTTTGGGCCTCAGTCACTTGTATAAGTCCCTATGTACAAATTCAACAGTGCGCTCACTGATAAAACCCTGGGCCTCTCCTTGAGCTGTAAGCCCCAAATCTTTCTTTTTCGAAGCACTTTTTCCTTTGCTTTTGAATATACTGTTGTTTTCAATCTTTCTTTGTTGAACAAACTAACCAAACAGCATGGAAGCTCTACAACCGAGTAAGTGGTTATTGCTTTCATTTACCGCTTTCATATACATATAACTGTATTGTGGGGCTGTTTCACTGTAAGTCTTCTTTCATAAACTCATATCAACTGTGTAATAATAGTATTGATATTTAGAGTTTCCCCGGCAACTACGTCTAGAACTAGGTGACGCCGTTTCGTTTATTCGTAGAAATAGACAACTAGATCCCCAATAGGATCACCAGATACAGTCCCGATACAGTCTTCTTTTCGGCTGTCCTCATTAGGAATTGTCAAGAAGCTCTACTCCCCAAGATGAATGTATTCTCTGTGAATGGCATCTTTGAGTTTCTTCTAAATTCTCGAACTTTCCTGACGATCTATTCCTTGTGAATAGCTTGTCTTGAATTTTTTGGGGTTTCGTGACCCACGGGCATCTTAAAAGTATCGGCCTCCTCTTGGGCATCGTACAAGGACCCACAGGCTTCCTAAAAGCAACCAAGCCTCCTCTTGGGCTTAGTACAAGGACCCTACGGCTTCTTAGAATCTTAGAAGTATTCACAGCCTCCTCTTAGGCTTCGTATAATGATCTCTTCCTCCAAGAATGATAGCCTCCTCTTGGGCTTAGTACAAGGACCCGTCGGCTTCTTAAAAGTTCCCAGCCTCCTCTTGGGCTTCGTACAAATTGTCCCGACGACCTCCTAGAGGTATAGGAATAGAACTTAATCATCTGCATAGAACAATCCTTTCCAAGAGTCTACTACTGTTTCTCAAAGCATAGTACAAAAGATGAAACTCTAGACGCGGACAGTCTAATCTCCTTGAGTCTCAAAGACATTCTCAAGTGACCCCTTCGTTAAATAGGAAGGAAACCCGTAGACTCGGACAGTGTCAATACCCTTTGGATTTCCCGTTTCCTCAAAGAAAAGGAAATATCCCGAATCCTTGAATCAAATCCTTGAGTACAGTGTTGCTCATATAAGAAATGATTTTCTCTTTAAAATCAGTATACTGGACCTGTCGCTTAACTAAAACAGTTACCTTAGCCTCCTCTTGGGCTTTGTACAATGATTCTCCCCAGCGAAGTCAAAAAACGTTTAGCCTCTCTCTCGGGCTTTGTACGAGATACAAAACTCGCTTGTTGAGTCAGATCGCCTCCATCTCGGGCTTTATACGAGATACCAAAAGACTTCATCGTCGGGCCAAAACCTTTTAGCATCTCTCTCGGGCTTTGTACGAGACACATAATAGCCTCCTCTTAGGCTTTGTATAAGAAAACCACTGGTTAATCCAATTAACCTTTTAGCATCTAAGTTGTGCCTCATTCACAGTACCCAAACATCAACAACTCCTTCCCCTTCATCTAATCGCTGTAAGCGGCAAGCCTCTGGATCATCTACATCCATGCCACTGTCCCTCTTTTAGAATGAGAAATTCCTAAGGAAAGATAGCATTGCTCTACACTGAGTTAAAGTCTTCTCCTTCAGGTTAAAATCCCCTATAAAGGAAATTATGGCATTGCCAAATTCACACATCCTGGTTAAAGTAATTATCCTTTATGACCAGTCACCCAACAGTTGTGACAGACAAACCTTTCTTTAGAGATGACAAATTCTCTCTAAAGTCAAACCTTTAGCTTCACATCTTGGGCTTTGAACAAGATACAAACACCTTTCGCTTCACGTCTTGGGCTTCGAACAAGACACCAAAAACAACCATTTCCTCCCATAGAATAGGAGGAACTACGAACGCTCTGATTTCCCTGTTTTGGTAAACGGGAATACGTAGGCATAAGATTGAAAGAAAAATCTTAGCGAGCACAATCAACAAAAACCCAAAATCCCATACTCTCACAACAAAAATCATCAGTCCTAACATCCTAATCCTTGTTCCCCGCCAGAAACCTTCTGTCAAGGTAAAAAGAAAGAAAACAGTATTGGCGAAAATACAAATAACCAGTACAAAGGCCCCCCCACATTGATAGCATTCGTAACCTAACAGACGGCTGTTTAAACTCAGTATGCAAACCAGGGTTAATTGGAGACATCTATTTCCCTTCCTTATTCAGCTCACAATAGGATAAAAAATGAATCGACCTGTAGTTTAAGCTCAACCACAGAGAGCGACCAGCACTTAAGAACCGCGTCCAAAATCGCTCGCTACACTCCCTAAGGTTTGATATCAAGGGTAGGTCAACACTCAAGAGTAGGGTTGACTTTTTCCCTCAAAAATCCTGATTTGTGATCAGATGGTTTTGAGCTCTTGTGGCTTATGACTTGAGCTCTTTGAGTCAATCAAACTTTGTAAACATGCCAATATGATGTATTTAAGGTCTTTGAAGTTCATTTTGAAGCTTCAAGCCAGGCCTCACTTCACTAGTTGACTAAAGGGTTGAATTAGGTCAAACCCTAATTCCGTATTTTTTGCTAGATGGACCTTCAAGGTGATTTTGTCATTGTGGATGGATTCTTGAGATCCTTTTGAGTTTGTTAGACCATACATTGAGGCATTGGCTCATGCCCCAATGGAAATTTTTCATCTAGGAACCCTGGTCGACTAAACCCTAATTTGGTGACACAAGCAATCCTGAGGCTTGATCCACTTGGTATATTGCAACCTTATGCTTAATTATTGATGTTGGAGACCTCTTGGTCCTCCATGGATGTTTGAGAGGTTAGACAAGTTGAAGATCATGTCAATTCTTGATTGATCTTTTGTCTAAATGCTCTGAGAGAGGTCAAAACCCTAATCTTCGATTGTGAGGAATGCCTAACAATCCCTAAGGAGATTGATGAGACATGAAAGTACATCCATATTGTGGTAATGATCTTCACCATGATGGGAAATCTTGGTGTTCAAAATTTGGTGTATGACAGATGCCCCTATTTAATCTTCTTGGACCCGAAGGTGTGAATGGCGAAGGTATTCGGGCATTCGGGGTGCAAGAGGATTAAATATCGGAATACCCAAAATTTTGATGGTGGTTATGAATGGCAGTTTGCTCATCCATCTTATTTTGCTAAGCAATGATGCTTAGAAAAGGTAAGAACTTCCCCTCGATCATGGTCTTCAGCCAAGGAACTGGTCTTAGTTTTCTATACAAACTTCCCCCCGATCCTGGTTTTCAACCGCGGAACTGGTCTCAGTTTCTTTTGTCAATTTTTTTTTTGACAAGGGACGCTATTTGTAGCGGTTTTCCTCAAACTTCTCGTTGAATTTTCCTGGGGAGATGTCATTTGACGGAAAAAGTTTTGTTGTCAGACTTGTTGGGGAACCCATTCGTCTGAGCTGTAGAGGTGTACAAACTTCTCTGTTGGAGACGCCATTTGTTGACTCTACTGGGGAAAACGAGTCTCTTGAGAGGTTGTTTCCTGCTTGGGATATTACATCATACTTTTCCTCGAGATCTTCTCGGAGAAATTCCATGTGATGTAATCCAATTTTGAGGTGTCGATGACTTCATTATCATTGACTTTCTTGGAGAGAAAAATCAATGTGTTGCTGAGAGTCTTTGGTGATGAGGCTTTCTCTGGGGATTTTCCTTAATCCGGGAAAGCGAAGATATCATCTTCAATGGAGAAAAGTGACGTTTTTCAAATGTCTTCCTGCCTTTCAGAGGTTCAAGTTATCAAAGTGGTCGGGGACTGTCTCCAATCCAAAAATAAACTGGGGAGAAATTGTTCAGACACAACATTTCCTGATGAGGAAAGAACTGATAACTCGATTGATAAGAGGACTTTTATCACTAGCGGCTAAGACCGACTAGAGTCATAGTGATGCAATATGAATATGAGTATGAATTAATAATGCATGATGTATGTATGTTTATGCTGACAAAACTGACACGACATACAGACTAGTGGATGAACATGACTAGATACTCGGCCACTGCAGGGGATGAAAAGTATCACTGGTTCAAGATAGCAATTCTGCCTTGCTTAGGAGATATAGTCCCTGCGGGGAAAAACGTTGGTCGGGCTTAGGAGATAAGAACTCTTCCGGGGATATCAGATGGGAAAATCACATCTAATACAGTTGATCCTTCCTTCAGGCGTACTGGTTTTAGAAGGATTACTTTGATTCTGCACTTTGAGGTTCAACCACCTTCGTAGAAGCGATCGATGTTCTTTTGATGTTCAACAGTTAAAAGAAATTGTCGTCTTTGTTTTAAAAGCAGAAAAATTTTGACAAGTAAATTCATTTTTTTGTTTTATTTTAAGAATCGTTGATCATATTAAAAATATCATTCTTTAAAGCTAAAACAAATAAGAATTGCAAACAAAAGCACTAGAGCTCAAATTTTATTAATGGGATGGAAATCAGCCAAGCGCGTGATTTCATAGATAATTTACAAAGTTAAAAAATGGTAATTTAAGGGAAAAGGGCTACATTGAAACATAACGATCGTTATCCTCCTACCAACTTTGAATTCTGGACATCCTGAGCTTCTGTCGAAGATGACCTTGATTGGAGTTTTCCTGATGGATGGCATTACTGCTGAGGAGTTGAACTGATCAGACGTAGTTACTTGCCATTAATCCCTAACTTTTGCCTGGATTGTACTTTGAGATTTCCAATCCATTGGGATGATTTTTTTGCTTATGTCTCTAATTTTTGCATGGACCGCCCTTTCGGGTTTTCAATCCACCGAGACGTTTTTTTTAGGCGAAGTATTTCTTGAATACATCAATATTTGAGGGGGTAGGCAAATTCCTCTCCATCCATGGTTGCAAGTCTCAAGGCGCCGCCTGAGAAGGCTTTCTTGACCACATAGGGGCCGTCATAATTTGGAGTCCATTTTCCCCGGGAATCAATGAGAAATGATTGTATCTTTTTGAGCACGAGGTCTCCTTTTCGAAAGACACGGGGTCGAACCTTTTTGTCAAATGCTTTCTTCATTCTTTGTTGATACAACTGACCATGACACAGAGCCGTTATTCGCTTTTCTTCGATCAGATTCAGTTCACTGTGTTGACTTTGACACCATTCAGCCTCTGTTAGCTTAGCTTCAATCAATACCCGGATTGATGGGATCTCTACTTCTATGGGAAGCACAACCTCCATGCCATATACTAGAGAGAAAGGGGTTGCCCCTGATAAAGTGCGGACAGATGTACGATAACCGTGAAGAGTAAAGGGTAGCATCTCGTGCCAGTCTTTGTAGGTTACAACCATCTTTTGAACGATTTTCTTGATGTTCTTGTTAGCCGCTTCTACCGCCCCATTCATCTTAGGTCGGTAGGGAGATGAATTATGGTGTTTGATCTTGAACTCAGCACATAATTCTTTCATCATCTTATTGTTCAACTTAGATCCATTATCAGTAATGATCTGGCTTGGAACACCATACCGGCAGATGAGGTTGTTTTTTATAAATCGGACCACCACTTATCGGGTTACATTGGTGTATGAATCTGCTTCGACCCATTTGGTGAAGTAATCAATGGCTACCAGGATGAACAGATGTCTGTTTGATGCTTTGGGTTCGATCATGCCAATCATGTCGATTCCCCATATAGAAAAAGGCCATGGGGAAGAAAGAACTTTGAAATGTGTTGGCGGTACATGGATTTTGTCTGAGTATATCTGACACTTGTGACATCTTCTCATGTACTTGTAGTAATCGGATTCCATGGTCAACCAATAGTACCCGACTCTTAGAATTTTTCTCGCCATTGTAAGTCCATTGGCATGAGTGCCAAAGGAGCCTTCGTGAATTTCTTTTATCAGCATGTTTGCCTCTGGTCTGTCTACACATCGGAGTAAGACCATGTCAATGTATCTCTTATAGAGTGTGTCACCACTCAGAAAGAAGTTGTCTGCCAATTTTATGAGGGTCTTTCTGTCTTTTCTGGATGCCCCAGGCGGGTACTCTTGTTACTGAAGGAAGCATTTGATATCGTGATACCAAGGTTTGTCGTCTATGACTGCTTCGATCGTGAAGATGTAAGCGGGCCTTTCCAGGCGTATTATGTTAATCTTAGGTATGTCCTTCCATTGACCTACACTAATTATGGAAGAGAGAGTGGCTAATGCATCAGCCATGTGATTCTCTTCAGGAGGGATGTGATGAAACTCGATTATGTTGAAGAATGGTAACAACCTTCTCGCGTAATCTTTGTAAGGAATCAGTCCTGATTGGTATGTGTTCCAATATCCTTTGATCTGATTGATAAACAGGGCTGAGTCTCCATACACATCCAAGTTCTTAATTCTTAAGTGAATTGCTTCTTCGAGACCCATCACACAAGCTTCGTATTCGGCCTCGTTGTTTATGCACTTGAATGTCAATCTGGAAGTGAAAGGAATGCAGGTACCCTGAGGTGTTATGATGATTGCCCCAATTCCGTTTCCATAATTGTTGACAGCTCCATCAAAGATTAGTCCCCATTTGAAACTTGGTTCTGGCCCTTCGCTGGGTAGCGGTTCATCGCAGTTTTTCATTTTCAAATACATGACATCTTTGTTTAGGAAGTCAAATCCGACTGATTCCTAATCGTCAATCGGTTGATGAGCCAAATGATCAGCTAAAATACTCCCTTTGGCGGCTTTTTGAGCATGGTAATCAATGTCGTATTTTGATAACAAAATCTACCACCGGGCAATCCTTCCTGTGAGAACAGGTTTTTCAAAGACGTACTTGATCGGATCCATTTCGGAGATTAACCAAGTAGTGTGACAAATCATGTACTGGCGAAGACGTTTGGCTGCCCAAGCCAGAGCATAGCAAGTTTTCTCAAGCATAGTGTACCGAGTCTCGGTGAATTTCTTGCTCAAATAGTAAATGGAAGACTCTTTCCTTTTGGTTTCGTCTTGTTGGCTAAGTACACAACCATTGAGTCTTCCAAGACTGTTAAGTAAATGATCAACGGTATTTCCTCCACTGGAGGTGATAGGATAGGTGGATTCAACAGGTATTCCTTGATACTGTCGAAGGCGGTTTGGCAGTCTTCTATCCATACGCAGTCTTGATTCTTTTTGAGTAATTTGAAGATTGGCGCACATGTCGCGGTCATGAGGAATATAAATCTGGAAATGTAATTCAAACGTCCTAGGAATCCTATGACTTGTTTTTCAGTCTTTGGAGAAGTAATTTCTTGAATGGCCTTGACCTTGTCAAGATCAACCTCAATTCCTTTCTTGCTGACGATGAACCCTAGCAGTATTCCTTGTTTTTCAGACGCTCGAATAATTTTGACAGGTGGGTCACATGCTCCTTTTCTGTCTTAGATTTGGCAATCATATCATCGACATATACCTCTATTTCTTTGTGTATCATGTCATGAAACAGAGCAGTTATTGCCCTTTGATAGGTTACCCCGGCATTCTTCAAACCGAACGACATTACCTTGTAACAAAAGGTGCCCCATGGGGTGATAAAGGAAGTTTTCTCCATGTCTTTCGGAGCCATTTTGATTTGATTATAGCCCGAGAATCTATCCATGAAGGAGAAGACTTTGAAATTTGTTGTACTGTCTACCAGCATGTCAATGTGTGGTAATGGAAAGTCATCCTTTGGACTGGCTTTGTTCAGATCCCTGTAGTCTACACACATTCTGACCTTTCTGTCCTTTTTCGGAACTGGTACTATGTTGGCTAACCATTGAGGATATTCTGATAAGGCGAGGAAACCCGCGTCAATCTGTTTTTGTACTTCCTCATTGATTTTGATGGCCATGCCTGGATGAGTCCGTCTTAGTCTTTGTTTTACCGGTGGACATTTTGATCTTAAAGGTAGATGTTGTTCCACGATGCTGGTATCCAACCCTGGCATATCCTGATAGGACCAAGCGAATAAATCAGGAAATTCTTTGAGAAGCTTTATCAAACTTTCTTTGACAATCGGACTGAGCAGTGCCCCAATCTTGACTTCTTTTCTCTCTCCTTCTGAACCCAAGTTGACTGTTTCCAATGGCTCTTTGTGAGGTTCAATGGACCTTTCCTCTTGTCTGAATAATCGGGAGATCTCTTCTGGAATTTCTTCGTTATTTTCTTCTTCAGCCTCAAATATCGAGAATTCAAAGTTGGGAGAAGGCATTGGATCGTATGTTTTGATGGGGTTTAAAACAAGCAATCTGCATGACGTGATGGTTGATTTTTAGAAGAGATAGAGAGAATGCAGGAGTGTGTGCAGTGTATTTTTCTGAAAAATGCTTTTTATTATTATTTTGAGTTGTTTTTAGGATTACCATTTTCTGAAAAAATGAAAAGCGAAAACAAAAATAAAATGCGGAAATTACAGAACAACATTATTTTATTTATGATTTGGTCGATTCTTGAAACTACAGCCCTATAAAACAAAACTCTGTCGCTTTAGGCGAAGCGAAGGGAGACATTTACAGAAAGTGAGCCCTATCAAAACATTTGTTTCACCTGGGCAGGGTGAAAGGTTAAAACAAAGACGATAATTACTTAGACTTATGAACGATTTTCGGAACATCAACAGTAACCCATTGGCGGCGAACTCCTTGGAGAATCACAAAGTCTGGTACCTTCCTTCTTGGTTTGTCTTCAAAAATAACGCTGATTTCTGGTGGAGCAGGATCGTTGGAGTCTATCTCCCAGGAAGAGTTGTTGTATACGAACTCTTCTGTTGTATCTTGCACAGTGTTTGCACTCTCAGGTGGATCTCCCCATCTAGTTGGTCGGATGTCTTTGAGCCTGATACGAGAGCTTTCAGGAGCGGTGTACTTAACCAAGAAGTCGTATTTGCCACTCGGTTGTCCTAAAGTGTCCCATACTTTTGTGGAACTGGAGGAGTCATCCCTCTCGATGACGTTGACTTCGGGAAAAGCGTAGTTAAGGAACTCTTGTCCTGCAACCTTTGCAAATTCATCGTCGTGCTGGATATTTTCTGAATGCCCTGAGTAATGATCCCATGATTTGGTGGGGACACAGGTATTCTTTTCAATGATGCTCAGTTGATATGCATCGTTGGGCTGACTCTTTTGCCCCAAGTCTCCTAGGTACGGCTGCCAGATAGGCAGGCCATCCATTGGGCTATAATAGGCATAGTCAAAGTTGTCTTTCATCAGAGTGTACTCCTCTAATGAGTTTGGTGGGGCATCCTTCCGGATCACAATTTCTGTATATCATTTTGATGTCTGGTCTTGGTATATATTTCGGACTCTGTGCGGGATAGAAAAATGGCGTATGCACCTCTCCCTGAGACATATAACTGTCCTCGTTGAGATAGGACTTCCACTCTTCATCTGTATCAGAGGAGTCACCCTCGTTGATGGTATGGACTTCTTGAAACACTGGGTGAAGAAAACCTCCATTGTGGAAGAAGTCCTGAATGGGATGAAGACTTTCATTGCTAGTAGCAGTCTGGGTACAGGTTGAGGAAAAACCAAGACCTTTCTTTGTCTTATTATCAGTAGGAATGACAAGTTGTCCCCATCCTTTTGCATTGTTACTTTTGATCATTTCGAGAGCATCTTTGTATAAGGAAATTGATGTTCCTTTTTCTGATTGGTTGTCTTTGCTCACCGAAAGTGCTTGGAACTGGGTTCCAACAACCTCTTCTGGTTCTACACAAGTGGACGACGATAAGTTGCTCACTATCAAGGCTTGCTCTCCGCAGACTGTGACTAGTTGATCATTCTTGACGAACTTCAGCTTCTAGTGAAGTGTCGAAGTGACTGCACCATCCTCGTGTATCCAAGGTCTTCCTAACAAATAGCTGTATGCTTCCCGGATGTCCATGACTTGGAAAGTGACTTGGAAAGTGTGAGGACCGATAGTTATGGGAAGGTCGACTTCGTCGATAACTATTTTTTGGGATCCGTCAAATGCTTTGACGATGACCTCACTGCCTCTCATCGGAGATCCTTGAAATGATAGTGCATTAGAGTAGATTCTGGCATAACATTCAGAGTTGATCCGTTGTCTACCAGTACACTGGCTAACGCATCGTCCTAGCAGTTGACTGTAATATTTAGTGCCATGTTGTGATTTTTGCCTTCTTCCGGCAGTTCTTCATCACTGAATCCCAAATTGTTGCAGGAAGTGATGTTGGAGATGATGCTGTCAAATTGTCTTATTGTCACATCTTGTTCCATAAAGGCTTGCTCTAAGACTTTCTGTAGAGCTTCCCAGTGAGCTTCGAAACTGAGTAGAAGAGATAGCACAGAGATTTTTGAAGGAGTTTGCAACAGTTGGTCTACAATGTTGTACTTGCTCTTCTGGATGAGCTTCAACATCTCATCGCTGTTTTTTGAAATGTCGGGATTACTGGACTGGCCGACTGGTTGATTTGGAACTTTTGTTTGAGGTTCCTTTTCTCTGGTGGGTTCTCCAACTCCTCGGTTAAAGATCCGACTGCTCCGTGTTACTCAACTGATGTCTGCAATATTCACAACGGAGGGTAATGGAGTTTCCTTTCCATTCTCAATTGTTGTTGCACCGTACTTGTAAGGGATATCCTTATCGGATTTGTACGACATTGGTCCTGGCAGATAGATAACTACAGGAGCCTTTTGATTTTTCTGACCATCATAGCTGGCCTCAATTGGTTCGAGGTTGAGAATCTTTCCACTATCAAGGGGAACTCTTGATTCATGGAGTAAAGGGATCATGGTGCATACATCTTTGGCCACTTCTCGTTTAGGGATTAAGACAACTTATTTGCCTCGTTTGGGAAGATAGTCTGACATTTTGTTGATCGAACCAGAGCTTGAACACGGTCGAACCTCTTTGTGGTCCAACTGACTTTGAAGGGCTACTCGCTCGAGGTAGCATCCTTGATTATCCTCTAAGAAAATTCTACAACGCTCATAGTTGTGTGGTGGCACCCAACCACGTCCGTTTTGTATGCAGTGTAACCTTACTAGATCTGTTTCCATTGATCGAACATCCTGACTTTGATGCCTAGTAGGGTTCTCGTTAGTCATACTAACTTGTTGTGTGTCTTCATCTAGATAGATAGGAATCCACCGGTGGTTCAACAGGTGTTGAAGCGTTCTTTGAACGAGTGCACATCCTTGGTCACTCTCACGACATACCTTACAGTTCTGATAATCATGGGAAGTCAGAAAACCGAGCTGGAATTACTTAGCGTGTAATTACACCAGACTGGTATTCATCAAGCGAATATCAAAGATTTGAATCATATTAACTTGATAATGACTTCTATCCCTGTAGTCCTGAATCCATGCAAGATTCATCTGACGTTGGAGGGCCTCTTGTACAAAAGTGCATCCCTGATTATTTACCGAGCAGATCGGACAGGAATCATAATCGTGTCGTGGCAGACCATGATGTTGGTTTTGCCTTGAGTGTATTCCACTAAGTTAACATTCATCGCACGGATATCGTGGTTTTGAATGATGTTGGAATTTGTATAAGTCATGCTGACTTCCCGGATTTGGTGATCTTGGATCCATTAGAGATCCATCTGTTCTTGTAGAGCTGATTATACCATGGAATACCCTCGATTATCTTTAGAGCAGAAATCACATTAATGATAATTATGAGACGGTACATGTCTGTATCCACTCTGTCTACAATGCATCTTGACCAGGTTGGTTCCCAATAAGAGTACATCGTGTATTTGATAGCTGTGGTTAGACTCTTCTTCTATCAAATTTACTACAGCTTTCTCGTGTTGAGGCAGCGGGTTCGTCTGAACATTTGGACTTGTATCTTTGAAGGATAAGACCCCGCTCATAACAAGCTTCTACACATCGGATTTGAAGCTGAGACAGTTTTCTATGTTATGCCCTGGTCCTCCTTGATGGTAAGGGCAAGTTTGATCCGCTTTGAACCAATAAGGCGGATTTTCTGGTATTGTAAGAGGAGACCTAGTTTGGACATGATCCTTGACCAGTAGTAGTGGAAAATGTTCTGCGTACAACATTGGTATAGGGTCAAACCCTGGTGGTCGCGTTGTACTGTTGTAGTTGTACTGAGGACGAGCCTGCTGAAGAGACTGTTGTGTCCTTTGCTGATATTGTTGTTGATTTGGTTGGCTCTGAGAAACCTGAGGTTGATACGTTGGAATAGGCGCTGGGTTGATAGCAGGAGTTACAGCCGCTACTGGTTGGTATCTTTGCCTTTGCTTTCCGAGAGAGATATTACCAATATCTTGCTCTTTTTTCTTAGGGAAAGCACTACCGTATCTTTTGATACTGCTTGATGGTCCGGTATCTTTGACCAGACGTCCTTCTCGGACTGCCTCTTCAAGGCGTACTCCCATATTCACCATTTCAGTAAAGTCGTTGGCCGCACTGGCGACCATTCGGTCGTAATAAAACGAGCTTAAAGTTTTCAAGAAGATCTTGTAAATGTAAATACGCCTAAGAGGGGGGGTGAATTAGGTTCTTAAAAAATTCTTCGATCTTTTTACCGGTTCTTGGTTATTTTTCCGTTATATGATAAGTGCTGAAAAGTAAAGTGCGGAAAGGAAAAATGACACAAGAGAATTATAGTGGTTCCCCTCACAGCCCGAGAGTACTCCACTCCTCCTTCAACACGAAAGAGAATTCACTATAGTTTAGAATTATTGTACAGCCTAATCACACCAATGGTGATGCTTACTATCTAACCTATAGGTAACTAAGTGTATGAAGAACAATCCTCTTCAAAACACTCACTTGTTTCCAACAGTCCTGGACAACAAGGTAATACAAAAAGTAATCTTGATAAGAAGTAGATGTCTTGAGAATATGATATTATCAATCTTGATGATCGATCTTCTCCTTGAAATACATATCACTCAAATGAAATATACAAGTGTTCTTGAATAAAATGAGATGAAACAATGATAATGTGTGAAATTTATTAAAAGGTTTCTCTCAAAAATATGTTTGAATGAACACTTGAAGAATAACTGAAAGATGAAAAGAATGAGTGGATTTTTTATTATGAAATTTCTAGGAGGTAAGTTTTAATCTGAAAATGACATGTATTTATATTGATGAAAGCAACCATTCAAAAGTCATGGCAATGGTTAGAAAAATTCTGAATTTAATAAGATAAATGATGTAAGAGATGCCATGAAAAGATATAATGAAAAGGTGCATTCAAACAAAACATTTTTCAATTTTAAATAAAAAACATTGTTTCAGTACGTTGTCAATTGTGGCGGTTGTTTGGTCTGTTACGTCGTTTCAAAACGCCACAATTTACCAAAGAATTTTGAAATTTAAAATTTAAAATACTGGTTCAGAACGGTGTGAATTATGGCGGTTTCTGGTGCTGTTACGACAGTTAAAAACGCCATAATTTACCAAAAACTGAATGTTTAAATAAATTAAATAATTAAAAAATTTGTCTAAGTATTTGAACCAATTTTATACAACATCTATTGATTTACCCAAGTCAATAGATTATATTTGAAAGTGATTTAACATGGTTCAAAATAAAAAATAAAAAAAAACAAATAAAGTAAATAAAGTTTCAAATGTATGATAAAAATATTTTGTTTTTTTAAAGCTAGAAATAATGATATATTTTCAACCACATGAACCATGTATGCAAGTGAATTTTGAAAATTATTTTGAGAACTATTTTATCAATATATATTGCATGCTTGAGACACTTTTGAACACTTGTATGCAACCATATTGATAAGTGAGAGTTATACCTTGATTATACTTGAGAATTCTTCAAGACTTGTAAAAATTAAAAACTTTGTGCTAACTCCAATGTCTTGATCCATTCTTTTTGAGCAAGCATAACATCTTGAATGAATAATGTTGTCTTCATCAAAACCATTGAGAAGCTTGCCTTCACATTCTCCCCCTTTTTGATGATGATAATCCAATTTTGAAAATTTGCTTTAATCTTGTTTCTCTAATACAAAAGGCTCCCCCTTGATCAATGCTCCCCCTAAATTCATAATTTAGAGTGTCTTTGCTAGCTGCATTTTGTTAGAGAAAAACAAACACAAACACATACATCTTCTCCCCCTTTGTCATTAGCAAAAAGGATGGGAAAAGACTTGAAATATATAAAGAAATCTTGAAAAATGAAAAATAATTTTTACCTATGAGTTTTACCTCATGAAAGACTTCATCAAACATTTATCCTTGCCGAAACATGATTTTGAAGTCTTTGTCACAAAGTTGATTTATACTAGGAAGATTATGCTTTAGTTTGTCAACTTAAAGTACATATTCAATGGATGTGAAAGTTAGTGCTTCAACTTTGCCAATGCCAAGAATTCTTCCTTTAAGGTATTCCCCATATGTGAAATAACTCTTGGACTTTGAGAATTAGATTTGAAAGTTAGTTTATGCCTCCCATCAAAAACTTAGAACCACCACTTATCAAAACATCATAGATTTAAAGTGGTCCTTAAGCAAACCTACAAAACAAATTAAGTTTGATTTGGTACCCAATGTGCTTTGGGTCCCCCATAGTTAGTTCTTTTCTTAACCCACACATAATGGCCTTGAGCAACACTAAAGTTTCTAATATAACATGCATTAGGAGTATGACCTTTAATACCACAATAGAAACAAGTAGGCTCAAAGTTGCTTTTATATCTAGGGGGATAAGATTTCTTCTTATTATAAGACTTCTTCTTATTATTTCTTTTCCTTTTGTTATATTGTTGAACCATTTTAGGCTTGTCACTTTTCTCTAAAGGAATTTGTTCTTTAGCTTTTACAAAAATGGTCTTGTTAGAAGTTTGTTTAGAGAATCTTGAGTAACCTAGACCACTTTTATTATTTGAGTATTTTTGACTACTAAGAACACGTTCCAATCCAATTTGTACTTTCTCATATCTTTCTAGGACTCTTTTCAATTGAACTATTTGAAAAGCAAGTGACTCACATTTAGTGCATGCAAAATTCTTGATTAATTCTTCTATTTCATCTTTGAACTTATTTACTATTTTCTCAATATTTTCTTCCAAGATTGATATTTATTTCTTTTGAGATGAGATGGTTTTATATAGAATTTTGCATTCACTTAAAAGTTCATCAATTGCTCCTTAAGCATCATTATCAAAAATTGAAAAGTTACTACTAACCTCATCGTCTTCATTGTCGGAATGATGTGATGCCATCAATGCTAGATTTGCGCTTTGATCACTATCGGAGTCCGATGAAGAACTTATTTCGTTGTCATCCCAAGCAATGTAGGCTTTCTTTTTGTAATCCTTCTTTCCTTTGTTGTCATGATTCTTTACGAGTTTGGGACATTCCGGTTTGATGTGGCCTTGCTTTCCACATTCATAACATATAATGTCTCCATTGGATGTTGATGCTTCTTTTTCTTTGTTCTTTGAGGACTTCTTTCTTCTTGTGAAACTAGAGTTTCCAATATTATTTTTTGCACTGAAGTATTTTCCTAGTCTTTTTACAAGGAGCATAAAGTTTTCATCCTCTTCGGGATTGTCTTCTTTCTTCACAACTTTAGATTCAACTTTTAAGGCAATGCTCTTGGATTTCTTTTCTTGGTTCTCACGTTTCTCCAATAGTCCAAGTTCCGTCTCATATTCTTGAAGCTTTCCGAATAGAGTAGCGGATGTCATCGTTGATAAACTTTTCTTCTCGGAAATCGCCGTCACTTTGGGTTGCCACTCTCTTGTTAAAGACCTAAGCACTTTAAGATTAAGTTCATCATTTGTTAGTGTCTTACCAAGTGCATTCAAGTGATTTGTCAAATGCACGAATCTTTTCTGCAAGTCAAGGATTAATTCTCCTGGTTGCATTCTGAATAACTCATACTCTTGACTTAAAGAATTCAATCTGGATCTTTTGACTTCGGCGGTTCCTTCGTGAGTTTCTACAAGAGTGTCCCATATTTGTTTGGCCGTTGTACATGTTGAGACGCGGAAGAATTCATCCATTCCAAGTGCACTTTGTAAAATATTTATTGCCTTTTTGTCATAGAGAACCTTTTTCTTATCATCCTCATCCCATGATGCTTGTGGTTTTGGTGTACCAACTCCGTTGAAAACCATTGTAGGAATAAAAGGACCATTTTGAACAGCCTCCCATATATCACTTCCTTGTGCTTCTAAATGTGCCTTCATACGGATTTTCCAAAAGTCAAAGTATTGGCCAGAAAACAAAGGAGGCTTGTTGCTACTACCACCGTCTTTGAATACAAGATCATTGTTTGCGGAAGCCATCTGGATCGAATAGGAACAGGTTACCTATCACCTGCTCTAATGCCAATTGTAAATGTAAATACGCCTAAGAGGGGGGTGAATTAGGTTCTTAAAAAATTCTTCTATCTTTTTACCGGTTCTTGGTTATTTTTCCGTTATATGATAAGTGCTGAAAAGTAAAGTGCGGAAAGGAAAAATGACACAAGAGAATTATAGTGGTTCCCCTCACATCCCGAGAGTACTCCACTCCTCCTTCAACACGAAAGAGAATTCACTATAGTTTAGAATTATTGTACAGCCTAATCACACCAATGGTGATGCTTACTATCTAACCTATAGGTAACTAAGTGTATGAAGAACAATCCTCTTCAAAACACTCACTTGTTTCCCACAGTCCTGGACAACAAGGTAATACAAAAAGTAATCTTGATAAGAAGTAGATGTCTTGAGAATTTGATATTATCAATCTTCTCCTTGAAATAAATATCACTCAAATGAAATATACAAGTGTTCTTGAATAAAATGAGATGAAACAATGATAATGTGTGAAATTTATGCAAAGGTTTCTCTCAAAAATATGTTTGAATGAACACTTGAAGAATAACTGAAAGATGAAAAGAATGAGTGGATTTTTATTATGAAATTTCTAGGAGGTAAGTTTTAATCTGAAAATGACATGTATTTATATTGATGAAAGCAACCATTCAAAAGTCTTGGCAATGGTTAGAAAAATTCTGAATTTAATAAGATAAATGATGTAAGAGATGCCATGAAAAGATATAATGAAAAGGTGCATTCAGACGAAACATTTTTCAATTTTAAATAAAAAACACTGTTTCCGTACGTTGTAAATTGTGGCGGTTGTTTGGTCTGTTACGTCGTTTCAAAACGCTACAATTTACCAAATAATTTTGAAATTTAAAATTTAAAATACTGGTTCAGAACGGTGTGAATTATGGCGGTTTCTGGTGCTGTTACGACAGTTAAAAACGCCATAATTTACCAAAAACTGAATGTTTAAATAAATTAAATAATTAAAAATTTTGTCTAAGTATTTGAACCAATTTTATACAACATCTATTGATTTACCCAAGTCAATAGATTATATTTGAAAGTGATTTAACATGGTTCAAAAAAAAAAACAAATAAATAAATAAAGTAAATAAAGTTTCAAATGTATGATAAAAATATTTTGTTTTTTTAAAGCTAGAAATAATGATATATTTTCAACCACATGAACCATGTATGCAAGTGAATTTTGAAAATTATTTTGAGAACTATTTTATCAATATATATTGCATGCTTGAGACACTTTTGAACACTTGTATGCAACCATATTGATAAGTGAGAGTTATACCTTGATTATACTTGAGAATTCTTCAAGACTTGTAAAAATTAAAAACTTTGTGCTAACTTCAATGTCTTGATCGATTCTTTTTGAGCAAGCATAACATCTTGAATGAATAATGTTGTCTTCATCAAAACCATTGAGAAGCTTGCCTTCACAGATCTTTGTCATCTCTTTTCCCTCAAGAGGTGGACAAATCTGGGCGGCAATTTCACGCCATCTCTGAGCATATTCCTTAAAGGTTTCCTTGTCCTTCTGCGACATGGCTCCGAGTTGATCTCTATCCGGTGCCATGACCAGGTTATTCTTATATTGCTGAACGAAGGCAGCGCCAAGATCTCTAAAAGTGACGATCTTGGTGCGGTTTAAACCCATGTACCATTTGAGTGCAGCACCGGTTAAACTATCTTGGAAGTAGTGGATCAGTAGCTGTTGATTCTCCATCTGAGTTGACATCTTTCGAGCGTACATCACCAAATGACTTTGAGGGCAAGAGTTGCCCTTATATTTCTCAAATTCGGGCACCTTGAATTTGTGCAGAATTTTCACATTGGGAACCAAAGAAATGTCTGCGGCGTCCTTTCCAAATAGATCCTGACCGCGAATGGCATGCAGTTCCTTCTGCATCTCCAAGAATTGATCTTGGAACTCATTCAATCCGTCGTACATACTTTTGTTCCCACCAGAAGGTATCTGTGGAATCTGTCTTTTCAGGACAGTGTGTACCACGAGTGGTGGTATAGTCATTATGGCCGTGACTCTTGGTGCTTCCCTATCCCGATGTTTTTAACCTTCAGGAGTTGCTGTCATGCCCTTGCATCTTCGCTTTCCTGAAGTTTGTAACCTTCAGGCCCAGCGGTTCCTACTGCAGTTTCCGGGTCTTCTGTGATCGGCAGAATATATCCTTCTGGGATATAGTTGAGTGGCATGCCCCAGGGACGATCTTTAGGCATGTTGTACCGAGGATCATACTTTTCCACTATGGGGGTAGATGTGATCTCTGAGATCACAGTCCTTTGTTTTTGTATCTGAGTTGCTGCCAGAGTTTGCATGTCATTGTGAAGTTTTCTCAAATCTTCTTTCAGAGTGTCGATTTCTTCTCTCAACTCTCTATTCTCTTCCTCGAGATCATCTATTTTCTTTTGTCGATTGGCCCGAGTATTGTATGAATGAGACAGTTTGACTCTAAAATCGAGACACAAACGTGAGATTCGTAGGTAAGGAGAATGTGTTATGTGAGAATAATGAGTGATATGCAATGATATTTTTTTAATTAATTTTTTGTTAATCAAAAGAAACTTCAACAATTGGATTGCAAATATCATACAGTGGGGAGAACCCCATTTTATTGAATTCAAAGATTGCGGAAATGGAAATACAGTATTTTACAAAGTGTTGTAAAAGGAAATGTCTAAGCTTATGGATCCTGAGTCCTCTCTGAGGAGAGCTCAGGTGCTGGTTCTGGAACTTTCCTTTTCTTTGATCGGGGCTCTTGAGTCGTTGTCGGGTTGTCAGTCATTTGCCAAGTGAAAGGAGCAAGCAAATTTCTTCGATCTTCTTGATTTTCCATAACACGTTGCTCTAAAATCTTGATCAGAGCATCTTTTTATTTTAACATTTGCTGCATTTTGGTACACTCCACATTGAGAATGCGGTACTTGTTCTTCCAAGACTTCCTTTCCCATTGAACTTTGTTGAGAGCGACCTGGAGTTTTTCCGTATCAGACATAAAATAAAGGACAGATTCCTTTAGCAGAAGAACTTCTTGACAAGGGTAAGGCATCCTCAGCTTGAGAGCTCTAGCTTGTACCCAGTGGAGATAAGGTTCCACAGAGATACAATCCGGTTTTCCTAGAGACTCTCTTCCTTTCCGGTGAACACGTTTCCAGGCATGCACTATTTCTGTCTTTAGTGCCCTGTCACTTTCTCCTTCCTTGAAGAAAAGACCTTCCAGATGTTCATTACGCAGGATATGTCTCATCGGGTATCCGAATTGACGACGGACTAAAACTGGATGATAATTAATTCCTCTTTTAGTTCCTTGAGGGGTACATTAGGGAAGTTTCCACAACGGTCGATGATTCTTATCTCGTCATAGATTCGATTGTACCAATCGATGTCAGAGTTGGTAATAGACATGATTCTCTGTGACCAATGCAGAGTACTCTTATGATCCCAGAAAGTGGAAGACTTTGGTAAATGTGAAGTGAACCATTTGTATAGCAGGGGTACACAGCATGTGATCATTCCTCCACTGTACAAATTCCTTAAGTGTACAGAATGGTAAGCATCTGCGAGCAAGGTCGGTACGGGGTTTCCAATTAGAAATATCTTAATGGCATTGATATCAATGAAGTTATCAATGTTGGGAAAAAGGAACAACCCGTAGGTGAGTAGAACAAAGATCTCTTCGAAAGCAGTAACGTTTCCTATACTGGCAAAGTACAGGGCTTTCTCTATCAAAAACTTGGCTGGTAAACCTTGGATTCCATCCTTAGCGGTCACGTGAGTCCTAACTTCTGACTCGTCCAAATAGATTGCTCTTGCAATGGTTTGATCCTTTGGAATTTCTTCTAGTCCAGAAAAGGGTGCTTGGTCAGTAATGGGTAAATCATTCAGGTGAGAGTACTCCTTCAGTGTTGGTGCTAGCTGATAATCTGGGAATGTGAAACAGTGATAAACTGGATCGTAAAACTAAATTAGAGTAGACAGTATTCCTTTAAATACATGGACCCTTAACAAAGACAGTAGTCCTCCGTACTTAGCTCTGAAATCATCAGGGTTGGTGATCATCCTTGCCAACCCCCTCAAATCCTCTAGTTTTGGAACCTTGAAGGTGTAATTGTGAGTTTTCCTTCTACCGAAATCCATAATGCAATCTTTCTCTCTGATATTTTCAATCATTGTCTTAGTTTAATTTGAAAAAGAGAGACTAGAAAAGAAGATTTTTTCTTTGTTTAAAAGTTTTTTAATGAAATAAATGCATGAATGCAGCACACAAAAACATAGAAAAAACATGGGTTCAAAGGTTCAGCATCACGAGCATGGAGTCATGGCTCTACCCATCCCAAAGGTTGTACTATGGTGAATTTTGTACCTATCCTCAAAATCATTTACCCCTCTTGGGATAACAACAGCAAGCTGGTTCACCCGAGCGAGCAGTAGTATCTTAGAACAATCTCAAATTAGGGTAGTATCGCGTGACAACTATTTTCGATAGCTTCCGCACTACAAAATAGTCATATGGTCTCAGTCTACTAAATCCTCAGTTTCATGGATACCACAATCGAACAATCTGCTTTCGCAACCGAAGTCACTAGACATTGAATCCGCAAAGGGTATCTCCACTGATTCGATGGTCTACCGGGATTGCTTATTCAGGAATCACTCCCTGTAAGACCACCCCTCTATGCCATCACTTATCTTAGGTATCACTCAAACTTTCCACATGCAGTATCACCCGTAGTCCCATTAGCGGAAAAATAAACACGGATATCAAGTAGCAAAAGCGATATATATATATTTATTCCTAAAACTAACATCCTAGACCTTTTAAGGAAAAGCGATATATATATATATATATATATATTTATTCCTAAAACTAACATCCTAGACCTTTTAAGGAAAAGCGATATATATATATATATATATATATATATATATATATATATATATATATATATCTTTTCCTTAAAAGGTCTAGGATGTTAGTTTTAGGAATATATATATATTTATATATATATATATATATATATATATATATATATATATATATATTTATTCCTAAAACTAATATCCTAGACCTTTTAAGAATTCTAGTCTATAATCCTAACAGACAAAATGAGCTCCTCAACAGAGTCGCCATTTTTCTGTAGCGCGCGATTTTTGTCGATGACGCGACCACCTTATCGTGGGAATTGGGTTTTCTCAATGAAGAGAAGGGGAGTGCTACTTTCTGATTTCTTATTTATCCCATGAAGCTGGAAGGGAAAAGGAAGCTATCTAAAACTAACCTTGCACGCGAATGTTTAACTGGACAAACGCTTAAAGAGATTCGGGGAGTTCGGGGCCAGGTTATACAACGGGGAGTTGTCAATTACCCATCCTATATGTGGTTATCCACAGGTTGTTAGCTTTAGGTTTCGCTTTGTACTTGATGGTGTTTATCCGTTAATGGGTTGGGAAAGTTTCTTGGGAAATATGAGAGAGTGAGTTTTTGTTGATTTTGGTGTAGTACTGGACCTCAGTTTTGATTGGTATGAAGGTACTGGACCTAGAGTTTTTGATTAGTATGCTCGCTAAGATTTCGCAATCTTATGCCTACATATTTGTCATACCCCAAATTTTGACCACTAAGATTTCCCATCATTGTGCAAACCATCATCACAATATGGATGGACCATCATACCTCATTAGTCTCCCCAAAGATGGGTGAGCATCCACTACAATCAAACTTAGGGTTTCAAGCCTTCTCCGAGCTCTTAGACAAAGGATCAATCAAGGAATGACATGATCTTCAACTTGTCTAAACCTCTCAAACATCCACAAGGGATCAAGAGGATTCCCACATCAAGGATCAAGCACAAGGCTGCAACATTCCAAGAGGATTAAGCCTCAAGATCGCCAGTGTCACCAAATTAGGGTTTTGGTCGACCAAGGCCTCCAGTTGGAATTTTTCCTCTGGGCATGAGCCAATGCTTCAAAGCATAACCCAAAATACTCTAAGCGACCCCATAAACCCAATCATCAAGTTAATTTAGCCTCAGGGGATGCATTCATAAAAAATCAGGAATTAGGGTTTTTTTGACCTAATTCACCCCTAAGTTGACTTTTGGGACAAAACATGAGCCAAGACCTGAAGACATGATTTGAGGGACCCTAACACACTAAATTGATCCATTTGCAACAATGGATTGATCCAAGAAGCTTGATTCACAAGTTTCAAGTTCATCAGAACCACAATTAGGGTTTCGCGGAAAAAGTCAACTGTGCCTTTGACTTTTGACCAAGACATGCTCCCAAACCTTGGGACATGATTCAATACACCCTATAACACCTATGAAATCAATCCATCAAGTTTGATTTAGGTCAAGGACTTGATTTCATAGAGGATCACATAATTTGGAATTCATCTGATAAAAAGTCAACTGTGCCCAAAAGTCAAAGTTTGACTTTTTGATTTTTTGATCAATTATGGTTCCCTAACCCTAAAATGATGATAATGTGTGATTGGAATCATCATTCATCAATAAAAATCAAGAGAAATGGGATAACTTGTAAAAGGGGTAACCATAAAAAACTTAGAAATTTTCTAAGTTATGGAACAAAGTGGCTAGGGTACCAACTTCCAAGGATCATAACTTGAGATCCAAGCAACCATTTTAGCTGATTCAAAGATGGATTTGTAGCTCTCATGACATACTTTAAAAGTGTCAACTACACCTTGACGCTCCCGAAAGATTCGCATCCAACGGTACAAACGCGAGAGTGGCGCAGAAGACACAGAGTCGCCAGCAATGTGTATTTATCCCGAGAGAGGGAAAGGAAACACTGCATAAACCTGAAGAGAAAGGGGGAAAGACATGGTCATCGCAACCATAGTCCAGGTTCAGGAGTCAGTTATGTGAGGGGAAGGTGTTAGTACCCCACGCATCCATCGTACTCGATGGGTCCACGCTTGTTGTCTAAATGGAGGGTAAGCTGTCCTACTATCTATGGCTGAACAAAAGAAAACGGGGATGGGGGTGACTAAGACGGAATCGGTAGGACATATTCGATGCCCTAGGCCTAAGTACTCCCTCAGTGCAATGGGAAAGTCAGAGTCAACGTAGTTCGGACGGGAATTGTGGGGGAAGGTTGCTCGTCAAGACAATCGCTGTCTTGTGCCTACATATCCTCAATCGGACGAGAGAGAGGAATCAGAGCTAATGTAGTTCGTGGGTACGACCATGAATGGGTAAGTGTTTTTTACGTGAGCGATGAGCTCTTTTCTGAAAATGAAATTTGAAACCCAACAATCCCGAAGGATAGAAAGATTTGAATTTGTTTTTGTGTTTTTTAGACAGAAGTTTTTTTAAGTTAGTTCATAACTTGCATTGCACCAAAGTCTAGGGCACAGGGATGAATACTTAATGAATCGTCCCAAGACAGGACACCCGCTAAGCACTCTAGAAAGATGAGAGGAAGCCCCTCATTTCTCATTCCCCACGCTTAAGGCTCGTGCGCAATACACTTTATCCTTATTAAGTGTTTTAAAGAAGTTATGAGATGAGAAGAGAGAAGACCCTAAGGAAACTCTAAAGAGAAACTAAGAGTCCTAATGTTATCATGCATGGATGACCTGTGGTTAGTGAGGCTTAGGAGGGAGAACTACCTAAAACCTAATGCTAATCCTACTCCAAGCTTAATCAAAAATTAAGTTGGACTAGGTAGCTCTAAAGGGATGAATCCGAGACTTGGTCAAGTATCGAGATCCAAAGGAATGAAATGAGTCAAGGGAAAAAGAAAAGGAACAACACCTATAACAACACACTTGCACTAAACAGCAGTAAAATAAAACACAAACACTAATAAGCATTTCAAAGTATACAATCCAGCATGAAAACAGGTGTGAAAAGCCACAAACAACATGTGTATGCGAGGTAACACATATGACAACATGTATGTACATAAACAGCCATGGAAAGGGCAGGGCAGCATGCATCACAACTTGATTCAACATGGTAAAATGATCATGCCACAAACACATTAGAACTCACATGGAGTAGACTTGAAAGCATTGTGGAAGAATGCATCACATTATGAAAGAATGCACAATATTAAGCATATGATCAAGTTTAATCAAGTATGCACCTCATGAAATCTAAAGCAAATGAACATGCACATAATTATCCAGTAATCATCATCATCAATTAGCAATTAACAAGCTCAAAGTGTGTGCATTATGTTATCATCACAACAATTAATCAACAACGCAAGCATTAACGTTCAATGAAGAACAAAAGAACGCGTGTCGAAAAAATCATGTTCATATAGTGGTGTGTGTTGAAATAGCTCAAGAACGATCCAACAATCATCAATGCATTGATCCATGAAGTTTAAACATGTTATGGAAGTCAAACAAGCAAGAAAATGCACAAAAATACCATTCTGCTTCATAGGTAACCGGTTACACAGTTCAAAAATGCACAAACACGCTGAAAAATACACAATGTAACCGGTTACAGCATAAATGCTAACCGGTTACACTGGAACAAAAGTGAAAAAAATTAATCCCAGAAGCACTTTTCAGCAGCAAATCACTTATTCAAACAACTCCAATGATCATGTAATCAACAATGCACGAAACTACATTGATTCACAGTCAACAAACACCAATTAAATCCAACAATTATCATCAACAAGAATCAAATTCAAGCAAAATGGATCAAAAACACAAATAACCAAAAATCTACATTGCACAAATTGTGATTAAGTAAAATTAGGTATAGATCCAAGGAAAACCAACCTACAAGGCTGAGGTTTGCCTTGGTGAATGTTGAGAACGAAAATTGGTGGATCCAAGCAAGAAAACCAAAGATCTATGCAATGAACTTCAAGATCCAAGCAAGAACAATCAAGATCCAAGCTAGAACACTCCAAATAATCAAAATCTGCTCCAAAAGTGATTCTAAGCTCCAAACCAGTAGCAAATTCAAGACCCTTCCAAGAATTGATCAATGGATGATGGTTTAGTTCCAAGATCAACAAATTTCAATGCAAAATTTGTTGAACTTTGATGGAGGAACTTTGGGTGAGGGTTTGGAAAATGAGAGAAAAGTTTGAGAGAATTGGAGAGAGATGTGTAGAAAATTCAGAAAATGGATCCAAGATGTGTGAGGTTTGGAATGAATTCACTTAAATAGATGCTAGGTTAGGAATTCAAATGTGGTTTGGAGTGAGGTTTAGTGGGTGGAAATTGGGGTGAAAAGTGAATTAGGAAAGGAAATGAGGAATTAGAGTGGAAATGTTGGGAGGAATTTGAATTTTGGGAGGAAAATGATGAAAATATCAATTCTAGATCCTTCCCACACGTGCACATGCCAAGCACATGATCACAAATGATGCAAACTAAAATTTTCAAATTTTGCCCAGAGTAACCAGTTACAGCATATCTGCTAACCGGTTACTCAGTTCAAAAACTGAAGAAATGCGCAGAAAACCAAAGGGTAACCGGTTATCAAATACGCTGTAACCGGTTACACAGTGCAAATTTTGAATTTTGGCGCCTTTTGGAGGGAAACTTGAAAAAGGTACTTCTGACAGTTGTTTTGAAACCATTAAGCCTCTGAACCCCAAAACTTGGCATTGCTACTGAGTAACACTGAAACACACTTGAAATATGCTGTGAATTCCGTTTTGTGCTCGGAATACTGCTGAAAATAATCGTCTGGTGTTGAATCGCTGATAAAAAAAATGACTGCCATAGCTTCTGATTGTCAAAATGTCTAATGAGCAAAATAAATGCTCAACAAAACTTTGAAAGCTATCTGCTTGGCTCTGAACATTGTTGGAAATGATATTGGAACTGATGACGCCATGAGCTGCTGAAAGATACCTCAATCCCATGCTCAAAAGAACTATGCAAATGCAGAAATGATGATGCAAATTAAATGAAGCATAAGCCAAAAAGAGTTAGAAACAAGGGGCAAATTTTGGGGCGTTACAGCTGCCCCTATTCAAACTTCTTGGATCCGAGGGTATGGAAGCAAAGGCTTCCAGACGGTCGAGAGATATGGAGATTGAATACCAAAATAAACGCACAAATTTGCGTCCTGCAAAAGGAGAGACGACCCCGCTGAGGAACAAGCAATAAATGTTGCACTGTCACAACACGGACGAGTGTTAGCTATGATGGGGATAAACACGAACGGGTGTCAAGGAATCAAAGGTATCAGATATGGACGGGTATCGAAAAGATACACGGACGAGTGTAAAGGGTTCAATATGGACGGGTATCGAAAAGATACACGGACGGGTGTAAAAAGGTTTCAATACGGACGGGTATCGAAAAGATACACGGACGGGTGTAAAAAGGCTCAATACGGACGGGTATCGAAAAGATACACAGACGGGTGTAAAAAGAGTTCAATACGGATGGGTATCGAAAAGATACACGGATGGGTGTAAAAAGGTTTCAATACGGACGGGTATCGAAAAGATACACAGACGGGTGTAAAAAGGTTCAATACGGACGGTTATCGAAAAGATACACGGACGGGTGTAAAGAGAGTTCAATATAGACGGGTATCGAAAAGATACACGGACGGATGTAAAAGGGTTCAATACGGACGGATATCAAAAAGATACACGGACGGGTGTAAAAGGGTTCAATATGGACGGGTATCAAAAAGATACACGGACGGGTGTAAAGAGAGTTCAATATGGACGGAATCGAAAAGATACACGGACGGGTGTAAAAGGGTTCAATATGGACGGGTATCGAAAAAATACACGGACGGGTGTAAAAGGGTTCAATACGGACGGGTATCGAAAAGATACAAGGAAGGGTGTAAAAGGGTTCAATACGGACAGGTATCGAAAAGATACACGGACGGGTGTAAAGAGAGTTCAATACGGACGGGTATCGAAAAGATACACGGACGGGTGTAAAAGGGTCAATACGGACGGGTATCGAAAAAATACACGGACGGGTGTAAAATGGTTAAATTTACTGAGGATTGGTCTTATTGGGGATTAAAATGATGAACTGAACACGGACGGGCGTTATCAATAGGTTAATATGGTCGGGTATTGAAATCAAAGGTTAAAACACGGACGGGTGTTAAGGTAAAAACTTTGAAGGGATGGATCAAAAGACCACCCGAACGAAAGGGGTGAAAAGAGATCATGGGTTCACAATCCTGGCAAAACATTCTGCCGTGGGACTGTCAAATATTGCTTTGAATGACTAAACCCAGCATTTGTGGAGTAAGGTCGAATGATATTCTCCTGAAATCCGGTTTTCCTGACGAAGGAAAACTCAAACCTGGCTTATGCTTCGGATGCATATGTTTGAATTTTTCCGTAATGCTCCACACGAAGTGGAAATGCTACGCATTTAGGAGGAGGCCATGTAAAACAATGCTTATGCAATGCAAAAGACCGTCCCAGCGAAATAAACACCGAGAACAGAAGCAGCTCCACTGAGGACGACAAACTACATTGTCATCAAACCAAAGAACATGTTGAGGAAAACTTCACCTTGCTAGGGAAGATCACAATCACCAATTCTGCTGTAGATGGACGAATCTCCGAGAGAAAACCCACTCTATCGGGGAGGAACTGAAAACTGAAGATGGAAACTCCTCTGTCGGGGATGACCAAATGTTTCAGAACCTGGATTCAAAACCTGCTGGGAATACTAATTGCCAATAAACTCTGCTTGGGGATAAACTGAAAGAAACTTTGAGGAAAATAGATTGGCCCATGCTCAGTGGGGAAACACTGTCTTTAATCGACAAGGACACTCTATCAGACTCCTGCAGGAGAGGCTGTAAAAATAACAACTTCTGACTACCCGCAGAGAAAAAAATAGCCAAATCACAACTCTGGCTGGGGGTAAACCTCTTATATCCTGCTGAGGGGGACGATCCTCAACGACTCCGCTTGGGGAATTACTTCTTTATACTCTGTTAAGGAAGACGATCCTCGATATTCTGACTGGGGAGAGCAGCAAACTGCTGAGGATGATCAGACTTCAAAGTTGGGGAGCAAACCTACTGGAGAGGTACACCTGTCATTCTGCAAAACCAACAGAAAGGTCTACGTGCAAAAATGATTACTTTGATTATCATCATAGTGACTGTCGCCTAAGCAATTTCCACTGTTTTTCGACTTGTTTCACAAAGCACAACATTTTAGTATGTAATGTTTATCAAAAATATCGGACATTTTCACAAACAAAACAGGTAAAACAATAAACAAAAGCTCTTTGACTGAAATGCAAACTTTATTGAATGATCAGCCTGTAAATAGGCATTTACATTTGGAAACAATTCCTGAAAAGAGGTAATTGCGCAAAAAGTAAAAGAAAATACACATGTCGGCAATGTGGGGAACATACATCCACCATGACTCGACTCAGCTATAACCTATATGACTTGTTTATCCGCAGATGCTTTGGCCTTTGAAAATGACTGACTGGACTGATTCCTTTCCTTCAAATTTTTCAAGTGTGAATAGTGATCACAGATCGAACGCGGATCATAGTCTTTGCTTTTAAATCCCTAACTTTTGCCTGGATCGCCCTTTTCGGGTTTTCAATCCACCGGGATACCCATTTTTGCCAAAGTTTCCTTTTCAGGTTTTCAACCTTGCGGGTTTATTTCTTTTTCCTTTTTATCCCTAATTTTTTCCCGAACCTTTTCTTTTTATGGTTCGCCAGGATGCCCCTTTTTTGCCTGAACCTTCTTTTTATGTCCAGCGGGTCTTTTTTATGCAAAGTATTTTTTTACTACATCCGCGTTCACAGGGGACGTAAAATCTTCGCCATCCATAGTTGAGAGTAATAAGGCTCCACCAGAGAAAACATGTCTTACTACATATGGCCCTTCGTAATTCGGAGTCCACTTGCCCTTGTGATCTGTTTGAGGAGGAGTGATCCTTTTCAGGACTAATTCACCAGCCTGAAAACACCGAGGACACATTTTCTGATCAAATGCTTTTTTCATCCCGCTCTGATACAACCGCCCATGCGCAATGGCTTTCAATCTCTTCTCTTCGACGAGGTTCAGTTCATTCAGCCGGGAACGCACCCACTCAGCTTCATCAAGCTTCACGTCTGTCAAAATTCTCAAAGAAGGAATCTCAACTTCTAATGGCAGAACTGCTTCCATACCATACACCAGTGAGAAAGGGGTTGCCCTAGTTGATGTGCATACCGAAGTACGATATCCGTGCAAAGCGTAAGGCAACATCTCATGCCAGTCCTTGTATGTCACTACTATCTTCTGCACAATCTTCTTTATGTTCTTATTAGCCGCTTCAACAGCCTCATTCATCTTCGGGCGATAGGGAGAAGAATTGTGATGTTCAATCTTAAAGCTCTGGCATAGCTTCTTCATCATCTTATTGTTCAAATTTGAACCATTGTCAGTAATGATTCTCTCCGGGACTCCATACCGGCAGATGATATCCTTCTTAATAAATCGGGCTACCACTTGTCTGGTGACGTTGGCATACGATGCTGCTTCCACCCACTTCGTGAAATAATCAATAGCCACCAGGATAAAACGATGTCCATTCGAAGCAGTCGGCTCGATCTTCCCAATTATGTCAATGCCCCACATGGAAAAAGGCCAAGGTGACGACAAAACATTCAGAGGGGTAGGCGGTACGTGCACCTTATCAGCATAAATCTAGCATTTATGACATTTTCGGGCGTATTTAAATCAATCGGACTCCATAGTCATCCAATAATACCCCGCTCTTAATAATTTTCTGGCCATAGCATGCCCATTGGCATGAGTACCAAAGGAACCTTCATGAACTTCCTCCATTAACAAGCCTGCCTCGTGTTCATCAACACAACGTAGCAAGACCATGTCAAAGTTTCTCTTGTATAACACATCGTCTTTGTTCAGAAAGAAGTTTCCTGATAACCTCCTCAATGTCTTCTTATCCTTGGAAGATGCCCTAGCTGGGTATTCCTGACTCTTCAAAAAGACTTTGATATCATGATACCAAGGCTTGCCTTCTGATACACCTTCAACCGCAAATACAAAAGCAGGTCTGTCCAAGCGCATGATTCTGATTGGAGTAGTTTCATTCCAACGATTCACTTGATACATCGATGACAACGTTGCCAATGCATTAGCCATCTGATTCTCTATCCGGGGAATGTGATGGAAGTCCACTCTGTCAAAGAAAGGTAACAACCTTCTGGCATAGTTGTTTTACGGAACAAGATTCGCTTGACGAGTCTCCCATTCACCTGTAATCTGATTAACCACCAATGCAGAATCACCATAAACATCGAGGTTCTTGATTCTCAAATCAATCGCTTCTTCTAACCCCATGATGCATGCTTCATACTCTGCCTCATTGTTGGTGCATACAAATGCCAATCGGGCAGTGAAGGGTATATGAGAGCCCTTTGGAGTCGTAATGATTGCCCCGATTCTGTTACGTTATGAATTAATAGCTCCATCAAAAACCATCTTCCACTGAGATCCAATCTTAGGTCCTTCATCAGCCAAAGGTTCTTCACAATCCTTCATCTTCGGATACATGATATGCTCATCCGGAAATTCAAACTTCATCGGTCGATAATCCTCAATTGGCTTTTCGGCAAGATATTCTGACAACACACTTCCCTTAATGGCCTTTTGGGAAACATACTGAATATCGTATTCCGTCAGAACCATCTGCCAACGGGCTATTCTAACAGAAAGTGCTTGCTTCTCAAACACATACTTGATCAGATCCATCTTCGAAATCAAGAGGGTTGTGTGGTTTAACATATACTGCCTCAAACGCTTAGCGGCCCAAGCGAGTGCACAACATGTTTTCTCCAGCATCGAGTACCTTGACTCGCAATCAGTAAACTTTTTACTCAAGTAGTAGATGGCATGCTCCTTTCTACCTGACTCGTCTTGTTGACCGAGCACATAACCCATTGAATTCTCAAGAACCGTGAGATACATAATCAAAGGTCGTCCTGGCATTGGCGGTATAAGGACCAGAGGTTCCTGCAAATATTCTTTAATCTTTTCAAACGCCTTTTGACAATTTTCATTCCACCTGACCGCTTGATCTTTTCTTAGCAACTTGAAGATTGGTTCACACGTGGCTGTGAGATGCGAGATGAACCTAGCAATGTAGTTCAATCTCCCCAAGAAACCACAAACCTTTTTTTTCTGTTTTTGGCTCAGACATTTCTTGTATGGCTTTTAACTTCGCAGGATCAACCTCGATACATTTTTCACTAACAATAAACCCCATCAATTTTCCTGATCTCACCCTGAAGGTGCATTTGTTTGGATTCAACCTCAGTCTGAATTTTCTCAATCTTTCAAATAGCTTCTAAAGATTCACCAGATGTTCTTCCTCCGTCTGTGACTTCGCAATCATGTCATCAACATAGACCTCAATCTCTTTGTGAATCATATCATGAAAGAGAGTCACCATCGCCCGCTGATAGGTTGCCCCTTCATTTTTCAATCCAAAGGGCATCACTTTGTAGCAGAATGTTCCCCACGGTGTTATGAACGTTGTTTTCTCCATGTCCTCCGGGGCCATCTTGATTTGGTTATACCCAGAGAAGCCATCCATGAAGGAAAACACCGAATACTGAGCAGTATTGTCAACTAACACGTCAATGTGAGGGAGCGGGAAATCGTCCTTTGGGATTGCTCTATTCACATCCCTGTAATCAACACACATCCTGACCTTCCCATCCTTCTTAGGTACAGGCACGGTGTTAGCAACCCATGGAGGATAATTTGTTACGGCTAGAAAACTGGCATCTAGTTGTTTCTGAACCTCTTCCTTGATTTTGACAGACATCTCTGGTTTAGTTCTTCTCAACTTTTGTTTGACCGGAGCACAACCTTCTTTAAGTGGTAGCCGGTGTACAACAATATCAGTATCGAGCCCAGGCATGTCTTGGTAAGACCAGGCGAAGATGTCCACATACTAACGGAGCATTTAAATCAATCTTCCCTTGACACTGTCTTCCAATGCGGCCCCTATCCTTACTTCCTTTCTGGCGTCCTCGGTTCCCAGATTAACAATCTCCATCTCCTCCTGATGAGGTAAAATAACCTTCTCCTCTTGCTTTAACAATCTGGCCAACTCTTCAGGCAGTTCACAATCTTCGTCAGTCTCTTCTTCAGCCTGATAGATTGGATTGTCAAAGTCATACCGAGCTATAGCTGAGTCATGATCGGTGTCATCTGAACACAGAGCCCTGCATGATTGATGAGGTATGTTTTATTATGTATGCAACAAAAGAAACACATTGCCATTTTGATGTGGGTTTTTAATGCATAAAAATAAGACAGAAAGACAGAGATCAAAATATTTGAGTGTGAAAAGTCCTTTATTGATGATAAAGCAAAACATGCAACAGTTAAAAGCCCTACAAATAAAATCACTACGTCTTTGGCAGAACGCAGGATTAACATAATAGTAAAACAAAGCAATTACTCGAAGCCAGTCACTTAATTGACTCTTTTAGAAGACCAGTTGCACAGACTTTCTCCTGGGACGCAAAGGCGGATCCAGCTATCCATATCACAATCACTGTCCCCTTCTTCCTCAACGGCATTAACTCTGTCGAAGAAAACACCGACACTGGTGAAACGGACTGGGCCATAGAATTTGGGAGGATCCCCGGCACTCCTGGGTGGCTTGTATACCAATCCATAGGTATTCCCTTTCGGCTGAAATTTAATCACTTAGCCCCACCTCTGTGAGCTACCAGCTTTGACTATAGCCTTGGCGTCTTTAAATGAAGACATAGAAACCTCAGGTTGATCTGCCACTGCGAGCTGCTCTGTGGTCTCGGACTGATCCTCATACTGAATAACCTCTTCAGACACCTTCACTTTTTCAAACCCCTGACACAGCGTCTCATGGATTTCACCATCCACTTCCACGTATTTGAAGGTTGACAGCTGACTAATCATTATGTCCTCCTCTCCGCACACTGTCACCACGTGACCATCTACCATGTATTTCAGCTTTTGATGTAAAGTAGAGGTTACAGCGCCTGTACCATGGATCCAAGGACGACCCAACAGACAGCTGTATGCTGGCTGAATATCCATTATATAAAATGTTGCATCAAAGATTTCCGGCCCAACCTTGATCAGAAGCAGAATCTCACCAAATACAGATCTCTTCGAGACATCAAAAGCTAGCACCACCAAGTCGCTTGGTGTACAAATAAGTCCTCTGGTATCTAACTTCATTAATGCTTTCTTTGGCAATACATTCAACGATGATCCAGTATCAACCAACACATGTGACATCAGTGAACTACGACACTCGATCGAAATATGCAGGGCATTGTTATGATTCCTCCCAGTGGGAGTCAAATCAAGATCTGTAAAGCCCAAGTCGTTACCTGCATTCACATGCGCTACAACCCCTTCAAGTTGATTAACAGAAATCTCTTGAGGAACATAGGCCGCATTCAAAACCTTCAAAAGCGCATTCCTATGAGCTTCAGAACACAACAGTAACGTCAGAATGGAAATCTTCGACATGGTCTGATGTAACTGGTCCACGATCTTGTAATCACTTTTCCGAATGAGTCTCATAAACTCCTCTACGTTTTCAGAAAAAGCATCACCAGCCGGCTTTACCCTAGAATCAATAATCCCTGGGGTTTGCACAGAACCATCAGCTACCTATTTTCCGTTATCTTGCCTAGAAGTACTGGGTTGATCATTAACAGGAGTAAGCACTCTACCACTTCTCGTTATAGCATCAGCTTCAACCTTAACCTCAGGACTAGAACTCACCGATGAAGTAGCCATTAATTCCTGCTTTTGACCATTGACAAACACCTCGGCGCCATAATTCCAGGGAATAACCTTAGTGCTTTCATACGGAATAGGTCCAACCCTTGTAATGATGACTGGAGATGGCCTTGCCGAACCAGAAATAGTAATCATTTTGAACCGAATAGTGATAGTAGCAACCTTCTCACTAACAACCTCTTCTTGCTGATTACACCGATCAAACTGTAGGCAGCCCTCATCAATCAGATTCCGGATACCCATCTTCAACGAATCACAACCGTTATCCTTCATTAAACAATCTAAACAGTTCTCATCACAACCCGGATAGACGTCACCCTTCAATAACATGTTTTTAACCACAGCCAGCGGAGTCTTCAGCTTCCCAACATCCATGATCAAATTCAAAGCTTCACATTCCTCAATTATCGCATTCACCCTCGGCCCATTATGATAAGGCATCGGGTTTTGAATAACATTGGGCCCATCATTCGAGAAATTGATAGCCTTGGAGTCCACAAGGTCTTGCACCTTGTGATGAAATGCCCTACATTTCTCCACAGTGTGCCCCGGAGCACCAGAGTGAAAATCGCAGTGTGTGTTGGCATCGTAGCCTCGTGGAAGTTCCCCTGTTGGTGGGGCCAGGGTACGGAGCTCAACTAGACGCAACTGCAGCAAATGTTGCAACAACTGTGCAACGACATCGGTGGTTGATCAAAATGCCTCTCTGCATTTCTTTGTCTATTGTGATACTGGCCCTGCTACCTGTTCTGATTAGCATTATTCCTTTGTTGCTGTGGTGGAGGTAACGTTGCTGGGATAGTTACCGATGCTACTTGTTGATTATTGCTCTGGCGCTGTTTCCCTTTTCCCCTGTAAGATGATACAACATTGGCCTCTCCTTTCTTCTTATAACCATCAAATGGCTTCTTTCCATGCCCGGAGGACGATCCATCACCACTAGAAACTTTTCCAGCCTTAATTCCAACCTCTACCTTTTGTCTGATAGCAATCACATCTGCAAACTTGCCTAGTGAGAAAGGCAATAGGTTTTCATAATAGTGCTTAGGCAGTGTGTCCATAAACATATCCAACATCTCCTTCTCCAGCATTGGTGGCTGTACCCTAGCCGCCAATTCACGCCACCTTTGCGCGTATTCTTTGAAACTTTCATCATTTTTCTGGGACATGCTCAATAGCTGAGTTCTGTTGGGAGCCATGTCTGTGTTGTATTGGTAATCCTTGATAAAAGTTGCAGCTAACTCTCTCCAAGTACGAACATCTCTACTCTCCAGCGCCATATACCATTCCAAAGACGCGCCGAACAGGCTGTCTTGGAAAAAGTGCATCATTAGCTTTTCGTCCTTGGCTTGGGCAACCATCTTCCTGGTATACGCCTTTACATGAGTTCTCGGGCAGGTAGAACCATTATACTTCTCTAGTGTAGGAATCTGAATCTTGTGCGGAATGACAATATCAGGGACCAACCCTAGGTCGTTCAAATCTATTCCCAGATTATCTTGCTTCACAACCCCTTTCAGTTGCGCCTCGATTAAACGGATCCTCTCATCACTGACCACTGGAGGGCCAGCGTCCAAGCTTCTGACTGAAAAAACATCATCCTGTTGATCATCAAAACAATGGCCATGGATAGCTCGAATAGTGCTTCCTTCTCCAACCACTGAAGGAATCCCACCTTGTCCTCCAGCACCAGGGATAGGAATGTTGATACCAGCACCACCTCCGCCCGAAGGAATAACACGATTAAGAAGACCACCGTGTAAGATACCATTTTCATCAACCTGCGCCACCAAAGGCTGAACTAGAGTTCTGAATTCATTCTGGCTCTGCACCACACCTTGCATCATCTCCATGAATTGATCGATGCGAGCTTGCATAGCTGCCATGTCTGCCTGAACTTTGTCCATCACTCTGCTTTGATTAAGCCTGGTAGAATACCGATGAGCTGGTTGATCAATCCTGACTGTCAAAAAGAGAGAGCATAAGAAAACCAGAGAATCCGAGATAACCTGCTATGCAAAAATGAGATGATTATGCAAATGCAAATGCAAACATGTATGAACAATATCAAGGCGATCTATCCCTTGATTCCAGTTTTAACAACAGAAGAGAACTGAATTCCTGATCATATAAAGAGAATGAACATCTGTTACAACGCAAGTCTGAATAAGCATAAACAAAGACCCCGACCAACAAGCCTGGCGGTGATCCTGGAAATACAAAGAAAATAGCAGCGAGGAAACTAAGGCATATCATCAAGACTCAGTCGTGCTAGAATTCCCCATTCGTCATTCTTTTTGCACCAATTCTGCACTTCCTTGAGAAGCTTCTTGGTATTAGGATGCTCTGGTCTCTGAATCAACTCCTGAATCAAAAGATCCCTCCTGTGCAAGATCCCTGTTAAATAACGACTATGCAATTCCCAATCATCTTCTCCAGAAGCTCCACCTGAACTTGGACCTTCGCTTCTGGCTCTTTTCACTTCAGCCTGGATCTTAAGCTGTTCCATATCTGCCATGGTTTCCTTGAGCTTTTCCTCAATTGCTCTCCTCTCAAAGAATCCCTGATAAAATCTCCTTTTCCTTCTTCCGAAGCTTTGTCTTCAAACCTTCAATCTGCTCCAGATACTTGTCCTCTTTCAACCTGTTGGCAGTAATTGTTGTATTTCGACGGTCACGGAACCTGTGAATTCTTGACATAGCATAAGCCAACTCTTTCTTTTTGGACGAAAGGACCTTGCTAAAACTTTTCAACACTTGAGCCACTTTCTCTCTGGCTGTGGCTTCTTTCGACAATTCTTTCTCCTTCACAGCCAAAAGTTCTGATTTCAACCTGGCAACATGGATAGCTTCGCCTTTTTCGTACTTCAACTGACCAACCTCTATGCCCAGCTCACGATTCTCCTCTTGGAGTTTCTCCTTCTCAGCCCACAACTTATCATACTTCTCTATATCAACAGTCGTGGGAGCCTCGATCATCCAAGGATACAAAGGTGGTTCCACCGGGAAAGGAAGAAGCTCCTCTTCTGCTCTTTTCTTAATCCACTCTTCATAGGAAGGAAAAGCCCGGTTATTACATTTCCTGAATGAATTTTTTCCCTTCTTGGTCACCTGCTTCCAAGCATTCACAATCTTCCTTATCACCTCTTGATTCCTAGTACCATTGAAGAATAAGGACTCTCTGACATCTTGCTCTTCAGGTGGACCTCTCAAAGGATAACCAAACTGCCTGATAACAAGTGAAGGATTATAGTTAATTCCACCTCTTCTCCCTATCAAGGGTACATTAGGGAATTCTCCGCACTTGCAAATAATCTCCATCCCTAGCAAGTCATGGTTGAACCAAACAATGTTGTCAGTAGTCAAGCCCATTAACCTCTTTAACCACTTCAGAGAATCTGTCGTATCAACGAAAGCGCCAGCTTTGGGGAGATGACTCAGAAACCAAGTAGATAAGAGTGGTGTACAGCAACTCACAGTTTTTCCATGCCTATTTTCATTCTTGTAGTGGACTGAGTGATACACATCACCTAGCAAGGTAGGTATAGGATTCTTTGAAATAAAGATTCTGACAGCATGCATATCCACCAGATCAGGAACATTGGGAAACAGGACAATCCCATAGATGCACATAGCCAGAATAGCTTGGAAAGCAGTCCAACTCCTCTCCTTAACATGTATGTAAGCTTGATCAAACAAGAACTTCACTAAGAAACCCTTAGCTCCTTGTTTCTCCACAATATTACTGCTTAGAGCGGATTCACCAATATGAAGAGCAATGGCCATTTCTCCTATCCCGGGGCGTTCTTCAGAAAATAATACTATGTCATGCCTGATGGGGATTCCCAAAATAAATGAGAACTCCTCCAACGTTGGAGCTAAGATATAGTCTAGGAAAGTGAAGCAACGCAAAGCTGGATCATAGAACTGAAGAAGTGTATGAATGACATCCTTCTCATACTTGGAGATACTGTAGACAAACTTCAGAAGTATCCCATACTCTCCACCAAACTATGTACGAACTTCGGGACCAACCATACTAATCAGCTTATGAATCAACGTCAAGGTCGGGTCTGGGAACGAGTAAGCAACAGTCTTCTTTCTCTGGCCATCCATGTTAAAGCAACCTCAGAAAACGGGAATCAAGAGTAAGATGCAAGCCCTGAAAAATTTCAAACATGTTAGAATGCAAGAAAAATGATATGCACATGCAAGCATGGGATCAAGGCATCACTGCTGGATGTGCTGTGCTGTTAACTGGACGAGAATCATAACCTAGAAAACCAGAATTCCAAAACATCAAACCACTAAGATAACCAGAAACCCAAATAATCAAACACTGATGAGAAATCCAGAAAATCGGGTAGGTTGAAGGTTTCGGTTTCCTGCAAGCCTGCAAACACCCATCCTATCTCACATGAGGGTTTTAAAAGGCGAGGATCCTCAATATCACGGGCTCTCAGGTCGAGAAATGATGATACGTTCACCATTTCTGGTTTGGCATCATCATCAATCGAGGAGGCCTCAACTGATTCCCCTAAAAAGTAAGGTCATCCTATGTGAGTCCCTCAGCATTGGGTCCTCGGATCGACAAGTGTAATGGGTTTGCCATTTCTGGTCTGCCATTATCACAGGTTGGGAGGAGAGGCGCAACTAAGGTATCGGAGAAACGATCACCAGAGTCGACAGCTCTCTAGATCAACACCCTGAAATGCGCAAGACACGCACGTCAGAATGCGTCCCAAGATAGCCTCGTCTGGTTGTGAATTTCGTGAACACACAAACGCACCAAGATGGCACGTAGGTCCCACTACTCTCCACTCTAGTCCTAGGGTGTACTCAAGCCTGGGTATTGGGCTTATCTCTCAGAACAACCCAACCTGCCAAACAGAAACCAGCCAGCACAACACAGCAATATCCAGTATGACAGTAATAAAATGAAATGCAATGCAATAAAAGCTGTAAAACAGTAATATACGACATAATAAAGCACAACAAATAAACACCCAACGAAAACAAACAAGCGCTAAGATCGACTCGCTAAAGGGGATGGACCAGCAAGAGGTCAACCAGAGTCCCCAGCAGAGTCGCCAGTTGTCGCTCCCGAAAGATTCGTATCCAACGGTACAAACGCGAGAGTGGCGCAGAAGACACAGAGTCGCCAGCAATGTGTATTTATCCTGAGAGAGGGAAAGGAAACACTGCATAAACCTGAAGAGAAAGGGGGAAAGACATGGTCATCGCAACCATAGTCCAGGTTCGGGAGTCGGTTATGCGAGGGGAAGGTGTTAGCACCCCACGCATCCATCGTACTCGATGGGATCCACGCTTGTTGTCTAAACGGAGGGTGAGCTGTCCTACTATCTATGGCTGAACAAAAGAAAATGGGGATGGGGGTGACTAAGACGGACTCGGTAGGACATATTCGATGCCCTAGGCCCAACGTACTCCCTCAGTACAATGGGAAAGTCAGAGTCAACGTAGTTCAGACGGGAACTGTGGGGGAAGGTTGCTCGCCAAGACAATCGATGTCTTGTGCCTACATATCCTTAATCGGACGAGAGAAAGGAATCAGAGCTAATGTAGTTTGTGGGTACGACCACGAATGGGAAAGTGTTTTTTACGTGAGCGATGAGCTCTTTTCTGAAAATGAAATTTGAAACCCAACATTCCCGAAGGATAAAAAGATTTGAATTTGTTTTTTTGTTTTTTAGACAAAAGTGTTTTTAAGTTAGTTCATAACTTGCATTGCACCAAAGTCTAGGGCACAGGGACGAATACTTAACGAATCTTCCCAAGACAGGACGCCCGCTAAGCACTCTACAAAGATGAGAGGAAGCCCCTCATTTCTTATTCCCCACGCTTAAGGCTCATGCACAATACACTTTGTCCTTATTAAGTGTTTTAAAGAAGTTATGAGATGAGAAGAGAGAAGACCCAAAGGAAACTCTAAAGGGAAACTAAGAGTCCTAATGTTATCATGCATGGATGACCTATGGTTAGTGAGGCTTAGGAGGGACAACTACCTAAAACCTAATGCTAATCCTACTCCAAGCTTAATAAAAAATTAAGTTGGACTAGGTAGCTCTAAAGGGATGAATCCGAGACTTGGTCAAGTATCGAGATCCAAAGGAATGAAATGAGTCAAGGGAAAAAGAAAAGGAACAACACCTATAATAGTACACTTGCACCAAACAGCAGTAAAATCAAACACAAACACCAATCAGCATTTCACAGCATACAATCCAGCATGAAAACAGGTGTGAAATGCCACAAACAGAATGTGTATGCGAGGCAACACATATGACAGCATGTATGTACATAAACAGCCATGGAAAGGGCAGGGCAGCATGCATCACAACTTGATTCAACATGGTAAAACGATCATGCCACAAACACATTAGAACTCACATGGAGTAGACTTGAAAGCATTGTGGAAGAATGCATCACATTATGAAAGAATGCACAATATTAAGCATATGATCAAGTTTAATCAAGTATGCACCTCATGAAATCGAACATGCACATAATTATCCAGCAATCATCATCATCAATTAGTAATTAACAAGCTCAAAGTGTGTGCATTACGTGATCATCACAACAATTAATCAACAACGCAAGCATTAACGTTCAATGAAAAACAAAAGAACGCGTGTCGAAAAAATCATGTTCATATAGTGGTGTATGTTGAAATAGCTCAAGAACGATCCACCAATCATCAATGCATTGATCCATGAAGTTTAAACGTGTTATGGAAGTCAAACAAGCAAGAAAATGCTCTAGAATACCATTCTGCTTCAGTGTTAACCGGTTACAGCATAACTGATAACCGGTTACACAGTTCAAAAATGCACAAACACGCTGAAAAATACACAGTGTAACCTGTTACAGTATAACTGCTAACCGGTTACACTGGAACAGAAGTGAAAAAAATTAATCCCAGAAGCACTTTTCAGCAGCAAATCACTTATTCAAACAACTCCAATGATCATGTAATCAACAATGCACGAAACTACATTGATTCACAGTCAACAAACACCAACTAAATCCAACAATTATCATCAACAAGAATCAAATTCAAGCAAAATGGATCAAAAACACAAATAACTAAAGATCTACATTGCACAAATTGTGATTAAGCAAAATTAGGTATAGATCTAAGGAAAACCAACCTACAAGGCTGAGGTTTGCCTTGGTGAATGTTGAGAACGAAAATTGGTGGATCCAAGCAAGAAAACCAAAGATCTATGCAATGAACTTCAAGATCCAAGCAAGAACAATCAAGATCCAAGCTAGAACACTCCAAATAATCAAAAGCTGCTCCTAAAGTGATTCTAAGCTCCAAACCAGTAGCAAATTCAAGATCCTTCCAAGAATTGATCAATGGATGATGGTTTAGTTCCAAGATCAACAAATTTCAATGCAAAATTTGTTGAACTTTGATGGAGGAACTTTGGGTGAGGGTTTGGAAAATGAGAGAAAAGTTTGAGAGAATTGGAGAGAGATGTGTAGAAAATTCAGAAAATGGATCCAAGATGTGTGAGGTTTGGAATGAATTCACTTAAATAGATGCTAGGTTGGGAATTCAAATGTGGTTTGGAGTGAGGTTTAGTGGGTGGAAATTGGGGTGAAAAGTGAATTAGGAAAGGAAATGAGGAATTAGAGTGGAAAATGTTGGGAGGAATTTGAATTTTGGGAGGAAAATGATGAAAATATCAATTCTAGATCCTTCCCACACGTGCACATGCCAAGCACATGATCACAAATGATGCAAACTAAAATTTTCAAATTTTGCCCAGAGTAACTAGTTACAGCATATCTGCTAACCGGTTACTCAGTTCAAAAACTGAAGAAATGCGCAGAAAACCAAAGGGTAACCGGTTATCAGATACGCTGTAACCGGTTACACAATGCAAATTTTGAATTTTGGCGCCTTTTGGAGGGAAACTTGAAAAAGGGACTTTTGACAGTTGTTTTGAAACCATTAAGCCTCTGAACCCCAAAACTTGGCATTGCTACTGAGTAACACTGAAACACACTTGAAATATGCTGTGAATTCCATTTTGTGCTCGGAATACTGCTGAAAATAATCGTCTAGTGCTGAATCGCTGATAAAAAAAATGACTTCCAGAGCTTCTGATTGTCAAAATGTCTAATGAGCAAAATAAATGCTCAACAAGACTTTGAAAGCTATCTGTTTGGCTCTGAACATTGTTGGAAATGATACTGGAACTGATGACGCCATGAGCTGCTGAAAGATACCTCGATCCCATGCTCAAAAGAACTATGCAAATGCAGAAATGACGATGCAAATGAAATGAAGCATAAGCCAAAAAGAGTTAGAAACAAGGGGCAAACTTTGGGGCGTTACACACCTCACTCCAATTCTTCATGGATTTTTTGTTATGGAGTGACCAAAATGACAAAAACATGAAAATGCCATTTTTTCCAACACTTAGTGAAATTTTCACTAAGTCAGAATCTGTTTCACTTTTTTCAAAATGTAAGGGCATTTTTCACTTAGATCCAAAAAGTGTCAAGACAAACTATGATCACACATATGTTGTATCATATGAGAGGTTTCCAAAATGGCCAAGAACTCCATCAAGTCTCATTTTAGCTAAGAGTTAGGACAATGGCAATATGCCTTGCTGCAACTGTCATGGCAAGGCAGATTTGTGCATTTTGCTCGATTTGATCAAATTGTGCAAATGACAAACAATTTTATCCATCTGAACACCTCAGGGGGAGAGCAAGACGGGACAAACACTAATCCATAAGCCTCCCAAGTCTTTGGAACCAAAAGTAGCATGCCAAACCTAGAAATGCCTAAAAAGGGGACAAGACTCCAATTTTGTTTTGGAGCATTCAATGGATGCACCAAGGTGGCATGAACTGAGCCTTTTCCAACTGAATGAGTCAAGGATGATCTCTGAACTAGGGAACCAAAGGCATGTGCTCTTACCTCTAGTCAATGGCTAGAGAAGACTTAAGATTCCAAAGTGATACAATTGGACAATGATCTGCTGCAGTTGCCATTCACTATTGCTTGCAAAATAAACTTGCTCTACTATAAATGGAGCACATTTATGCTCAGTTTAAGTACACCAAAGCCATCAAACTGATGCTTTCCTCAAAATCTCTTCTTTCACTCCAAAATTGTCTCCCAAAGCAAGTCACTATCGGGTTTTGAGTTTGAGAGCCATTCCAACCAAACCAATCACACACACATACCTCATAAACATCATATAGAAGTGATCCAAACACTTAAACCACATCTGAAACACCAATTTCACAATATCACCAGCCAATTGCTCAAGGTTTTAACCAAGTTGCAGTTGAGGTGCCATACTTTGTTCCAGTCCATTTCAGATCACTCCAAGCATTCAAACACATTCCATATGGTGTAGGGAAGCTGTTCAAATCATCACAACTCATCTGTAACACCTCCAACTCAAAAATCACTTTGCTCTTGCTATCACGACCTTCAAGTAAGCCTAAACTTGGTCATCTCTTAATCTATGCATATTTCCTCGCACAATACTTTTGCCAAATGTTCATAATCATGCATAGAATGTTTCCCCTCAATTAATTCCTTTGTTTGAATCGTGTATCAAAATTCTCAGCCTTCATGCAAATTTTAGTGGTCTTGAGGTTTTGTCTTGATTTCTTATTCCATGCTTAAAATAAATGAAATTAAAGACCATAGCATGATCGTGAGGTGAAAACGAGTAGATTGATATGTGGATTGTGTGATTTCATCAAGTATTCAGTGAGATTCGTGAGAAAATGCAAATCTGCAGAAACAGAGGGGTGGCGCGTGTTTTTGGTGTGTTCTTGATGCCATTTTTTGAATATTTGAATATTTGAATTTTGTGATTTTATTTAATTGATTCAAAAATTAATTTCTCTCTAAGTTTTAATGATTTTGAGTTGATTCTTTTTTAATAATTCACAAAAATGTTAAAATATTTTATTTTGCCAAAAATTCCCAAAAATATTATTTATTTCATATACTTGATACTTTTGCAAAGAATTAATCTTTTATTTGTTTTTTAACATTTAAAATGTTTTTTCCTCCTTGATTTTCCAAATTTAATTGGTTTCCAATCATTTTGTGGATATAACCATGATTTTTAAAACATTAATCAAAGATTAAAACTTGTTTTTCACACATGTTTAATAATTTTGATCATTTTAATTAAATTTTTATTTAATTAAAATACATTTTGAAACTAATTTAGGGTTTTGATCTTAATCACCCTAAACAAATCATTTTCAAACACTCATGGGCCTCTAATAGAGTGTAAGACCCAACCCCTTTTGAAAACCAAAATAATTTGGGCCTCAGTAATTGTATAAGACCCACGGTGTTTTCAAAAACCTCGGCGCGATCGCCAGTTTTTAACAAAAAGGGCTTCTCCTTGAGCTATAAAACCCATCTTTATTCATTTTCAAACTCTTTGGGCCTCTAATAGAGTGTAAGACCCAATCCCCTTTTGACCAAAACAATTTTGGGCCTCAGATATTGTATAAGTCCCTCTGCTATAAAAGAAAAATCTTGGCGCAATCACCAGTTTAAAAATCAAATCATCTGGGCCTATCCTCGTGTTATAAGCCTCATTTCCTTTCTTTGGGTCTCTAATAGAGTGTAAGACCTAATCCCTTTGTAAATAATACCTTTTTGGGCCTCACATATTGTATAAGTCCCTCTGTATATTTTCAAACGTTCGGCGCGATCGTCGCCTTTTTAACAAATAACCCTGGGCTTCTCCTTGAGTTGTAAGTCCCGTCTCTTGTATAAAAATAAATCTTTGGGCCTCTAATAGAGTGTAAGACTCATCCCTTTGTACATAAAAACTTTTTGGGCCTCACATATTGTATAAGTCCTTCTGTACAGTTTTCAAGACAACGGTGCGATCATCGTTAAAACTTGGGCCTCTCCTCGAGCTGTAAGCCCCAACAATCTTTTAAAAGCACTTTCTCCTTTGATTTTGAAATCAAATATATGTTGTTATCAAAACTTTCTTTGATTTCTTTGTTGAACAACTAACAAAACAGCATGGAAGCTCTACAACGGGTAAGTGTTTATCCGCTTTCATTTACCGCTTTCATATGTATATAATTGAATTGTGGGGCTGTTTCACTATAAGTCTTCTTTCACATCCTTTTATATACTTGTAACATATCCACTGTGTAATACTAGTATAGTTATTTAGAGTTTTCCCTAGCAACTACGTCTAGCACTAGGTAAAGCCTGTTGGTCACTCTTGAATACAAACAGAACTAGATCCCCCGTAGGATTCCAGATACAGTCTTCCCTTCTCTTGGGGTTAAACAATATGGAACAAAGAGAAAGGCAGTATTCTCGGCGAACCTTTTCTCAGACTGTCACCCTTAGAAATTGTCAAAGAAACTCTAACTCCCCAGAGATGATCTTTTCTCTGTGAATGGCATCTCTTGAGTTTCTTCCAAATTCTCGAACTTTCCTGGAATGATCTTTTCTCTGTGAATTGCATTTCTTGAACTTATCTTGGTTTAGGGACCCACAGGCTTCCTAAAAGCATCCCCGCCTCCTCTTGGGCGTTGTACAAGGACCCTTCGGCTTCTTAGAAGTTCTCATGCCTTCTCTTGGGCTTAATACAAGGACCCTGACGACCTCTTAAAGGTATAAGACATAACTTAGTCATCCTTTGCTAGAGCAATCTTTCCCGCGTCAAAACTCTGGCCATTGTAGGGTTGATACTCATCCCTTAATGCCCGCGCCTCTTCTTGGGCATTGTACAAAAGATAAAACTCTATACTTGGACAGTCTAAACTCTTGAGCCTCAAAGATATTCTCAAGTTCCTTTCAAACATAGGAAAAAACACCGATCACTCTAGATCAATCTCCAGCAGAAACATGGTCTCTGTCATGAGAGTTCTCCACACTTGGACCCGCTTCAGGATCTCAATAATCCTCAGCAGTTAGACAACCTCCTCTCGGGCTTTGTACAAATGATTTTCCCCAGCGGAGCTAACCTTTTCAGACTCTCTTGTTGAGTCAACCACTTTTAGCCTCCGTCTTGGGCTTTGTACAAGACATATAAAAACACTCTTTTTGAGTATAAATGACTCTCTTGTTGAGTCAATCTCCTTTTAGCCTCAATCTTGGGCTTCGTACTAGACAACAAAACACTCTCTTGTTGAGTATAAAAGACTCTCCTGTTGAGTCAATCTCCTTTTAGCCTCAATCTCGGGCTTCATACGAGACAGCAAATCACTCTCTTGTTGAGTATAAAAGACTCTCTTGTTGAGTCAATAAACCTTTAGACTCTCTTGTTGAGTCAATCACCTATTCAATACTCTATTGTTGAGTCAACCTTTTTTAGCTTGCGTCTTGGGCTTTATACAGGACAGATAAAAGTACTCTCTTGTTGAGTCAAACCATTTCAACCTCCATCTTGGGCTTTATACAAGATACATTCTCCCCAATGGAGTCAAAATCCCTTTTAGCCTCAATCTTGGGCTTTGTACAAGACAGAAAGAACATTTTCCCCAGAAAAGTCCAACCACTAGCCTCCTTTTAGGCTTTGAATAAAGAAATCCCCTGTTGATTCAATCAACCTTTTAGCATCAAATTTGTGCTTTGCTCACAGCATACAAACATCAACAATTCCTCTTTAGAGATGACAAGTTCTCTCTCAGTCAAACCTTTAGCTTCACATCTTGGGCTTTGAACAAGATACAAATCACCTTTAGCTTCATGTCTTGGGCTTTGAACAAGACACCAAAATATCATTTTCCTCCCATAGAATAGGAGGAACTACGATCGCTCTGATTTCCCTATTTTGTTTAAACGGGAATACGTAGGCATAAGATTGCAAAATCTTAGCGAGCATACTAATCAAAAACTCAAAGTACAGTACCTCCATACATCAATCAAAAAGCATCAGACCTAGTACCTTACCAAAATCCTCCTGTACAGTCACGAAACTCCGTTCTTAAACGAAATAACCTACGACAGCCCCCTTTTTTATAGCATCTGTAAACCAACAGTTTGACTATTTAACCTCAGTATGCAAGCAGGGTTAATTGGAGACATCTATTCCCCTTCCTTAATCAGGTCAACAGGATAAAAAAATGAATCGAACTATAGTACCAAAGCGATAGTGATTCAAAACCACAAAAACCGCGCTACAGAAAAATGGCGACCACAGTGGGAGTCATTCTTTCTTACAGTTTTAGGTAGAAACCTTGAACAAGTCATTTTCACTGTGGCCGCCACAGAAAAATGGCGACCACAGTGGGAGTCCTCTCTTTCTTACAGTCTTAGGTAGAAAACTTTAAGCTCACAAGATACCATAGAAATGACGACTCTGGTGGGGAGTCATTGTCTGTATAGGATCATAGGATTATAGAGGTCTAGGATGTTAGGACAAATATATATACTGTGTTTCCTAATTGATATTTGTGTTTACTTTTCTGCTAATGGGAATGTGTGTGATGCCGCATGTGGAAAAATTGAGTATACACCTAAGATAAGTGATGGCACTAGACGGGTAATCTTACGGGGAGTGAATCCCAGATAAGAGGTCCCAGTCGACCATCGAATCAGTGGAGATGCCCTTTGCGGATTCAATGCCTATACGACTTCAGTTGTTGAAAGAAGATTGTTCGATTGGGTTGTCTGAGAAGCTGAGGATTTTAGTAGACTGCAACCATTTTGTAGTGCGGAAGCTATCGGAAATAGTTGTCACGCGATACTAGCTTCATTTGAGATTACTCTAAGATACTACAGCTCGCTGGCAATCCGTTTGCTGTCGTTATCCCAAGAGGGGTCAGTGATTTTGAGGACAGATACAAAAAATCACCAGTATAAACCTTTGGGGATGGGTAGAGCCTTGACTTCATGACACCGACCCTTTGACCCCATATTTTTTCTATGTTTTTGTGTGCTGCATTCATGCATTCATTTCATAAAAAAAACTTTAAACAAAGAAAAATCTTCTCTTCTAGTCTCTCTTTTTCAAATTAAACTAAGACAATGATTGCAAATGTCAAATAAAGAGATTGCTAATGGATTTCGGTAGAAGGAAGACTCACAAGTACACCTTCAAGGTTCCAAAACTAGAGGATTTGAGAGGGTTGGCGAGGATGATAACCAACCCTGAGGCTTTCAGAGCCAAGTACAGATGACTGTTGTCTCTGTTAAGGGTCCATGATATCGAAGGAATCCTGTCCACACTAATCCAGTTCTATGATCTGGTCTATCACTGTTTCACATTCCCGGATTATCAACTAGCACCAACACTGGAGGAGTACTCTCACCTGACTGATTTACCCATTACTGACCAAGGTCCCTTTTCTGGACTGGAAGAAATTCCAAAGGATCAAACCATTGCAAGAGCAATTTATTTGGACGAGTCAGAAGTCAAGACTCACATGATCATTAAGGGTCGTATCCAGGGTTTTCCAACCCAGTTCTTAATAAAGAAAGCTCTGTACTTTGCTAGTATAGGGAACGTGGCCGCTTTCGAAAGCATCTTTGTTTTGCTCACCTAGATGTTATTTTTGTTTCCCAACATCGATAACTTTGTAGATATCAATGCCATTAAGATTTTTCTGATTGGAAACCCTGTACCGACCTTGCTCGCAGATGCTTATCATTTTGTACACCTAAGGAATTTGTACAGGGGAGGAATGATCACCTGTTGTGTACCCCTGCTGTACAAATGGTTCATTTCCCATTTGCCAAAGTCTGCTGTTGTTGACAGGTGATTTCGACCAAAGATGGAAAACAAAGAGTTCCACGACGCATCGACACCAAAAGGCGTCTCAAGGTATCGATTCGACACCAGCTAGAGAGATGCGTCGGAGATATGGCAATGAACCACGGTGTCGGAGGAAAATGAGGCGAAGGGCAAGTCCCAACTTCAAGGATAAGTGCTTGGGCGGGAAAAATTTGAAAGTTCCAAGAATATGGGAAGTTGAAAAGAAAGTGGGGTGCCACGTGTCAGCTTCAAAGGATATCTGGGTAGACAAACAGTTACATTCTAGGCCTATATAAAGCACTGTATTTTTCATTTTTAGAGGTCGCATTTTTTCACATTGTAAAGGGAAAACGCTCAAAGTACCAAGCTTAGAGAGAAACGAGTTCACTCCCGCGAAAATGTACAATTGCGTCCAATTTTAATTAATGCAATTTACTTTCAGCATTTAATTTAAGCTATTGCCTTTTTGTTTTTGTCTTGCCTTCCCTCCCTTTATTTTTTTTTTCACTTTGCGTCCCGTTGATCATTCAAACCTTTCACGTTACCAAGGTCACTCCAACGTGACAACTTTCACCAGAAAAATGAGAAACTGAAATACAACATAAACATACGCTTCCAATTCCTTGTTCTGGGATTTGTGTGGCCGATCCCGTGAGTAAACCTGCGAAGGAAGGCCAGCGGTTGTTCGCGCCGGCGAACAAATTGGCACACCCAGTGGGACCCGTGTGAATTGAATATATGTTTTTGCGTAGTGGTAAGATGGTAATACCACGTTCGAATGACGAACCGTCTCTGACAGAAAGTATGGTGAGAACACAAACAACTAATGTTGGCTACGGTACCGTGTCAGCGGTTTCAACCACCCCTAGTGGACCAACCGCAACGCCGCGTCGAAATGACCCTAAATCAACAATGGCAGGGACTACAGGGCAGTATATGCCTAGTATCACCATGTCTATACCTCGATTGTATGGGATGCCGACGGAGTTCATGTCGAGTGTGCACTCTGTCATACCCCAAATTTTGACCACTAAGATTTCCCATCAATATGCAAATCATCATCACAATATGGATGTACCTTTTTGCCTCATCAATCTCCTCAAGGAATTGTTGAGCATTCACTGCAATCAAAATTTGGGTTTCAAGCCCTCTTTGAGCCTTAGGTAAAGTATCAATCAAGGAATGACATGATCTTCAACTTGTCTAACCTCTTAAACACCCAAAAAGGATCAAGAGGACTCCCACATCAAGAATTAAGCACAAGAGTGCAACATTTCAAGTGGATCAAACCTCAAGGTCATCTAATACAAAGTCAACTGACGCAGAAAGTCAAAGTTTGACTTTTGGTCAACTTTGTGCTTCACAAGTCATTACTCAAGAAAATATGATGGATGATTTAATTTGATCAAATTTAAATCAAGAAATCATGCAAAATTGCAAAATTGATCAAATTGAAGGAAACTTATAAATTTTTTCTAAGTTAAAATCATGTTCAAGTGCACAACTTTTCAAGGTTGTAACTATTGATCCAAGCATCCATTGATTTTGCGTATGAGCTACTTTTAAAGAGGGTATTTGATACTTCAACATTGTAGAAGGAATCAACTCAAAATATCATAAGGATTGAAGTACGTCACCTTTCCAAAAAGTCCTAGAACATCAAAGTTGAAGTACGTCATCTCACCTTTCCAGAAAGTCCTAGAAAGCTCATTTATTATTCTCGAGCAGAAAGTTATGGTCTCTGCAAAAGGCATTGATAAAACAGTATTTTCATGACAGCTTTTAGGACAGATTTGATCACACAAGTTCAAGGTCATTTTTGACAACTTTACAAGTCTTATCTTCACAAACCTTGAACATCAAAGTTGAAGTACATTATCTCAGCTTTCCAGAAAGTTGTAGAACATCCATTTATCACACTCAAGCAGGAAGTTATGGACTTTACAAGAAGGCTTGCTGCAGCTGTTTTTTAGGATAGATTTTGTGCACTTTTTCTTGTGCCACACAATTTTCAAGCTTTTTCACCATGCAAGACAAGCATCAAAGATGAAATTCACTTCAACTCAAAATATCATAGTGGATTAAAAGATACAAGTGATTAAAGTTTGGAATTATTAATGTTCTTAATGTCAGATGTTCCAACATTTCATAGGACATCATTAATATTTTTCCAGCAAGAATGTCCCAACTTCAAGGATGTTTTTCTCCATGATCCAAGTTGAACCAGGTCTAGGGTCAAACATCAAAGTTGAAGTATGTCATCTCAGCTTTCCAGAGTCCTGGAACAACCATTTATCATCCTTGAGCAAGAAGTTATGGATTTTACAACAAGGCTTGTTGCAGCTGATTTTTAAGACATGTTTCAGGACAGATTTGCACATTTTTTGTGCCACACGAATTTCCAAGCCTTGTCGTCATCTTGGACAGATCTGAGGATCAAATCCAATGGGGACAATAACTAAGCCAAGCCTCCAAAGTCCTTGGAACAAGAAGTAGCATGCCAAACCTAGAAATCCCTAAAAGAGAGGCAAGACTCTAATTTTGGATTGGAGCATTCAATAGATGCTTAGAGGTGGCATGGACTGACACATTTGCAACTGAATTCAGTCAAGATTCCTCCAACAAGTAGGGAACCAAAGCTCTGTGCTCTAACCTCTATTCAATGGCTAGAGGAGACTTGGATTTTCATTGGCCAGCATTGAACAAACCTCTGCTGCAGCCACCATTCACTATTGCTGCCAAAACAAACTTTCTCTACTATAAATAGAGCTAATTTGTGCTCAGTTTGAGTACACCAAAGCCATCAAACAGATGCTTTCCTCAAAATCACTTCTTTCACTCCAAAATGCCTTCTTTAGTAAGGTAATTCTGAGTTTTTGAGTTAGAGAGCATTTCCATCACATCTCATGATCCTAACACCTCATAAACATCATATGTAGGTGATCCAAACTATCACAAGTGACCTGTAACACCAAAATCACAAAGTCACCTCTCAAAACCTCAAAATTAGACTTTTTTGCATTTTTCAAGCCATGTCTTGATTCAGTCACTTTCCAAACCAGATAAAACCTCAAACACACTCCAAATATCATCCTTGAACTATCCCAAATGGTTCCCAACATCTGGAACACCATTTGAGAGAGTTGTCACTTTGGCCATTTTAACCCCTTTTGCAAGAAATGGCCAATTTTTGTTTTTGCAGGTTCTAGCTGATTCCAACCATCCTAAAAGTTTCTAAGAGATCATTTGAGGGTGTCCGAAGCATCAAATCATTTATGGAACAAAGCACTTGGTAGGTTGCCCAAAATCTCCAAAAAAGAGGTAAAATTCACAACTTGAATTCTTTGAATCATGCTTTCCTTTGTTGTCCACATACATGCATCATATTGAACAATTCTTAAAGCAAAAATATAGTCCTTAATGTGTATGATATGATCCTCCTACTGTTTGCACTTTAACATGTTTATATGTGGAGTTTATGTTGTTTTAAACTTAAGGTGCAGATCTGGTTTTTTGCCTTGTGTGTGTTGTACATTAAGTTTCAGTATGCATGAGTAATACCATTGGATTCCTTGCGAAAAATTGGTCAATATAGGTTCTTACGGATTTGAATTTCGTTAAAAATTGAGAGAGTTATGCGTGTTGGAAGTTTGACGAGAAAATACGTCTAGAACTAAACATGCAGTTCTGGTTTTTTACTTTGTGTGTTATGTACATTCAGTTTCAGTGTGCATGAGTAATACCATCGGATTCCTTGCGAAAAATTGGTCAAGATAGGTTCTTACGGATTTCAATTTCGTTAAAAATTGAGAGAGTTATGAATGTTTGAAGTTTGATAGCAAAGATGTTGAAAACCAAGGTGCAGCTCTGGTTTTTTAAGACGTCAAATGTGATGTTGTGACATCTTCCCTTTTTCTCTTATCTTCAAAACTCATGAAAGATGTCGAATGTGATGTTGTGACATCTTTCCTCTTTTTCTTAGTTTATCTTCAAAACCCAACCAATTCTTTTACATAGCAAAAATCATCATTTTCCAATTCTGTTTTACACACTTCTTATTCATACTCCATAATATTTTAATCCACAAAAAATCACAAAAAAATATTATTATTTGATATATTTTTAATATATTCAAAAATATTGTTTTAAATTGTTTTAAATGCTTTTAAAATGATTTCTTTTTCTTGATTTTTAAAACCAAAATGATTTTAAATATTCATGTGGATAAAATACTTTTTTATAAACCTTAATCATTGTTTATAACATGATTAATGATTTTATTTGATATTTTTATCATTTTTTACTTGATTTTTCTTTGAAAAATGCCTTAAAAAAATGAAATTAGGGTTTTATTGATATTCTCCCTAAAAAAAACTTTTCCCAACACTCATAGGCCTCTATTAGAGTGTAAGACCCAACCCCCTTTTAACTAAAACCTTTTTGGGCCTCAGATATTGTATAAGTCCCCCTGCATTAAAAGAAACTTCGGCGCGATCGCCATTTTCAAACTAAAAAATCATTTGGGCCTCTCCTCGAGCTATAAGACCAATTCAAAAGTTTGGGCCTCTAATAGAGTGTAAGACTCAATCCTTTGTAAATACAACATATTTTTGGGCCTCACTTATTGTATAAGTCCCGTTGTATTTCAAAAAGTTCGGGGCGATGATCGCTCGATTAAAAAACAAACCATTTTTCTTGGGCCTCTTGAGAGAGTGTAAGACCCATCCCTTTGTACAGAAAACCTTTTTGGGCCTCAGTCATTGTATAAGTCCCAATACGTTAAAAATCTCAGCGCGATCGCCATTTTCAAACTGAAAAATCATCTGGGCCTCCCCTCGTGTTATAAGCCCCATTTCTTTTCCTAAAATACACTTTGGGCCTCTAATAGAGTGTAAGTCCCATCACTTTTGTAAATAAATATTTTGGGCCTCAGATATTGTATAAGTCCCTCGGTACATTTACAAAGTTCGGCGCGATCGTCGCCTTTTAACAAAAAAGACCATTGGGCTTCTCCTTGAGCTATAAGTCCCATTTCTTTTCATTTTTAAACCTTTGGGTCTCTAATAGAGTGTAAGACCCAATTCCTTTGTAAATACCAAAATTTTGGGCCTCAATCACTTGTATAAGTCCCACGGTGTTTCCAAAACCTCGGCGCGATCGTCGCCCTTTTCAAAATTAACCATTGGGCCTACCCTCGAGTAGTAAGACCCATTTCTTTTCTTAAAACTCACTTGGGCCTCTTGAGAGAGTGTAAGACCCATCCCTTTGTACAGAAAACATTTTTCAGGCCTCAGTCACTTGTATAAGTTCCTCTGTACAAAACGATAGTGCGATCACTGATAAAACCCTGGGCCTCTCCTTGAGCTGTAAGCCCCAATCTTTCTTTTCAAAGCACTTTCTCCTTTGATTTTAAATATACTGTTGTTTTCAATCTTTCTTTGTTGAACAACTAACCAAACAACATGGAAGCTCTACAACCGAGTAAGTGTTTACATGCTTTCATATACATATAACTGTATTGTGGGGCTGTTTCGCTGTAAGTCTTCTTTCATAAACTCATATCGACTGTGTAATAATAGTATAAATATTTAGAGTTTCCCCGGCAACTACGTCTAGTACTAGGTAAAGCTGTTTCGATCATTCTTAGAAATAGACAATACTAGATCCCCCATAGGAGCACCAGATACAGTCTTCTCTTCGGCTGTCCTCCTTAGGAATTGTCAAGAAACTCTACTCCCCAGAGATGATCTCTTCTCCATGAATTGCATCCCTTGAGTTTCTTCCAAATTCTCGAACTTTCCTGGCTTGATCTATTCTTTGTGAATAGCTTGTCTTGAACTTCTCGGGGTTTGAGGACCCACAGGCTTCTTAAAAGCATCCCCGCCTCTTCTTGGGTGTTGTACAAGGACCCGTCGGCTTCTTAGAAGTATTCACAGCCTCCTCTTAAGCTTCATATAAATGATTTCTTCCTCCGGGAATGATAGCCTCCTCTTGGGCTTCGTACAAATTGTCCCTCGGCTTCTTAAAAGTTTCCAGCCTCTTCTTGGGCTTCGTACAAATTGTCCCGGCGACCTCCTAAAGGTATAGGAACAAAAATTAGTCATCTTAATAGAACAGTCTTTCAAAAAGTCTAGATCTTTCTACCGTGAACGCACTACTACTGTTTCTTTAAGCATAGTACAAAAGATAAAACTCTAGACTTGGACAGTCTAATTTCCTTGAGTCTCAAAGACATTCTCAAGTCCCTTTCAAAAATAGGAAGACACCCGCAGACTTGGACAGTCTCAATACCCTTTGGATTTCCCATTTCCTTAAAGAACAAGAAACAATCCCGATTCTCAGATCAAATCCATGAGTGCAACATTACTCATATAAGAACTGATTTTCTCTTAAACAACATACTGGACCTGTCACTCAACTGAAACAGTACCCTTTTAGCCCCCATCTCGGGCTTCATACGAGATACAAAGACTCTCTTGTTGAGTCAAACCTTTTAGCCTCCATCTTGGGCTTCGTACGAGATACAAAGACTCTCTTGTTGAGTCAAAACTTTTAGCCTCCATCTTGGACTTCGTACGAGATACCAAAACACTCTCTTGTTGAGTATAAAAGGCTCTCTTGTTGAGCCAATCTCCCTTTCAGCCTCCATTTCAGGCTTCATACGAGATATAAAAACGCTCTCTTATTAAGCATAAAAGACTCTCTTGTTGAGTCAATCACCTTTTAGCCTCCATCTCGGGCTTCGTACGAGATACAAAATCACTCTCTTGTTGAGTATAAAGCACTCTCTTGTTGAGTCAAACCTTTAGCCTCCATCTCGGGCTTCGTACGAGATATAAAGACTCTCTTGTTGAGTGAAACCTTTTAGCCTCCATCTCGGGCTTCGTACGAGATACAAAGACTCTCTTTTTGAGTCAAACCTTGTAGCCTCCATCTCGGGGTTCGTACGAGATACAAAGACTCTCTTGTTGAGTCAAACCTTTTATCCTCCATCTCGGGCTTCGTACGAGATACCAAAACACTCTCTTGTTGAGTATAAAAGGCTCTCTTGTTGAGCCAATCCCATCTTCAGCCTCCATCTCGGGCTTCGTACGAGATACAAAATCACTCTCTTGTTGAGTATAAAAGACTCTCTTGTTGAGTCAATCACCTTTTAGCCTCCATCTCGGGCTTCGTACGAGATACAAAATCACTCTCTTGTTGAGTATAAAACACTCTCTTGTTGAGTCAAACCTTTAGCCTCCATCTCGAGCTTCGTACGAGATACAAAAACACTCTCTTGTTGAGTATAAAAGACTCTCTTGTTGGGTCAATCATCTTTTAGCCTCCATCTTGGGCTTCGTACGAGATACAAAATCACTCTCTTCTTGAGTATAAAAGATTCTCTTGGTGAGTCACCATCTTTAGCCTCCATCTCGGGCTTCGTACGAGATACAAAAACATTCTCTTATTGAGTATAAAATATTCTCCTATTGAGTCAACCCTTTTAGCCTCTCTCTTGGGCTTCGTACGAGACACACAAAAACTCCCTCTTGTTGGGCCAATAGCCTCCTCTTAGACTTTGTATAAGAAAACCCAGGTTGAGCCAATCAACCTTTTAGCATCAAAGTTGTGCCTCGTTCACAACACACAAACATCAACAACTCCTCCCCCTTCATCTAATTGCTGTAAGTGGCAAGCCTCTGGATTATTTACATCCATGCCACTGTCCCTCTTTTAGCATGAAAAATTCCTAAGGAAAGATAGCATTGCTCTACACTGAGTTAAAGTCTTCTCCTTCAGGTTGGAACCCCCTATAAAGGAAATTATGGCATTGCTGGATTCACATATCCCGATTAAAGTAATTCTCCTTTATAAATAGTTGTGACAAACAAATATAGATGTAAATAATCCACCACAGATATAGATGTAAATAATGCCACCGTGGGGCATGTGCTTTCTTTCTTGCAATTTAGGGTGAAAACCTTAGAACAGTCATTCTCATGGCGGTGGCCACCATAGAAAAGTGGCGCCCACCGTGGGGCCTCTCATTCTTTCTTAACGTTTAAGGTTAAAACCTTGGACAAATCTTTTTCATGGCGGTGGCCACCACAGAAAAGTGGCGCCCACCGTGGGGCCTATCATTCTTTCTTAACGTTTAAGGTGAAAACCTTGGACAAATCTTTTTCATGGCGGTGGCCACCATAGAAAAGTGGCGCCCACCATGGGGCTATTCACGTTCTTTCTTACAATTACTTTGGACAAGTCATGGTGACTTCACTGGGAATTTCACTGGGAATAGGACTTTTTGTTGACTTCACTAGGATCTTAGGTCAAAAACCTTTAAGTTGGGAAGGTACCACAGAATGGCGACTTCGCCGGGGAGCCATTTTCTGTCAGGAACATAGGATTCATAGCTCTTAAAGTCTAGGACTTTAGGACAAATATATATACTGATTTTCCTAATTGATATCTGTGTTTATTTTTCTGCTAATGGGAATGCGTGTGATGCCGCATGTGGAAAGATTGAGTATACACCTAGGAAAAACCTCTTTTAGTGGTGCGGAAACTATCGGAAATGGTTGTCACGCGATACCACCCTCTTCTGAAGATTCTTCGAAAAAACATCACCTAGCACGGTTCCCGGCCCGCTGGTGTTTTCTCGACAAGAACTGATGATTTTGAGAGACAGGTTAAAAAATCACTAGTATAAACCTTTGGGATGGGTAGAGCCTTGACTCCATGACACCGACCCTTTGACCCCATGTTTTTTCTATGTTTTTGTGTGCTGCATTCATGCATTCATCTAAAAAACATTAAAACAAAGAAAAATTTTCTGTTCTAGTCTCTCTTTTTCAAATTAAACTGAGACAATGATTGTAAATGTCAGAGAAAAAGATTACGCTCATGGATTTCGGTAGAAGGAGAACTCACCAGTACACCTTCAAGGTTCCAAAACTTGAGGATTTGAGAAGCTTAGCAAGGATGATCACTAACCCTGAGGCTTTCAGAGCCAAGTACAGAGGTCTGCTACCTCTGTTAAGATTCCATGTTATTGAAGGAATCATGGATACACTCGTTCAGTTTTACGATCCGGTCTATCACTGTTTCACATTCCCGAATTATCAACTAGCACCAACGCTGGAGGAGTATTCTCACCTGACTGATCTACACATTACTGATCAAGCTCCATTTTCTGGACTGGAAGAAATTCCAAAGGATCAAACCATTGCAAGAGCAATTTATTTGGACGAGTCAGAGGTCAGGACTCACATGACCACTAAGGGTGGCATCCAAGGTTTGCCTGCCTAGTTCTTAACAAAGAAAGCTCTGTACTTTGCTAGTATAGGGAACATGACTGCTTTTGAAAGCATCTTTTTTTTACTCACTTACGGGTTATTTCTGTTTCCCAACATTGATAACTTTGTCGATATCAACGCCGTTAAGGTTTTTCTCATTGGAAACCCTGTACCGACTTTGCTCGCAGATGCGTCTCATTCTGTACACTTAGGGAATTTGTACAGCGGAGGAGAGATCATGTGCTGTGTACCCCTGCTATACAAATGGTTTATCTCCCATTTACCTAAGTCTGCTGCTTTTTGGGATCATAAGAGTGCTTTACGTTGGTTGCAGAAAATCATGTCTCTCACCAACTCTGACATAGATTGGTGTAATAGGATTTATGATGGAATCAGGATCATTGACCGTTATGGAAACTTCCCCAACGTACCCCTTATAGGAACTAAGGGAGGAATCAACTACCATCCGGTATTGGTTCGTCATCAATTTGGATACCCAATGAGGCATGTCCCGTGTAATGCTCATCTGGAAGGTATTTTCTTCAAGGAAGGAGAAAATGACAGGGCACTAAAGATGGAAATAGTGCACGCTTGGAAACATGTTCATAAGAAAGGATTAGAGTCTCTAGGAAAACCGGACTGTGTCTCGGTGGAGTGTACCAAAATACAGCAGCTACTGAAAGAAAAGGATGCTCTGATCGAGATTTTAGAGCAACATGTTATGGATAATCAGGATGACCAAAGGAATTTGCTCGCCCCTTTCACTTGGCAAAGGAATGACAACCCGACAACGGCCCAAGAGCCCCGGTCCAAGAAAAAGAAAGTACCAGAATCAGCACCCGAGTTCTCCTCAGAGAGGACTCGGGACCCATTAGCTTAGGTTTCTGTTTCTGCACCTTGTAATCTACTGTATTTTCATTTCCACAATCCTTTCAATTCAATAAAACGGGGTTTTCCCCACTGTTTGATATTTGCAATCTAATTTTCGAAGTTTATTTTGATTAAACAAAAAAAAACAATTAATATAATCATTGCATTCATCATTCTCACATCACGTATTCTTCTTACCTACGAATCTCACGTTTGTGTCTCGATTCTAGAGTGTCAAACTGTCTCATTCGTACAATACTCGGGCAAATCGTCAGAAAAGGACGGATGATCTCGAGGAAGAGAACAGAGAGTTGAAAGAAGAGATCGACGCTCTAAGAGAGGATATGAGAAAGATTCGTAACGACATGCAAGCCATGGCAGAAGCTCAGCTACAAAGAACCGTGATCTCAGAGATCACCTCAATGCCCATAGTGAAGAAGTATGATCCTAGGTATCAAATGCCGAAAGATCGTCCCTGGGGCATGCCTGTTAACTATATCCCGGAAGGATATGTTCCACCAATCATTGATGATCCGGGAATCATAGCAGAAGCTGCTGGGCCTGAAGGTTACAAACTTCAGGAAAGCAAAGATGCCATAGGCATAATGAGGACTCCTAAAGGTTACAAACTTTGGGAAGCGCCAAGATTCACTGCCGTAGTAACAGTACCACCACCCGTGGTGCACACTGTCTTGGAAGGACAGATTCCGCAGATACCTTCTGGTGGAAACGAAAGCATGTTCGAAAGAATGAACGAGTTCTAGGAACAGTTCCTGGAAATGCAAAAGGAATTGTAAGCTATTCGCGGTCAGGATCTATTTGGAAAGGACGCCGCGGACCTCAACTTGGTCCCCAATGTGAAAGTTCTGCACAAATTCCAAGTGCCCGACTTTGAAAAGTACAAGGGTAACTCTTGCCCTCAAAGTCACTTGGTGATGTACGCTCAGCGAATGTCTGCTCAGACAGAGAATCAAGATCTATTGATTCACTACTTTCAGGATAGTTTAACCGGTGCCGCCCTAAAATGGTACATGGGTTTAAACCGTGTAACGATTAGCACTTTCAGAGATCTCGGCACTGCCTTCGTCCAACAATACAAATATAATTTGGACATGGCACCAGACAGAGATCAACTCAGATCAATGTCACAAAAGGACAAGGAAACCTTTAAGGAGTACGCTCAGAGATGGCGTGAAATTGCCGCTCAGATCTCTCCACCTCTTGAGAAAAAAGAGATGACAAAGATCTTCTTAAAGACCTTGAGCTCATTTTACTACGACAGAATGGTTACCAGTGCACCCAGTGACTTCACCGAGATGGTGGGCATCGGGGTTCGTCTTGAGGAAGCCGTCTGGGAAAGACGTTTAGTAAAAGAGGCTGGATCATCAAGTAGTACAAAATGATACGGTAGTGGTCTCCCTAAGAAAAAAGAGCAGGATATTGGGAATATCTCTCTCGGAATGCAAAGGCGATGGTACCAACCAGTAGCAGCTATAACTCCTGCTATCAACCCTGCGCCTGTTTCTACGTATCAACCTCAGATTGCACAGAACCAACCTAATCAGCAAAGGACACAACAGCCTCTTCAGCAGGCTCGTCCTCCATACAATAACAACTGTACAACGCGGCCACCAGAATTTGATCCTATACCCATATCGTACGCGGAATTATTTCCGTTATTACTGGTCAAAGGGCACGTCCATACCAAGGCTCCTCTTACAGTACCAGAAAATCTGGCTTTTTGGTTCAAAGCGGATCAGACTTGCCCTTACCATCAAGGAGGACCAGGGCATAACATAGAGAACTGTCTCAGTTTCAAATCTGACGTGCAAAAGCTTGTTAAGAGTGGGCTCTTATCTTTCAAAGATACGAATCCTAATGTTCTCAAGAACCCGCTGCCTCAACATGAGAAAGCTGCAGTCAACCTGATAGAGGGAGAGTCTAATAACGTCTATCAAATTCACGATGTACTCTTGTTGAGGACCAACTTAGTCAAGATGCATTGTAGACAGAGTGGATAAGGCCATGTGCCACCTCATAATTATCACCAGTGTGATATCTACTCTAAAAGCAATCGAGGGTGTTCTGTGGTGCAATCAGCTCTACAGGAACAGATGGATCTCGGATGGATCCAAGAGCACCGAGTTCGTGGAGTTAACATGGTTTATATGAATTCCAACGTCATTCAAAACCACGACGTCTGTGCAATGAATGCCAACCTGGTGGCAATGCACTCAAGGCAAAGCCAGTATCATAATCTGCCGAGACACTATTACAGTTCTTGTCTGACTTGCTCGGTAAACAAACAGGGATGCTCTTTTGTACAAGAGGCCCTCTGTCGTTCCCGGGATTTTCATCCAAGTACAAACGGGAAAGTGGCACCGAAACAGAGTCGCCAGCAATGTGTATTTATCCCAAGAGAGGGAAAGGAAACACCGCATAAACCTGAGGGAAGGAAAGAGCATGGTCTTGCGACTAAGAGAACTGGGTTCGGGAGTCGGTTACGCACGAGGAAGGTGTTAGCACCCCCACACGTCCATCGTACTCGATGGGATCCACGCTTTCTTGCTTCAATCAAAGGGTGTAAGAAAAGGATACTGGAAAAAGGAATTGCTAGCTGGAGAACTGGAAAAGGAAAGGAGAAAGAAAGAGAAACAAATGTAGGGAAAATAAAAGAAGTGCTCGAATGGGCCCTACCCCACTGCCTACGTATCTCATCGGGAACATGAGAATCAGAGCGACGTAGTTCCCCTCACCAGGGATGGATTATTTGTGTTTTTTTAGGGAACGGCTAACGTTCTAGCTCAGGTGTTGTAGGCTCGCTGGTCCGAGTGTGTTACCATCTTGCAAGAGAACGAGAAAAAGCACGTTCGTACGTTGAGAATGAGTGAGATGAGAAAAGAATTCCCGAAGGAAAGACGTTATTGTTTGTTTTTGTCTTTTAAGAAAGAAGTGTTTTGATTGTTTTTGTGTTTTGTAACATGTATTGTATTTAAGTCCTTCATATGGGATCGAATGCCTCGCATATCGACCCAAGACGGGACGTATGCTAAACATTCCAAGAAAGTGAGAGAAGACCCCACACCTCCTTGTTCCCACATGAAAGGCCTAAATACAATAGGTGTTATGCCTTTATTAAGTGTTTTTTACTCTTGTTTTAAGATGAGAAGATGAGACTCAAAAGCGGATCAAAGGTGAAAATCTAATGAGGGAGACTAAGACTCGATCCTAATGTTATCATACATGGTGATCCTATGGTCAATGAGGTTTAACAAACTTACTTCTAAAAGAAAGAAGAAAAAGAGCAAAAGAAACAACTTACTTCCAAAATGGAAGTTAAGTTGATCTTAAAAAGGAATGAAAGAAAAGTTATTCAATGAAAGCATGCAAATGCTTAACAAACACAAGTAGAAAGTTTAAAAGAAATAGGAGAATATAAGAGAAAGAAATGTATATGGAATTAAGCCCACACACTTACTTACCTTTAGCCCCTACATGAAAATATTAGTTCAAAACAATTTACAAGTAGGAAATAATGGGAGCAACAACAAGTAATGATCAAATCAATTAAGGACTAAGGAACCAAGATCTTAAGAGATACAAACTAATCAAAGTTAGAATCTAAACAACAAGGGTGACCTCTAATGTTAAGATACCAAACAAAAATGAATTATGCACAAACAAAGCACTAATCATCAAAGAAGTGAACGATGGAAGAAATAGAGGAAGAATGAGTGAACATGTAAAGTGATCATGCAATTATGCTTCAAATAATATCAAAGTCAGAATGTGGATGACCTAAACATGTGCTTGAACATGATATATAAATGTCATATGAGGCATACAATAAAGCATCCAAGCATTAAGAATGATTAGGAGAAGAAGTGAGAAGATATGCATCATGAATTAAACATGGAAAGAAAACATTCATGGCCTAAGTCAAACCTACAAAAGTTCAAGATGAAACTCAAGTACCAAAGTCAGAAGTGATATGTCATATTAGGATGAATATAAAATGCACAAGCCAATCACATTCAAGCAATTACAAGTCATTTAGAAGCTAGAAGCAAAAGAAACATGCATTTGGATGCAACATGTTCAAATATGCAAAGTAAGACATAAATGACATATGGAATGAATGCAATGCTTCAAAGTCAGAGGCATACTTCATATGAAATGAAAATTAATAGTATAACATGGCATAAGCAAACCAATTACAAGTCAAGTTGAAGCATAGATGCAAAAGAATGAGGCATTAGGTCAAAAAGAGACATGTGAAACAAGTATTGGACATGTACACAAAGAAAGCATCCACTTCAAACCAATGACCTATAATTTCATTCTAAAGGCCTATAATGATCTAAAAATGGCTCAAGAAGTCAAGAAGAATGATCTCATACAATGGCACAAGTGCCTTTCAAGCAAGTAAACAACCATGGCCAAAGAAGTTCACAAAAAGGGACCTCAAACAAGAATCATCAAAGAAATAGTAAACATGATTGGAAAAACATCAATTCAGGTCTCAAGAGACCTCAACCAGAGGCATATATCATATCAAAATCCCATATAAAAATTCAGAAAGGAAGGACCTCAAACAATCAAGCAATAATCACTTAGGATTCATGAACCTAAGTGAAAAGATGAAGGGTCTAAATGCAATAAAAGAAGGTTCTAAAAATGAAACAAAAATATTTTTATTAAGTTTTGGATATTATTGAAAGGATGCAAAAATGTTTAAGGAGCTATGAGAACTAAATCTTTGAAGTGCACATATGAAAATAGAAAAAAGTTTCAAAATAAATAAAAGGAAAAATATGGAATAATATGCAAATATTCACAAAAATCAAAATTAAAAATATAGAAAATTATTTAAACATATTAAGATATTACATGAAGTTTTGTAGAATTTTTAATAAGGTTTTGGCATTTTTAAAAATCAATTATGAAACAAGTATAAAAAAAGAAATTAAAATAAAGGAAAAGAAGACAGGGGTGCAAAGAAGTAAAATATCATGTTCAAAATCCACAATGGGCCCAAAGGAGGGGTGCGAACATCAATTAGAGTCCAATTCCAATTAACGTGTAGTTGTGTGTGACGCGTGTACATGCAATCAACATACTGATGCAATCATAACCATACATCTAAGTCAACCCACACCAATCATTAAAATATGCGTATCCAACAGTCCATGAGGAAGGCACATGATAGTTCCCTTACACGCACACACACACAATCATCAGAATTCAAAAAGAAGAACACGTGAGGTGCACAGGTTTTCATTAATGTGTTGGCAACGTTATGGACGTTAGATCAATCAGACGGTCAAGATCAACAAAATCAAAGCGATCACTGGGACACCAATGCAGGCACATATTAATTATCATATAATCACACACATGCAATAACTTCATTAATGCATTGGCATATTATTAACCACACGATGAGAACAAATCAACAGCCACGTTTAAAACTCAGAAACCCTAATAATTAAAACCACCGGCCGGAGAAGGACCTCCGGTCATCTTCTCCGGCGAGCAACCACCACCTGTAAATCTCAAAATCTCCAGAAATGCACAAACATGATATCAAAATGAAGTTGACGCTATGTACATCATGAATCCACCATCACTTTTCACATAACAAGCACATACACAGAGAACAGAGGAGATTAACATATGCCCTAGGTTTTGAAACTATGCCTCTAAGAGGCCTATCAACTAGCCGGATACTTCAGAGCTTCTAATGAGATAAAATCAACAAGAAACAAGTAATAATGAAGAGAAAATGTGCGATCAAAGTTGGAGAAATCAAACCTGAAACTGATGAAGCTTTGGATATACAAGAATACCAGAGAAATGTACTTCTTCCTTGAGCTTCGATTGGCCAAATAAAGGCTGAGAAAGGCTTTGAATCAGCGAGAAGTTGATTGAAACAGTTGGAGAACAAGACGAAGATCTATGCAACCTTAATGTATTATGGATGAAGATGGAGAATCTTAATACCAAACTCTGAAGAAAACTGAAGATCAATGAGTGAGTTCTTGAAGAATTCAAAGAGAAAATCAGAGAGTTTTGTGTAAGTGAATCGTGAGAAATGAGAGAGATTGAGAAAATGAAGTTGAAGTTGAATTTGTGAAGTGAAATTCTGATTTATATGTGTGGTTTAGTGACTTAACTCATGGTTAACTGAGTCACTGAGTAGAGTTAACTGAGCTGCCTCTAACTAACTGAGTCAAGTTAGTTAGGGCGAGCTAGCTTGGTTGTGATATGGTGATGGTGGTTTATGGTGTGTTATGGTGTGGTTGGACATGAATGGTGGTGATGAATTCGTGCAAGATCAATGGTGTAGCAGAAAACTTGTTCCACAAGTTTGGTTCTTTTCCATTTCCATGTATGTTACGTGTTATGGCCAGTGTATGTAAGGGTAGTGGTGCGTTCAAATAAGGGAACAAAGTACATGAGTTGTTTGATGGATGCCTGAACCAAATCGTGTACCAAGAGCCATCATGCATCAGTGAAGAATAGGGTGATTTGTAGATGAAATTCTCCCTACTCATTGGATGGGTTGATGAGTTTTTGAGGTCAATGGAAAGGGTAGGTGTAATACTACAAGTTTGGTATGCAACATGGTTGGAAACAAAGCTTCTAACATGCTCAAAAGTGACCTGAAACATTGGAAATCAAACTGGTGTGTGGCATGTTACTTGGCCCGTGGGTGAGGCATAGTGACTTAGGAAATTTTCAGTGTGAAGCAACCATCTTTGGACCAATATATCTCCATCATAACTTGGTCAAATCAAAATTCGTCCAACATCAACATTGAAGAGGGCATGGCAAGGAATAACTTTGATGTTGAAAAGATTTTCATTTGGAGCTTCCATCATTGAGAAAAATGGGTGGACATTTGGCACACCAAGTGTTTTTTAAAATTATGGCGCGTGGGCCTGGGCATGCTTGGTCATGACTTGATTTTGGACCTACTTTTCTCAAACTTTGATCAACCATAACTCACTCAGTTTTTATCCAATGAAGGAGTTCTTTATATGGATTTGAAGCTTAGAACATGAACTTTTATTGGATAAACTTGGGCCTGAGGTTTAGAACTTTCATCTTGGAGAAAAAGAGCCTCAAAGTAAGGTGCAAAATGGTCCAAACTTACTATTTTTGGCAACTCTAAAACTTCTATTTTTGGTAGTTTTGTGATTTCTTGATTTTTCATTACTCCTCCATCATTTCTTAATCAAATCTTGTCCATTGAACATATATAACATGAATTTCATGAATTTGACCTTAAAAAGTCAGGAGTTGACTTTTTTCACTGCACAGTTGACTTTTTCCCCAATTTCTTGATTATCAAGCAACTGATCAATTGAGACCCTTCTGAAACCAATTGATGAGCAATTTTCCATCCATATACACTTAAGAGCGTAAGGAATACCATGAGATCAAGCCTTGCCCAAAAAATCAGAGATAAATTACTTCTAGGTCAAACCCTAATTTTGGCACCCTCTGGTTAGGAGGAAATAGTACATCCTCCAAATTCAAATTCCTTTGAATATGATATGTATCCTCTCAAACAATGATGAGATATGCCATTTGGAGATGATAAAAACTCAAAGAGCTTGCCCATTTGGGGGTCAGATCCCAATTTTTGACTGCCTTGTGTAGGAGATGGTGCACTGCCCACTCTTCTTGATGAATTCTCCTCTTCCCATGCCTTGTGGATCAGAGTGAGATGATATATGGCTTAAGGGACCCTTGAGACTTGTGAGAAACACTTGGCTCTTATTCTCTTGCTTTGGATGATCAACATCTTAGAGAATCACCTGATCCCATACCCTTATGCAAGATGCAATGTAATGCTTGATGTTTTGTTTTTCTATGCTTGAATACAATGCAATGAAATGAAAGCTCATGCTAAATAATATGAAGAAATGAGAGGGAAAATTTTGGGGTATTACAGCTGCCCCTATTCAATCATTGTAGACCTGAATGGATGATAGCGATTGCTGTCAGACTTTCAAGGTATGGAGGGATTGAATACCAAAAATAACCAGAAAATTTGCACTCTGTGGAAAAGAAGAAAAGGGATATAAACCCAACCAAATAAACTCTGCTTGAATAAAACTCTGATGGGAAGAATAGCACTGAAGAGGCATCTTTTATACAACGCCAGACGACTACTGGCTTGCCACACTGCGGGTGGACTTTAACAACGTCTTTTGTACAATGCCAGACGACTACTGGCTTGCCACACTGCGAGTGGACTTTAGCAACGTCTTTTGTACAACGCCAAGCGACTACTGGCTTGCCACACTGCAGGTGGACTGTCCTTTTGAACGAAGTCAGAAGACTACTGACTTCCACACTACGGGTGGACTTTTACCAATCTACGGTTGGACTTTGCAGCTGAATTGCCACACTGTGGGTGGACTTTTTCCAATCTACGGTTGGACTTGCTGATGATTTGCCACCCTTGGATGGTCTTTTGCCAATCTACGGTTGGACTTAGCTGCGGTCTTTTAAAGGGAGTAAGACGACTACTGACTTGCCACACTACGGGTGGACTTTTGCCAAGCTACGGTTGGACTTGCCGATGATTCGCCACCCTTGGATGGACTTTTGCCAATCTACGGTTGGACTTTGAGAAATTGCCACCCTTGGATGGACTTTTTGCCAATCTACGGTTGGACTTTAAGAATTTGCCACCCTTGGATGGACCTTTTGCCAATCTACAGTTGGACCTTAAGAATTTGCCACCCTTGGATGGACCTTTTTCCAATCTACGGTTGGACTTTAAGAATTCCAATACTGGATTAGTCTCTGCATGTATGTCAGACATCTCTGCTGACTCTACTGAGGAACAAAAATCAATGATTTGACTTTAGAGACTCCTGAAAGGATGGTATCTCTGTTGGAGAATGAATGGACAATCTGTTTGCTTTGAATTGTCACGCTTGCCAAAAATAAATTGGACTTTGGGAATATGAGAGTGATGATTCTTCCAGGAATTACTTCATCTGCTTGGGGATGAATTCTGGTCATAGCAACTCCGCTGGGGATATGCGAATCCTTGAATGACGTCCTGCTAAACTTCTGCAGGGAAGAAAAAAACTCAGCTGGGGAGTATTGCTGACAAGATTCAATGCTGAACTCTATGGGGAATACAATTATCAGAGATACGATCTTGATGGGAATCAGGGCTACTCTGTCGGGGATATGCAAATCCTGGTTAGAACATTTCAATGCAACTTGTGGGGGAAGAGTCCCTAGAAATCTGCTGGGGAACACAAAGCAATTCCAAGGTAGTCTGCTGAGGAATAAAACTGTCGAGCTTAGGATAAGTGCCACAATGCCCCACATTATACGAACTTTCTGTTTAACGACTCCGCTGGGGATAATGAGTTTACAACAAACTCTGCTGGGGAGAACTGCTTCAAAGCGTCTCGTGATGGGGAACGTCTCCTGAGTGGATTTTACAGAAGACCAAACGTCCTCAAACTCTACTAGGGATAATAGATCGGGAACATCTCTTGCTGGGGAAATTCAAAATGCCCCATGCTTGGGAATGTCAACAACTTACTTCCTGCTCCATGATACAAGACTTACCTGAAGAAACGTCATAAGAGGATTTTTCAGAAGATTAAGCATCTTCAAACTCCTGGAGATTTCAATGGGGATTGACCATTAACCTTGGTGTCTACGAAGCAACTCTACTGGGGAATTCTCACCCGTTATCGACACAAAAAAGCTTGTAACTGTTGGAAGTACTGAATGAGAGAATCAACTTAATAAGATACAACACTATCCAATTGAACTCCATTCACTGATATCGCAACGTTGTGACCGGCCACCGACCGAATGATGGCCTCCATTAGTAAACGTTGTGACAAAAGGGTGACATGTGAACCCTTCCCCGAACATGATTGCCCCAGTCTTCTGCGTGGGAATAAGTGATTACTCGTCTAGGAGAGATGCCTCTTGTGATTGAAATCATCTGGATCTGTTACCTGTAACACAGGAATACACACACATGCCCCAGAATATTACGTGGTTTGAATCCACCATCCAGGATTATTCAACATTCAAAGTAATTTTAAAAGTATTTTATGCGCATGTTATTGTAAAGCCACCATGTTTTCAAATGCAATGTTTTATCAAAATTTGGACGTTTTTGCAAACAAAGCAATAAAACAACATAAGAAGTTTTTTACTGAAATTCACTTTATTGAAGGAAAGCCCAGAATAGGCAATTACATCAGGAAGCAATCCCTATAAAGAGGTCATCGCTAAAAATTGAGAAAAGAAACTATCCTATTGGCAATGTGAAAACGGCATTCCACTGGGTTTCAATTCTGCTATGGCCAGTATGTCTTCGAGACTCCCCGACCTTGCCTTCTGAGGAATGATCAGACTGATTCCTACCCTTTGGAATGTCAGTTGCTGAAACGGTGATGGGGTACAGATAACTCAGACCGTAATCATTCCCTTAAATCCCTCTTTTGCGTGGACCGCCCTTTCGGGTTTTCAATCCACCGGGATACCCTTTTTTGCCTGAGTTGTCCTTGCGGATTTTCAACTCACCGGGTGTACAAATTTTATTTATTATCCCTAATTTTTGCCCGAACCTTTTTTATTCTGTTTTTGTGGTTCGCTGGGATGCCCTTTTTTGCCTGGACTTTTCCTTTTTTGTCCAGCGGGTCTATTCATGCGAAGTATTTTTTGACTACGTCTGAGTTGACAGGGGATGAAAAGTCTTCGCCGCCCATGGTTGTAAGTAATAAGGCTCCGCCCGAGAAGACCTTCTTAACCACGAATGAACCTTCATAGTTGGGAGTCCATTTTCCCCTGTGATCTGTACTAGGAGGAAGGATCCTTTTGAGTACCACATCTCCCACTTTGTAAACCCGAGGATGCACCTTTTGGTCGAACGCCTGCTTCATCCTCTGCTGGTATAACTGCCCATGACATATAGCTGCCAGTCATTTCTCCTCAATAAGGCTCAACTGATTAAATCTGGCACGAACCGACTCAGCCTCGTCTAACTTGACATCCATCATGACTTCGAGGGATGGGATCTCAACTTCAACCGGTAGTACTGCCTCTACACCGTATACAAGTGAGAATGGTGTTGCCCCAGTGGACGTGTGTACTGACGTTCGGTACCCATGCAAGGAAAATGGTAACATCTCATGCCAATCTTTGTATGTGACCACCATTTTCTGCATAATCTTCTTAATATTCTTGTTGGCCGCCTCCACAGCGCCATTCATCTTCGGGTGATACGGAGAAGAATTGTGATGTTCGATTTTGAAGTCCCGGCACAGCTCAGCCATCATTTTGTTGTTCAGATTAGAACCATTATCAGTAATGATTCTCTCAGGCACTCCATAGCGACAAATGATATCCCGTTTCAAGAAACGAGCTACCACCTACTTAGTGGCGTTGGCATAAGATGCTGCTTCAACCCATTTAGTGAAATAATCAATGGCGACCAAGATGAAACAATGGCCATTTGAAGCAGTAGGCTCAATCTTTCCGATCATGTCAATGCCCCATATAGAAAAGGGCCAAGGAGATGACATGACGCTTAATGGATTTGGAGGAATGTGCACTTTGTCTGCATAGATCTGGCATTTGTGACACTTGCCGGCGTACTTGCAACAATCCGCTTCCATTGTCAACCAATAATACCTTGACCTCAATAATTTCTTAGCCATTGCGTGACCTCCGGCATGGGTACCAAAAGAGCCTTCATGTACTTCCTGCATAAACAGGTCTGCTTCGTGTCTATCCACGCATCTGAGTAGAACCATGTCAAAATTTCGTTTGTACAGCACGTCATCCTAATTCAAGAAGAAACTACTAGATAACCTTCTCAACGTCTTCTTATCTTTGGTAGATGCCCCCGGCGGGTACTCTTGTCTTTTCAAGAAACACTTGATATCGTGAAACCATGGCTTGTCATCAGACGTTGCATCAACAGCAAACACAAATGCAGGTCTGTCAAGGCGAGATACTTCAATCTTAGGTACATGATTCCATCTTTGCACTTTGATCATAGAAGACAATGTGGCCAAGGCATCGGCAAACTTATTCTCATCTCGAGGAATGTGGTACAACTTCACTATTGTGAAAAATGTCAGCAATCTCCTTGTATAATCTCTATACGGAACAGATTCGCCTCGTGCGTGTACCAACTCCCTTTCACTTGATTGATTACTAAATCTGAATCACCGAAAATATCAAGGGTCTTAATTCGCAAATTAATCGCCTCCTCAATTCCCATTATACAAGCTTCATACTCTGCTTCATTGTTGGTGCATCCGAAAGTTATTCGGGCAGTGAAAGGCATGTGGACACCTTCCGGCGTGATAAGAACTGCTCCAACTCCGCACCCATTCATGTTGACAGCCCCATCAAACATCAGACTCCATTTGGATTCAGGGTCTGGCCCCTCCTCCGGGAGTGGTTCCTCGCAGTCTTTAGCTTTGAGAAACATGATGTCCTCATCAGGGAAATCAAATTTCATGGGTTGGTAATCATCTATTGGCTGTTGCGCAAGATAGTCTGACAAGATACTTCCTTTGATGGTCTTTTGGGAAGTATACTGGATATCATATTCTGTCAAAACCATTTGCCACCGTGCAACTCTGCCTGTTAGTGCTGGTTTCTCAAAAATGTATTTGATAGGAACCATTTTGGAAATTAACAAGGTTGTATGACTGATCATATACTGCCTCAATCGTTTAGCGGCCCATGCAAGTGCACAGCATGTCTTCTCAAGCATTGAGTACCGGGACTCACGGTCATTGAACTTTTTGCTCAGGTAGTAGATAGCATGCTCTTTCCTACCTGTCTCGTCGTGTTGACCGAGAACATAACCCATAGAACCTTCAAGTACTGTCAAATACATTATCAAAGGCCTTTCTGAAACTGGAGGCATGAGGATTGGAGGTTCCTGCAAGTATTCTTTTATTTTGTCGAATGCCAATTGGCAATCGTCATTCCACCTGACCGTTTGATCTTTTCTTAGCAGTTTGAATATTGGTTCGCACGTGGCTGTTAGGTGAGATATGAACCTTGCAATGTAGTTCAACCCACCTAGAAAACCACGAACCTCTTTTTCTGTTCTCGGTTCAGGCATATCTTGTATTGCTTTCACTTTGGCAGGATCAACCTCAATCCCCTTTTCACTCACAATGAAACCCAGCAACTTTCCAGAACGCACCCCAAAAGTGCACTTGTTTGGATTCAATCTCAAACGGAACTTTCGCAACCTTTCAAACAGCTTTTTCAAGTTAATCAGATGTTCCTCTTCCGTTCGCAACTTAGCGATCATGTCATCCACATAACATTCAATCTCTTTGTGAATCAAGTCGTGAAACAAAGTTACCATTGCCCGCTGGTATGTTGCCCCTGCGTTTTTCAACCCAAAAGGCATCACTTTATAATAGTATGTACCCCATGGAGTAATGAACGTGGTCTTCTCCATATCCTCAGGCGCCATCTTAATCTGATTGTACCCGGAGAAACCGTCCATGAATGAGAACACCGAAAACTGAGCTGTATTGTCAACCAGTACATCGATGTGGGGCAGCGGAAAATCATCTTTTGGGCTAGCTTTGTTAAGATCTCTATAATCTACACACATTCTCACTTTTTTGTCTTTCTTTGGCACCGGCACGATGTTGGCAACCCAGGGAGGATAATTAGTCATAGCAAGAAAACTTGCGTCCCACTGCTTCTGAACTTCTTCTTTGATCTTTATGGCCATATCGGGATGAGTCTGACGAAGTTTCTGCTTGACTGGTGGGCATTCTTCTCTCAACGGCAGTCTGTGCACAACAATATCAGTATCCAGCCCTGGCATGTCTTGATACGACCAGGCGAAGATATCAACATATTCACATAACATCTCATCAAAGCTTTCTTCACATCTTCTTTCAGGCTGGCACCAATCTTGATCTCTTTCTTAGCATCTTCGGTACCAATATTGATGATCTATATGGTCTCTTGATGAGGCTGGATGGCCTTTTCCTCTTGTTTTAACAATCTGGACAGTTCCTCAGGGAGTTCACAGCCCTTCTCATCCCCTTCTTCGGCTTGATAAATCGGTTTGTCAAAGTCATACATGGCCATAGCAGAACCGTTATCAATGAAATCCGGAGGATCAAGTCTGCACGAACGTGTTCATGCTTTATTTTAGACTTTATTTTTTAAAACAAAAAGAAATGAAACATTGCCATTTTATTACTTTTGTGCAAAAATAAAAGAATTGAAAGACAGAGAACAAAATTTGAGTGCAAAACGTCCTTTATTGATGATTAAAATTGTAAATGCAAACAGGGTGGCCCTACAAATGAATCTATACGCCTTGGGCATAGCGCAAGATTTTAACATGCATTATGGTTAGAAAAACAAAGAAAATTACTCTATTTGAAGAGTAACCCGGATGACTTCTTCAACAGACCAATTCTGCAATGGTTGTCCCGGAGCGCGTGGACGTACCCAGTTGTCCAAGTCACAGTCCCTGTCAACGCCATCTTCTGTAGCTGCACAAGACTGATCTGGGTAAATGATTCCCCCACTGCTGAAAGTGATGGGTCCACTGTTCTCTACAACTGAAGTCATAAAAGGATGATATCCAATACCAAACTTGTCCTCCTTCATTGGTGTCTCTATCAGCTTGCCCCAACCCTGGGCGTTGCCCGCTCTGACGACCTCGGCGGCTTGCTTATAGGACGAAATGGATGTACCGGCTCTATCTGGTGCAAGGGATGATTCAGGCACGTTATTAATATTTACCGCTTCAAACGACTGGCGAAGCATCTCGTGAATTTCCCCATCCATCTCAATATACTTGAACGTGGACAAGTGGCTAACAAAAATATCTTCTTCACCACACACTGTCACAACTTGTCCCTCGAACTCGTATTTCAACTTCTGGTGTAAGGTATTTGTAACAGCCCCGGCCGCATGAATCCAAGGGCGGCCTAATAAGCAGCTATACACAGGCTGTATGTCCATCACATGGAATGTAGATTTGAACACCTGCGGTCCAATTTGCACTGGTAGTTCCACTTCACCAAACACAGATCTTTTCGTTCCACCGAACGCTCAGACAACCAAATCACTTGGCCTTAAAATCAAACCATCAACTTCCAGCTTCATTAGCACCTTCTTAGGCAAGACATTGAGCGAGTAACCATTGTCTACCAGTACGTGAGACAACATTGCACCCCTGCACTCCATTGTAATGTGCAAAGCTTTGTTGTGGTTTCTTCCTTCAGAAGTCAAATCCTTACTTGTGAAACCCAATCCATGACTGACATTGACGTTAGAAATTACGCCCTCAAGCTGATTCACAGCGATTTCTTGTGGAACATATGCTCTCTTCAACACTTTCAATAAAGCCTCCTGGCGAGCGTCAGAACACATCAACAATGACAGAATTGAAATTTTCGAGGGCGTCTGATTCAGTTTATCGACGATCTTATAATCACTTTTCTTTATTATCCTCATGAATTCTTCCACCTCATTGTCAAAAGTAATCTTTGTCTCTGTTTCGGGCACAGTCACCCTCTCGACCACCTGTTTTCCTTTAGCTTTTGCTGCAGCTTCAGCTTCTTTATCACTTCACAAATTTTGGGGAGCAAACAACCTTCCACTCCGAGTAAAGCCACCTACACCACCCACATTCTCAATATTTGAACTGGCTGATGTCCCGACTTCCTGCTTTTTCCCTTCATAATACATGTCTGCCCCATAGTGCCATGGGATTTCCTTCGTAGATGTAAACGGAATTGGTCCTGGCACCGTGATGGTAACAGGACTAGATCTTTCTTGCACAACACTTGTTACAGGAGCTGTACCTGCAGGCACCTGAATCTCAGCGGGAGTATAATAGATGGTCACAGTTGACACCTCATTAGTTTCTTTAACAGCCCGGTCAAACTGTAGACGTCCCTTGTTAATCAGACTCTACAAACCAGTTCTCAACTTATCACAGCCATTCTTCTGACTTATACATTCAGAACAATTTTGATCACAACCCGGGAACACCTGTCCCTTCAACAAATGATCCTTCACCACTAGCAACGGAGTCTTCACCTGACTGATATCTGTTACCAAATTTAACCTCTTTCCGTCTTCAATAGCACGCACATCTGCCACACCATGATCAGGCATGGGGTTCTGAAGAACATTAGGAGGTAACGAGAAATTGATTGCTTTAGCATAAATCAAATCTCGCACCTTATGATGATAAGCCCAACATTTTTCAATGGTGTGCCCCTGAGCACCTGAGTGGAACTCACAGCGAGCGTTAACATCGAAATTAGGTGGCAAGTTGCCAGCGGCAGGAGGTCTCATTGTACGAAGCTCAACCAACTTCAACTTGAGTAACTGTGGTAGCAACACAGAATAAGTCATAGGGAGAGGGTCAATCTTACGATCCCTCTGCCTAGACCTCTGCTGGAAAGGAGGTTGCTGCTGCTGCTGCTGAGCTTGCTATTGTGGTTGTTATTGTTGAACAAATGGTGCTGGGATTGTCACTGCACCTACTTGATGGTAACCCTGAGAACGTCCTATGCCTCGTCCTCTATATACCGCATTTGTATCACCTTCTCTTTTTTTCTGACCACTAGCAAATGGTTTCTTCGTCCCGGAAGAGCCAGCCCCACTTACATCTTGGATCTTTCCAAGTTTCAACAGACTCTCTATTCTTTCTCCAGCAATCACGATATCAGCAAATCCGGTTGATGGACACGCAGCCAATCTTTCAAGAAATGCCCCTTGCAGGGTGCCCATAAACATGTCTGCCATTTCTCTATCCAGTAAAGGAGGTTGAACCTGTGCAGCCATTTCTCTCCACCTTTAAGCGTATTCCTTGAAACTTTCCTTAGCATTCTGTGACAACCCCTGCAATTGAGTGCGGTTGGGCGCCATATCAATATTGTACTGGTATTGCTTTAGGAAGGCTTCTGCCAGATCCTTCCAACTTCTCACAGCAGCTCTGTTCAATTTCATATACCAGGTCAACGAAGCTCCAGCCAGACTGTCTTAAAAGTAATGCATCCATAACTTCTCATCATCTGTATGGGCTAAAATCCTCCCAAAATAAGCTTGAATATATGTCTGGGGACACGTATTGCCATGATATTTGTCGAAAGTAGGTGGCTTGAATTTTGGAGGAATCCTGACTCCTGGTACCAGCCCCAAACTAGTAACATCAATACCCATAGAATTCTTGCACTCTATGGCCCGAATCTTCTCAGCTAACTCATCATACCTTCGGTCACCTGGGTTACCCATATCAGCATCCAGTAGGGTAAATTGGTCTTCCAGAACATCTTCTTGAATACCACCAACATTTCAGCCATTTCCATTACCCAGATTACCACCAGGAGAAGGGTTGCCACCAGGAGGAGGATTACCACCAGGAGAAGGAGTGATCCTTGTCTGCAAATTATCCACTTGATTACCTTCAGGAGTAGTTTTTGGACGCTCGACCAGAAGCCTCAATCTTTCCTGAGCTTGTGCCATACCAGTCATGAGAGTCATAAACAGGTCCATGTGTGCCCTCATTTCAGCCAAATCATTCTGCATTTGATCCATAATCCTTGCTTGATTTCTTCGAGTTGAGTATCGGTGAATATGATTCTCAGCTATAATGCCTGAAACCAAATAAAGGTTAGAGACCCCGCAACCGGTACCTGAAAAAGTAAACAACAAAATGCAAAATGATATGCAATGCAATGCAAACGTCATGTTCATCATTTCCGAGGTGCCTTACACCCTGATTCCAATCTTAACCACAGAAATCTGACGATCAGAAATCGTGATATAAAGAGACGTGTCGTGGTCATGTGCTTGTGTACAGATATCTGACGAGGACTAATTCTGAATAAAACTGCTCATCGCCATTCAACAAAATATTCAAGTACATTCAAAAGAGGTTCATCAACAAATGAAATACAAGGGAAATATGGATCCATCAACATGCCTGATGGTAACCATTAACAACAAATTACAAGAAAAAGAACATCAGTCTGATAACTCCACGTCCTTCAGCTTATCACTTGTGTATTTGATCTCCTCAAAGAGTATGCGAGTACGCTGGTGATTCGGCTTTTCAATCATCTCTTTGATCAAAACATCCCTTTTCTCAAGAGCCTCAGTTAAGGAACCCATATGCAACATCAAAGCTTCGTCATCACACACTCCTTTGTGTCTTTTTATGCCAGCTTGCGTCTTGAGTATCTCCCTTTCTATCATGACTTCTTCAAGCTCTTTCTTGGTATTCTTCAGCTCTTTTCTAGCTTCTTCTAACTGTTCTTGACTTTTACTGAGGCTTTCCCGATACCTTCTCCTCTGCTCATGTGCCTTCTTAAGCTCTTCGTCTTTAATCTTCAACTGTTCCTGCAACTCAGCATTTTCAATTCTAACATCATCCCATGCTCACTGGAATTTGGCCAATGTATCCTTGGTCTGAGCTAAGTCATGTTTAGTTGTCTTGTGAGCCTGAGTGGCAGCATTGACACCTTTGCTAATCTTCTGGAAGTGTTGTGTTCTTTCATAAAAATCTTTCTCTTTGGCTGCTAAAAGCTTTTCTGCCTTCTGAGCTCTTCCTTCTAGATCTTTATTGTCGTGCAGGGCTTTTTGGAGACAGCTACTCATACCAACATTCTCTACTTGAAGCTCTTTTACTATCTTCTGCCACTTTTCACACTCTTCAATAGCCACCATGGTTGGCTGTTCTGGCTTCACTGAACATTAAAAAGGTTCCCTTGAAAAGGGTAACAGCAGTTTTGTTACTTTCATCTCGATCCATCTGTCATATTCAGGATAAGACCTACAATCTCCTTTCCCAAAAACCGTTTTTCCAATTTTATGCTTATACTTCCAAGCATTCACTACTTCTGCCACCTTCTCATCTTTAGTTCCTGTAAAGAACAAAGATTCTTCAACATCTTGCTCCGTAGGAGGATTCCTGGAACCATACCCGAACTGTCGAATGGCCAAAACTGGATTATAATTGATCCTTCCTTTTCTGCCAATCAGAGGTACATTTGGAAAATTTCCGCATCTTGTGATAAGCTCTATTCTCAATAACCGATGATCAAACCAGATAATATTATCAGCAGTTAAACTTATCATTCACTTGGACCATTTTGCAACATCTATGGTTTCCACAAAGGCACCTGTTTGAGGCAAATGCTTGAAAAGCCAATGGCACAGTAGTGGAGTACAACAACTAAAGGTCCTCCCCTTCTTTTCTCGTTCTTGTAATGCACAGAATGATAAAAATCCCCTAACAAAGTAGGGACTGGATTTTTAAGAACGAAAACTCTCGTCGCCTGCATATCCACAAAGTCTTGCTGATTGGGGAAAAGAACTAGGCCATATATGCAGAGAACCAGAATGGAATTATAAATCATCCAGTTTTTAGCATTAGCAGCCTCTTGAGCTTGATTAGAGAGGAATTCCAGATGAAATCCGTCAACTCCATTTTTCCTACTCACACCACTCTTTATCACTGACTGGTCCATTTGCATTGCAGCAGCAATTTCTTTTGTACTAGGAAAGCTACCAGAAAATAACGGTATTGTCGACGTGATTGGAATACCCAAAATAAATGAGAATTCTTCCAGCGTTGGCATCAAAATGTAATCTGGAAAGAGGAAACATCTCAGCGAAGGCTCGTAGAATTGCAGCAGAGTGTGCAAAGCATCATGTTCATACTTTGTGATAGTACAGACCATCTTAACCAAATTCCCATGCTTCTTTTGAAACCTATCAAGAACACCCGGGCCACCCATGTCTATAACTTTGAGCAGTGAATCCAGGGTAGGGTCTGGAAACTTGTAAGAAACATTGTTCTTCCTTCTCTCGTCATTCTTTGTTGAACCCATGGATTGGAATCAGAAGTGTATTATGCACCTGTAAATGAAAAACACAACCGTTATGATATGATAATACAATGCAAAAGGGCATGTGATCAGGTAATCAGGTGTATGTGCTGGACTGTGTGCATTGTGTCTGTATAGATATGATAACCTTTCTGTAGGCGAGCACCAAACCACTGTAATAGGATACACCATCTGTATAATAGTACCAACAAGACAGGGTATGTAGGAAGCTTGGTTACCTGCAAACCTGTAAACATCCCGCCCCTCTCACGTGTGGGTACTAAGATCCTCAGTATCCTGGGCTCCCAGGTCGAGAAACGATGATACGTTCACCATTTCTGGTTTGGCATCATCATCAATCGAGGAGGCCTCAACTGATTCACAAAATGAAAGATCCTCAGCTTCAAGCACTGAGGTCGAGAAGTAATAGCACATTCATCCCTCGGGGTACAGTACTATCGCCAATCAAGGAGTGCCTCCATTGATTCCCTTTCAAAAAGGACATCCTATAGCAAGTTCCCAGTATTGGGTCCTCGGATCGAGAATGGGCAATGGGTTTGCCACAGAATGTGGTCTGCCACTGTCACATCTCGGGAGGAGTGCCGCAACTGAGTCCTCGGGAATGGTCACCAGAGTCGACAGCTCTCTAGATCGACATTCTGAAATGCGCAAGATACGCACATCAGAATATGTCCCAAGATAGCCTCGTCTAGCTGTGAATTTTGTGAATACCCAACACACTCCAGACGGCACGTAGGTCCCACTACTCTCCACTCTAATCCTAAGTGTATACTCAAGCCTGTGTAATGGGCTTATCTCTCAGAAATCCCATCCCGCCAAACAGAAAACAGCACAGTCCAGCACAACAGTAATAATATGATATGTAATGCTAAAATGCAGTAAATACAGTAAAGTAAATAAACCGCAAAATAAAGCACGGCAGTAAACACCTAATGAAAGAAAGATAAAAAAACAAATAAGCGTTAGATTGACTCGCTTAGGGATGGACCAGCAAGAGGTCAATCTTGTCCCCAGCAGAGTCGCCAGCTGGCGCTCCCGGGATTTTCATCCAAGTACAAACGCGAAAGTGGCACCGAAACAGAGTCGCCAGCAATGTGTATTTATCCCAAGAGAGGGAAAGGAAACACCGCATAAACCTAAAGGAAGGAAAGAGCATGGTCTTGCGACCAAGAGAACTGGGTTCGGGAGTCGGTTACGCGCGAGGAAGGTGATAGCACCCCCACGCGTCCATCGTACCCGATGGGATCCACGCTTGCTTGCTTCAATCAAAGGGTGTAAGAAAAGGATACTGGAAAAGGGAATTGCTAGCTGGAGAACTGGAAAAGGAAAGGAGAAATAAAGAGAAACAAATGTAGGGAAAATAAAAGAGGTGCTCGAATGAGCCCTACCCCACTGCCTACGTATCTCATCGAGAATATGAGAATCAGAGCGACGTAGTTCCCCTCACCAGGGATGGATTATTTGTGTTTTTTTAGGTAACGGCTAACGTTCTAGCTCAGGTGTTGCAGGCTCGCTGGTCCGAGTGCGTTACCATCTTGCAAGAGAACGAGAAGAAGCACGTTCGTACGTTGAGAATGAGTGAGATGAGAAAAGAATTCCCGAAGGAAAGACGTTATTGTTTGTTTTTGTCTTTTAAGAAAGAAGTGTTTTGATTGTTTTTGTGTTTTGTAACATGTATTGTATTTAAGTCCTTCATATAGGATCGAATGCCTCGCATATCGACCCAAGACGGGACGTATGCTAAACATTCCAAGAAAGTGAGAGAAGACCCCACACCTCCTTGTTCCCACATGAAAGGCCTAAATACAATAGGTGTTATGCCTTTATTAAGTGTTTTTTACTCTTGTTTTAAGATGAGAAGATGAGACTCAAAAGCGGATCAAAGGTGAAAATCTAATGAGGGAGACTAAGACTCGATCCTAATGTTATCATACATGGTGATCCTATGGTCAATGAGGTTTAACAAACTTACTTCTAAAAGAAAGAAGAAAAAGAGCAAAAGAAACAACTTACTTCTAAAATGGAAGTTAAGTTTATCTTAAAGAGGAATGAAAGAAAAGTTATTCAATGAAAGCATGTAAATGCTTAACAAACACAAGTAGAAAGTTTAAAAGAAATAAGAGAATATAAGAGAAAGAAATGTATATGGAACTAAGCCCACACACTTACTTACCTTTAGCCCCTACATGAAAATGTTAGTTCAAAACAATTTACAAGTAGGAAATAATGGGAGCAACAACAAGTAATGATCAAATCAATTAAGGACTAAGGAACCAAGATCTTAAGAGATACAAACTAATCAAAGTCAGAATCTAAACAACAAGGGTGACCTCTAATGTTAAGATACCAAACACAAATGAATTATGCACAAACAAAGCACTAATCATAAAAGAAGTGAATGATGGAAGAAATAGAGGAAGAATGAGTGAACATGTAAAGTGATCATGCAATTATGCTTCAAATAATATCAAAGTCAGAATGTGGATGACCTAAACATGTGCTTGAACATGATATATAAATGTCATATGAGGCATACAATCAAGCATCCAAGCATTAAGAGTGATTAGGAGAAGAAGTGAGAAGATATGCATCATGAATTAAACATGGAAAGAAAACATTCATGGCATAAGTCAAACCTACAAAAGTTCAAGATGAAACTCAAGTACCAAAGTCAGAAGTGATATGTCATATTAGTATGAAGATAAAATGCACAAGCCAATCACATTCAAGCAATTACAAGTCATTTAGAAGCTAGAAGCAAAAGAAACATGCATTTGGATGCAACATGTTCAAATATGCAAAGTAAGACATAAATGACATATGGAATGAATGCAATGCTTCAAAGTCAGAGGAATACTTCATATGAAATGCAAATTAATAGTATAACATGGCATAAGCAAACCAATTACAAGTCAAGTAGAAGCATAGATGCAAAAGAATGAGGCATTAGGTCAAAAAGAGACATGTGAAACAAGTATTGGACATGTACACAAAGAAAGCATCCACTTCAAACCAATGACCTATAATTTCATTCTAAAGGCCTATAATGATCTAAAAATGGCTCAATAAGTCAAGAAGAATGATCTCATACAATGGCACAAGTGCCTTTCAAGCAAGTAAACAACCATGGCCAAAGAAGTTCACAAAAAGGGACCTCAAACAAGAATCATCAAAGAAATATTAAACATGATTGGAAAAACATAAATTCAGGTCTCAAGAGACCTCAACCAGAGGCATATATCATATCAAAATCGCATATAAAAATTCAGAAAGGAAGGACCTCAAACAATCAAGCAATAATCACTTAGGATTCATGAACCAAAGTGCAAAGATGAAGGGTCTAAATGCAATAAAAGAAGGTTCTAAAAATGAAACAAAAATATTTTTATTAATTTTTGGATATTATTAAAAGGATACAAAAAGATTGATGCAAAAATGTTTAAGGAGCTATGAGAACTAAATCTTTGAAGTGTATATATGAAAATAGAAAAAAATTTCAAAATAAATAAAAGGAAAAATATGGAATAATATGCAAATATTCACAAAAAACAAAATTAAAAATATATAAAATTATTTAAACATATTAAGATATCACATGAATTTTTGTAGAATTTTTCATAAGGTTTTGGAATTTTTAAAAATCAATTATGAAACAAGTATAAAAAAAGAAATTAAAATAAAGGAAAAGAAGACAGGGATGCAAAGAAGTAAAATATCATGTTCAAAATCCACAATGGGCCCAAAGGAGGGGTACGAACATCAATTAGAGTCCAAGTCCAATTAACGTGTAGTTGTGTGTGACGCGTGTACATGCAATCAACATACTGATGCAATCATAACCATACATCTAAGTCAACCCACACCAATCATTAAAATATGTGTATCCAACAGTCCATGAGGAAGGCACATGATAGTTCCCTTACACACACACACACAATCATCAAAATTCAAAAAGAAGAACACGTGAGGTGCAGAGGTTTTCATTAATGTGTTGGTAACATTATGGACGTTAGATCAATCAGACGGTCAAGATCAACAAAATCAAAGCGATCACGTGGACACCAATGCAGGCACATATTAATTATCATATAATCACACACATGCAATAACTTCATTAATGCGTTGGCATATTACTAAACACACGATGAGAACAAATCAACGGCCACGTTTAAAACTCAGAAACCCTAACAATTAAAACCACCGGCCGGAGAAGGACCTCCGGTCATCTTCTCCGGCGAGCAACCACCACCTGTAAATCTCAAAATCTCCAGAAATGCACAAACATGATATCAAAATGAAACTGACGCTACGTACATCATGAATCCACCATCACTTTTCACATAACAAGCACATACACAGAGAATAGAGGAGATTAACATATGCCCTAGGTTTTGAAACTATGCCTCTAAGAGGCCTATCAACTAGCCGGATACTTCAGAGCTCCTAATGAGCTAAAATCAACAAGAAACAAGTAATAATGAAGAGAAAACGTGCGATCAAAGTTGGAGAAATCAAACCTGAAACTGATGAAGCTTTGGATATACAAGAATACCAGAGAAATGTACTTCTTCCTTGAGCTTCGATTGGCCAAATAAAGGCTGAGAAAGGCTTTGAATCAGTGAGAAGTTGATTGAAACAGTTGGAGAACAAGATGAAGATCTATACAACCTCAATGTATTATGGATGAAGATGGAGAATCTTAATACCAAACTCTGAAGAAAACTGAAGATCAATGAGTGAGTTCTTGAAGAATTCAAAGAGAAAATCAGAGAGTTTTGTGTAAGTGAATCGTGAGAAATGAGAGAGATTGAGAAAATGAAGTTGAAGTTGAATTTGTGAAGTGAAATTCTGATTTATATGTGTGGTTTAGTGACTTAACTCATGGTTAACTGAGTCACTGAGTAGAGTTAACTGAGCTGCCTCTAACTAACTGAGTCAAGTTAGTTAGGGCGAGCTAGCTTGGCTGTGATATGGTGATGGTGGTTTATGGTGTGTTATGGTGTGGTTGGACATGAATGGTGGTGATGAATTCGTGCAAGATCAATGGTGCAGCAGAAAACTTGTTCCACAAGTTTGGTTCTTTTCCATTTCCATGTATGGTACGTGTTATGGCCAGTGTATGTAAGGGTAGTGGTGCGTTCAAATAAGGGAACAAAGTACATGAGTTGTTTGATGGATGCCTGAACCAAATCGTGTACCAAGAGCCATCAATGCATCAGTGAAGAATAGGGTGATTAATAGATGAAATTCTCCCTACTCATTGGATGGGTTGATGAGTTTTTTAGGTCAATGGAAAAAGGAGGTGTAATACTACAAGTTTGGTATGCAACATGGTTAGAAACAAAGCTTCTAACATGCTCAAAAGTGACCTGAAACATTGGAAATCAAACTGGTGTGTGGCATGTTACTTGGCCCGTGGGTGAGGCATAGTGACTTAGGAAATTTTCAGTGTGAAGCAACCATCTTTGGACCAATATATCTCCATCATAACTTGGTCAAATCAAAATTTGTCCAACATCAACATTGAAGAGGGCATGACAAGGAATAACTTTGATGTTGAAAAGATTTTCATTTGGAGCTTCCATCATTGAGAAAAATGGGTGGACATTTGGCACACCAAGTGTTTGTTAAAATTATGGTGCGTGGGCCTGGGCATGCTTGGTCATGACTTGATTTTGGACCTACTTTTTTCAAACTTTGATCAACCATAACTCACTCAATTTTTATCCAATGAAGAAGTTCTTTATATGGATTTGAAGCTTAGAACATGAACTTTTATTGGCTCAACTTGGGCCTGAGGTTTGGAACTTTCATCTTGGAGAAAAAGAGCCTCAAAGTAAGGTGCAAAATGGTCCAAACTTACTATTTTTGGCAACCCTAAAACTTCTATTTTTGGCAGTTTTGTGATTTCTTGATTTTTCATTATTCCTCCATTATTGCTTGATCAAATCTTGTTCATTGAACATATAAAACATGAATTTCATGAATTTGACCTTAAAAAGTCAGGAGTTGACTTTTTTCACTGTATAGTTGACTTTTTCCCCAATTTCTTGATTATCAAGCAACTGATCAATTGAGACCCTTCTGAAACCAATTGATGAGTAATTTTCTATCCATATACACTTAAGAGCATAAGGAATACCATGAGATCAAGCCTTGCCCAAAAAACCAGAGATAAACTGCTTCTAGGTCAAACCCTAATTTTGGCACCCTCTGGTTAGGAGGAAATATCACATCCTCCAAATTCAAATTCCTCTGAATATGATATGTATCCTCTCAAACAATGATGAGATATGCCATTTGGAGATGATAAAAACTCAAAGAGCTTGCCCATTTGGGGGTCAGATCCCAATTTTTGACTGCCTTGTGTAGGAGATGGTGCACTGTCCACTCTTCTTGATGAATTCTCCTCTTCCCATGCCTTGTGGATCAGAGTGAGATGATATATGGCTTAAGGGACCCTTGAGACTTGTGAGAAACACTTGGCTCTTATTCTCTTGCTTTGGATGATCAACATCTTAGAGAATCACCTAATCCCATGCCCTTATGCAAGATGCAATGTAATGCTTGATGTTTTGTTTTTCTATGCTTGAATGCAATACAATGAAATGAAAGCTCATGCTAAATGATATGAAGAAATGAGAGGGCAAATTTTGGGGTATTACAACCTCCAACGTCAGATGGATCTTGGATGGATCCAGGACTACCTGTCATACCCCAAATTTTGACCACTAAGATTCCCATCATTGTGTAAATCATCATCACAATATGGATGTATCTTTATGCCTCATCAGTCTCCCCAAAGATGGGTGAGTATTCACTAATATGAAAATTAGGGTTTCAAGCCCTCTCAGAGCTTTTAGACAAAGGATAAATCAAGGAATGACATGATATTCAACTTGTCTACACTCTCAAACATGCACAAAGGATAAAAAAGGACTCACACTTCAAGGATTAAGCACAAGGATGCTCCCTTCTAGGTGGATCAAGCCTCGAGATCGCCAGTGTCACCAAATTAGGGTTTTGGTCGACCAGGGCCTCTAGGTGGAAATTTTCCTCTGGGCATGAGCAAAAGATCCAAAACATAACCTAATATGATCCATGGAACCTCATAAACCCAATCATCCAGTCAATTTTGCCTCAGAGGATGCATTCACCAAAAATCAGGAATTAGGGTTTCGTGACCTAATTCACCCCTAAGTTGACTTTTGGGACCAATTATGAACCAAGACCTCAAGAGAGGATTTGAGGATCTCTAATATGCCATATTAATCCATTTGGAACAATGGATTGATCCCAGAAGCTTGAGCAACAAGTTTCAATTTCATCTGAACCACAGTTAGGGTTTCGGGGGAAAAGTCAACTGTAACTTTGACTTTTGACCAGGACATGCTCCCAAGCCCTAAGACATGATTCAATACACCCTATAACACCCATATAACATGTCCATCAAGTTTAATTTAGGTCAAGGACATGATTTCCTGAAGAATTGCACAGTTTGGAATTCATCTGACAAAAAGTCAACTGTGCACAAAAGTCAACTTTGACTTTTTGAGATTTTTCACAAAAATGGATTTTTAACCCTAAAATGATGTTTATGTATGATTTGAATCATCATTCATCAAGAAAAATCAAAGAAAATGGGATAACTTGTAAAAGGGGGTAACCTTAAAAACATAGAAAATTTTCTAAGTTATGAAAAAAAGTGACAAAGGTACCAACTTTGGAGGATCATAACTCCTAAACCACAAAGCCATTTTTTTCCATCCAAGGCTTGATTTTTAGATCTCATTGCCCTCTACAAAAGCTTCATACTGACCTATGTCCAAATTCCTCATGGATTTTGAGTTATGGAGTGATCAAAATCAAGAAAAGTCACTTTGTTCCAACACTTAGTGAAAATTTCACTAAGTCAGAATCTGCCTTCACTTTTTTCCAAATGTAGGGGAATTTTTCACTTGGATCCAAAAAGTATCAAAACCAAATATGATCAAACAGTTGTTGTATCATGTAAGGGCTTTCCAAAATGGCCAAGAACATCACCAAATTCAACTTGAGCCATGAGATATGACATTGGCAAGTTGCCTTGTTGAAATCTGCCAAGGCAAGGCAGATTTTTGCACTTTTGCTCGATTTGCCAAAATCAGCCAATTCCAAGCCTTGTCATCACCTTGGACACATCTGAGGATTGAATCTAAAGGGGACAATCACTGAGCCAAGCCTCCAAAGTCCTTGGAACAAGAAATAGCATGTTGAACCTAGAATTGCCCAAAATAGGGACAAGACTCCAATTTTGGATTGGAGCATTCAATGGAAGCATCAAGGTGGCATGGACTGAGCCATTCTCAACTAAATTCAGTTAAGACTTATCCAAGAGCAAGGGGACCAGCAGCCTGTGCCCTAACCTCTAGTCAATGGCTAGAGGAGACTTGGATTTTCATTTGTCAACATTGGCCAAACCTACTCAACAGTTGCCATTCATTATTCCTTGCAAAACAAACTTGCTCTACTATAAATAGAGCTCAATTGTGATCAGTTTAAGTACACCAAAGGCCTACAACACTTGCCTTTCTCAAAATCCACTTCTCACTCTCAAAAATGCCTTTCTTGGCAAGTCACTATCGGGTTTTTCATTAGAGAGCAATTCCACTCAAACCAGTCACACACACACACACACCTCATATACATCATATGTGAGCTGATCAAACACTTAAACAACATCTGGAACACTAATTTCTCAGAATCACCAGTCAATTGCTCAAGGTTTTAACCAAAGTGCAGTTGAGATGCCATGAAGTGATCGAGCCAATTTCCATAAAGTCCAAGCATTCAAACACACTTCATAGGGTGTATGGAAGCTGTTCAGATCATCACAACTCATCTGTAACACCTCCTACTCAGAAATCACTTCGAACTTGCTGTCACGACCTAGAGGTAAGCCTAAACTTGGTCATCTCTCAATCTATGCATATTTCCTCACACAATACTTTTGCCAAATGTTCATAATCATGCATGGAATGTTTCCCCTCAAGTAATTGCTTTGTTTGAATCGTGTATTAAAAATCCCAGCCTTCATGCAGAATTTAGGGTTCTTGAAGATTTTTCATGATTTCTTGTTTTATGTTTAATTTAAATGAAATTAATTGCCATAGACATGATCGTGAGGTTGAAACGAGTTGATTGGTATGTAGATTGCATGATATGATTAAGTATTCAGTGAGATTGGATAGAAAATGCAAATCTGGGCAAAACTGAAAAACGCGCGTGTTCTTCAGCTGTTCTTGGCACCATTTCTCTCAAATTCAAATATCTGAATTTTGTGATTTTATTTAATCGATTCAAAAATTAATTTCTCTCTGAGTTTTAATGAATTTGAGTTGATTCTTTTTTTAATAATTCACAAAAATGTTAAAATATTTGATTTTCCCAAAAAATCCCAAAAAATCCCAAAAATATTATTTATTTTATATAATTGATATTTTTGCAAAGAATTAATATTTTAATTAATTTTGACATTTTGAATATTTTTTCCACCTTGATTTTGCAACTTTTAATGACTTCTAATTATTTTGTAGGTCAATACTTAATTTTTGAAGCATTAATCCAAGATCACAATTTGTTTTCCATATGTTTAACAATTTTGATCATTTTAATTGAATTTTTATTCAATTAAAATACATTTTGAAAACAAATTAGGGTTTTTGGATTAATTCAACCCTCATAAATCAATTTCAAAACTTTGGGCCTCTTAATAGACTGTAAGACCCAAACCCCCTTGTACATTAAACTTTTTGGGCCTCAATGCATTGTATAAGACCCATTGCATTTTCAAAAATCTCGGCGCGATGGCCATTTTAAACGAAAAATCACCTGGGCCTACCCTCGTGTTATATGCCCCACTCTTTTTCTTTTGGGCCTCTAATAGAGTGTAAGACCCAACCCTTTGTAAATACAACCTATTTTGGGCCTCACTTATGGTATAAGTCCTGTTGTATTTCAAAAAGTTCGACGCGATCATCATTCCTTGAAAAACAAATCTTGGGCCTACCCTCGAGTAGTAAGACCCATTTCTTTTCTTTAAGACTTTTTGGGCCTCTTGAGAGAGTGTAAGACCCATCCCTTTGTACAGAAAACAATTTTTGGGCCTCAGTCACTTGTATAAGTCCCTCTGTACAAATTCAAACAGTGCGATCACTGATAAAACCCTGGGCCTCTCCTTGAGCTGTAAGCCCCAAATCTTTCTTTTTCAAAGCACTTTTTCCTTTGATTTTGAAATATACTGTTGTTTTCAATCTTTCTTTGTTGAACAACTAACCAAACAACATGGAAGCTCTACAACCGAGTAAGTGTTTATATGCTTTCATTTACCGCTTTCATATACATATAACTGTATTGTGGGGCTATTTCGTTGTAAGTCTTCTTTCATAAACTATATCAACTGTGTAATAATAGTATAGATATTTAGAGTTTCCCCGACAACTACGTCTAGCATTAAGCCCATTGATCACTCTTAAATAGTCAAAACTAGATCCCCATAGGATTACCAGACACAGTCTTCCCTCCTCTTGGGGTTAAACAATATGGAGACATGAAAGGCAGCATTCTCGTAGACTGTCACTCGTAGAAGTTGTCAAGAAACTCTATTCCCCAAAGATAATCTCTTCTCCGTGAATTGCATCCCTTGAGTTTCTTCCAAATTCTCAGACTTTCCTGGCTTGATCTATTCCTCGTGAATAGTCTGTCTTGAATTTCTCGGGGTTTGGGGACCCATAGGCTTCTTAAAAGCACTTATCAAGAAACTCTATTCCCCAGAGATGATCTTTTCTCCGTGAATGGCATCTCTTGAGTTTCTTCCAAATTCTTGAACTTTCCTAGCTTGATCTATTCCTCTTGAATAGCCTGTCTTGAATTTCTCGGGGTTTGGGGACCCATCGGCTTCTTAAAAGCATCGGCCTCCTCTTGGGCATTGTCCAAGGACCCACAGGCTTCCTAAAAGCATCCCCGCCTCCTCTTGGGCATTGTACAAGGACCCATCAGCTTCTTAGAAGTATTCACAGCCTCCTCTTAGGCTTCGTATAATGATTCTTCCTCCGGGAATGATAGCCTCCACTTGGGCTTCATACAAGGAAGACTCGGCTTCTTAAAAGTTTCCAGCCTCCTCTTGGGCTTTGTACAAATTGCCCCGACGACCTCCTAAAGGTATAGGAACAGAAATCAGTCATCTTAATAGAACAGTCTTTCCAAGAGTCCACTACTGTTTCTCAAAGCATAGTACAAAAGGTGAAACTCTAGACTTTGACAGTCTAATTTCCTTGTGTCTCAAAGACATTCTCAAGCTCCCTTCAAAAATAGGAAGAAAACCCATAGACTCGGACAGTCTCAATACCCTTCGGATTTCCCACTTCCTTAAAGAACAGGAAATATCCCTGATCCTCGAATCAAAATCCCTGAGTACAATGTTACTCATATAAGAACTGATTTTCTCTTTAAATCAGCATACTGGACCTGTCACTCAACTGAAACAGTGCCATAGCCTCCTCTTAGGCTTTGTATAAGAAAACCACTGGTTGATCCAATCAACCTTTTAGCATCAAAGTTGTGCCTCGTTCACAGTACACAAACATAAACAATTCCTTCCCCTTCATTTAATCGTTATAAGCGGCAAGCCTCTGGATCATCTACATCCATGCCACTGTCCCTCTTTTAGCATGAGAAATTCCTAAGGAAAGATGGCATTGCTCTACACTAAGTTAAAGTCTTCTCCTTCAGGTCAAAAATCCTTATAAAGAAGATTATGGCATTGCTGGATTCACATATCCCAGTTAAAGTAATCCTCCTTTATAAACCAGTCACCCAACAGTTGTGACAAACAAACCCCTCTTTAGAGATGACAAATTCTCTCTAAAGACAAACACCTTTTAGCTTCACATCTCGGGCTTCGAACAAGATACAAATGGACCCTTCAGCTTCATATCTTGGGCTTTAAACAAGATACAAACCACCTTTAGCTTCACATCTTGGGCTTTGAACAAGACACCAAAACAACATTTCCTCCCATAGAATAGGAGGAACTACGATCGCTCTGATTTCCTTGTTTCGGAAAAACGGGAATACGTAGGCATAAGATTGAAAGAAAAATATTAGCGAGCACACTAAACAAAAACCCAAAATCCCATACTTTCATACATCTGTCCTAACATCTTAACCTCCCACCCATCGACCGAACACTACTTTTAACAAAATAAACCCAATAGAGACCCCGAATCTTTGTAGCATCTGTAAACCAACCGTTTTGACTGTTTAACCTCAGTTTGCAAGCAGGGTTAATTTGAGACATCTATTTCCCTTCCTTCATCAGCTTCAATAGGATAAAAAATGAATCGAGCTGTAGATACCAAAGAGCGGTAGTGCTTCGCAACCACATCCAAAATCGCTAGCTATAGAAAAATGGCGACTTCACTGGGGAAGTGTCATTAGGATCTGTCTCACCTTTGTAGCAAGATCTTGTTCTCTTCCCATCTATTAGGTGGAAACTTTAAAAGTGGCGCCCCGCGGGGCCGGTATTTCTTTGTTTCGGGGATAGGACTCTTTGTTGACATCACTAGGATCTTAGGTCGAAAAAAAAACCTTTAAGTGGGGAAGGAACCACAGAATGGCGTCTCCGCCGGGGAACCATTTTCTATCAGGAACTTAAGATTCTTAGCTTTTAAAAGGTCTAGGACATTAGGACAAATATATATATTGCTTTTCCTAATTGATATCTGTGTTTATTTTTCTGCTAATGGGAATGCGTGTGATGCCGCATGTGGAAAGATTGAGTATACACTTAAGATAAGTGATGGCGACGAGGTCGACCATCAACCTCAGTGGAGGCTTCCTAATGCAACCCATTCCCTCTCATAGGCAATGGGCCGATTGTGACGTCTGAGAAGCTGAGGAGCCAACCCTTTTGTAGCGCAGAAGCTATCGGAAATAGTTGTCACGCGATACTACCCTCATTTGAGGCTGATGATCTATTCTCGGTGAATAACATTTACTCTAAGATTTCATAGAGTTTACTGGCGATCTGCTTGCTGTTTGTTATCCTGGGAGGAGCTGATGATTTTGAGTACAGGTACAAAAATCACCCTAGTATAAACCTTTGGGGATGGGTAGAGCCTTGACTTCATGACAACGACCCTTTGACCCCATGTTTTTTCTATGTTTTTGTGTGCTGCATTCATGCATTCATTTAAAAAACATTAAAACATTCAAAAAGTTTCTCTTATAGTCTCTCTATTTTTCAAATTAAACTAAGACTGTGATTGCAAATATCAGAGAAAAGGATTACGGTAATGGATTTCGGTAGAAGGAGAACTCATAAGTACACCTTCAGGATTCCAAAACTAGAGGATTTAAGAGGGTTGGCGAGGATGATCACAAACCAAGAGGCTTTCAGAGCCAAGCACGGAGGTTTGCTATCTCTGCTAAGAGTCCATGTGATTGAGGGAATCATGGATGCGATCATTCAGTTCTACGATCTGGTCTATCATTGTTTCACATTCCCGGATTACCAGTTAGCACCAACGCTGGAGGAATATTCTCATCTGATTGATCTACACATTACTGATCGAGCTCCATTTTCTAGACTGGAAGAAATTCCAAAGAATCAGACCATTGCAAGAGCAATTCATTTGGACGAGTCTGAGGTCAAGACTCACATGACCACTAAGGGTGGCATACAAGGTTTGCCAGCCCAGTTCTTGACAAAGAAAGCCCTGTACTTCGCAAGTATTGGGAACGTGATTGCTTTTGAAAGCATCTTTGTTTTACTCACCTACGGGTTATTTTTGTTGCCCAACATTAATAACTTATATCAACTCCATTAAGATTTTTCTCATTGGAAACCCTGTGCCGACTTTGCTCGCAGATGCGTATCATTCTGTACACTTGGGAAATTTGTACAGCGGAGGGGAGATCACGTGCTGTGTACCTCTGCTATACAAATGGTTTATCTCCCATTTTCCCAAGTCTGCTGCTTTTTGGGATCACAAGAGTGCCTTACGTTGGTCGCAGAAAATCATGTCCCTCACTAACTCTGACATAGATTGGTGTAATAGGATTTATGACGAAATCAGGATCATTGAATGTTGTGAAAACTTCCCCAACGTACCCCTTATAGGAACTAAGGGAGGAATCAATTACCATCCAGTTCTCGTTCGTCGTCAATTTGGATACCTGATGAGACACGTCCCACGGAGTGTTCATCTGGAAGGTCTTTTCTTCAAGGAAGGAGAAAGTGACAGAGCACTAAAGACGAAAATAGTGCACGCCTGGAAACATGTTCATAAGAAAGGACGGGAGTCTCTAGGAAAGCCGAACTGTGTCTCGGTGGAGCCTTATCTCCACTGGGTACAAACTAGAGCTCTCAAGCTAAAGATGCCTTATACTCGTCATGGAGTTCTTCCACCGAGGGAGTCTGTCATGTACTTCATGACTGAGACTGAAAAGCTTCAAGTTACTCTCAACAAAGTTCAACGGGAGAAGAGGTCTTGGAAGAACAAGTATCGCACCCTCAACGTAGAGTGCATCAAAATACAACAACTACTGAAAGAAAAGGACGCTCTGATTGAAATTTTGGAGCAACATGCTGTAGAGAATCAAGATGACCAAAGGAATTTACTCTCTCCTTTCACTTGGCAAAGGAATGACAACCCGACAACGGCCCAAGAGCCCCGGTCAAAGAAAAGGAAAATACCAGAGTCAGCACCCGATTTCTCTTCAGAGAGGACTCGGGACCCATTAGCTTAGGTTTCTGTTTCTGCACCTTGTAATCTACTGTATTTCCATTTCTGTAATCCTTTGAAATTCAATAAAAAGGGGTTTCCCCACTGTTTGATATTTGCAATCTAATTGTCGAAGTTTATTTTGATTGAACCAAAAAACAATTAATATAATCATTGCATTCATCATTCTCACATTGCGTATTCTTCTTACTGTAGCGAGCGATTTTGGACGCGGTTCTTAAGCGCTGGTTGCTCTCTGCGGTTGAGCTTAAAACTACAAGTCGATTCATTTTTTATCCTATTAAAGTTGATGAAGGAAGGGAAATAGATGTCTTCAATTAACCCTGCTTTGCACACTGAGTTTAAACAGCGGTCTGTTAGGTTACGGATGCTATCAATGTGGGGGGACCTTTATACTGGTTATTTGTATTTTTGCCAATACTGTTTTCTTTCTTTTTATCTAGACAGAAGGTTTCTGGCGGGGAACAAGGATTAGGATGTTAGGACGGATGTTTTTGATAGATACATGGGAGTATGGGATTTTGTTTAGTGTGCTCGCTAAGATCTTTTCTTTCGATCTTATGCTTACGTATTCCCGTTTACCGAAACAGGGAAATGAGAGCGTTCGTAGTTCCTCCTATTCTATGGGAGGAAATGGTTATTTTGGTGTCTTGTTCAAAGCCCAAGACGTGAAGCGAAAGGGTGGTTTGTATCTTGTTCAAAGCCCAAGATGTGAAGCTGAAAGGTTTATTTGTATCTTGTTCAAAGCCCAAGATGTGAAGCTGAAGGTCCCAACTTTAGAGAGAATTTGTCATCTCTAAAGAGGGGGTTGTATGTCATAACTGTTTTATAAAGGAGAATTACTTTAACCAGGATTTGTGAATCCGACAATGCCATAATTTCCTTTATAGGGGGTTTTAACCTGAAGGAGAAGACTTTAACTCAGTGTAGAGCAATGCTATCTTTCCTTAGGAATTTCTCATGCTAAAAGAGGGACAATGGCATGGATGTAGATGATCCAGAGGCTTGCCGCTTACAGCGATTAGATGAAGAAGAAGGAGTTGTTGATGTTTGTGTACTGTGAACGAGGCACAACTTTGATGCTAAAAGGTTAATTGGATTAACCAGTGGTTTTCTTATACAAAGCCTAAGAGGAGGCTATTATGTGTCTCGTACAAAGCCCGAGAGAGAGGCTAAAAAGTTTTAACTCAACGATGGAATCTTTTGGTATCTCGTATAAAGCCCGAGATGGAGGCTATTTGACTCAACAAAGGGAGTTTTTTGTATCTCGTATGCAGCCCGAGATGGAGGTTGTTGCTTGTTTGGCTCAATAAGAACCTTTTTGTATCTCGTATAAAGCCTGAGATGGAGGCGAAAGGGGTGATTGACTCAACGAGGGAGTCTCTTATATGTCTCGTACAAAGCCCGAGAGAGAAGCTAAACGTTGTTTGACTCCGCTGGGGAGAATCATTGTACAAAGCCCAAGAGGAGGCTAACTTCACTAGAGAAGGATCATTATACAAAGCCTAAGAGGAGGCTATGGTAACTGTTCAGTCAAGCGATAGGTCCAGTATACTGATTTTAAAGAGAAAATCAGTTCCTATATGAGCAATACTGTACTCATGGATTTGATTCAAGGATCCGGGTTATTCCTGTTCTTTAAGGAAGCGGGAAATCCGAAGGGTATTAAGACTGTCCGAGTCTGCGGGTTTCCTTCCTATTTAACGAAGGGGTCACTTGAGAATGTCTTTGAGACTCAAGGATGTTGGACTGTCCGTGTCTAGAGTTTTATCTTTTATACTATGCTTTGAGAAATAGTAGTAGACTCTTTGAAAGGAATGCTCTATGAAGCTGACTAAGTTCTGTTCCTATACCTCTAGGAGGTCGTCGGGACAATTTGTACGAAGCCCAAGAGGAGGCTGGGAACTTTTAAGAAGCCGACGGGTCCTTGTACTAAGCCCAAGAGGAGGCTATCATTCCCGGAGGAAGAGATCATTATACGAAGCCTAAGAGGAGGCTGTGAATACTTCTAAGAAGCCGTAGGGTCCTTGTACTAAGCCCAAGAGGAGGCGGGGTTGCTTTTAGGAAGCCTGTGGGTCCTTGTACGATGCCCAAGAGGAGGCCGATGCTTTTAAGAAGCCCGTGGGTCCCCAAACCCCGAGAAATTCAAGGCAATGCTATTCACCGAGAATAGATCAAAGTCAGGAAAGTTCGAGAATTTGGAAGAAACTCAAGGATGCCATTCACGGAGAATACATTCATCTCTGGGGAGTAGAGTTTCTTGACAAGTGCTTTTAAGAAGCATGTGGGTCCCCAAACCTTGATAAATTCAAGGCAATGCTATTCACCGAGAATAGATCAAAGTCAGGAAAGTCCGAGAATTTGGAAGAAACTCAAGAGATGCAATTCACAGAGAAGAGATCATCTCTTGGGAATAGAGTTTCTTGACAACTTCTATGAGTGACAGTCTATGAAAGGGTTCACAGAGAATGATGCCTTTCATATCTCCATATTGTTTAACCCCAAGAGGAGGGAAGACTGTGTCTGGTAATCCTATGGGGATCTAGTTTAGACTATTTCTAAGAGCGATCGAAATGGCTTTACCTAGTGCTAGACGTAGTTGCCGGGGAAACTCTAAATATCTATTCTATTATTACACAGTTGATATGAGTTTATGAAAGAAGACTTACAGTGAAATAGCCCCACAATACAGTTATATGTATATGAAAGCGGTAAATGAAAGCAATAACCACTTACTCGGTTGTAGAGCTTCCATGCTGTATTGTTAGTTGTTCAACAAAGAAGATTGAAAAACAATAGTATATTCAAAATCAAAGGAGAAAGTGCTTTGAAAAAGAAAGATTTGGGGCTTACAGCTCAAGGAGAGGCCCAGGGTTTTATCAGTGATCGCACTGTTTTGAATTTGTACAGAGGGACTTATACAAGTGACTGAGGCCCAAAAATTGTTTTCTGTACAAAGGGATGGGTCTTACACTCTCTCAAGAGGCCCAAAAGGTTTAAAGAAAAAGAGTGGGGCTTATAACACGAGGGTAGGCCCATATAATTTTTCCGTTTGAAATGGCGATTGCGCCGAGGTTTTCTTTTAACGCAGAGGGACTTATACAATAAGTGAGGCCCAAAAAGATTTTGGTTAAAAGGGGGTTGGGTCTTACACTCTAATAGAGGCCCAAAAGTGTTAAATGGGTCTTATAGCTCGAGGAGAGGCCCAGGGTTATTTTTCAAAAGGCGATGATTGTGCCGTCTATTTGAAAATGTACAGAGGGACTTATACAACGAATGAGGCCCAAAATGTTTCTGTACAAGTGGGTTGGGTCTTACACTCTCTCAAGAGGCCCAAAGTGTTTTGAATGGGTCTTATAGCTCAAGGAGAGGCCCAATTGATTCTTTGAATAGGCGACGATTGCGCCGTTTGTTTTTGACGGTATCGAGACTTATACAATACACTGAGGCCCAAAATGTTTTGAAAATGATTTATGAGGGTTGAATTAATCCAAAAACCCTAATTTGTTTTCAAAAATGTATTTAATTGAATAAAAATTCAATTAAAATGATCAAAATTGTTTAACATGTGAAAAACAAATTGTGATTTTGGATTAATGCTTCAAAATTTAAGTATTGACCTACAAAATAATTAGAAAGCATTAAAAGTTGCAAAATCAATGTAGAAAAAATATTTAATATGTCAAAAACAATTAAAATATTAATTCTTTACAAAAATATCAATTATATGAAATAAATAATATTTTTGGGATTTTTTGATAAAATAAAATATTTTAACATTTTTGTGAATTATTAAAAAAAGAATCAACTCAAAACCATTAAAACTCAGAGAGAAATTAATTTTTGAATCAATTAAATAAAATCACAAAATTCAAATATTTGAATTATTCAAAAATGGCGCCAAGAACACACCAAGAACACGCGCGTGTTCTGGGTTTGGCTGATTTGCATTTTTTCCTCAATCTCACTGAATACTTGATTATATCATGCAATCCACATATCATTATGCTCGTCTCAATCTCACGATCATATCTATAACACTTAATTTCATTTAAATTAAACATAAAACATGAAATCGCGAAGAAACCTCAAGAACCCTAATTTCTGCATGAAGGCTAGGATTTTTGATACACGATTCAAACAATGTAATTAATTGAGGGAATGATTATGAACATATGGCCAAATTATTGTGCGAGGAAATATGCATAGATTGAGAGATGACCAAGTATATGCTTACCTCTAGGCCGTGACAGCAAGTGCAAGGTGATTTTTGATTTGGAGGTGTTACAGATGAGTGGTGATGATCTGAACAGCTTCCCTACACCCTATGGAGTGTGTTTGAATGGCTGGACTTGATTGAAATTGGCTGGATCACTTTGTGGTACCTCAGCTGCAACTTGATTGAAAATTTGAGCAACCAGCTGGTGATTTTGTGAAATTGGTGTTTCAGAAGTGATCTAAGTGTTTGATCAGCTCATATGTGATGTATGTGAGGTGTGTGAGTGATTGGTTTGATTGGAATTGCTCTCAAACTCAAAACCCGATAGCTACCTTGCTAAGAAAGGCATTTTTGCCAAGAGAAAGATATTTTGAGGAAATCATCTGTTAGATGGCTTTGGTGTACTCAAACTAATCATAATTGAGCTCTATTTATAGTAGAGCAAGTTTGTTTTGCAAGGAATAGTGAATGGCAGCTGGTAAGTAGGTTTGGCCAATGTTGTCCAATGGAAATCCAAGTCTCCTCTAGCCATTGACTAGAGGTTAGGGCACAGAGCTTTGGTTCCCTTGGTCTTGGATAAGTCTTGACTGATTTCAGATGAGAATGGCTCAGTCCATGCCACCTTAATGCTTCCATTGAATGCTTCAATCCAAATTTGGAGTCTTGTCCCTATTTTGGCCATTATAGGTTCAACATGCTATTTCTTGTTCCATGGACTTTGGAGGCTTGGCTCAGTGATTGTCCCCTTTAGATTTAATCCTCAGATGTGTCCAAGTGGATAGGAGCATTTGAATTTGGCTAATTTTGGCAAATCGAGTAAAGTTACAAATTCTGCCTTGCCTTTGACAGATTTCAGCAAGGCAACTTTCCAATGTCATATCTCATGACTCAAATGGAATTTGGCAATGTTCTTGGCCATTTTGGAAAGCCCTTACATGATATAAAAACTGTTTGAACAAGTTTGGTTTTGATCTCTTTTGATTCCAAGTGAAAAATCCCTCTACATTTGGCAAAAAGTGAAGCAAAATCTGACTTAGTGAAATTTTCACTAAGTGTTGGAACAAAGTGTGATTTCTTGATTTTGATCACTCCATAACTCAAAATCCTTAATGAATTGGAATTAGGTCTTGTTGAAGTTTTTGTAGAGGGTAATGAGGGCTACAAATCCATCTTTGGATGAGAAAAAATGGCTTTGTGGTTTAGGAGTTATGATCCTTCAAAGTTAGTGTATTAGTGGTACTTTTTCCATAACTTAGAAAAATTTCTAAGTTTTATGGTTACCCCTTTTACAAGTTATCCAACATTCCTTTATTTTTCTTGATGAATGATGATTCAAATCATACATTAACATCATTTTTGGGTTAAAAATCCATTTTGGTGAAAAATCTCAAAAAGTCAAAGTTGACTTTTGTGCACAGTTGACTTTTTATCAGATGAATTCCAAATTGCGCAATTCTTCAGGAAATCATGTCCTTGACCTAAATCAAACTTGATGGACATGTTCCATGGGTGTCATAGGGTATATTGGGGCATGTCCTAGGGTTTGGGAGCATGTCCTGGTCAAAAGTCAAAGTTACAGTTGACTTTCCTCGTGAAACCCTAATTGTGGTGCGGATGAAAATGAGACTTGTTGGTCAAGCTTCCTAGATCAATCCATTGTCCCAAATGGATCAATATAGTTCATTAGAGACCCTCAAATCATATTTTAAGGTCCTGGCTCTTGATTTGTCCAAAAAGTCAACTTAGGGGTGAATTAGGTCAAGAAACCCTAATTCCTGATTTTTTATGTATGCATCCCCTGAGGTCAAATTGACTTGATGCTTGGGTCCATGAGGTTCCATGGAGTACATTAGGTTGTGTTTTGGATCTTTGGCTTATGCCCAGATGAAACTTTCCATCTAGAGGCCCTGGTCGACCAAAACCCTAATTTGGTGATACTAGCGATCTTGAGACTTGATCCACCTAGAATGGGGCAACCTTGTGCTTAATCCTTGAAGTGGGAGTCCTTTTTGATCCATTGTGGATGTTTGAGAGGTTAGACAAGTTGAAGATCATGTCATTCCTTGATTGATCCTTTGTCTAAGGCTCTGAGAGGGCTTAAAACCCTAATTTTGATTGTAGTGAATGCTCAACAACCCTTGAGGCATTTGGTGAGGCATGATGGTTCATCCATATTGTGATGATGATTTGCACAATGATGGGAAATCTTAGTGGTCAAAATTTGGGGTATGACAGATGCCCCTATTTAATCTTCTTGAACCCGAAGGTGTGAATGACGAAGGTATTCGGGCATTCGGGGTGCAAGAGGATTAAATATCGGAATACCCGAAATTTGGATGGTGGTTATGAATGGTAGCTTATGCATTCATCTTCTTTAGCTAAGAAATGATGCTTAGAAAAGGTAAACTTCCCCTCGATCCTGGTCTTTAGCCAAGGAACTGGTCTCAGTTTTCTTTTGTCAACTTCCCCTCGTTCCTAGTTTCCTACCAAGGAACTGGTCTCAGTTTTTGAAATAAACTTCCCCTCGATCCTGGTTTCCTACCAAGGACCTGGTCTTAGTTTCTTTTGTCAATAAACTTTATTGACAAGGGACGCTATTCGTAGCGGCTTTCCTTCAAACTTCTCGCCGAATTTTCCTGGGGAGATGCCATTTGAGATGGAAAAAGTTTTGACGTCATACTTGCTGGGGAACCCAGTCGTCTGAGTTGTAGAGGTGCACAAACTTCTCTGTTGGAGATGCCATTTGTCGATTCTACTGGGGGAAAGCGAGTATCTGGAGAGACTGTTTCCACTTGGGGATCTTACATCATACTTTTCTCGGGATCTTCCCAGAGAAATGCCATATGATGGGGTCCAATTTTGAGGTGCCGATGACCTTTTCATCAGCGGATTTTCGGAGAAATACTGATGCACTGCCGAACCCTTGCTTAAGAGGCTTTCTCTGTGGATTTTCTTTAATCCGGGAAAGCAAGGATATCATCTTCAATGGCGAAGAGTGACATCTTTTGAAGGTTCTCTGGCCTTTCAGAGGTTCAAGTTATCAAAGTGGTCTAGTGCCAACTCTAATCTAGAGATAAACAGGAGAGAGATTGCTTAGATGATTCACTTCCTAACGAGGAAAGGTCTGACAACTCGATTGAGAGGACTTTTATCACTAGGGGATAAGACCGACTAGAGTGATAGTGATGCAATATGAAATGTGATTGCAAATCAATAATGCATGATGTATGTATGTATATGCTGACAAAATTGACGCGACACACAAACTAAAGGATGAACATGACTGGATACTCGGCCATCGTGGGGCGTATAGAGATATCACTGGTTTAAGATAGCAATTCCACCTTGCTTAGGAGAGATAATCCCTGCGGGGAATACCGTTGATCGGGCTTAGGAGGTAAGAACTCTGTCGTGGATGTCAAACAAAACAAGGTCTCTGACACAGTTGATCCCTTTATTCAGGCGTACTGGTCTAGAAAGAGTACTTTGATTCTGCACTTTGAGGTTTGAACACCTTTGGAGACGCGATTGATGTTCTTTCGATGTTTAACAGTCAAAAGAAATTGCCCTCTTTATTTTAAAAGCAGAAAAAGTTTTAACAAGTAAATTCATTTTTTGTTTTATTTCAAGAATCGTTAATCATGTTAACAACGTCGTTCTGTAAAGCTAAAACAAGCAAGAATTACAAACAAAAGCACAAGACTCAAATTTTATTGATAAGATGGAGATCAGCCAAACGCGTGATTCCATTGAGTATTTACAAAGTTTAAAAATGGTAATTTACAGGGAAAAGGACTACGTTGAAGCATAACGACCACTATCCTTCTACCAACTTTGAATTCGGGGGCATCCTGAATTTCTGTAGAAGATGAACTTAACTGGAGTTTTCTTCAGATGATGTAACTGCTGCTGCTGAGGGACTTACCTCTGTTGAACATAGTTACTTGCCATTATCCCTAATTTTTGCCTGGATTGTACTATGATGTTTCCAATCCACCGGGATGATTTTTTTATATGTCTCTAACTTTTGCCTGGACCGCCCTTTCGGGTTTTCAATCCACCGAGACGTTTTTTTTTAGTTTAGGCGAAGTATTTCTTGACTACATCAACATTCGTGGGGTAGGAAAATTCCTCTCCGTCCATGGTTGCAAGTCTCAAGGTGCCGCCTGAGAAAGCTTTCGTGACCACGTAGGGGCCATCATAATTTGGGGTCCATTTGCCCCGAGAATCAGTGAGAAATGATTGTATCTTCTTGAGCACAAGGTCTCCTTTCCTGAAGACGCGAGGTCGGACCTTTTTGTCAAACGCCCTCTTTATTCTCTATTGATACAACTGACCATGGCATAATGCCGTTATTCTCTTTTCTTCGATCAGATTCAGTTCGTCATGTCGACTTTGACACCATTCAGCTTCGGTGAGCTTAGCTTCCATCAATACTCGGATTGATGGGATCTCTACTTCTATGGGGAGAACTGCCTCCATGCCATATACTAGAGAGAAAGGGGTTGCCCCTGTTGAAGTACAGACAGATGTGCGATAACCATGAAGAGAAAAGGGTAGCATCTCGTGCCAATCTTTATAGGTTACAACCATCTTTTGAACAATCTTCTTGATGTTCTTGTTAGCCGCTTCTACCGCCCCGTTCATCTTGGGTCGGTAGGGAGATGAGTTATGATGTTCAATCTTGTACTCTGTGCACAACTCCTTCATCATCTTATTATTCAAGTTAGATCCATTATCAGTAATGATTTCGCTTGGAACACCATAACGGCAAATGATATTGTTTTTGATAAATCGGACCACCACTTGTCAGGTTACACTAGCGTACGATGCTGCTTCGACCCACTTGGTGAAGTAGTCAATGGCTACAAGGATGAACCGATGTCCGTTCGAAGCCTTGGGTTCAATCAAGCAAATCATGTCGATTCCCCATATGGAGAAAGGCCACGGGGAAGAAAGAACTTTGAGATGTGATGGCAGTACATGAATTTTGTCGGAGTATATCTGACACTTGTGACACCTTCTCATGTACTTGTAGCAGTCGGATTCCATGGTCAACCAGTAATACCCTGCTCTCAAAATTTTTCTTGCCATTGCGTGTCCATTGGCATGAGTGCCAAAGGATCCTTCATGAATTTCTTTCATAAGCATGTCTGCTTCTGGTCTGTCTACGTATCGGAGCAAGACCATGTCAAAGTTTCTCTTATAGAGAGTGTCACCGCTCAGGAAGAAGTTTCCAGCCAGTCTTCTGAGGGTTTTTCTGTCCTTCCTTAGTGCCCCAGATGGGTACTCTTGTTTCTGAAGGAAGAATTTGATATCGTGATACCAAGGTTTATCGTCTATGACTGCTTCAATCGTGAAGACGTAAGCGGGCCGTTCAAGGCACATTATGTCGATCTTAGGTATGTCATTCCATTGACCTACACTAATCATGGAAGAGATAGTGGCTAATGTATCAGCCATGTGATTCTCATCACGAGGGATGTGATGAAACTCGATTCTGTTGAAGAAGGGTAACAACCTTCTTGCATGGTCTTTGTAATGAATCAATCCTGATTGGTATGTGTTCCAATCTCCTTTTATCTGATTGATGACCAAGGCTGAGTCGCCATATACGTCCAAGTTTTTGATCCTTAAATCGATCGCTTCCTCGAGACCCATAATACAAGCTTCGTATTCGGCCTCGTTGTTCGTACACTTGAACGTGAGTCTAGCAGTGAAAGGAATGTGGGTACCCTTAGGGGTAACAATGATTACCCCAATTCCGTTTCCGTAATGATTAACTGCTCCGTCAAAGATAAGTCCCCATTGGGAACCTGGTTCTGTCCCTTCACTGGGTAGTGGTTCATCGCAGTCTTTCATTTTTAAATACATGACATCTTCGTCTGGGAAGTCAAACCCGATTGATTCTTGACCGTCAATCGGGTATAAGCCAAATGATCGGCTAAAATACTTCCCTTAACGGCTTTCTGAGCGTGGTACTCTATGTCATATTTTGATAACAGCATCTGCCAACGGGCAATTCTTCCCGTAAGAGCAGGTTTTTCAAATACGTACTTGATTGGATCCATTTCGGAGACCAACCAAGTAGTATGAAGAATCATGTATTGGCGAAGACGTTTGGCTACCCAAGCCAAAGCGCAACAAGTTTTCTCAAGCATCGTGTACCGAGTTTCGCAGTCGGTGAATTTCTTGCTCAAATAGTAGATGGCAGACTCTTTTCTTTTAGTTTCGTCTTGTTGGCCAAGTACACATCCCATTGAGTCCTCTAGGACTGTGAGGTAAATGATCAGTGGTCTTCCTTCCATTGGAGGTGATAGAATCGGAGGATTCAACAGATATTTCTTAATACTGTCGAAGGCGGTTTGGCAATCTTCTGACCAAACGCAATCCTGGTTCTTTTTAAGTAACTTGAAGATCGGCGCGCATGTCGCGGTCATAAAGAATATGAATCTGGAGATGTAGTTTAAACGTCCCAAGAATCCTCTGACTTATTTTTTCAGTTTTCGGAGAAGGCATTTCTTGAATGGCCTTGACCTTGTCGGGATCAACCGCAATTCCTTTCTGGCTGACGATGAACCCTAATAGTTTCCCTGAACGGACACCGAAGGTGCACTTATTGGGATTCAAGTGGAGCTTGAACTTTCTCAAACGTTCGAACAATTTTGACAGATGTTCAACGTGCTCACTCTCTGTTTTTGATTTTGCGATCATATCATCCACATATACCTCGATTTCCTTATGTATCATGTCATGAAACAGAGTAGTCATGGCCCTTTGATAGGTTGCCCCGGCGTTCTTCAAACCGAACGGCATTACCTTGTAACAAAAGGTACCCCATGGGGTAATGAACGAAGTTTTCTCCATGTCTTTCGGCGCCATTTTGATCTGGTTATAGCCCGAGAATCCATGCATGAAGGAGAAAACTTTGAACTTTGCTGTACTATCTACCAGCATGTCAATGTGTGGTAAAGGAAAGTCGTCCTTTGGACTTGCCTTGTTCAGATCCCTGTAGTCAACACACATTCAGACCTTTCCGTCCTTTTTGGGAACGGGTACGATGTTGGCTAACCATTGAGGATATTCAGCTGTAGCGAGGAAACCCGCGTCAATCTGCTTCTGTACCTCCTCTTTGATTTTGATGGCCATGTCCGGGTGAGTCCGTCTCAACCTTTGCTTTACTGGCGGACATTCCAATCTTAACGGTAAGTGATGTTCCACGATGCTGGTATCCAAGCGAATACATCGGAGAATTCTTTGAGAAGCTTTATCAAACCCTCTCTGGCAGTTGGACTAAGTAGTGCCCCAATCCTGATTTCTTTTCTCTCTTGCTCTGAACCCAAGTTTACCGTTTCCAATGGTTCTTTGTGAGGTTCAATGGACCTTTCCTCTTGTCTGAGTAGTCGAGAGATATCTTCTGGAATTTTGTCGTCATTTTCTTCTTCAGCCTCGAATACCGGGAACTCAAAGTTGGGAGAAGGCATCGGATCGTATGTTTCAACTGAATTTAAAACAAGCAATCTGCATGACGTGATGATTCGTGTTTAGAAGAGATAGAGGAAATACAAGTGTGTGCAGTGTTTTTATTTTACTGCTTATTTTTATTTGAATTGTTTTTTAGGATTACCATTTTCTGAAAAAGCAAAAAGAAAACAGCAATTAATGCGGAAATTACAGAACGACGTTATTTTATTAATGAACAAGTCGACTCTTGAAACTACAGCCCTATAAAACAAAACTCTGACGTTTTGGGCAAAGCGAAGAGGGAAATTTACAGAAAGTGAGCCCTATCAAAACATCTGTTTCCCCTGGGCAGGGTGAAAGGTTAAAGATGGCAATTACTTTGACTGATGAACGACCTTCAGAACCTCGACAGCGACCCATTGGCGGCGAACTCCTCGGTGAATCACAAAGTCTGGCACCTTCCTTGATTTGTCTTCAGAAATGACACTGATTTCTGGTGGAGCGGGATCATTGGAATCTGTCTCCCAGGTAGAATTTTCGTAGGAGAATTCCTCTGTTGCATTTTGCATAGCATTTGTGCTCTCAGCTGTATCTCCCCATCCAGTTGGTTGGACGTCTTCGAGCCTGATACGAGAGCTTTCGGGAGCGGTGTACTTCACCATATAGTCGAATTTTCCACTTGGTTCTCCCAGAGTGTCCCAAACTTCTTTGGAACTGGAGGAGTCATCTCTCTCGATGACGTTGACCTCGGGAAAAGCATAGTTGATGAATTCAAGTCCTGCAAACGTTGCAAATTCATCTTCATGTTGAGTAGTTTCCGAATGACCTGAGTGTTGATCCCATGACATGGTGGGGACACAGGTATTCTGTTCAATGACGGTCAGTTGATTTTCATTGTTCGGCTGACTCTCTTGCCCCAAATCTCCTGGATAAGGCAGCCACAATGGCAGGCCATCCATTGGGCCATAGTAGTTGTGGTCAAAATTATCTTTCATCGGAGTGTCTTCCTCTAATGAATTTGGCGGAGCGCGGCATCCTTCCGGATCACAATCCACGTAGATCATTTCGACATCTGATCTTGGTATAAATCTCGGACTTTCTGTAGGAAAGCAAAAAGGCATAGGCACCTCTTCCTAAGACATATAACCGTCCTTGTTAAGGTAGGACTTCCATTCTTCATCTGTCTCAGAGGGATCTTCCTCATTGATAGCATGAACTCTCTGAGACACTGGGTGAAGAAATCCTCCACTGTGGAATAAGTTTTGAAGGGGATGAAGATTTTCATCATTGGCAGCTGTCCGGGTACAGGTTGCAGAAAAACCAAGACCGTTCTTTGCTTTATTGTCAATGGGAATGACAAGCTGTCCCCATCCTGTCGTATCGGTACTCTCGACCGCTTTAATAGCATCTTTGTATGAGGAAATCGAGGTTCCTCCTCTGAACTGATTGTTCTCGCTTACCGACAGTGCTTGGAACTGAGTTCCAATAACCTCCTCGGGTTCTATTCTAGTAGATGATGACAAGTTACTCACAAGCAAGGTTTGTTCCCCACAAACCGTGACAAGCTGATCGTTCTGAACAAATTTTAGCTTTTGGTGGAGGGTCGAAGTAACCGCTCCAGCCTGGTGTATCCAAGGTCTTCCTAATAAACAACTGTATGTTGCCCGGATGTCCATGACCTGGAAAGTGACTTGGAAAGTGTGAGGACCAATAGTTATGGGAAGATCAACTTCGCCGATAACTGTTTTTCTGGATCCGTCGAATGCTTTGACGACAACCTCGCTGACCCTCATCGGAGGTCCTTTGAATGATAATTGCATCAAAGTGGACTTCGGCATAACATTCAGGGCTGACCCTGTGTCTACCAGTACGCTGGCTAAAGCATCGTCCTGGCAGTTAACTGTGATATTGAGCGCCATTTTATGACGGCGACCCTCTTTGGGTAATTCCTCATCACAAAATCCCAAATTTTTGCAGGAAGTAATGTTAGAGACAATGCTATCGAACTGTCTGATTGTTACATCTTGTTCCACAAAGGCTTGTTCCAAGACTTTCTGTAGAGCCTCCCTGTGGGCTTCTGAACTGGGTAACGGTGATAATACTGAGATCTTTGAACGAGTCTGTAACAGTTGATCGACAATGTTATATTCACTCCTTTGGATGAGCTTCAGCATCTCATCATTATTTTTTGAAAGGTCGGGATTACTGGATTGACCGACTGGGGGATCGGGAGCTTCCGTCTGAAGTTCCTTTTCCTTGTTAAGTTCCCCAACCCCTCGGTTGAAGATTCTACCACTCCGTGTTACTCGACTGATGTCTACAATGTTCACAACGGAGGGTAATGGAATTTCCTTTCCATTTTCAATTATTGTTGCACCGTATTTGTAAGGGATCGCCTTAGCTGATTCATACGGTAGTGGTCCCGGTAGATAGATGACTATGGGAACCTTCTGATTTTTCTGACCATCGTAAGTAATCTCAATTCGTTCCCGGTTGGGAACCTTAGATTCGTCAAGTAGAGGGATGATGGCAAAAACATCCCTGGTCCTGTGATGACCAGAGATCGTGACAACATCCTCAACTTGCTCGGCAAGGTAGTTCGGCGACCAGTTGATGGGTCCAGAACCCGAATAGGGACGAATTTCTCCACGATCGACCTGACCCTGAAGAGATGCTCTAACAAGGTAACACCCTTGGTTACTTTCCGAACAAACGCTACAACTGTCATAGTTGTGTGGTGGCACCTAGCCACGCCCACTTTGAATACAATGTAACCTCACTAGGTTAGCTTCCATTGATCGGACATCCTGACTCTGACGCCGAGTGGGGTTTCTATTACTGATATTAATCTGCTGAGTATCTTCATCCATGTAGATTGGCATCCACCAATGATTTAACAAGTGCTGAAGTGCCTTCTGAACAAGGGTACAACCTCGATCGTTTTTGCAACCTGCCTTACAGCTTTGGTAGTCATGTGATATTAAGAATCTGAGCCGGACCTGCTCAGCATGTAACTCTACCAGGTTGGTATTCATTACGCGAATATCGAAGATCTGAACCATGTTGATCTGATAAGGGTTCTTATCATGGTAGTCTTGGATCCATCCAAGATCCATCAGACGCTGGAGGGCCTCCTGTATGAAAGAGCATCCCTGTTTGTTTACCGAGCAAATCAGACAAGAATTGTAATCGTGCCGCGGTAGATTATGATATTGGCTTTGCCTTAAGTGCATCGCCACCAAGTTGGCATTCATCGCACGGATGTCGTGGTTTTGAATGACGTTAGAATTCGTATAGACCATGTTAACTCCACGAACTCGGTGCTCTTGGATCCATCCGAGATCCATTTGTTCCTATAGAGCTGCTTGCACTACCAAACATCCTTGATTGCCTTTAGAGCAGATATCACACTGATGATAGTTATGAGGTGGCACATGGCCATACCCACTCTGTCTACAATGCATCTTAACCAGATTGATTTTCAACAAGAGTACATCGTAAATTTGTCTCTCCTTCTATCAAATTGACTGCAGCCTTCCCGTGTTGAGGTAGCGGATTCGTGAGAACATTAGGATTTGTATCCTTGAAGGATAAGACCACGCTCCTAACAAGTTTTTGCACATCGGACATGAAATTGAGACAAGTCTCTATGTTATGCCCTGAACCTCCTTGATGATAAGGGCAAGTTTAATCCACCTTAAACCAAAAAGGCGGATTTTCTAGCACTGTAAGAGGAGATTTAGTCTGAATGTGCCCCTTAGCCAATAGTAATGGAAACAGTTATGCGTACGATACGGGTATAGGATCAAATCCTGGCGGCCGTGTTGTACGGTTGTTGTTATATGGAGGACGAGCCTGCTGAAGAGGCTGTTGTGTCCTTTGCTGGTCAGGTTGGCTCTGCGCAACCTGAGGTTGATACGTAGGAATAGACGCAGGGTTGATAGCAGGAGTCACAGCTGCTATCGGTTGATAACGTCGTCTTTGCTTTCCGAGAGAGATATTCCCAATATCTTGCTCTTTTTTCTTAGGGAGAGCACTACCGTATTTTTTAGTACCGCTCGTCGATCTAGTGTCTTTTACCAAACGTCCTTCTCGGACGGCTTCCTCAAGACGTACACCCATGCCGACCATTTCGGTGAAATCACTGGGCGCACTGGCAACCATTCGGTCATAGTAAAATGAGCTTAAGGTCTTTAAGAAGATCTTTGTCGTCTCTTTTTCCTCAAGAGGTGGACAAATTTGAGCGGAAATTTCACGCCACCTTTGAGCATACTCCTTAAAGGTTTCCTTGTCCTTTTGCGACATCGATCTGAGTTGATCTCTGTCGGGTGCCATGTCCAAATTGTATTTGTATTGTTGGACGAAGGCGGTACCAAGATCTCTGAATGTGCTAATCGTAGCATGGTTTAAACACATGTACCATTTGAGTGCGGCACCGGTTAAACTATCCTGAAAGTAGTGAATCAGTAGGTCCTGATTCTCCATTTGGGCTGACATCAGCCGAGCGTACATCACCAGATGGCCTTGAGGGCAAGAGTTACCCTTATATTTTTCAAAGTCGGGCACTTGGAACTTGTGCGGGAATTTCACATTTGGGACCAAGCAGAGATCTGCGGCGTCCTTTCCAAATAAATCATGACCACGAATGGCCTGCAGTTCCTTCTGCATTTCCAAGAACTGTTCCTGGAATTCATCCATTCTGTCAAACATAGTTTCCTTCTTACCAGAAGGTGTTGGTGGAATCTGCCCTTCTGGGACAGTGTGCACCACAGGGGGTGGTACCGTGACTACGGCAATGAGTCTTGGCATTTCCCGAAGTTTGTAACCTTCAGGAGTCTTCAGTATGCCCCTGGCATCTTCGTTTTCCTGAAGTTTGTAACCTTCAGGCCCAACGGCTTCTGTTGTGATTCCCTGATCCTCAGTGATCGGCGGAACATATCCTTCCGGGATATAGTTAACAGGAATGCCCCAAGGACGATCTTTCGGTATCTGATACCTAGGATCATACCTTTCCACTATGTGCGTTGAGGTGATCTCTGAGATCACAGTTCGTTGTAGCTGAGCTTCTGCCATGGCTTGCATGTCGTTATGAAGCTTTCTCATATCCTCTCTCAGAGCGTCGATCTCTTCTTTCAACTCTCTATTTTCTTCTTCCAGATCATCCATCCTTTTCTGACGATTGGCCCGAGTATTGTACGAATGGGACAGTTTGACTCTAGAATCGAGACACAAACGTGAGATTCGTAGGGAAGAAGAATGCGTTACGTGAGAATGATGAATACAATGATTATATTAATTGTTTTTCTTGGTTTAATCAAAATAAACTTCGACAATTAGATTGCAAATATCAAACAGTGGGGAAACCCCTTTTTTTATTGAAATTCAAAGGATTACATAAATGGAAATACAGTAGATTACAAGGTGCAGAAATAGAAACCTAAACTAATGGGTCCTGAGTCCTCTCTGAAGAGAAATCAGGTGCTGATTCTGGTATCTTCCTTTTCTTTGACCGGGGCTCTTGGGCCGTTGTCGGGTTGTCATTCCTTTGCCAAGTGAAAGGAGCGAGCAAATTCCTTTGGTCATCTTGATTATCTACAGCATGTTGCTCCAAAATTTCAATCAGAGCATCTTTTTCTTTCAGTAATTGTTGTATTTTGATGCACTCTATGTCGAGGGTGCGGTACTTGTTCTTCCAAGACCTTCTCTCGTTTTGAATTTTGTTGAGAGTAACCTGAAACTTTTCAGTTTCCATCATGAAGTACATGAAAGATTCCCTCGGCGGAAGAATTCCGTAACGAGGATAAGGCATCTTTATCTTGAGAGCTCTAGTTTGTACCCAATGGAGATAAGGCTCCACCGAGATACAGTCCGATTTTCCCAGAGACTCTCGTCCTTTCTTATGAACATGCTTCCAAGCGTGCACTATTTCCATTTTTAGTGCTCTGTCGTTTTCTCCTTATTTGAAGAAAAGACCTTTCAGATGAACACCCAGTGGGATGTGTCTCATCGGGTATCCAAATTGACGGCGAACCAATACCGGATGGTAGTTGATTCCTCCTTTAGTTCCTATAAGGGGTACGTTGGGGAAGTTTCCACAACGGTCAATGATCCTGATTCCCTCATAAATCTTATTACACCAATCTATATCAGAGTTGGTAAGAGACATGATCTTCTGCGACCAACGTAAGGCACTCTTGCAATCCCAAAAAGCAGCAGACTTGGGCAAGTGAGAGATAAACTATTTGTAAAGCAAAGGTACACAGCATGTGATCTCCCCTCCGCTGTACAAATTTCCCAGGTGTACAGAATGATACGCGTCTGCGAGCAAAGTCGGCACGGGAATTCCAATGAGAAAAACCTTAATGGAGTTAATATCGACGAAGTTATTGATGTTAGGAAACAAAAATAACCTGTAGGTGAGCAAGACAAAGATGCTTTCAAAAGCAGTCACGTTTCCTATACTGGCAAAATATAGGGCCTTCTTCGTCAAGAACTGGGCTGGCAAACCTTGGATGCCACCCTTAGCGGTCATGTGAGTCCTGACCTCAGACTCGTCCAAATGAATTGCTCTTGCAATGGTCTGATTCTTTGGAATTTCATCCAGTCTAGAAAATGGAGCTTGATCTGTAATATGTAGATCGATCAGGTGAGAATACTCCTCCAGTGTTGGTGCTAACTGGTAATCCGGGAATGTGAAACAGTGATAAACTGGATCATAAAACTGAATGAGCGCATCCATGATTCTCTCAATCACATGGACTCTTAACAGAGGTAGCAGACCTCCGTGCTTGGCTCTGAAAGCCTCTTGGTTAGTGATCATCCTCGCTAACCTTCTCAAATCCTCTAGTTTTGGAACCTTTAAGGTATACTGGTGAGTTCTCCTTCTACCGAAATCCATTAGTGCAATCCTTTTCTCTGATATTTGCAATCACAGTCTTAGTTTATTTTGAAAGAACAGAGAGACTAGAAGAGAAGATTTTTTGAATGTTTTAGTGTTTTTTAGATGAATGCATGAATGCAGCACACAAAAACATAGAAAAAACATGGGGTCAAAGGGTCGTTGTCATGGAGTCAAGGCTCTACCCATCCCCAAAGGTTTATAATAAGGTGATTTTTGTACTTGTACTCATTATCATTAGCTCCTCCCAGGAAAGCAAAACAACAAGCGGATCGCCAGCGAGTTGTAGAGCAATCTTAGAGTAAGTGCCATTCACCGAGAATAGATCACCAGCCTCAAATGAGGGTAGTATCGCGTAACAACTATTTCCGATAGTTTCCGCACTACGAAAGGGTTTGGCTCCTTAGCTTCTCAGACTTAACAACCGGCCCATTGTCTAGGTGAGAGAATGGGTTGCGTTGGTCAACCTCCACTGAGGTTGATGGTCGACCCCGTCGCCATCACTTATCTTAAGTGTATACTCATTCTTTCCACATACGGCATCACCCGCATTCCCATTAGCAGAAAAATAAACATGTATAACAATTAGGAAAAGCAGTATATATATTTGTCCTAAACATCCTAGACCTATGAAGCTAAGAATCCTAAGTTCCTGACAGAAAATGGGTTCCCCGGCGGAAGCCCCAATCTGTGGTTTTCTCAAAAGTGAAGAAAAAGGAAATCAGAAAAACAGAGACCCGCCCCACGGTGGGCGCCATTTTTTCTGTAGCGAGCAATTTTGGACGCGGTTCTTAAGCTCTGGTCGCTCTTTGCGGTTGAGCTTAAAACTACAGGGCGATTCATTTTTTATCCTATTAAAGCTGATGAAGGAAGGGAAATAGATGTCTCCAATTAACCCTGCTTTGCATACTGAGTTTAAACAACGGTCTGTTAGGTTACGGATGCTATCAATGTGGGGGGGCCTTTGTACTGGTTATTTGTATTTTTGCCAATACTGTTTTCTTTCTTTTTATCTAGACAGAAGGTTTCTGGCGGGGAACAAGGATTAGGATGTTAGGACGGATGTTTTTGATAGATACATGGGAGTATGGGATTTTGTTTAGTGTGCTCGCTAAGATCTTTTCTTTCGATCTTATGCTTACGTATTCCCGTTTACCGAAACAGGGAAATGAGAGCGTTCGTAGTTCCTCCCATTCTATGGGAGGAAATGGTTGTTTTGGTGTCTTGTTCAAAGCCCAAGACGTGAAGCGAAAGGGTGGTTTGTATCTTGTTCAAAGCCCAAGATGTGAAGCTGAAAGGTCTATTTGTATCTTATTCAAAGCCCAAGATGTGAAGCTGAAGGTCCCAACTTTAGAGAGAATTTGTCATCTCTAAAAAGGGGGTTGTATGTCACAACTGTTTTATAAAGGAGAATTACTTTAACCAGTATTTGTGAATCCGGCAATGCCATAATTTCCTTTATAGGGGGTTTTAACCTGAAGGAGAAGACTTTAACTCAGTGTAGAGCAATGTTATCTTTCCTTAGGAATTTCTCATACTAAAAGAGGGACAGTGGCATGGATGTAGATGATCCAGAGGCTTGCCGCTTACAGCGATTAGATGAAGAAGAAGGAGTTATTGATGTTCGTGTACTGTGAACGAGGCACAACTTTGATGCTAAAAGGTTAATTGGATTAACCAGTGGCTTTCTTATACAAAGCCTAAGAGGAGGCTATTATGTGTCTCGTACAAAGCCCTAGAGAGAGGCTAAAAGGTTTTGACTCAACGATGGAATCTTTTGGTATCTCGTATAAAGCCCGAGATGGAGGCTATTTGACTCAACAAAGGGAGTTTTTTGTATCTCGTATGAAGCCCGAGATGGAGGCTGTTGCTTGTTTGGCTCAATAAGAACCTTTTTGTATCTCGTATAAAGCCTGAGATGGAGGCGAAAGGGGTGATTGACTCAACGAGGGAGTCTCTTATGTGTCTCGTACAAAGCCCGAGAGAGAAGCTAAACGTTGTTTGACTCCGCTGGGGAGAATCATTGTACAAAGCCCAAGAGGAGGCTAACTTCACTGGAGAAGGATCATTATACAAAGCCTAAGAGGAGGCTATGGTAACTGTTTCAGTCAAGTGATAGGTCCAGTATACTGATTTTAAAGAGAAAATCAGTTCCTATATGAGCAATATTGTACTCATGGATTTGATTCAAGGATCCGGGTTATTCCTGTTCTTTAAGGAAGCGGGAAATCCGAAGGGTATTGAGACTGTCCGAGTCTGCGAGTTTCCTTCCTATTTAACAAAGGGGTCACTTGAGAATGTCTTTGAGACTCAAGGATGTTAGACTGTCCGTGTCTAGAGTTTTACCTTTTATACTATGCTTTGAGAAACAGTAGTAGACTCTTTGAAAGGACTGCTCTATGAAGCTGACTAAGTTCTATTCCTATACCTCTAGGAGGTCATCGGGATAATTTGTACGAAGCCCAAGAGGAGGCTGGGAACTTTTAAGAAGCCGACGGGTCCTTGTACTAAGCCCAAGAGGAGGCTATCATTCCCGGAGGAAGAGATCATTATACGAAGCCTAAGAGGAGGCTGTGAATACTTCTAAGAAGCCGTAGGGTCCTTGTACTAAGCCCAAGAGGAGGCGGGGTTGCTTTTAGGAAGCCTGTGGGTCCTTGTACGATGCCCAAGAGGAGGCCGATGCTTTTAAAAAGCCCGTGGGTCCCCAAACCCCGAGAAATTCAAGGCAATGCTATTCACCGAGAATAGATCAAAGTCAAGAAAGTTCGAGAATTTGGAAGAAACTCAAGGATGCCATTCACGGAGAATACATTCATCTCTGGGGAGTAGAGTTTCTTGACAAGTGCTTTTAAGAAGCCTGTGGGTCCCCAAACCTCGAGAAATTCAGGGCAATGCTATTCATCGAGAATAGATCAAAGTCAGGAAAGTCTGAGAATTTGGAAGAAACTCAAGAGATGCAATTCACGGAGAAGAGATCATCTCTAGGGAATAGAGTTTCTTGACAACTTCTATGAGTGGCAGTCTATGAAAGGGTTCACAGAGAATGCTGCCTTTCATATCTCCATATTGTTTAACCCCAAGAGGAGGGAAGACTGTGTCTGGTAATCCTATGGGGATCTAGTTTAGACTATTTCTAAGAGCGATCGAAAAGGCTTTACCTAGTGCTAGACGTAGTTGCCGGGGAAACTCTAAATATCTATACTATTATTACACAGTTGATATGAGTTTATGAAAGAATACTTACAGTGAAACAGCCCCACAATACAGTTATATGTATATGAAAGCGGTAAATGAAAGCAATAACCACTTACTCGGTTGTAGAGCTTCCATGCTGTATTGTTAGTTGTTCAACAAAGAAAGATTGAAAAACAACAGTATATTCAAAATCAAAGGAGAAAGTGCTTTAAAAAAGAAAGATTTGGGGCTTACAGCTCAAGGAGAGGCCCAGGGTTTTATCAGTGATCGCACTATTTTGAATTTGTACAGAGGGACTTATACAAGTGACTGAGGCCCAAAAATTGTTTTCTGTACAAAGGGATGGGTCTTACACTCTCTCAAGAGGCCCAAAAGGTTTAAAGAAAAAGAGTGGGGCTTATAACACGAGGGTAGGCCCATATAATTTTTCCGTTTGAAATGGCGATCGCGCCGAGGTTTTCTTTTAACGCAGAGGGACTTATACAATAAGTGAGGCCCAAAATGATTTTGGTTAAAAGGGGGTTGGGGCTTACACTCTAATAGAGGCCCAAAAGTGTTAAATGGGTCTTATAGCTCGAGGAGAGGCCCAGGGTTACTTTTCAAAAGGCGATGATCGTGCCGTCTATTTGAAAATGTACAGAGGGACTTATACAACAAATGAGGCCCAAAATGTTTCTGTACAAGTGGGTTGGGTCTTACACTCTCTCAAGAGGCCCAAAGTGTTTTGAATGGGTCTTATAGCTCAAGGAGAGACCCAATTGATTCTTTGAATAGGCGACGATCGCGCCGTTTGTTTTTGACGGTATCGGGACTTATACAATACACTGAGGCCCAAAATGTTTTGAAAATGATTTATGAGGGTTGAATTAATCCAAAAACCCTAATTTGTTTTCAAAAATGTATTTAATTGAATAAAAATTCAATTAAAATGATCAAAATTGTTTAACATGTGAAAAACAAATTGTGATTTTGGATTAATGCTTCAAAAATTAAGTATTGACCTACAAAATAATTAGAAAGCATTAAAAGTTGCAAAATCAATGTAGAAAAAATATTTAATATGTCAAAAACAATTAAAATATTAATTCTTTACAAAAATATCAATTATATGAAATAAATAATATTTTTGGGATTTTTTGATAAAATAAAATATTTTAACATTTTTGTGAATTATTAAAAAAAGAATCAACTCAAAACCATTAAAACTCAGAGAGAAATTAATTTTTGAATCAATTAAATAAAATCACAAAATTCAAATATTTGAATTATTCAAAAATGGCGCCAAGAACACACCAAGAACACGCGTGTGTTCTGGGTTTGGCTGATTTGCATTTTCTCCTCAATCCCACTGAATACTTGATTATCTCATGCAATCCACATATCATTATGCTCGTCTCAACCTCACGATCATGTCTATCACACTTAATTTCATTTAAATTAAACATAAAACATAAAATTACGAAGAAACCTCACGAACCCTAATTTCTGCATGAAGGCTAGGATTTTTGATACACGATTCAAACAATGTAATTAATTGAGGGAAAACATTCCATGCATGATTATGAACATATGGCCAAATTATTGTGCGAGGAAATATGCATAGATTGAGAGATGACCAAGTATATGCTTACCTCTAGGCCGTGACAGCAAGTGCAAGGTGATTTTTGATTTGGAGGTGTTACAGATGAGTGGTGATGATCTGAACAGCTTCCCTACACCCTATGGAGTGTGTTTGAATGGCTGGACTTTATTGAAATTGGCTGGATCACTTTGTGGTACCTCAGCTGCAACTTGATTGAAAATTTGAGCAACCAGCTGGTGATTTTTTGAAATTGGTGTTTCAGAAGTGATCTAAGTGTTTGATCAGCTCATATGTGATGTATGTGAGGTGTGTGAGTGATTGGTTTGATTGGAATTGCTCTCAAACTCAAAACCCGATAGCTACCTTGCTAAGAAAGGCATTTTTGCCAAGAGAAAGATATTTTGAGGAAATCATCTGTTAGATGGCTTTGGTGTACTCAAACTAATCATAATTGAGCTCTATTTATAGTAGAGCAAGTTTGTTTTGCAAGGAATAGTGAATGGCAGCTGGTAAGTAGGTTTGGCCAATGTTGTCCAATGGAAATCCAAGTCTCCTCTAGCCATTGACTATAGGTTAGGGCACAGAGCTTTGGTTCCCTTGGTCTTGGATAAGTCTTGACTGATTTCAGATGAGAATGGCTCAGTCCATGCCACCTTAATGCTTCCATTGAATGCTTCAATCCAAATTTGGAGTCTTGTCCCTATTTTGGCCATTCTAGGTTCAACATGCTATTTCTTGTTCCATGGACTTTGGAGGCTTGGCTCAGTGATTGTCCCCTTTAGATTCAATCCTCAGATGTGTCCAAGTGGATAGGAGCATTTGAATTTGGCTTATTTTGGCAAATCGAGTAAAGTTGCAAATTCTGCCTTGCCTTTGACAGATTTCAGCAAGGCAACTTTCCAATGTCATATCTCATGACTCAAATGGAATTTGGCAATGTTCTTGGCCATTTTGGAAAGCCCTTACATGATATAACAACAGTTTGAACAAGTTTGGTTTTGATCTCTTTTGATTCCAAGTGAAAAATCCCTCTACATTTGGCAAAAAGTGAAGCAAAATCTGACTTAGTGAAATTTTCACTAAGTGTTGGAACAAAGTGTGATTTCTTGATTTTGATCACTCCATAACTCAAAATCCTTAATGAATTGGACTTAGGTCTAGTTGAAGTTTTTGTAGAGGGTAATGAGGGCTACAAATCCATCTTTGGATGAGAAAAAATGTCTTTGTGGTTTAGGAGTTATGATCCTTCAAAGTTAGTGTATTAGTGGTACTTTTTCCATAACTTAGAAAAATTTCTAAGTTTTATGGTTACCCCTTTTACAAGTTATCCAACATTCCTTTATTTTTCTTGATGAATGATGATTCAAATCATACATTAACATCATTTTAGGGTTAAAAATCCATTTTGGTGAAAAATCTCAAAAAGTCAAAGTTGACTTTTGTGCACAGTTGACTTTTTATCAGATGAATTCCAAATTGTGCAATTCTTCAGGAAATCATGTCCTTGACCTAAATCAAACTTGATGGACATGTTACATGGGTGTCATAGGGTATATTGGGGCATGTCCTAGGGTTTGGGAGCATGTCCTGGTCAAAAGTCAAAGTTACAGTTGACTTTCCTCGTGAAACCCTAATTGTGGTGCGGATGAAAATGAGACTTGTTGCTCAAGCTTCCTAGATCAATCCATTGTCCCAAATGGATCAATATAGTTCATTAGAGACCCTCAAATCATATCTTGAGGTCTTGGCTCTTGATTTGTCCCAAAAGTCAACTTAGGGGTGAATTAGGTCAAGAAACCCTAATTCCTGATTTTTTATGTATGCATCCCCTGAGGTCAAATTGACTTGATGCTTGGGTCCATGAGGTTCCATGGAGTACATTAGGTTGTGTTTTGGATCTTTGGCTTATGCCCAGATGAAACTTTCCATCTAGAGGCCCTGGTCGACCAAAACCCTAATTTGGTGATACTGGCGATCTTGAGACTTGATCCACCTAGAAGGGAGCAACCTTGTGCTTAATCCTTGAAGTGGGAGTCCTTTTTGATCCATTGTGGATGTTTGAAAGGTTAGACAAGTTGAAGATCATGTCATTCCTTGATTGATCCTTTGTCTAAGGCTCTGAGAGGGCTTAAAACCCTAATTTTGATTGTAGTGAATACTCAACAACGCTTGAGGCATTTGGTGAGGCATGATGGTTCATCCATATTGTGATGATGATTTGCACAATGATGCGAAATCTTAGTGGTTAAAATTTGGGGTATGACACTTACCTACGAATCTCACATTTGTGTCTCGATTCTAGAGTCAAATTGTCTCATTCGTATAATACTCGGGCCAATCGTCAGAAAAAGATGGATGATCTTGAGGAAGAAAATAGAGAGTTGAAAGAAGAGATCGGCGCTCTGAGAGAGGATATGAGAAAGCTTCGTAACGACATGCAAGCCATGGTAGAAGCTCAGCTACAAAGAACTTTGATCTCAGAGATCACCTCAATGCCCATAGTTGAAAAATATGATCCTAGGTATCAAATGCCGAAAGATCGTCCTTGGGGCATGCCTGTTAACTATGTCCCGGAAGGATATGTTCCACCGATCACTGAAGATCAGGGAATCATAACAGAAGCCGCAAGACCTGAAGGTTACAAACTTCGGGAAAGCAAATATGCCAGGGGCATACTGAAGACTTTTGAAGGTTACAAACTTCGGGAAACGCCAAGATTCACTATCGTAGTCACGGTACCACCCCCTGTGGTGCATACTGTCCCGGAAGGACAGATTCCACCGATACCTTCTGGTAAGAAGGAAACTATGTCCGATAGAATGGATGAATTCCAGGAACAGTTCCTGGAAATACGGAAGGAACTGCAAGCCATCTGCGGTCAGGATTTATTTGGAAAGGACGCCGCAGACCTTTGTCTGGTCTCCAATGTGAAAGTTCCGCACAAATTTCAAGTGCCCGACTTTGAAAAATACAAGGGTAACTCTTGCCCTCAGAGCCATCTGGTGATGTACGCTCAGCGAATGTCAGCTCCGATGAAGAATCAGGACCTACTGATTCACTACTTTCAGGATAGTTTAATCGGTGCCGCACTCAAATGGTACATGGGTTTAAACCGTACTACGATTAGTACCTTCAAAGATCTTGGTACTGCCTTCATCCAACAATACAAATACAATTTGGACATGGTACCAGACAGAGATCAACTCAGATCAATGTCACAAAAGGACAAGGAAACCTTTAAGGAGTACGCTCAAAGATGGCGCGAAATTGCCGCTCAGATTTGTCCACCTCTTGAGGAAAAAGAGATGACAAAGATCTTCTTAAAGACCATAAGCTCATTTTACTACGATAGAATGGTTGCCAGTGCACCCAGTGATTTCACCGAGATGGTAGGCATGGGAGTTCGTCTTGAGGAAGTCGTCCGAGAAGGACATCTAATAAAAGACGCTGGATCATCAAGTAGTACAAAACGATACGGTAGTGCTCTCCCTAAGAAAAAAGAGCAAGATATTGGGAATATCTCTCTCGGAAAGCAAAGGCAACGGTACCAACCGGTAGCAGCTGTAACTCCTGCTATCAGCCCTGCGCCTATTCCTATGTATCAACCTTAGGTTGTACAGAGCCAACCTAATCAGCAAAGGACACAACAGCCTCTTCAGCAGGCTCGTCCTCCATACAACAACAACCGTACAACACGGCCACCAGGGTTTGATCATATACCCATGTTGTACGCAGAATTATTTCCATTACTGCTGGCCAAGGGGCACATCCAGACTAAGTCTCCTCTTACAGTACCGGAAAATCCACCTTTTTGGTTTAAGGTGGATCAGACATGCCCTTATCATCAAGGAGGATCAGGGCATAACATAGAGAACTGTCTCAATTTCAAGTCCGACGTGCAAAAGCTTGTTAGGAGTGGGATCTTATCTTTCAAAGATACGAATCCCAATGTTCTTACGAACCCGCTACCTCAACATGAGAAAGCTGCAGTCAACCTAATTGAGAAAGAATTTAACAATGTCTATCAAATTCACGATGTACTCTTGTTGAGGGCCAATCTGGTCAAGATGCATTGTAGACAGAGTGGGTACGACCATGTACCACCTCATAATTATCACCAGTGTGATGTCTGCTCTAAAAGTAATCAAGGATGTTCTGTGGTGCAATCAGCTCTACAAGAATAGTTGGATCTCGGATGGATCCAAGAGCACCGAGTTCGTGGAGTTAAAATGGTCTATACGAATTCTAACGTCAAACAGAACCACGACATCCGTACGATGAATGTCAACTTGGTGGCAATGCACTCAAGGTAAAGCCAGTATCATAATCTGTCATGGCACGATTACAGTTCTTGTCTGACTTGCTCGGTAAACAAACAGGGATGCTCTTTCATACAGGAGACCCTCCAGTGTCAGATGGATCTTGGATGTATCAAGGACTACCATGATAGGAATGCCTATCAGATCAACATGGTTCAGATCTTCGACATTCGCTTGATGAATACCAACTTGGTAGAATTGCATGCTGAGCTGGTCCGACTCGGATTCCTGATATCACATAATTATCACAGCTGTAAAGCGGGATGCAAAAACGATCAGGGATGTGCCCTTGTCTAGGAAGCACTTCAGCACTTGTTAAATCATTGGTGGATGCCTATCTACATGGATGAAGATACTCAGCAAATTAGTATCAACAACAGAAACTCCACTCGGCGTCAAAGTCAGGATGTCCAACTCGTGGAAGCCAACCTTGTGAGGTTACTTTATATTCAAAGCGGGCATGGCCAGGTGCCACCACACAATTATGAACGTTGTGGAGTCTGTTCGAAAAGTAATCAATGGTGCTACCTTGTGCGAGCAGCTCTCCAGGGGCAGGTGGATCGTGGAGAGATCCGCCCATATCCAGGTTCCAGACCCATCAATTGGTCACCGAACTACCTTGCCAATCAAATTGAGGACGTTGTCGTCATCTCTGATCATCAGAGGACTAGGGATGTTTTCACCATCATTCCTCTACTTGACGAATCCAAAGCTCCCAACCGGGAACGGATCGAGATTACCTACGATGGTCAGAAAAACCAGAAGGTTCCCATAGTCATCTATCTACCGGGACCACTACCGTATGAATCAGCTAAGGCAATCCTTTACAAATACGGTGCAACGATAATTGAAAATGGAAAGGAAATTCCATTACCCTCCATCGTGAATATTGCAGACATCAGTCGTGTAACACGGAGTGGTAGAATCTTCAATAGAGGAGTTGAAGAGTCTAACAAAGAAAAGAAACTTCAGACGGAACTTCCCAATCCACCATTCGGTCAATCCAGTAATCCCGACCTTTCGAAAAATGATGATGAGATACTGAAGCTCATCCAAAGGAGTGAATACAACATTGTGGATCAACTGTTACAGACTCCTTCAAAGATCTCGGTATTATCACTGTTACTCAGTTCAGAAGCGCACAGGGAGGCTCTACATAAAGTCTTGGAGCAAGCCTTTGTGGAACAGGATGTAACAATCAGACAGTTCGATAGTATTGTCTCTAACATCACTTCTTGCAATAACTTGGGATTTAGTGATGAGGAATTACCTGAAGAGGGTCGCCGTCATAACATGGCGCTCAATATTACAGTCAACTGCCAGGACAATACTTTAGCCAGTGTACTGGTAGACACAGGGTCGGCCCTGAATATTATGCCAAAGTCCACTTTGACTCAATTATCATTCAAAGGCCCTCCAATGAGAACTAGCGAGGTCGTCGTCAAAGCGTTCGACGGATCCAGAAAAATGGTTATCGGCGAAGTTTATCTTCCCATAACTATTGGTCCTCACACTTTCCAAGTCACCTTCCAGGTCATGGACATCCGGGCAACGTACAGTTGTTTATTAGGAAGACCTTGGATACATCAGGCTGGAGCGGTCACTTCAACCCTCCACCAAAAGCTGAAGTTCGTCCAGAACGGCCAACTCATCACAGTCTGTGGGGAACAGGCCTTGCTCATCAGCAATTTATCGTCATCCACTTATGTGGAACCAGAAGGGATAATCGGAACCCAGTTCCAAGCGCTTTCGCTACACAAGGATGATCAATCCGGAGGAGGAACTTTAATTTCCTCATACAAAGATGCTATTAAAGTGGTCGAGAGTACCGATACAACAGGATGGGGACAGCTTGTTATTCCTACTAGCAATACAACAAAGAAGGGTCTTGGTTTTTCTGCAACCTGTACCCGGACAGCTGCTAACGATGAAAGTCTTCATCCCATTCAGAACTTCTTCCACAGTGGAGGTTTCCTTCACCCAGTGTCTCAAATAGTCCATGCTATCAATGAGGAGGATCCCTCCGACACAGATGAAGAATGGAAGTCATATCTTAACAAGGACGGTTATATGTCTCAGGAAGAGGTGCCTACGCCATTTTGCTATCCCGCACAGAGTCTGAGATTTATACCACGGTCAGATGTCGAAATGATATACGGAGATTCTGATCCGGAAGGATGTCGTGCTCCGCCAAATTCATTAGAGGAGGACACTCTGATGAAAGACAACTTTGACCACAACTACTATGGCCCGATGAACGGTCTGCCAATGTGGCAGCCTTACCCAGGAGACTTGGGGCCAGAAAGTCAGCCGAGTAATGAAACTCAGTTGAGAATCATTGAACCGAATACCTGTGTCCCCACCATGTCATGGGATCAACACTCAGGTCATTCAGAAACTACTCAACATGACGATGAATTTGCAACGTTTGTAGGACTAGAATTAATTAATTATGCTTTTCCCGAGGTCAACGTCGTCGAGAGGGATGACCCCTCCAGTCCCAAAGAAGTGTGGGACACCCTGGGACAACCGAGTGGAAAATACACTTCATGGTCAAGTACACCGCTCCTGAAAGCTCTCGTATCAGGCTCGAAAACATCCAGCCAACTGGATGGGGATATATAGCTGAGAGTACAAATACTATGCAAAATGCAACAGAGGAATCCTCCTACGACAACTCTGCCTGGGAGACAGATTCCAATGATCCTGCTCCACCAGAAATCAGCGTTATTTCTGAAGACAAATCGAGGAAGGTACCAGACTTTTTGATTCACTAAGGAGTTCGCCGCCAATGGGTTGTTGTCGATGTTTCGAAGGTCGTTCGCCAATCAAAGTAATTGCCATCTTTAACCTTTCACCCTGCCCAGGTGAAACGGGTGTTTTGATAGGGCTCGCTTTCTGTAAATTTTCCTCTTCGCTTCGCCCAAAGTGATGAAGTTTTGTTTTATAGGGCTGTAGTTTCAAGAATCGACTTGTTCATTAATAAAATAACGTCGTTCTGTAATTTCCGCATTTATTGCTATTTTCTCTTTTTGCTTTTTTCTCAGAAAATGGTAATCCTAAAAAACAATTCACTAATAAAAACAAGTAGTAATAAAAAAAATACACTGCACACACTTTTGAATTCTCTTTGTCTCTTCTAAACATGAATCATCACATCATGCAGATTGCTTGTTTTAAACCCCGTTGAAACATACGATCTGATGCCTTCTCCCAACTTTGAGTTCCCGGTATTTGGGGCTGAAGAAGAAGTTGACAACGAAATTCCAGAAGAGATCTCCCGACTACTCAGACAAGAGGAAAGGTCCATTGAACCTCACAAAGTGCCGTTGGAAATGGTAAACTTAGGTTCAGAAAAAGAGAGGAAAGAAATCAGGGTTGGGGCACTGCTTAGTCCAACTCCCAAAGAAAGTTTGACAAAGCTTCTCAAAGAATTCCCCGATGTATTCGCTTGGTCCTATCAGGACATGCCAGGGTTGGATACCAGCATCGTGGAACATCACTTACCGTTAAGATCGGAATGTCCGCCAGTAAAGCAGAGATTGAGACGCACTCACCCGGACATGGCCATCAAAATCAAAGAGGAGGTACAGAAACAGATTGACGCAGGTTTCCTCGCTACGTCAGAATATCCTCAATGGTTAACCAATATCGCACCTATTCCGAAAAAGGACGGAAAAGTCAGAATGTGTGTTGATTACAGAGATCTGAATAAGGCTAGTCCAAAGGACGAATTTCCTTTACCACACATTCACATGCTGGTTGAAAGTATAACAAAGTTCAAAGTTTTCTCCTTCATGGATGGATTCTCGGGCTATAACCAGATCAATATGGCGCCGAAAGACATGGAGAAAACTTCGTTCATTACCCCATGGGGTACCTTTTGTTACAAGGTAATGTCGTTCGGTTTGAAGAACACCGGGGCAACCTATCAAAGGGCCATGACTACTCTGTTTCATGACATGATACATAAGGAAATCGAGGTATATGTCGATGATGTGATTGCAAAATCTAAGACAGAGGAGGAGCATGTGACCCACCTGTCAAAACTTTTCGAGCGTCTGAGAAAATACAAACTCTGCTTGAATCCCAACAAATGCACCTTTGGTGTCCGTTCAGGGAAACTTTTAGGGTTCATCGTCAGCCAGAAAGGAATTGAGGTTGATCCTGACAAGGTCAAGGCCATTCAAGAAATGCCTTCTCCGAAAACTTAAAAACAAGTCAGAGGATTCCTGGGACGTTTGAACTACATCTCCAGATTCATATTCCTCATGACCGTGACATGTGCGCCGATTTTCAAATTACTCAAAAAGAACCAAGACTGCGTTTGGACAGAAGATTTCCAAACCGCCTTCGACAGTATTAAGGAATACCTGTTGAATCCGCCGATTCTATCACCTCCAGTGGAAGGAAGACCACTGATCATCTACCTCACAGTCTTGGAAGACTCAATGGGGTGTGTACTTGGCCAACAAGACGAAACCAAATGGAAAGAGTCTGCCATTTACTATCTAAGCAAGAAGTTCACCAACTGTGAAACTCGGTACACGATGCTTGAGAAAACTTGCTGTGATTTGGCTTGGGCAGCCAAACATCTGCACCAGTACATGATTCGTCACACTACTTGGTTGATCTCCGAAATGGATCCAATCAAGTATGTATTTGAAAAACCTGCTCTCATGGGAAGGATTGCCCGTTGGGATGTTGCTATCAGAATATGACATAGAGTACCACGCTCAAAAAGCCGTTAAAGGAAGTATTTTAGCTGATCATTTGGCTCATCAACCAATTGACAATCAAGAATCAATCGGGTTCGACTTCCCAGACAAAGATGTCATGTATCTTAAGATAAAAGACTGCGACGAACCGCTACCCAGTGAAGGGCCAGAACCAGGTTCCCAGTGGGGACTTATCTTTGACGGAGTAGTTAATCATTATGGAAACGGAATTGGGGCAATAATTGTTACCCCTCAGGGTACCCACATTCCTTTCACCGCTCGGCTTACGTTCAAATGTACAAACAACGAGGTCGAATATGAAGCTTGTATTATGGGTCTCGAAGAAGCGATTGATTTAAGGATCAAAAACTTGGACGTATACGGCGACTCAGCCCTGGTTATCAATCAGATAAAAGGAGATTGGAACACATACCAATCAGGATTGATTCCTTACAAAGACTATGCGAGAAGGTTGTTACCTTTCTTCAACAGAATCGATTTTCATCACATCCCTCGTGATGAGAATCACATGGCTGATGCATTAGCCACTCTCTCTTCCATGAGTAGTGTAGGTCAATGGAATGACATACCTAAGATCGACGTAATGCGCCTAGAACGGCCCGCTTACATCTTCACGATTGAAGCAGTCATAGACGACAAACCTTGGTATCACGATATCAAATGCTTCCTTCAAAAACAAGAGTACCCACCTGGGGCACTAAGGAAGGACAGAAAAACCCTCAGAAGACTAGCAAGCAGCTTCTTCGTGAGTGGTGATACTCTCTATAAGAGAAATTTTGACATGGTCTTGCTCCGATGTGTAGACAGACCAGAGGCAGGCATGTTGATAAAGAAATTCATGAAGGGTCCTTTGGTACTCATGCCAATGGACACACAATGGCGAGAAAAATTCTAAGAGCAGGGTACTATTGGTTGACAATGGAATCTGACTGCTACAAGTACATGAGGAGGTGTCACAAGTGTCAGATATACTCCGACAAAATTCATGTACCGCCAACGCATCTCAAGGTTTTTTCTTCCCCATGGCCTTTTTCCATATGGGGAATTGACATGATGGGCTTGATTGAGCCCAAAGCTTCAAACGGACATCGGTTCATCCTGGTAGCCATTGACTACACCAAGTGGGTCGAAGCAGCGTCGTACGCTAATGTAACCCGACAAGTGGTGGTCCGATTTATCAAAAACAGTATCATCTGCCGTTATGGTGTTCCGAGCCAGATCATTACTGATAATGGATCTAACTCGAACAATAAGATGATGAAAGAGTTGTACGCAGAGTTCAAGATCGAACACCATAACTCATCTCCCTACCGGCCCAAGATGAACGGAGCGGTAGAAGCGGCTAACAAGAACATCAAGAGGATTCTTCAGAAAATGGTCGTAACCTACAAAGACTGGCACGAAATGCTACCCTTTGCTCTTCACAGTTATCGAACATCTGTCCGCACTTCAACAGGGGCAACTCCTTTCTCTCTAGTATATGGCATGGAAGAAGTGCTCCCCATCGAAGTAGAGATCCCATCAATCCGGGTATTGATGGAAGCAAAGCTTACAGAAGCTGAATAGTGTCAAAGTCGACACGACGAACTAAATTTGATTGAAGAGAAACAAATCACGGCACTATGCCACAGTCAGTTATATCAACAAAGAATGAAGAGGGCGTTCGACAAAAAGGTTCGACCCCGTGTCTTCAGGAAAGGAGACCTTGTGCTCAAGAAGATACAATCATTTCTCACTGATTCTCGGGGCAAATGGACTCCGAATTATGACGGCCCCTATGTGGTCAAGAAAGCTTTCTCAGGCGGTGCCTTGAGACTTGTAACCATGGACGGAGAGGAATTTACCTACCCCACAAATGTTGATGTAGTCAAGAAATACTTCGCCTAAAAAAAACGTCTCGGTGGATTGAAAACCCGAAAGGGCGGTCCAGGCAAAAGTTAGAGACAAAAAAAAATCATCCCGGTGGATTGGAAACATCACAGTACAATCCAGGCAAAAGTTAGGGATAATGACAAGTAACTATGTTCGACAAAGAGGCAAGTCCCTCAGCAGCAGTTACACCATCCATCGGAGGAAAACTCCAGTCACGGTCATCTTCGACAGAAGCTCAGGATGTCCCGAATTCAAAGTTGGTAGAAGGATAACGGTCGTTATATTTCAACGTAGCCCTTTTCCCTGTAAATTACCATTTTCTAACTTTGTAAATACTCTTTGGAATCACACGTTTGGCTGATCTCCATCTTATCAATAAAATTTGAGCCCTTGTGCTTTTGTTTGTAATTCTCATTTGTTTTAGCTTTACATAACGACATTTTAATATGATTAATGATTCTTGAAATAAAACAAAAATGAATTTACTTATAAAACTTTTTCTGCTTCAAAATAAAGATGGCAATTTCTTTTGACTGTTGAACATCAAAAGAACATCAACCACTTCTTCAGAAGTAAGCGAACTTCAAAGTGCATAATCAAAGTACTCCTTCTAACCCAGTTCGCCTGAATGAAGGGATCAACTGTGTCAGAGACCTTGTTTCGTCTGACACGCCTCGGCCGAGTTCTCATCTCCTAAGACCGACCAACATAGTTCCCCACGAGGACTACTTCTCCTAAGTAAGGTAGAATTGCTACTTATTGGACCAACAGTACTTCTTCGCCCCGCGATGGCCGAGTATCCAGTTGTGTTCATCCATTAGTTTGTATGTCGCGTCAGTTTGGTCAGCATATACATACATACATCATGCATTATTTATTTGCATTCACATTTCATATTGCATCACTCTGGTCGGTCTTGTCCCCTAGTGATAACAATTTTCTCAATCGAGTTGTCTGTTTTTTCCTCGTCACGAAATGCTGCGTCTGAACAATATCTCTCTTCCAGTTTAGTTCTGGAATAGAATTGGCCCTCGACCACTTTGATAACTTGAACCTCTGAAATACCAGAGAACCTTCAGTCAACATCACTCTTAGCCATTGAAGATGACATCCTTGCTTTCCCGGATTAAGGAAAATCCCGAGAGAAAGCCTCCTAATCATAGATTCGGTGGTACAGCAGTTTCTCCGAAAGAACTACTGATGAAAAGGTCATCGACACCTCAAAATTGGATCCCATCATATGGCATTTCTCCAGGAAGATCCCGATAAAAGTATGATGTAAGACCCCAAACGAAGGCAGTCTTTCAGGAGACTCGTCTTCCCCAGTAGAAACAAATGGCGTCTCTAACAGAGAAGTTTGTGCACCTCTACAACTCAGACGACTGGATTCCCCATCAAGTCTGACATCAACTTTTTTCGTCAAATGGCATCTCCCCAGGAAGATTTAGCGAGAAGTTTAAGGAAAACCGCTACGAACAGCGTCCCTTGTCAATAAATTTTATTGACAAAAGAAACTTAGACCAGTTCCTTGGTAGGAAACCAGGAACGAGGGGAAGTTTAAATCAGAAACTTAGACCAGTTCCTTAGTAGGAAACCAGGAACGAGGGGAAGTTTAAATCAGAAACTTAGACCAGTTCCTTGGTAGGAAACCAGGAACGAGGGGAAGTTTAAATCAGAAACTAAGACCAGTTCCTTGGTAGGAAACCAGGATCGAGGGGAAGTTCATCTCAAAAGAAAACTGAGACCAGTTCCTTGGCTGAAGACCAGGATCGAGGGGAAGTTTACCTTTTCTAAGCATCATTGCTTAGCAAAAGAGGATGAATGCGATCTTCCATTCATAACCACCATCAAAATTTTGGGTATTCTGATATTTAATCCTCTTGCACCCCGAATGCCCGAATACCTTCGTCATTCACACCTTCGTGTCCAAGAAGATTAAATAGGGGCATCTGTCATACCCCAAATTTTGACCACTAAGATTTCCCATCATTGTGTAAATCATCATCACAATATGGGTGTATCATTATGCTTCATTAGTCTCCCCAAAGATGGGTGAGCATCCACTACAATCAAACTTAGGGTTTCAAGCCCTCTCTGAGCTCTTAGACAAATGATCAATCAAGAAATGACATGATCTTCAACTTGTCTAAACCTCTCAAACATCCACAATGGATCAAGAGGACTCCCACTTCAAGGATTAAGCACAAGGTTGCTCCCTTCTAGGTGGATCAAGCTTCAAGATCGCCAGTGTCACCAAATTAGGGTTTTGGTCGACCAGGGCCTCCAGTTGGAAATTTTCCTCTGGGCATGAGCCAATGCTTCAAAGCATATCCTAATATACTCCATGGAACCTCATGGACCCAATCATCAAGTCAATTTGACCTCAAGGGATGCATACATCAAAAATCAGGAATTAGGGTTTCTTGACCTAATTCACCCCTAAGTTGACTGTTGGGACAAATCATGACCAAGACCTCAAGACATGATATGAGGGTCTCTAATATACCATATTGATCCATTTGGAATAATGGATTGATCCAAGAAGCTTGAGCAACAAGTTTCAATTTCATCTGAACCACAGTTAGGGTTTTGCGAGAAAAGTCAATTGTAACTTTGACTTTTGACCAGGACATGCTCCCAAACCCTGAGAAATGATTCAATATACCCTATAACACCCATGGAACATGTCCATCAAGTTTTATTTAGGTCAAGGACATGATTTCCTAAAGGATTGCACAGTTTGGAATTCATCGGATAAAAAGTCAACTGTGCACAAAAGTCAACTTTGACTTTTTGAGATTTTTCACAAAAATAGATTTTTAACCCTAAAATGATGTTAATGTATGATTTGAATCATCATTCATCAAGAAAAATCAAAGAAAGTGGGATAACTAGTAAAAGGGGTAACCATAAAAACTTAGAAAATTTTCTAAGTTATGAAATAAAGTGACAAAGGTACCAACTTTGGAGGATCATAACTCCTAAACCACAAAGCCATTTTTCCCCATCCAAAGCTTGATTTGTAGATCAAATTGCCTTCTACAAAAGCTTCATACTGACCTATGTCCAAATTCCTCATGGATTTTGAGTTATAAAGTGATCAAAATCAAGAAAAGTCACTTTGTTCCAACACTTAGTGAAAATTTCACTAAGTCAGAATTTGCCTTGCTTTTTTCCAAATGTAGGGGGATTTTTCACTTGGATCCAAAAGGTATCAAAACCAAATATGATCAGACAGTTGTTGTATCATATAAGGGCTTTCCAAAATGTCCAAGAACATCACCAAATTCAATTTGGGCCATGAGATGTGACATTGGCAAGTTGCCTTGCTGAAATCTCCCAAGGCAAGGCAGAATTTTACACTTTTGCTCGATTTGCCAAAATCAGCCAATTCCAAGCCTTGTCATCACTTTGGACACATCTGACGATTGAATCTAAAGGGGACAATCACTGAGCCAAGCCTCCAAAGTCCTTGGAACAAGAAATAGCATGTTAAACCTAGAATTGCCCAAAATAGGGACAAGAATCCAATTTTGGATTGGAGCATTCAATGGAAGCACCAAGGTGGCATGGACTGAGTTATTAGCAACTGAATTCAGTCAAGACTTATCCAAGACCAAGGGGACCAGCAGCCTGTGCCCTAACCTCTAGTCAATGGCTAGAGGAGACTTGGATTTTCATTTGCCAACATTGGCCAACCCTACTCAGCAGTTGCCATTCACTATTCCTTGCAAAACAAACTTGCTCTACTATAAATAGAGCTCAATTGTGATCAGTTTAAGTACACCAAAGGCCTACAACACTTGCCTTTCTCAAAATCCACTTCTCACTCTCAAAAATGCATTTCTTAGCAAGTCACTATCGGGTTTTTCATTAGAGAGCAATTCTGTAACACCCCAATTCCCATCGCGAATAAATAATACATAAATAAATCAGAGTAACTAAAAATTTATTTTTCCGACAGAAACATGGATGCCACATTTTAAAGTAAGAAAACACAATCCCTGCTCAATTATTTGATACATAGCACAAACTATTGAATACCCTCAAGGGGAAACTTTTTCCATATAAAAGGAAAGTTCAGTTATGGAATAAAGCGAAAAGATCCATAACTGTCTGGGTTTACAAAATAAATCATTTTATAACATAAAATTATTCATACGAAGTCAATACCAAATAGATACAACAAATGTATACATATATATATATATATATAATCGTTTCCCGACTCCCGTGCTACGTATCAGAGCAGACACCAAGACCTACAACAGAACGGGGGGCTAATCTTCACAAAAAGACCTACATCAACTCTAATCTGCAATGCCTCATAGAGCATTATAAAACAGCAGAAGGGTGAGAAATAACAACTAAATCAAGATTGCATAATAATATGCAAACACACATTCAAACACATGTATAAATCATCTCACCCATACCATCACATACTAACACATATAGCATGCCACAAATACAAAACATATCACACATAATCCAACCATAATTATGACATATGGAACCACACCACCACATCACCACAAAATATAGCATATATCAATTATACCGACATAATCACATATTCACACATAATGCACACCAAAGTTATGACATAAGGAATCACATCACCACATCACATAACATATGTCTACGTATAAACATATTGCCTACAACCAATGCATTTATCACGTATGCACATCAAATTACCAATGCTATCACAATCTTAACACATCACAAATCAATGCACAATTTCCACACATAATCAATCAAATCATGATTTTCCACACATAAGGCATCCATTCACAATTCTCACACATAATCAATCCATGCTTTATGCAAATGCACAGAGACCAACACAACGACTCTATGCAAATGCCATGCGGTACCGACTTCCAACATTTCTCATCACTAGTTCACTCAGGAACTCTGCTGGAACCATCGCTCGTTACTGGGGATCACTCACGTAACACCCTGTCGGGCAAACGATGTTCCCCGTCGCTTTAGGTCCTCTTATTTTTTTAAGGCACACGACGTTTATGGATTGCTTTAGGTCCTCTTATTTTTAAGGCACATGATCCGATCCGATCGCTTTAGGTCCTCTTATTTTTAAGGCACACAATCTGATCGCTTTAGGTCCTCTTTGTATAAGGCACATGATCGTCTATAATCATTGCTTTAGGTCCTCTTATTTTTAAGGCACACGATCCATCCGATCGCTTTAGGTCCTCTTATTTTTAAGGCACACGATGTTATAACGGATTCCCTCTGGAACCAAACTGTCTCTCACACCCCACACGGGCACACGACATTACAAGATGCATATCATGATGCTTGACACCCAAGAACTCATGACAATCAAATGCATCTTCACACATATATGCAACCATAATCATATATATATTTCAACTCATCATCATTATTCATGCATTGAAAACAATTCAAACAATGCATTTCAACCATAAAGGCCACCACACAACAGACATTGAATTTCACATAAACAATGCATTTCACCACAAACCACAAACCACAACAATCATGCCATCACAATTACTTCCACAAGGGATTCACACCACAAAGGCTACCCACAACACATCATAACAACGTACATTGATATTCAATCAAACAATGTATTTTACCACACAACAACATCATTAATCACGCATCGAGGTCCAATCCAAAACAATGCACATATTTGCCCTAAGGCCACAACCCATCATCACAACATTTCATCATGTATATTCACGTCATATAACGGCACACAAGCTATATGTTACATATCAAAAGCATATAGCATGATAACACATCAATCGCACACAATTAACGCGATAAAAACCCGACCACCCGACTATTTTTAAAAAAAACACGAATTAATTAAATCATCTTTTACCCTCCAGACCATTTTTAATAGAAATAATATTTCATTAGCCTTCCAACGCTTCAAACGGGGGTCAAAACGGACTTACGGTTCAAAAGTTATGAAGAAAACAAAATCGGACATTTTGGAAAATTTGTGTCACTCGCGAGTACGCTCAGGTCGAGTCTATAGGTCGATGCAAGGCCCTTTAGGTCGACGCAAAAGTCCTTCAGGTCGACGCATACTGCGCAGAATTTGTTAAAACTCAGTTTTCGATCTTTAAATGACTTCCGGACCTCCGATTTCGATTCCGTAAAAAGCTGCGATCTCAGAATTCAACATACTACAATATTTTCGCTATTAAAAAGCCATCCAACACATTTTCCATTTTTGAAATATTTTGAAACATAATTTTATCAGTTTATCCCAACTCCAAACTCGCTCAAAACCACTCGAAAACACACAAATAACCATTCCCGATTAATTCCTATCCTTACCCGATTAAATTTCAACCTATACCAATGTTACCAGACATATCCAAACAGTTTTACTCGATCACAACATCAATTTGCACAAAACATCAATGTATATCAAAAACTCAAAAGTTATAAATTCAACTCGATTCAATCAAACGATCACGCTAAATCAAGACCTAACATCACACGACTCTACTACGCGATTTATTCCGACTTTCGTCCGTGAAAACATCGATTTCTAATCGTTTTTCTCATTTCAACCTAGAATTGAAAAACTATGGAAAAATAAGAAAAACATTCACACAATCACACACATATATATATACAAGCAAGATATAATCGAAACTTCTCACCCTTACCCGATTATTCGCGCTTTAAACAGAGTTATCTTTGATTTTCCTCTTTTCCTCTTTTTCTCCTCTTCTTTCTTCCCTTCTCTTCTTTTTTTCTTTTTCTTTCTATTTCTCTCTTTTCTTTCTCTTTATATAAAACAAAATATCTAACTACCCAAAATGACCAAAATACCCCTACACTTTAAATATCTCGCAAACGCTCTCAAAATGCGATAAAACACAAACATACCGATGAAATATATTTCGGGAAATAAAAGTTGAAAAGAAATAATAATTTAATACAACTATTTTATCTATCAGAGAAATTAATCAATTAGCAGGTAAAATACAATAAATTCACACATTTCACAAAATTCAAATAAATGAAATAAATAAATAGAATTAAACAAATCGGGGCGTTACAAATTCCACTCAAACCAATCACACACATACCTCATATACATCATATGTGAGCTGATCAAACACTTAAACAACATCTGGAACACTGATTTCTCAGAATCACCAGTCAATTGCTCAAGGTTTTAACCAAGTTGCAGTTGAGATGCCATGAATTGATCCAGCCAATTTCCATCAAGTCCAAGCATTCAAACACACTCCATAAGGTGTAGGGAAGCTGTTCAGATCATCACAATTCATCTGTAACACCTCCAACTCAGAAATCAATTTGCTCTTGCGGTCACGACCTAGAGGTAAGCCTAAACTTGGTCATCTCTCAATCTATGCATATTTCCTCGCACAATACTTTTGCCAAATGTTCATAATCATGCATGGAATGTTTCCCCTCAAGTAATTGCTTTGTTTGAATCGTGTATCAAAAATCCCAGCCTTCATGCAAAATTTAGGGTTCTTGAGGATTTATCGTGATTTCATGTTTTATGCTTAATTTAAATGAACTTAATTGTCATAAACATGATCGTGAGGTGAAAACAAGCAGATTGATATGTGGATTGCATGATATAATCAAGTATTCAGTGAGATTGGATAGAAAATGCAAATCTGGGCAAAGCTGAAAAACGCGCGTGTTCTTCAGCTGTTCTTGGCGTCATTTCTCTCAAATTCAAATATTTGAATTTTGTGATTTTATTTAATTGATTCAAAAATTAATTTCTCTCTGAGTTTTAATGATTTTGAGTTGATTCTTTTTTTAATAATTCACAAAAATGTTAAAATATTTTATTTTATTAAAAAATCCCAAAAATATTATTTATTTCATATAATTGATATTTTTGCAAAGAAATAATGTTTTAATTGTTTTTGACATTTAAAATATTTTTTTCCTTCTTGATTTTTCAAATTTTAATGACTTCTAATTATTTTGTAGGGAAAAACTTGATTTATGAAGCATTAATCCAAGATCACAATTTGTTTTCCACATGTTAAACAATTTTGATCATTTTAATTGAATATTTTATTCAATTAAAACACATTTTGAAAACAAATTAGGGTTTTTGATTAATTCAACCCTCATAAATCATTTTCAAAACACTTTGGGCCTCTAATAGAGTGTAAGACCCAACCCTTTGTAAATACAACCTATTTTGGGCCCCACTTATGGTATAAGTCTCGTTGTATTTCAAAAAGTTTGACGCGATCATCATCCGTTGAAAAACAAACCTGGGGCCTACCCTCGAGTAGTAAGACCCATTTCTTTTCTTTAAAAACCTTTTGGGCCTCTTGAGAGAGTGTAAGACCCAAACCCCCTTGTACAAAAACCTTTTTGGGTCTCACTTATTGTATAAGTCCCTCTGTACAAGTGAACGGCGCGATCGTCGCCTTTAAAAAAAATCAATTGGGTCTCTCCTTGAGCTATAAGACCCATTCCATACTTTTGGGCCTCTAATAGAGTGTAAGACCCAATCCTTTTTTAACCAAAACAACTTTGGGCCTCAGATATTGTATAAGCCCCTTCGCGTTAAAAGAAAATCTCGGCGCGATCGCCATTTCAAACGAAAATCATCTGGGCCTACCCTCGTGTTATAAGCCCCACTCTTTTTCTTTAAACCTTTTGGGCCTCTTGAGAGAGTGTAAGACCCAAATCCCTTTGTACAGCAAATCATTTTTGGGCCTCAGTCACTTGTATAAGTCCCTCTGTACAAATTCAACAGTGCAATCACTGGTAAAACCCTGGGCCTCTCCTTGAGCTGTAAGCCCCAAATCTTTCTTTTTCAAAGCACTTTCTCCTTTGATTTTGAAATATACTGTTGTTTTCAATTTTTCTTTGTTGAACAACTAACCAAACAGCATGGAAGCTCTACAACCGTGTAAGTGTTTATATGCTTTCATTTACCACTTTCATATACATATAACTGTATTGTGGGGCTGTTTCACTGTAAGTCTTCTTTCATAAACTCATATCAACTGTGTAATAATAGTATAGATATTTAGAGTTTCCCTGGCAACTACATCTAGCATTAAGCCCGTTGATCACTCTTAAATAGTCAAAACTAGATCCCCATAGGATTACCAGACACAGTCTTCCCTCCTCTTGGGGTTAAACAATATGGAGATATGAAAGGCGGATTCTTTTTGAACCCTTTCTCAGACTGTCACTCGTAGAAGTTGTCAAGAAACTCTTCCCCAGAGATGATCTCTTCTCTGTGAATTACATCTCTTGAGTTTCTTCCAAATTCTCGAACTTTCCTGGCTTGATCTATTCTTTGTGAATAACCTGTCTTGAATTTCTCGGGGGTTTGGGGACCCACAGGCTTCTTAAAAGCACCCTTAGGAATTGTCAAGAAACTCTACTCCCCAGAGATGATTTTTTCTCCGTGAATGGCATCTCTTGAGTTTCTTCCAAATTCTCGAACTTTCCTTGCTTGATCTATTCTTTGTGAATAGCCTGTCTTGAACTTCTAGGGTTTGGGGACCCACAAACTTCCTAAAAGCATCCCCGCCTCCTCTTGGGCGTTGTACAAGGACCAATCGGCTTCTTAGAAGTATTCACAGCCTCCTCTTAGGCTTTGTATAAATGATTTCTTCCTCCGGGAATGATAGCCTCCTCTTGGGCTTAGTACAAATTGTCCGTCGGCTTCTTAAAAGTTTCCAGCCTCCTCTTGGGCTTCGTACAAATTGTCCCGATGACCTCATAGAGGTAGAGGAACAGAAATCAGTCATCTTAATAGAACAGTCTTTCCAAGAGTCTACTACTATTTCTCAAAGCATAGTACAAAAACTCTAGACTTGGACAGTCTAAATTCCTTGAGTCTCAAAGACATTCTCAAGCACCCTTCAAGAATAGGAAGGAACCTCATAGACTTGGGCAGTCTCAATACCCATTGGATTTCCCATTTCCTTAAAGAACAAGAAATAACCCCGATCCTTGGAACAAATCCATGAGTACAAACATTACTCATATAAGAACTGATTTTCTCTTTGAACCAATATACTGGACCTGTCACTCAACTGAAACAGCACCATAGCCTCTCTCTTGGACGTTATACAATGATTCTCCCCAGCGGAGTCAAACACCTTTTAGCCTCCGTCTTGGGCTTTGTACAAGACACAAATCACTCCCTTGTTGAGTATAAAACCTTTAGCCTCCATCTCGGGCTTCGTACGAGATACCATAAAAGACTCTCTTGTGGAGTCAACTCCCTTTTAGCCTCCTCTTAGACTTTGTATAAGAAAACCACTAGTTGATCCAATCAACCTTTTAGCATCAAAGCTGTGCCTCATTCACAGTACACAAACATCAACAACTCCTTCCCCTTCATCTAATCGTTGTAAGCAGCAAGCCTCTGGATCATCTACATCCATGCCACTGTCCCTCTTTTAGCATGAGAAATTCCTAAGGAAAGATATCATTGCTCTACACTGAGTTAAAGTCTTCTCCTTCAGGTTGGAAATCCCCTATAAAGGAAATTATGGCATTGCCGGATTCACAAATCCCGGTTAAAGTAATTCTCCTTTATAAACAGTTGTGACATACAAACCCCTCTTTAGAGATGACAAATTCTCTCTAAAGTCAAACCTTTTCAGCTTCACATCTTGGGCTTTGAACAAGATATAAACCACCTTTAGCTTCACGTCTTGGGCTTTGAACAAGACACCAAAACACCATTTCCTCCCATAGAATAGAAGGAACTACGATCGCTCTGATTTCCCTGTTTTAGAAAAAACGGGAATACGTAGGTATAAGATTAAAAGAAAAATCTTAGCGAACACACTAATCCAAAACCCAAAATCCCATACCTCCACATATCAATCGAAAAGCATCAGTCTTAACCTCCCACCAATCGATCGGACACTACTTTTAAAAAAATAAACCTAAAAGAAACCCACAATCTTTGTAGCATCTGTAAACCAACAGTTATCTGTTCAAACTCAGTTTGCAAGCAGGGTTAATTGGAGACATCTATTTCCCTTCCTTCATCAGCTTTAATAGGATAAAAAATGAATCGAGCTGTAGATACCAAAGAGCGGTAGTGCTTCGTAACCACATTCAAAATTGCTCGCTACACATGTGACCCACCTGTCAAAACTATTCGACCGTTTAAGAAAGTATAAACTCCGCTTGAATCCCAACAAGTGCACCTTCGGTGTCCGTTCGGGGAAACTTTTAGGGTTCACCGTCAGCCAGAAAGGAATTGAGGTTGATCCTAACAAGGTCAAGGCCATTCAAAAAATGCCTTCTCCAAAACTGAAAAACAAGTCAGAGGATTCCTGGGACGTTTGAACTACATCTCCAGATTTATATTCCTCATGACCGTGACATGCGCACCAATCTTCAAACTGCTCAAAAAGATACAATCCTTTCTCACTGATTCCCGGGGAAAATGGACTTCGAATTATGACGACCCCTATGTGGTCAAGAAAGCTTTCTCAGGCGGCGCCTTGAGACTCGCAACCATGGATGGAGAAGAATTTGCCTACCCCACGAATGTTGACGTAGTCAAGAAATACTTCGCCTGGAAAAAAAAAGAACGTCTCAGTGGATTGAAAACCCGAAAGGGTAATCCAGGAAAAAATTAGAGACATGATCAAAAATCATCCTGGTGGATTGGAAATCTCCAAGTACAATCCAGGCAAAAGTTAGGGATTAATGGCAAGTAACTACGTCTGATCAGTTCAGCTCCTCAGCAGTCATGCTATCCATCAGAGACTCCAGCCAAGGTCATCTTCGACAGAAGCTCAGGATGTCTCGAATTCAAAGTTGGTAGAAGGATAATGGTCGTTATGTTTCAACGTAGCCCTTTTCCCTGTGAATTACCATTTTCTAACCTTGTAAATACTCTATGGAATCACGCGTTCGGCTGATTTCCATCCTATCAATAAAATTTGAGCCCTTGTGCTTTTGTTTGTAATTCTTACTTGTTTTAGCTTTATAGAACGACATTTTAACATGGTCAAAGATTCTTGAAATAAAACAAAAATGAATTTACTTGTCAAACTTTTTATGCTTTTAAAATAAAGATGGCAATTTCTTTTGACTGTTGAACATCAGAAGAACATCGGTCGCTTCTCCAATGGTGTTCAAACCTTAAAGTCCAGAATCAAAGTACTCCTTCTAGACCAGTACGCCTGAATGAAGGATCAACTGTATCAGATGCGGCTTTCCCTTCTGATGCCCTCGGCCGAGTTCTCATCTCCTAAGCCCGGCCAATGGTATTCCCCGCAGGGAATATCTCTCCTAAGCAAGGCAGAATTGCTATCTTGAACCAGCGATATTTCTACATGCCCCACTGTGGCCGAGTATCCAGTCGTGTTCATCCTTTAGCCTGTATGTTGCGTCAGTTTTGTCAGCATATACATATATACATCATGCATTATTGATCTAAATTCATATTCATATTGCATCACTATCACTCTAGTCGGTCTTGTCCCCTAGTGATAGAAGTCCTC